>CM022300.1:16204406-17506732 GCA_011799875.1 Thinopyrum elongatum | reverse complement strand
CGCTTGATTTTTCCAACGGTGAAAGCCATTCAAGATACAGTATGTCCGAATCAACCGAAGCATAGCAATAATCCAGCTCAATGTTGGAATATACCTGCAGTTTTAGATAAGAATGAAGTAGCCAAATATACATGTATATGTTCTTGAAACACATAAACTGAACCAACTCTTAGTAGAAACATCGGATACAGTCAAAATAAAAATATTAGAAGTCAGTCTGGTTTGGAAACTATGATTCCATCATCCTGTGCACTATTCTTTCGATATCAGCTCCGCAGAGCATATAGTTTCCTGGGGATATGTAGTAACCTTGGTACATCAACAGGCAATAACTTTGACATCAAAGACCCAAACGAAAAGACTATGCCTTGAATCATTTATATAAAGGTTGCATCCTTTTAAATAGTAAACATAAAAAAAGTACTTGCAGGTCGTGCAATTACTGTGAATTGAGCAGTTTAAAAGATGGGACTTGTGCTAGGCTAAGACGTCTACTCCACTCAATCAGAGTTGATCGAGCCCTGGCTGTGGATCAAACTAAGAACAAGATGAGATCTAAATTGCCATTAGCGCCTGCTTCCAATTGTCAGTGTCTTAAAACCACCAAATAGCATCAAGGAAGGGAAGGAGAGGAGATGGACCTAGCTAGGGTCGGAGCAAGGGAAGGGAAGGAAGGTCCATGGCGTCGGTGGCCTCCCCCTCGTGCTCATGGCATGCCTCCTCCTCGACGCAGTGGCTGGCTGGTGGTGGTGGTGGTGGCAAAGCAACCACGACGAACAGCAGCATCAGCAGTAGCACGAGGAGGTCTTGGTGGTCATCCATGGACGGAAGGAACCGGAGGTCGCCTGCAACAAATAAAAAGGGGATCTTCCATGGGGGTCTGGATCGAGCGGAGAAGAAGAAATCGAAGAGGAGAGCAAGGGGGGATGTACCTTGATGGCTTCTCGAGTAGGGGGAGGGGAGGGAAGGGAAGCTCCATGGCGTCGTGGTCATCCCCATCCATGGAGCTCGTCGGAATCGAAGAAACAGTGACGTCGGGGCCAAGAGAAGGAGAGGCTCGGGTCGCCGGCTGTGGGCACCGAGGCGGAAGAAGGCGAGGTCGGTATCGGTTGTGGCGGCGCCATCAGGCCACTGCAGCCGCCGTCGCCGCCCCCCCGCCGGTCCTTCTTCTCCTGCAGAGGGGTCCGATGGGGAGGAGGTGCTGGAGGAGGAGCAGATGTGGCGGCGGCGCGGGAGAGTGGGCATGGCTGGGTGTGGTGGGAGTTCGCTCTCCCTCACCAGCAGTCAAAACGATCCTGACCTAAGACGTGAAAAGACCAAAATGCCCATTGGGGGGCACGGGATTTACAGGCGGTGGCACCACACTATTCATTATAGCAGTGATGAGCTCGATCCGACGACCAGCATCGCTCTGGATGAAGATCCGACGGCCAGGATCGCTCTGGACAAAGATCCGACGGCCCCGATCAGTTTGGAAGGCTAATCCGACGGCCCATAATCACACGCCCTGAGAAGGCTTCATTTTACTCCAGACTCTTAACAATGGGATTCTAGACTGGTATTTAATAACCAGAGATCATGGATGAGCTAGCAAGAGAAGAAATGAAGGTAAATTTGCTCTCAAACTTTGGCCAGAATTACATGATATTGAATGTATGGCTGGCCCCATATCGTATTGAGGCAAAAAATTCTCCGTACTTAATTTCCATGTTTGCTAGTAGGTAAAATGAAGAGAGAGAAAATCATACACAACATATATGGCAATAAATGATCATAAATCTTGTTAATAGGCGTGAAGATTATTTAATATGCTTATATGATATCGAGCTATCGAGCTAAAATCGAGCGAGCGAATGCTGGCTCAAGATCATCTCATTTCTCGATCGAGCTAGATAAAGTGCTCATACTCGGGTCATTTCTATTCAAGTTGATCTCGAGTCGAGCCAAAATACAAGTCGATCTCGAGCAGCTCACGAGCCTCGAGCTTTTCTTGCAGCCCTACTTGCAGTACTGCATAAATGGGCCAGCCAAGCGCAAGGGAGGATAACTAGCTCCCTAGCACACATCTTTTTCTTTCTTGTTAGTACTTTTATTTATTTTTTCATGATGGAAATAATTTTTTAAATCTTACAAATGTTCACGACACGTTTCTAAAAATGTTAAGCAGTGGTAACAAATGTTTGCGCAACTTTCAAAAAGTATTGATAGCATTCCAAAAAAATGTTCCTGACAATTTTAAAGTTTTCCCACGATTTCTAAGATGTACGTTATTTTTTGCTAAATGTGTATACAATGTAAAAACAATGTTTATGTAAAATTTAAAAAAATATTGTTTCCATTATAAAATATATATGTGACATATTTATAAAATGTTATACAATATGAAAAATCTTTGCATAGTAAAAAAAATGTTTTGTAACATTCAAAAATATTTACATGACATTTTAAAGGAATATTCTCATGTTTCAGAAACAATTTTGTGTATAGAATGTAATAAAATGTTTGTGTGGTTTAATACAAATGTTTCATGGCAAGTAAAAAATATTCAATGTGTATTGTTTTTTAACACATATCAACAAAATGTTTAAAATATGTATTTGAAAAAAGTTCAATGTGTATAGAAAATATATTCCACGTGTATATGAAAATTGTGCAATGTGTTTTGGAAAGGGTACACATGTATTGGAAAACAAGAAAAAGGAAAAATAAAATTCTCAGAGAAAAATGGTGAATAAACACTAAATAAAAACGAAGATACACGAAGAAACTGGTGAAGAAAAGAAAAAAAACCCGAAAGAAACCGACGAAGAAATGCAAATAACGAGTCAGAAACTAAATATCCATTTATGAGCCTGGGCTCATCTGCACCTGGTGAACAGTAAATTAAAAAACAAATACTAGAAAATTAAAAAATATCTATTTTTTTGCTTCGTAGATGTTTGAGTGCGTGAGATCCGTGCCAATTTCGGCGCGTTCGGATGGCTGAGTAGCTCTAAAAAAGCAAAAATGGTTCGAACAGTACACAAATAGTAAACTTTTTTCATAGAACCCCAAATTGTCTTTTTTGCTAAGAGCTACTCAACACGCTGAAAATTGGCTCGGATAATACACACAAACATCTTCCAAGCAAAAAAATCAGATATTTTTTTGTTTTTACCTTTTAGGGTTATTTTTGTTTTTACTGTTAATGGCGGGACCAGATGAGCCCGGGGGCCAAAATGCGGCTCCCGTCTGAAACGAAGAAACTTAAAAAATGGGCCGAAAGAAACAAACAGAAAATCAAAGGTGTACATCTGTTACTGGGCCGGTCCAGTAAATGCAACGACTAGGAGCAAGTACGTAAAATTTATCTCCAAATCCTGTCACGGCACTATAGCGCGGCCTCCCGCTCCCACAAGCGGCGGCTGGCGGGACGGACGTGGGGTTGGCGGCGGCCACGAGCACTCACTTGCAGTGCAGTGCGGCCGTACGCGCTTGCCAGGTCGAGCTGACAAGGCCGGCGGAGCCAGGTCCAGCTGGAGGAGCCGAGGGAGTCCGGCCCCCTCGGCTGCACTCAAGGTGTTCGTCGGATTGCCTCCCCGGCTCAAGCGGCCGTGCGCGCGGTGCTTCCTTGGTGCCACGTGCCTGCAGCGCGGGTGGTCACAGCGCCCAGCAAGGGGCGGGCGGAAGAGGCGAGGAGAGGGTGCTTTGTCGGCCATGTCATCTCTGGCGAGCTGGCCATCTCTCTCCGCGCTGCCAGACGGCGTTTCCCTGGCACCGGCATTGGCGAAGACCGTCGGCGCCAAGTTCCTTCGCAGCAGCAACAGCAGCAGCAACAGCAGCTTTGGTCGTCGGTCTACTGCTCGGGTCTCTTGCACTTGGTCATCCAGCAGAGGTCTCGCCAAGGAATCAGCATACGTCAAGCAGCAGGTGTATGAAGAGGACGCCGCTGCGGATTAGGAAGATGGGAGTTTGGAATGGAGCAAGGACGAGATTGAAGCCATCTCGGCGCTGTTTGCCCGTCCGATGAGCCGGAGGCCAGTGAAGCCGCCAAACCCGGCGACATAGCGGCCTCTCTACGCCGCTGCCCCACAAGACGAGGCTGCCCGTCGCTCTGACACCGACGCAGCACGTCCGGCTGGCTTCGCGCTCCTCGTTCAGCGACAGAGTGCGCAAGAACCCTGCTACTTCTTGAGCGTGCGTTGATTTTTTCCTTGAAGAGGAAAGGGTGATGCAGCAAAGTAGAGATAAGTATTTCCCTCAGTTTGAGAACCAAGGTATCAATCCAGTAGGAGGTACAAGCAAGTCTTCAATCTATGCACCTGCACAAACAATCAAACACTTGCACCCAACGCGATAAAGGGGTTGTCAATCCCTTCACGGTCACTTGCAAGGATGAGATCTGATAGAGATAGATATAAAAGATTACTAAAACTTAAAACAAAGTAGAAACAAATAAATTGCAGCAAGGTATTTTTGGGTTTTTTGGTTTATAGATCTGAAAATATATGATGGAAAATAGACCCGGGGACCATAGGTTTCACTAGAGGCTTCTCTCTTGAAAGAAAACAATACGGTGGGTGAACAAATTACCGTCGAGCAATTGATAGAAAAGCGCAAAGTTATGACGATATCCAAGGCAATGGTTATGAATATAGGCATCACGTCCGTGTCAAGTAGACCGACTCTGTGATGACCCCGGCTTAATCGTGCACTAACCATACACGCAAATGCACATGATCAAGCCTAAGGACTCACTTGAAGATATCACAACACAACTCTAAAACATAAATAAATTCATACAAGCTTTATATTACAAGCCAGGGCCTCGAGGGCTCGAATACATAGCTCGATGGCATACAAGTGTCAGCGGAAGCATCAGATATCTGGGTACAGATATATTACAGAAATGGAGATAAGCCTTTAGAAAGGCGGGGCAAAATAAAATACTACGATCGAAAGGCGTAGGCCTCCTGCCTAGGATCCTCCGAATCCTACTCCTGGTCGTCGGTCGGCTCCTCGTAGTAGTACTCGCCGAGAGGGTAGTAATAGTAGCCGTAGTCGTCGACGGGGGCCGGCTATCTCAGGGGCTCCGTCATCTGGTGGCATCAATTGGATATGGGGAGAAAAAGAAAATAAAGCAAACGTGAGTACTCATCCGAAGTACTCAGCAAGCAAGGATCTACACTACATATGCAACATTTTCAAAGGGGGTTGTATATGTGGACTGGGCTGCAGAAATGCCAGAATAGAGGGGGAAAGCCTAGTCCTATCGAAGACTAGCATCTTCAATCATCTTCATCAGTCTTGCAGCATTAGAAGAGTGCAGATTAACATAATGTAATGTAGTAGTAGTGTTATCAACCTCGCCCAGAGATTCTTCCTCGACTCCCTGCGAGAAAGCAATCCCAGAGCCATACTATCCATTTCATCTCAAGTTCTAGTTGTATCGATCGGGATACAACTCCGAGCGTCCGTTGCCGTAGGACAGGCTATCGATAGATGTTTTCTTCCCTGCAGGGGTGCACCAACTTACCCACCACGCTCGCTTAACTCTGGCCGGACACACTTTTCTGGGTCATGCCCGGCCTCGGCCAAACGATATGCCGCAACCCGACCAAATACTTAACAAAGAGGTCAGCACGCCGGACTAAACCTATGCCCCCAGGGGTCTTGGGCCATCGCCCCGGGAACTCCTGCATGTTACATTCACGGCCGAGAGCAGGCCTAGCAACCCCTTAATACAAGCACAGTTGCGTAACCAGTCCAACTCGGCGCGCGCCGCTCAATCGCTGACGTCCATTAAGCTTTGGCGGAAGTATACGTCGCAGAACGCCCATACTATGCCCACGTGATGGTTAGTGCTATCAGGCCAGAGGCCCCTCGGATCAAATATCCAAACCGTTAGTGGATTAGGAGCGCGTGGTAACGAGCAGAGACTCACGAAAGATGTGACCCCGTCGCCCCGTCTCGAGGACTTGCGGCAAGGGCTAAGAATGCCCGACCACGCCTTGTGTTCAACTCTCGGGCACCCTCCAGGTCCACCCGAGTCCACATCACTCGCAATTAAGCTCGCGCGGGTACCCCTCAGGGCCGACCCGTCTTTAGTATCATGGTTCAGTGTAAAGTCATAGCAACAATGGTAACCGTGTGTCCAACACCAAGGGGAACCCTGAGGAATCACCCTCGATGGAATTCCCTCTGATGTTACCACCAAGGTGAACGAAGGAGGAATCACCCTCGAGGTCCACTCTTGAGGAGTTGCGCGACGGTGTCGTTATCGGGGGTGGGGTAGGAGGAATCACCCTCGCTGACCACGCCCGGTTAACTAACCTACAAGGTTATCATCAGAAGTGCTGACGAGGTATCATCCTCGGCACTCGATAGTAACCCAGTAGTGTCGAGCAACTATGGGGGAGTGTCGTGCGGTGTCGGGGCCTGGTCTTCAATCCCGTTGCACGGGTCTTCTGATCATCCAGCGGGGCAGTCGGGATAAGTGGGGTCTCTGATGGTCTCTACCCAACCTATTCTAAACAGTTTAGGATAAACAGGCAGGTAACAATAGCAGGTTACAATAATCAGGCTATGTAGCAGAAATAGGATAACAACAGCAGCAGTAACTTCTAATGCAAGCATAAGAGAGAAGAGAGTGGGCGATATCGGAATGCTCAAAAAGGGGGTGTTTGCCTGCAAGCTCTGGGGCAAGTGGCTGGTTGTCGGGGACGTAGTCGTTCTTCGGAGTGGCGTCTGCCTAAGGAGCTACGTCAACGTCGGGGTCTAATCGAGAGAGAAAAGGGGGAGAAAACAGGTAAACATAATGCAACCAAATGCAACACGGGGCATGATATGCTACAATGCAGTGCAGGGTTGCCTAAAGATGCATCTAGGTCATTTTAGTTATTATAGGATTAAGGTGGGATTTATTTGCCGGTGATTATGCACTATTCATCTACCAGAATCGGGTTAAAAGTTATGGGTTCTCGTACGTAGGGGGTTCCGGCATCAAAACAGACGACACGATCAAATTCGTCTCGTCGTTCTGAGCATCTTTCATGTTTTAAGTTTTTCGATCTGAGCTACGGTTTAAAAGTTATTAATTTTCAAAGTTTAAATGATTTTCTGGAATTATTTTTATTAACAGAATTGATTTATGACATCAGCATGATGTCACTGTGATGTCAGCAGGTCAACTGCGGCTGAACAGAGTCAAACCTGACATGTGGGTCCAGTGGGACCCACATGTCAGCCTCTGTTAGACTAACTATGGATTAATTCTAATTAACAGATTAATTAAGGGAGTGGACCCAGCCTGTCAGTGACTCTATAGTTAACAAAATTAACTAATTTGCTAATTTAGCCTAATTAAGCACAAGGGGCCCACATGTCATTTTCACTGAGTGAACAGTAATAGGCGTTGACCCAGTCAACGAAGTCAAACGCGTCGTGGGGCCCATCGGTCAGTGTCTCTGGGCGGGCCCCACCACTTGCCACGTTGGAGTGGCACCGGAGAGAGCTCCGGTGAGCCTCCCGCGGCGGCAAACTCGCCGGAGGAGCTCGGATCTTCGCCACAGTGGGCCGTTTTGCGTGATTTTTGCTGCGTTCGAACGGTTGCATGACGCCGCATCGAGCTGAGCCAAAACGAGGGCTCGGGGGTGACCAAAAGTGGCCGGACGGCGAGGTTTGGCGGAGGCCAGAACCCGGCGAACTTGCAAACGGCGAGGCAGTGAGCAAAACGAGCGGCGCTGGGCTCGTATGGCGTCTACGCGAGGTCGCTGACTCGGTGAGGAGCTTGGTAGGCCATGACAAGGGCTAACATGGCAACGGCGAGCTCTTTGGCGGAGCTGAGCTCGGCCATGGCGGTGACGGTGCAGTAGCTAGCTAGCTAGGAGCTACGCGAGCGCCTAGGGAAAGGAGAGGAGGTGCGGGTGCTCACCGAGCGGCGCACGGAGGCCCTTGGGAGCTTAGTAGCGCAGGAGGTCGCCGGAGATGACGAAGATCGCCGGAGGCAGAGAAGAAAGGGGAGCGGCTCGATCCACTGCCTCCGGTGCTCCTCGGCTCGAATGGAAGACGCCAGGCGACGGAGAGGAGCGGGGCGGAGCTCGCTGACTCGTCGACTTGGCGAAGGGTGGTCGGTGGCCGCAACAACGGCGAGTGACGGCGGCGATGGCGCTCGGAGATGGATCTAATGGGAGGGAGGAGAAGGGGCGGAGTGAGGGAGAGAAGGGAGAATGATGGGGAGGAGGCCAGGGGGGAGGAACGGCTTCGGCCTTATCTCCCTCGCCTGTCGGTGGCTGCCGCCGTGTCGCGCGCTCGCCGGCGCGCGCGCGCGCAACCACGGGCGCGGCGACACGGCGATGGAGAGAGAGGGAGGTTGGGCCATATGGGCCGTGGTCGGGGCACTGTGCACTTAGGCCCAGTGCACAGTGCCTCGTTTTATTTTTCTTATTTCTGTTTTCAATTTTCTTTATTTATTTTCTATTTTGAAATAGTTAGGCCACTTTTGCATTTTTGTAAAATATGAGAGTTGTCCCCAATATTATAATGCAATATTTCCTTCCACCAAAAATTGGTTTGGGCAAATTTGGATTTCTTTTGAATTTGATTTATTTATAAAGGAATTAAATAGTGCAGATTTGGTACTATTTCATGTTGTTGGAGTCATTAAACTAATCCAAGTATCCTTGGTTATATTTTTAATAGTGCTTTTGGAATATTTGCTATTTAGTGAACATTTTTCCACTAGTGTTTGAGCAAATTTATTTTGCACTTTTGAATTGGAGTTGATTTCCAGAGAAATATTTGAATTGTTTGGATTAACCACTATGACTAGGCACTGCAAATGATATGACTTGGCATTATTAGCAATTGATCACAGTGGTAGTTACACAGGGGTGTTACAAGTTCTCCTCCTCTAAAAGAAATTCTCGTCCCGAGAATTTAGGAGGTGGAAGGAAAGAGGTTGGGATATTCTTCCCGAAGATGATCCTCGCGTTCCCAAGTGGCTTCATCTTCAGTATGATTCAACCACTGCACTTTCAGGAACTTGGTCGTCTTCTGACGAGTTCAACGTTCAGCTTCATCAAGGATGCGGATGGGATGCTCCTTATAAGAAAGATCATCTTGCAACTGGAGCATCTTGTGATCCACTGCGCGGTGTGGAGATTCCTTGAAGCATTTACGAAGTTGCGACACGTGGAAGACATCATGTATATGAGAGAATTGCGGTGGCAACTCCAATTTATATGCCACCTGTCCACGTCTAGCCACAATGCGGAAAGGACCAATATAGCGAGGAGCTAGCTTGCCCTTGATTCCGAAACGACGAGTGCCCTTCATAGGAGTAACACGAAGATAAGCTTGATCACCTGGTTGATAAGTCAGACCCCATCGCTTGCGATCATAATTGCTCTTCTGGCGGTCCTGAGCCGCCTTGAGATTTTCTCGGACAATTCTGACTTGTTCTTCAGCATGTTGAATAATGTCCGGTCCCACGAGGGGTCGTTCCCCAGTTTCTGACCAATTCAGAGGGGTTCGACACTTACGTCCATACAGAACTTCGAAGGGGGCCATTTTCAAGCTGGCTTGATAACTGTTATTATAAGAGAATTCGGCATACGGGAGAGATTCTTCCCATTTCTTACCGAACGATATAACACAAGCCCGAAGCATATCTTCAAGCACTTGATTTACTCGCTCGACTTGGCCTTGGGATTGAGGATGATAAGCTGAACTCCATGTAATGTGAGTTCCCATAGCTTGTTGGAAACTTTCCCAGAACTTGGATGTGAAAAGACCGCCACGGTCTGAACTGATCTCCTTCAGAATACCGTGGAGTGAAACAATTCTGGAGATGTAAAGTTTTGCTAACTGGCTAGCAGTGATAGTCTCCTTGACAGGCAGAAAATGTGCAACTTTGGAAAGTTGGTCCACGACGACAAGAATAGCGTCGTGACCTTTCTGAGACTTGGGAAGACCAGTAATGAAATCCATCTGCACTTTATCCCATTTCCACAAAGGAATAGGGAGTGGTTGAAGAATTCCAGCAGGCTTCTGATGTTCTGCTTTCACGCGACGACAAACATCACATTCAGCAACATAGCGAGCAATGTCCAGCTTCATTTTAGACCACCAGTACCTCTGTCGAAGATCACAATACATCTTGGTGCTTCCCGGATGGATGGACAGCGGTGTATCATGAGCCTCCTTCATAACTTTGTCTGTCATCAGTTCGAATCGAGGTACCATGATGCGGTTTCTGAAATACAAGGTTCCGTCTTCTGTAATCGAGAAATCCCTGTACTTCTCAAGATGAAGCTCTTTCTTCATCAGATCTACTTCAACATCTTTGGCTTGCGCAATTTTTATAGCCTTCTCAAGATCTGGCTGTACCACAAGGTTATTAAGAGAACCCTGCGTTATGATACATATGTTCAACTTGCGCAATTCTTCATATAGCTGGGGTTGAGC
Source organism: Thinopyrum elongatum (assembly GCA_011799875.1). Taxonomy (NCBI): domain Eukaryota; kingdom Viridiplantae; phylum Streptophyta; class Magnoliopsida; order Poales; family Poaceae; genus Thinopyrum; species Thinopyrum elongatum. The sequence continues at coordinate 17,496,286 of CM022300.1, read as the reverse complement.
TTGCTTAACCATAAGGTTATTGCAGTAGGACTTGCGGCTCAAGGCATCAGCCATCACATTAGCCTTGCCAGGAGTATAATAAATACCACAATCATAGTCCGTAATTGTTTCCAACCATCGCTGTTGACGAAGATTAAGATCCGGTTGGGTGAATAAGTACTTCAGACTCTGATGATCGGTATAAATCTCACACCGATTACCAAGAAGGTAATGTCGCCACTGCTTCAAAGCATGGATCACAGCAGCAAGTTCAAGATCATGCACTGGATAATTTTCTTCATGAGGACGCAATTGACGTGAAGCATACGCAATTACTCTTCGTTCTTGCATTAGGACACAGCCTAATCCTTGACGAGAGGCGTCACAATATATCACAAAGTCCTTGCGTGAATCGGGAGGAGCAAGCACTGGAGCAGAAGTAAGCTTGTCCTTGAGGGTCTGGAAACTTTCCTGACATTTGTCTGTCCACTCAAACTTAATGCCTTTGTGGAGCAGATTAGTCAGGGGCTTGGCAATCTTGGAAAAATACTCGACGAATCGACGGCAATAACTTGCAAGGCCGAGAAAACTTCGGACTTGCTTGGCATTCTTCGGAGGAGTCCAGTCAAGGATAGCCTGAACACGTTCCGGGTTAACGGCGATACCGTCCTTGGAAATCACATGTCCAAGGTAGGTCACTTCAGAGAGCCAGAATTCACACTTGGAGTACTTGGCATACAACTTGTGTTCTCTAAGTCTCTCCAGAACAAGACGAAGATGTTCGGCATGTTCTTCCTTATTCTTCGAATATACTAGAATATCATCCAGATATACCACGATGAACTTGTCGAGGTAATCCATGAATATATAATTCATCAGGCGGGAGAACGTAGCTGGAGCATTCGTTAGGCCAAATGACATGACGGTATACTCGTAGGAACCATAACGAGTGACGAATGCAGTCTTGGGAGTATCCTCTTCACGGACACGGATCTGGTGATAACCCAACCTCAAGTCGAGTTTAGAGAACACCGAAGATCCAGCAAGTTGATCATATAAGTCATTGATCCGGGGAAGCGGATATTTATTCTGAATGGTTGCCTGGTTGACAGGACGGTAATCTTGAACCAACCTATTCGTACCATCTTTCTTCTTGACAAAGAGAGACGGTGCTCCCCAGGTAGAGGAACTAGGATGGATGAAGCCCATCTTAAGTGATTTGTCAATTTCTTCCTTAAGTTCAAGTAGGTGGTGCGGAGGCATCTTGTAAGGACGCTTCGCAATAGGAGTAGTGCCAGGCTTCAAGTCAATAACGAACTCGACAGCTCTAGCAGGGGGTATTCCTGGAAGTTCTTCTGGAAAAACATCCTGGAATTCACAGACAACTGGGACGTTCTCTATCCCCTCCAGCGGAGAAGCGTTCAACGCATTCAAGACATAAATCTGAGCCTCGGCGTTCTGAGTGAGGTGAGCATGATAATTTACTATCTCATCTGATGGGTGCAGGAGGTGCACAACCTTAGTGGCACAATTGATTGAGGCATAGTGAGCTTTCAACCAATCCATTCCCAAGATAAGATCAATCTTGGAAGATTTCAGGATAATGGGAAATGCCTGGAACTTCAACCCCTCAATTTCAATAGTGACTTCGGGGCTGAACAGGGAGGTTTGACATTGACCCGCGGGAGTGTTTACCATTAAGGATTGGTGTAGTGTTTCGCATTTAACGTCATGCAAGAGTGCAAAATGTTTTGACATGAATGAATGCGATGCTCCTGAATCAAATAAAACAGATGCAGGTACTGAATTAACAAGAAGTGTACCCATCACAGTTTCAGGTTGATCCTGAGCTTCAACCATATTGACATGGTAGTTCTGTCCACGACCATAAGAAGGTCTGGCATTGTTGTTGCGCTGCTGAGGAATACCACGGCCATTACTACGGCCAGCAGAAGGAAGAGCTAGCTGATTCTGATTCTGAGTACAATCTCTGGCACGGTGACCTGGCTGGCCACACTTGAAGCAGAGTCCACTGTCAGGACGTGGTGCCAGAGCTCGAGGTGGTGGAGCTCGAAGAGGCTGCCTCGGTGGTGGAGGAGGCAGACGAGGTGCGGCATATGCAGGTCTGTACACTGGAGCGGTTGGACGATACATGCTCTGTGGAATCCATATGCGGTGCTTCTGGGAAGACGAGCCCAAAGATGAGCCCGCTTCACGAGTGCGTCTGGTCGCTTCCTTGTGTTTCTTCAGACCAGTCTCGACCATGATAGCCTTATTCACCAAGGTGGCGAAGTCAGGATAGTCTTGGATGAGCAGGGCTAACTGAATGTAATGGTGTAGCCCTTCACGGAACTTCTCCTGCCTACGAGCATCAGTGGGGATGTCTTCTTCAGCATAGCGAGACAAGTCAAGGAACTCTCGCTGATAAACTTCTACGGTCTTGTTGCCTTGAACAAGGTTGCGGAACTCAGCCTTCTTGCGTGCTATAACTGCTTGAGGAATGTAGCGGGCGCGAAAAGCAGTCTTGAACTCCACCCAGGTAACGACAGTTCCAGGAGGTTGGGTCTGTCGGTGAGTGGCCCACCATTGTGCTGCGGGTCCCTTCAGGAAGTATGTCGCGAAGGTGACATAGTTTGCAGGGGTGACATCAGCTGATTCCATCTCATAGAAGATGTCACGCAGCCAGTCATCGGCATCCAGCGGATTAACTATGTTACGGAAGAACGACGGGTTGAGTCGCACAAACTCTGGCAGTGTGATTGAAGGTGGCGGCTGGTCGGCATTGGGACGAGGGAACTGTTGCATAATCCCCATCATAAACTGACGGTTGAGTTCAAACTGTTGCATCATCGCAGCCATATAGTCAGGCGGTGGCGGCGGAGGTGGATTGTTATCTGCCATCCTGTTAAATTCAACAGGGGTAGTTTAGCAGAAGGCAATGCGAGTGTTTAGCGACATGCATGATGTAACACGATGAAATGTAAGTAGTACAACAGATGCTTAATAGCAGTCATTAAGTCATACAGGTCCATACAGAGTCGGTTACAAACGGGCAGCACAACGGCGCAAATTCAAAAGCTAGACATACTAGGCGGCGCGCAGGCATGCGGTAAGGAAGTACACAACGAGGCATAGCAAAGGCTACATCAACGTTGGAGAAAACCACGGAAACGGGGTAGCTGCAAGTGCGGACGACGGATGTTCGTCGCAGAAGGATCCTGTGCTCCATGTGCACTCTGATGCAGAACCCGGTCTCGAGCTGAAAGAAGAGGCCCACGTGCAGGCGTATGACCTCCCACAGCAGGCCAATCAATCCCTGGTGGCATCTCGGTCCTGCGTGGGTAAAGAATATGCTCCGGATGTATCCCTGCACAAACAGCTGGTAGCAACTGCGTCATAGCCTCGTAGAGTCATACTCGAGTGGCAAACAACTCGACGGCCAGAGCCCGAACAGTGCGATCCAGAGCCTGAGTACACTGAATCAGAACTCGCTGATCATAGCGACGAGGCTCATACGGGGCACAGATAGCCGTGTAGTATCCAGTAGCATCTCCAGCAGGGGCATACGTAATGTATCAATACTCAGAAGCATCCAAGATGGCGTTGTGCTCTCCACGGAGACGTGCGACAGCAGAGTAGGCGGCATCATGGACTGCCATCTCAATCGTCATGCCGATACCGTGGAAAAGGTACAGCTTAGTGTTTGAGTCATCCTGATGATCATAGATGCGAACATCAGCATAGTACTGCTCCTGGTTGAACTCGCGGTAAACCTCGTAGACCATGTACTCAGGGTACCAGCGGTTGCCCAGTCTGGTCAAGAGAGCGATCAGAACAGCTGGAAACCCAGGGGCATCACGAGCCCAAGTGCGAAGCACAAGCTGCATCGTGGGACGTGGCGGGAACAGACGATCCATCTGAAACAAAGGAGTTCAGGGTTGTCATATGATGATGAGAAATATAACAAATCTCAGAAGGAAAGGTTAAACAAAACAATGGAAAGGAAAATGATTATCAGACTAATCAGATAAATGACAGGGAAATCGCACAGAAATCCAGCTCTCCGGGTGGACGGGAGTTACGAGATCCTAATTGTCGGCGTTAGTAAATTTATTTAACCCGAATAGAAGAGAGATCAGAGTCCCAGAGTATAGACGAGGAATAAAAGATCCTAATACCACCCAATTGGCGACGTGGGCCCGTAAGCCACACAGCCAAGTTAGTAAAACAGTTTTCGGTTTCTAGACTCAAGTTCGGCCAAGGAATTGGAAAGGGGGACTCCTAGAGGCAGTCGGCTCTGATACCAACCTGTGACAACCCCGGCTTAATCATGCACTAACCATACACGCAAATGCACACGATCAAGCCTAAGGACTCACTTGAAGATATCACAACACAACTCTAAAACATAAATAAATTCATACAAGCTTTATATTACAAGCCAGGGCCTCGAGGGCTCGAATACATAGCTCGATGGCATACGAGTGTCAACGGAAGCATCAGATATCTGGGTACAGATATATTACAGAAATGGAGATAAGCCTTTAGAAAGGCGGGGCAAAATAAAATACTACAATCGAAAGGCATAGGCCTCCTGCCTAGGATCCTCCGAATCCTACTCCTAGTCGTCGGTCGGCTCCTCGTAGTAGTACTCGCCGGGAGGGTAGTAATAGTAGACGTAGTCGTCGACGGGGGCAGCTATCTCAGGGGCTCCGTCATCTGGTGGCATCAATTGGATATGGGGAGAAAAAGAAAATAAAGCAAACGTGAGTACTCATCCGAAGTACTCAGCAAGCAAGGATCTACACTACATATGCAACATTTTCAAAGGGGGTTGTATATGTGGACTGGGCTGCAGAAATGCCAGAATAGAGGGGGAAAGCCTAGTCCTATCGAAGACTAGCATCTTCAATCATCTTCATCGGTCTTGCAGCATTAGAAGAGTGCAGATTAACATAATGTAAAGTAGTAGTAGTGTTATCAACCTCGCCCAGAGATTCTTCCTCGACTCCCTGCGAGAAAGCAATCCCAGAGCCATACTATCCATTTCATCTCAAGTTCTAGTTGCACCGATCGGGATACAACTCCGAGCATCCGTTACCGTAGGACAGGCTATCGATAGATGTTTTCTTCCCTGCAGGGGTGCACCAACTTACCCACCACGCTCGCTTAACTCCGGCCGGACACACTTTTCTGGGTCATGCCCGGCCTCGGCCAAACGATACGCTGCAACCCGACCAAATACTTAACAGAGAGGTCAGCACGCCGGACTAAACCTATGCCCCCAGGGGTCTTGGGCCATCGCCCCGGGAACTCCTGCACGTTACGTTCACGGCCGAGAGCAGACCTAGCAACCCCTTAATACAAGCGCAGTTGCGTAACTAGTCCAACTCGGCGTGCGCCGCTCAATCGCTGACGTCCATTAAGCTTTGGCTGAAGTATACGTCGCAGAATGCCCATACTATGCCCACATAATGGTTAGTGCTATCAGGCCAGAGGCCCCTCGGATCAAATATCCAAACCGTTAGTGGATTAGGAGCGCGCGGTAACGAGCAAAGACTCACAAAAGATGTGACCCCGTCGCCCCGTCTCGAGGACTTGCAGCAAGGGCTAAGAATGCCCGGCCACGCCTCATGTTCAACTCTCGGGCACCCTCCAGGTCCACCCGAGTCCACATCACTCGCAATTAAGCTCGCGCGGGTACCCCTCAGGGCCGACCCGTCTTTAGTATCATGGTTCAGTGTAAAGTCATAGCAACAATGGTAACCGTGTGTCCAACACCAAGGGGAACCCTGAGGAATCACCCTCGATGGAATTCCCTCTGATGTTACCACCAAGGTGAACGAAGGAGGAATCACCCTCGAGGTCCACTCTTGAGGAGTTGCGCGACGGTGTCGTTATCGAGGGTGGGGTAGGAGGAATCACCCTCGCTGACCACGCCCGGTTAACTAACCTACAAGGTTATCATCAGAAGTGCCGACGAGGTATCACCCTCGGCACTCGATAGTAACCCAGTAGTGTTGAGCAACTATGGGGGAGTGTCGTGCGGTGTCGGGGCCTGGTCTTCAATCCCGTTGCACGGGTCTTCTGATCATCCAGCGGGGCAGTCGGGATAAGTGGGGTCTCTGATGGTCTCTACCCAACCTATTCTAAACAGTTTAGGATAAACAGACAGGTAACAATAGCAGGTTACAATAATCAGGCTATGCAGTAGAAATAGGATAACAGCAGCAGCAGTAACTTCTAATGCAAGCATAAGAGAGAAGAGAGTGGGCGATATCGGAATGCTCAAAAAGGGGGTGCTTGCCTGCAAGCTCTGGGGCAAGTGGCTGGTTGTCGGGGACGTAGTCGTTCTCCGGAGCGGCGTCTGCCTCAGGAGCTACGTCAACGTCGGGGTCTAATCGAGAGAGAAAAGGGGGAGGAAACAGGTAAACATAATGCAACCAAATGCAACACGGGGCATGCTATGCTACAATGCAGTGCAGGGTTGCCTAAAGATGCATCTAGGTCATTTTAGTTATTATAGGATTAAGGTGGGATTTATTTACCGGTGATTATGCACTTTTCATCTACCGGAATCGGGCTAAAAGTTGCGGGTTCTCTTACGTAGGGGGTTCCGGCATCGAAACAGACAACACGATCAAATTCATCTCATCGTTCTGAGCAACTTTCATGTTTTAAGTTTTTCGATCTGAGCTACAGTTTAAAAGTTATTAATTTTCAAAGTTTAAATGATTTTCTGGAATTATTTTTATTAACATAATTGATTTATGACGTCAGCATGATGTCACTATGACGTCAGCAGGTCAACTGCGGCTGAACAAAGTCAAACCTGACATGTGGGTCCAGTGGGACCCACATGTCAGCCTCTGTTAGACTAACTGTGGATTAATTCTAATTAACAGATTAATTAAGGGAGTGGACCCAGCCTATCAGTGACTCTGTAGTTAACAGAATTAACTAATTTGCTAATTTAGCCTAATTAAGCACAAGGGGCCCACATGTCATTTTCACTGAGTGAACAGTAATAGGCGTTGACCCAGTCAACGAAGTCAAACACGTCGTGGGGCCCATCGATCAGTGTCTCTGGGCGGGCCCCACCACTTGCCACATCGGAGTGGCGCCGGAGAGAGCTCCGGCGAGCCTCCCGCGGCGGCAAACTCGTCGGAGGAGCTCAGATCTTCGCCACAGTGGGCCATTTTGCGTGATTTTTGCTGCGTTGGAACGGTTGCACGACGCCGCATCGAGCTGAGCCAAAACGAGGGCTCGGGGGCGACCAAAAGTGGCCGGACGGCGAGGTTTGGCGGAGGCCAGAACCCGGTGAACTTGCAAACGGCAAGGCAGTGAGCAAAACGAGCGGCGCTGGGCTCGTATGGCGTCTACGCGAGGTCGCTGACTCGGTGAGGAGCTTGGTAGGCCATGACAAGGGCTAACACGGCGACGGCGAGCTCTTTGGCGAAGCCGAGCTCGGCCATGGCGGTGACGGTGCAGTAGCAAGCTAGCTAGGAGCTACGCGAGCGCCTAGGGAAAGGAGAGGAGGTGCGGGTGCTCACCGAGCGGCGCACGGAGGCCCTTGGGAGCTTAGTAGCGCAGGAGGTCGCCGGAGATGACGAAGATCGCCGGAGGCAGAGAAGAAAGGGGAGCGGCTCGATCCACTGCCTCTGGTGCTCCTCGGCTCGAATGGAAGACGCCAGGCGACGGAGTGGAGCGGGGCGGAGCTCGCTGACTCGTCGGCTTGGCGAAGGGTGGCCGGTGGCCGCGGCAACGGCGAGTGACAGCGGCGATGGCGCTCGGAGATAGATCTGATGGGAGGGAGGAGAAGGGGCGGACCGAGGGAGAGAAGGGAGAATGATGGGGAGGAGGCCAGGGGGAGGAACGGCTTCAACCTTATCTCCTTCGCCTGTCGGTGGCTGCCGCCATGTCGCGCGCTCGCCGGCGCGCGCGCGCAGCCACGGGCGCGGCGACACGGCGATGGAGAGAGAGGGAGGTTGGGCCAGATGGGCCGTGGTCGGGGCACTGTGCACTTAGGCCGAGTGCATAGTGCCTCGTTTTATTTTTCTTATTTCTGTTTTCAATTTTCTTTATTTATTTTCTGTTTTGAAATAGTTAGGCCACTTTTGCATTTTTGTAAAATATGAGAGTTGTCCCCAATATTACAATGCAATATTCCCTTCCACCAAAAATTGGTTTGGGCAAATTTGGATTTCTTTTGAATTTGATTTATTTATAAAGGAATTAAATAGTGCTGATTTGGTACTATTTCATGTTGTTGGAGTCATTAAACTAATTGAAGTATCCTTGGTTATATTTTTAATAGTGCTTTTGGAATATTTGCTATTTAGTGAACATTTTTCAAATAGTGTTTGAGCAAATTTATTTTGCACTTTTGAATTGGAGTTGATTTCCAGAGAAATATTTGAATTGTTTGGATTAACCACTATGACTAGGCACTGCAAATGATATGACTTGGCCTTATTACCAATTGATCATAGTGGTAGTTACACAGGGGTGTTACAGACTCCTGCCTGCATATACTACTATTACTCCACACATCGACCGCTATCCAGCATGCATCTAGAGTATTAAGTTCATAAGAACAGAGTAACGCCTTAAGTAAGATGACATGATGTAGAGGGATAAACTCAAGCAATATGATGAAAACCCCATCTTTTTACCCTTGATGGCAACAATACAATACATGCCTTGCTACCACTACTATGTCACTGGGTGAGAACACCGCAAGATTGAACCCAAAACTAAGCACCTCTCCCATTGAAAGAAAAACTAATCTAGTTGGCCAAACCAAACTGATAATTCGAAGAGAAATACAAAGATATTTAATCATGCATAAAAGAGTTCAGAAAAGACTCAAATAATATTCATAGATAATCTGATCATAAATCCACAATTCATCGGATCTCGAGAAACACACCGCAAAAGAATATTACATCGGATAGAACTCCAAGAACATCGAGAAGAACATTGTATTGAAGATCAAAGAGAGAGAAGAAGACATCTAGCTACTAGCTATGGACCCGTAGGTCTGTGGTAAACTACTCACGCTTCATCGGAAGGGCAATAGAGTTGATGTAGATGCCCTCCGTGATCGAATCCCCCTCCGGCAGATCGCCGGAAAAGGCCCCAAGATGGGAACTCACGGGAACAGAGGCTTGCGGCGGCAGAAAAGTATTTTGGTGGACGCTTCTGTTGGTTTGGGAATATTTGGAAATTTATATGCCAAAGGTTAGGGTTAGAGGAGCCTCGGGGGGCCCACAAGCTAGGGGCGCGCGCCCCCACTAGGGCGCTCCCCTGAGGCTTGTCGCCGCCTTGGGACTCTTCTGACTTCATCTCCAAGTCCTACGGGTTTCTTCTGGTCCAAGAAAAATCATCGCAAAATTTTTATTCCGTTTGATATTCCTTTTCTGTAAAACTCAAAAACAAGGAAAAAACAGAAACTAGCACTGGGCTCTAGGTTAATAGGTTAGTCCCAAAAATAATATAAAATAGCATATTAATGCATATAAAACATCCAAAATAGATAATATAATAGCATGGAACAATAAAAAATTATAGATACGTTGGAGACGTATCAAGCATCCCCAAGCTTAATTCTTTCTCGTCCTCGAGTAGGTAAATGATAAAAACAAATTTTTTGATGTGGAATGCTACCTAACATATTTATCCATGTAATCTTTTTTATTGTGGCATGAATATTCAGATCCATAAGATTCAAAACAAAAGTTTAATATTGACATAAAAACAATAATACTTCAAGCATACTAATAAAGCAATCATGTCTTCTCAAAATAACATGGCCAAAGAAAGTTATCCCTACAAAATCATATAGTCTGGCTATGCTCCATCTTCATCACAGAAAGTATTTAATCATGCACTACCCCGATGACAAGCCAAGCAATTGTTTCATACTTTTGATGTTCTTAAACTTTTTCAACTTTCACGCAATACATGAGCGTGAGGCATGGATATAGCACTATAGGTGGAGTAGAATATGGTGGTTGTGGAGAAGACAAAAAGAAGGAGAAAGTCTCACATCAACTAGGCATATTAACGGGCTATGGAGATGCCCATCAATAGATATCAGTGTGAGTGAGTAGGGATTGCCATGCAACGGATGCACTAGAGCTATAAGTGTATGAAAGCTCAAGAAGAAACTAAGTGGGTGTGCATCTAACTTGCTTGCTCACGAAGACTTAGGGCAATTTGAGGAAGCCCATCATTGGAATATACACGCCAAGTTCTATAATGAAAAAATCTCACTAGTATATGAAAGTGACAAAATAGGTATCATGAAGATCATGGCGCTGTTTTGAAGCACAAGTGTGGATAAAGGATAGTAACATTGTCCCTTCTCTCTTTTCTCTCATTTTTTTTTATTTTGGGCTCTTTGGCCTCTTTTTTTTTTCTTTTTTTCTTTTTTTTCTTTTTCGTCCGGAGTCTCATCCCGACTTGTCGGGGATGTTGGAGAACGTTGCATGGAAAACAAAAAATTTCTACGCCCACGCAAGATCTATCTAGGAGATGCATAGCAACGAGAGGGGAGAGTGTGTCTACGTACCCTCATAAACCGTAAGCGGAAGCGTTTGACAAGACGGTTGATGTAGTCGAACTTTCTTCGCGATACAACCGATCGAGTACCGAACGTACGGCACCTCCGCGTTCAGCACATGTTCAGCTCGGTGATGTCGACGCCTTCTTGATCCAGCAAGACGGCGAGGTAGTGGATGAGTTTCGACAGCACGACAGCGTGGTGACGGTGATGGTGAAGTTATCTCCGCAGGGCTTCGCCTAAACACTACGAAAATATGACCGGGGGTGTAAATGGTGGACGGGGGCGCCGCACATGGCTAAGCAATTGTTCTGGATGTGCTACGCGCCCCCTCCCACATATATATAGGTGGGGGGAGAGGGGAGAGGCCAACGGGCACCCCAAGTAGGAACAAATCCTACTTGGGCGCCTGCCCTAGGCCGGCCCCCCTTTCCTTCTTTTGGCGCCAAGGGGAAGGAAGGAGGAGGTGGCGCCCCCCCCTCTTTCCTTTCTCCCACAAGGAGGGAAAGGCAGGAGGAGGTGGCGCCCCCCTTTCCTTCTTCTAGGGCCGGCGGCTAGGGAGAGGGCGCGCCAGCCCCTTTGTGGGCTAGTGTGTGCCTCTCCTTGGCCCATTAGGCCCATAGACCTTCCGGGGCCTCCCGGAACCCCTTCCGGTGATCCGATGACTACACGGTGCACTCCGAAACACTTCTGGTGTCCGAATACCATCGTCCTATATATCAATCTTGACCTCTTGACCATTTCGAGACTCCTCGTCATGTTCGTGATCTCATCCGGGAATCCGAACAACATTTGGTCACCAAATTATATAACTCATATAATACCATATCGTCAACGAACGTTAAGCGTGTGGACCCTACGGGTTCGAGAACTATGTAGACATGACCGAGACACCTCTCCAGTTAATAACCAATAGCGGAACCTGGATGCCCATATTGGCTCCTACATATTCTACGAAGATCTTTATCGGTCGAACCATTATGACAACATACGTAATTCCTTTTGTCCGTCGGTATGTTACTTGCCCGAGATTCGATCGTCGGTATCTTCATACCTAGTTCAATCTCATTACCGGCAAGTCTCTTTACTCGTTCCGTAATACATCACCTTGTAACTAACTCCTTAGTCATTTGCTTGCAAGCTTATGATGTGTATTACCGAGAGGGCCCAGAGATAACTCTCCGAAACTCGAGTGAGAAATCCTAATCTTGATCTATGCCAACTCAACAAACACCTTCGGAGATACCTGTAGAGCATCTTTATGATCACCTAGTTATGTTGTGACGTTTGATAGCACACAAGGTATTGCTCCGGTATCCGGGAGTTACATAATCTCATAGTCGAAGAAATATGTATTTGACATGAAGAAAGCAATAGCAATAAACTGAACGATCATTATGCTAAGCTAACGGATGGGTCTTGTCCATCACATCATTCTCCTAATGATGTGATCCCGTTATCAAATGACAACACATGTCTATGGTAGAAACCTTAACCATCTTTAATCAATGAGCTAGTCTAGTAGAGGCTTACTAGGGACACGGTATTTGTTTATATATTCACACATGTATTTAAGTTTCCGATCAATACAATTCTAGCATGAATAATAAATCTTTATCTTTCCCTAACAATAAAGTACGAATTGACTTTGTCGGGTTCACCATCGCGTCCCTTTTACACAAAGGTCCCTGTGGTTTTTAGGAATTAAACCCGCCATCCACAAATAACGTTTGCTCGCCATTACGCAAAAAAAATGTTTGCTAGCCAGAAAAAAAGGGTTCAACATCCCACCGACAAATAAAAACGAGGCCCCCGGGTCGTCCTGTCTCGCCCCTATCTCGGGTTCGTGGTGGAGGCAGATCGCATCTTCCTTCGCGGCGGCGGAGAGCCATCCTTCGATGCGCTAGGCAGACTCACGACCCTCCGCGTGCTTGCGACAATGACATGCCCCCATCAGCCCTAGCGCTCGATACATCCAAGCGCCGCGGCCGCTCCTCACCTGATGCCCCTCGCGATCTAGATTTGGAGGAGGGGTCACCTCCTGTTCCGTCCCGTGCACCGGATGTGGAAGAGAGATAGAGGAGCAGAGCTCATACAACGTCTGGAGAAACAATCGCCGAGAGATGGGAGGCGAAACGAGCGACGGGTTAGGCGATCGAGCGGTGCTCCCACCTACCACCATTAATGGCGCCGCAGCCATTAACGGCGCTCAGCGGCTTTATCCCCTCCCCCGCTCCCCCTCCCCACATCCCACCTCTCCGCTCTCCTGCTCCCTCCCCACCCTCTCGACTCGCACCAACCCTATGACACGAGATGGTCGGGACCTCGAGCTGCAAGCCACGCGCGAGGCGGGTGCGCCCGATCCACCGGCTGGTGGCGCCGCCGGTCCTCGTGCCTCCGCTGATTCCGGTAGAGCAGCTGCCCCCAATCGAGGCCTCCTCACCGGAAGCGCGGGCGGAGATGCTGCGCGTGGTGAGGGAGCGCTTCCCTGTCCGCTCCGAGTGGCCGGAGCTCTGCATACAGGTCATCTGCAACTCGACCTTCGCCGAGCGTGCGCGGTTCATCGGAGACGACGGGGGAGTGGAACTCGACCTGCTATTCTGGGCGATCCAGGAGGCGGAGTCGCCAGATCTGGCCACGGCGACAAAGTGGGCGCGCTTCAAGTCGTCAAGCCCGTCCAGGCTGAACATCAGGCCGCCGCTGGTGGTGGAGCTGACCAGCATCCCCCACGAGTTCCTCCCACCGGGGGAGAGCCCACCCAGGATCCCGTGAAGCCCGCCGCTCCCGGCGGGCGCGTGTCGCGTGGCTTCAGCGCGCGGGTGCGTCGTGTGGGGATTGAGCTGTGTGGCGATAGCCTCCATCCACCACCATGGCCGGGAGATTGCGGAAGGGTGGGCCACCATGTACACAAGATACGCTCGATCCCCTATGTTGTTTTGAATTCTGATCCTTGTGAGCATGGTGATTTGGGCCTTCTGGCCGCGTCTAGAGATAATTTTGAGAAGGAGAGGGTTGTCCCTTTGAATGAAAAACACGAATCCGCTCTCGAAGTTGTTGATTCTTCTAGTATTAATGGGGATTTGCCGGCGCCGTCGCGCTATGTCACCGGCGGTGAGCTCGCTTGTGCGAGGGAGAAATGCCCGACTTCAAATGTAGAGAGCGGTGGGCCTGTGCCTACCCCATCGCCGTTGATCTCCGGGTGGGTGGTTCGGACAAAAGCGCATTTTAGAAAGACGCATTCGAACAGAGGAAACGACTTTGGGGAGGAGGTGGCAGATTTTTACGGCTAGCTCTGGGTTATCCCCTCCCCCCGCTGCCAGCCTCGTCCTCATAGTCGCAGTCCTGCCCTTCCCAACCCTAGCTATGCTCTACCAAATCTCTTCTGGGTGAGGAAGGATCTCTTCCGATCCAATTCATTCACTGTTGAGGATTGCTTCCCTGTGCCACACCTTGGTCCTTTCGACCCTACTCCCACCAAATTTTGCGTTGCTGAGCTGGGCTTGCCCCCTGGAGCGAGATCGTTTGCGACGGTGGTGAAGGAGGGGATGGATAACCGCGGCCAGAACTTCTGGAATCGGCGTCCCCAACCGGCGAAGAAAGTGGCTCCGCCACAGGATGGGAATGCGCCAGCCCAAGCTCCACCCCCTCCTGCCCCCAAAGGGATCCCCAAGGCCACGTTGGGGAAGCAGGCGGTCCAGGCTGCTTCGAACCCTAATCCGCCTGCTCTGGCCCCGCAACCTGCTGCGCTTGTGCAACCCCTAGACCCCAGGTACAAAGACATGACTTGCTTCAACTGCAGTTGGCCGGGTCACTATGTGGGGAATTGTATTGCGCCTAAGAAGTGTTTCATATGTGTTGGTAATCATAATGTGAACAATTGTGCAGCCTGGGCTAGACCTCAACCTACAGCCACATACTTTGGCAGTGCTGCTGCAGGTTTAGGGTTCTACCATGTTGAGGTGCCTGTAGCTACTGAATCTAGCTGGCTGAACTATAAGAATTGTGCTATTCTGAGAGTTGTTAAAGGTGAAGTTTCTACTTCAGAGCTGCTGATTCAACTGAATGGGATTTTTTGCAAGAACAAACAGTGGCCGTGGCAGATCAGAGAACTGGAGGAGAAGAAATATCTGCTGAGATTCCCTCCTTGGAAAAATGTAGATGACCTGATAGAATTCCCTGCGTTTGAGCTGCCTATTGATGGAGTGTCTGTCAAGATCTGTGAGTGGAAAGGGATGCTAGATGAGTTTGGAGAACTAAAAGAGGCATGGGTGCAAGTGGAAGGAATACCACCAAAATGGTGTGCATGGAAAGTCTTTGATCAGGTGGCAGGCTGTTTTGGAATCCTTGTGGATGTGGACTGGAATGGCATTTTTGAGAGTTTCTATGAAATCATTAGTATCAAAGTGACATGCAGAGATCCAAGCAAAATCCCTTTTGAGAGATTGATTGAAATGAAAAAGAAGCTGTACCTGCTGTTCTTCACTGTGGAAGGCTTTGAACAAGTTGGTGAGGATTCTGATGGAGATGATGATGATCCTGGTCAGGATAACAAGGAAGAAAACTTGGAGAAACCTGATGGAGATGATCCTGGAGAAGATAAAATGGAGGATATGGAGATGAGGCCATTGATGAATTAGATAAGGAAAACTTTCCTCCAAGACAAAACAACTCTTCAAGTGGTAGCAATTCTGCTCAGAGGTTGTCTGCTTCTGCAGCTGAATTCCATCCTGATTGTATGAGAGATGAGATACATGACAGTTTCTTGGAAGAGATAAAAAATAGTGGCCCTGAGAGGAAGAAAGACAGTGAAGAGGAAAATGTGATCAATACCCCCTGTTCTTATAAACTCCTACCTGATGATGTGGATGATGTTCCACTATTTGTCCACCTTGAATACTGTTCACAGCAACTAAGTCAATTTGAGATGGAAGAGACTGATGGAGAAGAAGAAGATATGGAAACTGAACTCCAATGCCTACCTGAAGATCTTGCTATGGCCATTGGATCTGTGAAAAGATCTCTCACTGAATCTATGAATGAAGCTGAATCTGAAAAGAAAAAGAAACCAAATACTGAGCAAATCCCTGTCTAGGGTCCCATCCTGGTTAACAGACCTGCCACAAGGAATCATGGGAATGTCAAGATTATGGATAAAGCCAATGCATATCTTCAGAAGAGGAATTTGGAGATTCCCACTACTTTCAGAGGTAAATCTTTTGCTAGCTTGGATACTAAAACTCTTGTTACTACTTCTGATATGGTAGACATTTGCATTGGGGATAATGATAAAGAATGCACTGATATCATTGTTGATCTAGTCAATAGAGAGAAATTGAGATGCCTTAATTTTGCTGACTTAAACCCTGAAATTGTTCTACCTACTACTTTGGATTGTGAGTTAAACAGTACTTACTCCCCTAATATAGACAGTGTTGATCCTATACCCAGGGCAGGGGGCACTGCTGTTCTGGATATAGACAACCCTGTTGTGAATACTAAAAACCAGCCTTGTGGCTTGTCCCACTCCTTTAGAGTCAAATGATAGGTGCTTTTTGGAATATTAGAGGTCTTGGTCAATCTGGTAAAATACAGTGCCTGTGTGACTTTATTAATAATAACCATGTTGATTTTGTGGGTTTCTTTGAAACCAAGAGGGAAAACATTGATAAGTACATACTTAATGTGATTGCTGGCAATAATGACTATGTGTGGCATGTGCTTCCAGCTAACAAAACTGCTGGTGGGATCCTTGTGGGTCTGAACAACAAGTTGTTTGAGATTGTAGACTTCTCTGATAAAAAATACTGTGTGGTGTCCACTGTTAAAAACAAAAATGATGGTTTCCTTTGGCATTTGATTGTTGTGTATGGTACTGCTTACAATGAATATAAGATGGAATTTATTGCTAAACTTCATGAAGTCATGTCCACCCTCAGCTATCCTGTGATCCTTGGAGGTGATTTTAATCTGGTTAGGACTAGTGTAGATAAAAGTAATGGTGTTATTAACTCCCAGTTTTCTTACCTATTTAATGATTGGATTAATAAATGGGCTTTGATGGAAATTAATATTGCTAATAGAAACTTTACTTTGAGTAACAATCAGGACAGCCCCATTTTTGCTGTCATAGACCGAGTCTTTGTTTCTATCCCTTGGGATTCTCACTTCCCTCTGTCAGTTTTGACTGCCCTCCCAAGGGTGGGCAGTGATCATACCCCATTGATTCTTGACACCGGTGCCAGAAGAATTATTGCTCCTAAACCCTTTCGTTTTGAGAAATGGTGGCTCGATCAACCGGGGTTTCAGGATATGGTCCATGATGTTTGGAACTCTGTAGTTCCTGGAACTTGTGCTTTGGATATTTGGATGAACAAAACTAAACTATTTAGGAAAAAAGCGAAAGGCTGGAGTATTAACGTGGAAGCTGATATGAAGAAAAAGAAGAGAGACCTCCAGATGGAGTTTGATATCCTAGATGTCTTCTCGGAACAGAACCAACTAGATGATGGGGAAAAAGACGTATGAATGAGATTAAAGAAGAGTTAGCCCGCATCTGGTACAAAGAAGAGGTTGCCTTGTGGCAACGGTCGAGAGATCGTAAGATTAAAGATGGGGACAAGAATAACGCATATTTTCATGCGCTTGCAAATCATAGACATAGGAAGAACCACCTTGCTATCTTAAATGAAGACACTGGCCCAGTTTACACCACTCCAGAGATGCTGGATGTGGCTACATCCTTTTACAAAAAGCTTTTTTGTTATGAGGATAAACACAATATTAAGTTGGGTCCTTCCTTCTGGAAGGAGGAGTTGGTCACTCAAGAGGAGAATGAGATGGTTCAGAAGAATTTTTCTGAAGATGAAATTAGGGAGGCCATTTTTGGCTCTTATGCTCATGGAGCCCCTGGTCCTGATGGGCTGTCCTTTCTCTTCTATCAAACCTTCTGGGATGTGATTAAGAACGATTTCATG
The DNA here is from genome assembly GCA_011799875.1 of Thinopyrum elongatum. Classification (NCBI taxonomy): domain Eukaryota; kingdom Viridiplantae; phylum Streptophyta; class Magnoliopsida; order Poales; family Poaceae; genus Thinopyrum; species Thinopyrum elongatum. The sequence goes on along the minus strand of CM022300.1, from coordinate 17,478,766 downwards.
GCCCTAGTCAGAGACTTTGAACAAGGAAAGCTTGACCTTTATCGTCTCAATTTTGCCTTGATTATGCTCATTCCTAAAGAACCAAACGCTAAAGACATGCAGATGTTTAGGCCGATCAGTCTAGGTAACTGTGGGGTGAAAATCTTCTCCAAGGCCATGACTAATAGGATTTCTCCTATTAGCCATCGGCTGATTTCTCTGAACCAAACTGCCTTCATCAAGGGCAGATATATCCTGGAGAGTGTCGTTATGGCTCATGAAGTGATTCATGAAGTCAAGAGATCTAACTCGCAAGGTCTGGTGCTTAAGCTGGACTACGAGAAGGCTTATGATAGGGTTAGTTGGGAGTTTTTGTTTGATATGCTACAGTCTAGAGGTTTTGGTACTAAGTGGATCTCTTGGATTAAGACTATTCTTGTCCAGAGTACCTTTAGTGTGCGCATCAACGATACGGTGGGGCCATACTTTGTGGCTGGGAAGGGCCTGAAGCAGGGTGACCCCGTGTCCCCCTTGCTTTTTAATCTTGTTGTGGATGTCTTTTCTAAGATGTTATACAAGGCTGCCTCAAATGATTTGATTTCAGGGCTTCTGCCCTAAGTTATCCCTGGTGGTGTGGTTAGTTTACAATATGCGGATGATACCTTGCTCTTCTTGGAAAACTCTACTGATAAGGCCAGAAATTTTAAATGGTTTCTCTCTTATTTTGAGAACCTCTCTGGTATGAATATTAACTTCCACAAGAGTGATCTTCTTACTATCAACATAGATCAAGAAGTGGCTCGGGAGTTTGCACAAATTTTTTGTTGCAAACTAGGTGAGTTCCCAATCAAATATCTGGGGGTGCCTCTGCACTATGAGAATCTTAGAAAAGAAGATATTCAACCTATCATTGATAGGATCATTAAAGGTATCTCAGGTTGGCTAGGGAGATACCTTACTTATAAAGGCAAAATTATTTTACTCTGCTCTTGTATTATCAGCATTCCTGCTTACTTAATGTCTGTGATCAAATTTCCTAAATGGGCTATAAATGCTATCAATTCTCAAATGGCACATTTCTTTTGGGGTAACCTGGATAATCAACATAAGTATCATTTAGCTAACTGGGGTTTGGTTTCCAGAAAAAAGGAATTTGGGGGCTTAGGTATTCCTAACATCAGAGAGTTTAACATGGCCTTGTTGGCTTCCTGGAGTAAAAGATTTTTTGACACAAACAATGGGGACTGGAAGAAAATCCTTGCTTATAAATATGATATTAATTCCCCCAATATCCTCTGGTCCAAAAGTGGATCTGGCTCTTCCTTTTGGAAGAGTGTCACATGGGCTTTCTCAGCTGCGAGAATATTTTACAAATGGCAGTTGGGGGATGGAGAGAGAATCAGTTTCTGGCATGACACCTGGGCTGGGGATTGTTCCCTCAAAACACAGTTTTGGAACCTGTTTGAAATCTGTAATCAACCTGATTGTTCGGTTGCCCAGGTTTGGGATGGCATTAACCTGAAGCTAACATTCCGTAGATGTGTAAATATAGACATCTTTGAGCAATGGACCTAGTTGGTTGATCTTGTTAACAACTATCAGTTGACAGATAAACCTGACATACCTGTTTGGGCGTTAGAGACTAATGGCAACTACTCAGTGAAATCCTTTTATAAACAGATCAATTTTGGCGGTGTGATATCTCGGACTGGGGGGGAACTTTGGAAAGTTCTCTGCTCCCAGAAAATCCATGTCTTCCTATGGCTTGGCATCTATAACAAACTACTTACTAGAGATAACTTGGCCAAAAGAAGGCATGTGGCTGATTTGACCTGTCTTTTCTGCTCTGAAAATGAAACTGTGCAACACTTATTCTTTGAGTGTATAGTTGCTGGGTAGGCCTGGAAGTTTGTGGCTGAGTGTTTCGACCACCCTCTCATTTCCAGCTTTGATGATGTTTGTGCTTTGTGGCATATGTGCAAAAAGAAACCTGTGCTTAATCTGATTGTGGCTGCATCCTTGTGGAGTCTTTGGAAGCTAAGGAATGAATTTTGTTTTCAGGGGCGCACCTGGAGAAATGCCAATTGCGTTCTTGCAAAGCTGAGATCTCATCTTCAGCAATGGAAAATCCTGTGCAACGATGTCCAGGCAACGCTGCTGCTCAAGTGTATCCTTCTCCTGGACAAGTGTCGCGGGGAACTGATGCAGATTGCATGGGCTTGACTGGGCGCGACCGGAAGGAGGGGACGACTGTGGCTTAATCTGATGGAATTATTTTGCTGTTCTTTCTCTTTTGGTCTATAATAACTCGCTATAGTTCTCTCTTTTCGTTCACAGTTTGCCGCCCTGTTGGCGCTTGAACCTTGCTTATCTTTGGTTACTCTTGGCTGTGGTTTCACCTCGTTAATAAAATGGGGTGGGGGGGAAGCCCCTTTCATTCAAAAAAAGAGATAGAGGAGCGAGGGAGGGGGGCAAGCATAGAGGATTCTGGCGGCGGTGCTACTCAGAACGGTGGCAAAGGAGGAGGCTACTTTGGTTCTGACCTACAGCGGTCGGTGTGGCAGGAGATGGGGTTGGTTGCTAAAGCGGTGAAACATGGATTGTTGAAGGTACGTGTGATATATAAGTTTGGGTAATCTGTCGTCAGTCCAAAAGGATGCTAATATGTGAATTTTGTAGGAGCAATTAGGTCACGTGGATGGCTTCACCAAGTATCCATGGTATTTGTGGGGAACATGGCAGTCCCAAATTTACTCCAGTGACCCTGTTCGGCCAACTAGGATGAATTTCAAGCTATCTACATCATCGTCCTCATTCAGATATTTAGCAATTCAAAATTTGGGCCAAACCTACAAGAAAGCATGTTCCTCTTATAAGATAATAAATATCTGATGATGTCATCATTGGTCTTGATGTTGGCGGTACGTACATGCCATTTGTGCTGCTAGCTCTCCAGCCTGACAGACAGTTGTAGCTCCTCGACCGATCTGTGTCGAAAGTTTCAAAGCGAGGATTGATATGGCTGGAAATTACACTGATTTCTCACTGACAGATTTGTCTTTCTCCAGCTATTTTGTAGGGGCTAGCTATAGGCCAGGCTTCATCTTCTGGATTTTGACACACATGATGGGGATTTAATGGATAAAGTCCATGACTAATTACCTACTTTAGGAAAATCACAAAACAGTGAGCTAAATATAGGGCCGTTGAGCAGATGAAACATGTACACATATATCATGGTTCGCCTCCTAGCTGCAGCCTGTGTGCTCGGCAGGGCACTACTTGCATTTGAGGTTCATTGACATCTCGCCTCGCAAGTATGGTAATTTTAGGTACTTTGTTATTGATCTACTTCTATCTTCCTACACTTCTTTTTTCATATATCCTTATATTCTTGGCCATGATATATCAGCACTCAATAAAGCTATTCCAACATACTTTGATTGCCACCTTGCTTGGGTCATCATATAGACATGAGTATTTAATTATTTAATTTTATCTAATTTATTCTGACAATTTTTCAAATTTAATTTGATTGAGGACCTAAAACATCACCGCACTTTGACAACAGAATTGGAGTTGTCTCTTATGTGTAATTTGATGTCTTAACTTCTTAAATAGGACAATGCAGACGGACAATGCATGCTTTAGTGGACATATTGGAGTTGGCTGTGCTAATCAACAAAGGAAGTGGCATGGGTTAAGGACTTAAGGTGCTAATCTGGTGAACTGTATTACCATTGTATGCCTCTCAATATAAGTCTACAAGGAGTTCGTTGATCCTCTTGCCTAGTATGACGAATTCTACATCTGAAAAAAATGATCAACTCGAGGGTCTGAAAATTAGGGTAACACTTTCATATCTTCTGATAAGCTTTGTTGATTTTTCAATTCTTAATCCTATTTCTCAGCATCTCAATTTTGGTAATGTAGATTGGTGCTACAAAACATAGCAAGCCACCTGACATCCGTGTCATGTTGCTGATCTTCATTTTTTTAATATTCATCATACTATTCTGAACTCTGTATCTCCTTTAAATTAGAAAGTGATTATTCATTTAACATTTGAATGGGTGAAACTTCATATGTTGTTAGCATTGTGTGACATCCTGATTTCTAGGTGATTCAGTTTTGTTATTTAAAGCCTTGATCCATTTTTTAAATAAAAAAGTTGAACCTCAGAACATATGGATGTTGCACATAGCAAAGCTTTATTTCTTAAGTTTCACCCCTCCGCCCTCCTTCCCTTTTGCTTCCTTCCTGCATAGGCGGCCGATTTGAAAGAAAATAGTGAAGCACCGAGTTGATATGTTTGCTGTTGTGGCATTCTTCAGTTCGAGGAGTTTCGTGTAGGAATCGCTCCAAAATAAACCAGAATCCGCCATGTCTACCTGTCTCTGATTCAAAAGGAAGCTCCTGGAGGTACAGAATCTCTGAGAATTCTTTTTACAAGAAGCACTTTCGATTGTCAATATGTATTTCTAAGTTATATAGTGCAAATGATTGAGTGGACTTCAACTTTGTTGTAGAACTGAATGTTGTTCTTGCTGTAACATCATGTAGTTTCTGATGCTTTGTAGTTTAATTTTGGGTCAGTGGGCTTGGTGCTGCAGGAGTGGGTGTACATGATGCTGAGCTTATAGGGCAAGGAGTACGCGGTACTAACTAACAACGAGGACGAGGAGGTGGGCGAGCGGAGGGCACCGAAGTGGACCCGAGTCCGGTCAGCGTTTAAGGAAGCACATACCAACCTATCAAACACTAACAGTCATGTTGCACTTTAAGGTATGTGTTTAGTAACATTGATACTATCTTAGGTTGATGGTGCCTACAGTTTTCTTTGATGTTTTTTGGCCCATCCCGCGAGAAACATTACTACTAGCATTTGACTGATTATTACTATGTGAATGAATGTTCCAACACATTAATGATTATCTGCTACTGCTATGCTCCATCACTTCTAATTTTTTGATATGTTTTTCCAAGACAATTAACTGGTTCTCTTCACTACTATTCTATTCGTGCAGATTGGGCCAAGTTAATTTCCAATTTTATTCTCCATCCCTTTTGAATTTCCTTGTCATCTACACTAGATATTTATGAATAACAGTGACTTGGTTTGATAGAATTTGAATATGGTAGTTCATGTTTCTTTTTTTTTTGCTTACACACATTTATAGCAATATCATGATTTGTGATAGAATAGGCTACCATTAAACCATTTTTTGACTAATTTTAACATAGCAAATTTACCATCCTGCTGGTAATAATATCTGGATTATGATTGCATTAACATTCAACACATACTCATCTTCCTCTCCATCCACATACCTTCAACTACTTGAAGCTACATATGGCTTCCAGAGAGGAGAATTGTAAGTTCCTTCACCCAGCAGCAGGAAGCCTTCGAAGCCTTTGGACTGGCGCGTCGTGAATCTAAAGGCTTTTTGTATAGCGGCAAAGAGGAAGGCTTTTTAATTCAGACTCGATTGCTGCTAGCTCCATTCTGCTTCCCATTACATTTAATTTAAGTACACACATATTTTCTCTCCTGGTGCAACGCACGGGCATATGTGCTATTCATGAATAAGGAAATATAAAATAACAACTTTATTATTGCCTCTAGGGCATATTTCCTTCAGTCTCCCACTTGCACTAGAGTCAATAATCTAGTTCACATCACCATGTGATTAACACCCATAGTTCATATCGTCATGTGACCAACACCCAAAGAGTTTACTAGAGTCAATAATCTAGTTCACATCGCCATGTGATTAACACCCAAAGAGTACTAAGGTGTGATCATGTTTTGCTTGTGAGAGAAGTTTAGTCAACGGGTCTGCCATATTCAGATCCGTATGTATTTTGCAAATTTCTATGTTTACAATGCTCTGCATGGAGCTACTCTAGCTAATTGCTCCCACTTTCAATACGTATCCAGATTGAGACTCAGAGTCATTTGGATCAGTGTTAAAGCTTGCATCGACGTAACCCTTTACGACGAACTCTTAATCACCTCCATAACCGAGAAATATTTCCTTAGTTCTCTTAGGTAACTAAGGATAATTTTGACCGCTGTTCAGTGCTCTACTCCTGGATCACTATTGTACCCCCTTGCCAAACTCATGACAAGGTACACAATAGGTCTGGTACACAGCATGGCATATTTTATAGAACCTATGGCTGAGGCATAGAGAATGACTTTCATTCTCTCTCTATCTTCTGCCGTGGTCGTGTTTTGAGTCTTACTCAACTTCACACCTTGTAACACAGGCAAGAACCCTTGATCCATTTTGAACTTCTTTAAAATCTTGTCAAGGTATGTGCTTTGTGAAAGTCCTATTAAGCGTCTCGATCTATCCCTATAGATCTTGATGTCTAATATATAAGCAGCTTCACCGAGGTCTTTGACTGAAAAATTCTTATTCAAGTATCCTTTTATACTATCCAGAAATTCTATATCATTTCCAATCAACAATATGTCATTCACATATAATATCAGAAATGCTACAGAGCTCCCACTCACTTTCTTGTAAATACATGCTTCACCGTAAGTCTGTATAAAACCATATGCTTTGATCACCTCATTAAAGCGTATATTTCAACTCCGAGATGCTTGCACCAGTCCATAGATGGATCGCTGGAGCTTGCATACTTTGTTAGCACCTTTAGGATCGACAAAACCTTTTGGTTGCATCATATACAACTCTTCCTTAAGATATCCATTAAGGAATGTAGTTTTGACATCCATTTGCCAGATTTCATAATTATAAAATGCGGCAATTGCTAACATGATTCGGACGGACTTAAGCATCGCTACGGGTGAGAAAGTCTCATCGTAGTCAACTCCTTGAACTTGTCGAAAACCTTTTGCGACAAGTCGAGCTTTGTAGACAGTAACATTACCATCAGCGTCAGTCTTCTTCTTGAAGATCCATTTATTCTCTATGGCTTGCCGATCATCGGGCAAATCCACCAAAGTCCACACTTTGTTCTCATACATGGATCCTATCTCAGATTTCATGGTCTCAAGCCATTTATCGGAATCTGGGCTCATCATAGCTTCTTCATAGTTTGTAGGTTCGCCATGGTCTAATAACATGACTTCCAGGATAGGATTACCGTACCACTCTGGTGCGGAACGTGCTCTGTTCGACCTACGAAGTCCAGTAGTAACTTGATCCGAAGTTTCATGATCATCATCATTAGCTTTCTCTCTAGTTGGTGTAGGCATCATGGGAACAGAATTCTCTGATGTGCTACTCTCCAATTCGAGAGAAGGTACAATTACCTCATCAAGTTCTACTTTCCTCCCACTCACTTCTTTCGAGAGAAACTCCTTCTCTAGAAAGGACCCATTCTTAGCAACAAAGATCTTGCCTTCGGATCTGTGGTAGAAAGTGTACCCAATAGTTTCTTTAGGGTATCCTATGAAGACGCACTTCTCTGATTTAGGTTTGAGCTTATCAGGCCGAAGCCTTTTGACATAAGCGTCGTATCCCCAAACTTTAAGAAACGACAGCTTAGGTTTCTTGCCAAACCATAGTTCATACGGTGTCGTCTCAACGGATTTAGGCGATACCCTATTTAACATGAATGCGGATGTCTCTAATGCATAACCCCAAAACGATAGTGGTAAATTGGTAAGAGACATCATAGATCGCACCATATCTAATAAAGTACGGTTACGACGTTCGGACACACCATTACGCTGTGGTGTTGCAGGTGGTGTAAGTTGTGAAACAATTCCACATTGTTTTAAATGAAGGCCAAACTCGTAACTCAAATATTCGCCTCCATGATCAGATCGTAGAAACTTTATTTTCTTGTTGCGATGATTCTCCACTTCATTCTGAAATTCTTTGAACTTTTCAAATGTTTCAGATTTGTGTTTCATCAAGTAGATATACCCATACCTACTCAAATCATCTGTGAAGGTCAAAAAATAACGATACCCGCCGCGTGCCTCAACACTCATCGGACCGCATACATCGGTATGTATTATTTCCAATAAGTCATTAGCTCGCTCCATTGTTCCGTAGAACGGAGTTTTAGTCATCTTGCCCATGAGGCATGGTTCGCAAGTATCAAATGATTCATAATCAAGTGATTCCAAAAGCCCATCTGCATGGAGTTTCTTCATGCGTTTTACACCAATATGACCTAAACGGCAGTGCCACAAATATGTTGCACTATCATTATCAACTTTGCATCTTTTGGCATCAATATTATGAATATGTGTATCACTACAATGGAGATTCAACAAGAATAGACCACTCTTCAAGGGTGCATAACTATAAAAGATATTATTCATATAAATAAAACAACCATTATTCTCTGACTTAAATGAATAACTGTCTTGCAATAAACAAGATCCAGATATACTGTTCATGCTCAACGCGGGCACCAAATAACAATTATTGAGGTCTAAAACTAATCCCGAAGGTAGATGTAGAGGTAGCGTGCCGACGGCGATCACATCGACCTTGGAACCATTTCCGACGCGCATCGTCACCTCGTCCTTAGCCAATCTTCGTTTGTTCCGTAGCTCATGTGTTGAGTTACAAATATGAGCAACCGAACCAGTATCAAATACCCAGGGGCTACTACGAGCATTAGTAAGGAACACATCAATTACATTTATATCGAATATACCTTTGTTCACTTTGCCATCCTTCTTATCCGCCAAATACTTGGGGCAGTTCTGCTTCCAGTGACCACTCCCTTTGCAGTAGAAGCACTCAGTTTCAGGCTTGGGTCCAGGTTTGGGCTTCTTCCCGGGAGTGGCAACTTGCTTGCCATTCTTCTTAAAGTTCCCTTTCTTTCCCTTGCCCTTTTTCTTGAAACTAGTGGTCTTGTTAACCATCAACACTTGATGCTCCTTGATTTCTACCTCCGCGGCCTTAAGCATTGCGAAGAGCTCGGGAATTGTTTTGTTCATCCCTTGCATATTATAGTTCATCACGAAGCCTTTGTAGCTTGGTGGCAGTGATTGAAGAACTCTGTCAATAACACAATCAACTCAAAGATCAACTTCCAACTGAGTTAAGTGATTATAATGTAACGACCCTGGCTTAATCATGCACTAACCATACATGCAAATGCACACGATCAAGCCTAAGGACTCACTTGAAGGTATCACAAAACAACTCTAAAACATAAATAAAGACATACAAGCTTTATATTACAAGCCAGGGCCTCGAGGGCTCGAATACGTAGCTCGATGGCATACAAGTGTCAGGGAAGCATCAGATATCTGGGTACAAATATATTACAGAAATGGAGATACGACTTTATAAAGGCGGGGCAAAATAAAACTCTATGATAGAAAGGCATAGGCCTCCTGCCTAGGACCCTCCGAATCCTACTCCTGGTCGTCTGTCGGCTCCTCGTAGTAGTACTCACCGGGAGGGTAGTAGAAGTAGCCGTAGTCGTCGACGGGGGCTGCTATCTCTGGGGCTCCGTCATCTGGCGGCGTCAAATGGATATGGGGAGAAAAAGAAAATAAAGCAAACGTGAGTACTCATCCGAAGTACTCAGCAAGCAAGGATCTACACTACATATGCAACATTTTCAAAGGGGGTTGTATATGTGGACTGGGCTGCAGAAATGCCAGAATAGAGGGGGAAGCCTAGTCCTATCAAAGACTAGCATCTTCAACATCTTCGGCAGTCTTGCAACATTAGAAGAGTGCAGATTAGCATAAAGTAAAGTAGTAGTAGTGTTAGCAACCTCGGCCAGAGATCCTTTCTCGACTCCCTGCGAGAAAGCAATCCCAGAGCCATACTATCCAGTTATCATCTCAAGTTCTAGTTGTGCCGATCGGGATACAACTCCGAGTGTCCGTTACCGTAGGACAGGCTATCGATAGTTTAGTTCTTCCCTGCAGGGGTGCACCAACTTACCCACCACGCTCGATTAACTCCGGCCGGACACACTTTTCTGGGTCATGCCCGGCCTCGGCCAAACAATACGCCGCAACCCGACCGAATACCTAACAGAGAGGTCAGCACGCCGGACTAAACCTATGCCCCCAGGGGTCTTGGGCCATCGCCCCAGGAACTCCTACACATTGCGAACGTGGCCGAGAGCAGACCTAGCAACCCCTTAATACAAGCGTAGTTGCGTAACCAGTCCAACTCGGCACGCGCCGCTCAGTCGCTGACGTCCAATAAGCTCCGGCTGAAGTATATGACGCAGAACGCCCATACTATGCCCACGTGATGGTTAGTGCTATCAGGCCAGAGGCCCCTCGGATCAAATATCCAAACCGTTAGTGTGTTGATAGTGCGGTAACGAGCAGAGACTCACGAAAGATGTGACCCCGTCGCCCCGTCTTGAGGACTTACGGCAAGGGCTAGGAATGCCCGGCCATGCCTCGTGTTCAACCCTCGGGCACCATCCAGGTCCACCCGACTCCACATCACTCGCTAATAAGCTCGCGCGGGTACCCCTCAGGGCCGACCCGTCTTTAGTATCATGTTACAGTGTTCAGTCATAGTAACCAAGTATCCGTGTGTCTGACTCCAAAAGGGACCCTGAGGAACCACCCTCGATGGAATCCCACTTGATGTTTTCGTCAAGGTGAACGAAGGAGGAATCACCCTCGAGGTCCACACTTGAAGCGTTGCATGACGACGTCATTATCGGGGGTGGTGTAGGAGGAATCACCCTCACTTACCACGTCCGATTAACTAACCTACAAGGTTATCATCAGAAGTGCCGACGAGGTATCACCCTCGGCACTTGATAGTAACCCAGTAGTGTCGGCAACTAAGGGGGAAGTGACATGAGGTGTCGGGGTCTGATCTTCAATCCCGTTGTTCGGGTCTTCTGATAATCCAGCGGGGCAGTCGGGATAAAGTGGGGGTCTCTGTCGGTCTCTACCCAACCTATTCTAAACAGTTTAGGATAACAGGTAAGAATCAACAGCAGATTACAAGTAAACAGGCTATGCAGCAGATATAGGATACAGTAATAGCAGCAGATTCTAATGCAAGCATAAGAGATAAGAGAATGGGCGATTTCAGAATGCTCAAAAAGGGGGTGCTTGCCTGCAAGCTCTGGGGCAAGTGGCTGGTCGTCGGGGATGTAGTCGTACTCCGGAGCGGCGTCTTCCTCAGGAGCTACGTCAACGTCGGGGTCTAATCAAGAGAGAAAAGGGGGGAGGAAACAGGTAAACATAATGCAGTCAAATGCAACACGGGGCATGCTATGCTACAATGTAGTGCAGGGTTGCCTAAAGATGCATCTAGGTCATTTTAGTTATTTTAGGATTTAAGTTGGATTTATTATCCGGTGGTTATGCACTATTCATTTACCGGATACGGATGAAATGTTACGGGTTCTCCTACGTAGGGGTTCCGACATGGAAACAGACGACACGATCAGATTCGTCTCGTCGTTCTGAGCAACTTTCATGTTTTAAGTTTTTCGATTTGAGCTACGGTTTAAAAGTTATTAATTTTCAAAGATTTAATCATTTTCTGGAATTATTTTTATTTACAGAAAATGATATATGACATCAGCATGACTCAGAGATGACATCAACAGTCAACAGAGACGCTGTCCTGGTCAAACCTGACATGTGGGTCCAGCGGGACCCACATGTCAGCCTCTGTTACTTTTAACAGTGAATTAAATTGATCAGAGTTAATTAGGGGGATGTGGGCCCCACGTGTCAGTGAGACATTAGTCTAATTAATTAGTTTTTATTTATTTAATTGTTTATTAGGTTAATTATCAGAGGGGGGACCCACATGTCAGTGGCTGGGCTTGGCCCAGTCAGCACGTTGACCCGAGTCAACGGGGTCAACGGGACCCAGCGGGGCCACTGGCAGTGTCCCAGGGTGGACCCCACGCCTGGCCACGTCGGCTGCGTCGCCGGAGCTGCTCCGGCGACCGTTCTGGCGGCGGTTCCTCGCCGGAGCTGCTCGGGATTCGTCTACAGGGGGCTATTTCGCGCGCGCTTGGGCGCGTTGAAACGGCCGTTTGTCTCCGCGTCGATCTAGGCTAGTGAGGAGCACCGGGGATGGCCGGAACGACGCCGGCGATGAGCCGGAGCGGCAGTGATGCCGGTGCCGAGACACGATATATCCCAAAAATTAACCCCTCGTGTCGTCACCAGCCCAGGATTACTATTACTGGTGGACACGTCCTTGTTACAGAATACCAAGCTATTACAAGAATTGAATACAAGACCGTAAAGGTCCAATGATACAACAGTGATTCCAGTGATGGATGATGGAAATGACTTGTGGTTCTCCAACGCCGATGGGGCACCATTCCCACAGGAACAGCTGACCCGGATAATTCCTATCCGCGTGGCTGCTATCCTAGGCTCCGCATGGACGTCGTTGTGGTACTCTTCGTAGAACTCCTGACCTGGCCAAGTAAATAGCCAGGGACAAGCCTGTGAGTACGTTTGAATGTACTCGCAAACATCATGAACAAAAGATATACCGAATGCAGCAATTAAATTATATGATCATGATGAACCACACTATATGCGTATGCTCATGATGGACTTAAAGGCATGCTGTCTGGAATTAAATCATGGCATGATAACATATTAGCATGTGCAAATAACTGGATATATAAAAATATTAGTGATAAACAAGGAAAGTTAAAGGAAAATAAAATTAAGGAAATGCTGGTCGGATGTCTAAAATGACACCACGGTAGGTCTTGAAGAGAAATGCCAAACGGGTGTCTAAAAGAGAAATCGGACGAGACAGGACCATCCGAGAACTCAGGCGATGCCACGAGAGGTCTTGAAAAGAAATGCCAGTCGGGTGTCAAGTGACGCCACGGTCGGACTTGAAGAGAAATGCCAGTCGGGTGTCAAGTGACGCCACGGTCGAACTTGAAGAGAAATGCCAATCGGGTGTCCACAAGAGTAGTGGCGGAACCGCCTGTTAACTCGAGAGACGCCACGAGAGGTCTTGAAAATAAAATTGAGTGCCCGGGGTAGTCTAGCCAGCCCCTGAGACACTCAGGAAAAATTCAAAATAAGAGACACGGGTTAGTCCTCAATATTATGCATAACCATAATAATATTTAACAAGCATAAAATATTCATGGTAGCAACAGGGTGACAATAATTATTCCGCAAAATAATTCAGGCTCAATTTAATTATTTTCCTCCGAAGACCGACACTTGACCAACCCAGACTGTAGCCCTTAACCACGGACACGGCTATTCGAATAGGTTTAAACTCTGCAGAGGGTGTGCTCTTTACCCACAAGTAAAGGATTTCTTTAGTCAGTACCGTGACACCGACTAATTCCCTTTACGGTCTTTGGGTTGAAAACACACCTAACCAGCACACACCAGATTATCTTTCCAGATGCCAGGAATCACCCAAAGCATCGTTGAAGAAAAACTTTAAGACGGAGAGACCAACGTCCTGCATGGGATCACTATTAATACGAGCGGATTACAAGGGGTGCCCCCTCTCAGTCACAACTAGAAACACCCATGCCCCCTGACCCGATGACAGGATTTAGTCCACCAACATGGAAACCCCCATCGTAGCCCTCTATGTGGTGTGTGCACGGAAAGGGGTTAACAACTTGCTGAACCATACCCCACCTGTGGCAGGGACAAGTGGCAGCACGAATCAAGTATGGGGGTTACCGGAACAAGACTCGATCTACGGTCGACTCAGGAGGTTCAAGTTTTCCTGCAGTGGTTAGCACAATATATTCCTTGGTGATACCCAACAGCATCACCACCCGGCATGTCCCGACATGCCCTTACTGATCATTCTCGTCACAACGAGAAATTTCAGTCTCATGGTCACTTTACTCGTGACCGATTCTTCCTGCAGATTAGTCCGGACCGGCACAGGCATATGTGACAAATAAAATAGCCATGCTTACTCATACTACAAAGATGTCAGCAAAATGGTCATGGATCATGCATGCCAAAATAGCTATATGCCAAATTTTATTTGAATTCAAATTATTCATAACACTACTATTCATGCAAATAACCAACCATGCATTCACCATATCAAGTGTTCAAGATGCTTGCCTTGAGCATTCAGAAGTGTGGGGTGCACTCCAAAAGTTTTGAAAAATTTGTCTTCCCTCCAATTCCTATTTGCAAAATATTTAAATTACCACATAATTCAAAAACAGTGCCAAAAATTGTTTCAAATATTTTTGAAATAAATACTAAAATAAACTAGATGAAAAAATGATAAATAACAAAGAAAGAATCAATTCATTTGTAGTTAATGTGAATTACTTATGGAATTTCTAAACTGAAATAAACAAGGAAAAGGACTACTTAATATATCCAGTGGGGACAAGGCTTTAGGACAAATGTTCACATAATCTAGATAAATAGAGCATAATTTTATGAGACTGCAGAAATTTGAATAATCAGATTTGGATTAGAAATGGATTCTGTGGAAATATTTGAAACTACTGGAAAAAGAAAAAAAACAAAACAAAAAGGAAGAGGAGCGCCCTGACCGTGGTTTAACCGAGTGGTGACACTGGGACAGGCCCATCCGTCTGGCCGCGTGGGAGGGGTGCCACGTCAAAGGCGTACTCGCGGAGTGCGCCTCCACTTATGCTGAGCTGGAGGGCTGCGGTCGCTGACAGTGGGGCCCGCGGGACCACTGGTCAGGTTCGACCAGTCACACCCGCGTGCCCTCTCCTCCGGCCGAACAAAGGCGGTGCTCCGGCGAGGCTCGCCGGCGAACGGCAGTGCCGTTCGGGGAGCCGAGGCCACCGTTGTGTTCGGGGGTGAGAGGCGGTTCGTCTGGTGCTCGCCGTGGTAGTTGGGATGGATGGAGTTGCCGGCGACGAGGTCCTCGGCGGACGGCGGCGTCGGACGAAAGGGGGACTCCGGCTGCGGTGCATCTCCGGTGGAATTGAAGATAGGGATGGGTTCATGGATGCTCCAGGAGGCCATTGGTGGAGAGAGTGGAGAGGGAGGGGCTTTGGTGGCACCAGAACCATCCGAACGATGGCGGCGGCAGTAACTACCGGAGACGGAGGAGATGACCTCGCCCGGTCGATTGGGTGTACGGGGGAGCTCACAGAAGGGAGTAGGAGAGGCGTATTCACTGAGGCGAGCTCGGGGAGGCCCTTTTATAGGAGAGGGGAGGCGGTGCCGCGGCTTCCAGAGAAAGCCATGGCGGCGGCGGCCATTAATGGTAAACCGCGGACGGTGGCGAGGTGGTTGAGGGCGGTGGAGGTCGGTGGGGAGGTCGGTGAGGGGCAGTGGTCATCATTTAAGGAGGGGGTGCATTGGCGAGGTCGGACGGCTCGGGCAGTGCCGTGCCCGAGCAAATGACGGTGGCGATGGCTCGGGTCGGTGTGGGGCGGCGCCCAGGGAAGAGCTTTGGTGCGGGGGAGGCTGCGGCTAGTGCAGGTGGCCAGTGGAGCGTGCGAGGCAAGCCCGGGGAGGCTGGTGCAGGGCGGCAGGGACTCGGGAGCCGTCGGGGTGCAGTACGGGCGCTCTGGCCACGCCCAGTGCACGCCCGCAGAGTGCTCGATGCAATGCCAAGGGCACCTACAGGGATCCGTACAAGACACCAGTTGGCAGGGTAATGCTCCTGGGCATGGGAGGGGTTATGGACATGCTGGTTTGACCAGAAGTGCAAGTGCTCAGTGTAGTTTAGAGAGATGCCAATTTCCTATCATGCCCATAAGCTGTTTGACAGAATGTTTTGGTGGTCTAGGTGGCTCTGTTGGTTTTGAATTTTGGCAGGATGGTGCCTCATTAGATGGTGGAGTTGGTGGTGGAGTTGGTTTGGAAAGAAGGGAAACTTGCTAATGCAAGTTTTACCAGAATTCATTTCTGGACAGAAGCTACAGAGGGATATTTGGTGGACTAAAAAGATTCCTATGGAACTAAAATTTTGTACTTAAGGGTTTGGTTGGAAGAACTATAAGTGGGAAAAATTTCAGAATTTTTGGAGCAAGGAAAAATGAGGTTGTAGTGCAAAATTGGATCTGGACCAGAAATGAAAAGAGCTTGTTTCACTCAAAATTTTCAAAAGACCAAGTTGGGTTTTTGCATAAAAGTGATCTGTAGGCATCACATGACCTCCCACAATTTTTGTGGAATTTTAAAAACAATTATTTAAAATAGTTGTAGTGCAACAGAGGCATTTAAAATATAGAAATAGCTATTAAAAGGATTGTTTTGGGGCAATTTTTATTATGAAAATAATTCCTATTGTTATTAAAGTAGTAATGAAATGGTTTAAGAAAACTCCCAAAGCCACAATATTATTTCCAAAAAATTCCATATGGAGGGAAGAATTTTGAAAAACAGAGGGCGGAAAATACTCCGAAAATAACAAAGGACTTAATATACTTCAAAATTTTATTTCTAGCCAAATTTTTACTTAGTAAAAACATGATTAAATTTTTGGGGTGTTACAAACTCTACCCCCCATAAGAAAATCTCGTCCTCGAGATTTGTTAAGGATGGAAGAATTAAATGCAAATCACAACAGACAAGCAATCATGCACAAGACAATAACACGCAAGCACATCATTCAATCAAACACTACGCACTGCTAGAAACATACACATAATCGTCTACGGCGACGGTGGAATTTACAGGGCAACAGGGTTGCTAAGGATATGGCAATTACTCTGGCAGACTCAGTCCACTTCATCAACATCCAGACGGGCGTGTCTCGCGGACGTCGAGGCTTCTCCGGGGGCTTCAACGTCGGAGTTGGCTGGAGTGTTATGAGGAGCTGCAGGGTTGGGGTAGCGATGATGATTCATGCGGGGTGTAGTGGCTACAATCCCGTTGGAGGAAATCCCAAAGAGACGACGGAGTTCATCCGGGGAAACGAATGCATTGCCCGGGTGGGCAACAGGGGCAGACCTTGTAGGCTCGATTGGTCTCCCGAACAGTACTACCGGGTTGTCAGTGGCAGGTGCAGCTTCACTTCTCACCGGGGTCAGGAGCGCAAGCGTCCTGCGGGTCTCAATCAGATCATTGGTGACCTGATCGAACAGTGCCTCTTGAGCTCTCAGGTAGCGCACCAGATGCACCAGAGCAGGATCCGTCTTGTGGTCTCCGTTAGCGACTTGGGTCGGCCTACCATAGCCTTCACGACTAGGGTAGTAGTAGAAGGAGCGGCAGTTAACCCTCAGCGACTGATGCCGGAGTTGAACTACAGCCTCTCGGGCTGCAAGTTGAATGTCTTGAGCTCGTCGGTGGTCGTCCTCCCGGTGAACCGGTAAGGGCGTTCTGCGGTGATGCCCCTCCCGTAGATGTGCACCGTGGCCCAGCAGTGATGGATGGCATCACTCGCGTGCTCTTGGTACACAATATACTCTGGTGGCTCTTCGATGCCGAGAGCACGACGGGTGAGATTGACAAGGATGACTACAAAGCCTTCAAGCTCGGCTGCGGTGGTCTCGTTGTGCATGATGGGGCCTGGCATCTTGGTGGTTGGGAGTGAGGCTGTGATATGCTGAGTTGGGTTGAGGCTTCCTTTATAAGCCAGCGGAGTCTTCCATCGCACGCTTGCGGATGGGACAACGCAGGTGTCGGCCACAGGCACACAGCCTATGGGCTAGGTTGATAGGTTGGGCACCGACTGTCAAAAGGTGTCGGCCGCCACTGTGCAGGCTTATCGGATGAGATGGGCTTGACTGTGGACAAGAAAGGATGTGGACGGTGTGGAAACCTAGAGATAGCGACCAGGCTAAGATAGGATTAGCCAATGGTCAGCCTGGCTCTGATACCAAGGCTGCCGGGGCCGGGACACGATACATCCCAAAAATTAACCCCTCATGTCGTCACCAGCCCAGGATTACTGTTACTGGTGGACACGTGCTTGTTACAGAATACCAAGCTATTACAAGAATTGAATACAAGACCATAAAGGTCCAATGATACAACAGTGATTCCAGTGATGGATGATGGAAATGACTTGTGGTTCTCCAACGCCGATGGGGCACCATTCCCACAGGAACAGCTGACCCGGATAATTCCTATCCGCGTGGCTGCTATCCTAGGCTCCGCATGGACGTCGTTGTGGTACTCTTCGTAGAACTCCTGACCTGGCCAAGTAAATAGCCAGGGACAAGCCTGTGAGTACGTTTGAATGTACTCGCAAACATCATGAACAAAAGATATACCGAATGCAACAATTAAATTATATGATCATGATGAACCACACTATATGCGTATGCTCATGATGGACTTAAAGGCATGCTGTCTGGAATTAAATCATGGCATGATAACATATTAGCATGTGCAAATAACTGGATATATAAAAATATTAGTGATAAACAAGGAAAGTTAAAGGAAAATAAAATTAAGGAAATGCTGGTCGGATGTCTAAAATGGCACCACGGTAGGTCTTGAAGAGAAATGCCAAACGGGTGTCTAAAAGAGAAATCGGACGAGACAGGACCATCCGAGAACTCAGGCGACACCACGAGAGGTCTTGAAAAGAAATGCCAGTCGGGTGTCAAGTGACGCCACGGTCGGACTTGAAGAGAAATGCCAGTCGGGTGTCAAGTGACGCCACGGTCGGACTTGAAGAGAAACGCCAATCGGGTGTCCACAAGAGTAGTGGCGGAACCGCCTGTTAACTCGAGAGACTCCACGAGAGGTCTTGAAAATAAAACTGAGTGCCCGGGGTAGTCTAGCCAGCCCCTGAGACACTCAGGAAAAATTCAAAATAAGGGACACGGGTTAGTCCTCAATATTATGCATAACCATAATAATATTTAACAAGCATAAAATATTCATGGTAGCAACAGGGTGACAATAATTATTCCGCAAAATAATTCAGGCTCAATTTAATTATTTTCCTCCGAAGACCGACACTTGACCAACCCAGACTGTAGCCCTTAACCGCGGACACGGCTATTCGAATAGGTTTAAACTCTGCAGAGGGTGTGCTCTTTACCCACAAGTAAAGGATTTCTTTAGTCAGTACCGTGACACCGACTAATTCCCTTTACGGTCTTTGGGTTGAAAACACACCTAACCAGCACACACCAGATTATCTTTCCAGATGCCAGGAATCACCCAAAGCATCGTTGAAGAAAAAATTTAAGACGGAGAGACCAACGTCCTGCATGGGATCACTATTAATACGCGCGGATTACAAGGGGTGCCCCCCTCTCAGTCACAACTGGAAACACCCATGCCCCCTGACCCGATGACAGGATTTAGTCCACCAACATGGAAACCCTCATCGTAGCCCTCTATGTGGTGTGTGCACGGAAAGGGGTTAACAACTTACTGAACCATACCCCACCTGTGGCAGGGACAAGTGGCAGCACGAATCAAGTATGGGGGTTACCGGAACAAGACTCGATCTACGGTCGACTCAGGAGGTTCAAGTTTTCCTGCAGTGGTTAGCACAATATATTCCTTGGTGATACCCAACAGCATCACCACCCGGCATGTCCCGACATGCCCTTACTGATCATTCTCATCACCACGTGAACTTTCAGTCTCACGGTCACTTTACTCATGACCGATTCTTCCTGCAGATTAGTCCGGACCGGCACAGGCATATGTGACAAATAAAATAGCCATGCTTACTCATACTACAAAGATGTCAGCAAAATGGTCATGGATCATGCATGCCAAAATAGCTATATGCCAAATTTTATTTGAATTCAAATTATTCATAACACTACTATTCATGCAAATAACCAACCATGCATTCACCATATCAAGTGTTCAAGATGCTTGCCTTGAGCATTCAGAAGTGTGGGGTGCACTCCAAAAGTTTTGAAAAATTTGTCTTCCCTCCAATTCCTATTTGCAAAATATTTAAATTACCACATAATTCAAAAACAGTGCCAAAAATTGTTTCAAATATTTTTGAAATAAATACTAAAATAAACTAGATGAAAAATGATAAATAACAGAGAAAGAATCAATTCATTTGGAGTTAATGTGAATTACTTATGGAATTTCTAAACTGGAATAAACAAGGAAAAGGACTACTTAATATATCCATTGGGGACAAGGCTTTAGGAAAAATGTTCACATAATCTAGATAAATAGAGCATAATTTTATGAGACTGCAGAAATTTGAATAATCAGTTTTGGATTAGAAATGGATTCTGTGGAAATATTTGAAACTACTGGAAAAAGAAAAAAAACAAAACAAAAAGGCAGAGGAGCGCCCTGAGCGTGGTTTAAACGAGTGGTGACACTGGGCCAGGCCCATCCGTCTGGCCGCACGGGAGTGGTGCCACGTCGAAGGCGTACTGGCGGAGTGCGCCTCCACTTATGCTGAGATGGAGGGCTGCGGTCGCTGACAGTGGGGCCCGCGGGACCACTGGTTAGGTTCGACCAGTCACCCCCGCGCGCCCTCTCCTCCGGCCGAACAAAGGCGGCGCTCCGGCGAGGCTCGCCGGCGAACGGCAGTGCCGTTCGGGGAGCCGAGGCCACCGTTGTGTTCGGGGGTGAGAGGCGGTTCGTCCGGTGCTCGCCGTGGTAGTTGGGATGGACAGAGTTGCCGGCGACGAGGTCCTCGGCGGACGGCGGCGTCGGACGAAAGGGGGACTCCGGCTGCGGTGCATCTTCGGTGGAATTCAAGATAGGGATGGGTTCGTGGATGCTCCAGGAGGCCATTGGTGGAGAGAGTGGAGAGGGAGGGGCTTTGGTGGCACCAGAACCATCCGAACGATGGCGGCGGCAGTAACTGCCGGAGACGGAGGAGATGACCTCGCCCGGTCGATTGGGTGTACCGGGGAGCTCACAGAAGGGAGTAGGAGAGGCGTATTCACTGAGGCGAGCTCGGGGAGGCCCTTTTATAGGAGAGGGGAGGCGGTGCCGCGGCTTCCAGAGAAAGCCATGGCGGCGGCGGCCATTAATGGTAAACCGCGGACGGTGGCGAGGTGGTTGAGGGCGGTGGAGGTCGGTGGGGAGGTCGGTGAGGGGCAGTGGTCATCATTTAAGGAGGGGGTGCGTTGGCGAGGTCGGACGGCTCGGGCGGTGCCGTGCCCGAGCAAATGACGGCGGCGGTGGCTCGGGTAGGTGTGGGGCGGTGCCAAGGGAAGAGCTTTGGTGCGGGGGAAGCTGCGGCTGGTGCAGGTGGCCAGTGGAGTGTGCGGGGCAAGCCCGGGGAGGCTGGAGCAGGGCGGCAGGGACTCGGGAGCCGTCGGGGTGCAGTACGAGCACTCTGGCCACGCCCAGTGCACGCCCACAGAGTGCTCGATGCAATGCCAAGGGCACCTACAGGGATCCGTACAAGACACCAGTTGGCAGGGTAATGCTCCTGGGCATGGGAGGGGTTATGGACATGCTGGTTTGACCAGAAGTGCAAGTGCCCAGTGTAGTTTAGAGAGATGCCAATTTCCTGTCATGCCCATAAGCTGTTTGACAGAATGTTTTGGTGGTCTAGGTGGCTCTGTTGGTTTTGAATTTTGGCAGGATGGTGCCTCATTAGATGGTGGAGTTGGTTTGGAAAGAAGGGAAACTTGCTAATGCAAGTTTTACCAGAATTCATTTCTGGACAGAAGCTACAGAGGGATATTTGGTGGACTAAAAAGATTCCTATGGAGCTAAAATTTTGGACTTAAGGGTTTGGTTGGAAGGACTATAAGTGGGAAAAATTTCAGAATCTTTGGAGCAAGGAAAAATGAGGCTGTAGTGCAAAATTGGATCTGGACCAGAAATGAAAAGAGCTTGTTTCACTCAAAATTTTCAAAAGACCAAGTTGGGTTTTTGCATAAAAGTGATCTGTAGGCATCACATGACCTCCCACAATTTTTGTGGAATTTTAAAAACAATTATTTAAAATAGTTGTAGTGCAACAGAGGCATTTAAAATATAGAAATAGCTATTTAAAGAGTTGTTTTGGGGCAATTTTTATTATGAAAATAATTCCTATTGTTATTAAAGTAGTAATGAAATGGTTTAAGAAAACTCCCAAAGCCACAATATTATTTCCAAAAATTTCCATATGGAGGGAAGAATTTTGAAAAACAGAGGGCGGAAAATACTCCGAAAATAACAAACAACTTAATATACTTCAAAATTTTATTTCTAGCCAAATTTTTACTTAGTAAAAACATGATTAAATTTTTGGGGTGTTACAGGTGAGCTACGGGCGTCGACGTAATCGACGAAACGGCGCGTGTTTGCTCGAACTAAACACGTGGGAGTGATCTACGCGGGCGTGCGAGCTCGATGGGCTCGCGCTCGTGACCAAACGTTCACCGGCCGGCTGCCGGCGACGAGCTCATGTGGAGGCGCGTTCGGGCGCCGGTGAAACTCGAGCTAGGGGGCTCAAACGACGGCGGGGAAAGAAGGAGAAGAAGGCGGAGCTCACCTAGCAGGCTCACGGTAGCCCGGTGGAAGCTTAGCAGCAGCTGAGGGCTCGGGGTCGACGGGGATCGCCGGCGACCAAAGCGGAAGGAGATGGGGCGATTCCGGCATTGTGGTGGCTTCGGGCTCTAGATGCTACCACCAGACGTCGAGGAAGATCATGGCGAAGACGACGGACGCGTCGGCGGAGCGATGCGGTGGCTGTGGCCGCGGAGACGCGCGCGGTGCGGCGGCGATGGCATTCGGACGACGAATTTGAGGTGGAGAAAGGGAGTGGAGCTAGCGAGGGAGAGAGGGGAGAGTGACGGAGAGGCCAGGGGGGAACGGCTCGGCCTCGTCCTTATCCTCCCGCGCCCCTGTAGTGCCGGCGTGTCGGCGCGTGTGCGGCGCGCGCGCGCTCGGCCATGGA
Source organism: Thinopyrum elongatum (assembly GCA_011799875.1). Taxonomy (NCBI): domain Eukaryota; kingdom Viridiplantae; phylum Streptophyta; class Magnoliopsida; order Poales; family Poaceae; genus Thinopyrum; species Thinopyrum elongatum. Next base: position 17,456,081 of record CM022300.1, on the reverse strand, counting down.
GGGGACGACAGCGCGAGGGAGAGAGAGAGGTTGGGCCAGGTGGGCCGGTGGTCAGGGCACTGTGCACTAAGGCCCAGTGCACAGTGCCTCGTTTTATTTTTCTGTTTCTGTTTTTATTTTTCTTTTATTCTTTTCTGTTTTGAAATAGTTAGGCCACTATTCTCCTTTTATAAAATGTGGAACTTGGCCCAAATATTATTATGCAATATTAGCCTTCACCAAAAATTGGTTTGAGCAAAGTTGGGTTTCATTTGAAATTGATATGATTTTAAATGTGTTAAATATTGCTGTTTTGGTGCTGTTTCATTTTGTTCGAGTCATTTAGCTAGTTCCAATTCCCTTGTGTATATTTTTATGAGTGCTTCTGGAATATTTGCTATTTAGTGAACATTTTTCCAAAAGTGTTTGAACAAACTTATTTTGCAATTTTGAATTTGAGTTGGTTTTCTGAATGGAATTTGAATTGTTTTGGTTAACCACTATGACTAGGCACTGCAAATGATATGACTTGGCAAGATTAGCAGTTGATCATAGTGGTAGTTACACAGGGGTGTTACATATAATACCCAGACATTTTGAGTATGTGTTCACTGACAGAACTATTCTCCTCCATCTTACAGCTATAGAACTTGTTGGAGACTTCATATCTCTCAACCCGGGCATTTGCTTGAAATATTAACTTCAACTCCTGGAACATCTCATATGCTCCATGATGTTCAAAACATCTTTGAAGTCCTGGTTCTAAGCCGTAAAGCATGGCACACTGAACTATCAAGTAGTCATCAGATCGAGCCTGCCAGACGTTCATAACATCTTCATCAGCTCCTGCAGCAGGTCTGTCACCTAGCGGTGCATCAAGGACATAATTCTTCTGTGCAGCAATGAGGATAATCCTCAAGTTACGGACCCAGTCCGTGTAGTTGCTACCATCATCTTTCAACTTAGCTTTCTCTAGGAACGCATTAAAATTCAGGGGAACGGTAGCACGGGCCATTGGTCTACAACATAGATATGCAAAAATATAAGACTAAGTTCATGATAAATTAAGTTCAATTAATCAAATTACTAATGAACCCCCACTTAAATAAACATCCCTCAAGTTATCTAGGTGATACGTGATCCAAATCAACTAACCCATGTCCCATCATCACGTGAGATGGGGTAGTCATCAATGGTGAACATCTCTATGTTGATCATATCTACTATATGACTCACGTTCGACCTTTCGGTCTCCAGTGTTCCAAGACCATGTCTGTACATGCTAGGCTCGTCAAGTTTAACCCAAGTATTCTGCGTGTGCAAAACTGTCTTACACCCGTTGTATGTGAACGTAGAGTCTATCACACCCGATCATCATGTGGTGCTTCGAAACGACAAACTTTAGCAACGGTGCATACTCGGGGAGAACACTTTTATATTGAAATTCAGTGAAGGGATCATCTTATAATGCTACCGTCGTTCTAAGAAAAATAAGATGCATAAAAAGATAAACTTCACATGCAATCAAAATATGTGACATGATATGGCCATCATCATCTTGTGCTTTTGATCTCCATCTCCAAAGCATCGTCATGATCTCCATCGTCACCGGCTCGACACCTTGATCTCCATCGTTGCGTCGTGGTCATCTCGCCAACTATTGCTTCTACAACTATTGCTAACGCATGGCGATAAAGTAAAGCAATTACATGGCACTTGCATTTCATACAATAAAGAGACAACCATAAGGCTCCTGCCGGTTGCCGATAAATTACAAAACATGATCATCTCATACAATAACGTATATCACATCATGTCTTGACCATATCTCATCACAACATGCCCTGCAAAAACAAGTTAGACGTCCTCTATTTTGTTGTTGCAAGTTTTACGTGGCTGCTACGGGCTTCTAGAAAGAACCGTTCTTACCTATGGCAAAAACCACAATGGTGATTTATCAAGTTTGCTGTTTTAACCTTCTTCAAGGACCGGCCGCAGTCAAATTTGATTCAACTAAAGTAGGAGAAACAGACACCCGCCAGCCACCTTTATGCAAAACTAGTTGCATGTCTGTCGGTGGAACCGGTCTCATGTGCGTGGACATGTAAGGTTGGTCCGGGCCGCTTCATCCCACAATACCGCCGAATCAAAATAAGACGTTGGTGGTAAGCAGTATGACTATCACCGTCCACAACTCTTTGTGTTCTACTCATGCATATCATCTACGCATAGGACTGGCTCGGATGCCACTGTTGGGGAACGTTGCATGGAAAACAAAAATTTTCTACGCCCACGCAAGATCTATCAAGGAGATGCATAGCAATGAGAGGGGAGAGTGTGTCTACGTACCCTCGTAGACTGTAAGTGGAAGTGTTTGACAATGCGGTTGATGTAGTCGAACATTCTTCGTGATCCAACCGATCGAGTACTGAATGTACGGCACCTCCGCGTTCAGCACACGTTCAGCTCGGTGACGTGGACACCTTCTTGATCCAGCAAGACAGCGAGGTAGTGGATGAGTTCTGACAACACGACAACATGGTGACGGTGATGGTGAAGTTATCTCCGCAGGGCTTCGCCTAAGCACTACGAAAATATGACCGGGGGTGTAAACGATGGAGGGGGCGCCGCACACGGCTAAGCAATTGTTCTGGATGTGCTAGGCACCCCCCTCCCACATATATATAGGTGGGGGGAGAGGGGAGAGGCCAAGGGGCGCCCCAAGTAGGACCGAATCCTACTTGGGCGCCTGCCCTAGGCCGGCCCCCCTTTCCTTCTTTTGGTGCCAAGGGGAAGGAAGGAGGAGCTGGCGCCCCCCCCCTTCCTTTCTCCCACAAGGAGGGAAAGGCAGGAGGAGGTGGCGCCCCTCCTTTCCTTCTTCTAGGGCTGGCGGCCAGGGAGAGGGCGCGCCAACCCCTTTGTGGGCTGGTGTGTGCCTCTCCTTGGCCCATTAGGCCCATAGACCTCCCGGGGCCTCCCGGAACCCCTTCCGGTGATCCGATGACTACCCGGTGCACTCCGAAACACTTCCGGTGTCCAAATACCATTGTACTATATATCAATCTTTACCTCTCGACCATTTCGAGACTCCTCATCATGTCCGTGATCTCATCCGGGACTTCGGACAACATTCGGTCACCAAATCATATAACTCATATAATACTATATCATCAACGAACGTTAAGCGTGCGGACCCTACGGGTTCGAGAACTATGTAGACATGACCGAGACACCTCTCCAGTCAATAACCAATAGGAGAACCTGGATGCCCATATTGGCTCCTACATATTCACGAAGATCTTTATCGGTCGAACTGTTATGACAACATACGTAATTCCTTTTGTCCGTCGGTATGTTACTTGCCCGAGATTCGATCGTCGGTATCTTCATACCTAGTTCAATCTCGTTACCGGCAAGTCTCTTTACTCGTTCCGTAATACATCACCTCGTAACTAACTCCTTAGTCATTTGCTTGCAAGCTTATGATGTGTATTACCAAGAGGGCCCAGAGATACCTCTCCGAAACTCGGAGTGACAAATCCTAATCTTGATCTATGCCAACTCAACAAACACCTTCGGAGATACCTGTAGAGCATATTTATGATCACCCAGTTATGTTGTGATGTTTGATAGCACACAAGGTATTCCTCCGGTATCCGGGAGTTGCATAATCTCACAGTCGAAGGAATATGTATTTGACATGAAGAAAGCAATAGCAATAAACTGAACGATCATTATGCTAAGCTAACGGATGGGTCTTGTCCATCACATCATTCTCCTAATGATGTGATCCCATTATCAAATGACAACACATGTCTATGGTTAGGAAACCTTAACCATCTTTGATCAACGAGCTAGTTTAGTAGAGGCTTACTAGGGATACAGTATTTGTTTATGTATTCACACATGTATTTAAGTTTTCGATCAATACAATTCTAGGATTAACGATGACATGTACCTAGGGTAGGGTCATAGGCCTGACCTAGACCCCCTTCCCAAGGACACTGCCCTAGAATCAAGGACATACCAAGTTTTACAGAAGATACTGACTGAAATCACCCAGAAGTGTAATCCACTCGACGGAAGATTCCACTCGGATACCTCCATTCCACTCGAACAGGAAGCATCACTCGACCATACAAAGAATCACTCGGAGTGCCGAAGACCAACAGTCGCACCAGGATGGCAATGGTCAGGCATTCACTCCATTGTCATGAAGGCATTAATAGCTAACGTTACCTGTAACTCCCCTGTCTTAACTCACCTTAACTCACATTGAACCCTGTGTAACGGAGGGTTGGAGGGACCTGGCGCACTCTATATAAGCCACCCCCCTCCTCTGGCACAAGGGTTCGCACCCTTGTAACTCCCACGCAAAATCCAGTCGACAAGCCTCCGAGGCACCGAGACGTAGGGCTGTTACCTCCTCCGAGAGGGGCCTGAACTCGTAAACTTGCGTGTACAATCTCACCGTAGCTAGGACCTTGCCTCCTCTCACGTACCCTACACTATTACTGTCCGATCCATTCCCACGATAGTTGGCGCCCACCGTGGGGCGGCGTCTAAGCGACTTCCGGTGAGGTTGCGAATTTCATTCTCCATCAGCATGGTTTTCGGCGGTGGTTTGGCTTTGGGCTGCGAGATCTGTCTCGGCGCACTTGTCTTCGTCGCCGACGACTCCGCTTGGCTTCAAGAAGCTCCTCCCGACATCGAGGCCCTCCCCATCTGCGGGGCGGTGCACTTTTGTGCGAGTGCCTGCGGCGTCCTGCTGCGGCAGCCGTCGACTCAGTATCGGTCGGCTCCCGCGGCGTCTTTGCTCCCCGCCGTCCACCGTCGCAAGCGATCCGGACGTTCGCGGCTCCAGCGGTGGGTGAAGCACGCGGTAGCTCGCCAGTCGACCACCCAGCAAGTCGCGGTAATCGAGCCCGACGAATCCCTTTACGGTTCGTTCGATCTGCCAGCTAGTCACTCGAATTCGTTTTCCGAGTGCGAGAGCAACGATCCGGCGGCAGAAGTCCTCCTAGTCGACTCCCAACATAGTCCGCCTGGATTTCGTCGCGGCGGCGGCGGCAGCGGCGGCTTGTCGCACGATCTTGACGAGTATTACCCCCAAGCCCTCACTGTCGAGTAGAGGGAGGAGCTGCGGCGCAGAAACAAGGAGGCTCTCCAGACCCGCATCATTGGGGAGACTCAGGAGGCTCAGGCCCTGGAGGCGGTGCGCCTGGCCAACTTGGCTGAGCGCACGCGTCTAGAGAATCTTCAACATGCACTCGACGAACGCGCCCGCAGAGAGATCCCGAGTTCCAGTCGACGTCAACGACGGCTTTTTCCAAGTGAACCTCAGGTATACCGTACTCCGATCCAAAATGTTGCAGTAGCAGCGCGCATAGCAGAGTCAATCCAGCCATCCCGTTCGGAAGCTGGTAAAGGTTTGGAGCAGATTCGAACTTTGCTCAAGGCGGCTGAGGAGCAAAATTCAGCCGTCCATCAGTCGCGCAACAGAATTCACAGCAGATCAGTCAGGGTGGATTCCGTTCAGTCAGCACATAGCCCGAGATCGCCCCTACGGCATGAAGGCCGCGGTTACCATCAAGATCAGTACCTAGGGCGAGGTCATGGACAGCTCGATCCTCGACACCCCCGTGATGACCACCGTCGAGTGCCTACGCCCCCTCCGAGGGGTGGGTCATACGTGCCCCGGCGGTATGATGACAGGCGCCCATATGATGATGAGCGGAGAGCCCCAGTCGACCCAAGAGAGCCTGGGTTCAATGCAAGATCACTCCTTGTTCAGGGTTTGGTTGACAGAGGTAGAGTTAACAGAGAAGGGTTGGACAGAGATCGTCCGACTGGAAGCAGAGCATTTGTTTCTGGTCCCGAGTGTTTCAGCAGGGCCATCTGGGCGGCTGAGATTCCGCCCAATTTCAGATTGGCCACAGGCATAGGCAAGTTCATTGGCGAGTCGAAGCCAGACACTTCGTTAGAAGATTACCGAGTGGCAGTGCAGATTGGCGGAGGCAATGATGATGTAGCCATGAAGCACCTTCCTTTGATGCTTGAAGTTTCGGCCAGAGCTTGGCTGAATCAGTTGGCCCTTGGAAGTATTTTCTGTTGGGAAGATTTGGCCCGAGTGTTTATCAAGACATTCGAAGGCACGTGCAAGCGACCTGCTGGGCTGACTGAGTTGTAGCATTGCGTTCAAAAGCCGAATGAAACTTTGCGAGATTTTATCCAGAGATGGACTACCCTCCACCATGTGGTGGAGAACGTGTCAGAACACCAGGCGGTTTGTGCCTTCAAGGAAGGCGTCAGATACAGGGAGCTTATCCTGAAATTTGGTCGTTCTGGAGACATGTCCCTGAGCCGAATGATGGAAATAGCCACTCGTTACACAAACAGCGAAGAGGAAGACCGACTCCGCAGTGGCAAGAAAAAAATAGTCGACCAAGATACTAGAGGTGGAAACACCGGTCGGAAGCAAAAACGGAAAGCTGAACCTGCGGGTCCCGCTGAGGCCGCAGTTTTGAATCAAGGAAAGTTCAAGGGAAAGCCTAAAGGGCAGTGGACTCCCAAAAAGGTGAAAGACCAGTCGGGCCAAGACGTTTTGGATTTGCCGTGTCACATTCACATGAAGAAGGATGAAGAGGGTAACTTGATTTTACCCAAGCATACCACTCGACAATGTCGACTCCTGATTTAGCAGTTCAGAGAGGGCCCGCCCAGTGAGAAGGATTCTGATAAGGATGAAGAAAATGAAGAAGATGATGGTTATCCTAAAGTCAATGCTACTTTGGTGATTTTTGCCGATGTCGAGAGCAAAAGTCGACTGAAAGTTATCAACAGAGAAGTGAATATGGTTGCCCCGGCAACTACGACATACTTGAAGTGGTCGAAAACTCCCATTACATTCGATCAGTCGGATCACCCAACACACGTTGCTACCCTTGGGCGGCAAGCGCTGGTGGTCGACCCAGTCGTTGGGGGAACCCGACTGACTAAGGTCCTTATGGATGGCGGCAGTGGTTTGAACATTTTATACGCTGAGACCCTCCAAGGGATGGGCATTCCGATGTCCAAGCTCAGTGAGAGCAACATGCAGTTCCACGGCGTCGTCCCCGGAAAGAAGGCAAAGTCACTCGGACAGATTGCTCTCAATGTGGTTTTCGGTGATTCTAAGAACTACCGCAAAGAGAAGTTGACATTTGAGGTGGTGGATTTCCACAGTGCCTACCACGCTATTCTGGGCAGGCCTGCATATGCTCGTTTCATGGCTCGACCGTGTTACGTGTATCTCAAGTTGAAGATGCCCGGGCCCAGAGGAGTGATCACAGTCACGGGAAATAGGCAGAGAGAGGAGGAATGCCTTCAGAAAGGCTCGAAGATTGCCGACGAACAGATGGCAGCAGTCGAAATGGAAGAATACAAGAAGAATGCGGATCCGAGTGATCTGTTGCGAGCTAAGAAGCCTGCCTCACAGTCCGCATTTCAGTCGGCCGGTGAGACAAAACCTGTTCATATTCATCCGGAAGACCCCACTGCTGCTCCGACCCACATCTCATCAATGCTCGACAGCAAATAGGAAGCCGCGCTCATCCAGTTCCTCTGTGAGAACTGGGACATCTTTGCATGGAAACCCTCAGACATGCCAGGTGTACCTAGGGGGCTGGCTGAGCACCGTTTGCGTGTCGACCCGAAAGCAAAACCAGTTAAAGAGCATCTTCGTCGGTCTGCCGCTGAAAAGAGGAAGGCGATTGGTGAGGAGGTGGCTCGGCTCCTGGCAGCTGAGTTCATCTGTGAGATATACCACTCCGAGTGGCTCGCCAACGTCATCATGGTCCCCAAGAAAGATAAGTCACTTCGTATGTGCATTGACCTCAAGCATATCAATCGGGTCTGCCCGAAAGATCATTTTCCTCTCCCCCGTATCGATCAGATCATCGACTTGACGGTGGGGTGTGAGCGTTTGTCGTTTCTTGATGCATATTCCGGGGTACCATCAGATCCGACTGTTTGGAACCGATGAAATAAAGACAGCCTTTATCACCCCTTTCGGGTGTTTTTGTTATATCACTATGCCTTTTGGTCTCAAGAATGCTGGCGCCATGTTCATGCGCATGATCCAGAAGTGCTTGCTCACTTAGATCAGTCGGAATGTGGAAGCGTATATGGATGACATCGTGGTCAAGTTACGCAAGAGTTCCGACCTGCTGGCTGACCTCGCTGAAACATTTGCCAATCTGAGAAGATTTGATATTAAACTAAATCCGTCCAAGTGCACATTCGGAGTTCCTGGAGGAAAGTTACTCGGTTTTCTCGTTTCCGAATGAGGAATCGACGCGAATCCTGAAAAGGTTGGAGTGATTCTCCGAATGAAACACCATGTGCGTGTGCACGATGTTCAGAAGCTTACAGGTTGCCTTGCTGCTCTAAGTCGATTCATTTCTCGTCTCGGTGAAAAGGCACTGCCTCTTTACCGACTGATGAAGAAATCTAATACATTCGAGTGGACTCCTGAGGCTGGAGCAGCGTTTGAAGAGCTCAAAGCCCTGCTTTCCACCCAGCCGGTGCTCGCTGCCCCGATCAGCAAAGAACCTCTACTGCTATATATTGCAGCTACCGGACAAGTGGTCAGCACAGTGCTCACGGTCGAGCAAGAGGAAGAAGGGAAAGCCTACAAAGTTCAACGCCCAGTGTATTACATTTCCGAAGTCTTGACTCCGTCCAAGCAAAGGTATCCACATTACCAAAAGCTGGTCTACGGAATTTATCTGACCGCGAAGAAAGTTGCAAATTACTTCGCGGACCACTCGATTTCAGTCGTCAGCGACGCTCCATTATCAGAGATCTTGAATAATCAAGATGCAACCGGTTGAGTGGCTAAATGGGCGATTGAACTTCTTCCTCTGGATATCAAGTTTGAAGTGAAAAAGGCAATTAAGTCCCAAGCAATTGCAGACTTCCTGGCCGAGTGGAGCGAGCAACAGCAGCCGACCCAAGTTCACTCGGAGCACTGGACCATGTTCTTCGACGGGTCTAAGATGCTGAATGGTTCTGGCGCTGGGGTAGTTCTGGTGTCCCCCAGAGGCGACAAGCTCAGTTATGTTCTTCAGATTCACTTCGATTCCTCCAACAATGAAGCTGAGTACGAAGCAATTCTGTATGGGTTGCGTATGACCATCTCACTCGGCGTCCGTCGCCTGATGGTTTACGGCGACTCAGATTTGGTGGTTAATTAGGTGATGAAGGAGTGGGATATCAGGAGCCCCGCTATGACTGGATACTGCAATGCAGTGTGGAAACTAGAGAAGAAGTTTGAAGGGTTGGAACTCCACCACATACCTCGACTCAAGAATCAAGCAGCTGATGATCTGGCGAAAATAGGTTCCACTCGGAAGCCTATTCCCAGTAATGTGTTCTTGGAGCATCTCCACGCCCCGTCAGTGCAAGAAGATCCCTTTACAGAAGAGCCCCCGCAACCAATAAGTGCTACCAATCCGACTGAGGTCGAAGTGCCAGCAGTAGTTGACTTAATCATGGAAGTTCTAGTAATCAGTCCCGACTGGACAGTGCCATATATTGCATATCTGCTCAGGAAGGGGCTCCCAGAGAATAAGGATGAGGCCCGTCAGATTGTCTGCAGACCCAAAGCCTTCACGGTAATAGGTGGACAGCTTTTCACAGAGAGTGTTACTGGAGTGGCTCAGCGATGCATCTCTCCAGAAGAAGGTCAACTGATTTTAAATGAGATCCACTCGGGGACCTGTGGTCACCATGTGTCCTCTCGGACCATCGTAGCCAAAGCATATCGAGCAGGATTTTTCTGGCCCCGAGCAAATGAAATGGCTAAGGAAATAGTTGACAAGTGCGAAGGTTGCCAGTTTTACTCGAACATGTCCCACAAGCCCGCATCAGCCTTGAAGACTATTCCACTCGTCTGGCCATTTGCTGTTTGGGGACTGGATATGGTTGGACCCCTGAGGACCGGCAGAAGCGGCTTCACCCATCTGCTCGTGGCAGTCGACAAGTTCACTAAGTGGATTGAAGCCAAACCCATCAAGAACCTCGACTCAAGCACAGCCATCAGCTTCATCAGAGAGTTAATATTCAGATATGGAGTTCCGCACAGCATCATCATGGACAACGGCTCAAACTTTGATTCCGATGAGTTCAGAGCTTTCTGCGCTTCCCAAGGCACTCGGGTCGACTACGCTTCAGTTGCACACCCGCAGTCGAATGGGCAAGCCGAAAGAGCAAACGGTTTGATCCTCCAAGGGTTGTAACCCCGATTGATGCGCGACCTCAAGCATGCAGCAGGCGCTTGGGTGACTGAGCTACCGTCCGTTCTGTGGGGATTGAGGACAACCCCCAACCGGTCGACTGGTCGGACTCCTTTCTTCTTGGTATACGGGGCTGAAGCTGTACTTTCGAGTGACTTGCTCCATAATGCACCCCGAGTAGAACTCTTCTCAGAAGTTGAAGCAGAGCAAGCTCGTCAAGACGCTGTTGATCTTCTGGAGGAAGAAAGAGAGATGGCCTTGATCCGGTCGACCATCTATCAGCAAGACCTTCGTCGATTCCACGCCCGAAACGTCAAGGTCGAGCGTTTCAGGAAGGAGACCTTGTGCTCCGAGTGGATCAACAACGGCCTCACAAGCTCGCCCCTGTTTGGGAAGGCCCCTTCATCATCACTAAGGTGCTCTACAACGGGGCATATCACCTTTACAACGTGGCCAAGAAGAAAGACGAGCCACGCTCCTGGAACGCAGATCTGCTCTGCCGCTTTTATACCTAAACACTCGGATTGTCGAGATGTAATAAGAAGTACCTTTCAGATTGTTTATCAAAGACATGATTTCCACAGTCTCCTAAATGATTGTTGTCGAACAAACGCGTATTCAAATCCCCCAGTGGGTGGCTTAGCTGCGAACCCGATTCGCCTAAGTTTCACAAACACTCCGAGTGGAGAGCAATTCTCCCACTCGGAGGCTTAGCTGCGAACCCGATTCGCCTAAGTTTCACAAACACTCCGAGTGGAGAGCAATCCTCCCACTCGGAGGCTTAGCTGCGAACCTGATTCGCCTAAGTTTTAAAACAAACTCCGAGTAGAGAGCAATCCTTCCACTCGGGGGCTTAGCTGCGATCCGGTATTCGCCTAAGTTTTAAAACAAACTCCGAGTAGAGAGCAATCCTTCCACTCGGGGGCTTAGCTGCGATCCCGTATTCGCCTAAGTTTCAAAACAAACTCCGAGTGGAGAGCAATCCTCCCACTTGGAGGCTTAGCTGCGAACCCGATTCGCCTAAGTTTCACAAACACTCCAAGTGGAGAGCAATCCTCCCACTCAGAGGCTTAGCTGTGAACCCGATTCGCCTAAGTTTCAAAATGAACTCCGAGTGGAGAGCAATCCTCCCACTCGGGGGCTTAGCTGCGATCCCGTATTCGCCTAAGTTTCAAAACAAACTCTGAGTGGAGAGCAATCCTCCCACTCGGAGGCTTAGCTGCGAACCTGATTCGCCTAAGTTTCAAAACAAACTCCGAGCGGAGAGCAATCCTCCCACCGGGGCCTTAACTGCGATCCCGTATTCGCCTAAGTTTCAAAACAAACTCCGAGTGGAGAGCAATCCTCCCACTCGGGGGCTTAGCTGCGATCCCGCACTCGCCTAAGTTTCAAAACAAACTCTGAGTGGAGAGCAATCCTCCCACTCAGGGGCTTAGCTGTGACCCCGTACTCACCTAAGTTCCATAAAGAAAAACAATCCGAGTAAAGAGCAACCCTCTCACTCGAGAATAACAATTGGCTAGTACATCGAGGCGTGCCCTGAGCTGCGTCACAAGTACAACGTCTACTCCAGGTGAGGAGCAATTCCCTAACTCGAAAACTAAGCTGCGATCCAAGACTCGCCTAAGTCAAAAAATCCGAGAACATTGGAGATAAAGCAACTGCCTTCGAATAAAGTGATCAAGTTCGGATAAATCCAGCAAGGTTCAGAACCGTAAACAGAAGTACTCGGGCGTCCGACCCGAAAGAGTTTAACGACTACAAAATCACTCGGCATTCCGAGGCGAATGAAGTAAGTTATCAAGTCTTTCACTCGGCAGGAGGAGGGCTGGCTGGCTCAATGAAAGCATCCAAGTCAATGCCGTCTGCGATGCGAGTGGCCGCGTCTATGAAAGCCTCCATGAAAGATTCAAACTGAAGCTTCTTGGTGTTTGCCACCTGAAGAGCCTTCAGCTTTTCTTCCTTGACTTCCTTGCAATGAACACGGACGAGCGATAGAGCCACATCAGCACCGCAGCGAGCAGCAGACTTCTTCCATGCTTGGACTTGGTCGGGGATTTCATGAAGTCGAGTCATCAGCGACTCGAGGTCGACCAGAAGCACATCCTCTGGCCATAGTTCCTTGTCAATCCATGTCAACACAACTTTCAGTCGAGCCACATAGTCCAAAACACTGGCAAGACGAGACTCCAGTCGCAGCACGTTCATGGCGGCTTCATCCTTAATGGGAGAGTTGATGGGGTCTAACCCTGTCTCGATCCGCCCGGTTTCCTCCTCGAAGTTCCGACAGAACTTTGCACGGAGAGAAAAATGGTAAGATGGCAGCAGCATTGTGAGTAAACTCTTTAAATCTAGTCGGATGAGGGAAGTTACCTTCAAGCATAAGGAACATCTTCTTGGCAAGACCACCCAGATAAGTTTCCAGTTCGTCCCTCTTCCGAGTAAGAACATCTACTTTGTCAGCCAAAGCCACCTTCTCCTCCTTCAGCTGCACTGTTTCTTTCTTTGCCTCGTCAACATCAGTCTTCGGCTTGGCATTCTCCTCCTCCAACTTGCCGACTGAAGCTAGCTTCCTATCCGCCAGTTCAGTCTTCTCGCGCGCTGTCTTCTGCGCCCCCGCAAGGTCGAGATCCTTCTGCTCCAAGGCCTGCTTCATTTTCTCTAAAGAAACAACATTCTTCATTCGGTCTTGGAGTTGACAGTTTTCACTACGCACATCTGTTCGAGTGGAATCACTCACTCGCCTCAAAAGGGAGTGGGTAAGGAAAAATGACAAGGCACACAGTTAAAGGGCTGTTACCTCCCATGATTGCCACTTCATCTCGAGCTTTCTTCAGGTTCTCCTTGGCCAGATCCAGGTCAAGCTTGAGTTGGTTTTTCTCCTGTTCCAAGGCGGCATACTGGGTACCGAGCTCACATGATTTCTGCGATCAGCAACAAGACATGTCAATCGACAAGAATAAGATCAGCTACTGCCGACTGAAAAAGTATAAAGATCAAATTGCAATGACGAGAGAGTTCTAAGACTGCTGCCGAATCAAACATTCAACAGTAGTCTCGGGGACTACACCCAGTGGGTGCACTTAGCGTGCCCCCACTGGTTCGATTTCCCACTAAGCATGGTCCGCCCAGCTCGAGTGGAGGGAGTAAAAAGGTCAGTCACTTCCGAGTGACAAAGTGCAAGGTCAAATTGTTATGACAAAAGAGTTCTAAAGACTGCAGCCGAATCTAACATTCAACTGCAGTCTTGGGGACTACACCTAGTGGGTGCACTCAGCGTGCCCCCACTGGTTCGGTTTCCCACTTGGCATGGTCAGCCCAGCCAGAGTAAAATAAAACAAACAACCCACATTTTGTTCTAAGACCACAGTCGTCTGCCCGCAGTCGACAGCGGTCTCGGGGACTACACCTAGTGGGTGCACTCAGCATGCCCCCACTGGACCAAGAACTCACTCGACACGACCCGTCTAAAGTCGAGTGGAAGAGCTACACAGCTACAAGTAAAAGAGTTACACAACTACAAAAAACACCCAGTGGGTGTACAGATGCAAGGTTCAGACTGACATCTTACGGATAATAAAGCAGCAGTTTCCTGATAGCATATCCTAACAGAGCAAGAATGGAGCTGGAAATCCAATCGGAAATCAACTTACAATCCCACTTACTCGGACATTGGCTTGGAGGGCAGAGCTGGCGTCGTAAGCGGCCTTGCTGGTGTCATACACCACCTTCAGTCGGTCCATCATCAGACCCTCCTGGATCATGGCCTCCTTGGCAGCTCCTACTTGGTCCTCCGGGACATGATACATGGCAAATGGAAGAGTTGGTGGAGTTGAAGCTTGAGGTCGTGCAATCGGATCAGAAGCCTGGGCAGTCGACGCCGAGGGCTGGTCAGTCGACAGAGGTTCAGCGAAAGAGACTGTGGCTCGTACTGGACCGTCGAGTTGTTGAACGACAGGCTCAGATGCTAAGCGAGGCGTTCCGTCGGTGGGCGCCCTCTTGCTCAAAACTTTGCCTCTCCTCCCGGTATTCTTCGGGGGCACATCCTCGTCATCATCATCGGGAAGCTGGATAACATTCGTCGGCACTACAAACACTCGACAGTGTAGTTTCGGTTGACCAGAAAATCAATTGACAGAACATGAACGCTACTATGGTATCATACCTGCTCGAGAGGTGGTAGCATCCGCAGTCTCCGCATCACCACGCTCATCGTCGACGTCCATGGATGTTGCAGAGGTAGCAACACTGAAAATTCCAAAATTCACTCGGTCAAGCAAGAGAACAAGTCCGCAAATGCACAGAAGAACAAAGAATAGGAACCCTTACGTTGAAGCAACAGGCACGGCCACCTTGATCCTGGGCAGGGCCTTACGGGTCTTCGGTGGAACAACTTTGGCCTGCTTCGCGGCCTTCTCCGATGGCTCTGGGGTTGAAGTCCGAGTGCGCTTCTGGATCGTTGTGCTCGGCGGAACTGTTTTGCCATGTCCCCCCGCAGGGTCCTGCGACTGCTTGGAACGCCGTTCAGAGCGGGGCGGCGAGTCGACTTCCTCGCTGCTGCTTGACTCCTCGCTGTCATCTTCACTGTCATCTGCATACTCATAATCAGCACTATCTCTATCACTCTCTACTCCTTCTTGGAGCTGCTCCCCGTTTGGCATCGAGTACATCTTGGTGAAGACCTACAAGACACAGGTTACAAATATCAGTCGGATTTCAAGACAATTACATATCAAAGAAGTCATAAACACTCGACTGAAAATGCCTGACCTCCCCGGGCGCGTTCTGGGCGTCGAATGGCAGAATTCTCCTGGACCCCCTGGGGTTATCCTTGTTGCCAGTAATGCTCCGGAGCCACTGGGCCACCATTTTCTCTTTGACCTCCTCTGGGTGGGTTCGAGCGGTGTCTTCTGGACCCGAGTACATCTACATAGGATGATCGCGAGCTTGCAAAGGCTGGATCCATCGACTGAGGAATACCTCCAACAGATCCATACCCGTCACTCCACCGTGAACCAAGGCGACGACAGCATCGACTAACACGGATACCTCACCCTTCTCAGCCGCAGTTAATGTCAATGAAGAAGGCTGACGGAGTCTATCTAGAGTGAAAGGAGGGAGGCCGGTCGACTGACCGGGAGTCGGGATGTCTTTGCAGTAAAACCAAGTCGACTGCCATCCTCTAACTGACTCGGGAAAGGTCATGGGCGGAAAAGTACTCCTACCCCTCATTTGAATCCCTAACCCCCCGCACATTTGGATCACGTGCGTCTTTTCATCATCTGGGTTGGCCTTCTTTACCGACTGAGAATGGCAGGTGAAAATGTGTTTAAACAGACCCCAGTGCGGCAGACACCCGATGAAGTTCTCACACATGGAGACAAATGCAGCAAGGTACGAGATTGTGTTGGGTGGGAAATGATGGATTTGAGCGCCGAAAAAGTTCAGAAAACCCCGAAAGAATGGATGCGGAGGCAGGGAGAAACCTCTTTCGACGTGGGTGGTGAGGAGGACACGCTCACCCTCGCGCGGCTGGGGCTCAGTTTCCCCCTACGGCAGCCTCCAGGACCCATGAGCAATCAGGCCGTCGTGGGCGAGATTCTCCAAGTCCTCCTTCACAACAGTGGAACGGATCCAGTCCCCCTGGATCCAACCAGGCGGCAGACCGGACCGCGACGACGACCCCCGAGCCGTCTTCTTGCCCTTCGCCGCAGTCTTCTTCGCGCGCTCCAGAGCCGCGGTCTTCTCCTTCACCATGGCGACGGAGCTCGAGAGGAATGGGCGAATGCGTGGAGAGCAGGAAGCGCGAGGCGGAGAAGTGGAGAGAAAGGGGATCGAATGGAGCGCACAGTGCTTCGCATCGGCCTCGGCGCCTCTTATGGGCTCGCTTCCGAGTGACTGACCCGTGGGCCCGAGCGATCCTATCGCATCCCGTAACTGGCGCAGGCTCGATACGTGGCGGAAAAGGCGGCGCGAAGATCAAGGAGCCCCTATCTACTCGCTCCATTAACTGCGTCGCGTCCCGTCCCACGCGCTTCTCCAAAATTCAGAAATCCCGTGAGATCCGGAAACCGCAGAGCGGTCAATCGCATCAAAGATATCACATTGCTGTTCACTCGAAGATTTACAGCGTAATTCACTCGGCGATCTCAGAGGCCAGAATCAATCGAGGCGGCTGATGTAGGGTTAAAGTGCCAGTATGCTTTCGAGACCTTGAGGAAATGCCTCTGAAGCATTGAATTGAGTCGGAACCAACTTCAACCCTTCCTCACTCGGACCTCAATCCATTCGGGGGCTAATGACGATGACATGTACCTAGGGTAGGGTCATAGGCCTGACCTAGACCCCCTACCCAAGGACACTGCCCTAGAATCAAGGACATACCAAGTTTTACAGAAGATACCGACTGAAATCACCCAGAAGTGTAATCCACTCGACGGAAGATTCCACTCGAATACCTCCATTCCACTCGACCAGGAAGCATCACTCGACCATACAAAGAATCACTCGGAGTGCCGAAGACCAACATTCACACCAGGATGGCAATGGTCAGGCGTTCACTCCATTGTCATAAAGGCATTAATAGCTAACGTTACCTGTAATGCCCCTGTCTTAACTCACCTTAACTCACATTGAACCCTGTGTAACGGAGGGTTGGAGGGACCTGGCGCACTCTATATAAGCCACCCCCCTCCTCTGGCACAAGGGTTCGCACCCCCTGTAACTCCCACGCAAAATCCAGTCGACAAGCCTCCGAGGCACCGAGACGTAGGGCTGTTACCTCCTCCGAGAGGGGCCTGAACTCGTAAACTTGCGTGTATAATCTCACCGTAGCTAGGACCTTGCCTCCTCTCACGTACCCTACACTATTACTGTCAGATCCATTCCCACGACAAGCATGAATAATAAACCTTTATCATGAATAAGGAAATATAAAATAACAACTTTATTATTGCCTCTAGGGCTTATTTCCTTCAGGGGAATCATAGCTTCCATCATCCTTTCGTCACATGGGACAATGCTCTAATAATGATGATCATCACACTTTTATTTACTTTACAACTCAAGAATTACAACTCAATTCTAGAACAAAATATGACTATATGAATGCCTCTGGTGGTGTACCGGGATGTGCAATGATCAAGAGTGACATGTATAAAAAAATATGAACATTGGCTTTGCCACAAATACTATGCCAACTACATGATCATGCAAAGCAATATGACAATGATGAAGCGTGTCATAATAAACGGAACGGTGGAATTTGCATGGCAATATATCTCGGAATGGCTATGGAAATGCCATAATTGATAGGTATGGTGGCTGTTTTGAGCAAGGTATATGGTGGGTGTAATGCACCGGCGAGAATTGCGCGGTACTAGAGAGGCTAGCAATGGTGGAAGGGTGAGAGTGCGTATAATCCATGGACTGAACATTAGTCATAAAGAACTCACATACTTATTGCAAAAGTCTAGTAGCTATCGAAACAAAGTACTACACGCATGCTCCTAGGGGGATAGATTGGTAGGAAAAGACCATCGCTCGTCCCTGACCGCCACTCATAAGGAAGACAATCAATAAATAAATCATGCTCCGACTTCATCACATAACGGTTCACCATACGTGCATGCTACGGGAATCACAAACTTTAACACAAGTATTTCTACCAATCCAAAATTACTCACTAGCATGACTCTAATATCACCATCTTTATATCTCAAAACAATATGCAAGGAATCAAACTTCTCATAGTATTCAATGCTCTTTATATGAAAGTTTTTATTATATCCCTCTTGGATGCCCATCATATTAGGACTAAATTCATAACCTAAGCAAATTACCATGATGTTTAGAGACTCTCAAAATAATATAAGTGAAGCATGAGAGTTCAACAATTTCTATAAAATAAAGCCACCACTGTGCTCTAAAAAGATATAAGTGAAGCACTAGAGCAAATTGCCTAGCTCAAAAGATATAAGTGAAGCACATAGAGTATTCTAATAAATTTATGATTCATGCGTGTCCCTCTCAAAAGGTGTGTACAGCAAGGATGATTGTGGCAAACTAAAAAGAAAAGACTCATATCATACAAGACGCTCCAAGCAAAACACATATCATGTGGTGAATAAAAATATAGCCTCAAGTAAATTTACCGATGGATTGAAGACGAAAGGGGGGATGCCATCCGGGGCATCCCCAAGCTTAGATGCTTGGTCGTCCTTGAATATTACCTTGGGGTGCCTTGGGCATCCCCAATATTATGCTCTTACCACTCCTTATTCCATAGTCCATCAAATCTTTACCCAAAACTTGAAAACTTCACAACACAAAACTCAACAGAAAACTCATGAGATCCGTTAGTATAAGAAAAGCAAATCACCACTTTTGGTACTGTTGTGAACTCATTCTTTATTTATATTGGTGTAATATCTACTGTATTTAAACTTTTCCATAGTTCATACCCCCCGATACTACCCATAGATTCATCAAAATAAGCAAACAACACATAGAAAACATAATCTATAAAAAACAGAACAGTCTGTGAAGATCTGAATTAATCTCAAACTTCTGTAACTCTAAAAATTCTGAAAAATTAGGAAAACCTGGGAAATTTGTATATAAATGTTGTGTAACAAATTCAGACTCTAATCACACTTCAGTGAATTTTCAAAATTAATCTACTGGACGCAAAAGTTTCTGTTTTTCAGCAAGATCAAATCTACTATCACCGTAGACCATCCCAAAGGTCTTACTTGGCTCAAACACTAATTAAAAAACCAAAACACAATTAATACAGAGGTAATAATGTGTACTTATTAAAGAACAGTAGCAAAAACATAAAACATAAAAATAAAATTGCGTTGCCTCCTAACAAGCGCTATTGTTTAACGCCTCTAGCTAGGCATAAAACATAGATCTAGCTATTGTCATCTTTGGTATGCAATCCGTAAGTAGCTCTCATAATAGATTCATATGGCAACTTAGTTTTCTTTCTTGGAAAGTGTTCCATGCCCTTCCTTAATGGAAATTGAAATCTAATGTTTCCTTCTTTCATATCAATAATTGCACCAATTGTTATAAGGAAAGGTCTACCAAGAATAATAGGACATGTAAGATTGCAATCTATATCAAGCACAATGAAATCTACGGGCACATAATTCCTATTTGCAACAATAAGAACATCATTAATCCTTCCCATTGGTTTCTTAATAGTGGAATCCGCTAGATGCAAATTCAAAGAACAATCATCAAATTCACGGAAACCTAACACATCACATAAAGTTTTTGGAATCGTGGAAATGCTAGCACCCAAATCACACAAGGCATGGCACTCATAATCTTTAATTTTAATCTTAATAGTAGGCTCTCACTCATTATAAAGCTTTCTAGGGATAGAAACTTCCAACTCAAGTTTTCTTCAAACGATTTCATCATAGCATCAACGATATGTTTAGTAAAAGCTTTATTTTGATTATAAGCATGAGGAGAATTCAACATGGATTGAAACAAGGAAATACAATCTATAAAAGAACAATTATCATAATTAAAGTCCTTGAAGTCCAAAAGAGTGGGTTCATCGCTACTTAAAGTTTTGACCTCTCCAATCCCACTTTTATTAAATTTTTCACTAAGATCTTTAAACTCCGAATCATTGGGACACCTTCTAGCTAAAGTTGACTCATCTCCAGTCCCATATTTATCAATATTTATATTAGCAAACAAAGATTCAATAGGAGTCACACCAATCACTTTAAGATCTTCATCATTATTATCACAAGAAATAGAAGAACACGCTTTTACAAACCAATCTTGCTTAGCACGCATCCTAGCGGTTCTTTCTTTACACTCATCAATAGAAATTTTAATAGCTTTCAAAGATTCATTAATATTATTCTTGGGTGGCATAGATCTAATTTTCAAAGAATCAATCTCAAGAGAAATTCTATCAGCGTTCCTAGCCAAATCATCAATCTTGAGCATTTTTTTTCCAACCATAGCATTGAAAGCTTTTTGGGAATTAATGAAATCTTTAATATTGTTATCAAGATCATAGGGTATTTTATTATAATTTCCATAAGAATTGTTGTAGGAATTACCATAATTATTAGAGGAATTACTAGGAAGCAGCCTAGGGTTGAAATTACCTCTATAAGCGTTGTTACCAAAATTGTTCCTACGAACAAAATTCACATCCATAGATTCATTATTATTCTCAATCAAAGTGGACAAAGGCATATCATTAGGATCAATAGGAGCACTTTCACTAGCAATCAATTTCTTAAGTTCATTCATCTTTCCACTCAAAGTATTAATTTCTTCAATCGCATGCACTTTTTTACTAGTAGAAGATCTTTCGGTATGCCATTGAGAGTAATTTGCCATAATATTATCTAGGAGTTTAGTAGTTTCTCCAAATGTGATTTCCAAAAAGTACCACCCGTGGCTGAATCCAAAAGATTTCTAGATGCAAAATTCAATCCCGCATAAATTTTTTGTATGATCATCCATAAACTTAAACCATGAGTAGGGCAATTTCTTATCATCAATTTCATCCTCTCCCAAGATTGTGCAACATGTTCATGATCAAGTTGCTTAAAATTCATTATATCATTCCTAAGGGAGATGATCTTAGCGGGAGGAAAATACTTGGAAATAAAAGCATCTTTACACTTATTCCATGAATCAATACTATTTTTAGGCAAAGATGAAAACCAAGTTTTAGCACGATCTCATAGTGAGAACGAAAATAGCTTCAATTTAACAATATCATTATCCACATCTTTTTTCTTTTGCATATCACACAATTCAACTAAAGTGTTTAGATGGGATGCGGCATCTTCACTAGGAAGGCCAGAAAATTGTTCTTTCATAACAAGATTCAGCAAAGCGGCATTAATTTCATAAGATTCCGCACTAGTGGCGGGAGCAATCTGAGTACTAATAAAATCATTATTATTATTGTTGAAAAATTCACACAACTTAGTATTCTCTTGAGTCATCGTGACAACGCAAGCAATCTAGCACACAAGCAAACAAAAAGCAAACGAAAAGACGAACGGAAGAAGGGCGAATAAAAAGGGCAAATCTTTTTGTGTTTTTCTGAAAACGTTTTAGAAGTGGGGGAGAGGAAAACAAGAGGCAAATGGCGAATAATGTAATGCAAGAGATGAGAGTTTATGATGGGTACTTGGTAGGCTTGATGTAGAACCTCCTCGGCAACGGCGCCAGAAATTCTTTCTGCTACTTGATACGTCTCCAACATATCTATTATTTTTATTGTTCCATGCTGTTATATTATTATTCTTGGATGTTTTACAATCATTTTATAGCAACTTTATATCATTTTTTGGGACTAACCTATTGACATAGTGCCCAGTGCCAGTTGCTGTTTTTGGGACTAACCTATTTTTTGGGACTAACCTTGAATCCGAGGTATCACCCTTGTTGGATTCCTACTTGATGTATCCGTCAAGGTGAACTCGGAGGAATCACCCTCGCTGGGTTCACACTTGAGGTGTTGTACGACGGCGTCGTTATCGGAAGCGGTGAAGAAGGAATCACCCTCGATGACCATGACCGAATAGCTACTCTACAGTGTTAACATCAGAAGTGCTACACGAGGTATCACCCTCGGCACTCGGTGGTAACGCTGCAGTGTCGTTACAACTAAGGGGGTGAGGTGTGGTGCCGGGGCCTGGTCTTCAATCCCGTTGATCGGGTCTTCTGATAATACAGCGGGGCAGTCGAGACTAGCGGGGTCACTAATAGGTCTCTACCCAGCCTATACTAAGCAGATTAGGGTATGCAGGTAATTATCAATAGCAGGTTACAGTAAACAGGCTATGCATCAGAATAGGTAAAGCAGTAGCAGCAGCAATTCTAATGCAAGCATGAGAAAATAGAATAGGCGATATCAGGATGATCAAAGGGGGGCTTGCCTGGTTGCTCGGCGGCAAGGGCAAGGTCGTCAATGGTATCGTCAGGCTTTGGAGCTGCGTCGGTCTCGGGGACGACGTCGGTGTCGGGGTCTATCGAGAGAGAAGAGGGGGAGGAAACAGTATAAATATAGAGCAAACATGAGCAACGCAAAGTACGGCAGGACGATATGCAGTGTCAGTTGTGTCCTAACGTATGGTTGCACGTCACCGGGGAAGGGGGAATCCATCCGGGAATGTTTTCCCGGTTCCGGACATTTGTCAGACAGATGACCGGAGGGGAACGGTTGCATGTTCGGATAGCTAGGGACGTGTGGCGGGTGAAGAGACCGCGCATTCGGATTCGTCTCAAAATTCCGAGCAACTTTCATGTACAAAGTTTTTCGATCTGGGCTACGGATTATTTTATATGAATTTCTAAAGATTTAATTGATTTTCTGGAATTATCAGATTCAATTTAAATCAGAAACAGGATTATGATGTCAGCCTGACATCATCATGACGTCAGCGGTCAATAGTGCGTTGACTGGTCAAACTGATGACCGGGGCCCACTGTCATTGTCACTTATTAATTAATCAGACTTTAATTAACTAATCAGGTAATTAGGGTTAACTAAACAGAATTAATTAAGTTAACCAATTAATTAATTAATTACTTTATTTATTAATTTATATATTTAGTATATTATTTTTTTAACATTTTTTTAGACGGGCCCCACTTGTCATTGGACAGGTTGCCTTATCGGGCGTGCGGGCACGCGGGCTACGGGCGCTGACGCCGGGTGCCCGATGGGGCGACCCCGGGCGTGCGGGCGACGGCCGCCGGGGCGCGGCGGGGCGCCGGAGTTGGCCGCGGGCGCAACGATGGCCTGCGGGGCTGGAGGCGGAGGCGGGGCACGGGGCGACGACGCCAGTGCAGGGGAGGGCGGAGTGGCACTGGGCAGGGGGCGGCGTCGTGCGTGGCAGGAGGTAGCAGTGGGGCCTGCGCGCGTGGGCCGGGCGGCGAGCGCAGCTACGGCTGGGCAGAGCCGCAGCAGGGGGCGGGCGGCGGCGGCCAGGCGTGGCCATGGACTCGTGCGGGGGCGAGGGTGCAAGGCCGCGGGCCCGAGGCCACGGCGCGGACGGGACACGCGAGAGCGCTTGCGCGCGGGCGGCGCAGAGCGCGGGCAAAGCGCGAGCAGCGCGTGGCTGTGGGCGCGAGTGCGGGCTCGGCAAGCGGGCTCGATCGTGCGCGGTGTGCGCGGCGTGCACAGGGGGGAAGAGGAGGGGCGGGGCGACGGAGGCCATGGCCTCACCGTACATTGACGGGGAGAGGGGCGGCGAGGCTCGATGGAGCCTTTGGGGAGGAGGTTGGGGAGGCGCTCGGGGGCGGCGAGGCGACGACGGTAACGAGGCAGCGACGGCGTCGGGTGCGGGGCGTCGATGGGGGCGCGCCCCGTCCGTCGAGGAAGGAGGAGAGGGAGGAGTGCGAGGGGGGGGGGGATGGGGATCGGGCTAGGGTTCGGTGCCCCCAGAGGGTATAGGCCAGGGGAGGGAGTGGGCCGGCCTGGCAGGCCGTGGCCCAGTTGGGCCGGTGGGGGGGGGGAGTTTTGTTTTCATTTTATTTTTGCTTTATTTCCTTTTGCCTTTTTCTTTTCTCACACTTTCCTGTTATGCAAATAGTTTGGCACCCAAATGAATTTTGTAAAATATGTGACCTGGTCCATAATTAGCAGTATAATGTACCCTACCACCAAAAACTAGTTTGGGCAAAACATCATTTCATATTTGACTAAGATTAATTAAAATGTTATTAAATATTATTTTCAGCCACTGTTAGAGGAGGTTTGGGTTACCTAATTAATTTATTAAATGTTGGTTACAATTTTAGAATCGTCTCTGTTTTACTTGATATTTAATGAGCAATTTAGTTTCTGATTTTGGACAACTCTTATTTTTACTTTAAGTTTGAATTTCCATTTGAATTTGAATTTGAAAAGCGATATGATACTAATGATGATTAAGCACTGTTGATCATGATGACATGGCATAATCAAAAGGGGATTACTGTAGTTAACCATTGGGGGTGTTACAATTAACTTGTCATTGCACGAGAGTACGGCAAAGGTATTAGGGATGCCCAGTCCTGAAATGAAAAATGAATTTAGTTTATGTTGTCAAATAATAAATTCTTTGGAAAGTGTTGGTATGGACGTCAGCCGTGGATACGGCTAGCCGTGGAATGTGAAAGTATGGTGGAAAAAAGAATAAACTTTATTTTCTGTTTGGGAACCGCCTATGATATATCTATCATGGAAAGTATTGGGAACTACTCGATCGTTTTCGTTAACAGCAAAAGCATGCCACCCAAAATGTTTTATCTCTAATTCTTTTTGCTTTGAGCTCTGGCACCTCTACAAATCCCTACTTCCCTCTGCGAAGGGCCTTTCTATTTACTTTATGCAATTTTTATTTTTATTTTGAGTCTCCATCTTCTCTTATAAAGCACCAACTAAGGGGCACTATGATCATACTTGAGCATTGGGTGTAGCTAATATGCAAGTGTGTTTCATGAATGGATCAATGATTGAGCATAATGGGCTAGGGATAACTTGCTTTAGTGTTGATATTTTTAAAAACATGGTTGCTTGTTGATATGCTCGAGTATTGAAATCTTCATGTCAAAACTAGACTATTGCTTTGAACCATATAAATTCCAAATGTCCATGATACAAAAGAAAAGAATATGTGATGAACATGCTAGGCAGCATTCCACATCAAAAATTCTGTTTTTATCATTTACGTACTCGAGGACGAGTAGGAATTAAGCTTGGGGATGCTGATACGTCTCCAACGCATCTATAATTTTTGATTGTTCCATGCTATTATATTATCATTCTCGGATGTTTTACAATCATTTTATAGCAACTTTATATCATTTTTTGGGACTAACCTATTGACATAGTGCCCAGTGCCAGTTGTTGTTTTTTGCTTCGCAGAAAATCAATACCAAACGGAGTCCAAATGCAGCGAAACTTTTTGGAGATTTTTTCTGGACCAGAAGACACCTGTTGGGCCAAAGAAGTGCCAGAGGGGGCCCCGAGGGGAGCACAACCCACCTGGGTGCGCTTGGGGGCCCAGGCGCGCCCTGGTGGGTTGTGCCCACCTCGGCACCTCCCGCACCGCCTCTTTGCTCTATAAATACCCCAAAAATTCAAAAACCCTAGGGGAGTCGACGAAACACAATTCCAGCCGCCGCAAGTTCCAGAACCATCAGATCCAATCTAGACACCATCACGGAGGGGTTCATCATTCTCATTGGTGCCTCTCCGATGATGCGTGAGTAGTTCATTATAGACCTACGGGTCCGTAGTTAGTAGCTAGATGGCTTCCTCTCTCTCTGGATTCTCAATACAATGGTCTCTTGGAGATCTATTTGATGTAACTCTTTTTGCGGTGTGTTTGTTGGGATCCGATGAACTTTGAGTTTATGATCAGATCTATTTTATCCATGAAAGTTATTTGAGTCTTCTTTTGATCTCTTATATGCATGATTACTTATAGCCTCGTATTTCTTCTTCGAATATTTGGTTTAGTTAGGCCGACTAGATCGATTTTTCTTGCCATGGGAAGAAGTGCTTTGTGATGGGTTCGATCGTGCGGTGTTCTTTCCCAGTGACAGAAGGGGCAGCAAGACACGTATTGATCGTTGCCATTAAGGATACAAAGTGTAACACCCCCTGTATTAAGCTACAGTAATCACCTTTTGATTATGCCAAGTCATCATGATCAACAGTGCTTAATCATCATTAGTATCATATCTCTTTTCAAATTCAAATTCAAATGGAAATTAAAACTTAAAGTAAAAATAAAAGTTGTTCAAAATAGAAACTAAATTGTTCATTAAATGGTAAATAATTCAGAGATAATTCTAAAATTGTAATAAACATTTGCTAAATTAATTAAGTGACTCTAACAGCAACAGAACAGAAGTATTTGATCCATTTATAATTTAATAAAATCAAAATGAAATCATGTGGGCTAAAAACCTTTTTTTATATCAGTGTCAAATAATGCACTGTAAATAATTGAGCAAGTCTCATATTTTACAAAAGTCTTTTGGAATAAAAATAAAAGACAAAACAGAAAAGGAAAATAAATAAAAGAAAATAAAGTAAAAAGAAACCTCCCCCCCAACTGGGCCAAGCCCAGCTGGCCTCAGCCAACCAGGCCGGCCCAGCAGCCCCTGGCTATACACCCCCTGAGACCCCGAACCCTAGCCCATCGCCCACTCCCCCCACTCCCTCGATCCCCCTCGCTTCCCCCCCTCGACCCGGCGGCCGCACGTCGCCGCCCCGGTACCTCGCCGACGGCCGCCCCCGCCGCCACGCCGGTCTGCCTCGCCTCCTCCTCCCCACACCTGCGCCACCTCCTCGCCCTCGTCGCCGGCCAGCCTCGACTCGGCCCTCAACGTGAGCTTCCCCTGCCGCCGCCTCTGCTCGCCCCCCCTTGCGCCTTGGTCACCGGCCGCCGCATGCGCCACCACGCGCCCGGGCACGCGCGTGTCCGCGCCCTGGCCTCGCCTCCGCCTCGCCGTGCGCATACGCGCCGCACCGCTGCTCCCCGCTGCATCTCGCCGCAGCCGTTTTGCTCCGCCACCCGCACGCCGCCCGGCTCCTCGTGGCGTCGCCCTGTTCCGCCCCGAGGCCCCGTGCCCGGCCTCGCCCATCTGCCGCCGCTCGCTGGCTGCGCCTGTGCGCGCGCCCCTGCCTCGCCCGGCCCCGCATCCGCCGCGCCCAGGCCGCGCCTCGTCCGCACACGGCCTCGCCGCTGCCGGTCGTGCTCGCCCGCCTTTGCCGCTTGCGCGTGCTGCTGCTGCTCCGCCTGCAGCTGCCCCGCACGTGCGCCCGCGCGCCGCTCGCCGTCGTCTGCCCGCTTGCCCGTGCGCGCGCGCGCGTTGACCCCCGCCGCGCGGACGTGTCCGGCTCTGGACGGGCACAGCGCGGACGTGTCCGGCTGTGCCACTGTCCAGTGGCCCCCCCCAGAATGTTTAAAAAAAAGAAAAAGAAAATATAATAATAATTAATTAGTTAATTAGTGAATTAATTAACTTAACTAATCATGTTTAATTAAACTAATTAAACTTAATTAACCTAATTATCTAATTAAGCTAATTAATCTGTTAATTAGGCTAATAGTCAATGACAGCGGGCCCCACCTGTCAGATTGTGCTGACGTCAGCATGATGTCATGCTGACATCATCAACTACTGTTTCGGATAATGTTTAATTTAAATAATTAAATAAATTCCCGAAATTAATAAAAACTTTAGAAAATCATATTAAATAATCCGTAGCTCAGATCGAAAAACTTTGTACATGAAAGTTGCTCAGAACGACGAGACGAATTCGAATACGTGGTCCATTCGTCTGTCACACGTCCCTAACTATCCGAACATGCAACCGTCCCTCTCCGGTCATCTGTCTGACAAATGTCCGGAACCGGGAAAACATTCCCGGGTGAATCCCACCTTCGCCAGTATCACCCGGCACTGCGGTAGATCACCTCCGTCACCGCGTATTGCCATGTTATGCTTTGTGTTGCACTTGTTCGCTGAGTATTTATATTGTTTCCTCCCCCTCTTCTATCTCGGTAGCCCCAACACCGACGTCGTCCCCGAGGCCGACGCAGCTCCGGAGCCCGAAGACACCATTGACAACCTTGCCCTTGCCGCCGAGCAACCAGGCAAGCCCCCCCCTTTTGATCATCCCGATATCGCCCATTCTATTTCTCATGCTTGCATTAGAATTGCTGCTGCTGCTGCTGCTTTACCTATTCTGATGCATAGCCTGTTTATTGTATCCTGCTGTTGATAATTACCTGCATATCCTAAACTGCTTAGTATAGGCTGGGTAGAGACCTATCAGTGCCCCACTTATCCCGACTGCCCCGCTGGATTATCAGAAGACCCGATCAACGGGATTGAAGACCAGGCCCCGACACCGCACATCACACCCCCTTAGTTATAACGACACTGCAGCGTTACTATCGAGTGCCGAGGGTGAAACCTCTTGTAGCACTTCTGATGTTAACTCTGTAGAGTAGCTATTCGATCGTGGTCATCGAGGGTGATTCCTCCTTCACCGCTTCCGATAATGACGCCATCGTACAACACCTCAAGTGTGAACCCAGCGAGGGTGATTCCTTCGAGTTCACCTTGATGGATACATCGAGTGGGAATTCGACGAGGGTGATACCTCGAATTCCCCTGATGTTATAGACACACGGATACTTGGACTTTACATTGTTACTTGGATAGGCGGGTCGACCCTAAGGGGTACCCGCGTGCGCCAGAGAGGCGAGTGTTGTGAAGACGGGTGCCTGTATGGTGCCCGAGTGATGAATATGAGGCGCGGCCGGGCATTCTTAACCCTTGCAGCAAGTCCTCGAGACGGGGCGACGGGGTCACATCTTTCGTGAGTCTCTTTTCGTTACCGCAATCCCAAGTTACTAACGAGTTGGATATTTGATCCGAGCAGGCCTCTGGCCTGATAGCACTAACCATCACATGGGCATAGTATGGGCGTTCTGCATCATATTCATCAGCTGAAAGCTCTGTGAGATGTCCAGTTCAGCAGTGCGGCATGGAGTGATTGGCGCCATTCCCGACAGAGGTGGTGCTTGGATCTGAGCCATGTGCGCAACGACCTGGAGGGCGAGGGGCGATGGCCAAGACCCCCTTGCGCTTAGGATGTAGACCGGCGGGGACCTCTCTGCTGAGCTGTAGGTAGGGTTGCGATGTGTTGTTTGGCCGCGGCCGGGCATGACCCAGGAAAGTGTGTCCGGCCGGAGTTAATCGAGCGTGTTGGGTAAGTTGGTGCACCCCTGCAGGGAAGATAACTTCTATCGATAGCCGGTCCTACGGTAAATGACACTCAGAGTTGTATCCTGATTGATACATTTTAGAACTCGATACTTGGATACTATGGCTCTGGGATTGCTTCTCGCAGGGAGTCGAGAAGGGATCTCAGGACGAGGTTGATGACTGTATGGCTCTGGGATTGCTTTCTCGCAGGGCGTCGAGAAAGGATCTCTGGGTGAGGTTGAGACTTAATGATACCGCTACTTTATATTGATCTGTTCTACTCTCTTCTATTGCTGCAAGACCGATGAAGATGCTAGTCTTCGATAGGACTAGGCCTCCTCTCTATTCTGGCATTTCTGCAGCCCAGTCCATATATACAGCCTCCCTTTGAAAATGTTGCATATGTAGTGTAGATCCTTGCTTGCTGAGTACTTCTGAGTACTCACGGTTGCTTTGTTTTCCTTTTCTCCCCTTATCAGTTTGTCGTGACCAAAGGATGGATCCCACCTTCGCCAGTATCACCCGGCACTGCATTAGGTCACCTCCGTCACCGCGTATTGCCATGTTATGCTTTGTGCTGCACTTGTTCGCTGTGTATTTATACTGTTTCCTCCCCCTCTTCTCTCTCGGTAGCCTCCGACACCAACGTCGTCCCCGAGACCGACGCAGCTCCGGAGCCCGAAGACACCATTGACGACCTTGCCCTTGCCGCCGAGCAACCAGGCAAGCCCCCCCCTTTGAGCATACCGATATCGCCCATTCTATTTCTCATGCTTGCATTAGAATTGCTGCTGCTGCTTTACCTATTCTGATGCATAGCCTGTTTGTTGTAACCTGCTGTTGATAATTACCTGCATATCCTAAACTGTTTAGTCTAGGTTGGGTAGAGACCTATCAGTGACCCCACTTATCCCGACTGCCGCGCTGGATTGTCAGAAGACCCGATCAACGGGATTGAAGACCAGGCCCCGACACCGCACATCACCCCCTTTAGTTGTAACGACACTTCTGCGTTACTATCGAGTGCCGAGGGTGAAACCTCTTGTAGCACTTCTGATGTTAACTCTGTAGAGTAGCTATTTGGTTGTGGTCATCGAGGGTGATTCCTCCTTCACCGCTTCCGATAACGACGCCGTCGTACAACACCTCAAGTGTGAACCAAGTGAGGGTGATTCCTCCGAGTTCACCTTGACGGATACATCGAGTAGGAATCAAACGAGGGTGATACCTCGGATTCCCCTGATGTTATGGACACACGGATACTTGGACTTTACACTCTTACTTGGAAAGGCGGGTCGACCCTAAGGGGTACCCGCGTGCGCCTGAGAGGCGAGTGTTGTGAAGACGGGTGCCAGTGTGGTGCCCGAGTGCTGAATACAAGGCGCGACCGGGCATTCTTAACCCTTGCAGCAAGTCCTCGAGATGGGGCGACGGGGTCACATCTTTCGTGAGTCTCTGCTCGTTACCGCAAGCCCCTAGTCCTAACGATTTGGATATTTGATCCGAGCAGGCCTCTGGTCTGATAGCACTAACCATCACGTGGGCATAGTATGGGCGTTCTGCATCGTATGCATCAGCCGAAAGCTCTGTCAGACGTCTAGTTCAGCATGGCGGCACGGACCGACCGGCGCCTTCCTGTAGTGTTGGTGCCTGGCTTCACCGTGTGCGCAACGACCCGGAGGGCGAGGGGCGATGGCCAAGACCCCCTTGCGCTTAGGATGTAGACCGGCGGGGACCTCTCTGCTGAGCTGTAGGTAGGGTTGCGATGTGTCGTTTGGCCGAGGCCGGGCATGACCCAGGAAAGTGTGTGCGGCCGGAGTTAATCGAGCATGTTGGGTAAGTTGGTGCACCCCTGCAGGGAAGATAACTTCTATCGATAGCCGGTACTATGGTAAAGGACACTCGGAGTTGTATCCTGATTGATACAATTTAGAACTGGATACTTGGATACTATGGCTCTGGGATTGCTTCTTGCAGGGAGTCGAGAAGGGATCTCCGGACGAGGTTGATGACTGTATGGCTCTGGGATTGCTTTCTCGCAGGGAGTCGAGAAAGGATCTCTGGGTGAGGATGAGACTTAATGATACTGCTACATTATATTGTACTGTTCTACCCTCTTCTATTTCTGCAAGACCGCTGAAGATGCTAGTCTTCGATAGGACTAGGCCTTCTCTCTATTCTGGCATTTCTGCAGCCCAGTCCACATATACAGCCTCCCTTTGAAAATGTTGCATATGTAGTGTAGATCCTTGCTTGCTGAGTACTTCTGAGTACTCACGGTTGCTTTGTTTACCTTTTCTCCCCATATCAATTTGTCGCGACCAGAGGACGGAGCCCCTTGAGACAGATGCCCCGTCGATCGTCTACTACTACTACCCAGAGGATGGATACCACTACGAGTTGACTGACGACCAGGAGTAGGATCGGAGGGTCCCAGGCAGGAGGCCTTCGCCTTTCGATCGTAGTGTTTTATTTTGCCCCGCCTTTCTAAAGGCCTTTCTGTTTCTATTTCATATCTGTACTCAGATATCTGATGCTTCCGCTGACGCTTGTACGCAAGCTTATGTATTCGAGCCCTCGAGGCCCCTGGGTTGTAATATAAAGCTTGTATGACTTTATTTATGTTTTAGAGTTGTGTTGTGATATCTTCCCGTGAGTCCTTAGGCTTGATCGTGTGCATTTGCGTGTATGATTAGTGCACGATCGGGACGAGGGCGTCACAAGTTGGTATCAGAGCCGACTGACTGTAGGAACCCCCTTTTCCAACTCCTTGGCCAAAGTTGAGTCTAGTAACTAGAAAACTACTTTACTAACTTGGCTGTGTGGCTTACGGGCCCACGTCGCCGAATGGGTGGTATTAGGATCTTTTACTCCTCGACCTTTATTCTAGGACTCTGACCTCTCTTCTATTCGGGTTAAATAAAGTTTACTAACGCCGACACTTAGGATCTCGTAATTCTCGTCCACCCGGAGAGCTGGATATCTATGCGATTTCCCTGATATTGATCTAATTAGTCTGATAATCATCATTTTCCTTTCCATTGTTTTGTTTAACTTTTCCTTTACAAGTATCTTACGCTTCTCACACTGTCATTTGACACTTTTGGAATCTCCCGTAAAAATGTGTCGTGTTCAGCGTCAACATTTTGAGTTCTTCCGAGATGTTAATTGAATTCATGAACGGCAATGCCATCCTTGCCCCTCGCTGATCTGTGTTATCATCGTCAATCTCTTTGACTACCTGCCCAAGAATTGCTGTTAACCCAGAACGAGTTCAGGCTATTCTTGACTGGACTCCTCCGAAGAACGTCAAGCAAGTGAGAAGTTTTCTCGGCCTTGCAAGCTATTGCCGTCGATTTGTCGAGAACTTTTCTAAGATTGCTAAGCCTTTCACTGATCTGCTTCACAAAGGCGTTAAGTTTGAATGGACAGAAAAATGTCAGGAAAGTTTTCAGACACTCAAAGACAAGCTGACATCTGCCCCAGTACTATCTCCTCCAGATACCCGCAAAGACTTTGTGATTTATTGTGACGCATCCCGTGAAGGATTAGGCTGTGTCCTAATGCAAGAGCGCAAAGTGATTGCCTATGGCTCTCGTCAGTTGCGCCCACATGAAGAGAACTATCCGGTACATGATCTAGAACTAGTTGCTGTGATCTATGCATTGCAGTTGTGGCGACATTACCTCCTCGGTAATCGTTGCGAGATATACACGGATCATAAAAGTCTGAAGTACTTGTTCACTCAACCATCTCTAAACCTCCGTCAGCAAAGATGGATGGAGGCCATTGCGGACTATGATTTGGGTATTTCCTATACCCCTGGCAAGGCTAACGTCATGGCTGATGCCTTAAGCCGCAAGTCCTATTGCGACAACCTCATGATAAGGCGAGCTCAACCTCGTCTTTTTGAAGAACTGCGCAAGCTGAATCTGCGTATTGTTCCACAGGGCTCTCTGAATAACCTTGTGATACAACCAGATCTTGAGAAAGCTGTTAAGAATGCGCAAGCTAAAGATGCTGAAATTGATCTCATGAAGAAAGACCTTCACCTTGTAAAGTACATGGATTTCTCACTATCTGAAGATGGAACCTTGTATTTCAGAAACCGCATTGTGGTACCTCGCTTCGAGCTCATGACTGACAAGGTCATGAAGGAGGCACATGATACCCCCCTGTCTATTCATCCGGGTAGCACCAAGATGTATCGTGATCTCCATCAAAGGTACTGGTGGTCTAAAATGAAGCAGGACATTGCTCGTTATGTTGCCGAATGTGATGTGTGTCGTCGCATTAAAGCAGAACATCAGAAACCTGCTGGAATTCTGCAACCACTTCCTATTCCTCTATGGAAATGGGATAAGGTTCAGATGGATTTCGTTACAGGACTTCCCAGGTCACAGAAGGGTCATGATGCTATTCTTGTCGTCGTCGACCAACTCTCTAAAGTTGCACACTTTCTGCCTGTCAAAGAAACTATCACTGCTAGTCAGTTAGTAGAGTTGTATATCTCCAGAATTGTTTCACTCCACGGCATTCCGAAGGAGATTAGTTCGGACCGTGGCGGCCTTTTCACTTCCAAATTCTGGGAAAGTTTCCAAACAGCTATGGGAACTCATATTACCTGGAGTTCAGCTTATCACCCTCAATCCCAAGGCCAAGTTGAACGAGTTAATCAAGTGCTTGAAGACATGCTTCGGGCTTGTGTAATATCGTTTGGCAAGAAGTGGGAAGAATCTCTTCCATATGCCAAATTCTCTTACAACAACAGCTATCAAGCAAGTTTGAAAATGGCTCCCTTCGAAGTTCTTTATGGACGTAAGTGTCGAACCCCTCTGAATTGGTCAGAAACTGGGGAACGACCGCTCGTGGGTCCGGATATTATTCAACACGCCGAAGAACAAGTTCGTATTGTCCGAGAAAATCTCAAGGCGGCTCAGGACCGCCAGAAGAGCAACTATGATCGCAAACGATGGGGTTTGACTTATCAACCTGGTGATCAGGCTTATCTGCGGGTCACCCCGATGAAAGGCACTCACCATTTTGGAATCAAGGGCAAGCTAGCTCCACGCTACATTGGTCCTTTCCGCAATATTGCTAGACGTGGTCAGGTGGCATATAAATTGGAGTTGCCGCCGCAATTCTCTCATATCCACGACGTCTTCCATGTGTCGCAACTTCGTAAATGCTTCAAGGAATCTCCGCACCGAGCAGTGGATCACGAGGTGCTCGAATTGCAAGATGATCTATCTTATAAGGAGCATCCGATCCGCATTCTCGATGAAGCTGAACGTCGGACCCGTCAGAAGGTTATCAAGTTCCTCAAAGTGCAGTGGTCAAATCATACTGAAGATGAAGCCACTTGGGAACGCGAGGATAATCTTTGTGCGGAATACCCCGAACTTTTTCCTTCTACTTCTTAATTCTCGGGACGAGAATTCTTGTTAGTAGAGGAGATTTGTAACACCCCCAGTGGTTAACTACAGTAACCACCCTTTTGATTATGCCATGTCATCATGTTTAACAGTGCATGATCATCATTAGCATTATATTGCATTTCAACTCCTAAGTCGAAATCCAAATTTAAATGAAAGTGGAAAATAAAAGTTGTCCAACATAAAAACTAAATTGTTCATTAAATGGCAAATATTCCAGAGACCATTCTAAAATTATAACAACATTTAATAAGTGAATTATGTGACTCTAACAACCACAAAACAGGGTTGGTTAATACCTATTTAATTAAATAAAACCCAAATAAAAAGATGTGGACACCTAACCAATTTTTGGTAGTAGCAGATAATGTCTAGCATTTAATGGAATAAGTGCCATGCTTTACAAAATTCAATATGAGGCCTAACTATTTACTAAACAGGAGCTATGGATAAATAAAAAGAAAAGACAAAAGAAAACAGAACAGAAAAGAATAAAAGGAAAAGAGAACCCCCCTCCCCCCTCGGCCCAGCTCCCGGCCCACCGCACTCCCCTATATGGCCTCGACCTCTCTCCCGCAACCGAACCCTAGCCGATCCCCTCTCACTCCCCCCCCTTCCCGATTCTGGATCGGGCGCCGCCCCGCGCGCGCCCCCGACCCCGTCGCCGTCGCCGGTCGCCATCGCCGCGCGTCCTCCTCCTCCTCCCCAACGGCCTCCTCGCCCCCGAGCCTCGCCGCCCGCTTCTCTTCAACGCTGGTGAGGCCATCGGCATCTCCCCATCGATCTCTGTCGCCGTCGCCTTCCACCTCTCGCCCGCGCGCTCACCACGTCGGCTGCTGCGCCCCGGCGCCCCTGAACGCGCCCACGGCCGCGGCCCCGCGCCCCGTCTCCCTCGCTCACCGCGCACGAGCACTCGGCTCCCGTCCGGTCGCCCCCGCAGCGCCCGGCTCGCCCGCTTTCGCCTGCGCC
This sequence comes from Thinopyrum elongatum, assembly GCA_011799875.1. NCBI lineage: Eukaryota > Viridiplantae > Streptophyta > Magnoliopsida > Poales > Poaceae > Thinopyrum > Thinopyrum elongatum. The sequence continues at coordinate 17,420,641 of CM022300.1, read as the reverse complement.
CCGGTGCCTAGCATCACGCGCGCCCGCTGCCGGCTGCTGCTGCTGCTAGTTCCCCCCTCCTCCGGCGCTGGTTGCTGCTGCTGCTGCCTCTGCCTGCTGCCGCGCCACTCCGCCCCCCACCGCTGCTCGCCGCTCTCCGCCCGCGCTCGCCCGCGCCTGCCTCTGCACGCGCCCGCGCACGCGCTGCCGGCCGTCGCCGGTGCCCCGCCAGCCCGCGCCGTGGCTGGCCTGGGCGAGCTCCCTATCGGGCGGGCTGGCGCCCGTCGCCCAGCGCCCGCGCCTGGCGCCCGTGCCCGTTTGGCCCTCCCGGGGCCACTGCCAGTGGGCTCGGCCCCCTGTGTCGATGACAGAAGGGGCCCACGCCCCTAAAAAAATGATTAAAAATAATAATAATAGTAATAAAAATAAATATTAATTAATTAATTAATTAACTTAATTAACTCTGATTAATTAATCTAATTAATTAATTAGTCTAATTAAACTATAATTAACATAATCAAACCCTAATTAGCCTAATGTGAGAATGACATGTGGGACCCACTGGTCCTGACGTCATGCTGACATCATGCTGACATCATCAGTTACTATTCTGGATAATGTTAGTTTAAATAATTAAATAAATTTCAGAAAATCATTTAAAACTTTGGAAAATCATAGAAAATTAACCGTAGCTCGGATAGAAAAACTTTGTACATGAAAATTGCTCAGAACGACGAGACGAATCCGAATACGCGGTCCGTTCGTTCGTCACACGTCCCTAACTATCCGAACATGCAACCGTTCCCCTCCGGTCATCTGTCTGACAAATGTCCGGAGACGGGAAAACATTCCCGGATGGATCCCACCTTCGCCAGTATCACCCGGCACTGCATTAGGTCACCTCCGTCACCGCATATTGCCATCTTATGCTTTGTGCTGCACTTGTTCGCTATGTATTTATACTGTTTCCTCCCCCTCTGCTCTCTCGGTAGCCTCCGACACCGACGTCGTCCCCGAGACCGACGCAGCTCCGGAGCCCGAAGACACCATTGACGACCTTGCCCTTGCCGCCGAGCAACCAGGCAAGCCCCCCCCCCCTTTGAGCATACCGATATCGCCCATTCTATTTCTCATGCTTGCATTAGAATTGCTGCTGCTGCTGCTTTACCTATTCTGATGCATAGCCTGTTTGTTGTAACCTGCTGTTGATAATTACCTGCATATCCTAAACTGTTTAGTCTAGGCTGGGTAGAGACCTATCAGTGACCCCACTTATCCCGACTGCCGCGCTGGATTGTCAGAAGACCCGATCAACGGGATTGAAGACCAGGCCCCGACACCGCACATCACCCCCTTTAGTTGTAACGACACTGCAGCGTTACTATCGAGTGCCGAGGGTGAAACCTCTTGTAGCACTTCTGATGTTAACTCTGTAGAGTAGCTATTCGGTCGTGGTCATCGAGGGTGATTCCTCCTTCACCGCTTCCGATAACGACGCCGTCGTACAACACCTCAAGTGTGAACCAAGTGAGGGTGATTCCTCCGAGTTCACCTTGACGGATACATCGAGTAGGAATCCAACGAAGGTGATACCTCGGATTCCCCTGATGTTATGGACACACGGATACTTGGACTTTACGCTGTTACTTGGAAAGGCGGGTCGAACCTAAGGGGTACCCGCGTGCGCCTGAGAGGCGAGTGTTGTGAAGACGGGTGCTAGTGTGGTGCCCGAGTGCTGAATACGAGGCGCGGCCGGGCATTCTTAACCCTTGCAGCAAGTCCTCGAGACGGGGTGACGGGGTCACATCTTTCGTGAGTCTCTGCTCGTTACCGCAAGCCCCTAGTCCTAACGATTTGGATATTTGATCCGAACAGTCCTCTGGTCTGATAGCACTAACCATCACGTGGGCATAGTATGGGTGTTCTGCATCGTATGCATTAGCCGAAAGCTCTGTCAGACGTCTAGTTCAGCATGGCGGCACGGACGGACCGGCGCCTTCCTGTAGTGTTGGTGCCTGGCTTCACCATGTGCGCAACGACCCGGAGGGCGAGGGGCGATGGCCAAGACCCCCTTGCGCTTAGGATGTAGACCGGCGGGGACCTCTCTGCTGAGCTGTAGGTAGGGTTGCGATGTGTCGTTTGACCGAGGCCGGGCATGACCCAGGAAAGTGTGTCCGGCCGGAGTTAATCGAGCGTGTTGGGTAAGTTGGTGCACCCCTGCAGGGAAGAAAACTTCTATCGATAGCCTGTCCTACGGTAAAGGACACTCGGAGTTGTATCCTGATTGATACAATTTAGAACTGGATACTTGGATACTATGGCTCTGGGATTGCTTCTCGCAGGGAGTCGAGAAGGGATCTCCGGACGAGGTTGATGACTGTATGGCTCTGGGATTGCTTTCTCGCAAGGAGTCGAGAAAGGATCTCTGGGTGAGGATGAGACTTAATGATACTGCTACATTATATTGTACTGTTCTACCCTCTTCTATTTCTGCAAGACCGCTGAAGATGCTAGTCTTCGATAGGACTAGGCCTTCTCTCTATTCTGGCATTTCTGCAGCCCAGTCCACATATACAGCCTCCCTTTGAAAATGTTGCATATGTAGTGTAGATCCTTGCTTGCTGAGTACTTTTGAGTACTCACGGTTGCTTTGTTTACCTTTTCTCCCCATATCAGTTTGTCGCGACCAGAGGACGGAGCCCCTTGAGACAGATGCCCCGTCGATCGTCTACTACTACTACCCAGAGGATGGATACGACTACGAGTTGACTGACGACCAGGAGTAGGATCGAAGGGTCCCAGGCAGGAGGCCTTCGCCTTTCGATCGTAGTGTTTTATTTTGCCCCGCCTTTCTAAAGGCCTTTCTGTTTCTATTTCATATCTGTACTCAGATATCTGATGCTTCCGCTGACGCTTGTACGCAAGCTTATGTATTCAAGCCCTCGAGGCCCCAGGCTTGTAATATAAAGCTTGTATGACTTTATTTATGTTTTAGAGTTGTGTTGTGATATCTTCCCGTGAGTCCTTAGGCTTGATCGTGTGCATTTGCGTGTATGATTAGTGCACGATCGGGCCGGGGGCGTCACAAAAATGTCAGGACAGTTTCCAGACACTCAAAGACAAGCTGACATCTGCCCTAGTACTATCTCCTCTGGATACCCGCAAAGACTTTGTGATTTATTGTGACGCATCCCGTGAAGGATTAGGCTGTGTCCTAATGCAAGAGCGTAAAGTGATTGCCTATGGCTCTCGTCAGTTGCGCCCACATGAAGAGAATTATCCGGTACATGATTTAGAACTAGCTGCTATCATCTATGCACTGCAGTTGTGGCGACATTACCTTCTCGGTAATCGTTGCGAGATCTACACGGATCATAAAAGTCTGAAGTACTTGTTCACTCAACCATCTCTAAACGTCCGTCAGTAAAGATGGATGGAGGCCATTGCGGACTATGATTTGGGTATATCCTATACCCCTGGCAAGGCTAACGTGATGGCTGATGCCTTAAGCCGCAAGTCCTATTGCGATAACCTCATGGTTAGGCGAGCTCAACCTCGACTTTTTGAAGAACTGTGCAAGCTGAATCTCCTTATTGTCCCACAGGGCTCTCTAAATAACCTTGTGATACAACCAGATCTTAAGAAAGCTGTTAAGAATGCGCAAGCTAAAGATGCTGAAATTGATCTGATGAAGAAAGATCTTCACCTTCAAAAGTACAGGGATTTCTCGCTGTCTGAAGATGGAACCTTGTATTTCAGAAACCGCATTGTGGTACCTCGCTTCGAACTTATGACCGACAAGGTCATGAAGGAGGCACATGATACCCCGCTGTCTATTCATCCGGGTAGCACCAAGATGTATCGTGATCTCCGTCAAAGGTACTGGTGGTCTAGAATGAAGCAAGACATTGCTCGTTATGTTGCTGAATGTGATGTGTGTCGTCGCGTTAAAGCAGAACATCAGAAGCCTGCTGGAAGTCTGCAACTGCTTCCTATTCCTCTGTGGAAATGGGATAAGGTTCAGATGGATTTTGTTACAGGACTTCCCAGGTCACAGAAGGGTCATGATGCTATTCTTGTCGTCGTCGACCAACTCTCTAAAGTTGCACACTTTCTGCCCGTCAAAGAGACTATCACTGCTAGTCAGTTAGCAGAGTTGTATATCTCCAGAATTGTTTCACTCCACGGTATTCCGAAGGAGATTAGTTCGGACCGTGGCGGTCTTTTCACCTCAAAATTCTGGGAAAGTTTCCAAACAGCTATGGGAACTCATATTACCTGGAGTTCAGCTTATCACCCTCAATCCCAAGGCCAAGTCGAGCGAGTCAATCAAGTGCTTGAAGACATGCTTCGGGCTTGTGTTATTTCTTTTGGCAAGAAGTGGGAAGAATCTCTCCCGCATGCTGAGTTCTCGTATAACAACAGCTATCAAGCCAACTTGAAAATGGCCCCCTTCGAAGTTCTATATGGACGTAAGTGTCGAACCCCTCTGAATTGGTCAGAAACTGGGGAGCGACCGCTCGTGGGTCCGGATATTATTCAACACGCCGAAGAACAAGTCCGTATCATTCGTGAAAACCTCAAAGCGGCTCAGGAACGCCAGAAGAGCAACTATGATCGCAAACGACGGGGTTTGACTTATCAACCTGGTGATCAAGCTTATCTTCGTGTCACTTCTATGAAGGGCACCCACCGTTTTGGAATCAAGGGCAAGCTAGCTCCGCGCTACATTGGTCCTTTCCGCATTATTGCAAGACATGGTCAGGTGGCATATAAATTGGAATTGCCGCCACAATTCTCTCATATCCACGACGTCTTCCATGTGTCGCAACTTCGTCAATGCTTCAAGGAATCTCCGCACTGAGTTGTGGATCACAAGGTGCTCGAATTGCAAGATGACCTATCTTATAAGGAGCATCCGATCCGCATTCTCGATGAAGCTGAACGTCGGACCCGTCAAAAGGTTACCAAGTTCCTCAAAGTGCAGTGGTCAAATCATACTGAAGATGAAGCCACTTGGGAACGCGAAGATAATCTTCGTGCGGAATACCCCGAACTTTTTCCTTCTACCTCTTAATTCTCGGGACGAGAATTCTTGTTAGCGGAGGAGATTTGTAACACCCCCTGTATTAAGCTACAGTAATCACCTTTTGATTATGCCAAGTCATCATGATCAACAGTGCTTAATCATCATTAGTATCATATCTCTTTTCAAATTCAAATTCAAATGGAAATTCAAACTTAAAGTAAAAATAAAAGTTGTTCAAAATAGAAACTAAATTGTTCATTAAATGGTAAATAATTCAGAGACAATTCTAATATTGTAATAAACATTTGCTAAATTAATTAAGTGACTCTAACAACAACAGAACAGAAGTATTTGATCCATTTATAATTTAATAAAATCCAAATGAAATCATGTGGGCTAAAAACCTTTTTTATATCAGTGTCAAATAATGCACTGTAAATAATTGAGCAAGTCTCATATTTTACAAAAGTCTTTTGGAATAAAAATAAAAGACAAAACAGAAAAGGAAAATAAATAAAAGAAAATAAAGTAAAAAGAAACCTCCCCCCGACTGGGCCAGGCCCAGCTGGCCTCAGCCAACCAGGCCGGCCCAGCAGCCCCTGGATATACACCCCCTGAGACCCCGAACCCTAGCCCATCGCCCACTCCCCCCACTCCCTCGATCCCCCTCGCTCCCCCCCCACCGACCCGGCGGCCGCCCGTCGCCGCCCCGGTGCCTCGCCGACGGCCGCCCCGGCCGCCACGCCGGTCTGCCTCGCCTCCTCCTCCCCAGACCTGCGCCACCTCCTCGCCCCCGTCGACGGCCAGCCTCGACTCGGCCCTTAACGTGAGCTTCCCCTGCCGCCGCCTCTGCTCGCCCCCCCTGCGCCTTGGTCACCGGCCGCCGCACGCGCCACCACGCGCCCGGGCGCGCGCGCGTCCGCGCCCTGGCCTCGCCTCCTCCTCGCCGTGCGCATACGCGCCGCTGCGCCCCGCTGCGGCTCGCCGCAGCCGTTTTGCTCCTCCACCCGCACGCCGCCCGGCTCCTCGCGGCGTCGCCCTGTTCCGCCCCGAGGCCCCGTGCCCGGCCTCGCCCCTCTGCCGCCGCTCGCTGGCTGCGCCTGTGCGCGCGCCCCTGCCTCGCCCGGCCCCGCATCCGCCGCGCCCGAGCCGCGCCTCGTCCGCACACGGCCTCGCCACTGCCGGTCGTGCTCGCCCGCCTATTCCGCTTGCGCGTGCTGCTGCTGCCGCTCGCCGCAGCTGCCCCGCACGTGCGCGCGCGCGCGTTGACCCCCGTCGCGCGGACGTGTCCTACTCTGGACGGGCACAGCGCGGACGTGTCCGGCTGTGCCACTGTCCAGTGGGCCCCCCCAGAATGTTAAAAAAAAAGAAAATATAATAATTAATTAGTTAATTAGTGAATTAATTAACTTAACTAATCATGTTTAATTAAACTAATTAAACTTAATTAACCTAATTATCTAATTAAGCTAATTAATCTGTTAATTATGCTAATAGTCAATGACAGCGGGCCCCACCTGTATGATTGTGCTGACGTCAGCATGACGTCATCAACTATTGTTTCGGATAATGTTTAATTTAAATAATTAAATAAATTCCAGAAATTAATAAAAACTTTAGAAAATCATATTAAATAATCCGTAGCTCAGATCGAAAAACTTTGTACATGAAAGTTGCTCAGAACGACGAGACGAATTCGAAATCGCGGTCCGTTCGTCCGTCACACGTCCCTAACTATCCGAACATGCAACCGTCCCTCTCCGGTTATCTGTCTGACAAATGTCCGGAACCGGGAAAACATTCCCGGGTGAATCCCACCTTCGCCAGTATCACCCGGCACTGCGTTAGATCACCTCCGTCACCGCGTATTGCCATGTTATGCTTTGTGCTGCACTTGTTCGCTAAGTATTTATACTGTTTCCTCCCCCTCTTCTCTCTCGGTAGCCCCGACACCGACGTCGTCCCCGAGGCCGACGCAGCTCCGGAGCCCGAAGACACCATTGACAACCTTGCCCTTGCCGCCGAGCAACCAGGCAAGCCCCCCCCCCTTTTGATTATCCCGATATCGCCCATTCTATTTCTCATGCTTGCATTAGAATTGCTACTGCTGCTGCTTTACCTATTATGATGCATAGCCTGTTTATTGTATCCTGCTGTTGATAATTACCTACATATCCTAAACTGCTTAGTATAGGCTGGGTAGAGACCTATCAGTGACCCCACTTATCCCGACTGTCCCGCGGGATTATCAGAAGACCCGATCAACGGGATTGAAGACCAGGCCCCGACACCGCACATCACCCCCCTTAGTTGTAACGACACTGCAGCGTTACTATCGAGTGCCGAGGGTGAAACCTCTTGTAGCACTTCTGATGTTAACTCTGTAGAGTAGCTATTCGGTCGTGGTCATCGAGGGTGATTCCTCCTTCACCGCTTCCGATAACGACGCCGTCTTACAACACCTCAAGTGTGAACCTAGCGAGGGTGATTCCTTCAAGTTCACCTTGACGGATACATCGAGTGGGAATTCAACGAGGGTGATACCTCGGATTCCCCTGATGTTATAGACACACGGATACTTGGACTTTACACTGTTACTTGGATAGGCGGGTCGACCCTGAGGGGTACCTGCGTGCGCCTGAGAGGCGAGTGTTGTGAAGACGGGTGCCTGTATGGTGCCCGAGTGATGAATACGAGGCGTGGCCAGGCATTCTTAACCCTTGCAGCAAGTCCTCGAGACGGGGCGACGGGGTCACATCTTTCGTGAGTCTCTGCTCGTTACCGCAAGCCCAAGTTACTAACGATTTGGATATTTGATCCGAGCAGGCCTCTGGCCTGATAGCACTAACCATCACATGGGCATAGTATGGGTGTTCTGCATCGTATGCATCAGCCGAAAGCTCTGTCAGATGTCCAGTTCAGCAGTGCGGCATGGAGTGATTGGCGCCATTCCCGACAGAGGTGGTTCTTGGATCTGAGCCATGTGCGCAACGACCCGGAGGGCGAGGGGCGATGGCCAAGACCCCCTTGCGCTTAGGATGTAGACCGGCGGGGACCTCTCTGCTGAGCTGTAGGTAGGGTTGCGATGTGTCGTTTGGCCGAGGCCGGGCATGACCCAGGAAAGTGTGTGCGGCCGGAGTTAATCGAGCGTGTTGGGTAAGTTGGTGCACCCCTGCAGGGAAGATAACTTCTATCGATAGCCGGTACTATGGTAAAGGACACTCGGAGTTGTATCCTGATTGATACATTTTAGAAATGGATACTTGGATACTATGGCTCTGGGATTGCTTCTCGCAGGGAGTCGAGAAGGGATCTCAGGACGAGGTTGATGACTATATGGCTCTGGGATTGCTTTCTCGCAGGGCGTCGAGAAAGGATCTCTGGGTGAGGTTGAGACTTAATGATACCGCTACTTTATATTGATCTGTTCTGCTCTCTTCTATTGCTGCAAGACCGATGAAGATGCTAGTCTTCGATAGGACTAGGCCTCCTCTCTATTCTGGCATTTCTGCAGCCCAGTCCATATATACAGCCTCCCTTTGAAAATGTTGCATATGTAGTGTAGATCCTTAATTGCTGAGTACTTCTGAGTACTCACGGTTGCTTTGTTTTCCTTTTCTCCCCTTATCAGTTTGTCGTGACCAAAGGATGGAGCCCCTTGAGACAGATGCCCCGTCGTTCGACTACTACTATTACCCCCGACGATGGATACTACTACGAGCTTGCCGTCGACCAGGAGTAGGATCGGAGGGTCCCAGGCAGGAGGCCTACGCCTTTCGATCGTAGTGTTTTACTTTGCCCCGCCTTTCTAAAGGCCTTTCTGTTTCTCTTTTAATATCTGTACTCAGATATCTGATGCTTTCGCTGACGCTTGTACGCAAGCTTATGTAATCGAGCCCTCGAGGCCCCTGGCTTGTAATATAAAGCTTGTATGACTTTATTTATGTTTTAGAGTTGTGTTGTGATATCTTCCCGTGAGTCCTTAGGCTTGATCATGTGCATTTGCATGTATGATTAGTGCACGATTGAGCCGGGGGCGTCACACAAAGATGGGGTCTATTCCTACATGAATAGATCTTTTCTACATCATGTCATCGTTCTTATTGCATTACTCCATTTCTCCATGAACTTAATACACTAGATGCATGCTGGATAGCAGTCGATGTGTAGAGTAATAGTAGTAGATGTAGGCAGGAGTCGGTCTACTAATCTTGGACGTGATGCCTCTATAATGATCATTGGCTGGATATCATCATAATTTTTGAAGTTCTATCAATTGCCCAAAAGTAATTTGTTTACCCACCGTATGCTATTTTTCTCGAGAGAAGCCACTAGTGAAATCTACAGCCCTCGGGTCTATTCTTCTTCATATTTGCTTTCCGATCTATTATTTGCCACTTTTATTTTCAGATCTATATTTTCAAAAACCCAAAAGTACTTTGCTGCACTTTATTTTATTTCGCGTTTTATCGAGATCTATTTATCCAATCTATCACAATTAGTCTCCCGTCCACGCGACAATTTCTGGCACCGTTACCCGAAAGGGATTGACAACCCCTTTAACACGTCGGGTTGCAAGTATTTGTTCTTTGTGTGCAGGTACCGTTTACATAGTGTTGTTTCGTTCTCCTACTGGTTCGATAACCTTGGTTTCATCACTAAGGGAAATACCTACCGTAGTTGTGCTACATCATCCCTTCCTCTTTGGCGAAATACCGACGTAGTTCAAGCAACATCACTACTTCTTGAACTTGCGTTGGTTTTTCCCTTGAAGAGCAAAGGGTGATGCAATAAAGTAGAGATAAGTATTTCCCTTAGTTTGAGAACCAAGGTATCAATCCAGTAGGAGGTACAAGCAAGTCTCCAATCTATGCACCTGCACAAACAATCAAACACTTGCACCCAATGTGATAAAGGGGTTGTCAATCCCTTCACGGTCACTTGCAAGGATGAGATCTGATAGTGATAGATATAAAAGATTACTAAAACGTAAAACAAAGTAAAAAACAAATAAATTGCAGCAAGGCATTTTTGGGTTTTTTGGTTTATAGATCTGAAAATATATGATGGAAAATAGACCCGGGGGCCATAGGTTTCACTAGAGGCTTCTCTCTTGAAAGAAAACAACACAGTGGGTCAACAAATTACTGTCGAGCAATTGATAGAAAAGCGCAAAGTTATGGCGATATCCAAGGCAATGCTTATGAATATAGGCATCACGTCCGTGTCAAGTAGACCGACTCTTGCCTGCATCTACTACTATTACTCCACACATCGACCGCTATCCAGCATGCATCTAGAGTATTAAGTTCATAAGAACAGAGTAACGCCTTAAGTAAGATGACATGATGTAGAGGGATAAACTCTAGCAATATGATGAAAACCCCATCTTTTACTATTGATGGCAACAATACAATACGTGCCTCGCTACCCCTACTATGTCACTGGGTGAGGACACCGCAATATTGAACCCAAAACTAAGCACCTCTCCCATTGCAAGAAAAACCAATCTAGTTGGCCAAACCAAACCGATAATTCGAAGAGAAATAGAAAGATATTTAATCATGCATAAAATAGTTCAGAAAAGACTCAAATAATAGTCATAGATAATCTGATCATAAATCCACAATTCATCGGATCTCGACAAACACACCGCAAAAGAATATTACATCCAATAGAACTTCAAGAACATCGAGGAGAACATTGTATTGAAGATCAAAGAGAGAGAAGAAGCCATCTAGCTACTAGCTATGGACCCATAGGTCTGTGGTAAACTACTCACGCTTCATCGGAAGGGCAATAGAGTTGATGTAGATGCCCTCCGTGATCGAATCCCCCTCCGGCCGATCGTCGGAAAAGGCACCAAGATGGGATCTCACGGGAACAGAGGCTTGCGGCGGCGGAAAAGTATTTTGGTGGACGCTTCTGTTGGTTTGGGAATATTTGGGAATTTATAGGCCAATGATTAGGGTTAGAGGAGCCTCGGGGGGGGGGGGGGGGGGGGGGGGGGCACAAGCCAGGCCCCCCTAGGGCCCGCCCCTGAGGCTTGTCGCCGCCTCGGGACTCTTCTGACTTCATCTCCAAGTCCTACGGGTGTCTTCTGGTCCAAGAAAAATCATCGTGAAAGTTTTATTCCGTTTGGACTCCGTTTGATATTCCTTTTCTGTAAAACTCAAAAACAAGGAAAAAATAGAAACAGGCACTGGGCTCTAGGTTAATAGGTTAGTCCCAAAAATAATATAGAATAGCATATTAATGCATATAAAACATCCAAAATAGATAACATAATAGCATGGAACAATAAAAAATTATAGATACGTTGGAGACGTATCAAACCCCGAGGTCCTCGTCGAGATTGCCAAGGAGATCACCGCGCTCCCGCCGGAGTCCGATGTGTGCAAAGTGCTGGACCGTTGGGTCCACTTCCTCCGGAAAGGCTCCCTGTCCATGACCATCTGGGAGCTTGGGCACATGGGACTTCCCGAGAGGGTGCTCCCGACGATGTGTTGGGCACAGGGGCAAAAGGCAGTGCCTCTGTTCCATGATGACCGGATCCTCGCTTTGACCATCGAGGTTTTGGCGCGCTTCGACCAGCTGAAGATGGAGTCCGCACTTGAGGAGTGCGTCCCCTCGGCGAGCCGCGCTATCCTCGAAGCCATGGCGAGTGGCTTCATCAGGGCTGGCAAAGTAGGCCTGGCACGCTGATGGAAATATGCCCTAGAGGCAATAATAAAATGGTTATTATTATATTTCCTTAATCATGATAAAGGTTTATTATTCATGCTAGAATTGTATTGACCGAAAACTTAAATACATGTGTGGATACATAAACAAATACCGTGTCCCTAGTGAGCCTCTACTAGACTAGCTCGTTGATCAAAAGATGGTTAAGGTTTTCTAACCATAGACATGAGTTGTCATTTGATAACGGGATCACATCATTAGGAGAATGATGTGATGGACAAGACCCATCCGTTAGCTTAGCATATGATCGTTCAGTTTATTGCTACTGCTTTCTTAATGTCAAATACATGTTCCTTCGACCATGAGATCATGCAACTCCTGGATACCGGAGGAATGCCTTGTGTGCTATCAAACGTCACAACGTAACTGGGTGATTATAAAGATGCTCTACAGGTATCTCCAAAGGTGTCTGTTGAGTTGGCAAGGATCGAGATTGGGATTTGTCACTCCGTGTATCGGAGAGGTATCTCTGGGCCCTCTCGGTAATACACATCACAAGAAGCTTGCAAGCAAAGTGACTAAGGAGTTAGTTACGAGATGATGTATTATGGAACGAGTAAAGAGACTTGCTGGTAACGAGATTGAACTAGGTATGAAGATACCAACGATCGAATCTCGGGCAAGTAACATACCGACGGACAAAGGGAACTACGTATGTTGTCATAAAGGTTCGACTGATAAAGATCTTCATGGAATATGTAGGAACCAATATGGGCATCTGATGTCTACTACGCAACTTTATTCTTGTAGACTCGTGTTGGGCCTCCAAGCGCAGAGTTTTGTAGGACAGTAGCAATTTTCCCTCAAGTGGATGACCTAAGGTTTATCAATCCGTGGGAGGCATAGGATGAAGATGGTCTCTCTCAAACAACCCTGCAACCAAATAACAAAGAGTCTCTTGTGTCCCCAACACACCAAATACAATAGCAAATTATATAGGTGCACTAGTTCGGCGTAGAGATGGTGATAAAAGTGTAGTAATGATAGTAGATATTGATTTTTGTAATAGTAACAATAAAAAACAGCAAGGTAGCAATTGATAAAACGGAGCACAAACGATATTGCAACGCTTGAAAATGAGGCCTAGGGTCTGTACTTTCGCTAGTGCAATTTCTCAACAATGCTAATATAATTGGATCATATAACCATCCCTCAACGTGCGATGAAGAATCACTCCAAAGTTCCTATCTAGCAGAGAACATAAGACAAAATTGTTTGTAGGGTACTGATGACCCACAAGTATAGGGGATCAATTGTAGCCTTTTCGATAAGTAAGAGTGTCGAACCCAACGAGGAGCAGAAGGAAAAGACAAGTGGTTTTCAGCAAAGTAATGTCTGCAAGTACTGAAATTGTAAGTAGTAGAGTAGTTTGATAGCAAGATAATTTGTAACGAGCATGTAATGGTAGTAGTAATAAAAGTGCAGCAAGGTAGCCCAATCCTTTTGAGGCAAAGGACAGGCCAAAATAGTCTCTTATAATAAGCAAAGCGTTCTTGAGGGTACACGGGAATTTCATCTAGTCACTGTCACCATGTTGATTCAATTTGTGTTCGCTACTTTGATAATTTGATATGTGGGTGGACCGGTGCTTAGGTGTTGTTCTTACTGGAACAAGCCTCCTACTTATGATTAACCCTCTCGCAAGCATTCGCAACTACGAGAAAAGTATTAAGAATAAATTCTAACCATAGCATTAAACTTTTAGATCCAATCGGTCCCTTACGGAATAGCGCATAAACTGGGGTTTAAGCTTCTGTCACTCTCGCAACCCATCATCTACTTACTACTCCACAATGCATTCCCTTAGGCCCAAATATGGTGAAGTGTCATGTAGTCGACGTTCACATGACACCACTAAGGGAATCACAACATACATACTATCAAAATATCGAACACATATCAAGTTCACATGATTACTTGCAACATGATTTCTCACGTGACCTCAAGAACAAAAGTAACTACTCACAAATGATAATCATGCTCAAGATCAGAGGGGTATTAAATAGCATATTGGATCTGAACATATAATCTTCCACCAAATAAACCATATAGTAATCAACTACAAGATGTAATCAACACTACTAGTCACCCACAAGCACCAATCTATAGTTCTGATAAGAAGATTGAACAGAAGAGATGAACTAGGGTTTGAGATGAGATGGTGCTGTTGAAGATGTTGATGGAGATTGCCCTCCCCAAGATGGGAGAGTTGTTGGTGATGATGATGACGATGATTTCCTCCTCCGGGAGGGAAGTTCCCCCGGCGGAATCGGTTCGCCGGAGGGCAAAAGTGCTCCTGCCCAAGTTCCGCCTCGAGACGGTGGCGCTCCGTCCCGAAAGTCCTCTCCCAATTTATTCTAGGTCAAAATGACTTATATACCAGAAGATGGGCACCGGAGGTGGGCCTGGGTGAGCACAACCTACCAGGGCGCGCCTGGGCTCCCTGGCGCGCCCAGGTGGGTTGTGCCCACCTGGTGGGCCCCCTCTGGTACTTATTTGCTCCAATATTCTTCAAATATTCCATAAAAAATCTCCGTAAAGTTTCAGCTTGTTTGGAGTTGTGCAGAATAGGTGGCCTGACGTAGCTTTTCCAGGTCTAGATTTCCAGCTGCTGGAATTCTCCCTCTTTGTGTGTACCTTGCATATTATGAGAGAAAATGCATTAGAATTACTCCAAAAAGCATTATTATGCATAAAAACATCATAAATAACAGTAGGAAAACATGATGCAAAATGGACGTATGAACTCCCCCAAGCTTAGACCTCGCTTGTCCTCAAGCGAAAACCGAAATCGAAAAACATATCCACATGCTTAGAGAGAGAGGTGTCGATAAAAACAAAATGCGGACATAGAAGCATCATGTAGATTATTATAACAGCAACAAATTTAAACATAAGTCTTTTATCATAAACTTCTCATGAATAAGTGGCAGTTCATCACACAATTGAAGTATAAAGCATAAACTCTATTAGAAACCAACAAACTATGTTCTCAGTCAACTTTGCAACTACAATTCATCATCTTTTCAGGAAGGGTCATGTATCGGAGCCTTTAGTCAAGTCCACATACTCAACCATCATATAGTCTTCTATTATTGCTAACACTCACCGCATACACATGAGCAAAACGTTTCAGCCAGACACATAGAAAGATAGGGGCTTATAGTTTTGCCTCCCAACGTATTCACCTCAGATGTCAACAATAATAACTTATGCCACCCATATTCAACTGGACATATGTGCCTAGATCTTTCCTCACCACATGATGCTTTCCAAAGAATAAAAAATAAAAGGAAAATAGAGAAGAACTTTGACTCTTTGCATAAAAGTAAAAGATAGGCCCTTCGCAGAGGGAAGCTGAGGTTGCCATGCGCTTATTTGTTTGTATGCTCAACCCCTTAGTGCAAAAGAACGTCACGTTGTATTGCCCCTTGTGATGGCAACCTTTATTATGCAGTCTGTCGCTTTTATTCTTCACCATCACAAGTTTGTACAACGCTCAATTTTCCTTTACACTAAATGATCTCACACTTTTAGAAGCAATTTTTATTGCCTTATTGCACCGATGACAACTTACTTGCGGGATCTTGCTCAATCCCTAGGTAGGTATGGTGGACACTTGAAAATAAGATTTGGGTTTAAGAGTTTTTGGATGCACAAGTAGTATCTCTACTTAGTGCAGAATTTTTGGCTAGCAAAGATAGGGGGCAAGCACCACATGTTGAAGGATCTATGACAATATAACTTCCATGTGAATATGAACAAGCATAAATCATTACATTGTCTTCCTTGTCCAACGTCAACAATTTTGGCATATAATAATTTGATGGGGGCTCACAATCACAAAAGATTTCTAGGATAGTATATTTATATGTGAATCTTCTCTTCCCTTATTAATTCTTTCATGAGTCGCATCATTGACCAATGCTATGTTTGTCAATCTCTAATAAAATTTTCTACTCATACTTTTCCTTATGTGGTGCCATCACCTACCATAAGATTAGCATATGATCTTTTTCTTTTATTTCCTTTCCCCCTTTTTTTATTGCAACATGAAAGTAAGAAAGCTAAAACTCAAACTAAACTTTATTATATATCTTGCACATGATTACAAGTATAGACCACTAAGCAAGCTCTCGAAAAGAAAGGATCGAACTAAACTTTTATTCATCTAAAGCAAAAGATCGAACTAAAATAAGTAAAGGCAAAAAGATAGTGGGGATGATACGATACCGGGGCACCTCCCCCAAGCTTGGCAGAAGCCAAGGGGAGCGCCCATACCCGAAACTCAATTTTCCTTTGCTGATGAAGAAGAAGGTGGTGGTGCTGAAGTAGTGGGTTTGTCCTTCTTCCTTAGCTTACGCTTGAGGGCGGAATTTTCCTCCTTCAGTTCACCGACCTCCTGCTCAAGCTCCAGCACCTTTTTGCAAAGATCTTGCTTATTTTCCTGCAAAAGACGAAAAGGTATGAACTGAATCTTAGGCCTCTTTGGTTTGTTTGGGAGGCTTGACTTCTTGAATTCCACATGCATGTCCCTAGGTTGAGGTAATGGAGGTTCGTCCTCATCTGAGCTTGTTTCCTCCTTATTTTCACGATTCTGGAGTGTTCCGGAAGGACTCTTTTATGTGTTCTTCCGGTGTCAAAGTTTGGATAATATTACTTTCAACATTAATGGGCGTACATGAGATATAATGTTTTATTCGTTGCCCATTAACAACCTTCGGGTTAGTACCTTCAGCATTATTTATTTTGATAGCTCCAGACCGATAAACCTCCTCGATAACATAGGGTCCTTCCCATTTGGAGAGGAGTTTTCCTGCAAAGAATCTGAAACGAGAGTTGTACAAAAGAACATATTCTCCAACTTTGAACTCACGCTTTTGGATTCATTTATCATGCCATCTTTTAACTTTTTCTTTAAATAATTTGGCATTTTCATAAGCTTGGGTTCTCCATTCATCTAGTGAGCTAATATCAAATAGCCTCTTTTCATCGGCAAGTTTGAAATCATAGTTGAGTTCTTTGACTGCCCAATATGCTTTATGTTCTAACTCAAGAGGCAAATGACAAGCTTTTCCATAAACCATTTTATAAGGAGACATACCCATAGGATTTTTATATGCTGTTCTATAAGCCCAAAGTGCATCATCTAATTTCTTAGACCAATTCTTCCGGGATCTATTGACAGTCTTTTGCAAAATTAATTTTATTTCTCTATTGCTAAGTTCAACTTGACCACTAGACTGAGGACGATAGGGTGATGCAATTCTATGGTTAACATCATACTTGGCAAGCATTTTACGGAAAGCACCATGAATAAAGTGTGAACCACCATCAGTCATTAAATATCTAGGGACTCCAAACCTTGGGAAAATAACTTCCTTAAGCATTTTAATAGAGGTGTTGTGATGAGCACTACTGGTTGGAATGGCTTCTACCCATTTAGTAACATAATCAACAGCAACCAAAATATGTGTATACCCATTAGAGGAAGGAAAAGGTCCCATGTAATCAAATCCCCAAACATCAAATGGTTCAACAGCAAGTGAATAATCCATAGGAATTTCTTGACACTTACCAATATTACCTATTCTTTGACATTCATCACAAGATAAGACAAACTTACGGGCATCCTTGAAGAGAGTAGGCCAATAAAATCCAGATTGCAATACCTTGTGAGCAGTTCTGTCTCCAGCATGGTGCCCTCCATAAGCTTCGGAGTGACATTTCCGTAGGATTTGTCCCTGTTCATGCTCAGGTACACAACGTCTAATAATACCATCTACTCCTTCTTTATAAAGATGTGGGTCAACCCAAAAGTAATGTCTTAAGTCATAGAAGAAGTTTTTCTTTTGTTGGTATGTAAAGCTAGGTGGTAAATATTTAGCAACAATGTAATTAGCATAGTCAGCATACCAAGGAGTGTTATTAGAAACATTTATTGTAGCTAACTGCTCATCAGGAAAACTATCATCAATAGGTAGTGGGTCATCAAGCATATTTTCAAGCCTAGACAAGTTATCAGCTACAGGGTTCTCAGCTCCTTTCCTATCAGTGATATGTAAATCAAATTCTTGTAGCAAGAGAACCCAACGAATAAGTCTAGGTTTAGCATTTTTGTTTTCCGTAAGATATTTAATAGCAGCATGATCGGTGTGAACAATTACTTTTGAATCAACAATATAAGATCTAAATTTATCACAAGCAAAAACCACTACTAGAAATTCCTTTTCAGTAGTAGCATAATTCCGTTGTGCACTGTCTAGAGTTTTACTAGCATAATGAATAACATTCAGTTTCTTATCAACTCTTTGTCCTAGAACA
The DNA here is from genome assembly GCA_011799875.1 of Thinopyrum elongatum. Taxonomy (NCBI): domain Eukaryota; kingdom Viridiplantae; phylum Streptophyta; class Magnoliopsida; order Poales; family Poaceae; genus Thinopyrum; species Thinopyrum elongatum. The sequence goes on along the minus strand of CM022300.1, from coordinate 17,402,565 downwards.
GCACCAACAGCATAATCACTAGCATCACACATAATTTCAAAAGGCAAGTTCCAATCAGGTGGTTGAACAATAGGTGCAGAAATTAAGGCTTTCTTGAGTGTTTCGAAGGCTTCTAAACAATCATCATCAAAAACAAAAGGAGTATCCTTTTGCAAAAGATTTGTAAGAGGCCTAGAAATTTTAGAAAAGTCTTTGATAAATCTCCTATAGAAACCAACATGACCTAGGAAACTACGAATACCTTTGATATCTTTAGGACATGGCATTTTCTCAATTGCATCAACCTTAGCTTTGTCCACTTCAATACCTCTTTCAGAAATTTTATTGCCCAAAACAATACCTTCATTAACCATAAAGTGACACTTCTCCCAATTCAAGACAAGATTTGTTTGCTCGCATCTGTGCAAAACTCGATCAAGATTGCTTAAACAATCATCAAAAGACTTCCCATAAACAGAGAAGTCATCCATGAAAACCTCAACAATCTTTTCACAAAAGTCAGAGAATATAGCAGTCATACATCTTTGAAAGGTAGCAGGTGCATTGCATAAACCAAAAGGCATACGCCTATAAGCATAAGTTCCAAAGGGACAAGTGAAAGTGGTCTTTTCTTGATCAGGTTGAGAAATAGGTATTTGTGAAAAACCAGAATATCCATCAAGGAAGCAAAAGTGTGTGTGCTTAGATAATCTTTCTAGCATTTGATCAATAAAAGGCAGAGGGTAATGATCTTTTCTAGTTGCTTTATTTAATTTTCTAAAATCAATTACCATTCTATAGCCTGTAACAATTCTTTGTGGAATAAGTTCATTCTTATCATTAGGAACAACAGTAATACCTCCTTTCTTAGGAACACAATGAACAGGACTTACCCATCTACTATCAGCTATAGGACAGATTATACCTGCTTCCAGAAGTTTTAAGATTTCCGTTCTTACCACTTCCTTCATTTTTGGATTTAACTGGCGTTGGTGATCAACAATGGGTTTAGCATCAGGTTCCATATTAATCTTGTGCTGACATAGAGTGGGACTAATGCCCTTTAAATCATCAAGAGTATACCCAATAGCAGCTCGGTGCTTCCTTAGAACTTTCAATAATCTTTCTTCTTCATGTTCTGAAAGGTTAGCACTAATAATAACAGGATATATCTTCTTTTCATCAAGATAAGCATATTTCAAAGTGTCTGGCAATTGTTTTAATTCAAACACAGGATCACCTTTAGGTGGAGGAGGACCTCCTAGAGTTTCAATAGGCAAATTGTGTTTAAGCAGAGGACGTTGTTCAAAGAAAATCTTATCTATTTCATTTCTCTCATGCATATGTAAATCATTTTCATGGTCTAGCAAATATTGTTCTAAAGGATCAGTAGGAGGCACAGCAATAGAAGCAAGACCAATTATTTCATCCTTACTAGGCAATTCTTTTTCATGAAGCTTTCTACTAAACTTGGAAAAATTAAACTCATGAGACTCATCACCAAAGCTAACACCGACGATTTGTTTTTCGCAATCTATTTTAGCATTAACGGTGTTCAAGAAAGGTCTACCAAAGATAATGGGGCAAAAGTCATCTTGTGGGGAACCAAGAACAAGGAAATCAGTAGGGTATTTTATTTTCTCACACAAGATTTCAACATCTCTGACAATCCCAATTGGTGATATAGTGTCTCTATTAGCAAGTTTAATAGTAACATCTATGTCTTCTATTTCTGCGGGTGCTATGTCATTCATAATTTCTTGATATAAGGAATAAGGAATAGCACTCACACTAGCACCTATGTCACATAGACCATGATAACAGTGATCTCCTATTTTAACTGAGACAACAGGCATGCCAACAACAGGTCTATGATTATCCTTTTTATCAGGTTTGGCAATTCTAGCAGCTTCTTCACAGAAGTAAATAACATGTCCATCTACGTTTTCTTCCAGGAGATCCTTAATCATAGCAACACTAGGTTCTACTTTAATTTGTTCATCAGGTTTAGGTGTTCTAATGTAACTTTTGTTAACCACAGTTGAAACTTTAGCATGTTCCTTTATCTTAACAGGGAAAGGTGGTTTCTCAATATAAGCAGTAGGAACAACTGGATCAACATTATAAATTATGGTTTCCTCTTTAATTGGTACCGGTTCTTTAACTTCTTATTTAATAGGTGGGTGATATTTAAACCACTTCTCCTTAGGGAGATCAACATGAGTAGCAAATGATTCACAAAAGGAGGCTACTATCTCAGAGTCAAGTCCATATTTAGTGCTAAACTTTTGAAAAGCATCGGTATTCATAAAAGATTTAACACAATCATACTTAAGCTTAATACCTGACTCTTTACCTTCGTCGAGTTCCCAATCTTCAGAGTTGCGTTTAATTCTTTCCAAAAGATCCCACCGGAATTCAATAGTCTTCTTCATAAAAGAACCAGTACAAGAAGTATCAAGCATGGATTGATCATCACGAGAAAGCCGAGCATAAAAGTTCTGGATACTTGAGAGCTCATGGTTGGGGCATGAATATAACAATGACTTAAGCCTCCCCCAAGCTAGAGCGATACTTTCTCCTTCACGAGGCCAAAAATTATATATATAATTCCGATCACGATGAACTAGATGCATAGGATAAATTTTTTGGTGGAACTCCAACTCCAAGATCCAATATCATCGCATAGCCTATACCATGCCAATGCTTTTCCCTTCAAAGATAAAGGGAAAACCTTTTTCATAACTTCATCTCCGGGTAAACCTGCAAGCTTAAACAATCCACAAATTTGTTCCACGTATATCAAGTGCATATCAGGATGTTCAGTTCCATCTCCTGCATAAGGATTAGCTAGCAGTTGTTCTATCATACCCGAAGGAATTTCATATTCAATATTTTCAGTAGGTGCAGTAGGTTGAGGGGTAGCTAATTGTGGTTCCGGTCGAGATGAAGATATCCTGAATAAACCCCTCAAAGATTGTTTTCCATAGTAACAACTAACAAGTGACAATAAATTTCAGCACACTATATAAATGTTTCCTTACCAAATTCCACTTACCAAAGGCGCTTCACTCCCCAGCAACGGCGCCAGAAAATAGCCTTGATGACCCACAAGTATAGGGGATCAATCGTAGCCATTTCGATAAGTAAGAGTGTTGAACCCAACGAGGAGCAGAAGGAAAAGACAAGTGGTTTTCAGCAAGGTAATGTCTGCAAATACTGAAATTGTAAGTAGCAGAGTAGTTTGATAGCAAGATAATTTGTAACGAGAAAGTAACGGTAGTAGTAATAAAAGTGCAGCAAGGTAGCCCAATCCTTTTGAGGCAAAGGACAGGCCAAAATACTCTCTTATAATAAGCAAAGCGTTCTTGAGGGTACACGGGAATTTCATCTAGTCTCTTTCACCATGTTGATTCGATTTGTGTTCGCTACTTTGATAATTTGATATGTGGGTGGACCGGTTCTTAGGTGCTGTTCTTACTTGAACAAGCCTCCTACTTATGATTAACCCTCTCGCGAGCATCCGCAACTACGAGAAAAGTATTAAGAATAAATTCTAACCATAGCATTAAACTTTTGGATCCAATCGGTCCCTTACGGAATAGCGCATAAACTGGGGTTTAACCTTCTGTCACTCTCGCAACCCATCATCTACTTACAACTCCACAATGCATTCCCTTAGGCCCAAATATGGTGAAGTGTCATGTAGTCGACGTTCACATGACACCACTAAGGGAATCACAACATACATACTATCAAAATATCGAACACATATCAAGTTCACATGATTACTTGCAACATGATTTCTCCCGTGACCTCAAGAACAAAAGTAACTACTCACAAATGATAATCATGCTCAAGATCAGAGGGGTATTAAATAGCATATTGGATCTGAACATATAATCTTCCACCAAATAAACCATATAGTAATCAACTACAAGATGTAATCAACACTACTAGTCACCCACAAGCACCAATCTATAGTTCCGGTAACAAGATTGAACACAAGAGATGAACTAGGGTTTGAGATGAGATGGTGCTGTTGAAGAAGTTGATGGAGATTGCCCTCCCCAAGATGGGAGAGTTGTTGGTGATGATGATGACGATGATTTCCCCCTCCGGGAGGGAAGTTCCCCTGGCGGAATCAGTCCGCCGGAGGGCAAAAGTGCTCCTGCCCAAGTTCCGCCTCGAGACGGCGGCGCTCCATCCCGAAAGTCCTCTCCTGATTTTTTCTAGGTCAAAATGACTTATATACTAGAAGATGGGAACCGGAGGTGGGCCTGGGTGAGCACAACCCACCAGGGCGCGCCTGGGCTCCCTGCCGCGCCCAGGTGGGTTGTGCCCACCTGGTGGGCCCCCTCTAGTACTTATTTGCTCCAATATTCTTCAAATATTCCATAAAAAATCTTCGTAAAGTTTCAGCTTGTTTGGAGTTGTGCAGAATAGGTGGCCTGACGTAGCTTTACCAGGTCCAGATTTCCAACTGCTGGAATTCTCCCTCTTTATGTGTACCATGCATATTATGCGAGAAAAGGCATTAGAATTACTCCAAAAAGCATTATTATGCATAAAAACATCATAAATAACAATAGGAAAACATGATGCAAAATGGACGTATCAGGTACGAAACCACCTCATAGCTATTCTTTCCGATCAATCTATCCTAGAGTTCGTACTAAAATAACACCAAGCTATTCTTTCCGATCGATCTAACCAAGAGTTTGTACTAAAATAAAACCATATGATACACATCAACCAACTCTAATGTCACCTAGATACTCTAATGTCACTGCGAGTATTGCTACTTCTTGAGCTTGCGTTGGTTTTTCCCTTGAAGAGGAAAGGGTGATGCAGCAAAGTAGAGATAATTATTTCCCTTAGTTAGAGAACCAAGGTATCAATCCAGTAGGAGACAACGCACAAATCACCAATACCCACACAAACAATCAAACACTTGCACCCAACGCGATAAAGGGGTTGTCAATCCCTTCATGGTCACTTGCAAAAGTGAGATCTGATAGTGATAGATAAAACTAAACAAAAGATAAAGTAAATATTTTTAGGGTTTTTGGTTTATAGATCTGAAAATAAAAGATTGCAAAATAGTAGATCGGAAAGTAATATGATGGAAAATAGACCCGGGGGCCATAGGTTTCACTAGAGGCTTCTCTCAAGATAGCAAATAATACGGTGGGTGAACAAATTACTGTCGAGCAATTGATAGAAAAGCGCAAAGTTATGACGATATCCAAGGCAATGATTATGAAATATAGGCATCACGTCCATGTCAAGTAGACCGACTCCTGCCTGCATCTACTAATATTACTCCACACATCGACCGACTCCTGCCTGCATCTAGAGTATTAAGTTCATGAAGAACCGAGTAACGCTTTAAGTAAGATGACATGATGTAGAGGAATAAACTCAGGCAATATGATGTAAACCCCATCTTTTTATCCTTGATGGCAACAATACAATATGTGACTCGCTGCCCCTACTGTCACTGGGAGAGGACACCACAAGATTGAACCCAAAGCCAAGCACTTCTCCCATTGCAAGAAAAACCAATCTAGTTGGCCAAACCAAACCGATAGTTCGAAGAGAATTACAAGGATATCAAATCACTCATAAAAGAATTCAGACAAGATTCAAATAATATTCATAGATAAGCTAATCATAAATCCACAATTCATCGGATCTCGACAAACACACCGCAAAAGAAGATTACATCGGATAGATCTCCAAGAACATCAAGGAGAACGTTGTATTGAGAATCAAAGAGAGAGAAGAAGCCATCTAGCTACTAGCTATGGACCCGTAGGTCTGAGGTAAACTACTCATGCTTCATCGGAAGGGCAATAGAGTTGATGTAGAAGCCCTCTGTGATCGAATCCCCCTCCGGCAGGACGCCGAAAAAGGCCCAAGATGGGATCTCACGGGAACAGAAGGTTGCGGCGGTGGAAAACTGTTTTTCGTGGATGCTTCTGGTGGTTTGGGAATATATGTGAATATATAGGAGGAAGATCTAGGTCAGGGGATCACCGAGGGGCCCACAAGGCAGGGGGCGCGCCCTACCCCCCTGGGCGCGCCCTCCCCCTTTGTGGCCGCCTCGTGGCTCTTCTGACTTGCACTCCAAGTCTTCTAGGTGTCTTCTGGTCCAAGAAAAATCATCGCGAAGGTTTTATTCCATTTGGACTCCGTTTGGTATTCCTTTTCTGCGAAGCTCAAAAACAAGGAAAAACAGAAACTGGCACTGGGCTCTAGGTTAATAAGTTAGTCCCAAAAATAATGTAAAACAGCATATTAATGCATATAAAACATCCAAAACAGATAATATAATAGCATGGAACAATCAAAAATTATAGATACATTGGAGACGTATCAAGCATCCCAAGCTTAATTCCTGCTCGTCCTCGAGTAGGTAAATGATAAAAACAGAATTTTTGATGTGGAATGCTACCTAACATATTTATCCATGTAATTTTCTTTATTGTGGCATGAATGTTCAGATCCATAAGATTCAAAACAAAAGTTTAATATTGACATAAAAACAATAATACTTCAAGCATACTAACAAGGCAATTATGTCTTCTCAAAATAACATGGCCAAAGAAAGTTTATCCCTACAAAATCATATAGTCTGGCTATGCTCCATCTTCATCACACAAAGTATTCAAATCATGCACAACCCCGATGACAAGCCAAACAATTGTTTCATACTTTTGGTGTTCTCAAACCTTTTCAATTTTCACGCAATACATGAGCGTGAGCCATGGACATTGTAGAACCCCTGTGTAATAAGCATTGTATTCTTCTGATAATCATGCCAAGTCATTTCCATTTGCATTGCTTGATCACAGTGTTTAAACACTTCAATTCAAATTTCACTCTGAAATCAATTCAAAGTCAAGTGGAATATTAAGTTGCTCAAACACTGTAGGAAAATGTTCATTAAGTATCAAATAATCCAGAGGCAAATATAAAATTGAAATCCACATTAATGAAATTAATTAAGTAACTCCAACAACATGAAACAGTCCAAACAGCAGCATTTTAATACCATTTTATTTAATAGAAATACAAATGAAATTATATTTTACTCAAACCAGTTTTTGGTGGTAGGTGATATTGCACTGTAATATTTGAACCAAGCCTCACATTTTATAAAAGTAGTTTAGTGGCTAGACAATTAGCAAAACAGAAATAAAAACAGAAAAACAGAAAAGAAATAAAGAAAAAGAGAAATAAATAAATAAAAAGGAAAGAACAAACCCCCCCCCCCCCACATCTGGGCCTCGGCCCAGCAGGCCGCCAGGCCGGCCCATCCCGCTCCCCCTTATTCCCCACCCGACCAAACCCTAGCCCGTAACCACCCCCACATCCCCTCCTCCTCTTCCTCCCCCCCCCCCCCCTTGCCCTCCCCCGTCCTCTACCCTCGCCTCTGCTCGCTCCCCTTCTCCCTCTCCTCGCCTCCTCCCCCTCTTCTTCTCTTCGCCTCCTCGACCTCCTCCCCAACTGCGGCTCCACCGAGCCTCGCTGGTGTTCCCCTGCAACAGGGGTGAGCTGCCATCCCCTCCACTTTCCTCCGCCCCGTTCGGTCACCGTGCCGCCCACGCCCCCCTTCGCGCGCTCTGACCGTGTCTAGGCACCGGCCACGCGCGGCCCGACCTCGCCCCCACGCCCGCGCCGGCAGCGCCCCCCCCTCCCCCCGCGCGCGCCCTACCACATGTGGACGCGCTCCGCCCGAGCCCCTGCCTCTCCCTTTGGCCGCGCCGCTCGCCGGCGGTCGCGCTAGCGCCCTGGCCTCGCCGCGCTCCCCCCGCTGGCACTCGCTCGTGCCTGCTCGGCGCCTCCCCCCAGCCGCCGCAGCCGAACGGCCACGCCGCCCACGTCCCGGCCCTGCATGGCTCCGGCCGGCCGCTGTCGCCGACCGCGTCGCCAAGGGTCGCCGCCCCCTCTTCCCCTGCGCTCGACCGCGTCTGCTCCAACCCCGCTGCCGCTGCCCCTGCCGTCGCCCGCTCCCGCCCGGCTGCCCTCGCGCGCTCCGGCATCGCGTCGGCGCCCAGCCGCGCCCGCTCGGCCCTCGCTCGGGTCGGGCGCCCTCTCCCCTGCGCCCGTTAAGCGCCCCAGCCCCTGTTATGGCCCCGATGGGCCACAGACACATGGGGCCCAACCCCTGGTTTGAAAAAAAAAGAAATGTAAGAAATATATTAATAAAATTAATTAATTAATTAGTTAAATGATTAATTAACTTAATTAACCCTGATTAATTAACCTAATTACATAATTAGCCTAATAAAACTGTTAGTTCAGTTAGGTCTATCACAGAAGGACCCCAGATGTCAGTTTGACCCAGTCAACGCCCCGTTGACTACTGATGTCATGCTGACATCACGCTGATGTAATAATGCTATTTTTTGAATTAACTAAATAATAATAAATTTACAAAATCATTTAAAACTTTGAAAATTAATATTAAATAAACCGTATCCCAGATGAAAAAACTTTATACATGAAAGTTGCTCAGAACGACGACACGAATCCAACCGTGCCATCTGTTTCTATGACGGGACCCTCTACAGAGGTGAACCCACAACTTTTAGCCTATTTCAGGTAGGTGAATAGTGCATATATACCGGTTAATAATTCCAACTTTAATCCTAAAATAACTAAAAGGTTTAGACATGTCTTTAGGCAACCCTGCACTGCACATTAGCATAGCATGCTCTGTGTTGCTCATGTTTGCTATGTATTTAATTGTTTCCTCCCACTCTTCTCTCTCGGTAGACCCCAGTACAGACGCAGTTCCCGAGACCGACGTAGCTCAGGAGCCGACGACACCGTTGACGACCTTGCCTTTGCCGTCGAGCAACCTGGCAAGCACCCCCCCTTTTGAACATGCCTATATCGCCTATTCTCTTCTTTCTCGTGCTTCCATTAGAATTGCTGCTGCTACTGCTTTACCTATTCTGATGCATAGCCTGTTGTTGTAACTTGCTATTGATACCTTACCTGCTTATCCTAAACTGCTTAGTATAGGCTGGACAGAGGTGGGCACAACCCACCTGCGCGCGTCTGGGCCCCCAGGCACGCCCTGGTGGGTTGTGCTCCCCTCGAAGCTCCCCTCTGGTACTTCTTTGGCCCACCGGGTGTCTTCTGGTCCAGAAAAAATCTCCAAAAAGTTTCGCTGCGTTTGCACTCCATTTGGTATTGATTTTCTGTGATGTAAAAAACAAGCAAAAAACAGCAACTGGCACTGGGCACTATGTCAATAGGTTAGTCCCAAAAAATGATATAAAGTTGCTATAAAATGATGGTAAAACATCCAAGAATGATAATATAACAACATGAATTATTCATAAATTATAGATACGTTGGAGACGTATCAGCATCCCCAAGCTTAATTCCTACTCGTCCTCGAGTAGGTAAATGATAAAAGAAATAATTTATGAAGTGTGAATGCTAGCAAAGTGCATAAGTTTGATCAATGATAATTTCAATCACTTTTCCTAGCATCATAACAGCTATTCTTTCTCATAAAACTCATCATGATAAAGTAGCAATTGAAAACGGAATTTTTGTTGTGGAAAGCTACCTATCATATTCATCATGTAATCTTGCTTTTGTAGCATGGACATTTGGACTTGAATGATTCAAAACAGTAGTCTATAATTTGATATGAAGACATCAATACTCAAGCATATCAACAAGCAACCATGTCTTTCAAAATATCAACACTAAAGAAAGTTATCCCTAGCCCATCATGCTCAATCATTGATCCATTCGCAAAACACACTCGCATATTAGCTACATCCAATGCTCAAGTATGATCATAGTGCCCCTTAGTTGGTGCTTTATAAGAGAAGATGGAGACTTAAATAAAAATAAAAATTGCATAAAGTAAATAGATAGGCCCTTCACAGAGGGAAGTAGGGATTTGTAGAGGTGCCAGAGCTCAAAGCTTAAATTGAGAGATAAAATTTTTGAGAGTCATACTTTTCCCGTCAACGAAAACGACCGAGTAATTCCCAACACTTTCCATGCTAGATATATCATAGGCGGTTCCCAAACAGAAAGTAAAGTTTATTCCTTTTTCCACCATTCTTTCACAATCCATGGCTAGTCGTAGCCACGGGTGCCCTCCATACCAACACTTTCCAAGGAATTTATTATTTGACAACATAAAGTAAATTTATTTTTCATTTCGGGACTGGGCATCCCTAATACCTTTGTCATACTCTCGTGCAATGACAAGTGAATAAACACTCATCTTGAGAATAACACATCTAGCATGGAAAATATTGGCCACCCCCTGCCGCTTCATGAGCGGTACGAGCACACAAAAAGGAAATTTATTTTGAAAATTAGAGATGGCGCATACAAATTTGCTTAGAACGGCACGGGAATACCGCATATAGGTAGGTATGGTGGACTCATGTGGCAAAATTGGGTTTAGGGATTTTGGATGCACAAGTAGTATTCCCACTTAGTACAAATGGAGGCTAGCAAATAGATTGAGAAGCAACCAACCAAGAAACAAAAATTTACATAAACGAGCATTGAACATAACTAACACCGAATAATGCACCACAAGTAGGATGTAATTCCATTGCGTAACTATTGACTTTCGTGCTTGCATAGGGAATCACAAACCTTAACACCAATATTCTTACTAAAGCACAATTACTCACCAACATGACTCACATATTACTATCTCCATATCTCAAAACTATTGCAAGGAATCAAACTTATCATATCCAATGATCTACATGAAAGTTTTTATTATATCCTTCTTGAACATCCATTACTTTGGGAGTAGATTTATATATTACCATTGCTACTAACAAGCTCTCAAATAAATTTAAGTGAAGCACGAGAGCATAAGTATTTCTTCAAAAATTTCAACTCTCAAAATAATCTAAGTGAAGCATGAGAGTAAATGACAAACTACTCCAAAAAGATATAAGTGAAGATCAAATGAGTAGTTAAGTAAATAGGTAGCTATTTGAGGACTCTCTCTTATTTAAAAACTTTCATATCTAAGTATTTATTAAAACAACAAGCTAAAAAAAACAAAATGACATTCCAAAAATAGCACACATCATGTGAAGAAGCAAAAACTTAGGCTCAACCGATACTAACCGATAATTGTTGATGAAGAAAGGTGGGATGCCTACCGGGGCATCCCCAAGCTTAGATGCTTGAGACTTCTTGGAATATTAACTTGGGATGCCTTGGGCATCACCAAGCTTGAGCTTTTGTGTCTCCTTAATTCCTTTTATATCACGGTTTCCCTAAATCTTAAAAACTTCATCCACACAAAACTCAACAAGAACTCGTGAGATAAGTTAGTATAAATCAATGCAAAACCTTATCATTCTCTATTGTAGCAAAACACTAAAATTATTATTTAACATTGCATACTAAATGCCTCTGTATATTTAATAGTCCTATCCTCAAATAGAATCATTAAACAAGCAAACATATGCAAACATAACAGCAATCTGTCTAAACAGGACAGTCTGTAAAGAGTGCAATATTCTTCATACTTCCCTAACTCAAGATACTACTACCCATATCCTTTTGATGCAACCAGATGATGGAGCCCCTGAGATAGCTGCCCCCACTGACGATCGCTACTACTACCCTGAGGGTGGTTATTACTACGAGTTGGCCGACGACCAGGGTAGGTTCGGAGGGTCCCAGGCAGGAGGCCTGCGCCTTTTGATCGTAGTGTTTTCTTTTGCCCCGCCTTTTAAGGGACTATCTGTGTTTTCTTTTATATCTGTACTCAGATATCTGATGCTTCCGTTGACGCTTGTATGCGAGCTTATGTATTCGAGCCCTCGAGGCCCCTGGCTTGTAATATAAAGCTTGTATGACTTTATTTATGTTTTAGAGTTGTGTTGTGATATCTTCCCGTGAGTCCTTAGGCTTGATCGTGTGCATTTGCGTGTATGATTAGTGCATGATTGAGCCAGGGGCGTCACAAGTTGGTATCAGAGCCGACTGCCTGTAGGAACCCCCTTTCCAACTCCTTGGCCGAAGTTGAGTCTAGTATCCGAAAATTGTTTTACTAACTTGGCTGTGTGGCTTACGGGCCCACATCGCCAATTGGGTGGTATTAGGATCTTTTATTCCTCGTCTTTACTCTGGGACTCTGACCTCTCTTCTATTCGGGTTAAATGAATTTTACTAACGCCGACACTTAGGATCTCGTAAATCTTGTCTACCCGGAGAGCTGTATATCTGTGCTTAATTCCTTACCATTGATCTGATTAGTCTGATAATCATTTTCCTTTCCATTGTTTTGTTTAACCTTTCTCTCTGAGTTGTATTATACTTCTCATTGTCATTTGACAATCCTGAATTTCCTCTATTTCAGATGGATCGTTTGTTTCCACCACGCCCTACGACGCAGCTTGTGCTTCGCACTTGGGCTCGTGGTGCCCCTGGTTTTCCAGCTGTCCTGATCGCCCTCCTGACCAGGCTGGGCTACCGCTGGTACCCCGAGTACATGGTCTACGAGGACTACCGCGAGTTCAACCAGGAGCAGTACCATGCTGATGTTCGTATCTATGATCAGCGCGATGACTCAGACACTGAGCTGCACCTTTTCCACGGTATCGGCGTGACGATTGAAATGGCAGTACATGATGCCACCTACTCTGCTGTCGCACGTCTCCGAGGAGAGTTCAGCGATAGCTTGGATGCCTCTGAGTTCCGATACATTTTGTATGCCCCTACTGGAGATACTACTGGATACTACACAACTATCTGTGCCCCGTACGAGCGTCGTCGATACGACCCGCACGTTCTGATTCAGTGCACTCAGGCTCTAGATCGCACTGTTCAGGCTCTTGCCGTCGAGTTGGTTGCCACTCGAGCACGCCTCTACGATGCTATGACGCAGTTGCTACCAGCTGTTCATGCAGGGATACATCCAGAGTACATCCTTTACCCGAGCAGGTCTCAGATGTATGCTGGTATTGATTGGCCTGCTGTTGGAGGTCATGCACCTCCACGTGGACCTCTTCTTTCAGCTTGAGACCGGGTTCTGCATCAGAGTGCACATGGAGCGTAGGATCCTTCCGCGATGAACATTCATCGTCCGCACATGCAGTTACCCCGTTTCAGTGGATCTTCCCGACATTGATGTAGCCTTTGCTATGTCTCGTGGTGTACTTCCTTACCGCGTGCCTGCGCGCCGCCTACCATATCTAGCTTTTGAATTTGCGCCGTTATGCTATTCGCGTGTACCCGACTCTGTGTATGGATCTGTATGTCTTAATTGACTACTATTAAGTATCTAGTACACTGCTTAATTATTGTCGTGTTACATCATGCTTGTCGCTAAACACCCGCAAATGCTTTTACTGAACTACCCCTATTGAAACTTAGCAGGATGGTTAGACCAGGTGGTCGTGGTCGTGCCCCTGAACGCCCACCACCGCCAGATTATATGGCAGCTATGATGCAACAATTCGAGCTCAACCGCCAATTCATGACTGGGATTATGACTCAGTTCCCGCATCTGAACAACCAAAACCCGAACCCTCCTTCAATAACTCTGCCAAAATTTATGCGTCTTAACCCAACTCAGTTCCGCAACTCTGAGAAACCACTGGATGCTGATGACTGGATTTGCGATATCACTCACGAGATGGAGTCTGCAAATGTCTCGCCTGCCAACTTTGTCGCCTTCGCTTCTTTTTCTTAAAGGGTCCCGCTGCTCAATGGTGGGACACCCACAAATATACACTGCCTGCTGGGACAACTGTTACTTGGCCTGAGTTCCAGGCTGCCTTTCGTGCCCGATATATTCCTCAAGGAATCATGGACCGGATGAAAACTCAGTTCCGCAACCTCACTCAGGGCAACAAGACTATCGAAGCTTATCAGCGGGAATTCCTTGACCTGTCCCGCTATGCTGAAGAAGACATCGCCACGGATGCCCGTAGACAAGAGAAGTTCCGTAATGGACTCCACCCAGACATCGAGCTTGCACTTGCTGCTCAAGACTTCACCGACTTTACTAATCTTGTGAACAAGGCTATTCTGCTTGAGACTCCTCAAATGAAGCATAAGGAGTCGCAGAAGCGCTATCGTGATGTTGGCTCATCTTCGGGCTCAACACAGAAGCGTCGAGTCTGGATTCCCAACAACGTGTTCCGTCCAGCTGCCCCTGCCCCAAGGAACAACTATACTACACCACGTGTTCCACCCAATGCTCCTCTTCGTCCTGAAGATGGACTGTGCTTCAAGTGTCGCAAACCAGGCCACCTTGCTAAGGACTGCCGCCAGACTCAGAATTAGTTGGCTTTCCCTCGTAGTGGCCGTGGCAATGGTCGTGGCGATGATCAGGCCTGCAACTATGATACTGGGTCTGCTGCTCATGGTCGTGGACACGCTTACAACATTCATATTGAACAAGTCCAGAATCAACCTGCCATTGTGATGGGTACCCTTCTCGTTAACTCAATACCTACTTCTGTTTTATTTGATTCAGGAGCATCACATTCATTTCATCTCTGAAATTTTTTGCATTCATGCATGCCATTCATAGTGAGAAGATGCATACTCCGTTAGTCGTTAAAACTCCCGGAGATCATTGTCACTCTGATGTGATACCACCTAACGTTACCGTCAAAATTAAAGGATTGGAATTTCTAGCCACACCCATTACCTTCGAATCTCCCACCATAGACATCATCCTCGAAATGGATTGGTTCAAGGCTCACTACGCCTCAATCAATTGTGCCACTAAAGTTGTACATCTCATGCACCCAACCGCTGGGCTAGTGAATTACCGTGCACAGATAACTCCAAATGCTGAGGCTAAAATATACACCTTGAATGCGTTGAATGCTTCTTCGCTTGAGGGGATCAAAAACATTCCAGTCGTTTGAGATTTTCCGGACGTTTCTTCGGAAGAACTTCCAAGAATACCCCGCTTTCTTTCAGTCTTCCTCTTAATTCTCGGGATGAGAATTCTTATTAGTGGAGGAGATTTGTAACACCCCCAGTGGTTAGCTACAGTAATCCCCCTTTTGATGATGCCATGTCATCATGATCAACTGTGCTTAAACATCATTTGGATCATATCTCTTTCAATTCAAATTCAAATGGAAATTCAAACTAAAAGTGGAAATAAAAGTTGTTCAAATTTGAAAACTAAAATGTTCATAATATTGTAAATAATCCAGAGACAATTCTAAAATTATAACCAACATTTACTAAATTAATTAAGTGACTCTAACAGCAACAAAATAGAGATATTTAATCCATATTCATTTAATTAAAATCCAAATAAAATTCATTTGCCTCCAAACCAATTTCTACCAGTGACAAATATTGCACTGTAAGTACTGGGCTAAGTCACATATCTTGCAAAACTTAATTGGTGGCTAAACTAATTGCAAAGCAGAAAAGAAAATAGAAAACAAAACAGAAAACAGAAAGAAAAAGAGAAAAGGGCCTACAGCTCTACTGTGCACTTAGGCCTGCTTGCTACAGCGCCGGCCCAGCCCACCCCGCACCTCCTTCAACCTCCCGTGCCTGCTGTCGCCTCCCCAGCGCTCCCACACACACCCGCAACCGGCCCCCCTTCCCCCTGCTCGACAGCGGCATCGCGCCTGCCGCTGGGAGGATAAGAACCTCGCCCGCGCCCCCTCTGGCCTCACCTCTCCTTTCTTCTTCTTCCCTTGCCCGAGCTCACATCCGTCGCCACCACTCGCCATTGTCGAGGTCCTGGCCACCCCCGCGCCACCAGGACATGTCCGGCAGCCTCCCCGTGCTCGGCCTCATCGTCGTCGCCCTCTGGATCGAGCCGGAGAGCCTCACCTCGTCTGGATCGACCTCGTCAATGCCGCCGACCACCGAAGCTTCTCACCGTCGATCCGCTCGCCTCCGTCCTCCTCCGGCTTCCCCGGGCCTTCCCTGCCACTGATGTGAGCCACCGCACTTCTTCCCTCCATTTCCCCCCTCGCTACCGTGCCTGCTGCTGCTAGTTCTGCCGTGGCCGAACTCCGGCGCTGCCATGGTCGCCGTTGCCGTCGTGTGAGGCCTCCCTTGCTCGAACCGACGCCGCGGTTGGACGCGCCGTGCAGTCCCCGATCAAAAGCAGCCGACCGCGCCCGAAACCGTCGCCCCTATGCAAATCCCGAGCGCCGCTGCCCTCTCTGGTGCTCGCCGGAGCATCGCCGGCGGGCTCGCGGGGTTTAAACCCCGGCGGGTCCCACCCGTCAGGGTCATTAGCCACTAACCCAAACCCTTAACCCTCACTGACATTGGGCCCCACACGGTTTAATTAAACGGCTAAGTAAACTAATTAAACTAACTAATATACCCCCTGGCCCACACGTCAGCTTTGACTGTGCTGACATGGGCGTTGACCCGGCCCCACTCGTTAGTGTCTATGGCTAGGCAGAGCTAAGTATAAAAAGTATAAGCACAGTTTTGGATAATGTTTTGGATAATTTGAATAAAAATAATCCAGGAAATTCCAAAAAATGATTAAAACTTTAGAAATTCATATAAAATAATCCGTAGCTCAGACCAAAAAACTTTGTACATGAAAGTTGCTCAGAACGATGAGACGAATCCAACCGTGCTATCTGTTTCTGTGTCAGGACCCTCTATGGAGGTGAACATGCAACTTTTAGCCTATTTCCGGTAGATGAATAGTGCTTATACACCGGTTAATAATTCCAACTTAAATCCTAAAGTAACTAATATTGTTTAGACATGTCTTTAGGCAACCTTGCACTGCACGTTAGCGTAGCCTGCTCTATGTTACATATGTTTGCCGAGTATTTATCTGTTTCCTCCCCCTCTTCTCTCTCGGTAGACCCCGCTACAGACGCAGTTCCCGAGACCGACGCAGCTCAGGAGCCCGACGACACCGTTGACGACCTTGCCTTTGCCGCCGAGCAACCAGGCAAGCACCCCCCCCTTTGAGCATGCCTATATCGCCGATTCTCTTCTCTCTTGTGCTTGCATTAGAATTGCTACTGCTACTGCTTTACCTATTCTGATGCATAGCCTGTATTGTAACCTGCTATTGAAACCTTACCTGCTTATCCTAAACTGTTTAGTATAGGTTGGGTAGAGACTTACCAGATACCCCAACTTGTCCCCAGTTGCCCCGCTGGATTATCAGATGACTCGATCAACGGGATCGACAGCCAGACCCCGGCACTGCACAACACCCCCCCTAGTTGTACGACACTGCAGCGTCACCATCGAGTACCGAGGGTGATACCTCGTATAGCACTCCTGATGTTAACTCTGTAGAGTAGCTATTTGGTCGTGGTCATCGAGGGTGATTCCTCGTTCTCCACTTCCGATACGACCCTGTCACGCAACCCTTCAAGTGTGAACCTCGAGGGTGATTCCTCCTAAGTTCACCTTGACGGTTACATCGAGTGGGCATCCGTCGAGGGTGATACCTCGGATTCCCCTGATGTTATGGACACACGGTTACTGTGACTTTACCCCTGAACCTTGTTAGAAATGGGTCGGTCCCGAGGGCGACCTGAGGGAGTTACTTTTACTGCAGAATTGGAGGGACAGTCGGTACCGCCCAGTAGAGGTGGACCTGAGTTCCCGACAGTCTTTTGCGAGACGGGTTGACCTGGATGGTGCCCGAGTGATGAATACGAGGCGTGGCCGGGCATTCTTGGCCCTTGGCGCAAGTCCTCGAGACGGGGCGATGGGGTCACATCGCTCGTGAGTCTCTGCTCGTTACCACACCCCCAATGTACTAACGATTTGGATATGTGATCTGAGTGGGCCTTTGGCCCGATAGCACTAACCATCACGTGGGAAAAGTTATGGGCACTCTGCATCATATGCATCAGCCGAAAGCTCTGTCAGACGTCCAGTTCAGCATGGCGGCATGGACGGACCGGTGCCATCCTGTAGTGGTGGTTGTCGTGGTTCTAACTCTGACAGTAGAATAGGGGGTAAGTATGAGGAGGCAAGATCCTAGCTACGGTGAAGTTGTGCACGCAAGATTTACGAGTTCAGGCCCTTCTCGGAGGAAGTAACAGCCCTACGTCTCGGTGCCCGGGGGCTCGGTCGATTGGATTATGCGTGAAGTTATAGGGGGTGCCAACCCTTGTGCTAGTGGAGGGGGGCGGCTTATATAGAGTGCGCCAGGACCCCAGCCAGCCCACGTTACAAGGGGTTCAATGTACATTAAGGTGAGACGTTACTGGTAATGCCAGCAATAAAGGCAAAATAAATGATCATTAAGACTACGGAGTGAATGCCTGACCGTTGCCATCCTGAGTGACCTTAGATCTTCTGTACTCCGAGTGGTTTCTGGTGTGGTCGAATGATTATACCCTGGTCGAATGGAATTGGGTTATCCGAGTGAACTGTTGGTCGAGTGAGTTGCACCCTGTGGTGATTTCAGTCGGTAGATGATGCTATCCTTTGAATGCCCTTGGCTTTAGAGCAGTGTCCTCGGGAAGGGTGTCTAGGTCAGGCCTATTACCCTACCCTAGGTACATGTCATCGTCATTAGCCCCCGAATGGATCTGGGTCCGAGTGGAGAAGGGGTTGAAGATGGTTCCGACCCGATTTATATGCTTCAGAGGCATTTTAACCGGGCCGGTGATCTATGTAAAAAGTTCAACTTCATTTTCAGTCACCTGGGTCCATTCCGAGGTTGTCGAGTGAATTTTGCTGATAAGCTCCGAGTGTTGGTATGGTATAAAATCCTCAGCGCGATTGGTCGCACTGCCGCTCCCGGATCTCACGGGATTCAAAATTTGGAGAAGCGCGCGGGACGGAGAGTACCGCAGTAAACGGAGCAGATTAGGCAGGGATGCCTCAATTCTCGCGCCACCTTTTTCGCCACGTATCGAGCGCGCGACTGTTGCGGGATTTGACAGGATTGCTTGGGCCCACGAGTCAGCCACTCAGAAGCAGGCCCATATAAGGCGTCCGGGCCGATGCGTCTGGCACTGTGCTCTTCATCCCCTTCTTCTTCCCCTGTTTCTCCACCGCATTCACCACCACCTTTGACGCCGCCGCCCCGTCCAAGCGCAGCCTGCTGCGATGGGGAAGGAGAAAACGGCGGCCCTGGAGCGTGCGAAGAAGGCGATGGCGGCAGCGAAGGGCAAGAAGATGAGTCGGGGGGATCGTCGTCGAGATCTGGCCTGCCGCTCGGCTGGATCCAGGGCGACTGGATTCGATCCATGATTCAGCAAGATGATCTGGAGGATCTGGTCGAGGGGGGCTTGATTGCTCATGGATCCTGGAGGCTGCCAGGTGATGAGACCGAGCCGCAGCCGCAGGAGGGTGAGTGCGTCCTCCTCGCGACCAACGTCGACCGTGGTTTTTCTCTGCCTCCTCATCCCTTTTTCTGAGGTTTTCAGAACTTTTTTGGAGCCCAACTTCATCACTTTTCCCCGAACACCATCACATACCTTGCTGCGTTTGTCTCCATGTGTGAGAATTTCTTGGGTTGTCGACCGCATTGGGGTCTCTTCAAACACATCTTTACTTGCCGCTCTCAGTCTGTGAAAAAGGCTAATCCGAGTGATGAGAGGATGCACGTGATTTAGATGTGCGGAGGTCTAGGGATCCAGATGAGAGGTAAAAGCACTTCTCCACCTATGACTCTTCCCGATTCAGTCAGAGGGTGGCAGTCGACCTGGTTTTATTGTAAGGACAAACCAACCCCTGGTAAGTCGACTGGCCTTCCCCCCTTCACCATGGGGTGAATTGAGAAGCCCTCTTCCTTGAAAGTGACTCCAGCAGAAAAGGTGGAGGTGACTATGTTGGTTGAACGAGTAATCCAACTTGTCCGCGATGGTGTGACTGGCATGGATTTGCTAGAGGTGTTTCTCAATCGCCGCATCCAGCCGCTCCAGGCCAGCGATCATCCTATGTGGATGTACTCGGGTGCTGATGATACCACTCGGATCCACCCGGAGGAAGTTGCCGAGGAGACGGTGGCGCAGTGGCTGCATGGCATCACTGGAAACAAAGACAACCCCAGGGGGTCCAGGAGAATTCCACCACTCGATGCTGATAACGAACCAGACAAGGTCTGACCTTTGATGCCGAGTGACTTTTACTCTGATTTGTAAACTATCTTTGGAACCGACTGATGCTTGTTCAATTCTTTGCCTCGCAGATATATACTGAGATGTACTCGATGCCCAACGGGGAGCAGATCCAGGAAGGAGAAGAGAGCGGAGGCGACAGCGGCGATTGGAACTCTGATGACGAGAGTGATGAAGAGCACGACAACTTGAGCAGTGGTGAGGAGGTCGATTCTCCACCTCGCGTGGAAAAGCGTTCCAAGCAGAAGCACGACCCAGCAAGTATCTGGGGTAAAGTGGCAGCACCGACTGGACAGACTTCGAAGTGCACTCGGACATCTTCTCCGGTGCCGACTAAGAAGGCTCCGAAGTAGCTCAAGACCGCGTCGTCAAAGCCACGGAAGGCCTTGCCCAAGATCAAGGTTGATGTTCCCGTCGCCTCTGCGTAAGTGTTTCGTTTTCACCCTTTGCTCCAAGAATCTTATATCAGTTGTCGACCCATTCTCTTGCTTGACCGAGTGAACCTTGAGATTTGCAGAGCTGCTACCTCTGGGACTTCTTCTTACAAAGATGATGGTGACGAGGAGATGGAGGACGCGGTCACATCCAAAGCGGGTATGACCCCTGTTATCTCGTCTTTTCTTTGCTAACCACTTGTACAGTTGACTGAACTCTTGTGGTCGATTCTTTTGCAGCTCCGCAAAATGTTATTGAACTTCCGGATGACGATGAAGATGTGCCACAAAAGCTCGTGGGAAGGAGGAGCAGGACCTCGGTCAAAAAGGTACCAGCTAGCAAGACGCCTCAGTCGACGCCGGCGACGGAACCAACTATCCAGCAATTCGGGGACTTCAACCGTGCTTCTGTTACTTTTGCGAATCCCTTGTCGAGTGGTCGTCCTTCAACGTCGACTGTACAGGCCCCTGCTTCATCTGTGCAACTTCATGCCTCAAGCTCTCAAGGTACTGCAACTGATCCATCGTCTCCACTTTTCACCGCTCATCACGTCCCAGAAGACCAAGTGAGTGCTGCCAAGGAAGCTATACGCCAGGCAGGCATTATGATGGAGCAGATGAAAGTGGTGCGCGAGGCCAGTCAAGCTGCCTATGATGCCAGCTCAGCACTCCAGGCCAATGTCCAGGTTAGCTTACTTCCGACTGAACTCCATCTTGACGCTTATTCTGCAAGGATATGATATTTAGAAACTGCTGCTTTATTATCTGCAAGACGTCCGTGGATGAGCGTTTTGGAACCTTAATTGCACGCCCATTGTCAGTCTGTACACACACTGGGTGTTTTAATTTCTGTTGAGTAGTTTTTCCACTTGAGTCGACTAGGCTGTGTCGATTGAATCTCTGAACCAGTGGGGGCACGCTGAGTGCACCCACTGGGTGTAGCGCCGTCGAATGTTTGATTCGGCGGGGGTCTTTGAACAGAACTTTTCCACTCGGTCTGAGCAGATCATGTCGAGTGGAACCTGGACTAGTGGGGGCACGCTAAGTGCACCCACTGGGTGTAGTCCCCGAGACCTCCGTCGAATGTTTGATTCGGCGGGGGTCTTTGAACAGAACTTTTCCACTCGGTCTGAGCAGATCATGTCGAGTGGAACCTGGACCAGTGGGGGCACGCTGAGTGCACCCACTGGGTGTAGTCCCCGAGACCGTAGTCGACTGCGAGCAGTCGGCTATGGTCTAAGTTTTTTTTTTGACTGGACGGACCAAGTCGATTGAAAAAGTCGAACCAGTGGGGGCACGCTGAGTGCACCCACTGGGTGTAGTCCCTGAGACTACTGTCGAATGTTTGATTCGGTAGTAGTCTTAGAACTACTTTATTGCTCGGAAGCAACCAATCTTTGTGTCTGCCGACTGACTATCTTTTGAACACAGAAATCTTGTGATCTTGGAGCCCGGTTCACTGACTTGGAACGGAAGCAAATCCAGCTCAATCTTGATCTGGAGTTGGCTCAGAATAACTTGCAGAAGGCTAAGGATGACGCTGCTGGTAAGGAAAGCTTGTCGGTTGGTTCTCTTGCCATCCTTTCTCCTCCTTTTTCTGATTCGAATGTTACTCTATCTAGAAACAATGAGACAGGCTTTGGAGAAGAAGGACCTTGACCTTGCGGCTGCGAAGAAAACAGCAGAAGAAAAAACGGCACTTGCTGACCAAAAGATGGCCTCAGTAGGAAAGTTGGAGGAAGAGAATACCAAGCTGAAGGCTGCTCTTGATGAAGCCAACAAAGAGGTAACTCGACTGAAGAAGGATAAAGGGACCCTGACTGACAAAGTGGAATCCATCACTTGCAAGAGGGACGAGCTAGAGAATTATCTGGGAGGACTCGCCAAGAAGTTATTCCTCATGCTTGAAGGTACTTTTCCCTGTCCGATTGATTTGCTTTCGTTGACTCATCATATAACTGTCGACTCATTATTTCTCTGTGAGTGCAGAATTCTGTCAAAACTTCGAGGAAGAGACTGGACGAGTTGAGACAAGCTTGGACCCATCAACTCCCCTGTTAAAGATGAAGCTGCCATGAACGTGCTTCGACTGGAGTCTCGCCTTGCCAGCGCCATGGATTACCTTGCTCGACTGAAGGTTGCGGTGTCGCGGGTCGACACAGCGCTCTGGCCAAGGGAAACGCTCCAAAATGACCTCGAGTCTTTGATGACTCGACTCAATGAGATTCCTAGTCGAGTGCAGGAATGGAAGAAGTCCTCTGCTCGATGCGGAGCTGACGTAGCTCTGTCCCTGGTTCGTGTTCATTGCAGGGAAGCCAGAGAAGAGAAGCTAGCGGCAATCAAGGTTGCCAATACCAAGAAACTTGACTTCCAGTCCTTCATGGAGACTTTTATTGCTGCTGCTACTCGAATTGCAGATGGAATCGACCTGGATGAGTTCGTCGAGCTTGCCAGCCCTCCTACGAAGTGAACAAAACTTTTATGATCCGATTCAATTTGCCTCGGTATGCCGAGTGATTCTGTAACCGTTAAACTCCTTTGGGCCTGATGCCCGAGTACTTTAATCTGTGGTCCAGAATCTTATGGGATTCAGCCAAACTTAATTTTCCCTGAAATATGCTTGTTTTTATTTCCGAGTGGAACTTGTATCTTCACTCGGAATAGACTTTTGTTCTTGCGATACAATTCTGAGGAGAGGATTGAGGACGACCTGCACCTCGTCATCCTTGCAGATCAGGATAGAGCACACATTGTACTTGTGGCGTAGCTCCGAAGAGAAGGTCGCAGTTGACCTGCACCTCGTCGTCCTTGCGGATCAGGATGGAGCGTGTTTTAAACTTAGGCGAGTACAGGACCGCAGCTAAGCCCCCGAGTGAGAGGGTTGCTCATCACTCGGTAGGATTTTACAAACTTAGGCGAGTGCAGGACTGCAGCTAAGCCTCCGAGTGAGAGGGTTGCTCATCACTCGGTAGGATTTTACAAACTTAGGCGAGTACAGGACTGCAGCTAAGCCCCCGAGTGAGAGGGTTGCTCATCACTTGGTAGGATTTTACAAACTTAGGCAAGTACAGGATGCCAGCTAAGCCTCCGAGTGAGAGGGTTGTCTCATCACTCGGTAGGATTTTACAAACTTAGGCGAGTACAGGACTGCA
Organism: Thinopyrum elongatum; assembly: GCA_011799875.1. Lineage (NCBI taxonomy): Eukaryota > Viridiplantae > Streptophyta > Magnoliopsida > Poales > Poaceae > Thinopyrum > Thinopyrum elongatum. The sequence continues at coordinate 17,378,919 of CM022300.1, read as the reverse complement.
GCTAAGCCTCCGAGTGAGAGGGTTGCCTCATCACTCGGTAGGATTTTACAAACTTAGGCGAGTACAGGACTGCAGCTAAGCCTCCAGTGAGAGGGTTGCTCATCATCGGTAGGATTTTTAAACTTAGGCGAGTACAGACTGCAGATGCCTCCGAGTGAGAGGGTTGCTATCACTCGATGATTTTTTAAACTTAGGCGAGTACAGGACTGCAGCTAAGCTCCGAGTGAGGGTTGCTCATCACTCGTAGGATTTTTTAAACTTAGGCGAGTACATGACTGCAGGTAAGCCTCGAGTGAGAGGTTTGCTCATCAATCGTAGGATTTTACAAACTTAGGGAGTACAGGACTGCAGCTAAGCCTCCGAGTGAGAGGGTTGCTCATCACCTGTAGGATCTTACAAACTTAGGCGAGTACAGGACTCAACTAAGCCTCCGAGTGAGAGGGTTGCTCATCACTCGGTAGGATTTTTTTAAACTTAGGCGAGTACAGGACTGCAGCTAAGCCTCCGAGTGAGAGGTTTGCTCATCACTCGGTAGGATTTTACAAACTTAGGCGAGTACATGACTGCAGCTAAGCCCCCGAGTGAGAGGGTTGCTCATCACTCGGTAGGATTTTTAAACTTAGGCGAGTACAGGACTGCAGCTAAGCCTCCGAGTGAGAGGTTTGCTCATCACTCGGTAGGATTTTACAAGCTTAGGCGAGTACAGGACTGCAGCTAAGCCCCCGAGTGAGAGGGCTGCTCATCACTCGGTAGGATTTTACAAACTTAGGCGAGTATAGGACTGCAGCTAAGCCCCCGAGTGAGAGGGTTGCTCATCACTCGGTAGGATTTTTTAAACTTAGGCGAATCGGATTCGCTAAGCCACCCACTGGGGGATTTTGGACACGTGTATTAGTAACAACAATCATTTAGGAGACTATAAAACCATGTCTTTGATAAACGAACTGACAGGTACTCCTTATTACATCTCATCAGTCTGAACACTTAAGTATAAAAACGGCGGAGTAGCTCCGCATTCCAAGCGCGTGGCTCGTCTTTATTATGCTCCACATTGTAGAGGTGATACGCTCCGTTGTGGAGCACCTTGGTGACGATGAAGGGACCTTCCCAAGCGGGGGCAAGTTTGTGAGGTCGTTGCTGGTCCACTCGGAGCACAAGGTCCCCTTCCTGAAATGCTCGACCCTTCACATTTCTGGCATATAGTCGACGAAGGTCTTGCTGATAAATGGTCGATCGGATCAAGGCCATCTCTCTTTCTTCTTCTAGAAGATCAACAGCGTCTTCTCGTGCCCGTTCTGCTTTGTCTTCTAAAAAAAGTTCTACTCGGGGTGCATTGTGAAGCAAGTCACTCGGCAGCACAACCTCAGCTCCATAGACCATGAAGAAGGGGGTTCGACCGGTCGACCGATTTGGTGTTGTTCTTAATCCCCAAAGGACTGACGGTAACTCATCTACCCAAGCGCCGGCTGCATGCTTGAGGTCGTGCATCAATCGAGGTTTCAGCCCTTTGAGAATCAAACCGTTCGCTCTTTCTGCTTGTCCATTCGACTGAGGGTGGGCGACTGAAGCATAGTCAACCCGAGTACCTTGGGAGGCGCAAAAAGCTCGGAACTCATCTGAATCAAAGTTTGACCCATTATCCGTGATGATGCTGTGCGGAACTCCATATCAAAACGTTAACCCTCTGATGAAGCTGACAGCAGTACTTGCTTCCAGGCCTTTGATAGGTTTAGCTTCAATCCATTTAGTGAACTTGTCGACTGCTACAAGCACATGGGGGAAGCCACTCCTGCCAGTCCTCAGAGGTCCGACCATATCTAATCCCCAAACAGCGAATGGCCAGACGAGTGGAATGGTCTTCAAGGCTGAAGCGGGTTTGTGGGACATGTTGGAGTAGAACTGACAGCCCTCACACTTGTCGATTATTTCCTTTGCCATCTCATTTGCCCATGGCCAATAAAACCCTGCTCGATATGCTTTGGCCACGATGGCCCGAGAAGACGCATGGTGACCACAGGTTCCCGAGTGGATATCATTGAGGATCATTCGGCCTTCTTCTGGAGTGATGCATTTCTGAACGACCCCAGTAACACTCTCTCTATAGAGTTGTCCACCCATTACTGTGAAGGCTTTGGATCGACGGACAATCTGGCGAGCCTCTTCTTCATCCTCTGGAAGCTCTTTCCTGAGAATATATGTGATATACGGCACTGTCCAATCGGGAATAACAATCAAAACCTCCATGATTAAGTCGACCACAGCTGGGATTTCAACTTCAATCGGATCAGTGGAACTTTTAGGCTGTGGGGGCTCTTCAGTGAAGGGATCTTCTTGAACTGAAGGTGCGTGAATATGCTCCAAAAACACATTGCTGGGAATAGGCTCCCGCTTGGAACCTATTTTCGCCAAGTCATCTGCTGCTTGATTTTTCAGACGAGGTATATGATGGAGCTCCAGCCCTTCAAACTTCTTTTCTAGCTTTCTCACTGCATTGCAATAGCCAGTCATTGCTGGGCTCCTGATATCCCACTCTTTCATCACTTGATTAACCACTAAATCTGAGTCACCGTAAACCATCAGGCGACGGACGCCGAGTGAAATGGCCATACGCAACCCGTATAGAAGCGCCTCATATTCAGCTTCATTGTTGGAGGAATCAAAGTGAATCTGGAGAACATATCGGAGGTTGTTGCCTCGTGGAGATATCAAGACTACCCCAGCGCCTGAGCCATTCAACATCTTGGACCCGTCGAAGAACATAGTCCAATGTTCTGACTGTATACGAGTCGGTAGCTGCTGTTCAATCCACTCGACGAGGAAATCTGCTATTGCTTGAGACTTGATCGCTTTCTTCGCCTCAAACGTGATATCCAGCGGAAGGAGTTCAATCGCCCATTTTGCCACTCGACTAGTTGCATCTCTGTTGTTCAAAATCTCTGACAAGGGAGTGTCGCTAATGACCGTAATTGAATGATCTGAGAAGTAATGTGCAACCTTCTTTGTGGTCAAGTAAATTCCATAGACAAGCTTTTGATAATGTGGATATCTCTGCTTGGATGGGGTTAAGACTTCAGAAATATAGTACACTGGGCGTTGGACCTTGTAGGTTTTACCTTCTTCTTCTCGCTCGACCGTGAGTACTGTACTGACAACCTGTCCTGTGGCTACTATATAAAGCAGTAAAGGCTCTTTGCTGATTGGAGCAGCAAGCACTGGCAGGGTGGAAAGCAGGGCTTTGAGCTCTGCAAACGCTGCGTCAGCTTCAGGAGTCCACTCGAACTTATCAGATTTCTTCATCAGTCGGTAAAGAGGCAGTGCCTTTTCACCGAGACGAGAGATGAATCAACTCAAAGCGGCCAAACAACCAGTAAGCTTCTGAAAAACGTGTACACGCACAGGGCGTTTCATTCGAAGGATTGCACCAACTTTCTCTGGGTTTGCATTGATCCCACGTTCGGAAACGAGGAAACCGAGTAACTTTTCACCTGGAACTCCAAATGTACACTTCGACGGATTAAGCTTGATATCATATTTTCTCAAATTGGCAAAGGTTTCAGCAAGGTCAGTCAGCAGGTCGGAACCTTTACGCGACTTAACCATGATGTCATCCATGTATGCTTCCACATTTCGACTGATTTGAGTTAGCAGGCACTTCTGTATCATGCGCATGAATGTGGCACCAGCATTGTTGAGACCAAAGGGCATGGTGACGTAGCAAAAGCACCCGAATGGGGTGATAAAAGCTCTTTTTATTTCATCAGGTCCATACAGTCGGATCTGATGGTACCCGGAATATGCGTCCAGGAAGGACAATCGCTCACATCCCGCAGTCGAGTCGACTATCTGATCGATGCGGGGGAGAGGAAAATGATCTTTCGGGCAGGACCGATTGATATGCTTGAAATCAATGCACATACGAAGTGAATCGTCCTTCTTGGGAACCATGACAACATGGGCGAGCCACTCGGAGTGGTAAATTTCGCGGATGAACTCAGCCGCCAGAAGCCGAGCCACCTCTTCACCGATCTCCTTTTGCTTCTCCACAGTGGACCGACGGAGATGCTCTTTAACGGGTTTTGCCTTTGGGTCGACTCGAAAACGGTGCTCAGCCAGTCCCCTGGGTACACCCGGCATGTCAGACGGCTTCCATGCGAAGATGCCCAGTTCTCACGGAGGAACTGGATGAGCGCTTCTTCCTATTTGCTGTCGAGTGTTGTCGAGATATGAGCCGGAGCAGCATTGGGATCTGTCGGGTGAATGTGAACAGGCTTTGTTTCATCGGACGACTGAAATGCAGACTCTGAAGCAGGCTTCTTAGTACGCAACAAATCACTCGGATCTGCCGTCTTCTTATATTCTTCCATTTCAATTGCTGCCATATGTTCATCGGCTATCACAGAGCCCTTCTGGAGGCACTCTTCTGCTCGTTGCCGATTGCCAGTGACTAAGATCACGCCTTTGGGGCCAGGCATCTTCAGCTTGAGGTACACGTAACACGGTCGAGCCATGAAACGGGCATATGCAGTTCTGCCCAGAATAGCATGATAGGCACTGTGAAAATCCACAACTTCGAATGTCAACTTCTCCTTACGGTAATTCTTGGAATCACCGAAAACCACGTCAAGAGTGATCTGACCGAGTGAATCAGCTTTCTTTCCTGGAATGACACCGTGGAATCGCATGTTGCTCTTACTGAGCTTGGACATCGGAATGCCCATCCCACGAAGGGTCTCAGCATACAAAATGTTCAAGCCGCTGCCACCATCCATCAAGACTTTGGTCAGTCGGGTGCCCCCAATGACTGGGTCGACCACCAACGCTTGCCTCCCGGGGGTGGCAACGTGCGGTGGGTGGTCAGATTGGTCGAATGTAATGGGAGTCTTTGACCATTTCAAATATGTCGTCATTGCCGGAGCAACCATGTTTACCTCTCTGTTGATGACTTTCAGTCGACTTTTGCTTTCAATGTCAGAAAAAATCACCAAAGTGGAATTGACGTTAGGGAAACCGTCATCATCTTCTTCCTCGTCACCATCCTTGTCAGACTCTTTTTCCTTTTCATTGGGCTGTTTCCCTTGGAACTGCTGGATCAGGAGCCGACATTGTCGAGTGGTATGTTTGGGATAAATCAGATTACCCTCTTCATCCTTCTTGGTGTGAATGTGACATGGCAAGTCCAACACATCATTCCCTGCCTGATCTTTCACCTTCTTGGGGATCCAGGGCCCTTTGGGCTTTCCCTTGAATTTTCCTTGAGTTACAACTGCAGCTTCACCTGGACCTGCTGGCTCGGCTTTGCGTTTCTGCTTCCGACCTCCTCCGGTGTCTTGGGTGACTGGTTTGCCCTTTCCACTGCGAAGTCGATCCTCTTCTTCACCATTAGCGTACCGAGTGGCTATTTCTATCATTCGGGTCAGAGACATATCTCCTGTCCGACCGAATTTCAGGTTAAGCTCTCGATACCGAACGCCCTCCTTGAAGGCACAAACTGCTTGGTGTTGGGATACATTTTCTACTGTGTGGTGTAAAGTGGTCCATCTTTGGATGTAATCCCTCAGAGTTTCATTCGGCTTCTGTACACAATGTTGCAATTCCGTCAACCCTACAGGTCGTTTGCATGTGCCCTCAAATGTCCTAACAAACACTCGGGTTAACTCTTCCCAGCTGAATATACTGCCTGGGGCCAACTGATTCAGCCATGCTCTGGCCGATCCTTCCAACATGAGAGGAAGATGTTTCATAGCTACCTCATCATTTCCACCACCGATCTGAACAGCCACTCGGTAATCTTCCAGCCAAGTGTAAGGCTTCGACTCACCGGTGAACTTACTAACCCCAGTCGCCAACCTGAAGTTGGGGGGGATCTCAGCAGCTCTGATGGTTCTGCTAAAACACTCGGGACCCGAAACATGTATTCTGCTTCCACTCGGGCGAACTCTGTCTTGCCCTTCTCTGTGTGCTCGGTTCCTGTCGACCAAACCTTGCACCAAAATTGACCTCGCATCAAACCCTGGCTCTCTTGGGTCGACTGGCATCCTCCGCCCTCCGCTGTACGGGCGCCTGTCATCATAATGCCGGGGCACATATGATCCGCCTCTCGGAGGGGGCGTAGGCGCTCGACGGCGGTCGTTACGGCCGAGCCGATGAACGTACTGCTTGTGGTTCCGACCCAAGTACTAATCTTGGCTATGCCCCCGTCCCTCACGCCGCGGAGGCGATCTTGGGCTGTGAGCCGATTGAACTGTGTCAGCCACACATATCTGCTATGGATTCTGTTACGCGACTGAGATACTTCAGTGTTTTGCTCTCCTGCTGCCTGGAGCAGAGCCCGGATCTGCATCAAACCTCGTCCAGCTTCCGACTGGGATGGCTGGATGGACTCTGCTATATGAGCTGCAGCTGTAAGATTCTGAATAGGAGTGCGGTATACCTGAGGTTCAGGCGGGAACAATTGCCGTCGTCGACTGGACTCAGGAACCTACTGCCGAGCACGTTCGTCGAGTGCATGCTGAAGATTCTCCAGTCGAGTGCGTTCTGCCAAAGTGGCCAAGCGCGCTGCCTCCAAGGCCCGAGCCTCAGAGGTCTCTCCGACGATGGGCGTGTGGAGTGCTTCCTCGTTGCGGCGGTGAAGTTCCTCCCTCCGCTGTGAAGAGAGGGTTTCGGGGTGGTATTCCTCGTGAACGTGTGACGGATCGCCACCGCCATCGCCGCCTCTGTTGCGACGCATGCCAGGTGGGCTACGAGGCATGTCGACCATCAGGACCTCCGCCGCAGGATCGCTGCTGTCACACTCGGACAGTGTCTCGACGGAGCCAGTCGACAGATCGAACAGGCCGTAGAGAGATTCATTGGGCTCGATTGCCGCGACTTGAGGGGTGGCCGACTGACATGCCACCGCATGCTTCACCCACCATTGAAGCCACGACCGACCGAATCGCTTGTGACGGCGAACAGCGGGGAACAAAGACGCCGCAGGAGTCGACCGGTATTGGGACGACGGCTGCCGCAGAAGGACGCCGTGGACACACGCGCGAAAGTGCGTCGCCCCGCGGATGGGGAATGTCTCGACGTCGACGGGGGCCTCCTGGAGCCAGGCGGAGTCGTCGGCGATGATGACGAGTGCACCGAGACGGATCTCGTGGCCCTCATCCAAACCTCCACCAAAAACCATGATGATGGGAATCGGAAAAAATCGCAACCTCACCGGAAAGTCGCTAAGACGCCTGCCCCATGGTGGGCGCCAACTGTCGTGGTTCTAAGTCTGAGAGTAGAATAGGGGGTAAGTATGAGGAGGCAAGATCCTAGCTATAGTGAAGTTGTGCACGCAAGATTTACGAGTTCAGGCCCTTCTCGGAGGAAGTAACAGCCCTACGTCTCGGTGCCCGGGGGCTCGGTCGATTGGATTATGCGTGAAGTTACAGGGGGTGCCAACCCTTGTGCTAGTGGAGGGGGGCGGCTTATATAGAGTGCGCCAGGACCCCAGCCAGCCCACGTTACAAGGGGTTCAATGTACATTAAGGTGAGACGTTACTGGTAACGCCAGCAATAAAGGCAAATAAATGATCATTAAGACTACGGAGTGAATGCCTGACCGTTGCCATCCTGAGTGACCTTAGATCTTCTGTACTCCGAGTGGTTTCTGGTGTGGTCGAATGATTATACCCTGGTCGAATGGAATTGGGTTATCCGAGTGAACTGTTGGTCGAGTGAGTTGCACCCTGTGGTGATTTCAGTCGGTAGATGATGCTATCCTTTGAATGCCCTTGGCTTTAGAGCAGTGTCCTCGGGAAGGGTGTCTAGGTCAGGCCTATTACCCTACCCTAGGTACATGTCATTGTCAGTGGTGCCTGGCTTCACCGTGTGCGCAACGACCCGGAGTGCACAGGGCGATGGCCCAAGACCCCTGAGTTCTTAGGCTATAGACCGACGGGGACCTCTCTGCTGAGCTCTAGGTAGGGTTGCGGTGTGTCGTTTGGCCGAGGCCGGGCATGACCCAGAAAAGTGTGACCGGCCAGAGTTAAGCAAGCGTGGTGGGTAAGTTGGTGCACCCCTGCAGGGAAGAACTAATCTATGCATAGCCGGATCCTCGGTAACGGACGCTCGGAGTTGTATCCCGATCGATACAACTAGAACTGGATACTTGTGATGAGAAATGGAAAGTATGGCTCTGGGATTGCTTTCTTGCAGGGAGTCGAGAAAGGATCTCTGGCCGAGGTTGATGATAGTATGGCTCTGGGATTGCTTTCTCGCAGGGAGTCGAGAAAGGATCTCTGGGTGAGGTTGAGACTTAATGATACTACTACTCTAAACTGTACTAATTTACACTCTTCTAATGCTGCAAGACCGCTAAAGATGCTAGTCTTCGATAGGACTAGGCCTTCCCTCTATTCTGGCATTTCTGCAGCCCAGTCCACATATACAACCTCTCTTTGATAATGTTGCATATGTAGTGTAGATCCCTTCTTGCTGAGTACTTCGGATGAGTACTCACGGTTGCTTTGCTTTCTTTTTCCCCCATATCCTTTTGATGCAACCAGATGACGGAGCCCCTGAGACAGCTGCCCCCGCCGATGATCGCTACTACTACCCCGAGGGTGGTTATTACTACGATTTGGCCGACGACCAGGAGTAGGTTCGGAGGGTCCCAGGCAGGAGGCCTGCGCCTTCCGATCGTAGTGTTTTCTTTTGCCCCACCTTTTAAGGGCCTATCTGTGTTTTCTTTTATATCTGTACTCAGATATCTGATGCTTCCGATGACGCTTGTATGCGAGCTTATGTATTCGAGCCCTCGAGGCCCCTGGCTTGTAATATAAAGCTTGTATGACTTTATTTATGTTTTAGAGTTGTGTTGTGATATCTTCCCGTGAGTCCTTAGGCTTGATCGTGTGCATTTGCATGTATGATTAGTGCACGATTGAGCCGGGGGCGTCACAATAGCTATCACATAAAGCATTATTTTCATGATCCACAAGCATAGAAATTTTATTACTCTCCACATAATCAAATTTATTCTCATGCATAGTAGTGGGAGCAAACTCAACAAAATAACTATCATGGGATTGAAAATTAAAATTGTGATGACAAGTTTCATGATTATCATTATTCTTTATAGCATACATGTCATCACCATAATCATCATATATAGGAACATTGTTGTCATAATCAATTGCAACCTCCTCAAAAATAGTGGATTCATCATTAAATAAAGTCATGACCTCTCCAAATCCACTTTCATCAATATAATCATCATAAATAGGAGGCATGCAATCATCATAGTAAATTTTCTCATCAAAACTTGGGGGACTAAAATATCATCTTCATCAAACATAGCATCCCCAAGCTTATGGCTTTGCATATCATTAGCATCATGGATATTCAAAGAGTTCATACCAACAATATTGCAATCATGCTCATCATTCAAAGATTTTTTGTCAAACATTTTATAGAATTCTTCTTCTATCAATTGAGCACAATTTTCCTTTCCATCATTTTCACGAAAGTCATTATAAAGATGAATAATATGATGCAACCTCAATTCCATTTTTTTGTAGTTTTCTTTTATAAACCAAACTAGAGATAAAACAATAAACAAAAAGATTCGATTGCAAGAACTAAAGATATACCTTCAAGCACTCACCTCCCCGGCAACGGCGCCAGAAAAGAGCTTGATGTCTACTATGCAACTTTATTCTTGTAGACTCGTGTTGGGCCTCCAAGCGCAGAGATTTGTAGGACAGTAGCAATTTTCCCTCAACTGGATGACCTAAGGTTTATCAATCCGTGGGAGGCGTAGGATGAAGATGGTCTCTCTCAAACAACCCTGCAACCAAATAACAAAGAGTCTCTTGTGTCCCCAACACACCAAATACAATAGCAAATTGTATAGGTGCACTAGTTCAGCGAAGAGATGGTGATAAAAGTGTAGTAACGATAGTAGATATTGATTTTTGTAATAGTAACAATAAAAAACAGCAAGGTAGCAATTGATAAAACGGAGCACAAACGGTATTGCAATGCTTGAAAATGAGGCCCAGGGTCCGTACTTTCGCTAGTGCAAGCTCTCAGCAATGCTAATATAATTGGATCATATAACCATCCCTCAACGTGCGATGAAGAATCACTCCAAAGTTCCTATCTAGCGGAGAACATAAGACGAAATTGTTTGTAGGGTACAAAACCACCTCAAAGCTATTCTTTCCGATCAATCTATCCTAGAGTTCGTACTAAAATAACACCAAGCTATTCTTTTCGATCGATCTAACCAAGAGTTCATCCTAAAATAACACCATATGATACACATCAACCAACTCTAATGTCACCTAGATACTCCAATGTCATCGCGAGCATTGCTACTTCTTGAGCTTGCGTTGGTTTTTCCCTTGAAGAGGAAAGGGTGATGCAGCAAAGTAGAGATAAGTATTTCCCTCAGTTAGAGAACCAAGGTATCAATCCAGTAGCGGACAACACACAAATCACCAATACCTGCACAAACAATCAAACACTTGCACCCAACGCGATAAAGGGGTTGTCAATCCCTTCACGGTCACTTGCAAAAGTGAGATCTGATAGAGATAGATAAAACTAAACAAAAGATAAAGTAAATATTTTTAGGGTTTTTGGTTTATAGATCTGAAAATAAAAGATTGCAAAATAGTAGACCGGAAAGTAATATGATGCAAAATAGACCCGGGGGCCATAGGTTTCACTAGAGGCTTCTCTCAAGATAGCAAATAATACGGTGGGTGAACAAATTACTGTCGAGCAATTGATAGAAAAGCGCAAAGTTATGACTATATCCAAGGCAATGATTATGAAATATAGGCATCACATCCGTGTCAAGTAGACCGACTCCTGCCTGCATCTACTACTATTACTCCACACATCTACCGACTCTGATACGTCTCCAACGTATCTATAATTTTTTATTGTTCCATGCTGTTATATTATCATTTTTGGATGTTTTACAATCATTTTATATCAACTTTATATCATTTTTTGGGACTAACCTATTGACATAGTGCTCAGTGCCAATTGATGTTTTCTGCTTGTTTTTTACATCGCAGGAAATCAATACCAAACGGAGTCCAAATGCAGCGAAACTTTTTGGAGATTTTTTTTGGACCAGAAGACATCAAGTGGGCCAAAGAAGTACCAAAGAGGGGGCCCGAGGTGAGCACAAGACACTGGGGCGCGCCCTGGTGGGTTGTGCCCATCTCGGAGACCTCCTGAACTGCCTCTTTGCTCTATAAATACCCCAATATTCCAGAAACCCTAGGGGAGTCGACGAAAATCAATTCCAGCCGCCGAAAGTTCCAGAAACCACAGATCCAATGTAGACACCATCACGGAGGGGTTCATCATCCTCATTGGTGCCTCTCCGATGATGCGTGAGTAGTTCATTGTAGACCTATGGGTCCGTAGTTAGTAGCTAGATGGCTTTCTCTCTCTTGTTTGATTCTCAATACAATGGTCTCTTGGAGATCTTTTGATTTAACTCTTTTTGCGGTGTGTTTGTTGGGATCCGATGAACTTTGAGTTTATGATCAGATCTATGTTTTTATACATGAAAGTTATTTGAGTCTTCTTTGATCGCTTATATGCATGATTGCTTATAGCTTCGTATTTCTTCTCCGATATTTGGGTTTTGTTTGGCCAACTTGATCTATTTATCTTGCAATGGGAAGAGGTGCTTTGTGATGGGTTCGATCTTACGGTGCTTGATCCTAGTGACAGAAGGGGAAACGACACGTATGTATCGTTGCTATTAAGGATAACAAGATGGGGTCTATTTCTACATAAATAGATCTTGTCTACATCATGTCATCGTTCTTATTGCATTACTCCGTTTTTCCATGAACTTAATACACTAGATGCATGCTGGATAGCGGTCGATGTGTGGAGTAATAGTAGTAGATGCAGGCAGGAGTCGGTCTACTAATCTTGGACGTGATGCCTATATAATGATCATTGCCTGGATATTGTCATGATTATTTGAAGTTCTATCAATTGCCCAACAGTAATTTGTTTACCCACCGTTTGCTATTTTTCTCGAGAGAAGCCACTAGTGAAACCTACGCCCCCCGGGTCTCTTCTTTAATATATTTGCCTTCGCGATCTATTTTTCTTTGCTTTTATTTTCAGATCTATTAATCGAAAAATACAAAAATACCTTGCTGCAATTTTTACTTATTTATTTTATCTCGCGTGCCCACGAGATCTATTTATCCAATCTACTAAAATTTTACCTATCCTTTTACCCGTGAGGGATTGAAAACCCCTCTCTTACGCCGGGTTGCAATTATTTGTTCTTTGTGTGTAGGAGCTGTTTACGTGGTGTTGCGTGGTTCTCCTACTGGTTCGATAACCTTGGTCTCATCACTGAGGGAAATACCTACCATTGTTGTGTTGCATCATCCCTTCCTCTTTGGGGAAATACCGACGTAGTTCAAGCAAACATCAGACTCCTGCCTGCATCTGGAGTATTAAGTTCATGAAGAACAGAGTAACGCTTTAAGCAAGATGACATGATGTAGAGGAATAAACTCAAACAATATGATGTAAACCCCATCTTTTTATCCTCGATGGCAACAATACAATACGTGCCTCGCTGCCCCTAATGTCACTGGGAGAGGACACCGTAAGATTGAACCCAATGCCAAGCACTTCTCCCATTGCAAGAAAAACCAATCTAGTTGGCTAAACCAAACCGATAGTTCAAAGAGAATTACAAGGATATCAAATCATGCATAATAGAATTCAGAGAAGATTCAAATAATATTCATAGATAAGGTGATCATAAATGCACAATTCATCGAATCTCAACAAACACACTGCAAAAGAAGATTACATCGGATAGATCTCCAAGAACATCAAGGAGAACATTGTATTGAGAATCAAAGAGAGAGAAGAAGCCATCTAGCTACTAGCTATGGACCCGTAGGTCTGAGGTAAACTACTCACGCTTCATTGGAAGGGCAATAGTGTTGATGTAGAAGCCCTCCGTGATCGAATCCCCCTCCGGCAGGACGCCGGAAAAGGCCCCAAGATGGGATCTCACGGCAACAGAAGGTTGCGGCGGTGGAAAAGTGTTTTCGTGGATGCTTCTGGTGGTTTGGGAATATATGTGAATATATAGGAGGAAGATCTAGGTCAGGGGGTCACCGAGGGGTCCACAAGGTAGGGGGCGCGCCCTACCCCCCTGGGCGCACCCTCCCCCCTTGTGGCCACCTCGTGGCTCTTCTGACTTGCACTCCAAGTCTCCTGGGTGTCTTCTGGTCCAAGAAAAATCATCGCAAAGGTTTTATTCCGTTTGGTATTCCTTTTCTGTGAAGCTCAAAAACAAGGAAAAACAGAAACTGGCACTGGGCTCTAGGTTAATAAGTTAGTCCCAAAAATAATATAAAATAGCATATTAATGCATATAAAACATCCAAAACAGATAATATAATAGCATGGAACAATCAAAAATTATAGATACATTGGAGACGCATCAAGCATCCCCAAGCTTAATTCCTGCTCGTCCTCGAGTAGGTAAATGATAAAAACAGAATTTTTGATGTGGAATGCTACCTAACATATTTATCCATGTAATTTTCTTTATTGTGGCATGAATGTTCAGATCCATAAGATTCAAAACAAAAGTTTAATATTGACATAAAAACAATAATACTTCAAGCATACTAACAAGGCAATTATGTCTTCTCAAAATAACATGGCCAAAGAAAGTTTATCCCTACAAAATCATATAGTCTGGCTATGCTCCATCTTCATCACGCAAAGTATTCAAATCATGCACAACCCCGATGACAAGCCAAGCAATTGTTTCATACTTTTGGTGTTCTCAAACCTTTTCAACTTTCACGCAATACATGAGCGTGAGCCATGGACATAGCACCATAAGTGGAATAGAATATGGTGGTTGTGGAGAAGACAAAAAGAGGGATATAGTCTCACATCAACTAGGCATATTAACGGGCTATGGAGATGCCCATCAATAGATATCAATGTGAGTGAGTAGGGATTGCCATGCAACGAATGCACTAGAGCTATAAGTTTATGAAAGCTCAAAAGAAAACTAAGTGGGTGTGCATCCAACTTGCTTGCTCATGAAGACCTAGGGCAATTTGAGGAAGCCCATCGTTGGAATATACAAGCCAAGTTCTATAATGAAAAATTCCCACTAGCATATGAAAGTGACAACATAGGAGACTCTCTATCATGAAGATCATGGTGCTACTTTGAAGCATAAGCGTGAAAAAAAAGGATAGTAACATTGCCCCTTCTCTTTTTTTTTTGTTTGGCTTCTTTGTCCTGCCTTTTATTTTTTTCCTCATATGGGACAATGCTCTAATAATGAAGATCATCACACTCTTATTTACTTACAACTCGATACTTAGAATAAAAATATGACTCTATATGAATGCCTCCGGCGGTGTACCGGGATGTGCAATGACTCAAGAGTGACATGTATGAAAGAATTATGAAAGGTGGCTTTGCCACAAATACGATGTCAACTACATGATCATGCAAAGCAATATGACAATGATGGAACGTGTCATAATAAAACAGAACGGTGGAAAGTTGCATGGCAATATATCTCGGAATGGCTATGGAAATGCCATAATAGGTAGGTATGGTGGCTGTTTTGAGGAAGGTATATGGTGGGTTTATGGTACCGGCGAAAGTTGCGCGGCACTAGAGAGGCTACCAAAGGTGGAAGGGTGAGATTGCGTATAATCCATGGACTCAACATTAGTCATAAAGAACTCACATACTTATTGCAAACATCTATTAGTCATCGAAACAAAGTACTACGCACATGCTCCTAGGGGGATAGATTGGTAGGAAAAGACCATCGCTCGTCCCCGACCGCCACTCATAAGGAAGACAATCAAAAAATACCTCATGCTCCAACTTTGTTACATAACGGTTCACCATACGTGCATGCTACGGGAATCACAAATCTCAACACAAGTATTTCTCCAATTCACAATTACTCACTAGCATGACTCTAATAGCAACATCTCTATATCTCAAAACAATCATAAGGAATCAAACTTCTCATAGTATTCAATGCACTTTATATGAAAGTATTTATTATATCCCTCTTGGATGCCTATCATATTAGGACTAAATTCATAACCAAAGCAAATTACCACGCTGTTTAGAGACTCTCAAAATAATATTAGTGAAGCATGAGAGTTCAATGATTTCTAAAAAATAAAGCTACCGCCGTGCTCTAAAAAGATATAAGTGAAGCACTAGAGCAAAATTGCCTAGCTCAAAAGATATAAGTGAAGGACATAGAGTATTCTAATAAATCACGGTTCATGCGTGTCCCTCTCAAAAGGTGTGTACAGCAAGGATGATTGTGGAAAACTAAAAAAACAAAGACTCAAATCATACAAGACGCTCCAAGCAAAACACATATCATGTGGTGAATAAAAATATAGCCTCAAGTAAAGTTACCGATAGACGAAGACGAAAGAGGGGATGCCTTCTGTCGGTGTACTAGAATAGGGGTACCCTAGTACCCCGTACTTGTGCACGGGCAGTAGTAGCATCTCGCGGCCAGGCTTGCGGGAGGACAGCCAGAGAGAAGCTCAAGATTATTAAGCCATTCAAGAACAAAGTATACAAAGCAAGAGTTAAGGCCCCGGCAAGAGGAGCTTGCCGGGAGGGACAGCTGAGGCCCAGCCTGAGGTTTGCTGTAGCAGAGTACTTGCCGCGGCAAGGTACTTGCCCCGGCAAGTCATTGGCTGCGGCTAGGTATTGGCTGCGGCAAGATAGCAGCTGCGGCAAGGTACTTGCCCCGGCAAGTTACCTTGCGCGGCAAACTATGGGTTGCGGCAAGCTGTCAGGTGCGGCAAGGTCTTGCCGCGGCAAGCGTTACTGTACCACTGTGCTACTGTGCTGCTCCGGTGCCTCTGCCAGCGTGGCGCTCTGGGTCCTTCCAAGCGTGTGTGGCAGGGCACTGTATAGACGGCGGTACACTGTAGCTAGCGGTGCAGGAGCAGGTGGGATAGGCTTTTCCCACGTCCAAGACGTCCGGGTACATGTATGTGGACAGCAAAGGCATGGGCATTTAATGCCCTTGTCCCCTGCCGTCAGTGGTAGGTAGGACATGTCATCCTGGTAATAATGGCCTTACTGTAGCAACTTTCCACCTCTACCTTTACTTTTTGCCACCTGTTGGTGACCCCTTTGTGCGTATAAAAGGAGGCCCATAGGCAATGTGGAGGGAGGAGGAACAGGGAGATGGAGAACTCCAGTATTGTACGCAGCTGCTCGGTACTGTAGCGCTCCTGGAGCTAGAACAATCATACAGATAATAAACCAAAAAGCAGGAGTAGGGTTTTACGCATCCGTGCGGCCCGAACCTGGGTAAATCTCTCTCGTGCACTGTCGTGTTCTTCGCTAGATTTGCTCTTCGTGCGACCGTCTCTCCCTGCCGAACATAAAGGGGTCCTTCCCTGGGTCCCATAGGTGATCGCGGATTCGTCCCCGACATCTTTGGCGCGCCAGGTAGGGGGAAGGAGGTTGTGTGAACCTAATCTAGCGATTTGCGCGTTAGTTTTTGGGCCATCCTCCGTCTTATGGCTCCAAAAAAGAAGACTTCAGCCATCGGTGCATCTACGTCCAACCCGCCTGCTCCCATGCAGGAGGGTGCCGACGTGATTGCGGCTGCTGGGGGGACTGGAGAGCGAGAGCTCCTATTACCTCCACCTGTCCAAAACCGGGCCAGCAACGCCAATCTTGGCGCTGCTGGGTCTGGGAACGCAGCGCTGCTCGCTGCTGCTGGCCCTGCAAGCTCCAGAAACGGTGCTGCGCGTTCTGGAACGCCTGCGCCGGTTCAGACGCCGCGGCCTTCGCAAGAAGCCCGTGACAGGCAGCGTCCTGACGCCCCAGGTGCCAGGCGCTCCCTGGATAATGAACTTGCGCATCGATCTCGAGATGCGCGGGGTCACCATACGCAACAACACGTTGGCGGGGTCGAGGTGCGGTCGCCTGGGCGTGGAGATGCTCCTTCTAACACTGTTAGGAGTAGGAGCATCCCACAGTCCTCACGCCACTCGATACCTCCCTCACCAGCAGAAGCGTTGGCGCATGCGCAGCTGCTCCTGAACTTCCCTCCACCAGCAGATAAGCTTGACGAGTGGACGGCAACCATTCAGAGCCTTCTCAGCTTCGCTGATACCGACCCGGTGCGCGCGGCCGACAAGAGTACTGGTGACAATGTTGTCACCAATAAGAACGGCGAGGGGGCAACAACCGTATACTCCCCACCCAGACGGCCTCGGTCGCCGACACGTCGAAACGACGCCCGTGGCGATGATTCCACGACGTCGTCTGACCCGCGAGCTCGTCGTGACCAGCGCCTCGTTCTTCAGGAACGCAAAGGAGAAGACGCTCGTACCACTATCGAGCGAAGGAGAGAAGCGCATCGTCAGTCCGACAGACGCGCAGGGCCCGCTGTTGACATGCATGCGCCAGGGGATCCTGGCGACTTGCCGTACGCGGTAAGTTGTCCAGCGTTCACCCGTGAGCTGCGGCAGGTCCAGTGGCCCAATCGCAAGGCTATCAAGCCTGACGTGCCGGAGAAGTATGATGGCAAGACACACCCGTCGGAGTTCCTCAGCATTTACACCATTGCGGTGCAAGCTGCCGGGGGACGAGACGACAAGATCCTTGCTAACTACTTCCCGCTCGTGTTAAAGCGCAACGTCGTCTCATGGCTCATGCACTTGCCGGAGAACTCCATTTCTTCATGGGCGGACCTGTGCCATCAGTTTGTTGGTGCCTTTACTGGCGGTCATCAACCTCATGGCCAGGAGAGTGATCTTCATCTCATCCCCCAGAAGGAAGGAGAGCCCCTGCGCAAATACATTCAAAGGTTCAGCCGCGTACAGTACAACATCCCAGATGTTCACCCCGCTGCGGTTATTAGCGCGTTCCATCAGAACGTGCGTAACCGCAGGATGCGGGAGGAAATGGCGATGACCAAGGTCAGAGACATTGGCCAGCTATATGCTCTCGCCGACAAGTGTGCGCGCACTGAAGAGGGAAGGAAACTTCCCGGTGAAGGTGTTGGCGCAGGGGGGGAGCTCTGACAGCGAAGGTACCGCCCCGGCAAAGAAGGGCCGGCGGCAGAACAACAGGAAGAAAAAGGGCAAAGCTGTGCTTGTCGTCGAGCAGTCCAGCGGCAACGGCAGCGCCGACAAGGCCAAAGTCGAGGGCTCCGGGAAGGAGATTGCCGCCTGTGCCAACTGTCAGGCCTTGGCAGCTGCCGACAAGCAGGACGGCTCCGACAAGCAATATTGCAAGATCCACCGCACCAAGGGACACGATCTCCAGAACTGTCGACGAGTCGAGCAGCTTGTCGAACAGCAGAAAGCTGAGTATGAGAGGCGCGACAAGGAGAAGGCCCCAGAAGGTGCTGGCGGGTCCGGCAAGAAGCGCACTGCCCGAGGAGGGCGTCGCGGCAAGGCCAAGCAGCAGCAGAGAGACAGGCCTCCTCGTGGCCGCGACAAAGATGATGAAGAATCCAGTGAGCATGAATTTCAGAAAGCCGCAGAAGTCTTGTGTGTTGACGGTGGTGCTTCGTTGCATTCTTCTCACCGCCAACTTAAACAGTGGGCGCGAGAGATCAATGCGGCGGAACCATCTGTTGACGCCAGAAAGCTTCTGAAGTGGTCCGACACGCCTATCGTGTTTGACATTGAGGACCACCCTGACCGCACAACGGCGGTCGGGTGCTTGCCGATGTTGGTTTCACCAACGATCCGCAACCTCAAGGTCACGAAGATGTTAATTGACGGTGGGGCCGGCTTGAATCTGATTTCGCCCGCTGTGCTCCGGAAACTTCAAATCCCTGACGGCGAGCTTGAGGAAACTGGTACTTTCCAAGGAGTCAATCCAGGAAGGAGCAAGCCGAAAGGGAAGATCACGCTGCCAGTGACATTTGGCGGCGAGCTGAACTACCGGACCGAGAAGGTCACCTTTGACGTTGCCGATATTCCATTGCCTTATAATGGGATACTTGGCCGTCCAGCGCTCGCCAAGTTCATGGCAGCCTCTCATTTTGCCTACAACGTGTTGAAGATGCCAGGCCCAGTATGTGTTATCACAGTTCCCTGCGACAAGAAGGATGCGCTTATTTGCGCCGACAAGATCTACCGGGAAGCAGCTGCCACAACTGCCGCCAAGGCACTTGCCACTGAAACTCCCGGGGGGGGGAACAAGAGGAAGTCCGGCAAGAGCTCCTGTGCCCACTCCGGCAAGCGCACCTCTTCGGAGTGCTGCGCTGCCGTCAAGGACGCACCAGAGAGCTCCACCGGCAAGTGCAAAAAGAATAAAGCCGCTCCGCCGGCGACAAAGAAGGTGCCCGCCAAGGAGGACGGCACTGGTGGTTCCTTTACCATCAGTGCCACACTTGACAACAAATAGGAAAGCGCGCTCGTTGCTTTCCTGCGGGCGAATGTCGACGTGTTTGCATGGCAACCGTCCGACATCCCCGGTGTTCCCAGGAAAGTAATTGAGCACCACCTTGCCGTTTGTCCCCACGCGAGGCCCGTCAAACAGAAAGCCAGAAAGCAAGCTGTGGAGCAGCAAGAGTTTATTGCGGAAGAAATCAAGAAGTTGGAAGCAGCAGGCCTCGTCAGAGGAGTGCTCCATCCTACGTGGTTGGCCAATCCTGTTGTCGTGCGCAAAGCGAATGGAAAATGGAGGCTTTGTATTGATTTCACTGATGTTAATAAAGCTTGTCCCAAAGACCCATTTCCTTTGCCCCGCATAGACCAGATTGTTGACTCCACGGCAGGATGTGATTTGCTTTCATTTCTTGACGCATATTCAGGGTATCATCAAATCTTCATGGCTGAGGAAGATGAGGAAAAGACCGCATTTATCGCACCCTGTGGCACATACTGTTTCGTACGTATGCCATTTGGTTTGAAAAATGCTGGTTCAACATTTGCAAGAGCCGTCCAGATTGCTTTTGAGCCTCAGCTGCACAGAAATGTGGAAGCCTATATGGACGATATAGTGGTCAAAAGCAAGGACAGTGCTACTTTCGTTCAAGATCTAGAAGAAACTTTTGTAAATCTGCGCAAGATCAACCTGAAGCTCAACCCCGAGAAGTGCGTGTTTGGAGTTCCCTCCGGCAAGCTTCTCGGGTTCTTTGTGTCTCAACGCGGAATTGAAGCCAATCCTGACAAGATCAAAGCCATTGAGCAAATTGAAGCACCGAAGCGTGTCAAGGATGTACGACGACTTGCCGGCTGTGTTGCTGCTCTCAGTAGGTTTATCTCCAAGTCAGCTGAGCGCGCCCTGCCATTTTTCAAAATCTTAAAAAAGGCAGGTCCATTGAAATGGACTCTGGAGGCGGAGGCAGCGCTGCAAGACTTGAAGAGATACCTCTCCTCTCCTCCAATACTTGTCGCACCTAAACCACAAGAGAAGTTGTTGCTGTATCTAGCGGCAACCAATCAAGTGGTTAGTGCTGCGCTGGTAGCGGAGAGAGAGGTGGATGAGGAGGCAGTAACTGCGGCAAGCACGTCCAGCCACAAGCTGGGGGCTCCCCCGACAAGTTTTGCTGCCGACAAGGATTCGTCTGCGCAGTCAGGCGAAGTGATACAAAAGAAGAAAATGGTGCAGCGCCCGGTCTACTTTGTGAGCTCTCTTCTGCAGGGAGCTAGGTCAAGGTATTCTGGTGTGCAGAAGCTGCTTTTCGGCCTTCTCATGGCCTCGAGAAAGCTGCGCCATTACTTTCAAGCACATGAAGTTACCGTCGTCACTCGCTTCCCGCTGAAAAGGATTTTGCAAAATCCAGAAGCGACAGGCAGGATTGTTGAGTGGGCGTTGGAGTTGTCGAGCTTTGGTCTCAAGTTTGAGAGTACATCAACCATACAGAGCCGAGTTTTGGCAGAGTTTGTCGAAGAATGGACACCAACGCCAGACGAAGAAATCCCAGAGACGACTCTCCCCGGCAAGGAGACAAGCAAAGAGTGGCTTATGTACTTTGATGGGGCCTTTTCGCTGCAAGGCGCCGGTGCTGGCGTACTGCTTGTCGCACCCACCGGAGAGCACCTCAAGTACGTGGTCCAAATGCACTTTCCCAAGGAACAGGCGATGAACAATACTGCAGAATATGAGGGGTTGCTTGCCGGTCTCAGGATCGCGGCAGACCTTGGGATCAAGAAGCTTATTGTCAGGGGAGATTCGCAGCTTGTCGTCAGGCAAGTGAACAAGAACTACCAATGCCCATTGATGGAAGCTTATGTAGATGAGGTGAGGAAGTTGGAGGAACGCTTTGACGGCCTACAAATGGAGCACGTCCCACGTGCTGAGAATGACATTGCCGATGGTTTGTCAAAGCGCGCCGCACTCAAATTGCTTGTGGAACCAGGCACTTTTGTGCTCCAACTAACTCAGCCATCCGTGACGCCATCAGTAGGGCAAGGCAGGAAGAGGAAGTTGGCTTCTGGCGACTACTTCCCGGCAGAGCTCCCCGAAGCCGCCGGCAAGAAGGCTGCCAAAGCCAGCGCCAAAGATGCAGAGGGGCAACTTGCTCCGACAAGGCCTCACGCTCTTGTCATTGAAGCGGGTGCTCCTAGGCAAAAGGCAAAGGGGCAACTTGCTCCGACAAGACTTCGGGTCCTTGTCGTTGAAGCAGGCGCTCCTGATCGAAGCGCTGAGGAGCAAGATGCTCCGACGAGGCCTTGGGCTTCCGTCATTGAAGCAACTGCTCCCGACGAGCTTGTTGAAGGACAGCACGCTCCAGCAGGGCCCCAGGCTCTTGTCGTTGAAGCGGCTGTTCCCGCTAAGCTCGTCGGGGAACGGCCGGCTCTGGTAGAGCGACAAGCTCTTGCCGTAGGGCCTGATGTTCCCGCAGCAGAAGAAATGCCTTTAGTCCTCGTTGTCGAGCCACAGGCTCCAGCGTGGGCGCAGCAGATCGTCTGTTTCCTTCAGACAGGAGAACTTCCCGAAGAGCAGGAAGAAGCGGAGAAAGTAGCCCGACGGTCCAATATGTATCAATTTGTCGATGACATGCTGTGCAGAAAAAGACCAAACGGTGTGAAATTGAAGTGTATTCCCCGGGAAGAAGGACAGGAGCTGTTGGCGGAGATTCATGGAGGCATATGTGGTCACCACATAGGGTCAAGAGCCCTTGCTGGAAAGGCTTTCCGGCAAGGTTTCTTTTGGCCCACCGCCCTCCAGGATGCAACTGCACTAGTAACCAAGTGTGAAGCGTGCCAGTTTCATTCCAAGCAGATTCATCAGCCAGCTCAAGCTCTCCAGACAATCCCTCTCTCCTGGCCATTTTCGGTCTGGGGGCTCGACATCCTCGGCCCCTTTCCCCGTGCCACCGGGGGCTTCGAGTACTTGTATGTGGCCATCGACAAGTTTACGAAGTGGCCGAAAGTGGAAGCAGTGAGGAAGGTGACAGCACAATCAGCCATCAAGTTCTTCAAGGGAATTGTTTGTCGCTTTGGTGTTCCTAACAGGATCATCACCGACAACGGTACCCAGTTCACGAGCCATGCCTTCATGCAGTATGTCGAAGACCTTGGCGCCAAGGTCTGTTTCGCTTCTGTTGCTCACCCCCGAAGCAATGGTCAAGCTGAAAGGGCAAATGCTGAAGTGCTGCGTGGGCTCAAGACGAGAACTTTCGACAGGCTGCGCAAGTGCGGCAAGAACTAGATCGAGGAGCTGCCAGTGGTTCTTTGGTCGATCAGGACGACGCCAAATCGAGCTACTGGCCAGACGCCTTTTGCTCTAGTTTATGGAGCAGAGGCGGTTCTCCCCACGGAACTCGTATACGGGTCACCTCGAGTGCTCGCTTACGATGAGCTTGAGCAAGAGCAACTGCGGCAAGATGACGCTGTGCTCCTCGAGGAGGATCGTCTTCAGGCTGCTGTGAGAGCTGCTCACTACCAGCAAGCTTTGCGTCGCTACCATAGCCGCAAAGTTAATGCCAGAAGTCTCGAGGAAGGCGACCTTGTTCTTCGGCGCGTTCAGTCGGCCAAGAATTCAAACAAGTTGACGCCGAAGTGGGAAGGCCCTTATCGGGTGAAACGAGTCACCAGGCCCGGCGCTGTCCGCCTGGAGACCGAGGATGGCATTCCATTGATCAATTCCTGGAACATTGAGCATCTTCGTAAGTTTTTTCCATAAGGCGCGGTTGCCGGGCCCTTCCCCGGCAACCACCTTTTGTACAAGTATTGCCGCTGTTGCATGTAATCCTTTGTACAAAGCCAGGCGCAGACCCTGTGCATAAATAAAGCTTTTGTATTTCGCAGTTTTTGACGATTTCATGTTTACTTTTATTTTGCATGATTATCTGACATACTGTGCAGTACAGCCTCCCCGGTAAGCATTAACGAGCCGCCAAGCTCCTATATCTTTATTTTCTCTTCTTTCTTTTTCTCAAAGAGACAGAAGCTTCCCTCGCGCACAAGTTTGCCGGGGGGGATGGGATAATGATGTGGACCAGGCGTGGACCAGGTGTCGTTCAAAGAAACTTTGCCTTGCCTTGCCGGGAAGAAGGCAGCGGCAAGCAGTGACAAGACCTTGCCGCGGAGAGATCAGCGACAAAGCTAAGTACCAAAGTTTGAACAATCAAATTCTTTTTTATTTTCAAGGTTATTTTCCTTGAACGATACTACTCTTTGTATGGAAAACCTGTGCGCGACGAAACCTAAGCGTAATCGGTCGCGCCCTTACCTTGTTTCGAGTCCGCTCAACAACCTAAGTGGCTGCACTGAGCGCGACAAGGTTGCTTGCCGGCAGCGGCACCGCCAGCAGGCTGCTGAAGTCCCGCACCCAGCGCTCACGGCGATGGTGCACGCACCGGCAAGTTCCCTATAAGCGTAGGGCAAGTACACACGAAGAAAGAAATTGCTCAAGGGAGATGACATGCATTAACTTCAAAATATTGCAAGTTATATTACAAGATAAGTTGCCGCAGCTTAAACAGATTGTTCTTTAACATGTCTAGCGGCGGCAAGGAGGGAGAAGAATGGGCTCTCTAATTGCGGTGCTCGCCTTCGACTCTCTGGATTTGGTCCACCCTCTCCATGACGGGCGCGACAAGGGCCTCTAGTGGCGCGGGGTCGTATCCCTTCGGCAAGCTTTTGAAGATGTTGCTGAAGTCGACGCCCGGGTTTCTGTATGCTATCTTCACCAACAACCTCCGGAGAACTCCCCGGCAAAGCCTGCATGACTCATCGGCCAGTTGAGCCTTGTGATTGACTTGGAGCTGTTGGAGTGCTTCTACTACTCCGTCGAAGAACTCGGCTAGCTTGACGCTAGTTTGCGTGTTCTTGTCGGTGGAGTACCCGAAGTCCGGCACCTTCAGGGCAGTCAGCTCCTTGTCGATGTCCTCGGCGGCGCTGGCAAGCCTGTCTGTGAAGATCCCCACGTTATCCCTGAACTTCTTGTGGGTTGCAATAGCATCTTGAAGCAGACCTTTTTCCTTCTGGAGCTCTGTCATTAGAAGCCCTTCGCGCTTTCTGGTGGTGTCGAGCGTCTCCTTCAGCGTGGTCAGCTTCAGCTTCAGGTCTGCTTTGGAGTCGTTGGCAGCGGCAAGCAGATTGTTCTTCTTGGCTATGGTAACTTGCATCTCCGCCAAAGTGTGGGTCACCTTTGCCCTTTCACTTTCAAGCGTTGAGAGCTTGTCACCGTTTGCCTTGAGGGCGGCCTCTAGTCTTGCCACTTTCTCCTCCGTTTCCTTCCTGTTCACTTCTGCAGCAGCGACAGCGTTGGTGGCCTCCACCAACTTGCTGGCGTACTCTTGGGCCAAGGCCTCGATTTCCTTCTGGTGTTTTTGTGCCTGCCCCTGGGTCCGCTCTGCGACAAGTCTTGCCACCTTCTCGTCTTTCTGTCGGAGGGTTTCGGCAAGTCTCCTCTTGCGCTCGGCAAGTTCTTCTTCGTGGGCATCAAGGTCCACTTTCCGCTGGTTCAGATCACCAGCCTGAGCAGACAACTCCTTGGCGGTCTCCTCCTGTTTTTGTTCAATGTCTTGCTTCATCAGGAGGAGGGCCTGCCGTTCTTCGGCCAGCTGTGCCCGCTTGACCTCTAACGCATTAAGAGATCGCGCGCGGACGTCCGCCAAGATCTCCGCGCGCCTCAACATGTCAGCTTCGGCCATCTCGATGAGCGCCTCCCTGGAAGCTAGCTTCTCCCGTCGGGCGCGATGAAGATTCAGCAGCTTTTGAAGCAGTTGCTCCTCTTCAGACGTGCTGCTGCTGCTGGCGCCTGGCGCATCCACAAGCTAGAGCCCGGCAGCGGCAAGGATCTCCTCGTCCACAACATCCTCCTCGGTTGGCGCTCTGGAGCCCACCGTCCAGGGGAGGCTGACGTAGACGTTCTCGCCGACCCGGATGTATTTGCTTGGCGGAGGCGAGTTGGGCGCTGCCGCCTCGTCAGTGGTTGAGGGACCCGTGGTCGGAGTAGCGCCTGGCGCTCCTGTGGCCTCAGGGCCGTCAGTACGACCACCGGCTCCCTCGCCGGCCTCCTCAGCAGCCTTCTGGGCGGCCTCAGCTTCAGCAGCCTTGGCGGCTTCATCGGTGGGCGCCTTGGCGGTATTATCCTCGGCGGCCTTGCCGGCCTCTTCGGCAGCCCTGGCAGTTTCTTCGTCGGCAAGCTTGTCGGCTGCCAGCTTGTCGGCCTTGGCAGCGGCGGCCTTGGCGGCCTCGTCGTTGATGGCCCCTGTGGTGTTCTCCTCGGCAGAAGAGTCAATGTTCATTGGCTCCACCGAGGAGGGCTCTGCCAACCCGAGAAGTAAGGCAAAAAGAGCTTCAGGAAGAAATTCAAGAAGACAAAAGAAAGAAAGCAGAAAGAGTTTTGCGGCAAGTGGGTTTACCCGTGTTGAGCTCAGGAGCTGGGGGCTCCCCTCCCCCATCAACGTTTGTCATTGGGGTGGGGTCGCCAGCGCTGGTGCTTGGCACTTCGGCGCTTGCCAGCTCCTCTTCGTGGCTCGGCTCGCTAGTGGGAGCCCTTGCCTGAGATCTTCTCCTTGGCGGTGTGGTCGAGGGGGGTGGTACTTCTGGAGCACCTTCAGATGGCTCCACTTGCTGCTCCTCTCCTACACGCCCAAAGATGTCAGTGACAAAATGCTTGTTCCTCAGCGACCGCCAGTGAAAGGTAGTTGAAATACTTACGCTGGGGGCTGCGACGAGGGCTGGGCTCCGAGCTGGTCGGGATGGTCTCAGACGCTCTCCCGGTGGTTGCCGTGGGCTCATCTTCGACGACCACCACGGTCTTGCTCGTCGAGAACTTAGCTCTATTCCTTGTCCTCTCCGCCAAGGTTTCCTCCCTGCGGAAGCAAGGCCGGAGCGCGACAAGTGAGGACAGAAACAAAACCTTACAAAGATTGAGGGTCGCGGCAAGGGAACTTACTCTTCCTCGTCGTCCTCTTCGCTGAGAGCGGAAAAATCAAAGTCCGCCTCCGTGTGAGGAGGGGGAGGAGGGGGAGCTGGGCTCCTTGGCCGCTTGGCGGGGGTAGTAGCAGCGGTCTTTGATGACCCTGCTCCAGTTGCCGGGGCCGCGTGAGACGCTCCCGCAGCACCAGCCCTTGCCGCGGTCGAGCGCGTCGAACGGCGCTCCGGCGGTTGTTGAACCTCTTGCCGCTCAGCCACTTTGCCAAGCCTGCGAAGGCGTTTCCTCCTCAGAGGGGCTGGGGACTCTGACTGCGGTGGGCTTTCGGTGCCCTCCTCGGAAGAGGAGCCCTCATCCTCCGAGCTACCTGACTCGTCGGCAGGCTGGCTTGGCCCGACATCCTTGCCGGGTGCGGCGAGCTCGCCCTTCCCGGCAAGCATCCCCTGCTCGGCAAGGATCTCCTTTTGTGCCTCGTCGAGCTTCGCCAAAGTATAACCAAAATCGCCAGCTTCCCTGGCGAGCCTATCCTCTTCCACTCTTCGAGCAATGAATTCTATTTCTTGCTCAGTGGTGTTGCGGACGAGCCACTCCTCCTCCCGGACCTGCTTTTCAACCGTGGAGTCAAAGAATCGCCGCACGTCTTCTTCGAGCGGCACGTCCCAAGTTGCTTCAACGCTGTGCGCATTGCAGAGCGGCATCATAGCGATGATTGCACTCAATGCGAAGTTGTTGCAAAGGGGCACGATGTGCTTCGGCAGCGTGAACGCCTTGTCGCGCTTCTCTGGATCTGTCTCTTGCTTGAACAGTTCTCGCATGAAAAAGTCGTGCTGCAGAACTGTGAAGTTGTTGATCAGTCCAGGGCGCAGCCGCATGATATCGGCTGGGTTCTTCCAATCAGAGGCCGGCCTTCCTCTCTGCTGCAGAGGAGCAATGCGGCGGCGGAGGAAGTCTGCGCCAACCATCCCTATGGTGAGCCCGGCCTCCCTGAGCCACATGATCCTGGTAGCGGCAATCTCCAGCTTTTTGTCCTGGGGATCCAGATCGCTCCAGTCTGTGCCACACGCTGCTGGGGTCTTGCGAAGCGCACAGTATGGTGGCGGCTCGTCGTCAATGATCCAACACCATTCAGACCGGATTTCTCCCCATCTTGGGCGGAGATCCCCCTTCAGATAATGCTCCTTGGCGCCCAATCTTGAAACGAACGAGACGCCAACAGTGAGAGGCTCCCCCTTTTCAGCACGGGGAGTGAAGTAATGCCTGAACAGCGCAGTGTTGGGTGCAACGCCGACGAAGTTCTCGCACAGATGCGCAAATATTGCCATGGTGGATACGGCATTCGGTGTGAGATCCAGCAGGCGGAGATTTGGAGATCGAGAATGGTGAGAGGGGTGTGTGAGTGCTTCTGCAGGTCCCTCCTTTTATGGGGAAAGATGCGGAACCATCCGCCCCTTCGTCATTCGAGATAGCTGCGCACGCTTCCCACGCTCCGCATTCAATGCGCGACGCGTGGGAGAGCGTGCAATTAAACAGCATAGGGACGTTTCGGCTTATCCCAGCCACGCGTGCCCATGCACTGTTTGGGCCTGGCCCAACAACGCCCGGCACCGTGTGTGGCCCAGGCCCGGGGGCTCCTGTCGGTGTACTAGAATAGGGGTACCCTAGTACCCCGTACTTGTGCACGGGCAGTAGTAGCATCCCGCGCCAGGCTTGCGGGAGGACAGCCAGAGAGAAGCTCAAGATTATTAAGCCATTCAAGAACAAAGTATACAAAGCAAGAGTTAAGGCCCCGGCAAGAGGAGCTTGCCGGGAGGGACAGCTGAGGCCCAGCCTGAGGTTTGCTGTAGCAGAGTACTTGCCGCGGCAAGGTACTTGCCCCGGCAAGTCATTGGCTACGGCTAGGTATTGGCTGCGGCAAGATAGCAGCTGCGGCAAGGTACTTGCCCCGGCAAGTTACCTTGCGCGGCAAACTATGGGTTGCGGCAAGCTGTCAGGTGCGGCAAGGTCTTGCCGCGGCAAGCGTTACTGTACCACTGTGCTACTGTGCTGCTCCGGTGCCTCTGCCAGCGTGGTGCTCTGGGTCCTTCCAAGCGTGTGTGGCAGGGCACTGTATAGACGGCGGTACACTGTAGCTAGCAGTGCAGGAGCAGGTGGGATAGGCTTTTCCCACGTCCAAGACGTCCGGGTACATGTATGTGGACAGCAAAGGCATGGGCATTTAATGCCCTTGTCCCCTGCCGTCAGTGGTAGGTAGGACATGTCATCCTGGTAATAATGGCCTTACTGTAGCAACTTTCCACCTCTAACTTTACTGTTTGCCACCTGTTGGTGACCCCTTTGTGCGTATAAAAGGAGGCCCATAGGCAATGTGGAGGGAGGAGGAACAGGGAGATGGAGAACTCCAGTATTGTACGCAGCTGCTCGGTACTGTAGCGCTCCTGGAGCTAGAACAATCATACAGATAATAAACCAAAAAGCAGGAGTAGGGTTTTACGCATCCGTGCGGCCCAAACCTGGGTAAATCTCTCTCGTGCACTGTCGTGTTCTTCGCTAGATTTGCTCTTCGTGCGACCGTCTCTCCCTGCCGAACATAAAGGGGTCCTTCCCTGGGTCCCATAGGTGATCGCGGATTCGTCCCCGACACCTTCCGGGGCATCCCCAAGCTTAGGCTCTTGGTTGTCCTTGAATATTACCTTGGGGTGCCTTGGGCATCCCCAAGCTTAGGCTCTTGCCACTCCTTATTCCATAGTCCAACAAATCCTTACCCAAAACTTGAAAACTTCACAACACAAAACTCAACAGAAAATCTCATAAGCTCCGTTACTATAAGAAAATAAATAACCACTTTTGTTACTGTTGTGAACTCATTCTTTATTTATATTGGTGTAATATATACTGTATTCCAACTTCTCCATGGTTCATACCCCCCGATACTACCCATAGATTCATCAAAATAAGCAAACAACACATAGAAAACAGAATCTGTCAAAAACAGAACAGTCTACGAAGATCTGAATCGTTTTAATACTTCTGTAACTCCAAAAATTCTGTAAAATTAGAAAAACAGAGACAATTTGTATATAAATATTTTGTAAAAAATTCATGGTTTTTTCACTCTCCATTGAATCTAAACAATTCTGTGACTGGACGCAAAAGTTTGTGTTTTTCAGCAAGATCAAATCAACTATCACTGTAAGCCATCCCAAAGGTCTTACTTGGCACACACACTAATTAAAACACAAAAACACATCTAACCAGAGGCTAGATGAATTATTTATTTAAAAACAGAACCAAAAAGCAAAGAACAAAAATAAAATTGGGTTGCCTCCCAACAAGCGCTATTGTTTAACGCCCTTAGCTAGGCATAAAAACACATAGATCTAGGTATTGTCATCTTTGGTATGCAATTCATAAGTATCTCTCATAATAGATTCATATGGCTACTTAATTTTCTTTCTAGGAAAGTGTTCCATGCCCTTCCTTAACGGAAATTGAAATCTAATGTTTCCTTCTTTCATATTAATAATTGCACCAATCGTTCTAAGGAAAGGTCTACCAAGAATAATAGGACATGTAGGATTGTAATCTATGTCAAGAATGATGAAATTTACGGGCACATAATTCCTATTTGCAACAATAATAACATCATTAATCCTTCCCATAGGTTTCTTAATAGTGGAATCCGCAAGATGCAAATTTAAAGAACAATCATCAAATTCACGGAAACCTAGCACATCACATAAAGTTTTTGGAATCGTGGAAACGCTAGCACCCAAATCACACAAAGCATGGCACTCATAATCTTTAATCTTAATCTTAATAGTAGGTTCCCACTCATCATAAGGTTTTCTAGGGATAGAAACTTCCAATTCAAGCTTTTCTTCAAAAGATTTCATCATGGCATCAATGATATGTTTAGTAAAAGCTTTGTTTTGATTATAAGCATGAGGAGAATTCAACATGGATTGCAACAAGGAAATACAATCTATCAAAGAACAATTATCATAATTAAAATCCTTGAAATCCAAAAGAGTGGGTTCATTGCTACTTAAAGTTTTGACCTCTCCAATCCCACTTTTATCAATTTTTGCATCTATATCTATAAATTCCGAATCATTGGGACGCCTTTTAACTAAAGTTGACTCATCTCCAGTCCCATCTTTATCAAGATTTATATTGGAAAACAAAGATTAAATAGGAGTCACATCAATCACTTTAAGTGTGGCACCCCGGCTCAGAGAACCGGTTTACCAGTGTTTCCAACCCAGAGATCATGTCTTCTGGAAACGCACAACAACTTGGGATAGAACATAGCTGAACTTTTATTGATAATAGTCGAGTACAGGCTTATATATTACATGATCATCGAGGCCAAAAGCACATCTAGTGCTATGACAATATCTACATTATTTATCTAACATATCAGGGCCTCGGTATTACTGCGGAATACTACGGCAGAAGACTACTGCATTGCAGAACATGATAGTAACTCCATCCACAGGGACACTGCTGAGGACACATCCTAGGCATCGCAACACGGACATTGAGACCTCCGTCTTAGTCTTCTCCTCCATCTGGCATGATACGCCAGGTGAGTACTTTGAATGTACTCGCAAGCACATGACAACCAAATATGCAGCAAATAATAGCATGGCAATGAGCATGTTAAAACTTAAGTGATTCACTCACTGTCACCAACTTACTCATATCCGGGTTGTCTCACAACCCTCGGAATACTCAATATCAATGAGTACTTCCGCTCATAAGACAAGTTCTTCCATCATTAATATGGTTATTACGGTTGATCACCTAGAGAGGTCTGGACGGGCTGTCCAATTCCGTGGACGCGGCTATTCAAATAGATTTTACACTCTGCAGAGGTTGCGCACTTTACCCACACTATGGAGCATCTAACCTCGTGATCCCATTCGGGTGGACCAGCGTTGCTCCAACGAAACCTGCCTGACCCGTGACTCTCTCATCGTACCACCAACAATCACACTCCCCCGGAGTCAAGCCTTGGGTGGCCCCTGTGTCCTCGTGACACCTACCACCGTCGTGGCCAAACTAACTGTCCCAAACGGGGACGCCGGCAAATAACTCAATTGGGCTCACAGGGTTATCGCCGTCTACCTGATCAGGGCAGCACGCGCGCATAACCCTCCCTAGACGGAGGTACCGGTGAAAGAGCACGGTGCCAGACCAAGTCAAGGCCGTCCCATACCGGCAAATGTGGCTGCACGGGTAAGCCCGGACAGGTGACTCTTGATCAACCATCTAAGTTTCATTTATCAAGCATGGTGGTTCAACATTTCAGATTGAGTTATCAACATAAGGCATTTAAATAATTTACTTTGAATAATCTATG
The DNA here is from genome assembly GCA_011799875.1 of Thinopyrum elongatum. Taxonomy (NCBI): domain Eukaryota; kingdom Viridiplantae; phylum Streptophyta; class Magnoliopsida; order Poales; family Poaceae; genus Thinopyrum; species Thinopyrum elongatum. The sequence goes on along the minus strand of CM022300.1, from coordinate 17,347,175 downwards.
TTAATGAAATGCAAGAAATGAATATGAATTCATGCAATGCTATGAAATGCTTCATAATATGGATGTCCTGGCTTGCCTTGATCAGTTTGGTGGTTCTGAAACTCCTGGTCTTCAAATCCACAAGAATCTCCTTCTGAAAACATTTTTAAATGGCAAAGGAAAATGTCACATAAAGCCTTTTTATTCACCAACAATTCTGTGGGTATTGGAAAAATACCAAACTTGGTCAGAAAATAAAGGACTTTGATACCAACACAGTCCAAAAAGAATCACATCAATTGGACTTTTCAGTAAAAAGTTATTAATGGTCAAAGTTTCTGGTCAATTCTGTTTAATAAATAAAAATCAGAAAAACTAGAAAAACCTAGAGCGGGCCACGTCGAAGGCGTAATCGCCCGAGGCGCCTCCACTTACCGCTTCGGTGAGTGGATGACAGGTGGGGCCCAGTTTGATTTAAAACAGAGAGAGGGAGAGAGCAGAGAAGAGGGCGGCTCACCGGCGGTGATTGCCGGCGATAGCGACGGCGGTTGGGCTCCTGGATGGTAGGGATGGATCGGGCGTTCGACGGCGGTTCACCCTGTACCCGTAGCTCCTCCGGAGATGGCCGGACGACGTCGAGCCCTTCTTCTCCAGCAGACGGGTGCCACGGTGATAGTCGGCAATGGCAATTCCGGCGGCGATTCGCTCGGCCAGGAGGTCGAGGGCACCAGTGGAGTGCTCAGGGCTCGAGGGCGTAGTCGGGCGAGGCTGCGGTGGGGTGGAGAAGGCTGGAGGTGGAGCTCAGCTGGTGGCGGAGCTCCGGCGAAGCTCGAGGCCAGAGGGCCTCTCGGCCTTGGTTCTTCACTGCTGGCTATCGATTTGAGGAAGGAGGAGAGGGGTGGAGGGCTAGGCGAGGCGACGCACGGCTATTTATAGCCGGGAGGGGGCGAGCAGCGATCTCTCACGAAGCAGCTCGATGCGGGCCATGGCGTCGGCGACGTACGCCGTGCTGGCTGGCTGTTTGCGGGCGAGAGGACTTGTGCGAGCAGGCGCATTGAATGCTGGAAGTGATCGCTCAGGAGGAAGATGACGGCGTGCCCGCCACTGTAACCGCACGGGCGCCACAGTGCGGCGACGGTGTGGCGGCAGGCGAGGGTTCTGGAGGGACTGCGTGTCAACCAGGGGAGATGTCGGCATGCTCGGACACGAAACTGAGGCGAGGGCAGTCGGACGCGACGGAACAGACACGGGCGCGGCGCAGAGCGCGGCGACAAGCATGCCGCAGCCGTGCACACCACGGTGCTGGCCACCAAGAGGCCACGCAAGCCTGGCATTTCTTGTCTGGCACGTCGACCTTTGATCCCTCACTTCACCTGTGCCCATAGTTTGGCTTGGTACAAGCAGAACTGAGAGGTATACTCAGCAACAGTTTCTGGCAGCAGACTTGGAGAGGTTCTGGAGACAAGATAAGGTGGAGATTGAGCCAAAGCTGGTGTCTGGAGTGATCTTCGTTGGAAGGACTCCAAACTGGTCAAGTTTGAGGTGGTTTGGTTGAAGTTTGAGGGTAGTTCATGTGTAACTTGCAAAACTGGTCCAGAATGGAAATGTTGAGGTACTGCTCACTTAGTTGATCCCCTGGGGCTGAAACTTGGTGGAGGGAAGTCATTTGTAGTTGTCCTCATGCCACAAAAATTTGAGAGCAATTGGACAAACCTAGCATACACTTCCTTCACAAAGGTCCAGACTGACCAGGGACAAAAATGAATTGTTTTGCAAAATATTTGAACTAGGTCATGGAATATTTTTGGATATTGGAGCAAGATATAGTCCAAGGTATTTTAGGGAATTATTTGAGAATATTCTGGCCATCCAAACTATAGGTTGCTTCACAACCCATAGTGATGACCTAAATAAATAAAGAAAAGGGCTTTAAAAAATGATTTAAATTGGGATTTGGGTCCTTGAGGTACTTGGCAGGGTTTTGTCAAGGTGATGAGGCTTTGGACTACTTGGAAAAGATTCAAAAGTTTCCAAGACCAAGTGAAAAAGTTCAAAGACCATTCAAATTTTAAATATAGACAAGAAAAGTTTGAAAAGAAAAAGTTTCCAAAATCAGGGTGTCACATTAAGATCTTCATCATTATTTTCACGAAAACTAGAAGAGCACGATTTTACAAATCAATCTCGTTTAGCACGCATCTTAGCGGTTCTTTCTTTGCACTCATCAATGGAGATTCTCATAGCCTTTAGAGATTCATTGATATCATGCTTGGGTGGAATAGATCTAATTTTCAAAGAATCAACATCAAGAGAAATTCTATCCATGTTCCTAGCCAAATCATCCATCTTAAGCATTTTTTCATCAACCAAAGCATTAAAATTCTTTTGCGAACTCATAAATTCTTTAACACTATTCTCAAAATCAGAGGGCATCTTATTATAATTTTTATAAGAATTGTTGTAGGAATTACCATAATTATTAGAGGAATTACTAGGAAACGGCCTAGGATTAAAATTACCTCTATACGCGTTATTACCAAAATTGTTCCTACCAACAAAATTCACATCCATAGATTCATTATTATTCTCAATCAAAGTAGACAAAGGCATATCTTTAGGATCAATAGGAGCACTCTTGCTAGCAAATAATTTCATAAGTTCATCCATCTTTCCACTCAAAACATTAATCTCTTCAATCGCATGCACTTTTTTACTAGTGGAAGATCTTTCGGTATGCCATTGAGAATAATTAACCATAATATTATCTAGGAGTTTAGTAGCTTCTCCTAGAGTAATTTCCATAAAAGTACCTCCCGCGGCCGAATCTAAAAGATTTCTAGAAGCAAAATTCAATCCGGCATAATTTTTTTGTATGATCATCCATAAATTTAAACCATGAGTAGGGCGATTTCGTATCATCAATTTCAGCCTCTCCCAAGATTGTGCAACATGTTCATGATCAAGTTGATTAAAATTTATAATATCGTTCATAAGGGAAATGATCTTAGCGGGAGGAAAATACTTGGAAATAAAAGCATCTTTACACTTATTCCATGAATCAATACTCTTTTTAGGCAAAGATGAAAACCAAGTTTTAGCATGATCTCGAAGTGAAAACGGAAATAGCTTCAATTTAACAATATCATTATCCACATCTTTTTTCTTTTGCATATCACACAACTCAATGAAACTATTCATATGGGATGCGGCATCTTCACTAGGAAGGCCGGAAAATTGATCTTTCATAACAAGATTCAGCAAAGCGGCATTAATTTCATAAGATTCTACACTAGTGGCGGGAGCAATCGGAGTACTAATAAAATCATTGTTATTAGTGTTGGAAAAGTCACACAATTTGGTATTCTCTTGAGTCATCGTGACAAAGCAAGCAATCTAACACACGAGCAAACAAAAAGGCAAACAAAAAAGACGAACGAAAGAAGGGCGAATAAAAAGGAAAATCTTTTCAAAAGTCGTTTTAGAAGTGGGGGAGAGGAAAACGAGAGGCAAACGGCGCCAGAAATTCTTCCTGCTACTTCTTGAGCTTGCGTTGGTTTTTCCCTTGAAGAGGAAAGGGTGATGCAGCAAAGTAGAGATAAGTATTTCCCTCAGTTAGAGAACCAAGGTATCAATCCAGTAGGAGACAACGCACAAATCACCAATACCTGCACAAACAATCAAACACTTGCACCCAACGCGATAAAGGGGTTGTCAATCCCTTCACGGTCACTTGCAAAAGTGAGATCTGATGGAGATAGATAAAACTAAACAAAAGATAAAATAAATATTTTTAGGGTTTTTGGTTTATAGATCTAAAAATAAAAGATTCCAAAATAGTAGATCGGAAAGTAATATGATGGAAAATAGACCCGGGGGCCATAGGTTTCACTAGAGGCTTCTCTCAAGATAGCAAATAATACGGTGGGTGAACAAATTACTGTCGAGCAATTGATAGAAAAGCGCAAAGTTATGACGATATCCAAGGCAATGATTATGAAATATAGGCATCACGTCCGTGTCAAGTAGACCGACTCCTGCCTGCATCTACTACTATTACTCCACACATCGACCGACTCCTGCCTGCATCTAGAGTATTAAGTTCATGAAGAACAGAGTAACGCTTTAAGTAAGATGACATGATGTAGAGGAACAAACTCAAGCAATATGATGTATACCCCATCTTTTTATCCTCGATGGCAACAATACAAAGAGGACACCGCAAGATTGAACACAAAGCCAAGCACTTCTCCCATTGCAAGAAAAACCAATCTAGTTGGCCAAACCAAACCGTAGTTCAAAGAGAATTACAAGGATATCAAATCATGCATAAAATAATTCAGAGAAGATTCAAATAATATTCATAGATAATGTGATCATAAATCCATAATTCATCGGATCTTGACAAACACACCGCAAAAGAAGATTACATCGGATAGATCTCCAAGAACATCAAGGAGAACGTTGTATTGAGAATCAAAGAGAGAGAAGAAGCCATCTAGCTACTAGCTATGGACCCGTAGGTCTGAGGTAAACTACTCACGCTTCATCGAAAGGGCAATAGAGTTGATGTAGAAGCCCTTCGTGATCGAATCCCCCTCTGGCAGGACGCCGAAAAAGGCCCCAAGATGGGATCTCACGGGAACAGAAGGTTGCGGCGGTGGAAAAGTGTTTTCGTGGATGCTTCTGGTGGTTTGGGAATATATGTGAATATATAGGAGGAAGATCTAGGTCAGGGGGTCACCGAGGGGCCCACAAGGCAGGGGGCGCGCCCTCCCCCCTTGTGGCCGCCTCGTGGCCCTTCTGACTTGCACTCCAAGTCTCCTGGGTGTCTTCTGGTCCAAGAAAAATCATCGCGAAGGTTTTATTCCGTTTGGACTCCGTTCGGTATTCCTTTCCTGCGAAGCTCAAAAACAAGGAAAAAACAGAAACTGGCACTGGGCTCTAGGTTAATAAGTTAGTCCCAAAAATAATATAAAATAGCATATTAATGCATATAAAACATCCAAAATAGATAATATAATAGCATGGAACAATAAAAAATTATAGATACGTTGGAGACGTACCATGCCCCAAGATTTCTACCGGAGAAACAAGGACGAAAACGTGCATCAACCCCTATGCATAGATTACCCCAATGTCACCTCTGGAATCCGCGAGTTGAGTGCCAAGACATAGATCAAGTGCTCTCAAATCCATAAAAGTAATCAATCCGATAAAACAAAATCTCAAAGGAAAAACTCAATTCATCACAACAAGATAGAGAGGGGAAAACACCATATGATCCAACTATATTAACAAAGCCCGCGATACATCAAGATCGTGACATCTCAAGAACATGAGAGAGAGAGATTAAACACATAGCTACTGGTACAAACCCTCAGCCCCGAGGGTGGACTACTCCTTCCTCATCGTGGTGGCCGCCGGGATGATGAAGATGGCCACCGGTGATGATTTCCCTCTCCGACAGGGTGCCGGAACGGGGTCTAGATTGGTTTTTCGTGGCTAGAGGCTTGCGGTGGCGGAACTTCTGATCTAGGGTTACCCCGAGGGTTTTTGGAATATTTGGCAATTTATAGGGCGAAGAGGCGGTGCGGGAGGCCACCGAGGTGGGCACAACCCACCTGGGCGCGCCTGGGCCCCCAGGCGTGCCCAGGTGGATTGTGCTGCCCTCGGAGCTCCCCTCTGGTACTTCTTTGGCCCACCGGGTGTCTTCTGGTCCAGAAAAAATCTCCAAAAAGATTCGCTGCGTTTGGACTCCGTTTGGTATTGATTTTCTGTGATGTAAAAAACAAGCAAAAAACAACAACTGGCACTGGGCACTATGTCAATAGGTTAGTCCCAAAAAATGATATAAAGTTGCTATAAAATGATGGTAAAACATCCAAGAATGATAATATAACAGCATGAATACTTCATAAATTATAGATACGTTAGAGACGTATCAGCATCCCCAAGCTTAATTCCTACTCGTCCTCGAGCAGGTAAATGATAAAAGAAATAATTTATGAAGTGTAATTGCTAGCAAAGTGCATAAGTTTGATCAATGATAATTTCAATCAATTTTCCTAGCATCATAACAGCAATTCTTTCTCATAAAACTCATCATGATAAAGTTGCAATTGAAAACAGAATTTTTGTTGTGGAAAGCTACCTATCATATTCATCACATAATCTTTCTTTTGTAGCATGGACATTTGGACTTGAATGATTCAAAGCAATAGTCTATAATTTGACATGAAGAAATCAATACTCAAGCATATCAACAAGCAACCATGTCTTTTAAAATATCAACACTAAAAAAGTTATCCCTAGCCCATCATGCTCAATCATTGATCCATTCACAAAACACACTCGCATATTAGCTACATCCAATGCTCAAGTACGATCATAGTGCCCCTTAGTTGGTGCTTTATAAGAGAAGATGGAGACTCAAATAAAAATAAAAATTGCATAAAGTAAAAAGATAGGCCCTTCACAGAGGGAAGTACGGATTTGTAGAGGTGCCAGAGCTCAAAGCTTAAATTGAGAGATAAAATTTTTGAGAGGCATACTTTTCCCGTCAACGAAAATGACCGAGTAATTCCGAACACTTTCCATGCTAGATATATCATAGGCGGTTCCCAAACAGAAAGTAAAGTTTATTCCTTTTTCCACCATTCTTTCACAATCCATGGCTAGCCGTATCCACGGGTACCCTCCATACCAACACTTTCCAAGGAATTTATTATTTGACAACTTAAAGTAAATTTCTTTTTCATTTCGGGACTGGGCATCCCTAATACCTTTGTCGTACTCTCGTGCAATGACAAGTGAATAAACACTCATCTTGAGAATAACACATCTAGCATGGAAAATATTGGCCACCCCCTGCCGCTTCATGAGCGGTACGAGCACACAAAAAGGAAATTTATTTTGAAAATTAGAGATGGCACATACAAATTTGCTTAGAACGGCACGGGAATACCGCATATAGGTAGGTATGGTGGACTCATGTGGCAAAACTGGGTTTAGGGATTTTGGATGCACAAGTAGTATTCCGACTTAGTACAAATGGAGGCTAGCAAATAGATTGAAAAGCAACCAACCAAGAAACAAAAATTTACATAAACGAGCATTGAGCATAACTAACACTGAATAATGTACCACAAGTAGGATGTAATTTCATTGCATAACTATTGACTTTCGTGCTTGCATAGGGAATCACAAACCTTAACACCAATATTCTTACTAAATCACAATTACTCACCAACAAGACTCACATATTACTATCTCCATATCTCAAAACTATTGCAAGGAATCAAACTTATCATATCCAATGATCTACATGAAAGTTTTTATTATATCCTTCTTGAACATCCATTACTTTGGGACTAGATTTATACCATTGCTACTAACGAGCTCTCAAATAAATTTAAGTGAAGCACGAGAGCATAAGTATTTCTTCAAAAATTTCAACTCTCAAAATAATCTAAGTGAAGCATGAGAGTAAATGACAAACTACTCCAAAAAGATATAAGAGAAGATCAAATGAGTAGTTAAGTAAATAGGTAGCTATTTGAGGACTCTCTCTTATTTAAAAAATTTCATATCTAAGTATTTATTAAAACAGCAAGCTAAACAAAACAAAATGACATTCCAAAAATAGCACACATCATGTGAAGAAGCAAAAACTTAGGCTCAACCGATACTAACTGATAATTGTTGATGAAGAAAGGTGGGATGCCTACCGGGGTATCCCCAAGCTTAGATGCTTGAGACTTCTTGGAATATTAACTTGGGATGCCTTGGGCATCCCCAAGCTTGAGCTTTTGTGTCTCCTTAATTCCTTTTATATCACGGTTTCCCTAAATCTTAAAAACTTCATCCACACAAAACTCAACAAGAACTCGTGAGATAAGTTAGTATAAATCAATGCAAAACCTTATCATTCTCTACTGTAGCAAAACACTAAAATTATTATTTAACATTGCATACTAAATGCCTCTGCATATTTAATAGTCCTGTCCTCAAATAGAATCATTAAACAATGCAAACATAACAGCAATCTGTCTAAACAGGACAGTCTGTAAAGAGTGCAATATTCTTCATACTTCCCTAACTCAAAAACCTATGAAAATTTACCACACTGTAGAAAATTTATCATATCTTATTGTGCAAGAAATTTAAACATTTTATCACATTCTGACTTTTCTGGAGAATTTTTGCAACAGCAATAAACTTTCTGTTTTGAAACAGCAACTCATATACTTGCAAAATAAGCATGGTGAAGGCTATCCTTGCCACTTTTATTGAAGTAACAGATGCAAAACATTATTCTAAATAACAGCAAGCAAATACTAATAAAATAATATGATGCTCCAAGCAAAACATATATCATGTGACGAATGAAAATGTAGCTCCAAGTGAGGTTACCGATAATGTTGGAGACGAAAGAGGGGATGCCTTCCGGGGCATCCCCAAGCTTAGTTGCTTGGATATTCCTTGAATATTACCTTGGGGTGCCTTGGCCATCCCCAATCTTAGGGTCTGGTCACTCCTTATTCTCCTCATATCGATATCTCACCCAAAAGTTGAAAACTTCAAACACACAAAACTTAACGGAACTTCATGAGATGGGTTAGTATGATAAAGACAAATCATTCACTTTGGTACTGTCAAGATAAGATTCATAATTGTTCTCACACAATTCCTACTGTACTATACAATTTCCACAATTTATATTAAGCAATATAAGCCATAGAAAGCATAAAACAAGCAAACTATGCATTGAAAACAGAATCTGTCAAAAACAGAATAGTACGTAAAGATCTAAATTAAGGTCATACTTATGTAAATTAAAAACTTCTGAAAAATTAGGCAAACGTAGAGAATTTGTATACAAATCAACTGTAAAAAATTCAGAATTTTTCCACGTTCCAGTAAAATACAGGAATTTCGGCACTGGACGCAAAAGTTTCTGTTTTTGCACAGAATCAAGTCAACTATCATCCACACTATCCCAAAGGCTTTACTTGGCACTTTATTGAAAAAAAAGCTATAAAACAAGATCACTACAGTAGCCTAATCATGTGAACACACAAAAACATTAGGTAAAAGTGTTGGGTTGTCTCCCAACAAGCGCTTTTCTTTAATGCCCTTTAGCTAGGCATGATGATTTCAATGATGCTCACATGAAAAATAAGAATTGAAACACAAAGAGAGCATCATGAAGCATATGACTAGCACATTTAAGTCTAACCCACTTTCTATGCATAGGGATTTTGTGAGCAAACAACTTATGGGAACAAGAATCAACTAGCATAGGAAGGCAAAACAAGCAAAGCTTCAAGATTTTCAACACATAGAGAGGAAACTTGATATTATTGAGATATGTAAAAGCATATGTTCCTCTCTCATAATAATTTTCAGCACCATCATTAATTAATTCTACAATATAGCTATCACATAAAGCATTATTTTCATGATCCACAAGCATAGAAATTTTATTACTCTCCACATAATCAAATTTATTCTCATGCATAGTAGTGGGAGCAAACTCAACAAAATAACTATCATGGGATTGAAAATTAAAATCATGATGACAAGTTTCATGGTTATCATTATTCTTTATAGCATACATGTCATCACCATAATCATCATATATAGGAACTTTGTTGTCATAATCAATTGCAACCTCCTCAAAAATAGTGGATTCATCATTAAATAAAGGGTTAATTAGATTTATGCCCCTAGTTGTGTCCCACTCGGCTGTTTTACCCCTAATTTCCAAAAGTCACCGGTTCTGTCCAAGTCACTTCGCTCCTCTTATGCTTTTGCCCTTTGACCGTTTGACCGTCAGTTTGAAAACTTCATGACTAATTCATACTAAATCAGAAAAATGCAAATAAGATACCAAAATGTTCGGAAAAACATCACCTATATGTCAGTGTCATTTGCATTCATGACCAAAGTGCTGGAAAGTGACCATCCGAGTTTTAGCTCTTATGATACTAGCATGAATAGTAAAATATAAAAAAATTCTAAAAAAGAATTGGTGGCAAAGAATGACAAATGTTTTAAGTGCTTGCCAAGTTTCATCAGGGAACGACATTCATGGAAGTCGTGGCAAAAAACTAATCTATTTTGGAGTGCTGATTGTTTTTTTTTGCCACGACATCCACATACGTGATTCCCTGATGAAACTTGGCAAGCACTTAAAACATTTGTCGTTCTTTGCCACCAATTTTTTTTAGAATTTTTTTATTTTTTTAGATTTTACTATTCATGGTGGTATCATAAGATCTAAAACTCGGATGGGCACTTTCCAACACTTTGGTCATGAATGCAAATGACACTGACATATAGGTGATGTTTTTCTGAACATTTTGGTGTCTTATTTGCATTTTTCTGATTTAGTATGAATTAGTTATGAAGTTTTCAAACTGGCGGTCAAATAGTCAAATGGCAAAAGCATAAGAGGAGCGAAGTGACTTGGACAGAACCGGTGTCTTTTGGAAATTAGGGGTAAAACAGCCGAGTGGGACACAACTAGGGGCATAAATCTAATTATCCCTTAAATAAAGTCATGACCTCTCCAAATCCACTTTCATCAATATAATCATCATAAATAGGAGTCATGCAATCATCATAGTAAATTTTCTCATCAAAACTTGGGGGACTAAAAATATCATCTTCATCAAACATAGCATCCCCAAGCCTATGGCTTTGCATATCATTAGCATCATGGATATTCAAAGAGTTCATACCAACAACATTGCAATCATGCTCATCATTCAAAGATTTTTTGTCAAACATTTTATAGAATTCTTCTTCTATCAATTGAGCACAATTTTCCTTTCCAGCATTTTCACGAAAGACATTATAAAGATGAATAATATGATGCAACCTCAATTCCATTTTTTTGTAGTTTTCTTTTATAAACCAAACTAGTGATAAAACAAGAAACAAAAAGATTCGATTGCAAGATCTAAAGATATACCTTCAAGCACTCACCTCCCCGGCAACGGCGCCAGAAAAGAGCTTGATGTCTACTATGCAACTTTATTCTTGTAGACTCGTGTTGGGCCTCCAAGCGTAGAGTTTTGTAGGACAGTAGAAATTTTCCCTCAAGTGGATGACCTAAGGTTTATCAATCCGTGGGAGGCGTAGAATGAAGATGGTCTCTCTCAAACAACCCTGCAACCAAATAACAAAGAGTCTCTTGTGTCCCCAACACACCAAATACAATAGCAATTTGTATAGGTGCACTAGTTCGGCGAAGAGATGGTGATAAAAGTGTAGTAACGATAGTAGATATTGATTTTTGTAATAGTAACAATAAAAAACAGCAAGGTAGCAATTGATAAAACGGAGCACAAACGGTATTGCAACACTTGAAAATGAGGCCTAGGGTCCGTACTTTTGCTAGTGCAATCTCTCAACAATGCTAATATAATTGGATCATATAACCATCCCTCAACGTGCGATGAAGAATCACTCCAAAGTTCCTATCTAGAGGAGAACATAAGACGAAATTGCTTGTAGGGTACGAAACCACCTCAAAGCTATTCTTTCTGATCAATCTATCCAAGAGTTCGTACTAAAATAACACCAAGCTATTCTTTCCGATCGATCTAACCAAGAGTTTGTACTAAAATAACACCATATGATACACATCAACCAACTCTAATGTCACCTAGATACTCCCATGTCACCGCGAGTATCCGTGAATTGATTATACGATATGCATCAAACAATTTCAGATTCATAATACTCAATCCAACACAAAGAACCTCAAAGAGTGCCCCAAGATTTCTACCGAAGAAACAAGGATGAAAACGTGCATCAACCCCTATGCATAGATTACCCCAATGTCACCTCAGGAATCCGCGAGTTGAGTGCCAAGACATACATCAAGTGCTCTCATATCCATAAAAGTATTCAATCCGATAAAACAAAATCTCAAAGGGAAAACTCAATTCATCACAACAAGATAGAGAGGGGAAAACACCATATGATCCAACTATATTAACAAAGCCCGCGATACATCAAGATCGTGACATCTCAAGAACACGAGAGAGAGAGAGAGATTAAACACATAGCTGCTGGTACAAACCCTCATCCCCGAGGGTGGACTACTCCCTCCTCATCGTGGTGGCCGCCGGGATGATGAAGATGGCCACCGGTGATGATTTCCCCCTCCGACAGTGTGCCGGAACGTGGTCTAGATTGGTTTTTCATGGCTACAGAGGCTTGCGGCGGCGGAACTTTTGATCTGGGGTTACCTCAAGGGTTTTTGGAATATTTGGCAATTTATAGGGTGAAGAGGCAGTGCGGGAGGCCACCGAGGTGGGCACAACCCACCTGGGCGCGTCTGGGCCCCCAGGCGCGCCCTGGTGGGTTGTGCTCCCCTCTGGTACTTCTTTGGCCCACCGGGTGTCTTCTGGTCCAGAAAAAATCTCCAAAAAGTTTCGCTGCGTTTGGACTCCGTTTGGTATTGATTTTCTGTGATGTAAAAAACAAGCAAAAAACAGCAACTGGCACTGGGCACTATGTCAATAGGTTAGTCCCAAAAAATGATATAAAGTTGCTATAAAATGATGGTAAAACATCCAAGAATGATAATATAACAGCATGAATACTTCATAAATTATAGATACATTGGAGACGTATCAGCATCCAGGTCCCGCTATTGGTTATTGACTGGAGAGGTGTCTCGGTCATGACTACATGATTCCCGAACCCGCTGGGTCGCACGCTTAATGTTCGTTGACGCTAGAGTAGTATTGGGATATTTGATGAGTGGTAATCGAATGTTGTTCGGAGTCCCAGATGAGATCCCGGATGTCACAGGGAGTCTCGGAATTGTCGGGAGGTAAATATTTATATATGGAATGTTGTTTTCAGGGTTCCGGGAAAAGTTTCAGTTTTTTCGGTATTGTACCGGGAAGCTTCTAGAAGGTTTCGGAAACTTCCAGAGGAGTCCGAAAGTCCACCAAGGGTTCCACCATGTCCCAAGGATCAGCATGGGCTGAGGGGAGGCGCCCTGGCCTTATTGGGCCAGGCGCACACAAGTCCCTCAAGGCCCATGCAGTTGGGAAAGGTGGAAAGTCCACTTTTGTATGGAAAGGAAGGAGGAGGACTAGGATTCCACCTTCTCCCCCCTTGGCTGCGCCCTAGGGTTTGGAGGGGCTGTTTCCCATGCCCCTCCACCTATATATAGAGGGGAGGGGCGCCCCAAGAGGATACACCAAGCCCTTGGCGCCCCTCTCTCTCCTGTTACTCCGTAGTTCCATCGCCTCGTCCATGCGACGCTTAGCGAAGCGTTGTCGGTGCTCCACCACCACCATCACCACCACGCCATAATGTTGGTTGTGATCCCATCTACTTCTCCTCTCCTGCTTGCTAGGTCAAGAGGAGGAGACATCATCGAGCCGCACGTGTGCTAAGCTCGAAGGTGTTGTCCGTTCGGCACTAGATCGGTTGGATCGAGATCGGGTCACGAAGAGTACGACTACATCAACCGCGTTATATACGCTTACACTTAGTGATCTACAAGGGTATGTAGATGCTCTCCCCCTCTCATAGCTATGCATCTCCATGGATAGATCTTGCGTGTGCGTAGAAATTTTTTGTTTTCCAAGCAGCGTTCCCCAATAGTGGCATCCGAGCCAGGTCTATGCGTAGATGATATGCACGAGTAGAACACAAAGAGTTGTGGGCGGTGATAGTCATACTGCTTACCACCAACGTCTTATTTGATTCAGCAGTATTGTGGGATGAAGCGGCCCGGACCAACCTTACATGTCCACGTACATGAGACCGGTTCCACCGACTAACATGCAACTTGTTTTGCATAAAGGTGGCTGGCGGGTGTCTGTTTCTCCTACTTTAGTTGAGTCAAATTTGACTACGGCCGGTCCTTGAAGAAGGTTAAAACAGCAAACTTGATAAATCACCGTTGTGGTTTTTGCGTAGTTAAGAACGGTTCTTGCTAGAAGTCCGTAGCAGCCACATAAAACTTGCAACAACAAAGTAGAGGACGTCTAACTTGTTTTTGTAGGGTATGTTGTGATGTGATCTGGTCAAGAAATGATGTGATATACGTTGTTGTATGAGATGATCATGTTTTGTAATATCGACAACCGGCAGGAGCCTTAGGGTTGTCTCTTAATTATTGTATGAAATACAAGTGCCATGTAATTGCTTTACTTTATCGCTATGCGTTAGCAATAGTTGTAGAAGCAATAGTTGGCGAGACGACCCCAACGCTACGATGGAGATTAAGGTGTCGTGCCGGTGACGATGGAGATCATGCCGATGCTTTGGAGATGGAGATCAAAAGCACAAGATGATGATGGCCATATCATGTCACATATTTTGATTGCATGTGATGTTTATCCTTTATGCATCTTATTTTGCTTAGAACGGCGGTAGCATTATAAGATGATCCCTTCACTAAATTTCAAGATAAAAGTGTTCTCCCCGAGTATGCACCGTTGCCAAAGTTCGTCGTTTTGAAGCACCTCGTGATGATCGGGTGTGATAGACTCTACGTTCACATACAACGGGTGTAAGCCAGATTTACATACCCGAAATATTTGGGTTAAACTTGACGAGTCTAGCATGTACAAACATGGTCTCGAAACACTGGAGACCGAAAGGTCGAACATGAGTCATATAGTAGATATGATCAACATAGAGATGTTCACCATTGATGACTACCCCATCTCACGTGATGATCGGACATAGGTTAGTTGATTTGGATCATGTATCACTTAGATAACTTGAGGGATGTTAATTTAAGTGGGAGTTCATTCGTAATTTGATTAATTGGACTTAATTTATCATGAACTTAGTCTTGATAGTCTTTGCATATCTATGTTGTAGATCAATGGCCCGTGTTACCGTTCCCTTGTATTATTAATGCGTTCCTAGAGAAAACTAAGTTGAAAGATGATGGTAGCAATACTGCGGACTGGGTCCGTGATCTGAGGATTATCCTTCTTGCTGCACAAAAGAATTATGTCCTTGATGCACCGCTAGGTGACAGACCTGCTGTAGGAGCTGATACAGACGTTATGAATGTTTGACAAGCTCGATCTGATGACTACTTGATAGTTTAGTGTGCCATGCTTTACGGCTCAGAATCGGGGCTCCAAAGACGTTTTGAACGCCATGGAACATATGACATGTTCCAAGAGCTGAAATTTGTATTTCAGGCTCATGCCCGTGTTGAGAGGTATGAGACCTCTGACAAGTACTTTGCCTACAAGATGGAGGAGAATAGCTCAGCCAGTGAGCATGTGCTCAGAATGTCTGGGTACTACAATTACTTGAATCAAGTGGGAGTTAATCTTTCAGATAAGATAGTGATTGACAGAGTTCTCCAGTCACTATCACCAAGCTATTAGAGCTTCGTGATGAACTATAATATGCAAGGGATGACGAAAATGATTCCCAAGCTCTCCGTGATGCTGAAATCGGCGGAGGTAGAAATCAAGAAGGAGCATCGAGTATTGATGGTTAACAAGACCTCTAGTTTCAAGAAAAAGGGCAAGGGAAAGAAAGGGAACTTCAAAAGGAATGGCAAGAAAGTTGTCGCTCCCGTGAAGAAGCCCAAAGCTAGACCCAAGCCTGAAACTGAGTGCTTCTACTGCAAAGGAAATGGTCACTGGAAGTGGAACTGCCCCAAATACTTGGCAGATAAGAAGGATGGCAAAGTAAACAAAGGTATATTTGATATACATGTTATTGATGTGTACCTTACTGGTGCTCGTAGTAACCCCTGAGTATTTGATACCGGTTTAGTTGCTAAGATTAGTAACTCAACACAGGAGTTGCAGAAAAAATGGAGACTAGTTAGGGGTGAGGTGACAATGTGTGTTGGAAGTGTTTCCAAGATTGATATGATCACCATCGCACACTCCCTCTACCTTCGGGATTAGTGTTGAGCCTAAATAAATGTTATTTGGTGTTTGCGTTGAGCATGAACATGATTAGATCATGTTTATTGCAATACGGTTATTCATCTAAGTCAGAGAATAATTGTTGTTCTGTTTACATGAATAAAACCTTCTATGGTCATACACCCAATGTGAATGGTTTATTGAATCTTGATCATAGTGATACACATATTCATAATATTGATGCCAAAAGATGCAAAGTTGATAATGATAGTGCAACATACTTGTGGCACTGCCGTTTAGATCATATTGGTGTAAAGCGCATGAAGAAACTCCATGCAGATGGACTTTTGGAATCACTTGATTATGAATCATTTGATATTTGCGAACCATGCCTCATGGGCAAGATGACTAAAATCTGTTCTTCGAAACAATAGGAGTGAGCTAATGACTTATTGGAAATAATACATACCGATGTATGCGGTCCGATGAGTGTTGAGGCCCGCGGCGGGAATCGTTGTTTTCTGACCTTCACAGATGATTTGAGTAGGTATGGGTATATCTACTTGATGAAACACAAGTCTGAAACATTTGAAAAGTTCAAAGAATTTCAGAGTGAAGTGGAGAATCATCGTAACAAGAAAATAAAGTTTCTACGATCTGATCGTGGAGGCGAATATTTGAGTTACGAGTTTGGCCTTCATTTAAAACAATGTGGAATTGTTTCACAACTCTCGCCACCTGGAACACCACAGCGTAATGGTGTGTCCGAATGTCTTAACCGTACTTTATTAGATATGGTGCGTTCTATGATGTTTCTTACCGATTTGCCTTTATCATTTTGGGGTTATGCATTAGAGACAGCCACATTCACGTTAAATAGGGCACCGTCTAAATCCGTTAAGACGACACCGTATGAACTATGGTTTGGAAAGAAACCTAAGCTGTTGTTTCTTAAAGTTTGGGGATGCGACGCTTATGTCAAAAGGCTTCAGCCTGATAAGCTCGAACCCAAATCGGAGAAGTGCATCTTCATAGGATACCCTAAGGAAATTATTGGGTACACCTTCTACGACAGATCCGAAGGCAAGATCTTTGTTGCTAAAAATGGGTCATTTCTACAGAAGGAGTTTCTCTCGAAAGAAGTGAGTGGGAGGAAAGTAGAACTTGATGAGGTAATTATACCTTCTCTCGAATTGGAAAATAGCACATCAGAGAAAACCGTTCCCGTGATGCCTACACCAACTAGAGAGGAAGCTAATGATGATGATCATGAAACTTCGGATCAAGTTACTACTGAACTTCGTAGGTCTACCAGAACACGTTCCGCACCAGAGTGGTATGGTAATCCTGTCCTGGAAGTCATGTTTTTAGACAACAACGAACCTACGAACTATGAAGAAGCTATGATGAGCCCAAATTCCGATAAATGGCTTGAGGCCATGAAATCTGAGATAGGATCCATGTATGAGAACAAAGTGTGGACTTTGGTGGACTTGCCCGATGATTTGCAAGCCATTGAGAATAAATGAATCATCAAGAGGAAGACGGACGCTGATGGTAATATCATTGTCTACAAAGTTCGACTTGCCGCAAAAGTCTTTCGACAAGTTCAAGGGGTTGACTACGATGAGACTTTCTCACCCGTACCGATGCTTAAGTCTGTTCGAATTATGTTAGCAATTACCGCATTTTATGATTATGAAATCTGGCAAATGGACGTCAAAACTGCATTCCTTAACGGATTTCTCAAAGAAGAGTTGTATATGATGCAACCAGAAGGTTTTGTCGATCCTAAAGGTGCTAACAAAGTGTGCAAGCTCCAGCGATCCATCTATGGACTGGTGCAAGCATCTCGGAGTTAGAATATACGGTTTGATGAGGTGATCAAAGCATATGGTTTTATACAGACTTACGGTGAAGCCTGTATTTACAAGAAAGTGAGTGGGAGCTCTGTAGCATTTCTGATATTATATGTGGATGACATATTCCTGATTGGAAATGATATAGAATTTCTGGATAGCATAAAAGGATACTTGAATAAGAGTTTTTCAATAAAAGACCTCGGTGAAGCTGCTTATATATTGGGCATCAAGATCTATAGGGATAGATCGAGACGCTTAATAGGACTTTCACAAAGCACATACCTTGACAAAGTTTTGAAGAAAGTTCAAAAATGGGTCAGTCAAAGAAAGGGTTCTTGCCTGTGTAACAAGGTGTGAAGTTGAGTAAGACTAAAAACCCGACCACGGCAGAATATGGAAAGAGAATGAAAGTCATTCCCTATGCCTCAGCCATAGGTTCTATAAAGTATGCCATGCTGTGCACCAGACCTGTTGTGTGCCTTGCCATGAGTTTGGCAACGGGGTACAATAGTGATCCAGGAGTAGATCACTGTACAGCGGTCAAAATTATCCTTAGGTACCTAAAGAGGACTAAGGAAATGTTTCTCGGTTATGGAGGTGATAAAGAGTTCGTCGTAAAGAGTTAGGTCGATGCAAGCTTTGACACCGATCCGGATGACTCTGAGTCTCAATCTGGATACGTATTGAAAGTGGGAGCAATTAGCTAGAGTAGCTCCATGCAGAGCATTGTAGACATAGAAATTTGCAAAATACATACGGATCTGAATATGACAGACCCGTTGACTAAACTTCTCTCACAAGCAAAACATGATCACACCTTAGTACTCTTTGGGTATTAATCACATGGCGATGTGAACTAGATTATTGACTCTAGTAAACTCTTTGGGTGTTAGTCACATGGCAATGTGAACTATAGGTGTTAATCACATGGCGATGTGAACTAGAATATTGACTCTAGTGCAAGTGGGAGACTGATGGAAATATGTCCTAGAGGCAATAATAAATGGTCATTATTATATTTCCTTAATCATGATAAAGGTTTATTGTTCATGCTAGAATTGTATTGACAGGAAACTTAAATAGATGTGTGGATACAAATACCGTGTCCCTAGTGAGCCTCTACTAGACTAGCTCGTTGATCAAAAGATGGTTAAGGTTTCCTAACCATAGGCATGAGTTGTCATTTGATAACGGGATCACATCATTAGGAGAATGATGTGATGGACAAGACCCATCCGTTAGCTTAGCATATGATCGCTCAGTTTATTGCTAATGCTTTCTTAATGTCAAATACATGTTCCTTCGACCATGAGATCATGCAACTCCCGGATATCAGAGGAATGCCTTGTGTACTATCAAACGTCACAACGTAACTGGGTGATTATAAAGATGCTCTACAGGTATCTCCGAAGGTGTCTGTTGAGTTGGCATGGATCGAGATTGGGATTTGTCACTCCGTGTATCAGAGAGGTATCTCTGGGCCCTCTCAGTAATACACATCACAAGAAGCTTTCAAGCAAAGTGACTAAGGAGTTAGTTACGAGATGATGTATTACGGAACGAGTAAAGAGACTTGCCAGTAATGAGATTGAACTAGGTATGAAGATACCGACGATCGAATCTCGGGCAAGTAACATACCGACGAACAAAGGGAACTACGTATGTTGTCATAAAGGTTCGACCGATAAAGATCTTCGTGGAATATGTAGGAACCAATATGGGCATCCAGGTCCCGCTATTGGTTATTGACTGGAGAGGTGTCTCGGTCATGACTACATGTTTCCCGAACCCGCAGGGTCGCACGCTTAACGTTCGTTGACGCTAGAGTAGTATTGGGATATTTGATGAGTGGTAACCAAATGTTGTTCGGAGTCCTAGATGAGATCCCGAACATCATGAGGAGTCTCGGAATGGTCGGGAGGTAAAGATTTATATATGGAAAGTTGTTTTCAGGGTTCTGGGAAAAGTTTCAGTTTTTTCGGTATTGTACCGGGAAGTTTCCAGAAGGTTATAGAAACTTCCAGAGGAGTCCAAAAGTACACCAAGGGTTCCACCACGTCCCAAGGATCAGCATGGGCTGAGGGGAGGCGCCCTGGCCTTATTGGGCCAGGCACACACAAGTCCCTCAAGGCCCATGCAGTTGGGAAAGGTGGAAAGTCCACTTTTGTATGGAAAGGAAGGAGGAGGACTAGGATTCCACCTCCTCCCCCCTTGGCTGCGCCCTAGGGTTTGGAGGGGCTGTTCCCCACACCCTCCACCTATATATAGAGGGGAGGGGCGCCCCAAGAGGATACACCAAGCCCTTGGCGCCCTCTCTCTCCCGTTACTCCGTAGTTCCACCGCCTCGTCCCGGCGACGCTTAGCGAAGCGTTGTCAGTGCTCCACCACCACCATCACCACCACGCCGGCGTGTTGATTGTGATCCCATCTAATTCTCCTCTCCCGCTTGCTGGATCAATAAGAAGGAGATGTCATCGAGCCGCACGTGTGCTAAACTCGGAGGTGCTGTCCGTTCGGCACTAGATCGGTTGGATCGAGATCGGGTCACGAAGAGTACGACTACATCAACCGCATTATATATGCTTCCACTTAGCGATCTACAAGGGTATGTAGATGCTCTCCCCCTCTCGTCGCTATGCATCTCCATGGATAGATCTTGCATGTGCGTAGAATTTTTTTGTTTTCCAAGCAACGTTCCCCAATACACGCAAGCTCCTTGAACTTGCCAGGATGAACAAGAGGACACTGCACCCGAGCATCTATGCGAAGTTGATTCTGGAGGTTGCCCGGACACCTGAAGGCTACGGTCTCGCTGCTGCTCTGCTCGATGAGCTCGGTGAGAGGCCAGACTTTGACATGCGACCGCAGGACTGCACGGCTTTCATGAAGGTCTGCATAAAACTCAGGCGGTATGCAGCCGTGGAGAGCCTTTTCAGCTGGTTCAAAGGGTCTGGCAGGGAGCCAACTATGGTGATGTACACGACAGTGATCCACAGCCGCTCCCGTGACGGGAGGCACCGGGAGGCATTGGCCCTGGTTTGGGAAATGGAGCAAGTAAACTGTCTTCTTGACCTGCCGGCGTACCGGGTCATCATGAAGCTGTGTGTGGCATTGCATGATCTAGAAAGGGCTTTTCGGTACCTTTCGAGGTTGAAGGAGGCTGGGTTCATTCCGACCAGTGACATATACTATAATGTGATTGAAGCATATGCCGCAACAGGGAGGATGGCCAAGTGCCGGCTGCTGATCAGGAGGCTGAGTCAACCGGCGTGTTGCTGGACAAGAGGCTGGTTTCAAGCTTGTCTGAGATGGGTGGTGGACGTTCTTGAACCATTGGAAAAGTACAAGTCTAGGCTTGTGTAATTATCTATAGGTGGTAAGTTGTGTCACAAAGAGTGGGTTTTCTCTTATTAATATGTGCTTTTGTTGTTGTTGATGATTCCATGCTATTAGGGTATATCTGTGACGCTTCATACTGAAAATTGGTTTGCCTGAATTGCTTTAACCTGTGATCGTGGATAGTTTAAATTGCTAGCAGTTCCAAATATTTCTTTCTTTCTCTAAAGAGTTGTTTAACAAATTCATGAACATTGTATTTGTAGATCCTTCGATTGGTGGTAGCTATCAGGACTAACCTGAACAAATAACTTGGTGTTTCTGAATTCAGTGAGGTTCATATTAGGGGCTTCATTGAAATTTGCAAGGAGTCAACTTTTCATCATGTTTATTCCTCTTGCGATGGGCTAAATTGTTTCTCTACATGCAAGGAGACATTTTTGTATAGGCTTAATCTACATTAATGGATAACCATATTTTACAAAGTGTTGTAACATCAGCGGCGGCGGTACAGTTGTACATACTGTATTTCTGTTGGTAGTGTCACCAGGCACTTGTTATTCATGTTGCTGGAATTTCTTTCCATCATTCTCTATTATGGCCGAGCTTTAGTAGATGTCATAACTCCTGCTCCACTCTAAAAGATGTTATCATTTGTGACAATTGTTGAGCGTTCTGCACTTTAAAGTTCCCGTGACCATAATTCCATATGCATTGATCATCATGTTCTTCTTTAAAGACTTCAGCTCTCTGTATCTAAGTGTTTTGTTTACTGTTTTAGTCATTATATATTCTGTGTGTTCCCAGATATGGTGAACAAAAGTTTGCAGAAGGAACTCATGGATTTGTAAAAAGGATCCACCAACATCATGCACCACTGGGGCTGCTGGAGTGGATCTATTCCACTGGCAGGCCACAATCATTGGCCCTAGCCACAATCCCTACGCATGAGGGGTTTTCTTTGTGAACATCCGTTTTCCTCCAGGCTACCCCTTTAAGCCTCCAAAAGTGAATTCCTAAGCAAAGCTGAGTCGGTGTTTGCGATTTGCCTTGACCTTGGTACTACTGATCCCTTAGTCAATCAATGTGTCTGTCTTTGAGAATTCAAGATGAACGGGTTCCATTCTTAAATCATATCTTACCTAGAGTTGATTCTTTATGAACGCATCATTTCTTTCAGATGTGATATGTTACATGATACACCTGCTGATGCTATATAGAGATGCTTGAATTGCAACGCACATGTTTTGATGTGTGTAGTTTACTCCCTGGTAAATTTTGAAATTTCATAAGTACATAATAGAATCGGTCGGTCAGACTCAGCAATGGTTCCCTTCAGTTTGGTTCTAGTTTGGTATCTTTTAAAGGTAAGAGTGCAAGGGAATTTACAAAACTGGAGGTTAACCAGCTTTTAATCTTCCTCATATTCTAGAGCACAACAATGGTGGTTTTGACCTGTCAAAATGAAAAAAGAATGACTGTCAAGTAGTACACCTTAATGCTACTTTCAAGAATGTGTAAGGATTTTATTGTGGATTGGGGCTGAAACTGTTCATTCAGTGTTATCTACCAGACCTTGATATTGGGCAATACATACTCATATTATGCCTAGCACACTTTGTTCATTTTAGTCTGGATATTTTTACAACAAACTGTAGGAAGGAAAAAAGAGTAATACTGGAACTGCGTTGACATTTTATTGAGGGTCTTGATTTTTTTTGGGATACAGCTGTTTATTTGGGCCCATTATTTTGTAGTTCGGCTACTTATGTCAATTTATTATTTCTCTTTCTCACCAAATCGGAGCATGTATTCAGCGATGATGATAATGATGATGATGATACCACTGAAGCTTTAATGGCAGAGCTCGAGAGATTAAAAAAGAAAGAGCCAAGGATAGGCTTAGAAGGTTTATTTTTTTCCTTCTCCCTATTATCATTTAGAGATCTCCTTTCCTGTAGATTTGGGTAATTAATGTGAAGTCATGTATGTTTGCTGCAGGACCGCTAGCAAGCCAAAGAAGAGGCCAAAATGGAGGAGGCTGAGCTGATGCGAGGAAACCCACTGATCTATATGAATAACTCCGGTTCCTTCAACGTGAAGAGAAGGTTAGGAACAGTGATGCCTACTGTATCATACTGTATCCTTCTTTTTATGTTGTGGCAATCCTTTTTTAAGAAAGTAATGCTGCCATGCTTTTTGGCGAGGTTAATCACGTCTGGTACATGTGTTTTATCGCAGGTAGGATGATGATGTTGTATTCAAGAACCACTCTCATGGAGCGACCATGACACCAAAACAGTTCATCAACGACACCATCAGAAGTTTCTGCATAGGTACATGCAATGATTCTGTTGTACGCTTTATGTTGCCCAGACAGTTTGCATGCTGGAAGAGCCTGTGATGTTATGCCGTTGATCCGTCCATTTTGCATCATGCTTTTATATTGAAATTTATTGCATTATGGGCTGTTATTACACATTATGGTACAATACTTATGCCTTTTCTCTCTTATTTTACAAGTTTTACACAAAGAGGGAGAGTGCCGGCAGCTGGAATTCTGGACCGGAAAGGAGGAAATCTGAGAGACCTATTCTGCACAGCTCCAAAAGTCCTGAAAATTTATGGAGAATTATTTTGGAATATATAAAAAATATTGGGAGAATAAATACCAGAGGGGGACCCACCAGGTGGCCACAAAGCCTGGGGGTGCGCCCCAAGGGCTTGTGGGCCCCCTGACAGGTCTCCGGTGCCCATCTTTGGCTATATGGTGGCTTTTGACCTAGAAAAAAATCAGAAGAGAGCTTTCGGGACGAAGCGCCGCCGTCTCGAGGCGGAACCTAGGCAGGAGCAATCTAGAGCTCCGGCATAGCGATTCTGCCGGGGAAACTTCCCTCCCGGAGGGGGAAATCGAAGCCATCGTCATCACCAACGATCCTCTCATCGAGAGGGGGTCAATCTCCATCAACACCTTCACCAGCACCATCTCCTCTCAAACCCTAGTTCATCTCTTGTATTCGATCTTTGCCTCAGAACATCAGATTGGTACCTGTAGGTTGCTAGTAGTGTTGATTACTCTCCGTAGTTGATGCTAGTTGGTTTATTTGGTGGAAGATCAAATGTTCAAATCCTTAATGATATTCAATACCCCTCTGATCTTGAACATGAACATGCTTTGTGAGTAGTTACTTTTGTTCCTGAGGAGATGGGAGAAGTCTTGTTATAAGTAATCATGTGAATTTGGTATTCGTTCGATATTTTGATGAGATGTATGTTGTCTTTCCTCTAGTGGTGTTATGTGAACGTCGACTACATGACACTTCACCATGATTTTGGGCCTAGGGGAAGGCATTGGGAAGTAATAAGTAGATGATGGGTTGCTAGAGTGACAGAAGCTTAAACCCTAGTTTATGCGTTGCTTCGTAAGGGGCTGATTTGGATCCACACGTTTCATGCTATGGTTAGATTTATCTTAATTCTTCTTTCGTAGTTGCGGATGCTTGCGATAGGGGTTAATCATAAGTGGGAGGCTTGTCCAAGTAAGGACAGCACCCAAGCACCGGTCCACCCACATATCAAATTATCAAAGTAACGAACGCGAATCATATGAGCATGATGAAAACTAACTTGACAGTAATTCCCATGTGTCCTCGGGAGCGCTTTGCTTTATATAAGAATTTGTCCAGGCTTGTCCTTTGCTAGAAAAAGGATTGGGCCACCTTGCTGCACCTTTGTTACACTTATTACTTGTTACCCATTACGAATTATCTTATGACAAAAATATCTGTTACCGATAATTTCAGTGCTTGCAGAAAATACCTTGCAGAAAACCGCTTGTCAATTCCTTCTACTCCTTGTTGGGTTCGACACTCTTACTTATCGAAAGGACTACGATAGATCCCCTATACTTGTGGGTCATCCAGACTCTTTTCTGGCGCCGTTGCCGGGGAGTGAAGCGCCTTTGGTGAGTGGAATTTGGTAAGGAAAAAAATTATATTGTGTGCTGAAATTTACTGTCACTTGTCACTATGGAAAATAATCCTTTGAGGGGTTTTGCTACTTCTTGAGCTTGCGTTGGTTTTTCCCTTGAAGAGGAAAGGGTGATGCAGCAAAGTAGAGATAAGTATTTCCCTCAGTTAGAGAACCAAGGTATCAATCCAGTAGGAGGCACAAGCAAGTCTCCAATCTATGCACCTACACAAAAAATCAAACACTTGCACCCAACGCGATAAAGGGGTTGTCAATCCCTTCACGGTCAATTGCAATGGTGAGATCTGATAGAGATAGATATAAAAGATTACTAAAACATAAAATTAAATAAATTGTAGCAAGATATTTTTGGTATTTTTGGTTTATAGATATGAAAATATATAAGGGAGAATAGACCCGGGGGCCATAGGTTTCACTAGAGGCTTCTCTCTTGAAGGAAAATAATACGATGGGTGAACAAATTATGGTCGAGCACAAGGTTGTCAGAATGGTGATTCTGTTGTACGATTCTATGACTTTACGATCCAAATTAACCCCTTTCATTCTATGATTTTGGTTCATAGAATTTGTGTTTCTACGATTTGCGATTCTACCATCGGAGCTCCGATCCGATTCAGGATCACGATTCTGACAACCTTGTTCGAGCAATTGATAGAAAAGCGCAAAGTTATGACAATATCCAAGGCAATGATTATGCATATAGGCATCATGTCCATGTCAAGTAGACCGAAACGATTCTGCATCTACTACTATTACTCCACACATCGACCGACTCCTGCCTGCATCTAGAGTATTAAGTTCAAGAGAACAGAGTAATGCATTAAGTAAGATGACATGATGTAGAGGGATAAACTCAAGCAATATGATGAGAACCCCATCCTTTTATCCTTGATGGCAACAATACAATAAGTGCCTCGCTACCCCTACTATGTCACTGGGTGAGGACACCGCAAGATTGAACCCAAAACTAAGCACCTCTCCCATTGCAAGAAATACCAATCTAGTTGGCCAAACCAAAGTGATAATTCAAAGAGAAATACAAAGATATAAAATCATGCATATAAGAATTCAGAGAAGATTCAAATAATATTCATAGATAATCTGATCATAAATCCATAATTCATTGGATCTCGACAAACACACCGCAAAAGAATATTACATCGGATAGAACTCCAAGAACATCGAGGAGAACATGGTATTGTAGATCAAAGAGAGAGAATAAGCCATCTAGCTACTAGCTATGGACCCGTAGGTCTGAGGTAAACTACTCACGCTTCATCGGAAGGGCAATAGGGTTGATGTAGATGCCCTCCGTGATCGAATCCCCCTCCGGCAGATCACCGGAAAAGGCCCCAAGATGGGATCTCACGGGAACAGAGGCTTGCGGCTGCAGAAAAGTATTTTTGTGGATGCCTCTGATGGTTTGGGAATATTTGGGAATTTATAGGCCAAAGATTAGGGTTAGAGGAGCTTCGAGGGACCCACAAGGCAGGGGGCGCCCCCCCTGGGGCGCGCCCTGCACCCTTGCTGTCGCCTCGGGACTCATTTTCCTTGGTCTCCAAGTCCTACGTGTGTCTTCTGGTCCAAGAAAAATCATCGTAAAGTTTTATTCCGTTCGGACTCCGTTTGATATTCCTTTTCTGCGAAACTCAAAAACAAGGAAAAACCATAAACTGGCACTGGGCTCTGGGTTAATAGGTTAGTCCCAAAAATCATATAAAATAGCATATTAATGCATATAAAACATCAAAAACAGATAATATAAAAGCATGGAATAATAAAAAATTATAGATACGTTGGAGACGTATTAGGTTTGTTCGGGGTATCTTCACCCCGACCGGAAGAACAAAGAGTTGCTCCTTGATATCCCACAAGTATAGGGGATCGCAACAGTTTTCGAGGGTAGAGTATTCAACCCAAATTTATTGATTCGACACAAGGGGAGCCAAAGAATATCCACGAGTATTAGCAGTTGAGTTGTCAATTCAACCACACCTGAAAGACTTAATATCTGCAGTAAAGTTTTTAGTAGCAAAGTAGTATGGAAGTAACGGTAACGATGGCAAAAGTAACAGTAGCAGTTTCATAGCAATTGTAACAGTGGCAACGACAAAGTAACTTAGCAAAGATCAATATGTGAAAAGCTCGTAGGCATTGGATCAGTGATGGATAATTATCTCGGATGGCATTCATCATGCAACAGTTATAACCTAGGGTGACACAGAACTAGCTCCAATTCATCAATATAATGTAGGCATGTATTCCGTATATAGTCATATGTGCTTATGGAAAAGAACTTGCATGACATCTTTTGTCCTACCCTCCCGTGGTAGCGGGGTCCTAATGGAAACTAAGGGATATTAAGGCCTCTTTTTAATAGAGAACCGGAACAAAGCATTAGCACTTAGTAAATACATGATCTCCTCAAACTATGGTAATCACCGAAAAGAATCCCAATTATTGTCACATTGGGGTATGCGGATCATAGTCCGTAATAGGTGTCTACAACTTGTAAGATCGGATCAAGAACACAAATATATTCATGAAAACATAATAGGTTCAGATCTGAAATCATGGCACTCGGGCCCTAGTGATAAGCATTAAGCATAGCAAAGTCATAGCAACATCAATCTCAGAACATAGTGGATACTAGGGATCAAACCCTAACAAAACTAACGTGATTACATGATAAATCTCATCCAACCCATCACCGTCCAGCAAGCCTACGAAGGAATTACTCACTCCCGGCGGTGAGCATCATGAAATTGGCGAGGGAGGAAGCTTGGTGATGATGATGGTGACGAATCCCCTCTTCGGAGCCCTTAACGGACTCCAGATCAGCCCTCCCGATGAAGAATAGGAGGTGGCAGCGGCTCCGTATCATAAAATGCGATGAATCCTTCTCTCTGATTTTTTTTCTCCCCGAATAGGGTTATATAGAGTTGGAGTTGAGGTCGGAGGAGGTCCAAGGGGCCCACAAGCCCTATAGGCGCGCCCCGAGGGGGGGCGCCCCCCAGGCTTGTGGCCTCTGGGTGGACCCCCTCTGGATAATTCTAGCGCCAATATTTTTTATTAATTCCAGAAATATTCTCTGTAAATTTTCAGGTCAATCCGAGAACTTTTATTTCTGCACAAAAATAACACCATGGCAATTCTGCTGAAAACAGCGTCAGTCCAGGTTAGTTCCATTCAAATCATGCAAATTAGATTCCAAAACAAGGGCAAAAGAGTTTGGAAAAGTAGATACGATGGAGACGTATCAACTCCCCCAAGCTTAACCCATTGCTTGTCCTCAAGCAATTCAGTTGACAAACTGAAAGTGACAAAGAAAAACTTTTACAAACTCTGTTTGATCTTGTTGTTGCAAATATGTCTAACTGATGCTCAGGTTTTCAGCAAAGATTATGAACTAACCATATTCACAATAACATTTAGGTCTCACATTTACTCATATCAATGGCTTAATCAACTAGCGAGCAATAATAAGATACTTGGATGACAACACTTTTTCCATAACAATCATAATATAATATACCAAAATGGTATCTCGCTAGCCCTTTTTTTAGACCGCAAAACATAAATGCAGAGCACCTCTGAAGACCAAGGACTGACTAGACATTATAATTCATGGCAACAAAGATCCAGTCACAGTCAAACTCAACATCAATTAATAACAAAGCATATAAATGACAGTGGTGCTCTCCAGCTGGTGCTTTTTATAAGAGGATGATGACTCAGCAATAAAAGTAAATAGATAGGCCCTTCATGGAGGGAAGCAGGGATTTGCAGAGGTGCCAGTGCTCGGAGCTTTTAAAACAGAGATGAATATAATTTTGAGCGGTATGCTTTCATTTTCAGCATAACAACCAAGAGATCTCACTATCTTCCATGCTAGATACATTATAGGCGGTTCCCAAACAGAATGGTAAAGTTTTTAGTCCCCCTCCACTAACAATCACACTCCACGGCTAGCCGAATCCACGAGTGTCGTCCATACCAACAACAGTCCTGGGGGAGTTTTGTTTTATGATTTGATTTTGAGCATGGAACTGGGCATATCGATTACTAGCCACTTCTCGTCAATGACAAGTGAATAAACACTCATCGTGAGAATAACCCACCTAGCATGGAAGATACTGACAGCCCCCAGTCGCTACATGAGCGATTCGGGTATACAAAACAGACTATCATTTGAAGGTTTAGAGTTTGGCACATGCAAATTTACTTGGAACGACAGGTAAATACCGCATATAGGTAGGTATGGTGGACTCATATGGAACAACTTTGGGTTTAAGGAAGTGGATGCGCAAGCAGTATTCCCGCTTAGTACAAGTGAAGGCTAGCAAAAGATTGAGGAGCGACCAACTAGAGAGCGACAACAGTCATAAACATGCATTGAGATTAACCAACAGTGAGTGCAAGCATGAGTAGGATATGAATCACCATGAACATAAATATCATGGAGGCTATGTTGATTTTGTTTCAACTACATGCGTGAACATGTGCCAAGTCAAGCCACTTGAATCATTCAAAGGAGGATACCATCCTATGAAACTACATCATAACCATTTTAAAATGCATGTTGACACTCAAGACAAACCATTACACACTACTAGCTAATTAAGCATGGCATGAGTAAATATAATCTCTAATTGTCATTGCAAACATGTTTCATTCATAATGGGCTGAATCAAGAACGATGAGCTAATCATATTTACAAAAACAAAATAGGTCGAGTTCGTACCAGCTTTTCTCCATCTCAATCACTTCATCATATATCGTCATTATTGCCTTTCACTTGCACGACCGAACGATGTGAATAATAATAAGAGTGCACATGCATTGGACTAAGCTAGAATCTGCAAGCATTTATTCAAAGGAGAAGACAAGGTAATATGGGCTCTGTGTTAGATCAACAATAATGCATATGAGAGCCACTCAACATGTTCATCGTGGTCTTCTCCTTACGACCCAAAGAAAAGAAAAAGAATTTCAGAGAAACACACTGAAATATTTTTGGAGTTTTTGTTTTTCTAGAAGAAAGCAAATTAACAAAGAGAAAACAAAAATGAGAAAAAAAACTATTTACACGGGGAAGCTCCCGACAAGCAAAAGAAGAACGACAAATCTTTTTAGGTTTTCTTTTAATACTACAACTACTAAGAACTAGAAAGAAAACTAAAAAGAAGCTAGAACTAATTTTTTTGATTTTCTCAAAGTTTTTCAAACACACAAGAAGAAGGCAAGAAAAATAAACTAGCATGGATAATGCAATGAAAAAGTATGAACACCGACAACTAGAATGAGTTTGTGAACATGAATGTAATGTCGGTGAGAAATACGTACTCCCCCAAGCTTAGGCTTTTGGCCTAAGTTGGTCTAGGGCCACGGCTCGAAATAACCCTCTCCTCGATACTCTGGAGGGTCCTGAGGGTTCCACTGGTTGGCGAGCTCCTGTGGCTCCCACTGAAAAATAGGCTCTTGATATGGGTCAAGAACTGGTGCTGGCTCAGGTGCTGGGGGTTGTGAAAGACCCCAAAATCTGTAGATGTCCTCGGGCATAATAGTGTACCTGCCTAAACGAATATCGAACAAAGAAGAAGCAGGCAGAGCAATAGTTTCACAAGTACCCTGACTAAATACTAAGTTATAGAGGAGTTGTTTATCATCGTCTTTCTTAATAAAATCGTGTGCTACCATACTCTTATAGTTCAAATATTTAGTGGGTAGCAACATCTCCTCCTCCTCATCATGCCTAATGGGTATCTCAAAATGTTTAGCAAGGCGGGAGGCATAGACACCTCCAAAGACAGGCCCCTTCGTACGGTTCGTGTTCAATCGTCGAGAACAATAGCACCCAAACTAAAAGTTCTATCAGTATGTAAAGCATGGTGCAAAATGGCAATGTCAGGGGCGCTGAGGCCTCCACTCTCCCCACGACCAATCAAACACCTCCCAAAAAATAATGAATAATAGCGTAAAACAGGAAAATGTAAACTAGCCACTCTCGCTTCCGACACCCCTCTCTCTTCTCCCACAGTAGTTTCAGCAATAAAGTTCTCCACATCTCTAGGACGTGGTTCACTGACGCTGCCCTCATAAGGTAATTTGCAAACATCGCAAAAATCATAAAGTGTCATCTGCTTAGGCACATCATACAAGTGAAATTCTACCATAGGAGGATCCTCCCTAGAATGAAAGTGAAAATTTTGCACGAAGGTGTTAGTGAGAAGGAGGTATTGGTCACACTTATCTTGGAGGAAAGCGGTGATGCCGGCCTTCTCCGCCAAATAATAGAAATCATCATACATTCTGGCCGCCCTAAAAAATGTATCACTTGGCCATTCACACGGCCGAACCTCCGCCGTACGAGGAAGGTTATACTTGGGCTTCTTCTTCTCCTCATTCTCATTTTCTTTAGAACCCCGGCTTGAAGAGCCTCTTAACCACTTCCTCATGGTGTTCTTCTCCTCTGAAAATTTCTGAAATTTTTAGTGACTCAAAATAAAAGTGAACCAAACTCAACAAAACTAATAGCAACTACTCCCACAAGTGTCTAGAGGCTATATCATGCAACAAAACTACTTTGGACCATATAAATTTGACATGCAAGCTCAAGAACAAGGTCACCACAGCAGCAAAAATTTGCAATATATAAAGTACTAGAACAAAAACTAATTGGACCATTGGAGGAGTCACATACCGAAGAACAATCCCCCAATACAGTTTTGCAAATGGAGCTTTGAGCTAGGAGATCGAAAATGGCAGCAAAATGAGCTAGAACACGGGTTGAGCAATGGTGGGATTTTTTCTAGAGGAAGACGAAGTGAATGGGTGCTGGCATAAGTGAGGGGGACCCACGTGGGACCCACAAGCCCTGTAGGCGCGCCTTGTGGGCTTGTGGCCCACTGGTGCATCTCCCTGAGGTGTTTTCAGTGCCAAAAATTCTCAAATATTCTAGAAAAAATCATACTAAATTTCCAGGGCATTTGGAGAACTTTTATTTTCTGGTCAATTTTTTATTGCGCGGATAATTCAGAAAACAGAAAAATAATAGCATTTCTACTTTATTTATTCTAAATAACAGAGAGTAAAGGTTGGGTACAGAAGGTTGTGCCTCCTAAATTCATCCATCACATGCCCATCAAAAGGAATCCATTAATAAGGTTGATCAAGTCTTATTAACAAACTTCTTCTGAATGACATGAAACCAGAGAATTTTCGAATAACACTAGGTTACCTCAACGGGGATATGCATGTCCCCAACAATAAGAATATCATATTTCTTCTTGACAGTAGGAATAGGAAATTTAAAACCTCCAATAGCAATTGTTGGAGTTTCTCCAACAGAGTTGATACTATTCACTCAAGGTTGTTTCTTCGGAAAGTGTACCGTATGCTCATTACCATTAACATGAAAAGTGACATTGCCCTTGTTGCAATCAATAACAGCTCCTGCAGTATTCAAAAAGGGTCTACCAAGGATGATCAACATATTGTCGTCCTCAGGTATAGCAAGAATAACAAAGTCCGTTAAAATAGTAACATTTGCAACTACGACAGGTACATCCTCACAAACACCGATAGGTATAGCAGTTGATTTATCGGCCATTTGCAAAGAGATTTCAGTTGGTGTCAACTTATTCAAATCAAGTCTTCGATACAAAGAGAAAGGCATAACACTAACACCGGCTCCCAAATCACATAAGGCAGTTCTAACATAGTTTCTTTTAATGGAGCATGGTATAGTTGGTATTCCAGGATCTCCTAGTTTCTTTGGTATTCCACCCTTAAATGTGTAATTAGCAAGCATGGTGGAAATTTCAGCTTCTGGTATCTTTCTTTTATTTGTAACAATATCTTTCATATACTTAGCATAAAGAGACATTTTCAGAATATCAGTCAAACGCATACGCAAAAAGACAGGTCAAGGCATTTCAACAAAGCGCTCAAAATCCTCATCATCCTTTTTCTTGGATGGTTTGGGAGGAAAGGGCATGGGTTTATGAACCCATGGCTCTCTTTCTTTACCATGTTTCCTAGCAATAAAATCATTCTTATCGTATCTTTTATTCTTAGGTTGTGGGTTATCAAGATCAACAGCAGGTTCTATCTCCACATCATTATCATTGCTAGGTTGAGCATCAACATGAGCATCATCATTAACATTATCACTAGGTTCATGTTCATCACCAGATTGTGTTTCAGCATCAGAAATAGAAATCATTTGGATTCTCAGGTGTGTCTATAACAGGTTCACTAGAAGCATGCAAAGTCCTATCAGTTTTCTTTTTCTTTCTATTACTAGAAGGACTAGGTGCATCAGTATTAATTCTCTGAGAATCTTGCTCAATTCTCTTAGGATGGCCCTTGGGATACAAAGGTTCCTAAGTCATTTTACCACCTCTAGTCATAACTTTAACAACATTATCATTGTTCTTGTTATTCATCTCATTAAGCAAATCATTTTGTGCCTTGAGTACTTGTTCTACTTGAGTTTTTACCATGGAAGCATGTTTACTAATAATCTTGAGATCATTGATAGTTCTACACATATAGTCACCCAAGCAATCAAGCATATAAGCATTACGTTTCAATTGTCTACTAACATATGCATTGAAGTTTTCTTGTTTAACAATAAAGTTATCAAATTCATCCAAGCATTGACTAGCAGACTTATTATGAGGAATATCACCTTCATCAAATCTATAGAGAGAATTTACCTCTACTACCTGTGTCGGAGTATTAAGACCATGTATTTCTTCAATAGGTGGTAAATTCTTAACATCTTCAGCTTTAATAGCTTTTTCTTTCATAGATTTCTTTGCCTCTTGCATATCTTCAGGACTGAGAAATAGAATACCTCTCTTCTTCAGAGTTGGCTTAGGAGGTGGTTCGGGAAGAGTCCAATCATTATCATTGCTCAATATATTATTCAATAGTACTTCAGCTTGTTCAACGGTTCGTTCCCTGAAAACACAACCAGCACAACTATCTAGGTGGTCCCTAGAAGCATTAGTTAGTCCATTATAAAAGATATCAAGTATTTCATTTTTCTTGAGAGGATGATCAGGCAAAGCATTAAGTAATTGGAGAAGTCTCCCCCAAGCTTGTGGGAGACTCTCTTCTTCAATTTGCGCAAAGTTAAATATTTCCTGTAAAGCAGCTTGTTTCTTATGAGCAGGAAAATATTTTTTAGAGAAGTAATATATCATATCCTGGGGACTACGCACACAACTAGGAGCAAGAGAATTAAACCATATTTTAGCATCACCCTTTAATGAGAAAGGAAATAACTTAAGAATATAATAATAGCGAATTTGTTTCCTCATCAGCAAATAGGGTGGCTATATCATTCAATTTAGTAAGATGTGCCACAACAGTTTTAGATTCATAACCATGGAAAGGATCAGATTCAACCAAAGTAAATAACTCAGGATCGACAGAGAATTCATAATCCTTATCAGTAACAAAGATAGGTGAAGTAGCAAACTTAGGATCATATTGCATTCTAGCATTCAAAGATTTTTCTTTCAGCTTGACTAGTAATTTCTTAACATCATCTCTATCATTGCAAGCAAAAAAGTCTCTAGTTGTCTCTTCATCCATAATATATCCCTCGGGTACCTTAGGCAACTCATATCTAGGAGGAGAATCATAATCTTCACTTTCAATAATTTCATCAGTTTCGGTGATTTCATTCTGTCTAACCCTAGCAAGTTGTTCATCAAGAAATTCACCTAGTGGCACAGTATTATCAAGCAAAGTACTAGCATCATCATAAATATCATGCATAGTAGAAGTAGCATCATCAATTACTTGCGACATATTAAGATTACTAGCAGGTGGTGGTGTCACAAGCTTACTCAAAACAGAAGGTGAATCAAGTGCAGAGTGTGATGGCAGTTCCTTACCTCCCCTCATAGTAGAGGGATAGATCTTGGTTCTTGGATCTTTTGGATTCTTCATAATGATCAACAGATATAAATCCCAAGTGACTCAGAGAATAGAGCTATGCTCCCCAGCAACGGCACCAAAAAAAGGTCTTGATAAC
Organism: Thinopyrum elongatum; assembly: GCA_011799875.1. NCBI lineage: Eukaryota > Viridiplantae > Streptophyta > Magnoliopsida > Poales > Poaceae > Thinopyrum > Thinopyrum elongatum. The sequence continues at coordinate 17,312,067 of CM022300.1, read as the reverse complement.
CCACAAGTATAGGGGATCGCAACAGTTTTCGAGGGTAGAGTATTCAACCCAAATTTATTGATTCGACACAAGGGGAGCCAAAGAATATCCACGAGTATTAGCAGTTGAGTTGTCAATTCAACCTGAAAGACTTATCTGCAGCAAAGTTTTTAGTAGCAAAGTAGTATGGAAGTAACGGTAACGGTGGCAAAAGTAACAGTAGCAGTTTCGTAGCAATTGTAATAGTGGCAACGGCAAAGTAACTTAGCAAAGATCAATATGTGAAAAGCTCGTAGGCATTGGATCAGTGATGGATAATTATCTCGGATGGCATTCATCATGCAACAATTATAACCTAGGGTGACACAGAACTAGCTCCAATTCATCAATATAATGTAGGCATGTATTCCGTATATAGTCATACGTGCTTATGGAAAAGAACTTGCATGACATCTTTTGTCCTACCCTCCCGTGGCAGTGGGGTCCTAATGGAAACTAAGGGATATTAAGGCCTCCTTTTAATAGAGAACCAGAACAAAGCATTAGCACTTAGTGAATACATGAACTCCTCAAACTACGGTAATCACTGGAAAGAAATACCAATTATTGTCACCTTGGGGTATGCGGATCATAGTTTGTAATAGGTGTCTACAACTTGCAAGATCGGATCAAGAACACAAATATATTCATGAAAACATAATAGGTTCAGATCTGAAATCATGGCACTCGGGCCCTAGTGACAAGCATTAAGCATAGCAAAGTCATAGCAACATCAATCTCAGAACATAGTGGATACTAGGGATCAAACCCTAATAAAACTATCTCGATTACATGATAAATCTCATCCAACCCATCACCGTCCAGCAAGCCTACGAAGGAATTACTCACTCCCCACGGTGAGCATCATGAAATTGGCGAGGGAGGAAGGTTGGTGATGATGATGGCGATAAATCTGATACGTCCATTTTGCATCATGTTTTCCTACTGTTATTTATGATGTTTTTATGCATAATAATGCTTTTTGGAGTAATTCTAATGCCTTTTCTCTCATAATATGCAAGGTTCACACAAAGAGGGAGAATTCCGGCAGCTGGAAATCTGGACCTGAAAAAGCTACGTCAGGCTACCTATTCTGCACAAATCCAAATGAGCTGAAACTTCACGAGGAATTTTTATGGAATAAATAAGAATTATTGGAGCAAATAACTACCAGAGGGGGCCCACCAGGTGGGCACAACCCACCTGGGCATGCCAGGGAGCCCAGGCGCGCCCTGGTGGGTTGTGCCCTCCTCGGCCCACCTCCGGTGCCCCTCTTCTGGTATATAAGTCATTTTGACCTAGAAAAAAATAAGGAGATGACTTTCGGGATGAAGCGCCGCCGTCTCGAGGCGGAACTTGGGCGGGAGCACTTTTGCCCTCCGGCGGAGCGATTCCGCCGGGGGAACTTCCCTCCCGGAGGGGGAAATCATCGTCATCATCATCACCAACAACTCTCCCAACTTGCGGAGGGCAAACTCCATCAACATCTTCAACATCACCATCTCCTCTCAAACCCTAGTTCATCCTTTGTGTTCAACCTTTGTACCGGAACTATAGATTGGTACTTGTGGGTGACTAGTAGTGTTGATTACATCTTGTAGTTGATTACTATATGGTTTATTTGGTGGAAGATTATATGTTCAGATCCATTATGCTATTTAATACCCCTCTGATCTTGAGCATGATTATCATTTGTGAGTAGTTACTTTTGTTCTTGAGGTCACACGAGAAATCTTGTTGCAAGTAATCATGTGAACTTGATATGTGTTCGATATTTTGATGATATGTATGTTGTGATTCCCTTAGTGGTGTCATGTGAACGTCGACTACATGACACTTCACCATATTTGGGCCTAAGGGAATGCATTGTGGAGTAGTTATTAGATGATGGGTTGCGAGAGTGACAGAAGCTTAAACCCTAGTTTATGCGCTATTCCGTAAGGGGCTGATTTGGATCCCAAAGTTTAATGCTATGGTTAGATTTATTCTTAATACTTTTCTCGTAGTTGCGGATTCTTGCGAGGGGGTTAATCATAAGTAGGAGGTTTGTTCAAGTAAGAACAACACCTAAGCATTGGTCCACTCACATATCAAATTGTCAAAGTAGCGAACACAAACCAAACCAACATGATGAAAGTGACTAGATGAAATTCCCGTGTACCCTCAAGAACGCTTTGCTTATCATAAGAGACCGTTTTGGCCTGTCCTTTGCCTCAAAAGGATTGGGCTACTTTGCTGCACTTTTGTTACCATTACCGTTACTTGCTCGTTACAAATTATCTTGCTACCAAACTACTCGTTACTTATAATTTCAGTGCTTGCAGACATTACCTTGCTGAAAACCGCTTGTCATTTCCGTCTGCTCCTCGTTGGGTTCGACACTCTTACTTATCGAAAGGACTATGATTGATCCCCTATACTTGTGGGTCATCAAGGCTCTTCTCTGGCACCATTGCCGGGGAGTGAAGCGCTCTTGGTAAGTGGAAATCGGTAAGGAAAAATTATTACTATGTGCTGAAATTTATTGTCACTTGTTACTATGGAAAACAATCCTTTGAGGGGTTTGTTCGGGGTATCTTCACCTCGACCGGAACCTCAATTAGTTACCCCTCAACCTACTGCACCTACTGAAAATATTGGTTATGAAATTCCTTCGGGTATGATAGAACAACTGCTAGCTAATCCTTATGCAGGAGATGGAACTGAACATCCTGATATGCACTTGATATATATGGATGAAATTTGTAGATTATTTAATCTTGCAGGTTTACCAGGAGATGAAGCTAAGAAGAAGGTTTTCCCTTTATCTTTGAAGGGAAAAGCATTGGCATGGTATAGGCTATGCGATGATATTGGATCTTGGAATTGGAATCGGTTGAAATTGGAATTTCACCAAAAAAATTATCCTATGCATCTAGTTCATCGTGATCGAAATTATATATATAATTTTTGGCCTCATGAAGGAGAAAGTATCGCTCTAGCTTGGGGGAGGCTTAAGTCAATGTTATATTCATGCCCCAATCATGAGCTCTCAAGAGAAATTATTATTCAGAATTTTTATGCTCGGCTTTCTCATGATTATCGATACATGCTTGATACTTCTTGTACTGGTTCCTTTATGAAGAGGACTATTGACTTCCGGTGGGATCTTTTAGAAAGAATTAAATGCAACTCTGAAGATTGGGAACTCGACAAAGGTAAAGAGTCAGGTATTAAGCTCAAGTATGATTATGTTAAATCTTTTATGAATACCGATGCTTTTCAAAAGTTTAGCACTAAATATGGACTTGACTCTGAGATAGTACCCTCCTTTTGTGAATCATTTGCTACTCATGTTGACCTCCCTAAGGAGAAGTGGTTTAAATATCACCCACCTATCAAAGAAGAAATTAAAGAACCAGTAATAGCTAAAGATGAAACTATTATTTACAATGTTGATCCAGTTGTGCCTACTGCTTATATTGAAAAACCACCTTTCCCTGTTAGGATAAAGGAACATGCTAAAGTCTCAATTGTGGTCAACAAAAGTTATATTAGAACTTCCAAACCTGCTGAACAAATCAAAGTAGAACCTAGTGTTGCTATGGTTAAAGATCTCTTGGTTGAAAATATAGATGGGCATGTTATTTACTTCTGTGATGAAGCTGCTAGAATTGCCAAACCCGATGAAAAAGATAAACATAGACCCGTTGTTGGCATGTCTGTTGTCTCAGTCAAAATAGGAGATCATTGTTATCATGGTTTATGCGACATAGGTGCTAGCGTGAGTGCCATTCCTTTTACCTTATATCAAGAAATTATGAATGATATAGCACCCGCTGAAATAGAAGACATAGATGTTACTATTAAACTTGCTAATAGGGACACCATCACACCACTTGGGATTGTTAGATATGTTGAAGTCTTGTGTAGGAAAATAAAATACCCTACTGATTTTCTTGTTCTTGGTTCCCCACAAGACGACTTTTGTCCCATTATCTTTGGTAGACCTTTCTTGAACACCGTTAATGCTAAAATAGATTGCGAGAAGCAAACTGTCGGTGTTAGTTTTGGTGATGAGTCTCATGAGTTCAATTTTTCCAAGTTTAGTAGAAAACATCATAATAAAGAGTTGTCTAGTAAGGATGAAATAATTAGTCTTGCTTCTATTTGCAAGACCACGAAAATGAAATGCATATTCATGAAAGAAATGAAACAGATAAGATTTTCTTTGAACAACATCCTCTGCTTAAACACAATTTGCCTATTGAAACTCTAGGAGGTCCTCCTCCACCTAAAGGTGATCCTGTGTTTGAATTAAAACAATTGCCAGACACTTTGAAATATGCTTATCTTGATGAGAAAAAGATTTATCCTGTTATTATTAGTGCTAACCTTTCAGAACATGAAGAAGAAAGATTATTGAAGGTTCTGAAGAAGCATTGAGCTGCCATTGGATATACTCTTGATGATTTAAAGGGCATTAGTCCCACTCTCTGTCAGCATAAAATTAATATGGAGCCTGATGCTAAACCCGTTATTGATCACCAACGACGTTTAAATCCTAAAATGAAAGAAGTGGTAAGAACAGAAATACTGAAGCTTCTGGAAGCAGGTATAATCTATCCCATAGCTGATAGTAGATGGGCAAGTCCCATTCATTGTGTCCCTAAAAAGGGAGGTATTACCGTTGTTCCTAATGATAAGAATGAACTTATTCCACAAAGAATTGTCACTGGCTACAGAATGGTAATTGATTTTAGAAAACTAAATAAAGCTACTAGAAAAGATCATTACACTCTGCCTTTTATTGATCAAATGTTAGAAAGACTATCAAAGCACACACATTTTTGCTTTCTTAATGGACATTCCGGTTTTTCTCAAATACCTGTCTCACAACCAGATCAAGAGAAAACCACCTTTACTTGCCCTTTTGGAATTTATGCTTATAGACGTATGCCTTTTGGTTAATGCAATGCACCTGCTACCTTTCAAAGATGTATGATTGCTATATTCTCTGACTTTTGTGAAAAGATTGTTGAGGTTTTCATGGATGATTTTTGCGTTTACGGAACTTCTTTAGATGATTGCTTGAGAAACCTTGATCGAGTTTTGCAGAGATGTGAGCAAACTAATCTTGTCTTTGTGACGCCCCCAGCTCAATCATGCACTATTCATACACGCAAATGCACACGATCAAGCCTAAGGACTCACGAGAAGATATCACAACACAACTCTAAAACATAAATAAAGTCGTACAAGCTTTATATTACAAGCCAGGGGCCTTGAGGGTTCGAATACAAAAGCTCGCATACAAGCGTCAGCAGAAGCATCAGATATCTGAGTACAGATATGAAACAGAAACAGAAAAGCCTTTAGAAAGGCGGGGCAAAATAAAACACTATGATCGAAAGGCGTAGGCCTCCTGCCTAGGACCCTCCGATCCTACTCCTGGTCTTCGGCCAACTTGTAGAAGTAACACCCTCGAGGTGGTAGTAGCGATCGTCGGCGGGGACAGCTGTCTCAGGGGCTCCGACCTCTGGACACGACAAACTGATATGGGGAGAAAAGGAAAACAAAGCAACCGTGAGTACTCAGAAGTACTCAGCAAGCAAGGATCTACACTACATATGCAACATTTTCAAAGAGAGGTTGTATATGTGGACTGGGCTGCAGAAATGCCAGAATAGAGAGGAAAGCCTAGTCCTATCGAAGACTAGCATCTTCAGCGGTCTTGCAGAAATAGAAGAGAGTAGAACAGTACAATATAATGTAGCAGTATCATTAAGTCTCATCCTCACCCAGAGATCCTTTCTCGACGGCCTGCGAGAAAGCAATCCCAGAGCCATATAGTCATCAACCTCATCCTGAGATCCCTTCTCGACTCCCTGCGAGAAGCAATCCCAGAGCCATAGTATCCAAGTATCCAGTTCTAATTGTATCAATCAGGATACAACTTCGAGTGTCCTTTACCGTGGATCCGGCTATCGATAGATGTGTTCTTCCCTGCAGGGGTGCACCAACTTACCCAACACGCTCGATTAACTCCGGCCGGACACACTTTCCTGGGTCATGCCCGGCCTCGGCCAAACGACACACCGCAACCCTACCTACAGCTTAGCAGAGAGGTCCCCGTCGGTCTACATCCTAAGCGCAAGGGGGTCTTCGCCATCGCCCCTCGCCCTCCGGGTCGTTCCGCATAGGGTGGATACCAGCATCACCTCGGGTGACCGACACGATCCGACCGTGCCGCCATGCTGAACTGGACGTCTGACAGAGCTTTTGGCTGATGCATACGATGCAGAACGCCCATACTATGCCCACGTGATGGTTAGTGCTATCAGGCCAGAAGGCCTGCTCGGATCAAATATCCAAATCATTAGTACCTTGGGCTTGCGGTAATGAGCAGAGACTCACGAAAGATGTGACCCCGTCGCCTCGTCTCGAGGACTTGCGGCAAGGGCCAAGAATACCCGGCCACGCCTCGTATTCATCACTCGGGCACCATACAGGCAACCCGCCTTCACAACACACGTGGGTACCCCTCAGGGTCGACCCGCCTATCCAAGTAACAGTGTAAAGTCCAAGTATCCGTGTGTCCATAACATCAGAGGAATACGAGGTATCACCCTCGTTGAATTCCCACTCGATGTATCCATCAAGGTGAACTCGGAGGAATCACCCTCGATGGGTTCACACTTGATGTGTTGCACGACAACGTCGTTACCGGAAGTGGTGAAGGAGGAATCACCCTCGATGACCACGACCAAGTAGCTACTCTACAGAGTTAACATCAGAAGTGCTACAAGAGGTTTCACCCTCGGCACTCGATAGTAACGCTGCAGTGTCGTTACAACTAAGGGGGGTGATGTGCGGTGTCGGGGCCTGGTCTTCAATCCTGTTGATCGGGTCTTCTGATAATCCAGTGGGGCGGTCGGGACTAGTGGGATCACTGATAGGTCTCTACCTAGCCTATACTAAGCAGTTTTAGGATATGCAGGTAATTATCAATAGCAGGTTACAATAAACAGGCTATGCATCAGAATAGGTAAAGCAGTAGCAGCAGCAATTCTAATGCAAGCATGAGAAATTAGAATGCGCGATATCGGGATGATCAAAGGGGGGGCTTGCCTGGTTGCTCGGCGGCAAGGGCAAGGTCGTCAACGGTGGCGTCGGGCTCCAGAGCTGCATCAGTCTCGGGGACTACGTCGGTACCGGAATCTTCCGGAAAGAAGTAACGGAGGGGAAGCACAATAAATAACAGAGCAATCAAAGCATCACAAAGCGTAGCATGGTAAATACGCGGTGACAGAGGTGATCTAACGCAGTGCCGGGTGATACTGGCGAAGGGGGAATTCATCCGGGAATGTTTTCCCGGTTCCGGACATTTGTCAGACAGATGACCAGAGGGGAACGGTTGCAAGTTCGCTATGCTAGGGATGCGTGATGGACGAACGGACCGCGTATTCGGATTCGTCTCGTTGTTCTGAGCAACTTTCATGTACAAAGTTTTTCGATCTGAGTTACGGATTATTTTATATGATTTTCTAAAGATTTTATTAATTTTCTGGAATTTATTTAATTATTTAAATTAGAATTATCCGGAAAAAGTGCTTGCTGACATCATCATGATGTCAGCATGACATCAGCAGCCTATTTAATTAATTAACAGTAGTTAATTAGGTTAATTAAATCATTAAGTTAATTAAACTTAATTAGTCTTAATTAATCAGAGTTAATTAGGTTAATTGGCAATTAATTATCTAATTAATATTAATTCATTTTTTTTATATTTTTTTTTAAACAGTGGCTGGGCGTGGGGCCCCGTTGTTAGTGGCCCAAAGGGGCCAAACGGGGCGGGCGTTGGGCGCTGGGCGCTGCCCGAATGTCGCAGGCGCGGCTACTGGGGCCTGGCGCCGGCGGCCGCTGTGGCCGCGGCCACTGCCGGAGCAGCAACAATAAGAGGGGGGGCACAGTGAGCGGCGGGCCGGCGAGCTACGGTGGTGCGGGGCAAAGCACCGAGCGGGGCGAGCAGGGGCTGCCGGGGGCACGGTCGGCGCAGCGAGGGAGCGGTCAGGGGCGCGCGACGGCGCGGTGGCCGGAGCGGGTGGAGGCGCGGGAAGGCGCCGGCGAACGACGAGCAGCTGCAGCACGGGTGAGGGGGGGTGAGGTCGTCGCGGACGAGGGGAAGCGCGGCGTGGCGCGGCTGTGCGGTGAGGCACGCAGGGGGGGGAAGCGAGAGGTGGGGCTAGCAGCGGGCGCGACCACAGTGGCGCGCGGGCTCGTTCGGGAGGCCGCGGGCGGCGAGCAAGCAACGGCGACGCGAGGCGCGCAGGCCAAGGCAGAGGAGGGGGAAGACGGGATCCATACCCCCGGTGCAGGGGTTCGCCGGCGAGGCGCGGGGAAGTCCGTCGAGGAGGGGGCGAGGACGACGGCGACGCGGATGGGGCGGCGACGGGCGGCGCCGGCGATGCGACATGACGACGGCGTCGGGCTCGAGGAGAATAGGGGATCGAGGGGAAGAGTGAGGGGTAGCTAGGGTTTCGGTTCGGTGGGGGTGGGGGTTAAGCGGGGCAGTGGGGGAGGCAGGCTGGGCCAGGTGGGCCGTCCAGTGCGGCGGCCAGCTAGGCTGTTTGGCCCAGCGGGGAGGGGGGGCTGGTTCTTTCCTTTTTTATTATTTCTTGTTTTTGTCTTTTGTTTTATTTTTCCTTTTCTGTTTTCTTTTTAGTTCCTGTTTTGTCTTTTATTTTTTTTAATTCAAATGACTTTTGTATTTTATGAAACTTGCCCAAATATTCACAGTGCAATATTAGACATTGTTAGAAAATGGTTTGGAGTACAAATGATTTTGTCTTTATTTTATTTAATTGAGAAAGGGTTAAATAACTCTGTTTTGTGGTTGTTAGAGTCACATAATTTATCTAGTATAGGTTGAATATAATTTTAGAATAGTCTCTGGAATATTTGTTATTTAATGAACATTTTAGTTTCTGATTTGAGCATCTTTTATTTATTTTATTTTCTTTGAATTTAATTTTGAATTTTGAGTTAGGAGCTGAATGCAATTATGATGCAAATGATGTTTAGGCACTCATAACCATGATGACATGGCATAATCAAAAGGGTGATCACTGTAGCTTAATACATGAGTTGTTATAGTCTTGAATTGGGAGAAGTGCCACTTTATGGTTAATGAAGGTATTGTCTTGGGACATAAAATTTCTGAACGAGGTATTGAGGTGGATAAAGCTAAAGTTGATGTAATTGAGAAAATGCCATGCCCTAAAGATATCAAAGGTATTCGTAGTTTCCTCGGTCATGCTGGTTTCTATAGGAGGTTTATTAAAGACTTCTCTAAAATTTCTATGCCTCTTACAAATCTTTTACAAAAGGATGTTCCATTTGTTTTTGATGATGATTGTGTAGAAGCCTTTGAAACACTTAATAAAGCCTTGATTTCTGCACCTATTGTTCAACCACCTGATTGGAACTTGCCTTTTGAAATTATGTGTGATGCTAGTGATTATGTTGTTGGTGCTGTTCTAGGACAAAGAGTCGATAAGAAATTAAATGTTATTCATTATGCTAGTAAAACTCTGGACAGTGCTCAACAAAATTATGCTACTACTGAAAAGGAATTCTTAGCAGTGGTGTTTGCTTGTGATAAATTTAGATCTTACATTGTTGATTCTAAAGTGACTGTTCATGCCGATCATGCTGCTATAAAATATCTTATGGAAAAGAAGGATGCTAAACCTAGACTCATTAGGTGGGTTCTTTTGCTACAAGAATTTGATTTACATATCATTGATAGAAAGGGAGCTGAGAACCCCGTGGCTGATAACTTGTCTAGGTAAGAAAATATTCTTGATGACCCACAACCTATTAATGATAGTTTTCCTGATGAACAATTAGCTGCAATAAATGTTTCTCATAACACTCCTTGGTATTCTGACTATGCCAATTATATTGTTGCTAAATATATACCACCTAGCTTCACATACCAACAAAAGAAAAAATTCTTCTATGATTTAAGACATTACTTTTGGGATGACCCACATCTTTATAAAGGAGTAGATGGTATTATTAGACGTTGTGTACCTGAGCATGAACAGGGACAAATCCTACGGAAATGTCACTTCGAAGCTTATGGAGGACATCAAGCGGGAGATAGAACTGCTCACAAGGTATTGCAATCTGGTTTTTATTGGCCTACTCTCTTCAAGGATGCCCGTAAGTTTGTTTTATCTTGTGATGAATGTCAAAGAATTGGTAATATTGGTAAGCGTCAGGAAATGCCTATGAATTATTCTCTTGCTGTTGAACCATTTGGTGTTTGGGGATTTGATTACATGGGACCTTTTCCTTCCTCTAATGGGTATACACAAATTTTGGTTGCTGTCGATTATGTTACTAAGTGGGTAGAAGCTATTCCAACTAGTAGTGCTGATCACAACACCTCTATTAAAATGCTTAAGGAAGTCATTTTCCGAAGGTTTGGAGTCCCTAGATATTTAATGACTGGTGGTGGTTCACATTTTATTCATGGTGCTTTCCATAAAATGCTTGCTTAATATGATGTTAACCATAGAATTGCATCACCTTATCATCCTCAGTCGAGTGGTCAAGTTGAACTTAGCAATAGAGAAATAAAATTAATATTACAAAAAACTGTCAATAGGTCCCGAAAGAATTGGTCTAAGAAGTTAGATGATGCACTTTGGGCTTATAGAACAGCATATAAAAATCCTATGTGTATGTCTCCGTATAAAATGGTTTATGGAAAAGCTTGTCATTTGCCTCTTGAGTTAGAACATAAAGAATATTGGGTAATTAAAGAACTCAACTATGATTTCAAACTTGCCGGTGAAAAGAGGTTATTTGATATTAGCTCACTAGATGAATGGAGAACCCAAGCCTATGAAAATGCCAAGTTATTTAAAGAAAAGGTTAAAAGATGGCATGACAAAAGAATGCAAAAGCGTGAGTTCAAAGTTGGAGAATATGTTCTTTTGTACAACTCTCGTTTCAGATTCTTTGCAGGAAAACTCCTCTCCAAATGGGAAGGACCTTATGTTATCGAGGAGGTTTATCGATCCGAAGCCATCAAGATAAATAATGCCGAAGGTACTAACCCGAAGGTTGTCAATGGGCAAAGAATAAAACATTATATCTCAGGTACGCCCATTAATGTTGAAAGCAATATTATCCAAACCATGACACCGGAAGAACATGTAGGAGATATGCCCTAGAGGCAATAATAAATGTTATTGATTATCTCCCTGTTCATAATTAGGTTTATGTTCCATGCTATAACTGCTATGGTTCTCGAGTCTGCAAATAAAACGAGGCTCGGAGGAAGACTCATATGCACGTGTGGAATAATAAATGATAAAATGTATTCCTAGTCAAGCCTCTATGACTGGCTCAAGTATTGCATGATGATCCTGTTTTCCTGATCATGGGCATGACTATGCCAGCAATTTTGAGGGCACAATGTTAACAGAACATTTGTGTTGAATCGACCCGATTGATGTTATGCTATGAGGTTCTTTCGTCACAAGTTAATGGTTAATAACACAGAGATGGTTAATGTTTGCATGATTCCTTAGACCATGAGAGTATCGAGTTTCTTCATGCTTGCTTCATGAACTTTGGGGTTTGTTAAACGTCATCCGTAAATGGGTGGCTATTACGGCGGCTTACGGGTTGATGGAAAAGTGTGTCAAGTAACTTGATAGCTCAAGATTGGGATTTGCTCCTCCGGCGATGGAGAGATATCTCTGGGCCCTCTCGGTGTTACGATATCCATCATCGTCTGGCCAGACACTTTGTGATTTGATCACGGGGATGCCGGAACATGGTAACGAGAAAAGAGAACAATACCGGTAACGAGGTAACTAGCATAGTGGACAAGTGTTGATCCACGGGAATGCCAACATGTCTCACCTCGGGTATTTGTAACATATCACGAAGCAACAGGAATAGCACACGGCAACTGGAGGTTCACTCGAATATTCATTCGTGTGGGTATAGGGGTCAATATGGGTGTCCACGGCTCCGATGTTGATCATTGATCGGAAGGGGTTCCGTGTCATGTCTATACTTCACCGAACCTATAGGGTCACACGCTTAAGGGTCATCTATCTGCTGAATACTAGATAGGGAGTCTGAGAGAAAATCACCGAAAAAGTTTCGGACACCGAAAAGTTTCGGACACCGAAAAGTTTCGGACAGCGGAAAAGTTCCGCAGAGAGAGGTCACCGGATGAGTTCCGGTGAAACTGAAAAGTTGTTTCAGGGGATACCATTAAGTCAAAATGGTTTCGGCACATGCCTGATAACTCTTGGAGGATACCAGAATCATTCTGGAAACTTCTGGGAATTTTCTGGAAGAAAAACCGGAAATGTTCCGGGGCTGCCGGAACCGCTTCAGATGCTTTTCACAGATGAAATCACTAAACTGGAATTGTTCCAGAACGCATTGAAAATTATTTTAGTGGGTACTGGAAATGTTCTAAGCCCACATAAATATTTTCAGTTCGAACGGACGCTGAAAAATGTCGTCGTGAATAGTGAAAGTGCTTTTTGGGAATTTTATGGAAAGCACCTTTTTGGAAATTCCAAAAGGGCCTTCTAGAAGGGGAAGGAGGGCATGGCACCTCATGGGGGGGGTCCCCCCCCAAGGGTGGCCGGCCAAGGAGGGGGAGCACCATGGTGCTCCACATGGCACTCCCATATGGCATATTCCCTTTTGGAAAGGGATATTCCAAGGGCACTTTGGGGTTTTTGTGTGACAATTTTACCCCTTGGCTAGCCTATATATAGGAGTGATCTTGGCAGCCATTTCCCCATCCTTAGCTCTCACACAAGCCATGCATGATCTGGCATTCTCTCTCCCTCCCAGCGAAATAGTTTCGTAGAGCCGAAAGGCTGTCTGGGTTCCGGTGGGAACTAGTTCTGGACGGCGAAGCCCTGCCGGATAGATGACACCGTATGTGTGCAACTCTGTAGAGAGGTCGTAGTTTCGATCTTAGTGCCCGAGGGGCTGTTCAAGAGTGCCTCCCGAAGGGCTGTCCAAGTGACGGTCCGGGTTCTGTGAGTCCTCCCGAAGGGCTGTCCGAGTGACCGTTCGAGTTTCGAAGGTCCTCCCGAAGGGCTGTCCGCGACATCGTCTCGGGGACTGTTCGACAGCCTCCCGGAGGGCTGTCCGAAGGGAAGACGAGGGTATACATCCTCGCGGTTGGGAGGTTGTAAATCCTAGCTGCGGGGATCTGCACCGCCGATCGTCATCGACTCTACTTCCGCTGCGCTTCGAGTCGGTAACGAAAATGATCAAACCTTGTATGCAGTCTCCATAGTGGTCCTGGGCTGGTGCGTAGGTCGGAAAATTTTGTTTTCTGCTGCGTTACCCTACAGTGGCATCATGAGCCGTGCTATGCGTAGATGCAGGTTGCGATCTAGAATACATAGAGATGTATGGGTGTTGCACAATATAATTAGGTAGTAGATGAGTTCTATTACTGAAAATTATTTGTGCGGGTAGCAGATGAAATCTGTTACCCGATGTTCTTGTTGCTTCCCTGGAATTTGCATATTTCTGATCTTGATAACAGTATGGTGGAGTTTCAAAGTTCTGGCAATCCGCGATCCTGATTGATCAACGAAGTGCTAACAGTTCATTGAATTCCACCGTAGTTAAAAGGAAAGATGAAATTTCACAGACAAAAGGGCAATGCAGATATGATCTGCACGGGGGTCATGCGTATGACGAAGTTTAGTATGGGGCTCGAGATTTTATTATCTCGGTTTTCATACACCCTGGAAAGTTAATCTAGCAACTTGAATTATCATACTTGATGATGGACGTTGGTAGCTTCGGTTTGTTTCGAAACCTTAGAAGCCACGTAAAACAAGTTTTTGCATGAACCGATTAGAGGCGTCTAACTTGGTTTTGCAGGAGGGTTTACATGTGCATGTGATGTGGTATAGCAGTGCTCATAATAATTTGATTATGTATGAGATGACTATATAATGTAAATTGATTAACATGACCTGCGTGTCATGATTCGGCATGATGGCTGGAGCCATATGATTGCACTTTAAATGACCTGTGTGTCAACCTTGTGTAATGCATTATTTTATTAGCTATAGAGATAGCAATATTATCTGCTGCATCGACAAGGTGGTGGAAATCTTCGCGAAGGTGAACACCGACGCGAATGCCAAAGACGAAGAAATACAAGACTTCTCCGTCAGAAAGGGCTATACCATATCATGCTATTATGAATTGCCTGAGATGTTTATCCCTTATGATGCACCCTTTTTGATTGCGCGGTAGTCGCCTTTTATTAGGGTGATCTCTCACAAAAATATCGAGTAGTTAGTGTTCTCCCAAGTGTAGCACCGTCACGGCACCTAACTTTTCGGGGTATCACATGCTAACATGGGTACGAACGATTAGGGATGTGTGAGGCGGGTGAGTTGAGACCTCGCAGCGAGATCACTTGGTTGTCTTGACGTTCAGGCATGAAAGTCATGAGCTCGGAACACACGCATCGAAAGATGAACAAGAGTCACATAGAGATGTGATTGGCAAGTTTGCCTACCGATTGAGATTTTCGTCATCAGTGATGCTACCATCAATGGCGTTGAATTGAAATGCGGATCTTGAATCACTCACAATCAATTATGAGAGATATTGATTTGAGTGGGAGCGCACTGTAGAATTAATTCTTTTAATTCTCAGTGCAATTAATTTTGAACACTGTCTAAGTGTGATTTGCATAATAGTTGTAGAATAATGGCTCGCATTTCCACCTTCCCTATTAAAATTGAATAGCTGTTAAATATCTGGTTAAAACTTTATGGTTGGTAACGTAATGTGAGGATTGTCCTCAAGAGTGCCGAGAAGGACTTTGTCCTATCGCATACTTTCGGTATTCTCTCGCTTATGCTATGGATCATGTGACTCTCGTCCGTTGATCCAAAAGCTAGAATTCCATTTCAGTCAAGCGCAATATGTTTGTTTCCATGAGACCCAAACTTCGAAAGTTTGGATAGTTATGTGATATTCATGGAATCTGAAAATTATTTTCAGAGACAGACAAAGGCTAAAAGATATGAGATAGCCAAAGCAATGTTTGTTTGCAAACTATTAGTAAAGGAGTTTACTATGCATTAGACTGATAAAAGAGGGATCCAGGAGAACGCCTGTCATATGATGAAAGGTGAATAAAACAACAACTTAAAGAGAAAGGAAGTGTCCAAAGGGTGTTAGTGTGACTTACATGCCTAGGAAGTCCAGGGCTAACGCCACTCTTAAGTTGGGTGCTTCTTCTGAGAGTAGGAGAAATACTAAAAGTTAAACTGTTAGAAGTATAAAGGCAGAAAGAAAGAAGACTGGAATATCCAGCTCATGTATGAATGTCATACAAGTTTTTGATGTATAGAAGGCTGGTCAAAGATATAGTTCTTGGGAATTATGATTAAATTGTTAATCACTGATTCTTGGTATTGTGAGTTAATCACAAAGATACCCGCTCGATTGCTTTCTATTGTAACTCGATGTAAAAACTACTATGGCCTGAAAGACTAGCCAGGAATGAGGTTTTGGTATACACAGGGAACATAGTAAATGTTACTATACCTTCCATCGGTGTATTACCGTCTGTATTTATTTTCATAATTCATTTAGAGTTTCACAAACTCTAGCCCATTGCATAAGGTATCTTGCAAGAAGGTTGTTCATAAGAGAACTTTTTATGTTCGATGTTATGAATAACATAAGGGCCATACTTTCATTGAGAATGAGATGTATGTTATGAAAAATGATAATAATATATTACTCTGGATTTACTTTCATAATTCATTTTAGAGTTTCATACACTCTAGCCCATTGCATAATGTTTGTTGCAAAAGAGTTGTTCATAAAAACAACAATTGTTGTTCAGTATTATGAATAACATGAAGGGCCATGCTTACATCCAAGATGGGACGTATGTTATGAATATTGATGGTAATATGATACATCCATAACACTGACGCTAAATGTCATAAGACTAAAAGAATACCACACAAGTGTGGCACTGCATTCGGTCACATTGGAGAAACCTGCATGGAAAATTCCATTATGATGGATTTTTGAAGTCCTTTGATTTTGAATCATCTGACACTTGCAACTTTCCTCCGAAAAGTGAAGTGACTGAAATACCGTTCACAGGCCATAAGGAACGGACAACAAACTTATTGGTGATCATCCATTTGATGTGTGTAGTCCGATAAATGTTGTTAGTAGTGGATTTATCTATCTTCAGAAATCACTCAAGTAGATATGTGGATATTTACTTGATGAGACGTAAGTCTGGATCTTTTGAATTCATTCGAAAGGTTTTCAAAAATGAAGTAGAAGTTATTGTAACAAGAAAATTATGTTTCTACAATTCGATTGCAGAAAGGAATATTTGAGTTACAAGTTTAGCGAATGTCTGATGAGTTGTGAAAGTAGTTTCATAACTTACACCTCCCGGAGCACCACTGCATGTGGAAAGTCCGTGAAGATGTAATCAAACCATTTATGACATGGTAAGATCAAAGATGACATATATAAATTTGCCATTATCCCTTTTAAAGAGTGATGCTTTAGAGACTACGGCTTTTACACTGAAAAGAGCTCCATCAGGTCTGTTGAAATGACGCCATGGTATGGTACACCCAACCATGTTATATCTTTTCTTAAACATTTGGAATATGGGGCTTGTGTAAAAGGTTACAAACCTATTCCAAATCAGACAAGTGCTACTTTGTAGGTTATCCCAAGCAATTGGGTATTCCTCCCTCACTATACCGAGGCAAATAGGTTTGCCACAAAGAACGGTATGCTTTTTGAAGAAAATGGTTCTTTCAAAAAGGTCAGTGGGAGAATAATGCAACTCGACGAGATAACCAGTATCTCCGTCATCAGGTCAAAGGAAAGAGACCTTGGAAGTAATTCCAGGGTTTCCTATTGCGACTGATAGGGAAGTCTCTACAATAAAATGTATGGACTTCGGTCGAACTTGCAGCTGAACCACGTAGGCAAGGCTCGTGCAAACCTCTCAGGTGCGCAAACGAGATATTGTTATTAGACAACAGTATACCTACGATACACAAGGAAGCGTTGATGGGCCCTGACTCCGGAATTGGCTAAATGCCAATACAACCCGAGTTAGTTTCCATATAAGTGATTCAAGATTAAAACCTTGATACACCTTTCGGAAGACTTAGAGTCTAACGAATATTTATGGAACTTAAAATTGATACGGATAAAAATGTTTTATCCATGAAGCTCGACTTGTTGCAATACAAGTTCAAGGAGTTGACTACGATGAGATTGTTTCACCGTAGCGATGCTTAAAGTCGGTTCGGGTTGAACTAGCAATTAATACATATTTCAGTCATGAGATATGAAACATGGATGCCAAAAGGAATTCCATAAGATGGAAATGCAACCTAGGACTTGTGAGTGATACAGTCCAAAGTATTTTGTCGATCCAGAGGATGCTAGTGAATGTGCATACTTCAGAGTTCCAGCAATGGACAGAAGAGAGCAAAATGGAGTTGGAATCTTCGCTTTGATGAAATGGTCAAAAAGGTTTTGACTTCATCAATGGGTAACGAAGATGCTTATGATTCAAGAAAGTAAGTGGGAGCATAACAAAATTTCTAAAAACCGTTGTGTGCTTGACACATTGTTAATTGGAAATAAATTTCTTGACACGAATTAGGACTTCATTTGAAAATAGTTTTTCGATGAAGTGCTTGGGCTAAATAGCCTTTATATTAGGCATGATGATCTATGGAGATAGATTTACCTAATGGGGCTGAGCAAAGATACATATTGACAAGATGCTAAAACCTTTTAGCATTAAAAACGTCAAGGAGTGATTCTTGCCGAAGTCACATGGAAAGAGTTTTTGCAAGACTCGGTGTCCCAAAAGACTGATGAGCAAAATACATGATGGAGATTCCACACACTCTTGTGTTTGGATTAATCATGTATTCCATGGTATGTAAAAACAACCAGATATGTCCAATACTCCCAAAGTTGTTGCAAGTATAGATACCAAAGTGATCAAAAGTACTGATCATGGGACAACAGTGAAAAAGGGTCATTAAGTACTATAGTAGCACTGATGACATGTTTTCTCGCAAGCGGAGATCATGAAGAGTTCGTTGTAAAAGGTTACATCGATACAGTCTTCATCCATGCTCCAAGCGATTTTTGATTTATGTTAAGGGTTTTGTGCAATACACAATATGGTGGCACGTTAGTTGAAAATTGTTCCAAACAAGTTACTGTGGCGAATTCTATAACAGAGGCAAAGTATGTTGCCGCCTTTAAAAGCGACAAAGAAGATGTTGAATCATATAGTTCATTCATGAACTTAGTATGGTTCCAAGATGGCTTTTGTCAATGGGACACTACTGCAGGTAGTTGCTCCATAACTCAGTCTGAGGAATCCAGGTTCGACCTGTGATTCACATACATACAAAGCCAAGTCTACACAAAATATGAATTTTGTGAAAGCGTGAAAACGTGAGGATATGCAAAGATACACACGGAGCTGAAGTCGTCAGATCCGTTGGACATCAGGCTATACCACAAGCGAAGCATATTTACACCGGTGTGCCACAGGTGTAAAGTGCATTAGCATTAACTAGATTATTGACTCTAGTGCAAGTGGGAGTCTGTAGGAGATATGCCCTAGAGGCAATAATAAATGTTATTATTTATCTCCGTGTTCATAATTAGGTTTATGTTCCATGCTATAACTGCTGTGGTTCCTGAGCCCGTATATCCATAAAGGCTCTGGGGAAAACCCATGTGCACGTGTGGAATAATAAACGATAAAATGTATTCCTAGTCATGCCTCTAAGACTAGCTCAAGTGTTGCATGATGATTATGTTTTCCCAATCATAGGCATGTCTATGCCAGCAACTTTGAGGGCACAAATGTTAGAAGAACATTTGTGTTGAATCGACCCGATTGATGTTATGCTATGAGATACATTCGTCACAAGTTAATGGTTAATAGCACACGGCAACTGGAGGTTCACTCGAATATTCATTCGTGTGGGTATAGGGGTCAATATGGGTGTCCACGGCTCCGATGTTGATCATTGATCGGAAGGGGTTCCGTGTCATGTCTATACTTCACCGAACCTATAGGGTCACACGCTTAAGGGTCATCTATCTGCTGAATACTAGATAGGGAGTTTGAGAGAAAATCACCGAAAAAGTTTCGGACAGCGGAAAAGTTCCGCAGAGAGAGGTCACCGGATGAGTTCCGGTGAAACTGAAAAGTTGTTTCAGGGGATACCATTAAGTCAAAATGGTTTCGGCACATGCCTGATAACTCTTGGAGGATACCAGAATCATTCTGGAAACTTCTGGGAATTTTCTGGAAGAAAAACCGGAAATGTTCCGGGGCTGCCGGAACCGCTTCAGATGCTTTTCACAGATGAAATCACTAAACTGGAATTGTTCCAGAACGCATTGAAAATTATTTTAGTGGGTACTGGAAATGTTCTAAGCCCACATAAATATTTTCAGTTCGAACGGACGCTGAAAAATGTCGTCGTGAATAGTGAAAGTGCTTTTTGGGAATTTTATGGAAAGCACCTTTTTGGAAATTCCAAAAGGGCCTTCTAGAAGGGGAAGGAGGGCATGGCACCTCATGGGGGGGGTCCCCCCCCAAGGGTGGCCGGCCAAGGAGGGGGAGCACCATGGTGCTCCACATGGCACTCCCATATGGCATATTCCCTTTTGGAAAGGGATATTCCAAGGGCACTTTGGGGTTTTTGTGTGACAATTTTACCCCTTGGCTAGCCTATATATAGGAGTGATCTTGGCAGCCATTTCCCCATCCTTAGCTCTCACACAAGCCATGCATGATCTGGCATTCTCTCTCCCTCCCAGCGAAATAGTTTCGTAGAGCCGAAAGGCTGTCTGGGTTCCGGTGGGAACTAGTTCTGGACGGCGAAGCCCTGCCGGATAGATGACACCGTATGTGTGCAACTCTGTAGAGAGGTCGTAGTTTCGATCTTAGTGCCCGGAGGGCTGTCCAAGTGACGGTCCGAGTTCTGTGAGTCCTCCCGAAGGGCTGTCCGAGTGACCGTTCGAGTTTCGAAGGTCCTCCCGAAGGGCTGTCCGCGACATCGTCTGGGGGACTGTTCGACAGCCTCCCGGAGGGCTGTCCAAAGGGAAGACGAGGGTATACATCCTCGCGGTTGGGAGGTTGTAAATCCTAGCTGCGGGGATCTGCACCGCCGATCGTCATCGACTCTACTTCCGCTGCGCTTCGAGTCGGTAACGAAAATGATCAAACCTTGTATGCAGTCTCCATAGTGGTCCTGGGCTGGTGCGTAGGTCGGAAAATTTTTGTTTTCTGCTGTGTTACCCTACAGAACACATAAAGGAAACCTTCCGAAACACTCCAGAATCGTGAAAAAAATAAGGTACGTGATACGGTAAGTAAACGGACTCCGAAAAATCCGCAAAAATATTTTCTGTCTATTTTGGAATATAACAAAAATTAGGAAAATAAGAAACAACCAGGAAGGCACCCCTGATGGGCACAAGACACCAGGGCGCGCCTGGCTTGCCAGGCGCGCCTAGGTGGGTTGTGCCCACCTCGGGTACCTTCCGGACTCCGTTTTTCTTCCGTTTGCTTGTTTCCC
The DNA here is from genome assembly GCA_011799875.1 of Thinopyrum elongatum. Taxonomy (NCBI): domain Eukaryota; kingdom Viridiplantae; phylum Streptophyta; class Magnoliopsida; order Poales; family Poaceae; genus Thinopyrum; species Thinopyrum elongatum. The sequence goes on along the minus strand of CM022300.1, from coordinate 17,291,350 downwards.
AAGATAAAAAATCTTTATATACCCCCCGAACCTATTGACCACCGTATCACAGAGAAATCTTCTGTTTTCTTTTCTTGTTGTTTTCCTGACAGATATGAAAATATGTCGTCTCAAGATTCCGAGGAGGAGTGCCCAGTTTCTTATTAGCCTTTAGATAAAAATATCTTCAAGGATACCTATCCCTACATATGGTTCTCCGATGAAGAAGATGAAGATGAACCAGTCCCTCCTTATTTCAAGCATGAAAGCATGGAGGCATTAGGCAAGAGGATAATAAAGCTTGGGATGGAGAATGAAGAGTTAAGGATAGATAATTTTTACCTTCGAAATAAGTTGGTGAAAAAGGCAAACAAACCCTCTACTTCATCACCACCACCTCCTTCTTCATCAACAAAAGAAGATTGAGTAATCGGGTATGGGCACTCCCCTTGGCTTGTGCCAAGCTTGGGGTAGGTGCCCCGGTATCGTATCACCTCCATTATCTTTTGCCTTTACTTATCTTAGTTCGATCCATAGTTATCTTTTGCTTCAGATGAATAAAAGTTGAGTTCGATCCTTTCTTTTCGAGTGTTTGCTTAGTGATCTATCTTTGTAATCGTGTGCGAGATATATAATAAAGTTTAGTTTGAGTTTTGTTTTCTTTACTTTCATGTTCAATAAAAAGAAAGGAAATAAATGAAAAAGATCATATGCTAATTTTATGGTAAGTAATGACATCACATAAGGAAGAGTATAAGTAGAAAATTTTATTGGAGATTGACAAACATAGCATTGGTCAATAATGAAATTCATGAAAGAATTAATAGGGGAAGAGAAGATTCACATGCAAATACACTATCCTGGACATCTTTTGTGATTGTGAGCCCCCATCAAAATATTATATGCCAAAATTGTTGATGTTGGACAAGGAAGACAACGTAATGATTTATGTTTGTTCATATTCACATAGAAGTTATATTGTCATAGATCCTTTAACATGTGGTGCTTGCCCCCATCTTTGCTAGCCAAAAATTCCGCACTAAGTAGAGATACTACTTGTGCATCCAAAAACCTTTAAACCCAAATCTTATTTTGAGAGTCCACCATACCTACCTATGGATTGAGTAAGATCCTTCAAGTAAGTTGTCATCGGTGCAAAAAGGCAATAAAAATTGCTTCTAAAAGTGTTGGATCATTTAGTGTAAGAGAAAATTGAGCGTTGTACGAACTTGTGATGGCAAAGAATAAAAGCGACAGACTGCATAATAAAGGTTGCTATCATAAGGGGCAATATAACGTGACATTCTTTTGCATTAAGGGATTGAGCATACAAACAAATAAGCGCATGGCAACCTCTACTTCCCTCTGCGAAGGGCCTATCTTTTACTTTTATGTATTTACTTTTATGCAAGAGTCAAAGTTCTTCTCTCTATTCCTTTTTATTTTCTCTTTTGGCAAGCATCATGTGGTGAGGAAAGATCTAGGCACATATATCCAGTTGGATATGAGTAGCATGAGTTATTATAGTTGACATCACCCTCGAGGTGAGTATGTTGGGAGGCGAAACTATAAGCCCCTATCTTTCTATGTGTCCGGTTGAAACGTTTTGCTCATGTGTATGCGGTGAGTGTTAGCAATCATAGAAGACTATATGATGGTTGAGTATGTGGACTTGCCAAAAAAGGGCTCCGATATGTGACCCTTCCTGAAAAGATGATGAATTGTAGTTGCAAAGTTGACTGAGAACAGAGTTTGTTGGTTTTCAATAGAGTTTATGCTTTATACTTCGATGTTGTGATGAATTGTTACTTGTTCATGAGAAGTTATATGATAAAAGTTCTATGATAAAGTTTTATATTAAAGTTTGTTACTGTTATAATAATATACATGATGCTTCTATGTCCGTATTTTGTTTTTATCGACACCTCCCTCTCTAAGCATGTGGACATGTTTTTCGATTTCGGTTTTCGCTTGAGGACAAGCGAGGTCTAAGCTTGGGGGAGTTGATACGTCCATTTTGCATCATGTTTTCCTACTGTTATTTATGATGTTTTTATGCATAATAATGCTTTTTGGAGTGATTCTAATGCCTTTTCTCTCATAATATGCAAGGTTCACACAAAGAGGGAGAATTCCGGCAGTTGGAAATTTGGACCTAAAAAAGCTACGACAGGCTACCTATTCTGCACAACTCCAAATGAGCTGAAACTTCACGAGGAATTTTTATGGAATAAATAAGAATTATTGGAGCAAATAACTACCAAAGGGGGCCCACCAGGTGGGCACAACCCACCTAGGCGCGCCCTGGTGGGTTATGCCCTCCTCGGCCCACCTCCGGTGCCCCTCTTCTGGTATATAGGTCATTTTGACCTAGAAAAAATAAGGAGAGGACTTTTGGGATGAAGCGCCACCGTCTCGAGGCAGAACTTGAGCAGGAGCACTTTTGCCCTCCGGCGGAGCGATTCCGCCGGGGGAACTGCCCTCCCGGAGGGGGAAATCATCGTCATCATCATCACCAACAACTCTCCCATCTTGGGGAGGGCAATCTCCATCAACATCTTCAACAGAACCATCTCCTCTCAAACCCTAGTTCATCCCTTGTGTTCAATCTTTGTACCGGAACTATAGATTGGTACTTGTGGGTGACTAGTAGTGTTGATTACATCTTGCAGTTGATTACTATATGGTATATTTGGTGGAAGATTATATGTTCAGATCCATTATGCTATTTAATACCCCTCTGATCTTGAGCATGATTATCATTTGTGAGTAGTTACTTTTGTTCTTGAGGTCACGGGAGAAATCTTGTTGCAAGTAATCATGTGAACTTGATATGTGTTCGATATTTTGATGATATGTATGTTGTGATTCCCTTAGTGGTGTCATGTGAACGTTGACTACATGACACTTCACCATATTTGGTCCTAAGGGAATGGATTGTGGAGTAGTTATTATATGATGGGCTGCGAGAGTGACAGAAGCTTAAACCCTAGTTTATGCGCTATTCCGTAAGGGGCTGATTTGGATCCAAAAGTTTAATGCCATGGTTAGATTTATTCTTAATACTTTTCTCGTAGTTGCGGATGCTTGCGAGGGGGTTAATCATAAGTAGGAGGTTTGTTCAAGTAAGAACAGCACCTAAGCACCGGTCCACCCACATATCAAATTATCAAAGTAGCGAACACAAACCAAACCAACATGATGAAAGTGACTAGATGAAATTCCCGTGTACCCTCAAGAACGCTTTGCTTATCATAAGAGACCATTTTGGCCTGTCCTTTGCCTCAAAAGGATTGGGCTACTTTGCTGCACTTTTGTTACCATTACCGTTACTTGCTCGTTACAAATTATCTTGCTACCAAACTACTCGTTACGTATAATTTCAGTGCTTGCAGACATTACCTTGCTGAAAACCGCTTGTCATTTCCTTCTGCTCCTCGTTGGGTTCGACACTCTTACTTATCGAAAGGACTACGATTGATCCCCTATACTTATGGGTCATCAGAATCCCCCTCTCCGGAGCCCCGAACGGACTCCAAATCAGTCCTCCCGATGAAGAACAGGAGGTGGCGGCGGCTCCGTATCGTAAAACGCGATGAATCCTTCTCTCTGATTTTTTTTCTCCCTGAATAGGGTTATATAGAGTTGGAATTGAGGTCGGAGGAGGTCCAGGGGGCCCACAAGCCCTCTAGGCGCGCCCTAGGGGGGGCGCCCCCAGGCTTGTGGCCTCTGGGTGGACCCCCTCTGGATAATTCTTGCGCCAGTATTTTTTATTAATCCCAAAAATATTCTCCGTAAATTTTTAGGTCAATCCGAGAACTTTTATTTCTGCACAAAAATAACACCATGGCAATTCTGCTGAAAACAGCGTCACTTCGGGTTAGTTCCATTCAAATCATGCAAATTAGAGTCCAAAACAAGGGCAAAAGAGTTTGGAAAAGTAGATACGATGGAGACGTATCACTCCTCAACCTACTGAACCTACTGAAAATATTTATTATGAAATTCCTTCGGGTATGATAGAGAAACTTCTAGCTAATCCTTATGCAGGAGATGGAACACTACATCCTGATATGCATCTAATCTTTGTGGATGAATTTTGTGGATTATTTAAGCTTGCAGGTTTGCCCAGAGATGAAGTCAAGAGGAAGGTCTTCCCTTTATCGTTGAAGGGAAAGGCATTGACATGGTATAGGCTATGTGATGATATTGGATCATGGAACTACATCCGATTGAAATTGGAATTTCATCAGAAGTTTTATCCTATGCATCTGGTTCATCGTGATCGGAATTATATATATAATTTGGCCTCGTGAAGGAGAAAGTATCGCTCAAGCTTGGGGGAGGCTTAAGTCAATGTTATATTCATGCCCCAATCATGAGCTCTCAAGAGAAATTATTATTCAGAATTTTTATGCTCGGCTTTCTCGTAATGATCAATCCATGCTCGATACTTCTTGTACTGGTTCTTTTATGAAGAAGACTATTGAATTCAAATGGGACTTATTGGAAAGAATTAAACGTAACTCTGAAGATTGGGAACTCGACGAAGGTAAGGAGCCAGGTATAAACCTTAAGTTTGATTGTGTTAAATCTTTTATGGATACCGATACTTTTCGTGAATTTAGCACTAAATATGGATTTGACTCTGAGATAGTAGCTTCTTTTTGTGAATCATTTGCTACTCATGTTGATCTCCCTAAGGAGAAGTGGTTTCAATATCATCCTCCCATTGAATTAAAAATAGTAGAACCCATTAAAGCTGAAGAGGAAACTATCACTTATAATGTTGATCCTGTTATTCCTACTGCTTATATTGAGAAACCACCTTTTCCTGTTAGAATAAAGGAACATGCTAAAGCTTCAGCTGTGGTTCGTAATAGTTATACTAGAACACCTACACCCCCTGAACAAATTAAAGTTGAACCAAGTATTGCTATGGTTAGAGATCTCTTGGTCGATAATATTGATGGGCATGTTATTTACTTCTGTGATGAAGGTGCTAGAATTGCTAGACTCGATAATAAAGATAAACATAGACCTATTGTTGGCATGCATGTTGTTTCTGTTAAAATAGGAGATCATTGTTATCATGGCTTATGTGATTTGGGTGCTAGTGTGAGTGCAATTCCCTTTACCTTATATCAAGAAATTATGAATGATATTGCACCTGCTGAAATAGAAGATATTGATGCTACCATTAAGCTTGCTAATAGAGATACTATCTCACCAATTGGGATTGTTAGAGATGTTGAAGTCTTGTGTGGGAAAATAAAATACCCTACTAATTTTCTAGTCCTTGGTTCCCCACAAGATGCTTTTTGTCCCATTATATTTGGTAGACCTTTCTTGAACACTGTTAATGCTAAAATAGATTGTGAGAAAGAAACAGTTAGTGTAAGTTTTGGGGATGTGTCTCATGAGTTTAATTTCTCCAAATTTCGTAGACAACCCCATGATAAAGAATTGCCTAATAAAGATGAAATTATTGGTCTTGCTTCTATTGCCGTACCTCCTACTGAACCTTTAGAACATTACTTGCTAGACCACGAGAATGATATGTTCATGAATGAAAGAAAGGAAATAGATGAAATATTCTTTAAACAAATGCCTGTCTTGAAACATAATTTGCTTGTTGAAACTCTTGGAGACCCTCTACCACCCAAGAGTGATCCCGTGTTCGAGCTTAAACAATTACCTGATACTCTGAAATATGCTTATCTTGATGAAAAGAAGATATATCCTATTATTATTAGTGCTAACCTTTCAGAGCACGAATAAAAGAAATTGTTGAAAACTCTGAAGAAGCACCGTGCAGCTATTGGATACACTCTGGATGATCTTAAGGGCATTAGTCCCACTCTATGCCAGCACAAAATTAATATGGAACCTGATGCTAAACCTGTTATTGATCACCAGCGACGGTTGAATCCAAAAATGAAAGAAGTGGTAAGAAATGAAATATTAAAGCTTCTGGAAGCAGGTATAATTTATCCTATTGCTGATAGTAGATGGGTAAGTCATGTTCACTGTGTCCCTAAGAAGGGAGGCATTACCGTTGTTCCTAATGATAAAAGTGAATTGATTCCGCAAAGAATTGTCACAGGTTATAGGATGGTAATTGATTTTAGAAAATTAAATAAAGCTACTAGGAAAGACCATTATCCTCTGCCTTTTATTGATCAAATGCTAGAAAGACTATCAAAACATACACACTTTTGCTTTCTAGATGGTTACTCTCATTTTTCCCAAATACCTGTATCGCAAGAGGATCAAGAGAGAACTACTTTTACTTGCCCTTTTGGTACTTTTGCTTATAGATGTATGCCTTTTGGTTTATGCAATGCACCTACTACCTTTCAAAGATGTATGACTGCTATATTCTCTGACTTTTGTGAAAAGATTGTTGAGGTTTTCATGGATGATTTCTCTATTTACGGAACTTCTTTTAATGATTGCTTAAGCAACCTTGATCGAGTTTTGCAGAGATGTGAAGAAACTAATCTTGTCTTGAATTGGGAGAAGTGCCACTTTATGGTTAATGAAGGTATTGTCTTGGGGCATAAAATCTCTGAAAGAGGTATTGAAGTTGATAAAGCTAAAGTTGATGCTATTGAAAAAATGCCGTGTCCTAAGGATATCAAAGGTATAAGAAGTTTCCTTGGTCATGCTGGTTTCTATAGGAGATTTATTAAAGACATCTCTAAAATTTCTAGGCCTCTCACTAATCTTTTGCAAAAATATGTTCCATTTGTCTTTGATTATGATTGTGTAGAAGCATTTGAAATACTTAAGACAGCATTAATCTCTGCACCTATTGTTCAACCGCCTGATTGGAACCTACCCTTTGAAATTATGTGTGATGATAGTGATTATGCTGGTGGTGTTGTTCTAGGATAAAGAGTTGATAAGAAATTAAATGTTATCCATTATGCTAGTAAAACTCTAGACAGTGCTTAAAGAAATTATGCTACTACTGAAAAGGAATTTTTAGCAGTTGTGTTTGCTTGTGATAAGTTCAGATCTTATATTATTTATTCCAAAGTTACTGTTCACACTGATCATGCTGCTATTAAATACCTTATGGAAAAGAAAGATGCTAAACCTAGACTCATTAGATGGGTTCTCTTGCTACAAGAATTTGATTTACATATTATTGATAGGAAGGGAGCTGAGAACCCCGTAGCAGACAACTTGTCTAGGTTAGAAAATGTTCTTGATGACCCACTACCTATTGATGATAGCTTTCATGATGAACAATTAGCTGTCATAAATGCTTCTCGTAGTGCTCCTTGGTATGCTGATTATGCCAATTATATTGTTGCTAAATTTATACCACCTAGCTTCACATACCAGCAAAAGAAAAAGTTTTTCTATGATTTAAGTCATTTCTTCTGGGATGACCCACATCTTTATAAAGAAGGAGTATATGGTGTTATTAGACGTTGTGTACCTGAGCATGAATAGGAACAGGAACAGATCCTATGCAAGTGTCACTCCGAGGCTTATGGAGGACACCATGTTGGCGATAGAACTGCACACAAGGTACTACAATCTGGTTTTTATTGGCCTACTCTTTTCAAGGATGCCCGTAAGTTTGTCTTGTCTTGTGATGAATTCTAAAGAACTGGTAATATTAGTAGACATCAGGAAATTCCTATGAATTATTCACTTGTTATTGAACCATTTGATGTTTGGGGATTTGATTATATGGGACCTTTTCCTTCCTCTAATAGTTATACCCACATTTTGGCTACTGTTGATTATGTTACTAAGTGGGTAGAAGCTATTCCAACTAGTAGTGCTGATCATAACACCTCCATTAAAATGCTTAAAGAAGTTATTTTCCCGAGGTTTAGAGTCCCTAGATATTTAATGACTGATGGTGGTTCACACTTTATTCATGGTGCTTTCCGTAAATTGCTTGCTAAATATGATGTTAACCATAGAATTGCATCTCCTTATCATACTCAGTCTAGTGGTCAAGTAGAATTGAGTAATAGAGAAATAAAATTGATCTTGCAGAAGACTATTAATAGATCCAGGAAGAACTGGTCTAAGAAACTTGATGATGCACTATGGGATTATAGAACTGCTTATAAAAACCCGATGGGTATGTCTCCGTATAAAATGGTCTATGGAAAAGCATGTCACTTACCTCTTGAACATAAGGCTTATTGGGCAATTAAAGAGCTCAACTATGATTTCAAATTTGCGGGTGAAAAGAGGTTATTTGACATTAACTCACTTGATGAATGGAGAACCCAAGCTTATGAAAATGCCAAGTTGTTTAAAGAAAAAGTTAAAAGATGACATGATAAAAGGATACAAAAGCATGAATTCAATGTAGGTGACCATGTCTTGCTATACAATTCTTGTTTAAGATTTTTTGCAGGAAAACTTCTCTCTAAATGGGAAGGGCCTTACATTATCGAGGAGGTTTATCGTTTCGGTGCCATCAAGATCAACAATGCCGAAGGCACTAACCCGAAGGTGGTAAACGGGCAGAGAATTAAACATTATATCTCAGGTACCCCCATAAATGTTGAAACCAATATTATTAATACCATAACACTGGAGGAGTACATAAGGGAAACTTTCCAAAACGCCCCAGACCTCCGAAAAGGGATAGGTATGTGATACGGTAAGTAAACCGACTCCAAAACTTTTCCAAAAGCAATTTTACTCCGTTTTGGAATATTTAGAAAATTAGGAAAATAAAAAGTAGTCCGGAAAGTGCACGAGGAGGCGACAAGCCCTGGGGGCGCGCCCTACCCCCTGGGCGCGCATCCCTGGCTTGTGGCCACCCCGTGTGCCCTCCGGACTCCGTTTTCTTGTAGGATACTCCTTTTGGTCGGTAAAAATTCATTATATAATCTCTTGAAGGTTTTGACCACCGTACCACGGCAATATCCTCTGCTCTTGTTTCGAGCTGTTTTTCTGACAGATCTAGATCGCCATGACGTCCCCAAGCGCTCTGAAGGACAAGTTCTTCGAGAAGGTCATCAACCCCTACCTTGCGGAGGTGCTGCAACACCCTCAAACCATTGAGATGCGTGAGGGGGTGCTGCACATCCGTGATGTTCAAGGGCCAAAGAAGACCGGAAGCATGGAGACCAGGCTCGAAGCGATGGAGTAGCAAGTCTTCAAGTGCCAAGGGATGGTGGAACACGGACTCAACGCCAATCACTTAATGATCGCGGAATTTACCCATGATCAAAAGCTGGACGCCAAGAACATCGGGGAGGCCATCTTCAAGCTTCATGAGAAAATCGAGCATCTCCAAGCTCAGATCTATGACCTGCAAAACCAAAACTGTGAGTATGAATATAGATTTAAGAGGATGAGTTTGGCTGCAGATTTGAGGATCCTGGAGACTCGTTCATCTTTTTACGATGGTGATCCTATGCCTTAGAAGACGGAGGACAAGCCTCCCACACCATCAACTCCATCATCACCACCTCCGAAGAAGGAGAATTGAGTACACGGGTATGGGCACTCCCCTTGGCTTGTGCCAAGCTTGGGGGAGGTATCCTGGTATCGTATCACCATCACATCTTTACCTTTATCGTTGTTCTTAGTTTGATCATTTTGGTTATATCTTGGCTTAGTAGAATAAAGTTTTTAGTTTGATCTAGTTTTGAGTTTTGCTTTGTGATCTATCTTCGTAATCGAATCCGTGAGTTATATAATGAAGATTAGTTTTGAGTTGAGGGCTTTGCTTTCTTGCTATGATCTTGAGAAAAAAGAAATAAAGAAAAAGAGTAAAAAGAAGTAAAGGGATTATATAATGATCTTATGGAGGGTGATGACTTCACATATAAGAAGTATGTCGATTGAAACTTGTTGTGAGTTGACAAACATAGTGTTGGTCATTGTTGCAATTAAAAGGAAGTAATAAAGAAAGAGAGGTTCACATATAAATATATCATCTTGGTCATCTTTTATGATTGTGAGCACTCATTAAAATATTATATGCTAAGAAGTTGATGTTGGACAACGAAGACAACATAATGAGTTATGTTTGCTTATTTCCGAATAGAAGTTATATTGTCATGGATCCTCTAACATGTGACGCTTGCTTCCACCTCATACTAGCCAAAACTTCTGCACCAAGTAGAGATACTACTTGTGCATCCAAACACCATTAACCCAGTTTTGCCATGAGAGTCCACTATACCTACCTATGGATTGAGTAAGATCCTTCAAGTAAGTTGTCATCGGTGCAAGCAATAAAAAGGCGCCTCCCGGCCCGCCCCGCTCCCCCCTCCCTCCCCCTCTCCTCCCCTCCCCTCCCGCGGCGCGCCCGCGCGCGCCCGAGGGGATCTCCAACCGCTGCGTTCCTCGCCCCGCTTCCCTCCCCTCCCCCCCGCCGCCGCCGGCGAGCTCCGTCGGGCAAAGCCCGGTGGGCGCGGCGGCGGCGGGGCCCTTCTTCCCCCTCCCCTTGTGGGCGCCGGCGCGGGGCGGCCCCTTCGAGTGGCGGCGCTGGACATCCGTGGGGTCCAGCGGCGTGGCGGCAGTCTCGCGGGGCGGCGGGGTGGCCTGCTGGTGGCGGCGCTCCGGCTCCCTTCGTTTCGCGCGCGGTGGGGCGGCTGCGATGCTCCCGTCCCGGGAGGTGGCGCGCGGCCGGTCTCTTGCCGGATCCGGACGGATCTGGTGTTGGGGGCCGGCCGGCGGCGCGTGGCTCCGGTGGTGCGTGCCCGACGGCTCCGGCGCTTGGAGCTCGATGGGCGGCGCGGGTAGGGCAGCGGTCGGGCGTGGCCGCTGCTCCGGCCGTGGGCGGCGGCGTGGGGAGCTCTCGGTGGTGGCCTCCCGGTGTCGTGGCGGCTCCACGGTAGCTCGACGGATCTGTCCGTGGTAGCGGCCGGCTTCTCCGGCGTCGGCTCGTCTGCGGTCGGGCCGTCTTGACCTTCACCCCATCTCCTCGTCGCCCGGGCGATAATCCCATCAATGGGCTGGTCCTCTCCCAGCTGCGGTCCACCGCTCGTCTCGCGCCCCGGTGCTGCAGGACCGAGCTCGTCCCGCGCTCAATGCAGCAGGACCGAGCTCGTCTCACGCACGGTGCAGCAGGACTGACCTCGTCCCCCTCTCGATGCTGCAAGACCGAGCTCGTCTCGCACTCGGGGCAGCAGGACGGGTCGGTGGATGCCAGTTTTGGCCGACCTATTGGGTGTCGACGCTGGGGGTCGCCCAAGGGTGCGAAAGGTGGGACCTTTCCGCTCGTCTCTTTCGTTGGGGTGCGACGGGTCTCGGGTGAGGTGGTGTCGAGGTCTTGGATGCTGGGGCGGCGGCCCTGGTGGTGGTAGCGCGGTGCTCGTGGGCAGAGCACGTGCCTTGGTGCTGCCCGGTCACCATGGCCGTGTAGGCGGCGTGGTTGTCGGGGTGTGGCGTTCGGTGGCGGTGAGTTTTGGCCGAGGTGAAAACCTGTTCTATCTTCGGACGGACCGGCGGCGGCGAAGATCGTTCCCTTCTTGAAGGCGTCGTCGCGGCTCTCATTGCCCGTCATGCAGCTCCGGGGGAAACTCTAATCCTTGGATCGGGCAGTGGCGGCGCGCCGGTGTCGTTCCCTTCTTGAAGGCGCCGCCTTGGAGCGCATGGTTCATCATATGTAGCTTCATCTCTGCGTGGTGGTAGTGCTAGGGGTGGTGTTGCTGCGCTCAGCGCCTTTGTATCCTGCCCTGGGTGTGTGCGTGTGTTGCGGTGGTGTGGCGTGTGTTTGTACTGGGTGCTTGTTGATTGGTGCTTTATATATAAAGCGAGGCGAAAGCCTTTTTCGGTAAGCAATAAAAATTGCTCTTTAAATATGTATGATTTATTAGTGTGAGGAAAATAAGCTTTATATGAACTTGTGATATGGAAGAAATAAAAGCGACGGACTGCATAATAAAGTTCTTTATCACAAGCGGCAATATAAAGTGATGTTCTTTTGCATTAAGATTTCGTGCATCCAACCAAAAAGCGCATGACAACCTCTGCTTCCCTCTGCGAAGGGCCTATCTTTTACTTTTTAGTACTTACCCTTATGTAAGAGTTAGGGTGATCTTCACCACTTCCTATATTTCACCTTTTTCTTTTGGCAAGCATCATGTGTTGGGGAAAGATCTAGACATATATATCCACTCAGATGTAGTTGATCATGAGTTATTATTGTTGACATTACCCTTGAGGTAAATAGTTGGGAGGCGAAACTATAAGCCCCTATCTTTCTCTGTGTCCAATTGAATCTTTGATCTCATAAGTACCGCGTGAGTGTTAGCAATTATGAAAGACTAAAAGATGATTGAGTATGTGGATTTGCTAGACAAGCTCTTATATTGACTCTTTCCGATGTTATGATAAATTACAATTGTTTCAATGACTAAGATCATAGTTTGTTGGTTTACAATAAAGTTTTGGATTCATACTTTACTTTGTGAATGAATTATCACTCTAGCATGAGAAGTTATATAACAATATATTGTTGTTCCAAAGATGATCATGATGCCTTCATGTCCGTATTTTATTTTATCGACACCTCTATCTCTAAACATGTGGACATGATTATCGATTTCGGCTTTCGCTTGAGGACAAGCGAGGTCTAAGCTTGGGGGAGTTGATACGTCCATTTTGCATCATGCTTTTATATTGATATTTATTGCATTATGGGCTGTTATTACACATTATGGTACAATACTTATGCCTTTTCTCTCTTATTTTACAAGGTTTACACAAAGAGGGAGAGTGCCGGCAGCTGGAATTCTGGACCGGAAAGGAGCAAATCCGAGAGACCTATTCTGCACAGCTCCAAAAGTCCTGAAAATTTACGGAGAATTATTTTAGAATATATAAAAATATTGGGCAAAAAAATACCAGAGGGGGACCCACTAGGTGGCCACAAGCCTGCGGGGGCGCGCCCCTAGGGCTTGTGGGCCCCCTGGTAGGTCTCCGGTGCCCATCTTTGGCTATATGGTGGCTTTTGACCTAGAAAAAAATCAGAAGAGAGCTTTCGGGACGAAGCGCCGCCGTCTCGAGGCGGAACCTGGGCAGGAGCAATCTAGAGCTTCGGCAGAGCGATTCTGCCGGGGAAACTTCCCTCCCGGAGGGGGAAATCGAAGCCATCGTCATCACCAACGATCCTCTCATCGAGAGGGGGTCAATCTCCACCAACATCTTCACTAGCACCATCTCCTCTCAAACCCTAGTTCATCTCTTGTATTCGATCTTTGCCTCAAAACCTCAGATTGGTACCTTTAGGTTGCTAGTAGTGTTGATTACTCTTCGTAGTTGATGCTAGTTGGTTTATTTGGTGGAAGATCAAATGTTCAGATCCTTAATGATATTCAATACCCCTCTGATCTTGAACATGAACATGTTTTGTGAGTAGTTACTTTTGTTTCTGAGGAGATGGGAGAAGTCTTGTTATAAGTAATCATGTGAATTTGGTATTCGTTCGATATTTTGATGAGATGTATGTTGTCTTTCCTCTAGTGATGTTATGTGAACGTCGACTACATGACACTTCACCATGATTTTGGGCCTAGGGGAAGGCATTGGGAAGTAATAAGTAGATGATGGGTTGCTAGAGTGACAGAAGCTTAAACCCTAGTTTATGCGTTGCTTCGTAAGGGGCTGATTTGGATCCACACGTTTCATGCTATGGTTAGATTTATCTTAATTCTTCTTTCGTAGTTGCGGATGCTTGCGAGAGGGGTTAATCATAAGTGGGAGGCTTGTCCAAGTAAGGACAGCACCCAAGCACCGGTCCACCCACATATCAAATTATCAAAGTAACGAACGTGAATCATATGAGCATGATGAAAACTAACTTGACAGTAATTCCCATATGTCCTCGGGAGCGCTTTGCTTTATATAAGAATTTGTCCAGGCTTGTCCTTTGCTATAAAAAGGATTGGGTCACCTTGCTGCACCTTTGTTATACTTGTTACTTGTTACCTGTTACGAATTATCTTATCACAAAACTATCTGTTACCGATAATTTCAGTGCTTGCAGAAAATAGCTTGCTGAAAACCGCTTGTCAATTCCTTCTACTCCTCGTTGGGTTCGACACTCTTACTTATCGAAAGGACTACGATAGATCCCCTATACTTGTGGGTCATCAGCCGTTACTTCAGGATCTCTCTATTAGTATTTTCTATTTGAATTCTTTCAGGCCCACATTGACATGGAGAACAAGTATGTTCGTGGTGGACTCTCAGTTTGTGTGTCAGTGTCTTGTAAAATGTTGTTTTAGTCGATATTCCAGTTCTCTTGTCGACCTTATCTTTGGGAAATGGTTTTAACTGAACCAGCAACCTAAGTTCCTTCTCTATATGATTGCTTTCTGGTTAGGCAAGATGGACAGTTTGTGAGGTTTGGCTGAGCAAATTGGCTGGTTACCATTTGCCTCTACTTCTCATGACATTAGAGTCGTTGTATTGCTCGGAGATTGACATCCTAATTCTCGATTGTTTGTTGGCCACCTTTTCCATGGTTGATCCGGTAGGAGCTAGGGGGACCTTTATTTTGGTCTATCAGTTTTGCTTTCATGGTTGCATCCGTTGTATTCTTACTGGTCAGAATCTGCATAAAAAGTGACTTTATTTTGCCGATTGATAGTGAGATAATGTCGTTTGTTATCAAATGATGTAAGTAGCTTATTTTCCTCTATTTTTCCTCTGTTCTACTTTGGATTTATTATTTCTTTGATCTTCTTTGTTGCAAACGAATTGAACTTCTATTTGCTTGCTGGCCCCAGGGGGAAACGATCTTACGTGAGCCTGCATTAGAAGTTGTGTTTTTGGTTTGTGGTTCTTGCTGTTTGATTACTATCTAATTTGTGATTAGTGTAGAAGTAATGAGAGTTTTAGTCAAGCAAAATGGTAGGTTTCTCTTTGCCTCAGTCTCTCATGGAATAGGAGTCATTGTGCTGCTAGAAAACCATCACTTCCTGGTTCTCGTGTTGTTTGCGGGCCACTTACTCTGGGGATGGTGAGCGAGGCCAGGTGAACACATTTTTTCCTTGGTTGAATTAGTCAATTGGTCCTCCTTGCTCCTATAGTATTCTTACTTTTGAGTGATTGAGTTCTATTTTTATTGGCCATGGTTGATTGTTTTACTGTATTATATTGTATGCTTCTTTTTATGCTGCGGCTATCCTTTTTTGAAGAAAGTAAAGCCGCCATGCTTTATGGTGAGGTTAATCATATACATGTGTGTGTTGTAGGTGGGATGAGGTGGGATGACGATATTGTATTCAAGAACCAGGCTCGTGGAGAGACCAAGATCAACAACACCATCGGAAGTGATTTCCACTGCAAGTTTTTGCATAGGTACATCAAATTATACCCTGTTCATAAGTGTAAAGAGAAGAATCCACTGCTTGTGTATTACTGATGCTTTGTTGTGACCTCATGATCTTTCATTAGTATTTACAAATTTGAATTCTTTTGGACCCACATTCACCTGGAAAATATGTTTGTGGTCTACTCTAAGCTTGTGTGACTGCCCAGCAGTGTCTTGGAAAATGTTTTTTTTATTTTTGTAGCCGAATTCGTTGAGCGCTTGAGACACCAATTTTCTTGTTGGCCTTCTCTTAGTGAAAATGGCTTCAATTGAACTAGCAACCAAAGTTCCTTCTCTATTAGATTTTTTTCTGGTTTGGCTAGGTGGACAGTACTTAGTGACAGTTTAGACGAGCAAACTGGTAGGTTACCCTTTTCCTCTGTTTCTCATGGCATTGGAGTCGTTGTACTGCAAGGAGATTGATATCCTGGTTCTCCATTGTTGGATGGCCACTTTTAAAATGGCTGGCTGGGAGGAGCTAGGGAACATTTATTTTCTCACCTTTTTAGTTGGTGAGTCAGTTCTGCCTATACCACTGCATCTGTTGTATTCTTACTGTTCAGAATCTTCATAGAAGATGTCTTGATTTTGTCGATTGATTTTGAGTTGATGTTGCTTGTTATTGAATTTGAATGAAGCAACTTGTTTTCCTTCCTATTTTTTCTGAGTTCTACTTTGGATCTATTATTTATTCAGTCTTCTTCGTTACATGCAAATTGAACTTCTATTTGCTTGCTGGCCCCTTGGGGGGAAACAAAATCTTACATGAGCCTGCAATGGAAGTTATGTTCCTGGTATGTGGTTCTCGTTGTTTGATTACGGTGTGATCTGTCATTAGTGTAGAAATAGTGGGAGTTTTAGCCAAGCAAAATGGCAGGTTACCCTATGCCTCAGTTTCTCATGGCAGCAGAGTTGTTGTGCTTCTCGGAGATCAATCACTCCTGGTTCTCATGCTGTCCGCAGGCCACACCTACCCTAGGGCTGGTGAGTGAACAATTTTTTCTTGGTACAATTAGTGGGCTTGTGAGCGAGGCTGGGTGAACAAATTTTCCTTGGTTGAATTAGTCAGACAGTTGTCCTCACTTTTGCAGTATTCTTGTGTTGAGTGATTGAGATTTGCTTTTGTTGGCCATGGCTGACTGTGGTTTACGCCTCAGAGAAGAGAAGACAGATGATATGTACTTATCTGCTGATTATTCTGGTTTTGTTGGTTGATATGTTCATGGCATCCGTGATGAGAATGCTGTTGAGTCTATTCCCCTTCTATTTAACAGTTGTCTTGCTTAGTTTCATGCAGTGCCATACTCCAGGCCTAGTAGAGGCGGATTCTTTTGAGTTTAACAGTCTTGTCCAGTTTTAGCGCCTTACTTGCTAAAGGGATGGTTTCATGCACTATACTTGAAGCCTAGTAGGACTTATTTGTTTTAGTATAAAGGGATGGCTTAAGTTAGGACAACACTTTATATCTGTAGTCTGAACGAGCAAATCGTCAGACCTATGGACCAGGAGCTAACTACCCCACCCCCCGAGGACCACACTAGTTCATCGAACACATCTTGCTTTATTCTGCTTCAAAATGCCAAATTGTATGCTTCTGCCATACAACTGTTCCTCCACACTAGTTCAACCAACATATCTTGCTTATATGCTTCCAATGAAACATCTTAGTGCTTCAATTGGAACGATGTTTGCTTCAAGCAATTCATTGGTGATTTGGACAGCGTTGGAATACTGCCATTTGAAGCACCACCATAGGGATGACCGACTTCTTCGAGCCGGTGGAAGCGGACCGATGTGCTGCTCGTAGTACGTCACTATCTCCAAGATAATGCACAACTTGAGGTGCTGCTCCTAAGGCAGCACTTGATGGCCACGTTGTGAGATCCTACACAAAAGCAAAGTAGGAGGCCAGTAGGAGTAGTGGCAATTTGTTTGAAGCATGTATTCAATTTAAATTGTTTCTCCACAGAACCATAATTGTTTGTCCCTGGAACAACGGAGTCATGTTATTTTTGTCCATGGAAGCAACTTTATGCCATTTGTTTTTATTGGAAACATCCTTGATGTGTTTGAAGCATGCGTACTCATTAGAATTGTTTTCTCTATGGAAAGGTCTTATTTGGTCAGAGGAATTATCTAGCCGATGGAGAGAATTTTTTGATATTTTTTAGGGAAATTTAAGTTGTAGCAAGTTCAATTCACCGTGGAAGCAATTCACCTATAGACGGAAGTGGTTTAATTGACTGTGGAAGCAATGTATTTAGATAACATTGGAAACTCTTTACCGTCAAGGAAGAAAATTTATAATTAATAGTGGAAAAAAATTTGCTTCCTAAGGAAGATGACCATCTGCTATCTAAGAGCTTAAAATAATATTTGCTTATAAATAATAATGGAAACAATATTTGCTTCCTAAATAATATTTTTCTTTTCGCTGGAAGCAAAATAATATTTCCTGGAAGCAAGTCTCTAGTCAATGAAAACAAGATCGTGATGCTTCTGAAACATGTGGAATACTTTCTTTCTTGACGAAGAATGTGTGAAGCAATTCTCTAGTTGCCAAGTCGAGGAAGCAAGATCGTGATGCTTCTGTAACATGTGAAATAATTTTATTTCTTCACAACGCCGGTTCGAAGCGATTCTCTAGTCCACTGATGCAATATCACGTCACATTTCCCTTAAAAAATCAGGTTACACAGGGCATAAATTTCCAGTAAATCGAAGCAGATTTCATCCATCACATAAGCAAATTCTTCAATGAATGGAAACTTTTTTTTTATAGCATGAACGGAAACATAAATTATATAATTACAAACAAAATTGGAAGCAAGTATTAGTTGCATCTGATGTAAATTTGGATAACATTGGTTGCCAGGTTTCGCTTCCAAAGGAAGCATGCCGCTTCAACTCAAAAATAAAAAGGAAGCATGCCGCAGATTGCTTCCTAAATCCAAGGCACAAGAATGCATATATATCACCAAATTATCTCATTAGTGGCCGACATTCGTACGTGATTTGTGGAAGATGTTTAAGGTGGTTTTGTACATGGAAAATTAACTGCCCAGGCTCGTTTTAAGGGGACAGCAGCCGCGTCAGATCAGGTCTATCGTAGGGCTCACGAATAGTCTGATGGGAAGCAAGCATCAGCATGATGCCTAGCGCTGCCCTTAATTAAAGCATAAACCTGTTACGATTTCACATAATCAGAATGGGTCCCAAACATATTCGGACGAGGACTAGCAGACATGTATGCATCAACCATCTGCACAAAACAAAAACTGTTAAGGAAATTTGTATTGATGAAGCAAACATTAAGTGTTTATTCCAAATGTGGTTAGAATGATAGGATGCAACATTTTAAGAGACGACCATGTGTGCACCATCTTTAAAAAAAGACTACGAACCAAATTGTAAACAAA
This sequence comes from Thinopyrum elongatum, assembly GCA_011799875.1. NCBI lineage: Eukaryota > Viridiplantae > Streptophyta > Magnoliopsida > Poales > Poaceae > Thinopyrum > Thinopyrum elongatum. The sequence continues at coordinate 17,272,630 of CM022300.1, read as the reverse complement.
AACAAAGAACCAAATTGTGTACCTCCTCGGTCACTTGAGCTCTAGCATCCTGATGTGCTGATGCTATCTTCGATAGAATGCCAGCGACATGGTCTTTCAATCTGCCTGTTAGCATATTCCCGGCTTTGTATTCCTGGTGATATAACGAGTTTCATATTGTAAGCGCAACTTAGGTTTCAATGCAAGTGCATTGTGCAAACTTTTTCTATGCAGCAATGTATAATAGTACCTTCTTTATGTGCTCAAACTCAGCATCATCTTCAAGGAAGAAATTTAAATATTTGATACAGACATCAACCTGGAAGACAATGACAATTAAACAATAGGTTTTGTATTCCGTAAGAAATATAATAATTAACCGAAACACCGCTGATTGATTAACTGGATACAATAATCAAATAATCTAACTTATGAAACAAAATAACTATTACATGATCGATTTCGTAATTCGCAAGAATATAATAATTAATTGGAAATCAATAATCTAACTTGTGAGTTATAGATATATAATTAATTATGGTGCATGATTGTGGCATACTAGTTTACTACTCCTACTCATTAACAAGTGCTCATGAATACCAACGAAATGCCTTACATCGAGGTTTGCTCCATATTTCCTTTGGAGCTCCGTGGTGGACTGGCCACCAGAGCAAGCATATTTCCTAATCTGTAAAACAATAGAAATAAATCACGAGCCATTGAAATAATAGAATTACAAGGTGCTTGTCTCAAACCAATGACATTTTCAACGTAATTAAATGGCCTAACTATAACATGCGATGCAAAACAAAGCTCAGGACAAACCTTTTCTGTAATTACATCAGGTTCATCTGTCAGGTATACTGCACTACTCGGGTCACTGGCAGACATTTTACCACACTCCCCCTGTAAAAGAGAAATAAACTAAACCCATAATGAAAGACAAAAAAATATACTCTCAGCGAGTTGGACTAACTAAATGCTATTAACTAGGCCTGCTCTATTCAGTCCTAAACCCATGGCATTCCAAACATACCTGAAGAGCAGGGAAGAATTTTGATTCAATCAGTGAAGGTTTCGGATAACCCATTTTAGGAGCAACATCACGAGTCAACCTAAAATAAGGATCCTGCATAGTTTAGATATAAATAAATCAGAAGGTAAAGCAAACCTGCATACTAAACACAAACATGTACAGTAATGAAAATTCCAGATATGTTTACATTACAATAGTTCACGGAATATTTTTTCTATAATTTGAACCCATATGTACAAATCAATTACTGGAACAACACAAAGTTGGGAGCAAAAAAAAAAACTTAATTTACTGTTATCAGATATGTTGTAGTGCCAAACATGCAGATAGTCATTTATGCCAATACTGTAATTAAGATCGTAACAACAAAATTTATTTGCCCCTGGTCTACTGAACGTGTGACTAAGGGAAACACAAAATTTCGAAATACAACAACCATATCGGTATACGTCTAGCACATATGTTTCAGAGAAAATAGGCCAGAGAGGCAAGTTGTGATGAAGAAAAAAACTCCTAGTTGGGACCCTCTAGTTTAGGGCTGGCCTGGCGCAGTGGTTAAGTCATCCCCACTTGTGCCAAGAGGTCCTAGGTTCGAACCAGCCTCTATGCATTGCACTTTGCATGGGTAAGATTACAGTCCTATAATCCCTCCCCAGATCCCACCTTGTGTGGGAGCTTCTATGCACTGGGTCTGTCCACTAACCCCGACAGCCCGTTCACCTTATGTACTTGGCAGCAATTAACCACAACATCATTGTTGTTTCTCATTCCTCCCTGTGCCGTCTCTGCATGCTATCCCTTGCAACAGCTGCTTGCGCCCTGGTTTCCTGCTCCACCGACCTCTTCACTCTCGTACTGAGCCATTGCTGCCCTCGCAACAGCTGCTAATCTCTGCTTTCCTGCTCGCAAGCCACCACTGTCCCACTCACACGTCGACACTCCAGCACCATGGTTGTTTCTCATTCCTCCCTATGCCACCTGACTGCTATCCCTTGCAACATCTGCTTGCTCCCTGCTTTCCTGCTCCACCAACCTCTTCACTCTCATACTGAGCCGCAGAGGCCCTCGCAACAGTGGCTGGTCTCTGCTTTCCTGCTCGCAAGCCACCACTGTCCCACTCACACGTCGACACTCCAGCACCATGGTTGTTTCTCATTCCTCCCTGTGCCACCTGACTGCTATCCCTTGCAACATCTGCTTGCTCCCTGCTTTCCTGCTCCACCAACCTCTTCACTCTCATACTGAGCCGCAGAGGCCCTCGCAACAGTGGCTGGTCTCTGCTTTCCTGCTTGCAAGCCACCACCCTCCCACTCACACGCCGACACTACTGCTACCTCTAGCCACCGCCGATGCTCCACCCCTCGCCACCAATAATTAAAAAAATGTTGCTGAGCATAGCTGATGCAGCAATACACAAGCATGCAAAAAAAATGTTACCTTTATATCAAAATGTTTTCATGAGATTGGTCAAAATCAACAATATGCATATGCAGGAATGTTTTCTATCTTAAAAAACGTTTAGAAAAAAAGGAATTTCAGACATATAGGTAGGACACATTTCAATCTTTAAATGGAAATATCTTCATGAAAATGGCCGGAATACATAGATAGAAGGCAATAATTCTGTATTTTATGTTGCCTGTAAGTAAGCTAGAAAGAAGATACAAACTATGAAGTAAACAAAGATCATCATACCAGAGATACTATGTTCTTACCTGGTCTATTGCACATGGAATAAGGCACCGCAGCTGGTCATTAACCCCAAAGAGATGGGGAAACGACGAAGCAAACGATGGAGCAGCCTGCACAGGAGGAAAGCAACACTTTCCTATGTGATCTTCTGGAGTAAATCCGAATGTGCCTCTAAGCTATTATTCAAAACCAAGAGTATTATGATGATAATATAGAGTAAACAAATAAAGCTCAGTAGTCTTGAACAAAAGTATTGGTCTTGATTGCAAAGTTCTTACAGTATTAAATGTCACACGCTTTGCAACTTGCATCATATTTTCATAGAAGGGACTGCCAGATAGAGGTCATTAGTATAGGACAAAAAAGGCAGCAATAGCGTAGGCATTTAAGTTACTGCTGACAACAAAAAATAAACATAATTAAGACCAACAATTAACACCAGTAAACTTACCCTCCAACATATTGAAAATCTGAGAAAATGAAAGTTCTTTCAATGTCAGCCCTGCTTCGGTACACCTCCCCTCACAAAACGTATAAAGGGCAATATAGACATTACACAGTTTTGTATGTATAATGGATCACCCGCTGGATATATACGGCGGTACGTTCATATTAGGCTCAATGCAGTGGCCCATTTACGTTTGTTTCTTTCTTTTATTAAATATTAAACTTCAAAAAGTAGCTGCTGCTAGCTTTGTGGGATTCGAACCCACACAATCCATCTCTAGTAGGGAAGCCGCTAACCACTGTGGTAGTTTAATTGTTGTGACATTATACTTCTTTCCTCAGCCTTATTGAAATATAACGCTAATTAAAAAAAGCATGCGTTTAGATCTGATTTTTTTTTCAGTTTGGCCTTTTTCTTTGGATTTTTTTCAATTTTTATTTTTCCATATTTCTTTCCATTTTTGTTTTCTTTTCTTAATTTGTAGTCCTTTTTTAAAATTCATTAACTATTTCAAATTTATGATTTGTTTTTCTAATGAACATTTTCCAAACTCATGACCTTTTTTCAAATTCATGATTTTTTTTTAGTCTGTGGTTTTTATTTCAAATTCATGAACTTTTTTGAGTCTATGATTTTATTTCAAATTTGAGATTGTTTTTTAAATTCATGAGCACATGGAAACTTTTTCAGTGGTTTCATGCTTGCAACCAAACACACCGTGTACGACCTGCTATGTTCGGGTAGGCCGGAAGTGCAAGTCTCGAACAATTTTTTTTCACCTCCTCCGGACGTACCCAAATTTTTCCCACACCTTGGCATCACCATGCCATCATATAGGCCAAGTTTCATTGGTTTCCGATATTTTATTCATTTTCTAGGATTTCCCGTTGAAAAACCCCTAATACACAGGTCAGACGTGACACAACGTGCGTTCGCTGTCCGAATTCGATCAAATTTTGCGTGAGGGACAACCTTGGGAATGCCCAACCGCTGACAAAACTTGGTGTCATTTCATGCTTGCAACCAAACACACCGTGTACACCCTGATATGTTCGGGTAGGCCGGAAGGACAAGTCTCGAACCATTTTTCTTTTCACCTCCTCCAAACGCACCAAAAAAAATTCCACACCTTGGCATCACCATGACCAGCATGCATGCCAAGTTTCATTGGTTTCTGGCATTCTATATTTTTTTCTAGATTTTTCCGATGAAAAAACACTAAAACACAAGCCAGACGTGACGCAACGTGCGATCGGTGTCCGAATTCGTTCAAATTTTGCATGGGGGACAACCTTGGACATGCCCAACCTCTGGCAAAATTTAGTATGATTTCATACTTGCAACCAAACACACAGTGTACAATATGGTACGTTTTGGTAGGCCAGAAGGGCAAGTCTCAAACCACTTTTTATTTCACCTCCTCCAAACGCACCCAATTTTTTTTCACACCTTGGCTTCACCATGGCCAGCATGCATGCCAAGTTTCGTAGGTAACAGACATTCTATGCTTTTTCTAGAGTTTCCCCGGTGAAAAAACCATAAAACACAGGCCAAACGTGACGCAACGTGCGTTCGATGTCCGAATTCGTTCAAATTTTGCTTGGGGGGCAACCTACCTTGGGCATGCCCAACTGCTCGCAAATTTGGTGTCATTTCATGCTTGCAACCAAACACACCGTGTACAACCTGGTACGTTCGGTTAGGACGGAAGGGCAAGTCTTGAACAATTATTTTTCACCAAATACACCATTGCAACAAATACACCATGTTCAACCGGGACCGTTCAGGTCTGTCGGTAGGGCAAGTCTTGAAGCACTTTTTTTTCACCTTCACCAAGCATACCCAATTTTTTTACACAATGGCATCACCATGGCCAGTATGCATGCCAAGTTCTGTTCTTTTCTGGCATTCTATGCATTTTTTATTGTTTTTCCGGTGAAAAAACCCTAAAACACAAGTCAGACGTGACGCAACATGCGTTCGGTGTCCGAATTTGTTGAATTTTTGCGTGGGTGACTGTCATGGGCATGCCCACATGAAGAGAAAAAATTGGTATCATTTTGTGTATGGCAACGAATACACCATGTTCAACCGGGACCATTCGGGTCTACCGGTAGGGCAAGTCTCGAAGCACTTTTTTTTTCAACTCCACCACACATACCCTATTTTTTTTCCACACAATGGCATCACCATGGCCAACATGCATACTAAGTTTCTTTCATTCCTGGCATCCTATGCATTTTCTACGTTTTTCCCAGTGAAAAACCCCTAAAACACAGGGCGAATGTGACGCAACGTGTGTTTGTTGCCTGAATTCGTTCAATTTTTACGTGGGGGGCGGCCATGAGCGTGCCCACACACTGACAAAATTTGATGTCATTTCGTGCATCCCAACAAATACACCATGTTCGACCATGACCGTTCGAGTCTGCTGGTAGAGCAAGCCTCGAAGCACTTTTTTTTCACCTCCACCAAATGTACCCAAATATTTTCCACATAATGGCATCACCATGGCCAGCATGCATGCCAAGTTTCACTCATTTATGGCATTCTTTGCATTTTCTAAGGTTTTCTTGGTGAAAAAACCATAAAACACAGGCCGGACGTGCTGCAACATGTTCGGTGTCCAAATTCATTCATTTTTGTGTGGGAGCGGAGCTGCTTCGGTGTTGTGCCAGGCCCCAACGTCGCATATCCGTCGGCGAAGATGTGCCACTCCTTCGGCAGTTGCGCCAGACGGTGGAACGAGCAATCCGAAGCGGCTCAACTCCGCATACGGCCACGACAGAGTCGACGGACAAGATCGGCCATCGTCGCTGTCGGATCCGGAGCTCACCATCGAGAAGAGTAGGGGCGACGGGGGTCTGAGAAGGAGGAGGAGGGGAGGCGTGCGACGGCTGGCTAGCCCCAGCTTTTCATAGCCGGGGGCTACGCGGGGGGAGGGGGGTGGAGGTGGAATGTGCCACATCGGTGTGAATGCGGGGGTAGGCAGTGCCACACGACAACTTAATGGCGGGGCGGGCGAGACGGCATGTGGTGTGACAGGCGGCAGTGAAAGTGGCATGGCTGGCAAGACGGCAGGGGTGCAGCCGTGATTGTCGGCCGGTCACGTTGAACCGTCCCGCGCGCCATGGTGCGTCACGCAACAGAAATATCGCGACCCGGCATGGACGAAAGTAGAAACTAAATCACGGCTGCCCCGCGGATGAAAATCAAAATGCCTAAAATTTGTCACAACCCACCCTCCCGCCGCAATGGCTAGTACAAATGTGCTAATACACCACGAGCAACAGGTCACAAGCTCTGACTCTGCATGTCCCACTTTCTTTTTTACTTCCTTAAGAACAAATCACGCCACAGTAGCGGATAAAAATCAAAACGTCTAAAATTAGACACGACCCACCTTCCCTCTGATTTGGCTAGTACAAATGCGCTAATACGCCACGAGCAAACAGGTCACAAGTTCGACTCTGCATGTCCCACTTCCTTTTTTACTTCCTTAAAAACAATCACGCCACCCCAGCTGATGAAAAAAACCGCCTCGCGCCGCGGATGTAGGAATACGTATACGGCGAAGGCGGGCGGGCCATTTTTATAAATATGACCATCATGCCTTTGCTAATGAAGGGGTATCGGATAATCTGAGCTGTCTATGTGTCTAGGGGGTGTACCGAAGCAGAAGTGATGACAGAATTATGAAAGCATGTTATTGCAAGTACATGAAGATACTACGCATATATAGAGAGTATGAAAGGACGCCCTTTTTCATGGTAGACACTGCCAGTTTCCTTCAACAATTCAAGGGTGCAACGAACGTTTCAAACTCTCAAGTTCCCTACCCTGTAAGGAACCTTGCACATACTATTTATACCATGAATTGCTCCGTCTATTAACCATGTAGACTTAACATTTTAGAATCCAAAACGGATCTTCACTAGGCCGTCTTGTGGTGAATGAAGAACCCATGCATAGTCATCAATTAATGGATCCCCAAAAGAAGATTAAAATTTGTACAGCAAACTGCCCATATATGCTTCACAGGCGCACACTACTTTTAGGTGTAATGCAACAAACATATAAAAAGGATATCAGTGAAACAAATACAGTAGGAATGCTTAATTACTTTGTGAACATGAAGGGGACAAGGTGGCCAAGGTGCAGTGACTCCGAGGAGGGCCCCCTTCCCGTGTACAGGTAGAACTTCTCCCCCTGCTCGTACAGAGGTCTAGTATCTGGTTCAAATCGCTGAATAAATAAAGAAACAACAAAACTCATCAGCAACTCAATCTAAACAACGAAACTAGCTACCTGCAACTCTTCAAAGGAAATTAAAATAGGGTTTTACGTACCGGTGGGCGAAGAAGATCCCGCGGCGGAGGAAGCGATGCGACGGTGTGGACGTGAGGCGCGTGATGCGGTCGACGAGCGCGGCGTCGATGCGTTGGCATCCAAATTGGTCCACCAACTTGTCGTAGTTGACTCCTCCTTGTGCTGTGCCGGTCACCTCCCACGGGGTCACCACCTGGTCGCTGATTGCTGCCAGCTCCCCTACCGTCCTCATCGCAGCTTCACTTTGAGGACCAGCTTCTTCCATGGCGAGCAGAAGGGCAGAGGGCTGGTTGGTGAATTATCCCGAATTAATATAGGATCGGTTTAGTTAGGCAAAGCCGGATTCTTTTGCTTCTAGTCTAGTCTAGACTCTAGAGACAAAACGGCCGGGTAGACGAAAATCTAAAGCTTCCGATCGACCCACATAATAAGCAGAATCTAATTAAGACTCGAAAACACTAACAGCAAGAGACACGGAATCAAGAAACCCGTAGCAATCCGCCTCAATGGATTGCTAGCAGAGAATGAATGTACTTGTGCGGAGGAACAGTTCGCATCATTACCTTTGATGTAGCTGAACGGAATTCGCGGCAGCGAGACTTGGATGCGCCGCCGCGTGCGTAGGGTCCGGCGTAGGGAGGGAGCAGAGGATTGACAACGCTAGATTTCGCTCTCTCCCCGTCAGAAAAAGGTAACGATCGATCTCTCCATCGGCACAGGGAACAATGGATCTCTGCATCGGACCAGCCCAGGAAGGCCCAACCAGCCTAGCTCACCCCTAAAAAAAGGCCCAGCCTGCAGCCTATGAGATAGCTAGCGAGATAGCCCACCCACCGTGTACGATCGCCTCTAGCGACATAGCAGCGAAAATATTTTTAAGCTCGTGCCCATATTTAAAATCGTGAACATTTTTACACTTTTGCTAACATGTTTTGATTTCATGAACATTGTATCCTATTTGCAAATATTTTCATAAAAATGTGAACATTTTTTAAGCTTGTTTTGGAATCAGCAAACTTTTTTAGAATCATCGAACATTTTTTAGAATTGGTGGAACAATTTTTGAAATTCATGAACATTCTTTTGATTTAACAAACATTTTCTGAAATGCATGATCATTTTTTGAATCAGTAAATATTTTTATGAATCGATAGACTAATTTGTAATTCACAAACAGTTTTCAAATTTTTAGGACATTTTTCAAAATTCATGAACATTTGTTAAATTGGCGAACATTTTGTTCAACTTCATTAACATTTTTAATGCACTAATTTTTTTTCAAAATCATGAACATTTTTTATTTCATGAATATCTTTTCAGAATCACGAAAATTTAGAAAAAATAATATCAAGAACATTGTTTGAATCCACAAAAAAATTATGATTTATTGAATATTTTATTTCAAAATTCTCAAAAGAATTATATTTCGGGACTTTTTTGAAGTCCCAATTTATCTAAAGTAGAAAGAAACATAAATGAAAAAGAAAAACATGTTATAAAAACAGGCTGACCGCACATGGGCTGGCCTAAACGGGCGCGTTGCGTCTTCTCCCAGCGCGCTGAGCGCCGTATAGGAGTCCCTACTGCGTGGAGCGGCCCAGGCAAGGTTATTCCCTTGTGCGAAACGTTTTTTTGTCACTTGGCATCGGTGGGTAATATTTTGTAACTTTGGGGCAATTTCATAGCAGACGGGCAGAAGCACTCATCCCTTTATTATTAGACTAGCACACCTTGTACCCTTACTGACGGATCTGACAATATTTTGCACCATCAATTCTAATCCTTTATTATTCTGTTACAGTATTTTTATGGGGTAATGTTTGTACCCGACCGACCTGCCGAGTTTTGCGTCGGTCGCGCGCGGGATGTGGGATCAAATCTGATCCAACCGATTACATCGCGTCTCGCGCAGGCCCACTCTTCTTTATCTCTTCCCAATCATCATCAACCACACATCTTCCCCCGCTCCTGCCATGGCCACTACCTCCGACGCCAGGCCATGGCCGCTACCTCCGGCGCCAGACCATGGCTGCGGCCACCCCTGGCGACGCTGTTGCTCGGACAAGCATGCCTCGTGCCTGATGTGGTTGCGAAGGTCGTTGGCGCCGGGAACGGCAGGACCGCGTGATTTTGGACCCTTGCTAGTCACCCGGGGATGGCGAGCTATGTCGTCGACGTAGGAGCATGCATCAACCAGATGGCGACGGGGAGCTGGAATAATGGACGGACGGAGCTACAACCGGTGTCCGGGAGAGCTGCCATCATGGACAGTGAGCATGGTGACCGTGAGCTGCGAGTATGGCGGCGCTGCTCCGAGCAACACCGCAGACGTTGCGGTTTTTTGTTACATGCTACAACCGGTGTCACAATTTGCTACAGCCGACATCCCACTCGGCTACAACCGACGTCGCGTTTTGCTACATCGCACGGTCGCCGTATTTTTTGCAACATGCTACAACCAGTGTCATAAATTGCTACAACCGGTGTCTCATTCGGCTACAACAGGCGCCGCGTTTTGCTATATAGCACGACCGTCGCAATGCTTCAACCAGCATCACAGATTGCTACAACCGGTAACGCGGCAAGCGAGGGTGGCGACTAGGAGGACAGGCGAGGGCGGCGACCAAACACGAGGACGGCCGACGAGGGGATGGCGACAGGAGAACGTGTGCGGACAGCGATACAAAAGGGTCGACGAGATGACGGGGTTCCTTCGTATGCATGCGCTGACGCAGACGACGGGGCATCGGACGGTTCCCATCATAACAAACTAGTTAGGAAGTGCGGCTTGCCGCACCCGGCCGGAAGCCCGGCCAGGTGCATCATAGCCAACACAGTAACAAAACCATTGAAGCATCTCGACTTGATTCAATCATATCCAGCACGGTAATCAGAACGCGAAGGTCCAAAGCATGAAGACTCTTTACATTTCATATAATATGTAGCATAATGCATCAGAAGTTTCAAGGTTTAGAACAAAACCATAATAATAAGTTCGATGCGACCTTCTGAGAATTACTTCAAATATACAAAGACGCCTTGGCACTGACATTTAATTACATAAGATTAAAATATCAAAGTTCATTAAATAATTGAATCAACAAAACATAGTTTCAAGAAAAAGATTGACATAGAACTGGGGTTTGGAATACTCTGAAGGATAAACATGTAAGCAACATATATATCTATTGTCCAGACCGACATACACTATTTTTTCTTTCACACATATGCGAGACATTTTGACATATATAAACATGTGTTGCTTCAGTAAATAGATTAAGTAGCCCGCTTAGATATTCATATATGCAACCTGTGATCTGCACGGCAACACAAAAAACACAAGCAAATAGAGGAAATGAGAACCTGAATCATGGGCAGGCTATTGAATGAGAACATTAATTATATTTGCTTGTGTATTTTTGTGTTCTATTTGCTTAGTCTATGTAAGAAAATTGCCTGGATCTGCGTGCAACACAAAAAAACACAAGCAAATAGAGGAAGTGACCTTCCCAGAGGTACTCCGCGCGGCAAGCGGGTCTCTTAGTCACCCTTCTCTATATAGTAATCAAAGAAAGAAAACACTATTATTGAAACTAAACCTACTGAATGAACCAAGTAGCAAAATCAAATGTTTGTCGCTCATGGATTCAGCTATCTGATCTAACATATATTGTGCTGAATTAAATATATGCATTCAAAGTAAAGAAACTCATGTTATGAAGAGCCAGGTGTAACACCCCCTTGTAATGGCCACAGTGATCAGCTGTTAATAATGCCATGTCATCATCATTTGCAGTGCCAAATCATTTGGGTTAATAATCCAATTCAAATTCAAAATCTGAAAATCAAATTAAATTCCAAAGTGCAAATTGAAGTTGATCAAACTCTGCTGGAGAAATGTTATTTAATTAGCAAATAATCCAGTGGTCATGGCAAAATCATAATCATTATTTTTGGAGTTAGCTAAGTGAGTGAAACAACCTGAAACAGCACTCAAAACAGACTATTTACATCTATTAAATTAATATCAAACTCAAATGGAATCCAAATTTGTCCAAACCACTTTTTGGTGAGAGCTAATATTGCATTGCATTATTTGGGCCAACTCCCACATTTTTCAAAAGTGCACAAGTGCCCTAAACATTTTGAAACAGAAAAGGAAATAAAAGAAAAAGAAAACAGAATCAGAGAAATAATTAAAGGGGACACTGTGCACTGGGCCTTAGTGCACAGTGCCCCGATTTGAGGTCCAACCGGCCCAGCCCATCTCCCCATCGTCCTCCTCGCCGCGCTGTCAAACGCGCGCGCCGACACGCCGACGAGCGCGGCGCGTGTCGACCATCCTCCGGCGCCGCTGCCGCCGCGTAGGGGAATAAGAGGCCCCGCGGCCTCACCCGAACCCTAGTCGTTCCCCATTCCTCTCCCTCGCCGCTCCGCGCCTCCACCCTTCCTCCAGATCCGCCACCGAACGCCGCCGTCGCCGCGTCTTAGCACCGCCGTGGCCACCGAGCTCCTCCGGCTCCATCCTCGTGACCACGAGCTCCGGGTTCGTCGACCCCTTCGACTGGAAGCCAGAGATCGAGCCGGGGAGCACCACAACGACTACTACGCGCCGCCCCCTTTCCTCTCGGCTGCCGGCGATCTTCTCCAAATCCGGCGACGGCTGCTGCTCCTAAACCGTCACCGGCTTTTCTTAGCCACCCAGTGAGCTCCCCCTCGTCTTTCCCCTCTTCGATCCGCACCTATCTGTCGCCGTAGTGGCCGCACCCGAGGAGCCCGAGCTCCGTCGACCGCCCCGTCGCTCGCCGCCGTCGTTCCAGACCGTTCCCGACCGCGCCGCCGCCCTAGATGGATGCGGCTCGGTGTGCTCGTTCGAACGAGCCCGAGCACGCGCGAAATGGCCCTCTGTAGAGCAAATCCGAGCTCGCCGGAGCTTTCGGACGCGACCGGCGTTCGCCGGCGCGTCTCCGGCGCCGGCCGCCGACGTGGCCCGGTGGGGCCCAGCCTGGGTCACTGACCGTGGGCCCTGCGGGCCCCAGTTGACTGGGTTGACCCAGTCAACGTGCTGACTGGGCAACCCAGTGAGACTGACATGTGGGCCCCCTCCTGTTAATTAGCCTAAATAAACGATTTTGAAAATAAAACTAATTAGTTATACTAAACACTCACTGACAACAGGGCCCCACCCAGTTAATTAACCCACTGTTAGTATAATCTAACCCTGTTAAGTCACAGAGGCTGACATGTGGGTCCCACTGGACCCACATGTCATATTTGACTGGTCAACCGTCCTGTTGACTTGCTGACGTCAGCAGCGCGTCATGCTGACGTCATAATTCATTTTCTGTTAAATAAAATAATTCCAGAAATTCGAATAATCTTTAAAAAATTAATAACTTTTAAACCGTAGCTCGGATCGAAAAAGTTAAAACATGAAAGTTGCTCAGAACGACGAGACAAGTCTGATCGTGCCGTCTGTTTCTCCATCGGAACCTCCTACGTAGAAGAACTCGTAACTCCGGACCCGAATCCGGCAGATGAATAGTGCACACACGTCGGATATTAAATCCCAGAATAATTCTAAAAATAACTAAAATGACTTAGATGCATATTCAGGCAACCCTGCACTGCATCATAGCATAGCACGCACTGGTGGCATATGATTGCATATTGTTTACCTGTTTCCTCCCCCTCTTCTCTCTCGATAGACCCCGACGCAGACGTAGCTCCAGACGCAGACGCAGCTCCGGAGTACGACTACGTTCCCGGCGACACCCCTGAAGACCTTGCCCTTGCCCCAGAGCAAACAGGCAAGCACCCCCATTTTGAGCATTCCGATATCGCCTACTCTCTCCCCTCTTATGCTTGCACTAGATGTTACTGCTGCTATTACTATCCTACTCTGTTGCATAGCCTGTTTACTTGTAACCTACTTTTGATACATGCCTGTTATCCTAAACTGTTTAGCATAGGATGGGTAGAGTCACGACAGAGACCCCATTTGATCCCGACTGCCCTGTTGGATATCAGAAGACCCGATCACCGGGAATGAAGACCAGACCCTGACACGACACATCACTTCCCCCTTAGTTGCCGACGCTACTGGGTTATCGTCGAGTGCCGAGGGTGATACCTCGTCAGCACTTCTGATGTTAACCTTGTAGGTTAGTTACTCGGTCGTGGTAAGCGAGGGTGATTCCTTCTACACCACCCCCGATAACGACGTCGTCGCGCAACTCCTCAAGGTGGACCTCGAGGGTGATTCCTCCTTCGTTCACCTTGATGATAACATCGAGCGGGAATTCCATCGAGGGTGATTCCTCAGGGTTCCCTTCGGTGTCAGACACACAGTTACCTTGGATATTATGACTTGCACTAAACTATGATACTAAAGACGGGTCGGCCCTGAGGGGTACCCGCGCGAGCTTAACGTGAAGTGATGTGGAGTCGGGTTGACCTGGATGGTGCCCGCGAGATAACTACGAGGCGTGGCCGGGCATTCTTAGCCCTTGCCGCAAGTCCTCGAGACGGGGCGACGGGGTCACATCGATCGTGAGTCTCTGCTCGTTTCCGCGCGCTCCTAATCCACTACGGTTTGGATATTTGATCCGAGGGGCCTCTGGCCCGATAGCACTAACCATCACGTGGGCATAGTATGGGCGTTCTGCGTCGTACACATCAGCCGAAGCTTGTTTGACGTCAGTAAGGAGCGGCGCACGCCGAGTTGGACTGGTAATGCAACCGCGCTTGTATAAGGGGTTGCTAGGTCTGCTCTCGGTGGCCCCGTAACGTGCAGGAGTTCCCGGGGCGATGGCCCAAGACCCCTGGGGGCATAGGTTTAGTCCGGCGTGCTGACCTCTCTTATAAGTCTAGGTCGGGTTGCGGCGTGTTGCTTAGCCGAGGCCGGGCATGACCCAGAAAAGTGTGTCCGGCCAGAGTTAAGTGAGCGTGGTGGGTAAGTTGGTGCACCCCTGCAGGGAAGAAACTTCTATCGATAGCCTGTCCTACGGTAACGGACACTCGGAGTTGTATCCCGATCGGTACAACTAGAACATGTGATGAGAATTGGATAGTACGGCTCTGGGATTGCTTTCTCGCAGGGAGTCGAGAAAGGATCTCAGGTCGAGGTTGATGATATTACTACTACTACTTTACATTATGTTCATCTGCTCTCTCTTCTGATGCTGCAAGACTGTCGAAGATTGTTGAAGATGCTAGTCTTCGATAGGACTAGGCTTTCCCCCTCTACTCTGGCATTTCTGCAGCCCAGTCCACATATACAGCCATTCCTTTGACAATGATGCATATGTAGTGTAGATCCTTGCTTGCTGAGTACTTCGGATGAGTACTCACGTTTGCTTTATTTTCTTTTTTCCCCATTTTCCATTTGATGCCACCAGATGACGGAGCCCCTGAGCCAGAAGCCCCAGCCGACGACCAGTACTACTATCCGCCTGGCGAGTACTACTACTACGAGGAGCCGTTCGACGACCAGGAGTAGGTTCGGAGGGTCCAGGGCAGGAGGCCTACGCCTTTCGATCGTAGTTTTTATTTTTACCCCGCCTCTGTGAAGGCTTATCTCTCTCTCTGTAATATATCTGTACTCAGATATCTAATGCTTCCGCTGACGCTTGTATGCCATCGAGCTGGTATTCGAGCCCTCGAGGCCCTGGCTTGTAATATTAAGCTTGTATGACTTTATTTTATGTTTTAGAGTTGTGTTGTGATATCTTCAAGTGAGTCCTTAGGCTTGATCGTGCGCATTTGCGTGTATGATTAGTGCACGATTAAGCCGGGGTCGTCACACCAGGATTATCATGTAAGATAGTAATTTAACAGAGAGTTAGAAAATAATAAATTTCCTCATGTTTAAGAGTAAAATTTGAACTCAAGAAGCATGGAAAATTTAGCCTCATGCTTCTTCCGGTCCAGCTAGGTATTTGCACCCATTATAAGCTAGCCATCTACATTTATAATATAAGGCAGATTCTGAGCTTTAAAATATTAAATGAAGAAGAGAGCATCTCAACAAACATACATCTAGTTAATCTACTACCGAGCAATCAGCTCAGAAACAAAAGTCAAAAGAGGTAGAATTTGAGGGTGTGCAAAGAAAACCACTACTTTGGCCATCTTGCCATCACAGAAGTATTTCTTCTTTTCTTATCATAATCAAATGAATAAATGAAACATCACATGAATGTAGCGGGATGAGTATTTTTTTCAATTTTATTTTTAGTATAAATTAGAAGAGAACCTTTCAGACATGTAATGTAAAAACTAATTATGCATTTCAAAACTAAACTGAGCTCAAAGCTAGACATTTATAGCTACTACCATAACTCGCAATTGACCGAGCAAAAGGCTAGATATGTGTAGCCGTTTATAAAATACAAAGTAAAGAGCACACAACAATTAGCAGATTTTAATAACAAATGGAGCCTGCAATGATCGTCGCTGGGCACGACTTGAACAATTCCATTGGTGTTTGAGCATCAGACCATGTAAAATCTGAGGCCAGACTAACTTTCCTTACGATGAATCCTCGTCGTACCTGCATGAATCATATACGATAGGAATTTTAAAAAGTGGACCCCCACCAAACCGGATTATATAATTTGACGTATGAAAATATCAGACAGAGGACCAGTGTGTTCAGATAATTCCAGTTATTTACCATCACCACTTAACAAAATAGCATAAAAGGGCGAAGCTATCAGGGTACTTGGACTTTCTATAACATGTATCTGAAGCTAACCATGCTCACCAGTGAGGCATCCTAAAGATTTTTGTAATAACACGAAGGACAGAACAACCACATAGATGCACAAACCCTAGTTGACCAGATAAAAAAAAGCAGAGGAGAATCGATTAACGGTTCAGGACATACCCTGTTGACTGGTGTTGCCGTGGATCGGAAAGCTCACGCGCCTATCGTCGGTGTAGCAAGCAAGAGCTCCCTACACGCGCTTGGGATAATAGTCACTATGTTCATATATGTAGATACCGAACCCAAATGAGAGCACTGCATGTAATAAGCTTAAAAGAGTTATTGTTGGCCAGCCACCCTTGGTATCCATGAAGAAGAATGCATAACAAGTTCAGTTATTTACTGGAGAACATGTGAAGCCATGAACAGTTCGGGCTCACCACCACACACATGTGGGCGCCTAATCTGGAAATGTATGTATGAAATTGCCCTCAACAAACCTGTCAATCATGGATGCAAGGAAACACAACAGTTCAAAACGTATCGATAATAATTATCCACGCCACATTTACATTTTAAAACCAGAAGAGCAAACATAACAACAACAATGTTCATCAACTAACCATTCAGTCTCTTCCCGTCTAGTGACAGATTCATCAGCGGCCTGGACAATGATGGATTTGTATAGCTGCTTCCTGAATTCATCAGCTAGCTTTCATTTAAGATTTTCATTAGGTATAGGTTTCCCCGAGAGGACGCATGCTCTATGTACCACAGAGCAAAATAAGCAACTCCCATCTCCTGGGATGCATGGCAAATCAAGGTAAAACAGTCACAGGCAGTAGCCTAATGCCATGCTGACATATCCGCAAATATAACTTCTTCACTTGTACTTGAGGCTCCACATCATCTTTTTTTTCTTTTGTTGCACACCATCCTTTTCCTTTTGTTGCTGCCAATGAAAAGTATAGTAATTAGTTTGTAAATGAACAGTACAACATATCATGTACCGTCACTATACAATGGCAAATTTAGGCATAAATTTTCTGAACAGTCACTATACATTTTCTGAACAGTCACTATACAATGGCAAATCAAGGCATAAATTTTCAGCACTAAAAAAAGTACTAAAACAAATTTAATATATTCTATTTTTTTTACCAGCTCCCTATAAGATCTTTTGGTTCACAAAAGGTAGGAGATTCAGAGAAAGTGAAAAGAATGATCACCCATACATAAGCCCTCGGCTTGAACAGGTTAGCTGACAGGAGCAGAAGAGATATATGTTGACTACATCACCATTGGTGAGCTCAAACATGATAGAAAAGTGACTTGATCAAGAATAGTAGTGCACATATTGTCCTCCACCAAGTGATCAGCTAGCTATGAAAAGAGTTCTGGAAACCATGTGAATCCATACAACCAGTTAGCTACGATTGATTGTTGTAGCTTCTCTTAAATTCAACAATATGTGATTTTCAGAACAATATCTAATTTCAGAACTGCTATATCTAAAGGTCAAACCATGGCATACATATTCAGAGAAAGAAGATAAGTTCAGTTTGGTTTGTACTGCAGGCTCACACATCAGTTCAGAGTTTGGTTTGTATTGCAGGCGGTCAGAACAACAAACTAATCGAGGAACAAGATAAGGGACCTGTTAGCTGATGGCCTGATGTGCTGGAGGCGGCCGGAATCGAGCGTCCTTGGTCGGTGGAGCAGGGAGCTTGGTCCAGGCGGCGACGATGCTCCTCCCCAACCTGCGGCGTTGACCTCCCCATTTCGCGGCGGTGCTCCTTCCTTGCCTGCTATGCGGCCCGGTGGTGTCGTGGTTCTAAGTCTGACAGTAGAATAGGGTGTAGGTATGAGGAGGCAAGATCCTAGCTACGGTGAGGTTGTGCACGCAAGATTTACGAGTTCAGGCCCTTCTCGGAGGAAGTAACAGCCCTACGTCTCGGTGCCCGGAGGCTCGGTCGATTGGATTATGCGTGAAGTTACAGGGGGTGCGAACCCTTGTGCCTGAGGAGGGGGGTGGCTTATATAGAGTTCGCCAGACCCCTCCAGCCCTCAGTTACACAGGATTCAATGTACATAAAGAGGGGACGTTACTGGTAACGCCAACAATAAAGGCATATAAATGATCATTAAGACTTCGGATTGAACGCCTGACCGTTGCCGTTCTGAGTGACTTTAGATCTTCTGTCTTCCGAGTGATTTCTGATGTGGTCGAGTGAGGACACTCCGGTCGAATGGAATTGGGTTTTCTGAGTGGAATGCTTCTGGTCGAGTGAATGGTATTGTCCTTTGAATATCCCTGACTTTAAGGTAATGTCCTTGGGAAGGGTGTCTAGGTCAGGCCTATTACCCTACCCCAGGTACATGTCATCGTCATTAGCCCCCGAATGGTTCAGGGTTCGAGTGACAAAAGGAGTTGAAGATGGTTCCGACCCAGTTTTCACGCTTCGGGAGCGTTTTGCTTAGATTAATGAACCACGTAACGACTTCGACTTCATTTTCAGTCGCCTTGATCCATTCCTAAATTGTCGAGTGAATTTTGTTGATAAACTTCAATTGTGGACATGGTATGAGATCTTTGGCGCGATTGACTGCACTGTCGTTCCCGGATCTCACGGGATTCGAAATTTGGAGAAGCGCACGGGACGGAGAGGCCCGCAGTAAACGGAACAGATTTGGCAGGGATGCCTCGATCCTCACGCCACCTTTCTCGCCACGTACCGAGTGCGCGACTGCTGCGGGATTCGATGGGACTGCTTGGGCCCACAAGTCAGTCACTCGGTAACAAGTCCATATAAGGCGTCCGGGCCGGTGCGTTTGGCACTGTGCTCTTTATCCCCTTCTTCTTCCTCTATTTCTCCACCGCATTCGCCACCACCTTCGACGCCGCCGCCCCGTCCAAGCGCAGCCTGCTCCGATGGGAAAGGAGAAAACGGCGGCCCTGGAGCGAGCGAAGAAGGTGACGGTGGCAGTGAAGGGCAAGAAGACGAGTCGGGGCGGGTCGTAATCTAGGTCCGGCCTGCCGCCTGGCTGGATCCAGGGCGACTGGATCAGATCCATGATCCGGAAGGAAGACATGGAGGATCTGGTTGAAGGGGGCTTGATTGCCCACCAATCCTGGCGATTGCCGGGGAACGAGACCGAGCCGCAGCCGCAAGAGGGTGAGTGCGTCCTCCTCGCGACTCATGTCGACCGCGGTTTCTCCTTGCCTCCACATCCCTTTTTCCGGGCTTTCTTGAATTTCTTTGGAGCTCAACTTCATCACTTTTCCCCCAACACCATCACCTATCTTGCTGCATATGTTTCCCTGTGTGAGAATTTCTTGGGCTGTCGGCCGCACTGGGGTCTTTTCAAACATATATTCACATGCCGCTCTCAAGCCGTAAAAATGTCCAATCTGAGTGATGAGAGAACACATGTGATCCAGATGTGCGGGGGTCTGGGAATTCAGATGAGGGGTAGGAGCACTTTTCCGGCTATGACACTCCCTGATTCAGTTAGAGGGTGGCAGTCGACCTGGTTCTATTGCAAAGACCAGCCGACTCCTGGTCAGTCGACTAGGCTTCCTCCCTTTTCCATGGATCGAGTCCAGCCGCCCTCTACTTTGAAAGTGAACCCAGAGGAGAAAGTAGAAGTGAATATGCTAGTTGACCGAGTAGTCCAGTTAGTCCGCGATGGGGTGACTGGTATGGACTTGCTTGAAATATTTCTCAGTCGATGCATCCAGCCACTCCAGGCTCATGATCATCCCATGTGGATGTACTCGGGTATTGATGACACCACTCGGATTCACCCGGAGGAGGTCACCGGGGAGGTAGTGGAGCGGTGGCTGCAAGGCATCACTGGTAACAAAGATAACCCCAGGGGGTCCAAGAGGGTCCCACCATTCGACAAGACCAACGAACCGGATAAGGTACAATCTTCAGTGTCGAATGTCCTTTGCTCTGATTTCCTATTTAGGCTTCAATCCGATTGATATTTGTATGATTCTTTGCTCTGTAGATATATACAGAGATGTACTCGATGCCCAACGGGGAACAGATCCAGGAAGGAGAGGAGAGCGGAGGCGACAGCGGCGATTGGAACTCTGATGACGAGAGTGATGAAGAGCGCGAAGACTCGAGCAGTGGTGAGGAGGTCGACTCTCCACCTCGCGTGGAAAAGCGTTCCAAGCAGAAGCACGACCCAGCAAGTATCCGGGGTAAAGTGGCAGCACCGACTGGACAAACTTCGAAGCGCACTCGAACATCTTCTCCGGTGCCGACTGAGAAGGCTCCGAAGCAGCTCAAGACTGCGCCGTCAAAGCCACGGAAGGCCTTGCCCAAGATCAAGGTTGATGTTCCCGTCGCCTCTGCGTAAGTGTTTCATTTTCACCCTTTGCTCCAAGAATCTTATATCAGTTGTCGACCCATTCTCTTGCTTGACCGAGTGAACCTTGAAATTTGCAGTGCTGCTACCTCTGGGACTTCTGCTTACAAAGATGATGACGACGAGGAGATGGAGGACGCGGTCACATCCAATGCGGGTATGACTCCCGTTATCTTGTCTTTTCTTTGCTAACCACTTCTACAGTCGACTGAACTCTTGTGGTCGATTCTTTTGCAGCTCCGCAAAATGTTATTGAACTTCCAGATGATGATGAAGATGTGCCACAGAAGCTCGTGGGAAAGAGGAGCAGGACCTTGGGCAAAAAGGCACCAGCTATCAAGACGCCTCAGTCGACGCCGGCGGCAGAACCAGCTATCCAGCAGCCCGGGGACCTCAACTGTGCTTCTGTTACTTTTGCAATTCCCTTGTCGAGTGGTCGTCCTTCAGCGTCGACTGCACAGGCCCCTGCTTCATCTGTGCAACTTCATGCCTCAAGCTCTCAAGCTGCTGCAGCTGATCCACCGTCTCCACTTTTCACCGCCCATCACGTCCCAGAGGACCAAGTGAGTGCTGTCAAGGAAGCCATACGCCAGGCAGGCATTATGATGGATCAGATGAAAGTGGTGCGCGAGGCCAGTCAAGCTGCCTATGATGCCAGCTCAGCACTCCAGGCCAATGTCCAGGTTAACTTACTTCCGACTGAACTCCATCTTGACGCTTGTTCTGTTAGGATATGATATTTAGAAAATGCTGCTTTATTATCTGCAAGACGTCCGTGGATGAGCGTTTTGGAACCTTAATTGCACACCTATTGTCAGTCTGTACACCCACTGGGTGTTTTAATTTCTGTTGAGTAGTTTTTCCACTTGAGTCGACTAGGTTGTGTCGATTGAATCTCTGAACCAGTGGGGGCACGCTGAGTGCACCCACTGGGTGTAGTCCCCGAGACCGCCGTCGAATGTTTGATTCGGCGGGGGTCTTTGAACAGAACTTTTCCACTCGGTCTGAGCAGATCATGTCGAGTGGAACCTGGACCAGTGGGGGCACGCTGAGTGCACCCACTGGGTGTAGTCCCCGAGACCGTAGTCGACTACGGGCAGTCGGCTATGGTCTGAGTTTTTTTTTTTGACTGGACGGACCAAGTCAATTGAAAAATCGAACCAGTGGGGGCACGCTAAGTGCACCCACTGGGTGTAGTCCCCGAGACTATTGTTGAATGTTTGATTCGGCAGTAGTCTTAGAACTCTTTGAACTTGTTACTTTATTGCTCGGAAGCAACCAATCTTTGTGTCTGCCGACTGACTATCTTCTAAACACAGAAATCTTGTGATCTTGGAGCCCGGTTCGCTGACTTAGAGCAGAAGTAGATCCAGCTCAATCTTGATCTGGAGTTGGCTCAGAATAACTTGCAGAAGGCTAAGGATGACGCTGCTGGTAAGGAAAGCTTGTCGACTGGTTCTCCTGCCATCTTTTCTCCTCTTCTTTCTGATTCGAAAGTTATTCTTTCTAGAAACAATGAGACGGGCTTTGGAGAAGAAGGACCTTGACCTTGCGGCTGCGAAGAAAACAGCAGAAGAAAAAACGGCACTCGCTGACCAAAAGTGGGCCTCAGTCGGAAAGTTGGAGGAAGAGAATACCAAGCTGAAGACTGCTCTCAATGACGCCAACAAAGAGGTAACTCGACTGAAGAAGGATAAAGGGACCCTGACTGGCAAAGTGGAAGACATCACCCGCAAGAGGAACGAGCTAGAGATTTATCTGGGAGGACTCGCCAAGAAGTTATTCCTCATGCTTGAAGGTACTTTTCCCTGTCCGATTGATTTGCTTTCGTTGACTCGTCATATAACTGTCGACTCATTATTTCTCTGTGAGTGCAGAATTCTGTCAAAACTTCGAGGAAGAGACTGGACGAGTCAAGACAAGCTTGGACCCCATCAATTCCCTTGTTAAAGATGAAGCTGACATGAACGTGCTCCGACTGGAGTCTCGCCTTGCCAGCGCCATGAATTACCTTGCTCGACTGAAGGTTGCGGTGTCGCGGATCGACACGGCGCTCTGGCCAAGGGAAACGCTCCAAAATGATCTCGAGTCTTTGATGACTCAACTCAATGAGATTCCTGGTCGAGTGCAGGAATGGAAGAAGTCCTCTGCTCGATGCGGTGCCGACGTAGCTCTGTCCCTGGTTCGTGTTCATTGCAAGGAAGCCAAAGAAGAGAAGCTAGCAGCAATCAAGGTTGCCAATACCAAGAAACTTGACTTCCAGTCCTTCATGGAGACTTTTATTGGTGCTGCTACTCGAATCGCAGATGGAATCGACCTGGATGAGTTCGTCGAGCCTGCCAGCCCTCTTGCGGAGTGAACAAAATTTTTATGATCCGATTAAATTTGCCTCGGTATGCCGGGTTTTGTAACCGTTAAACTCCTTCGGGCCTGATGCCCGAGTACTTTAATCTGCGGTCCGGAACTTAGTTTTCCCTTAAATATGCTTGTTTTTATTTCCGAGTGGAACTTGTATCTTTACTCGGAACAGACTTTTGTTCTTGTGATGCAATTTTGAGGAGAGGATCGCGGACGACCTGCACCTCGTCATTCTTGCAGATCAGGATGGAGCACACATTGTACTTGTGGCGTAGCTCTGAAGAGAAGGTCGCAGTCGACCTGCACTTCATTGTTCGGATGGATCAAGATGGAGCGTGTTTTAACTTAGGCGAGTACAGGACTGCAGCTAAGCCCCCGAGTGAGAGGGTTGCTCATCACTCGGTAGGATTTTTTTAAACTTAGGCGAGTACAGGACTGCAGCTAAGCCCCCGAGTGAGAGGGTTGCTCTTCACTCGGTGGGATTTTTCAAACTTAGGCGAGTACAGGACTGCAGCTAAGCCCCCGAGTGAGAGGGTTGCTCACCACTCGG
This sequence comes from Thinopyrum elongatum, assembly GCA_011799875.1. NCBI lineage: Eukaryota > Viridiplantae > Streptophyta > Magnoliopsida > Poales > Poaceae > Thinopyrum > Thinopyrum elongatum. The sequence goes on along the minus strand of CM022300.1, from coordinate 17,249,145 downwards.
TAGGATTTTTTAAACTTAGGCGAGTACAGGACTTCAGCTAAGCCTCCGAGTGAGAGGGTTGCTCACCACTCGGTAGGATTTTTTAAAACTTAGGCGAGTACAGGACTGCAGCTAAGCCCCCGGTGAGAGGTTTTCTCATCACTCGGTAGATTTTTTTTTAAACTTAGGCGAGTACAGGACTGCAGCAAGCCCCGATGTGAGAGGGTTGCTCTTCACTCGGTGGGATTTTTCAAACTTAGGTGAGTACAGGACTGCAGCTAAGCCCCAAGTGAGAGGTTGCTCACCACTCGGTAGGATTTTTTAAACTTAGGCGAGTACAGGACTGCAGCTAAGCCTCCGAGTGAGAGGGTTGCTCACCACTCGGTAGGATTTTTTAAACTTAGGCGAGTACAGGACTGCAGCTAAGCCTCCGAGTGAGTGGGTTGCTCACCACTCGGTAGGATTTTTTAAACTTAGGCGAGTACAGGACTGCAGCTAAGCCCTCGAGTGAGAGGGTTGCTCATCACTCGGTAGGATTTTTTTTAAAAACTTAGGCGAGTACAGGAGTGCAGCTAAGCCCCCGAGTGAGAGGGTTGCTCTTCACTTGGTGGGATTTTTTAAACTTAGGCGAATCGGATTCGCGGCTAAGTCACCCACTGGGGGATTTTGGACACATGTATTAGTAACAACAATCATTTAGGAGACTGTAAAACCATGTCTTTGATAAACGAACTGAAAGGTACTCCTTATTACATCTCATCAGTCTGAACACTTAAGTATAAAAACGGCGGAGTAGCTCCGCATTCCAAGCGCGTGGCTCGTCTTTATTCTGCTCCACATTGTAGAGGTGATACGCTCCGTTGTGGAGCACCTTGGTGACGATGAAGGGACCTTCCCAAGCGGGGGCAAGTTTGTGAGGCCGTTGCTGGTCCACTCGGAGCACAAGGTCCCCTTCCTGAAATGCTCGACCCTTCACATTTCTGGCATATAATCGACGAAGGTCTTGCTGATAAATGGTCGATCGGATCAAGGCCATCTCTCTTTCTTCTTCCAGAAGATCAACAGCGTCTTCTCGAGCCCATTCTGCTTCGGCTTCTGAAAAAAGTTCTACTCGGGGTGCATTGTGAAGCAAGTCACTCGGCAGCACAGCCTCAGCCCCATAGACCATGAATAAGGGGGTTCGACCGGTCGACCGATTTGGTGTTGTTCTTAATCCCCAAAGGACTGACGGTAGCTCATCTACCCAAGCGCCGGCTGCATGCTTGAGGTCGCGCATCAATCGAGGTTTCAGCCCTTTGAGAATCAAACCGTTCACTCTTTCTGCTTGTCCATTCGACTGAGGGTGGGCGACTGAAGCATAGTCAACCCGAGTACCTTGGGAAGCGCAGAAAGCTCGAAACTCATCTGAATCAAAGTTTGACCCATTATCCATGATGATGCTGTGCGGAACTTCATATCTAAACGTTAACCCTCTGATGAAGCTGACAGCAGTACTTGCTTCCAGGTTTTTGATAGGTTTAGCTTCAATCCATTTAGTGAACTTGTCGACTGCTACAAGCACATGGGTGAAGCCACTCCTGCCAGTCCTCAGAGGTCCGACCATATCTAATCCCCAAATAGCAAATGGCCAGGCGAGTGGAATAGTCTTCAAGGCTGAAGCAGGTTTGTGGGACATGTTGGAGTAGAACTGACAGCCCTCGCACTTGTCAACTATTTCTTTTGCCATCTCATTGACCGTGGCCAGTAAAACCCTGCTCGGTATACTTTGGCCACGATGGTCCGAGAGGACGCATGGTGACCACAGGTCCCTGAGTGGATATCATTGAGGATCATTCGGCCTTCTTCTGGAGTGATGCATTTCTGAACGACCCCAGTAACACTCTCTCTGTAGAGCTGTCCACCCATTACCGTGAAGGCTTTGGATCGACGGACAATCTGACGAGCCTCTTCTTTATCCTCTGGAAGCTCTTTCCTGAGAATATATGCAACATATGGCACTGTCCAATCGGGAATGACGACCAAAACCTCCATGATCAAGTCGACCACAGCTGGGACTTCAACTTCAGTCGGATCAGTGGAGCTCTTAGGCTGTGGGGGCTCTTCAGTGAAGGGATCTTCTTGAACTGATGGTGCGTGAATATGCTCCAAAAACACATTGCTGGGAATAGGCTCCCGCTTGGAACCTATTTTCGCCAAGTCATCAGCTGCTTGATTCTTCAGTCGGGGTATATGGTGGAGCTCTAGCCCTTCAAACTTCTTTTCTAACTTTCTCACCGCATTGCAATAACCAGTCATAGCTGGGCTCCTGACGTCCCACTCCTTCATCACTTGATTAACCACTAAATCTGAGTCGCCGTAAACCATTAGGCGACGGACGCCGAGTGAAATGGCCATACGCAACCCGTACAGGAGTGCCTCATATTCAGCTTCATTGTTGGAGGAATCAAAGTGAATCTGGAGAACATATATGAGGTTGTCGCCTCGTGGAGATACCAGGACTACTCCAACGCCTGAACCATTCAACATCTTGGACCCGTCGAAGAACATAGTCCAATGTTCCGACTGTATCTGGGTCGGTAGCTGCTGTTCAATCCACTCGACGAGGAAATCTACTATTGCTTGAGATTTGATCGCTTTCTTTGCCTCAAACTTGATATCCAGCGGAAGGAGTTCAATCGCCCACTTTGCCACTCGACCAGTTGCAATCTCTGTTGTTCAAAATTTCTGACAACGGAGCGTCGCTGACGACTGTAATCGAATGATCTGAGAAGTAATGTGCAACCTTCTTTGTGGTCAAGTAAATTCCATAGACAAGCTTCTGATAATGTGGATATCTCTGCTTGGATGGGGTTAAGACTTCAGAAATATAGTACACTGGGCGTTGAACCTTGTAGGTTTTACCTTCTTCTTCCCGCTCGACCGTGAGTACTGTACTGACAACCAGTCCAGTGGCTGCTATATAAAGCAGTAAAGGCTCTTTGCTGATTGGAGCAGCAAGCACCGGCTGGGTGGAAAGCAGGGCTTTGAGCTCTGCAAACGTTGCGTCAGCTTCAGGAGTCCACTCGAACTTATCAGATTTCTTCATCAGTAGGTAAAGAGGCAATGCCTTTTCACCGAGACGAGAGATGAATCGACTCAAAGCGGCCAAACAACCAGTAATCTACTGAACATCGTGTACACGCACAGGGCATTTCATTCGGAGGATTGCACCAACTTTCTCTGGGTTTGCATCGATCCCACGTTCGGAAACGAGGAAATCGAGTAACTTTCCACCTGGAACTCCAAATGTACACTTCGACGGATTAAGCTTGATATCATATCTTCTCAAATTGGCAAAGGTTTCAGCAAGGTCAGTCAGCAGGTCGGAACCTTTACGCGACTTAACCACGATGTCATCCATGTATGCTTCCACATTCTGACTGATTTGAGTTAGCAGGCACTTCTGTATCATGTGCATGAATGTGGCACCAGCATTCTTGAGACCAAAGGGCATGGTGACGTAGCAAAAGCACCCGAATGGGGTGATGAAAGCTGTTTTTATTTCATCAGGTCCATACAGTCGGATCTGATGGTACCCGGAATATGCATCCAGGAAGGACAATCGCTCACATCCCGCAGTTGAGTCGACTATCTGATCGATGCGGGGGAGAGGGAAATGATCTTTCGGGCAGGCTCGATTGATATGCTTGAAATCAATGCACATACGAAGTGAATCGTCCTTCTTGGGAACCATGACAACATTGGCGAGCCACTCGGAGTGGTAAATTTCGTGGATGAACTCAGCCGCCAGAAGCCGAGCCACCTCTTCGCCGATTGCCTTTCTCTTCTCCACAGCGGACCGACGGAGATGCTCTTTCACGGGTTTTGCCTTTGGATTGACTCTCAAACGGTGCTCAGCCAGTCCCCTGGGTACACCCGGCATGTCAGACGGCTTCCATGCGAAGATGTCCCAGTTCTCACGGAGGAACTGGATGAGCGCTTCTTCCTATTTGCTGTCGAGTGTTGTTGAGATATGAGTCGGAGCAGCACTGGGATTGGTCGGGTGAATGTGAACAATCTTTGTTTCACCGGACGACTGAAATGCAGACTCTGAAGCAGGCTTCTTAGCACGCAACAAATCACTCGGATCTGCAGTCTTCTTATATTCTTCCATTTCTACTGCTGCCATCTGTTCATCGGCTATCTTAGAGCCCTTCTGGAGTCACTCTTCTGCTCGTTGCCGATTACCAGTGACTGTGATCATGCCCCTGGGGCCAGGCATCTTCAGCTTGAGGTACACGTAACACGGTCGAGCCATGAAACGGGCATATGCAGTTCTGCCCAGAATAGCATGATAGGCACTGTGAAAATCCACAACTTCAAATGTCAACTTCTCCTTACGGTAATTCTTTGAATCACCGAAAACCACGCCAAGAGCGATCTGGCCGAGTGAATCAGCTTTCTTTCCTGGAATGACACCGTGGAATCGCATGTTGCTCTCACTGAGCTTGGACATCGGAATGCCCATCCCACGGAGGGTCTCAGCATGCAAAATGTTCAAGCCGCTGCCACCATCCATCAGGACTTTGGTCAGTCGGGTGCCCCCAACGACTGGGTCGACCACCAACGCTTGCCTCCCGGGGGTGGCAACGTGCGGTGGGTGGTCAGATTGGTCGAATGTAATGGGAGTCTTTGACCATTTCAAATATGCCGTCGTTGCCGGAGCAACCATGTTTACTTCTCTGTTGTTGACTTTCAGTCGACTTTTGCTTTCAATGTTAGCAAAAATCACCAAAGTGGAATTGACGTTAGGAAAACCGTCATCATCTTCTTCCTTGTCCTCATCCTTGTCAGACTCTTTTTCCTTCTCATTGGGTTGTTTCTCTCGGAACTGCTGGATTAGGAGTCGACATTGTCGAGTGGTATGTTTGGGATAAATCAGATTACCCTCTTCATCCTTCTTGGTGTGAATGTGACGTGGCAAATCCAACAATCATTCCCTGCTTGATCTTTCACCTTCTTGGGGATCCAGGGCCCTTTGGGCTTCCCCTTGAATTTTCCTTGAGTTACAACTGCAGCTTCACCAGGACCTGCTGGCTCGGCTTTGCGTTTCTGCTTCCGACCTCCTCCGGTGTCTTGGGCGACTGGCTTGCCCTTTCCACTGCGGAGTCGGTCCTCTTCTTCACCATTAGCGTACCGAGTGGCTATTTCCATCATTCGGGTCAGAGACATATCTCCTGTCTGACCGAATTTCAGGTTAAGCTCTCGATACCGAACGCCCTCCTTGAAGGCGCAAACTGCTTGGTGTTGGGATACATTTTCTACTGTGTGATGTAAAGTGGTCCATCTTTGGATGTAATCCCTCAGAGTTTCATTCGGTTTCTGTACACAATGTTGCAATTCTATCAACCCTGCAGGTCGTTTGCATGTGCCCTCGAATGTCCTGACAAACACTCGAGCTAACTCTTCCCAGCTGAATATACTGCCTGGAGCCAACTGATTCAGCCATGCTCTGGCCGATCCTTCCAACATGAGAGGAAGATGTTTCATAGCTACCTCATCATTTCCACCACCGATCTGAACAGCTACCCGGTAATCTTCCAGCCAAGTGTCAGGCTTCGACTCACCGGTGAACTTACTAACCCCAGTCGCCAACCTGAAGTTGGGGGGATTTCAGCAGCTCTGATGGCTCTGCTAAAACACTCGGGGCCTGAAACATGTACTCTGCTTCCACTCGGGCGATCTCTGTCTTGCCCTTCTCTGTGTGCTCGGTTCCTGTCGACCAAACCTTGCACCAAAATTGACCTTGCATCAAACCCTGGCTCTCTTGGGCCGACTGGCACCCTCCGCTCTTTGCTGTACGGGCGCCTGTCATCATAACGCCGGGGCACATATGATCCGCCTCTCAGAGGGGGCGTAGGCACTCGACGGTGGTCACCACGGCCGAGCCGATGATCGTACTGCTCGTGGTTCCGACCCAAGTACTGCTCTTGGCGATGCCCATGTCCCTCACGCCGCGGAGGCGATCTTGGGCTGTGAGCCGATTGGACTGTGTCGGCCACCACAGATCTGCTGTGGATTCTGTTACGCGACTGAGATACTGCAGTGTTTTGCTCTCCTGCTGCCCGGAGCAGAGCCTGGATCTGCATCAAACCTCGTCCAGCCTCCGACTGGGATGGTTGGATGGACTCTGCTATACGAGCTGCAGCCGTAAGATTCTGAATAGGAGTGCGGTATACCTGAGGTTGAGGCGGGAACAATTGCCGCCGTCGACTGGACTCAGGAATCTGCTGTCGAGCACGTTCGTCAAGTGCATGCTGAAGGTTCTCCAGTCGAGTGCGTTCAGCCAAAGTGGCCAAGCGCGCTGCCTCCAAGGCCCGAGCCTCAGAGGTCTCTCCGACGATGGGCGTGTGGAGTGCCTCCTCGGTGCGGCGGTGGAGTTCCTCCCTCGGCTGCGAAGAGAGGGTTTCGGGGTGATATTCCTCGCGAACATGCGACGGATCACCACCGCCGTCGTCGCCACCGTTGCGATGCATGCCAGGTGGGCTGCGCGGTGTGTCGACCAGCAGGACCTCTGCTGCAGGGTCGCTGCTGTCGCACTCGGACAGGGTCTCGACGGAGCCAGTCGACAGATCGAACAGGCCGTAGAGAGATTCATCGGGCTCGATTGCCGCGACTTGAGGGGTGGCCGACTGACGTGCCACCGCATGCTTCACCCACCGTTGAAGCCGTGATCGACCGGATCGCTTGCGACGGCGAACGGCGGGGAACGAAGTTACTGCGGGAGCCGACCGATACTGGGTCGACGGCTGCCGCAGAAGGACGCCGCGGACACACACGCAAAAGTGCGTCGCCCCGCGGACGGGGAGTGTCTCGACGTCGAGGGGGGCTTCCTGGAGCTAGGCGGAGTCGTCGGCGATGAAGACGAGCGCACCGAGACGGATCTCGCGGCCCTCAGCCGAACCTCCACCAGAAACCATGATGATGGGAATCGGAAAAAATCGCAACCTCGCCGAAAAGTCGCTAAGACACAGGATTGCCCCACGGTGGGCGCCAACTGTCGTGGTTCTAAGTCTGACAGTGGAATAGGGGGTAGGTATGAGGAGGCAAGATCCTAGCTACGGTGAGGTTGTGCACGCAAGATTTACGAGTTCAGGCCCTTCTCGGAGGAAGTAACAGCCCTACGTCTCGGTGCCCGGAGGCTCGGTCGATTGGATTATGCGTGAAGTTACAGGGGGTGCGAACCCTTGTGCCTGAGGAGGGGGGTGGCTTATATAGAGTTCGCCAGACCCCTCCAGCCCTCAGTTACACAGGATTCAATGTACATAAAGAGGGGGACGTTACTGGTAACGCCAGCAATAAAGGCATATAAATGATCATTAAGACTTCGGAGTGAACGCCTGACCGTTGTCGTTCTGAGTGACTTTAGATCTTCTGTCTTCCGAGTGATTTCTGATGTGGTCGAGTAAGGACACTCCGGTCGAATGGAATTGGGTTTTCCGAGTGGAATGCTTCTGGTCGAGTGAATGGTATTGTCCTTTGAATATCCCTGACTTTAAGGTAATGTCCTTGGGAAGGGTGTCTAGGTTAGGCCTATTACCCTACCCCAGGTACATGTCATCGTCAGGTGGTGTGCTCTTCTATGTTCCTCACGGCTGTGCGGCGCGGCCTCTCCTCCACGGCAGTAGAGCTGGATGGAGGGGAGGGCAATGAAGGAGGAGGAGAGTTACCTGAGGGAAGGCCTTCATCGTCGTCGGACTTGCCGCTGGAGGCACCGCGCCCGTCCGCTCGTGCGCCGTCACCCGGTCGAAACGTCCAAGCCCAGCACGAGCCAACCAGTGGCGACGGCGTGCTCCGCCTGGCCTCCCCCCATCGACGGTGCGACGGCGCGCTTCGCCGGGAACAGCGGGGCCAACTTCCTCTCCTCCCGAGGCATGGCGCGCGAGCTCGATGGGGAAGCAGTGGCGCGAGCGGCAGAGAGATGCGAGCGGCGAGCGACAGAGAGAGACGGCTAGGGTCCTCACGGTCTCACCCAACTCCGGTGAAGGGAGAGCGCCAGCCGGTGGCTCGAGGGGAGGCGCGACGGGGACGAGGGACGGAGCGGCGACCTGAGTTCGACGGTGGGGAGGAGAAGACGTCGCGCGGCGGTCGGGAGCGCCGCCAGGAAGGGGAGCGGGGAGGAGGACGAGTGGGAGAGGGCGGCGGCTAGGGTTCCCACGAGGGAGGAATGCAAGCAGGGAGGAGGACGAGTGGGAGAGGGCGGCAGTCAAGGCGGGTTGACTAAACGTGAAAAGACCAAAATGCCCATTGGGGGGCACCGAAATAACAGGCGATGGCACACCAGAGGACACACTATTCATTGTAGCAGTGTCCAGCCTCGATCCGACGGCCCAGATCGTCTCACTCGAAGATCCGATGGCCAGGATCATCTCACTCGAAGATCCGACGGTCCGGAGTCGTTTGGAACGCTAATCCGACGGCCCAGATTCACACGTCCTGAGAAGGCTCTATTTCTTCCCACACTCTAACAATGGGATGAAGTTGGCTGTGGGCCGGCTGGCCCAAGACCACGCCTATCACCCGCCATTTTGTGCAAATCAAAGATGGGGTCCGTCTATATCTCATCTAGATGTGAGATAATATCTCACATCTAACATGATGTCATCCTACATCAGCGCAACTCACCCAAAACAAATTCCACCTTGTTCTTTGTCTTTAATTTTGTTTGTTTGTCTCTTTTTTTTGTCTATCCTCCAGCCCCACCATAAACGACACTCTCCTTCCTTGGCGGGCCTTATATGTTTTTTTCCTCGCTGTTGTTACCTATGAACTTGCAACTGGGATAGGAAAAAGGCACCCCAATTGCATGTCGGGGGTAAGGTTACAACTAGTACAAAAAAGATCAGCCCCCAGTTGCGAGTGGAGGGTGCACATGTAATTAGGACAAAAAAGGTCAGCCCTTGATTGCGAGTTGAGGATGGACTTGCAATTGGGACAAAAATAGGTCAGGCCGCAGTTGTGAGTCGGGGGGGCGAATTGCAACTGGAACAAAAAAGGTAGGACCCCAGTTTCGTGTCGATGGTGGACTTGCAATTGGGACAAAAAGTCAGGCCCCAATTGCGAGTTGAGGATGAACTTGCAATTGGGACAAAAGGAAGGTCAAGCCCCAGTTGCGAGTCGAGGGTGGGATTGCAACTGAGACAAAAAAAGGTCAGACCCAGTTGCGAGTCGAGTGTGGACTTGCAACTGGAAAAAACGTCGGGCCCAGTTGCGAGTCGGGGTGTACTTGCAACTGGGACAAAAAAAGGTCGCACCCCAGTTGCGAATCAAGGGTGGACTTAAAACTAGGATATGAAAAGCGTTGGACCCGAGTTGCGAGTCGATGGTTGATTTGCAACCGAGATAAAAAAAGGTCCGGCCCTAGTTCCGAATCGAGGGTGGACTTGCAACTGGGCGAAAAATGTTGGACCCAGTTGTGAGTCGATGGTAGACTTGCAACTAGGACAAAATGTTGATCCCAATTGGGAGTTAATGATGGATTTGTAACTGAGGCAAAAAAATCAGGCCCCAGTTGCGAGTCGAGGGCGGACTTGCAATTCAGACTAAAAATGATCGAGATCCAGTTGCGAGTCGAGGGTGAACCTGCAACTGGGAAAAAGGTTGGGCCTCAGTTGCGAGTCAAGGGTGGACTTGCAGCCGAAGAAAAAAAGTTCTGACCCAGTTGCGACTCGAGGGTGGACTTGCAACTGAGACAAAAAAAAATGTCGAGTTCCAGTTGCGAGTCGTGGATGGGATTGCAACTAGGACCAAAGAATGTCGGGCTCCAGTTACAAGTTAAGGGTTGACTTGCAACTGAGACAAGAAAAAAAGACAACCACTGTTTGGTGGTGGACAGTTAAGTAACAGCGATGACAAATATCATGAATAAAAAAATAAAAAAATGGAGAAAGAGAAAATAAAAGTAAAAAAATAAATATTAAAACTTTATGAATTTGAAACAAATAAATAAATAAAGAAAAGGAAAAAGAAACAAAAAATGAAAATCGAAAAAATCACTTTCCAAACAGGGGGCTGACATACAGAACCGAGAGCTATATCAACAAAACAACACACACAACAAAAAGACTGGATTTTAATATCAATAGAGTTAGTGTACGGAAATCTATTGAAACTCACCAGGATTTATAAAAATAAACGCCCTACCCAGAAGAAGTGATGAGAGCACGAGGGTAATGGCTGGTACGTGTGAGGAAACGGGAAAACTGATGAGGATTAGTGAAGAGGAATGGCTACTACTCTAACAATAGCCCATGCGTGCCCGACACACTCAAACACTCACTTCGCCGGGCTACTGAATGAGGACTATGGACAAACAACGACCCGTTAGTTCAATATTGCGAAGAAAAAAACAATAACGGCCCCCCTCACCTTGCATGGACATGAACACGGGCTGCCGTGCGACACAAACGCGACGCCAACGAGCGCACAACAAGGTGAACAACCTACGTGAATCTTAAAGACAAACAAGGTCCAACAGTTCCGGACTTAGATGTGAGATAACTGTATTTCACGTCTAGAGCCTTGCTGACTGACCTAGGCTAGCACACGAATTATTGCACGGCGCGGTGCAGAAGCCATTGTCGCTGCGATGATCGGGACCAAACGCACCATGCCCTACGTCCAACGGGCAAGCACAGGACCAGACAGCACTGTCGCTGTCCCGGCTCTCAACACCACCACCACGCATGCACAGTAGCCAGCTCTCATAACGGGGCTATCCTCTCTCTCTCTCTCTCTGCCCAGCCCCCACCCACCGTCGACCGCGACCCATGTCGTCGCCCGTCGCTCGCTCCGCCGCGCCCCACCCGTCTCGGCGCCGCACGCACGTGGCCACCGCAGAGCTCAGCACACGCTCCAAATCCCAAGCCCCCTTCCACACCCAATACCTTGCCTGGAATCCGCGGCCACGAGGCGAGGTCGCGCTCCCCACGCCACGCAACGCAACGCCGGCCGCCACCCGCCACCGCTACCGTAGGCCGCGTACGCATACGATTCTTGCTCGATTTGGCCGGCCTCCTCCCCGTCTCCGCGTCTTAACTAACGGCCTCACTCTCTATCGCTCGCTCCCACTCCGTCTCTCTCTGCTCCTCTCTCTCCCTCTCCCCCCTCTCGCTTTCCGGTCCCTGGCTGACACAACACGATCCAGAGGTAAATCCGAGCAAGAATCCATGGAGGCCGAGTCGAGGAAGCTCCTGCTCCTCGCGCCCATCCTGCTCTGCTGCTTCGTCGCCATATCGGGTAAGCAAGCCCAGTGTCCCCGCTTTTCGAGCAATCCCCATCGCGCCTCCCTAGGAAGGATCCAGTGACGCTTTTCCACCCGTAAAGCGCAGCAATTTTACCGCCTTGTCTGGATTTCATTCATGCAGGGGCGCAGTCGCACATCGGCGTCAACTACGGCGAGGTGGCGGACAACCTGCCGCCGCCGGACGCGACGGCGAGGCTGCTCAAGTCCACCGCGATCACCAAGGTCCGCCTCTACGGCGTCGACGCGGGGGTCATCCGCGCGCTGGCCGGCACCGGCATCTCCCTCGTGCTGGGCGTGGCCAACGGCGACATCCCCGCCATCGCCGCCGACCCCAACGCCGCCTCCGGCTGGCTCGCCGCCAACGTGCTGCCGTTCCTCCCGGCCTCCGCCGTCTCCGTCGTCGCCGTCGGCAACGAGGTGCTCGAGTCCGGGGACGCCGGACTCGCCGCCGCGCTGCTTCCGGCCATGCAGAACCTCCGCGCCGCCGCCGTCGCGGCCGGCGACGGGGCCGCGGGCATCAAGTTCTCCACCGTCAACACCATGGCCGTGCTCGCGCAGTCCGACCCGCCCTCCACCGGCGCCTTCCGCCCGGAGGCCGCCGCCCAGCTGCAGGGGATCCTCGGCTTCCTCAGCCGGACCGGCGCGCCCTTCATGGTCAACCCCTACCCCTACTTCGCGTACCAGTCCGACCCGAGGCCCGACACGCTCGCCTTCTGCCTCTTCCAGCCCAACGCCGGCCGCCTCGACGCCGGCTCCAAGATCACCTACACCAACATGTTCGACGCGCAGGTCGACGCCGTCAAGTCCGCGCTGGGCCGCGCCGGCTACGGCGCCGTGGACATCGTGGTCGCCGAGACCGGGTGGCCCACCAAGGGCGACCCCACGGAGGCCGGCGCCACCCTGGACAACGCCAGGGCCTACGTCTCCAACCTCGTCGCCCACCTCAGGTCCGGCGCCGGCACGCCGCTCATGCCGGGGAGGCCCGTGGACACGTACCTCTTCGCGCTCTACGACGAGGACCTCAAGCCCGGCCCCGCGTCCGAGCGCTCTTTCGGGCTGTACCACACCGACCTCACCATGGCCTACGACGCAGGCCTGACCCAGGCCTCCTCCTCCGGCTCCGGCGCCACGACGCCGACGCCAACTACTCCGAGCAAGGGGTCCGGGTGGTGCGTGGCGAGCGCGGGCGCGACGGACGCGCAGCTGCAGACGGACCTGGACTACGCGTGCTCCCAGGTGGGCGTGGACTGCGGCGCCATCCAGCCCGGGGGCGCCTGCTTCGAGCCCAACACGGTGCGCGCCCACGCCGCCTACGCCATGAACCAGCTCTACCAGGCCGCCGGCAGCCACCCCTGGAACTGCGACTTCCGCCAGTCCGCCACCCTCACCTCCACCAACCCCAGTAAGCACCGAACTCACTCCCTTCAACATCTATCCTTGGCCATTGCTTGGTTCATTCCACTCCACTGAAGCGCGAACATGTGCACTGGTACCACCAAACCAAAGGACGTCTGCTAATTGTCCATTGCATGTGCCGACTGTGTTGTTCCACTCATTGTCCATTGCATGTGCCGACTGACAATTGAGCTGCCGCGTCTGCATATTAGTACTACATCATTGTAGTTCATTAACAATTGAGCTGACACGGAGTACGTTTTTACCAACCCTGGAACAGCAGTAACATCTCTGTGGTGGTTTCTGCAGGCTACGGCTCGTGTGTGTTCACCGGAGGCCAATGAAATGATGCAACCGACCGGAGTATGCTATGCACCAGACCACGGCGCGCAAAGTTCCGCCGGCCGGCCGGTGCGGTGAGCGCCATGATTGGATTTGGATCGAATCATCATCGCATAAAGCCACGAATAGTAGTGGTGGTTTGGTTGCGCGTGGGGATGCATTGCTGCATACGCATCCCCCCTGTTTCATTTCATTCCATTTCATTTGTCCAATTCTTTTTACTCCTAGCAGTAGCAGCAGAGTAGATCATCACGTCACGTCCAATCTTTTTCTACTCCCTCCGTTCCAAAATATAGTGCTTCCTCTATTCCCGTGCTTCAATTTTGATCATAAATTTAACCAACGAGACCGACTGCGGCGGGAGCAAAAGTTATACCAGTGAATTCGTATTCAAAAGAAGTTTTCAATTATATAAAAAAATTTCCCGCCGCAGCCGGTCTCGTTGGTTAAATTTATGGTCAAAGTTAGACCTCGGGAAGCGCGGGCGCACTACAGGGAGTACTTCCTTTTTACTAGCCGAGTTGCCTTGTTGTGTACAGTACATCTACATGGGTGGTGTATCAGTGTATGTGTAATTAGCGTTGTGCGCTTCGTGTGTTTGTCTTTGTACGTCCGTAACTTGGACTGCTGGTAGAGTACGGTTCTAGTATTATTATTTGTTCATTATTTGCAAAAGAAAACTATTATTTGTTCATCATCCATGTCTAAGCATTGAACATTGAGCAGTTGGATCTTGGTGTCTGAATTTAGCCCATCTTCAAACGGTGATGGCGTGCAGTGTCATGTTCTGACGGTGTGGAGGGAATTAGTCTGTGGGATAACGGGTTAATAAAGTCTCTGAGTTTGACCATGTGGTACCCTTGTCGGGTTTCCATTGCCGTGTGGTGTGCCACCTACCGGCGCCACGTGATTGCCTGTCACTGTCCTGACAGGCTGAGAGCTGAATTGTCTGTGTACATTCATTCGACTTAAAAACATTTTAGATGAGTGATGGTACATCCCTGCCTAATTACATCTGTTAGAGTTGTGTGATTTTGCATTCCCATGTTGCCTACCTAATTTTGCTGCATCATGAGCTTCATTGTTAGTAGTTCCAGGGATGTGGAAAACTTGGACATGCTTCTGGCTAGCGAGCTCACAAAATTCTGCCATGATGTTCCTAATTTGCCAATGCCCTAGCTAAGACAGGAGAGACCTTGGCGCTGCTGTTTTTGCTAATGTACTGCTGTCCGTGAAGATTCCTGCTTCCTGTATGTTCAGTTTCTCCAAAATAAGTGCAGCAAGTTTGATACCGTGCGCTTCTGCTTGAGGTGGTGAGGCAGTCTGTACGGTAGCTGCTGAAATTATAGCTTCCATCCTCACTTCACTGTTGAGTTTGTATTCCCCATTTCCTTTCGGTGAAGATCTTGTTTGGAATCTGAATGCTGCTTGCATCTATTGTAGTCCCCTCTATGAAGTTGGTTTGTCCCAGTGAATTTGCATGGTGAGCTTTGTTTTGCAATGTTTCTTGAGGAGTAGAGTTCCTTCTTAGAGCATCTATACCCAGAGTTTGCAAATCCAGCCCCTCAAACGCCCGGAACGCGCCAGGGCGCGTCCGACCGGTCAAGCCTCAAATTCGCCTTCTCACAGCCGGACACATCAATTATCATATCTCAAATCCATACAAACTCATGCAGCTATGTCGATGTTACACACATCGTCCGGCTACTACATCACTACTAAACATGCCATCGGACTGCCAAAATTTGGCATGTTTGCCTATGGTGGAGATCATCCACGGCTGCCCTTGCCTTTCCCGGCGCCCTTGCCGTCCTTCTCGTGGAAGTATAGGTCGAAGACGCAATAGGGATCGAGCCGAATCTGCTCGTCGCCGGAGCTGTCCTCGTCGTCGCTGTCCTCCTTCTCTTCCTTCGGTGGCAGTTCGGCCATGGCACGGACCGCCCGATTTTGCTCTCGGGCGAGGGCGCGCCCGTTCCTCCACTGTCGTTTCTTCACAATGCGGGCGCGAATGGCTTCCTCTCTGCGGCCGCACGCGCCGCCACATCAGGCGCCTCCGCCACTCCCATTTCCTGTTGGAAATATGCCCTAGAGACAATAATAAAATGGTTATTATTATATTTCCTTGTTCATGATAATTGTCTATTGTTCATGCTATAATTGTATTAACCGGAAACCGTAATACATGTGTGAATACATAGACCACTCCATGTCCTTAGTGAGCCTCTAGTTGACTAGCTCGTTGATCAGTAGATGGTTGTGGTTTCCTGACCATGGACATTGGATGTCGTTGATAACGGGATCACATCATTAGGAGAATGATGTGATGGACAAGACCCAATCCTAAGCATAGCATAAGATCGTGTAGTTTGTTTGCTAGAGCTTTTCTAATGTCAAGTATCATTTCCTTAGACCATGAGATTGTGCAACTCCCGGATACCGTAGGAATGTTTTGGGTGTATCAAACGTCACAACGTAACTGGGTGACCATAAAGGTGCACTACAGGTATCTCCGAAAGTGTCTGTTGGGTTGGCACGAATCGAGACTGGGATTTGTCACTCCGTATGACGGAGAGGTATCTCTGGGCCCACTCGGTAATGCATCATCATAATGAGCTCAATGTGACTAAGGAGTTAGCCACGGGATCATGCGTTACGGAACGAGTAAAGAGACTTGCCGGTAACGAGATTGAACAAGGTATAGGGATACCGACGATCGAATCTCGGGCAAGTAACATACCGATGGACAAAGGGAATTGTATACGGGATTGATTGAATCCCCGACATCGTGGTTCATCCGATGAGATCATCGTGGAACATGTGGGAGCTAATATGGGTATCCAAATCCCGCTATTGGTTATTGGCCGGAGAGGTGTCTCGGTCATGTCTGCATGGTTCCCGAACCCGTAGGGTCTACACACTTAAGGTTCCGTGACGCTAGAGTTGTTATGGGAAATTGTATGTGGTTACCGAAAGTTGTTCGGAGTCTCGGATGAGATCCCAGACGTCACGAGGAGTTCCGGAATGGTCCGGAGGTAAAGATTTATATATGGGAAGTCCTATTTTGGCCACCGAAAAATGTTCGGGATTTTTCGGTATTGTACCGGGAAGGTTCTAGAAGGTTCCGGAGTGGGGCCCACCTGCATGGGGGACCCACATGAACGTGGGTAGTGGGGGCAAGGCCCCACACCCCTGGTCAAGGCGCACCAAGATCCCCCCTTAGAAGGAATAAGATCATATCCCGAAGGGATAAGATCAAGATCCCTAAAAAGGAGGGATAACAATCGGTGGGGAAGGGAAAGGATGGGATTTCTTTCCTCCCACCTTTGCCAACGCCCCAATGGACTTGGAGGGCAAGAAATCAGCCCCCTCCACCCCTATATATAGTGGGGAGGTGCATGGGAGATACACCCTTGCCCCTGGCGCAGCCCTCCCCCCTCCTACTCCTCCTCCTCCGTAGTGCTTAACGAAGCTCTGCCGGAGAACCACGAACTCCACCGCCACCATGCCGTCGTGCTGCCGAAGCTATCCCTCAACTTCTCCTCTCCCCTTGCTGGATCAAGAAGGAGGAGACGTCCCCGGGCTGTACGTGTGTTGAACGCGGAGGCGCCGTCCGTTCGGCGCTTGAATCGGATCTTCCTCGATTTGAATCGCCGCGAGTACGACTCCATCAACCGCGTTCTTGTAACGCTTCCGCTTAGCGATCTTCAAGGGTATGAAGATGCACTCCCTCTCACTTGTTGCTAGCATCTCCTAGATTGATCTTGGTGACACGTAGGAAATTTTTGAATTATTACTACGTTCCCCAACAGTGGCATCATGAGCTAGGTCTATGCGTAGATTCTATGCACGAGTAGAACACAAGTAGTTGTGGGCGATGATTTGTTCAATTTGCTTACTGTTACTACTCCTGTCTTGATTCGGCGGCATTGTGGGATGAAGCGGCCCGGACCGACCTTACACGTACGCTTACGTGAGACAGGTTCCATCGACTGACATGCACTTGTTGCATAAGGTGGCTAGCGGGTGTCTGTCTCTCCCACTTTAGTCGGATCGGATTCGATGAAGAGGGTCCTTATGAAGGGTAAATAGCAATTGGCATATCACCGTTGTGGCTTTTGCGTAGGTAAGAAACGTTCTTGCTAGAAACCCATAGCAGCCACGTAAAACATGCAACAACAATTAGAGGACGTCTAACTTGTTTTTGCAGGGTATGCTATGTGATGTGATATGGCCAAAAGGATGTGATGAATTATATATGTGATGTATGAGATTGATCATGTTCTTGTAATAGGAATCACGACTTGCATGTCGATGAGTATGACAACCGGCAGGAGCCATAGGAGTTGTCTTAATTTATTGTATGACCTGCGTGTCAATGAAAATGCCATGTAATTACTTTACTTTATTGCTAACCGTTAGCCATAGTAGTAGAAGTAATAGTTGGCGAGACAACTTCATGAAGACACGATGATGGAGATCATGGTGTCATGCCGGTGACGATGGTGATCATGCCGCGCCTCGAAGATGGAGATCAAAAGCGCAAGATGATATTGGCCATATCATGTCACTTTATGATTTGCATGTGATGTTTATCATGTTTACATCTTATTTGCTTAGAACAACGGTAGCATAAATAAGATGATCCCTCACTAAAAATTTCAAGAAATGTGTTCCCCCTAAGTGTGCACTGTTGCGAAGGTTCGTTGTTTCGAAGCACCACGTGATGATCGGGTGTGATAGATTCTAACGTTCGCATACAACGGGTGTAAGCCAGATTTACACATGCGAAACACTTAGGTTGACTTGACGAGCCTAGCATGTACAGACATGGCCTCGGAACACGAGAGACCGAAAGGTCGAACATGAGTCGTATAGTAGATGCGATCAACATGGAGATGTTCACCATTGATGACTAGTCCGTCTCACGTGATGATCGAACACGGCCTAGTCGATATGGATCATGTATCACTTAGATGACTAGAGGGATGTCTATCTGAGTGGGAGTTCATTAAATAATTTGAACTCATTATCATGAACATAGTCAAAGTGTCTTTGCAAATTATGTTGTAGATAGCTCGCGTTGTAGCTCCCCTGTTTATTGATATGTTCCTAGAGAAAAGTAAGTTGAAAGATGATGGTAGCAATAATGCGGACTGGGTCCGTGATCTGAGGATTGTCCTCATTGCTGCATAGAAGGCTTATGTCCTTAATGCACCGCTCGATGCGCCACCCCCTCAAGCGTTGTCTGTAGATGTTTTGAACATCTGACAGGCACGTTCTGATGACTACTTGATAGTTCAGTGCGTCATGCATTATGGCTTAGAATTGAGGCTCCAAAATGTTTTGAACGTCACGGAACATATGAGATGTTCTAAGAGCTGAAATTGGGATCTCAGGCTCGTGCCCGCGTTGAGAGGTATGAGACCTCCAACAAGATTCTTTGCCTGCAAGATGAAGGAGAATAGCTCAATCAGTGAGCATGTGCTCAGATTGTCTGGGTACTACGATCACTTGAATCGAGTGGGAGTTAATCTTCCAGATAAGATAGTGATTAATATAGTTCTCCAAGTCACTGCCACCTAGCTACTAGAGCTTCGTGATGAACTATAACATGCCAGGGATGGATAAGATGATCCCTGAGCTGTTCGTGATGTTTGACACCGCGAAGGTAGAAATCAAGAAGGAGCATCAAGTGTTGATGGTTAGTAAAACCACTAGTTTCACAAAGGGCAAGGGCAAGAAGGAAAACTTCATGGATGGCAAGTCAGTTGCTGCTCCAGTGAAGAAACCCAAGGTTGAACCCAAACCTGAGACTAGGTGCTTCTGTTATGAGGAGAACGGTCGCTGAAGCGGAACAACCCTAGATACTTGGTAGATAAGAAAGCTGGCAACGTTGACAGAAGTATATTTGATATACGTGTTATTGATATGTACCTTGCTAGTACTCCTAGTAGCACCTGGGTATTGGATACCGGTTCGGTTGCTAAATGTTAGTAACTCGAAATAAAAGCTACGGAATAAACGGAGGCTAGCTAAGGGTGAGGTGACGATGTGTGTTGGAAGTGTTTCCAAGGTTGATGTGATCACCATCGCACACTCTCTCGGGATTAGTGATGAACCTAAATAAATGTTATTTGGTGTTTGCGTTGAGCATGAACGTGATTAGATTGTGTTTATTGCAATACGGTTATTCATTTAAGTTAGAGAATAATGGTTATTCTGTTTACATGAATAATACCTTCAATGGTCATGCACCCAATGTGAATGGTTTATTGAATCTCGATCGTAGTAATACACATGTTCATAAAAGATGCAAAGTTAATAATGATAGTACCACATACTTGTGGCACTGCCACTAAAGGTCATATTGGTGTAAAAGCATGAAGAAACTCCATGCTGATGGATCTTTGGACTCACTCGATTTCGAATCGGTTGAGACATGCGTACCATGCCTCTTAGGCAAGATGACTGAGACCCCGTTTCCGGTATGATGGAGCGGGCTAGTAACTTATTGGAAATAATACATGTTGATGTATGCGGTCCAATGAGTGTTGTAGCATGCAGTGGATATCGTTATTTTCTTACCTTCACTGATGATTTGAGTGGATATGAGTATATTTACTTAATGAAACACAAGTCTAAAACGTTTGAAAAGTTCAAACAAATTCAGAGTGAAGTTTAAGATCATCATGACAAGAAGATAAAAATGTCTACGATACGATCGTGGAGGTGAATATCTGAGTTACGAGTTTTGTATACAACTTAAGACAATGTGAAATTTGTTTCACAACTCACGCCACCTGGAACACTATAGTGTGATGGTGTGTCCGAACATCGTAGTCGTACTCTATTGGATATGGTGCGTACTATGATGTCTCTTATCGATTTGCCACTATCGTTTTGGGGTTAAGCATTAGAGACAACTACATTCACTTTAAATAGGGCACCATCTAATTCCGTTGAGATGACACCGTATGGTTTGGCAGAAACCTAAGCTGTCATTTCTCAGAGTTTGGGAATACGACGCTTATGTCTGATAAGCTCAAACCCAAAGCGAAAATGTGCATCTTCATAGAATACCCTAAGGAAACATTTGGGTATGCCTTCTATCTCAGATCCGAGGGCAAAGTATTTGTTGCTAAAAATGGGTCCTTTCTCGAGAAAAGGTTTCTCTCAAAAGAATTGAGTGGGAGGAAGATAGAACTTGATGAGGTTGTTGAACCTTTGTTTCAACCAAAGAGTAGCGCAGCGCAGAAAGATGTTTCTGTGGAGCCTACGTCAGTTGAAGAGGAAGTTAATGGTGATGATCATGAAGCTTCGGATCAAGTTACTATCGAACCTCGTAGGTCGACAAGGACGCGTACTGCTCCTGAGTGGTACGGCAACCCTGTCTTGGAGGTCATGTTGTTGGACAACAATGAACCTACAAACTATGGAGAAGCGATGATGGGCCCGGATTCCAACAAATGGTTAGAGGCCATGAAATCCGAGAAAGGATCCATGTATGAAAACCAAGTATGGACTTTGGTAGACTTGCCCGTTGAATGGCAGGTCGTTGAGTACAAATGGACCTTTAAGAAGAAGATAGACACTGATGGTAAATGTTACCATTTATAAAGCTCGACTTGTCGCAAAGAAGTTTCCGACAAGTTCAAGGAGTTGACTACGATGAGACTTTCTCACCCGTAGCGATGCCAAAGTCTGTTGGATTTATGTTAGCAGTTACTGCATTTTTCGATTATGAAATCTGGCAGATGGATGTCAAAACATCGTTCCCTTGAGGAAAGGTTGTATGTGATACATCCAGAAGGTTTTTTCGATCCTAAGGATGCTAAAAAGTATGCAAGCTCCAGCAATCCTTCGATGGACAGGAGCAAGCATCTCGGAGTTGGAATATACGCTTTGATGAGGTGATCAAAGTTTTTGAGTTTATACAAAGTTTATGAGAAACTCGTATTTACAAGAAAGTGAGTGGGAGCACTATAGAATTTCTGATGAGTATATGTGGATGACATATTGTTGATCGGAAATGATGTAGAATTTCTGGAAAGCATAAACGGTTGTTTGAAAAGAGTTTTTCAAAGGAAGACCTGGATAAAGCTACCTAATTGTTGGGCATCAAGATCTATAGAGATAGATCAAGATGCTTGATGAGACTTTCAATGAGTACATACCTAGACAAGATTTTGAAAGAGTTCAAAATTGATCAGTCAAAGAAGGAGTTCTTACCTGATTTGTAAGGTGTGGAGTTGAGTGAGACTCAAAGCTCGACCATGGCAGAAGAAAGAGATAGGACGAAGGTCGTCCCCTATGCTTTATCCATAGGCTCTGTATAATATGCCATGCTGTGTACCGCACCTGTGTGTGCCTTGCCATGAGTCTGTCAAGGGGTACGAGAGTGATCCAGGAATGGATCACTGGACAGCGGTCAAGATTATCCTTATTAACTAGAGGACTAAGGAAATATTTCTCGATTATGGAGGTGATAAAGAGTTTGTCGTAAAGGGTTACGTCGATACAAGCTTTAACACCAATCTGGATGACTCTGAGTAGCAATCCGGATACGTATAGTGGAGCAGCCATTTGGAATAGCTCCAAGTGGAGTGTGGTAGCAGTGTCTACAGTATGACATAGAGATTTGCAAAGTACACATGGATCTGAATGTCGCAGACCCGTTGACTAAAGACCTCTCTCACATGCAAAGCATGATCGAACCCCAGAACTCACTGGGTGTTAGATTCATAACAATGTAAATCACATGGTAAATCACAATAGGTGGATACGAGACTTGTGCACAACCTATAAAGCAAAAATGCAACGGCTTCTATCGCAAGTATGCTATATGTATAGTGTTCCGGTGATATGATCCAAGATGATCGAGTATGACAATCTTAATGTAGTATGTTGCTATGGTACTTGCTTAAAAGCTTTTTGGCTCTTTCTCTTTTGCTTAGAAGCTTGTTGGCGCTTTCTCTTTTGAGCTCTTTTGTTGGCCACTTATGCAAAACTTCACGAATCAAGATAGCAATTGTGTAAGCGGGAACAATATGTTGCACTAGTGATGATGATACCAAGATATGGATACCAAGATGACATGATACATGCAATGATATGGTTACCACTAATGTGCACAAGAAACGTTGCCGGCAATACTCAAAGGCTAGTCTCGATAGGTAAGTGACGCAAAAATGGTCTCGGGGGGTTAACAATGCAATGGCAAGGGTGTACACAAAGTGTCGTCGAAGTTACCGTCCTTGCTTACGGTTGATAGTGTCAAAATGGTGAAGTGGTCGATGTCGATGACGAAGATGAGTGGCGGCGATGTCGATGTCGAACCGTCCCTAAGTAGCCGAAACACGTTAGGAAACAGAAACCGCAACTCAAGTCCGCAAAGAACAAAATGTGTCAAAATTGTCGGGGGTTGTAGCGGGTATGCGATGGTGGTTGCGGAAAGCAGTGGTGGTATGCGGAAGTATCAGTGTGAACCCATTCAAAATTGGTGAAAATTAGGCGGAAGATGGAGTGGTGGATGAGGTGATGCTGCGGGAGGCCGGATGTCCGGGCTGTCGGGCCAGATGTCCGGGAGGGGGGGGGCGGATGTCCGGGCTGTCGGGCCAAATGTCCGGGGGGTGGGGGCGGATGTCCGGGCTGTCGGGCCGGATGTCCGGGGCTCCTGATCCGTGATGAACTCAGTGGATCTCGTGGGAAAGAAAAATTGCGGGGCAAAATTCGAGGAATTTCGTGGATGGAATTGGGGGAAAAGTTAGGGGAAGCTAGATCTACCTGCAACACATCAAATCCACGGATCAGATCCAACAAAACATCATCACACCAACAAATCACAAAAAAATTGGGAGGGCTATTTTTGTGGGGATTTTCGAAATTGGGACAAAACACAACAAAATTAGGCTAGAAAACGGGGGTAGGGACTCCAAATTCGTGATCAACCTTGCTCTTGATACCAAGATGATGTAGGGTGGAAACCCTAGTGTCGATCTTTCATGATTTGGAGGGGATCCCGTGAAGAACACGACGAACACACGGAGGAAAACACGAGGGGGGAACACTCAAATCAACGAGAACAATCACACATGTGCTAGATCCATGAACACAAAGGGTGATACAAGATTCAAACGCAACAAAGGACGATACAAGAGGCGGTAGTTCTTCCTGATCCGGAGACGGGGTCTTGAATCCACGCGGGGGGGGGGGAGGATCTTCTCCTAGATGGATGGCTTGAATCCACTTGGGGGATCTTCTCCTAGATGGAGGACTTGGCCTCCAATGGAGTAGGTAAGTGGATGAGCAAAGCTCTATCTCTAATATGAGCTACAATCTTTGCTAACCCTAAAACATGAGGGAGAGGGGGTATATATAGTCTAGGGGCGAAGGGGTACATGGGCTTCGGCCCTTCACTGTGCGCAGACAGGGGGCCGGATGTTCGGGCCTTCGGGGGGGGGGGTGTCCGGGCTATGGGGGCTGGATGTCCGGGGCCTGGGAGGCCGGCTTCGGTGAGGTTCTTTGATGGAGAGCCGGATTTTCGGGGCTGGGCCGGATGTCCAGGGCCTGGGTCGGATGTCCGGGTCCTGTAGCTTCGGCTGTTGGGCGGCGGCTGTGGTAGATGCTCCAGGGGTCGGATGTCCGGGGCTTGGGGCCGGATGTCCGGGTCCTGGGGACTTTTTCGGTTCCTTCCGTCGTTCCTCTTCATCCTTGTACTTGGGGACTTGTCCATCTTCGCGTGCATCTTCGAGAGGATCTTCTTGGTACCTGATCATGCATAACATTCCGAACTTAGGTAGTAGCCATGTCTCGAGTGGGTCATATGGAATATCACTAAGGAGAGATGTCACCTCGGTCTCGAGAGCTCTAGCTCGTGCTCGTGTCATCGGTCCTCTTGGCACTTGGTGAGACGATGGTAGGTCTACGGGGATGACCATAGGATGCTTCGCATCACCGGTCCCGGTGGGACTCATAGTCCGTCCGATTGGTGATGGCGAAGGAGATATTTTCCGGCTATCGGGACCGCGATGATCCAGCCTCAGAGGACCCGAGCGCCCGTTGAGCCGACGCTATGGAGTCGCGCCGGACAAATCATGCCGTCGGCCGGGTGCTGTCCTCCCGGGAGCGGCAGAGTGCAATGCGGATCGTCATTGCTTCCTCCAACCCGCACGGGATGACACTCAGTCGACGGATCCGGACCGGTCGGAGTCAGATCCGCTGCCCGCCATGCTAAAGACGGACGGAAATCGCCGGAGGTGAGCTTGGGTGGCTGAGGCAGTGGAGTGTGAAGTGGCCAGGGTTTGGTCCGGCGAGCGGATGAGGATGGATATATGTGGGGTCAGGTGGGTCAGCATGGGCCGGGTCCGACGTGGCGGACGCGTCCGGGCGTGCCGGAGCACCCCCTTATCCGCCTCATATTTGGGCTGGATATGAGGGGTGCCGGTCAGCCTGGGCGTTTGAGGCGCCCGTCTGGATGAAAATTTCGTGACCGGTCAATGACCGGGCGGCCCGCCCGGACGTATGAGGCGGGTTTGTGGCGCCCGGATGTAGATGCTCTTAAAGGCCACCTTTTACATATTACATATGCTGCAAATTGGATCTGCAAAGAAGAAGTGTCTACCCTTTGGAAAAGTTCGTCATTGCTGACTTTTTGGAGTGTTGTAATAGAGATTTGAATATGGTTGCTCATCCGCTAGCTCAACATGAACGTGTTGATCCACCGGGGGCCTCCGCCGGGTGTGTGGTTGGACTCACCTCCCTATTTTATTATTCCTTTATAAACATACGATGTAAAATACCGACCGCCGGATGATAAATCAATTAGATCGGTCGACACAGCAACCGTCAAATACCGACTGAAATAGTCGTCCGATCTACCGCCCCAGCTAGTTGAGGACCTTTGCAACAACTACGTTGTTGCGCTTAGGGGGTTTGCAACAAGGACCTTGTTTTAAAAGGTCCGCCGACATAGCATGCCGTGCGCCTAGGCTAGAGCGTAGCTGCCGCGCCACCATGGGCCGAGCGTCTCTGCCATGGAGCGACGCTGCTCGCCGGAGTTGCTGCTCCTCCTCAGCCCCGCGAGCAGCTGCCAGCTCCACTCCAGCACGACGGCAACGACCTCTCACGCCGGGCGCTCCTTCAGCGTTTTCTGCAACTGGAGCTATGTTTCTGAAACATGCGTCATGTTGCAATGTCTAACCACTCAGTCTCTAACGTTGGGTGCTCCTCCAGTGCTTTCTGCAATTTGGACTATGTTTTTAAAACAAGACCCCTGTTGCGAAAAAAAAAACCTTCACTGCCGATCCATTTTTAATCTTTGTGAAACAAGATGCCTATTGCAGAAACCTTTGAAACAAGACCTCTATTCCGGAAAAGAGAAAACCTTCACCACCGAACCATTTTTATTTTTTCTGAAACAAGACGTCTATTGCAGAAACATTTTGAAACAAGACCCTTATTGCAGGAAAAAAAATCTTCACCACCAAATCGTTTTTTCTTTCCGAAACTAGTCCTGTGTTGCAGAAGTCTACTGAAACAAGTCACTTATTACAGGAAAAAAATGTGGCTGCGGGACTGACTTGTGGCCAGCATGAGTGGTCGATCAAGATTGATCCGACGGCTAAGGAAGCGGCGGACGCTGCGCTTGCATCCGCCAGCTGAGGGGTAGTGTTTTCCATTTAATAAAGCTAGTCATGAGGCCTTTTCCCGGAAGAAAAAACTTACTTCTTGGTATGTGCGCTCGTGACTACTGGCCAGCGAACGTTTGTTTGACGAGTAGACGTGTCATCTGCAATCTGGAGCATGGCTGGCCAGATGGGCCGGCCGGCCCGGCATGGCACGGCCTGAGTTATACGGGCTAGGCACGGCACGGCCCAGCCAGGCACGCTAACTACACGGGCCGTGCCGGGCCGGCACGTGTGCTGGAGTCCCTGGCCCAGGCACGGCACAGTAAGGAAACGGGCCGGCCCATCGGCACGTTTAACCCATCAGCACGTTTATTTTAGCTATTTTGAGCCTATTTCAGCTGTTTTTAGGGCTAATATATATAAAAAAATCTGTAAAAATAAATAAAAAATTAAATGGGCCATGCCGGGCCGGCATGCGTGCCCAGCCTCCAGGCCTAGGCACGGCCCTAGGCGGGCCACGTGCCGGGCCGGCCCACCACGGGCCGGGCACGCGTGCTAATGGGCCGGCCTGCCAGGCACGGCCCATTTGGCCAGGTATGATCTGGAGTCCACTTCAGTTCAGCGCCCTCAATATCTACGCCCAAACAGAGCCGTCAGGAGAACTCGCTGCGCTCGGAAAATCTGCTGTGGCCTTCAACTTCAACCCCTCTGCTTCAGATCTGCCGGCAATGGCGGAGTCGCCGGAGCAGTTCAGGGGCCAGTCCCGCCTCCCCCGCTTCGCCGAGCCCCTCCGCTACGACCTCGTCCTCCGCCCCGACCTCGCGGCCTGCACCTTCTCCGGCTCCGCGTCCGCCGCCGTCGCCGTGTCCGCGCCCACCCGCTTCCTCGTCCTCAACGCCGCCGAGCTCGCCGTCGACCGGTCCTCCATCCGCTTCCAGGCACCCCCCCCCCCCTCCCCCTCGAGGCAGGTCCTTCGATCTCTTGTTTATCTGTCAGGTTCTCATGGCGGGGCTGTGTTGGGTTGCAGGACTGGGCGCCGACGGAGGTGGCGCAGTTCGAGGAGGATGAGATCCTGGTCCTCGGGTTCGGCCGGGAGCTGCCCCTCGGCGAGGGCGTGCTCGCCATGGATTTCACCGGGACCCTCAACGACCAGATGAGGGGCTTCTACAGGAGGTATATCGTCCTTCATCCTTCTGAATTCTGATGATGATCTGGCCAAGATCCGATCTTACTTACACGGAAGCTCCCGTGGCTAGTCTCTCGTGCGTATGGGGCGTTGATCAGTTACCGGCAGTACGCAGCCGTGTGCTTGGAAGCAACCGATATCACTGGACCATGATTTGTCAGTTCCTCGGGCATTTGGGTTGGCAACGTGTTGCGATGCTTAGAGTGCTCAAGTGATGAGTGGTGTAATCTGATACACTCAACCCTTGATAGTAAGCCAGATCGTAGGATCTTTGGATCATGGTCTTGAGATCCTCCCATGTGCCATCATGATCCACTATCCATTCAATCTTTGCTATTCTGAACATCGTATTTATTAACGGGAAACAATCATTGGAAAAGGTTGCTCTGTTTTTATGGGTGTCCGTATCTTAAAAACACATGAGCCCTGTGTCTGCGGTAACTTGAAAAAAATAGGAAACTGAGGAAACAAATATCTGGAACTTTATAATGTTGTGGATAAAGGGACTGAATGATCAGATTTGAAGAGCGGATGTAGGATGTTAGTATTAATTTACCCATCTCAGTGCGCAACCGAGATTTATTGTTGGAATTTATGCTGCAGACAGTGTACCTAAATTCCAGCACTGTTATGCATAGGCGTCTGTTAGACTTTTTAAACAGAATCGTGTTACATGGGACTATGGGAGTATGTGGGCATAGTCAGTGCCTGTGGAATGCACCTGGTCTTATTTCTTTATATTTGGTCTGTGTTTCTCATGCTCTCGTGCTGGTATTTGACTGCAGCAAGTATGAGTACAAGGGGGAGGCAAGAAACATGGCGGTTACACAGTTTGAAGCTGCCGATGCACGGCGGTGCTTTCCATGCTGGGATGAGCCAGCATTTAAGGTGTTTAACATGCTTTGTTGTTATTTTATGAACAGTGTCTTGATGTACTTCGAATCTGAATATGAACGTTAGACGGTCAAAATCAGTTTGTATTTTGATATAGGCGTAAAACATATATGCATGTTTTTTTTGCTTTTGCTTAGAAATTTGTAGGTCTGCGATCCATCACCTATAGTAACTTTCTCTTGTATTTCTATTTCTGTTATTCAGGCCAAGTTCGAGATAACATTGGAGGTTCCAGCTGAACTGGTAGCATTGTCCAACATGCCAGTAGTTAAAGAGACAGTCTGCGGGCCTCTGAAGACTGTCTATTATGAGGAATCTCCACTTATGTCAACATATCTAGTCGCAATAGTTGTTGGTTTGTTTGATTACATTGAGAGCTCAACGTTAGAAGGTAGAAGCTCACTTTTCCTGAAACCACTTCTATAGTATCTTTCATTCAAAGTGCTATGTTACTGCCCTCCATCCCCTTTTACATTTCTCTTGATTTGTTAATATTATATAGGCACCAAAGTTCGTGTGTATACCCAAGTTGGCAAGACTAGTCAAGGAAAGTTTGCATTAGATGTTGGGGTGAAGTCACTGGATCTATTCAAAGAGTAAGCTTCCAACCATTATTTCTTTTCACATATTTATAAAAAGTGAGGCAGCATCAAACGAGAAAACAGATATGTTGAATAATTGGACATGCCAATTAATGGTGCTAGTTGGATAAGAATCTCTAACGGTGTTTAATAACCAGTTACTTCGCCACTCCTTACCCACTACCTAAGTTGGATATGATTGCTATCCCTGATTTTGCTGCTGGAGCTATGGAGAACTATGGGTTGGTCACTTACCGGGAATCAGCTTTGCTTTATGATGAGCAATTATCGTCAGCATCCAACAAACAACAGGTTAAGGCTATTTTTCGTTCAAGTCCATTTGTTCCTTTGACTAATAGTGAGTCAGTGGGTTTTTACTTGAATGTTTTCCAAACTAAATCTCCTTTTGTTTATTTACATATGTTCTTTATTTAGGTAGCAATCACCGTCGCGCATGAATTGGCTCACCAATGGTTTGGCAATCTTGTAACCATGGAATGGTGGACTCACTTGTGGCTAAACGAGGGTTTTGCTTCATGGGTAATCAATCTGATAACCGTTTTTTGAGAAATTATAATGGTGATCTGATGTTGTCTATTACTATTATTGAAGAAGTCATTATGTTTGAACAGGTGAGTTATTTAGCTGTAGAATCCATTTTTCCTGAATGGAATAACTGGACACAATTCCTTGATGAGACGACCTCTGGCCTCAGACTGGATGCACTTGCAGAGTCTCATCCTATTGAGGTAATCTTCTTCCCTAGTCGGTGCAAGTTTTTACTTCAATTTATTTCATCATTATTCTGTGTAAGAGCAGATTTTCTAGTAGTGCTCTAACATCAACAAATGCTTCACATTTACATTAGGGATATGGAAATATATTATGACAGCAAGTTGAATAAATGTTACAAAGTTGACGAGTTGCACACACATAAGCAACGATTAATGCATTATTGTCCCTGGCCATGATTACATATTTATAAACAGAAGCATTAATCTCTAATATTTAACGTCTGTCTGCTTGAATTCTTCTGATCTTAATGCTTATATTTTAGTATTGTTTTACAGAACTCAAAATGTGTGAAAATGTTGTAAAGTTTTGTTTATGATTCTGTCCAGTATTAGCATCTCCAATTGTCTCAGCTGTGATTTCGGTTATTTGACCTGTTTGTTCAGGTTGATGTAAACCATGCCAGTGAAATCGATGCGATTTTTGATTCCATAAGCTACGACAAGGGAGCGTCTGTCATTCGCATGCTACAAAGCTACCTTGGTGCAGAGCGGTTTCAGGTTAAATAATGTTTCTTCTTGAAAAAAAAAATTGCAATCTTGTTTGCTGCAATGGTCCATCATTCTGTTTCCTGAATTGGCTGCTGTGGCTTGCTGCCATTGTATAGTACCACTTCTGAACCCTTGCATGTATAAGTTTTTTACTTCATTAAACAAGCGATGTGAGATGTCTCTGCTGCCACTCTGATGCACTGTATCTTAACTTTAGATGCATTTGTAATCTGAAACCAAAATACTGAAGATGATCATAGTTGTTAGATTTGACTGTATTGCTGACCCCATTATGAGTGTGCATGGTGCATCTGCTGCAGAATAGCTTGAACTTTGATGTTTTGTGTATTAAATATGGATGATTAATTCTATTGCATTTATGATTTTTGTTCTGTCTATCTAGCTCTGTTCCTAATATAAACAGCTTTTCTGCTTGTTCTAACTTTGAGATTCTTTACTCTTCCAGAAAGCTTTGGCTTCATACATAAAGAAGTACGCGTACTCAAATGCTAAAACCGAAGACCTATGGGCTGTTCTTGAGGAGGAAACTGGGGAGCCTGTCAAGGATCTGATGACTACATGGACTAAGCAACAAGGATATCCTGTTATATATGCAAAACTAAATGGGCAAGATTTGGAACTCGAGCAGGTTTTGAGACATTTTTCATTTGCATATTATTTCTTACTACTATGCATGGGGAACTGGGTATAAATATGCACGCATGACCTATGTTTTTCCGTTATTATAAATTTATCTAAAGTATACTTGGATTGGCAACTTGGTCATGAATTCATGATTGCTTCTTTCTAGGACCTCTTTTCTATGGATATTATAATGGGAGAAAGTTCGCACCATTGTTCCCTTGCATGGTGCGACGTGCATCATTGATCAGCTGCCCGTGATTAGCACTGTGGCTTGATACGGACGCACGCTCGCGCGGTAGTGCCGTCCCTTTTCTATTGGTACCTTTAATCACATGTTTATTGTTATGGGGGGCCAAAAGTAAGGGGATAAGTATCCCTAGTTATCCTTAGCAGTTTAAATCTATTAGAGATATTTCTTGATTCTCAAGTTAGTTATTTCCTAAAATCTGTTAGTTCCGCTTAGCCTCCAAGTTTGTAAGGTTGCTATATAATGCCTAGCAATATCAATCAATAGATAAGCAGAAAAATTGTCCCAATTATTCTCTCCCCTGATCTTGTTTTGCGGCAGCCTTCTTGGTCGGGCGTCGTGCCTCATCTGTCCAGGGCCATCTACCTACACCACATCATCTACCACGTTCATAACATTTTTATTTTTATTTTTTTGTACCTTCACATAGACCATGGAACACATTAGAATACACGCAAGGCACCTTAATTAAAAATCAGAATAACAGTGACTAGAAATGTGAACAGTACTGTAATTTTCTGGGTTTGCTTTCATGCATGATCTGTTCAATCAGAAATATAAAGAGTATATCAGTAAAGCCATTAGAAATATAAAGCGCATATCAGTAAAACTATTAGAAAAATAAAGAGCATATCAGTAAAGCCGTTAGAATGTACATATCATTCTTGGATGTTGGAGTATTTTATGTGCTTTATATTCTCAATTGCAGCCAATTTCTCTACAGTCTACACCAGTATTAACTCAATGGAAACGAAGCTACTTCTTAGTATCGAGCAATTCCTAAATTTTAAAACTATTTCTTTTATTACAGGCTCAGTTTCTGTCAGATGGATCATCTGGTCCTGGCATGTGGATCGTTCCTATGACAGCATGCTGTGGCTCGTACGATGTGAATAAGAAGTTTCTGTTGAAAGGCAAGACCGATAGGATGCATATAAAAGATTTTGCAGCCTCCCAAAGTGGCCAAAAATTTTGGATCAAACTGAACATTGATCAAACTGGATTTTATAGAGTGAAGTATGATGATGAACTTGCAGCCGGACTTGAAAATGCAATAAAAGCCAAGAAACTCTCTTTAATGGATATGATTGGTAAAGACAATATGATTTAAGATACATTATTGTATATATTTTAAAAAATGTTTTGACAAATGAGATATATTGTTCTGTAGGTATTGTGGAAGATTCTTATGCCCTTTCTGTTGCTTGCAAACAAACACTGACATCATTGCTTCGTTTGCTAAATGCTTATCGTCATGAGTCTGATTACACTGTACTTTCACATGTAACCTCTGTAAGTAAGCCTTATACCTCCAATTGAATCCTTATCCTCGCGGCTTCATTTTTCGTGTGTAACTAATGTTTGTTTACAAGATTAGTTCTCATTGTGTGCTTCTTCTCTATTCCCAGGTATGTTTAAGCGTTAATAAAATATCAACTGATGCTAATCCTGACTTGTCTAGCGATATCAAACAACTTTTGATCAAGCTTCTTCTGTTAGCTGCCAAGTATGCCGACAAGCTTAATATCGTACCTGTTTTCAATATATTTATGTGTGATTACAATTTAAAAGCTTTCATGCACTTCACATTTCAGAAGAGTAGGCTGGGATCCTAAGGATGGTGAGAGCCATCTTGATGTGATGCTTAGATCACTGCTCTTGATTGCCCTTGTCAAGCTCGGACATGAAGAGACTATAAATGAGGGAATTCGGCGTTTCCATATCTTCTTAGAAGACCGAAAAACTCCCCTTCTACCTCCAGACAATAGAAAGGTCATTTTTTTCCTTTATAGATTATTACGACTTCTTTACCCCTTTGGCATCTAAGCTGCAATGTTTTTTAGGCAGCATACCTTGCTGTGATGCGGACCGTGAGTACCTCAAACAGAGCCGGTTATGATGTTCTCCTGAAAATCTACAAGGAAACATCTGAAGCACAGGAAAAGTCTCGTATCTTAGGTGTGTAGTTATTTTCTAACTTGTGCAACACAACACGACAGAGAGCTTTCTGATGTATTGGTTGATCCTAAATACTCTTTTGTTTCTAGGCTCGTTATCTTCATGCCCAGACAAGGATATTGTTGTTGAGGCATTGAACCTTATGCTTACAGATGAGGTTAACCTCTAAACCATTTCTATTTGACATATATTCTGAATGATTGATTCAGTACAGACTTGCAGTTACTGGTACAAAAGCCACTCTAATCTGCCTCTTTTTTGTTAGGTACGGAATCAAGATGCATTTTATGTCCTTGGTGGTATTAGCTTAGAAGGACGAGAAGCTGCATGGGCTTGGCTGAAGGTATGTTATAGTTGCAGGGCAAGTTGCCTAGGCTATTTATGTTATGGTCTGGCATGAATTTTTATTTTATTTTTACATTAGCATGTGCTCTTTGTAGAAAATGAGGGAATTTCATGAGGTATGGCACTTGACATTTATCTGTTTCATGAATGGATGAGCCCAGAAATGCAGTCCATTAAAAGCTCTAAACCTTCGATAAAAATTGTTCAAAAGCAAATATAACCACTTCTGTTGGTGATAGATACGTTTTTGCTTTTGTGCATTGACAAACAATAGTTTAGCATCGGAAGGAGTAACGACCACCTATGTTGAGTTATTTGACTATACATTTCTAAAATGAATAATGAATGGTTTATGTGTCAACTTCAGTCAATGCTCTGACCAATAATAGAGAAAACTGCACTTCCAGTTAGAATAATGTTAGCACTATGCTGCTACGTATGTCTGATCCTGCGCCATTCGACTACGTTGGATGCTTACGCGATGTTGCATCGTCATGCAGGATAACTGGGATCACGTCGTTAAGACTTGGCCATCAAGCTCACTCATATCGGACTTCGTTAATTCTACCGTTTCACCGGTACGCCACACATGCCTTTTCCCTTCAAAATTCTTCGTACTCTGCCATTTATTTAGCTAAATAAAAACACGTTTCATATGCTGTTTAATCTCCATGATCAGTTCACCTCTGAGGAGAAAGCTGCTGAGGTTTCTGAGTTCTTCGCCACTCGCGTGAAACCGTCGTTCGAAAGAGCGTTGAAGCAGAGCCTCGAGAGGGTGCGGATCAGTGCTAGATGGATCGACAGCATCAAGAGCGAGCCCAACCTTGCACAAACGGTGCAGCAGCTGCTGCTTCAGGAGTTTTAAGCGGCTCCTTTGTACGAAGAAGAGATTATGTGCCATGACTGCATAATAATGTTTTGGAAAGGCTCTGTTCTAATGATGAGTAACAACACATTAATTTTCTGTGGTGTGGCTTTACGATAATCTGCTCGTTAACTAATGCCGTTTGTTTCCTCGAGGTGTTTCTTTGGGTATTTCCGGAGCAGTAGCAAATAAATCCACATTATTCTTGTGCGAAACAGATACGCCATACAGATAGTTGCAACATAAAAGATACTGCCTAGTCCTCAAAATCCACTTCCTAGCCATTCCACTGTATGAACTTTTCTAAGTCCCGGTACTTCCAAAGATTTATACTCGTACTCGGAGAACAAACCCCTGTTTCCACAAACTGTATCTTGAGACGTATGAGTGACAATGAATAAGAGGATCGCATCGTTTGAAAGTGCTTATGTTGCTTGGAAGGAAATGATAACCCTACGTTTGATGAACTCAAACCTATACTTTCACTCAAGTTATGTTCATTATCAAGAATGATAAAAAATCATGTAAAAACAAGAATGATAAAAATAATCCTAGCTTGCTAAACAATTCAATGATCTTAGGTGATGTTGAAAGTTTAGTGAACATATAGTCCTAGCGAGAGTGATGGTGACTCACCCAAGTGCAGTACAGCCGGATGCGGGGACAACGGCCGGAGTGGAAGCGAGACGTGACTACATCATCTAGGAAGGGAGGTGGGCGACTGGACGAGGAAGAAAGACTTGGGGAAGAAGAAGAAAGAAGGGCGACTATTGGATTAGAAACTCGGATGACACAACGGATTTTCAGGCAACTTATCAATAGTCAATCCCGTACATCCTAGATGATGATACATGTATAACTGATAAAGCATGCTACATCTTTTATGGCATGTGGTCGGTGTGGACAACACGAAACCATAGAATTCCTGGTTAAACTATCTCAGGCTTGCAGGTAGGCTTATCACTGTTGTAGACTTGATGTTGAGTACAAAACCATCTCGGGAAGGCAACAAAACTAGATTTAAACACCACTAGCATCAACCACATGAAGGATCCTACAAGATAAATGTGGATGTTGCATAATGCAAAAGAGATGGACGAAGCATCTAGAGTAGTAATAAGAGCGCCAGAGGGAATTAGTTACAACAAGCAGTTGTCGGTACGGCTCGGTTCGTAATGGACCCAAACGTGAAGCCAATATTTGAACAAGGCACACCGAAAACCGATTCCCGAGATTTTGTTTCATTCTAATAAAGGACGCATGCGTCATAGAGCTAATCTTTTCTTCTTCTTTTGCGAGGGAATAGGGCTAGCACCTTACCTATTATTAGTCGGATACAAGAGTCATTAGAAGGATGTTAGGGCTTTCAACACATGTCATTGTTAAAAGGGAAGTAAAGTAAATGTAGCAACTTCGATTGTGTCGTGTTCTAATTAAAAACTCATAAGCTAGTACTCTCTCCGATTCAAAATAAATGTCGCGGCTTTGAATAAGTTGAGATTTTTGGTTCTGCATCTATGCCGGGGTGTGCCTCCATATGCCATGTGCTGGAAGACACACGTTTTATTATGGACTAAACAAAATTGTAATCTTACTATTAATAACTAACGAAGCTCTTATCTGATTTCGCAAAACAAGAAGAAGATGCTCTAGTCGCCTCATCTGAATCTTTTTTTTTGTATGATGAATTCTTATATAAATCTCTACTACTTAAAAAGAACGTAAGGTTACCATTTCACCTTTCTTCCCGCCCCCCTTCGTCCAACCTTCCATATACTCGCTCTGTACCTAAATACTTGTAGTTGGGGAGAACTAATCTAATTCTCCCACTACTACAAGTATTTAGGTACAGAGGGAGTATATGATAATCAATCACCTTAATTTACTTACCTTCTGAACCAAATCCACTTTAATTTACTTATCAAACTTATAATCAAAATATAAGGTAATTCACGGGCAGAATTTGATGAACATTTATTTACACAATCACATTATTATTGACAAATAAATCACAAACTAACGTACTAGAATATTTATATCCCGTTGCAACGCACGGGCATTGTTCTAGCTAGAGATGAAAAAAATATTGTAAAACCTCTTCAAGCGGGCAGCGGGCAACGGTCACTCTCGGCGTGGGCCCATTCCCAACTCTACCAAGTGGGCTTTGCGCCGTGGCCCACATGTCATTCAGGAGAGCAGTAGGTGACACTACTCCTAAACCCAACGCGTCCCCAACAGCTCCACCCCCACCCCCCACCCCATCCCCTCCTGTCCGTTCGTCGTCGCCGGCCACTTCGCCTCTCCCGCCGCCGCCGCCTCCCCTCTTCCTCCCAGCCCCCTCCAAGCTCCCTGCCCAGCCATTGGATCTCCCCCTCCATGCCCAGAGCCAAGTAGAAAGATCCCTACCGGCGCACGAACCTTAAGGCAGCCAGACCCTGGTGCGCGGCCGGCCACCTGATGGCGTCCGTGGCGGAGCTCAAGGAGAAGCACGCGGCGGCGACGGCCTCGGTGAACTCCCTCCGGGAGCGGCTCCGCCAGCGCCGGCAGACGCTCCTCGACACCGACGGTGAGCCCGCCCCCTCCCTCCCTTCCCCGGCACGGAGCTCTCGGCTCTCGAGGGTTTGCTTGAAACTGTTGCTGACTGCTCTGTGTGTTGGCGGGCGTGCAGTGGAGAAGTACTCCAAGGCGCAGGGGCGGACGGCGGTGAGCTTCAACCCCACGGATCTGGTCTGCTGCCGCACGCTGCAGGGCCACAGCGGGAAGGTTCGCTTCTTTCTTTGGTTGACTTCTTCGGCCTCTCCCCTCCGTTTCGGCACGGGGAGTAGTTCAATTTCGAAGTAGAAATGAGTGAGGTCTCACGCTTGTTAGTTGTTGTTACTACTCCAATTGTGGAAATGGTAGTGCTAGTATGAGCAATTCATAACCGAGTTTAATTGCCGAGGGTAAGATTTGGGCATAGGGATCGACCTCTTCTTCTTCTGCAATGTAAAGAAAATAACCTGGATGAGGATGAGGTCTGGTCCCTCGGACGCGTACCTTGGCATTGAGAGGATGAGTGCTTGTTTTGATGTGGCTGCTGTTTTGGCCTAATTTGTCATGAATTGAGACAGTCTTTTAGATTAGCGTAGTACCGTGTGAAGTTAGCTTCAGGAATGGTGGTAGGAATGGCTTGAACTATAGAGGAAGAGAACATAGCTTCACGCAAAGGGAGCAGATGATGTTTTGACCTCAAAGCTCCTGCCTGTTGGCGCTAAAAGCAAAAGGAGAATTAGGGCAAACTGGTCTTTTTAGCATACTCGTGGCGGTAACTGAAAAGATGCGTGTAATTTTACATGTTAAGGAAACTGAGCAGTGTTCAGTTGGCTAGAGCCCACGCCTGTGAACTCGTGCACCCGCGTTCGAGGCGCCACCTCCGCAGGTGCCTCACTTATTAAATAAAAAAGCCCTTGGTGATAAGTGCCCATGGGTCCAGTTTTCAAGGTCGTTGGGCATAATTTTACGTTTTAAGGATGTTGTTATCGCTGTCGTGGTCCAAGAAAATTGAAGTGTTATCTAGCAAAATACCAAATCTCTGGTCTGCTCTTGAGCCAAATCTCACAAAATTATGGATGCATTGAAGTATTTAGCATGCCATTGTTCTTAGTTTACTATTTTGGCTCTTCATTCCTAATCAGGTAATCATGCCTATGGATAGAATGTGTAGTTGGGTTGATTGCAATTTTGATGACTTACATAAATCCAAGTGAGAAATGAGTTAGCTGTCTACTCGAATACGTTCCTTTGGTTGTTCTATCCCTTGGTAAATCAATCAACAGTAGAACCAAAGCTTCAGTACCAACACTAACAATCTGTGAGATGCTCATTGATGTCCCACGTGGAATGTGCCACTTGCAATCACCGAAGCTCAAGGTTGAGCCTGTTGGTGGAACCCATGTGGCCTGATTTAAACAGCCCTAATCCCTCTCCATAGTAGCATTTCCTTGGTAATTATTTCTGTTTTGTTTTGAAATATAACCGCTATGCTGTTCTGTAGTCCTTTTGTGCGAATCCTCTTTATTTGATGGCATGTTATTGTTTGACACCAACTGAAATAAAAAATATGTAGCGTGGAAGAACTCGAGTTTCGAGAACAGGTATGCGGGTTGTTACCAATTTTTGGAGCATTGCAATTTACAGAAAGAACCCTGGTGCTAAGAATTTTTGATCGGTTGGTCCTTCGAACTGCTCTATCATGCCTAATTATATGCTCCGTCAATTTGCTTTGTTTGTTGAGCGATTTGGATTTCTTTCTAGGACAGTACCTCACAAAATTGCTTATGTTGAAATGTTTAATGGCTTCATGGTTTTATAACTAGTACTAAGTACTATCTCTGACTCAACACAGGTATATTCTCTGGATTGGACTCCTGAGAAGAACTGGATAGTTAGTGCCTCACAAGATGGAAGACTAATTGTATGGAATGCTTTAACGAGTCAGAAAACACATGCCATAAAGCTACACTGTCCATGGGTGATGACATGTGCCTTTGCACCCAACGGTCAATCTGTTGCTTGTGGCGGTCTTGATAGTGCATGCTCTATATTCAACCTTAGCTCACAAGCAGACAGAGATGGGAACATGCCAGTATCAAGAGTACTTACTGGACACAAAGGCTATGTTTCATCCTGTCAGTATGTCCCAGACCAGGAAACCCACTTGATTACAGGCTCAGGTGACCAAACGTGTGTCCTGTGGGATGTTACTACTGGCCAGAGGATATCAATCTTTGGAGGTGAATTTCCATCAGGGCATACGGCTGATGTGTTAAGGTATTTGTCTTTTTCTTATGGCATTCAATTTAACATCATGCTTACTGTCGTGGTATATTGGTTCTTATTTTATGACCAAAACAATGTGATACTGTTCAAGTTATATTGATTATGTTGAGTTGAACAAAGTTCCATGGTATTGATTTGAAAGCATCACCCATTAATCTTACACCTTGTCTGACTGGGCCGTATTTGTAAAGAAAGAATATGTATCACCTTTTGGCGGTGCAAGTTTACTTTTAAGGTCTGGCTGTGATTAGTAATAAACTAATATCAACAACAATTTCCATCAGGGCATACGGCTGATGCATTTGGTCAGTCAGACTTCTCCGTCAATTGTTGTTGATATAGATCATCAATGGTCTAATTATTAATCAAGTAGCTGATGTGATATGTTGGCAACGTGGCCGCATGCTTGTTTCACAGCTTTATAAGTTGCTAATTTTTATGTCCATACTCATAGTGTTCTGATCTCTTTTTTTTATCCCTTTCAGTCTGTCCATCAACTCGTTAAACACGAATATGTTTATCTCGGGTTCATGTGATACAACTGTAAGGCTATGGGATCTCAGGATTGCAAGTCGGGCAGTTCGGACATATCATGGACATGAGGGCGACATTAACAGTGTCAAGTTTTTCCCTGATGGTCAGAGATTCGGTACTGGTTCAGATGATGGTACATGCAGATTATTTGACATGAGAACAGGGCATCAACTTCAAGTGTACAATCGGGAGCCCGATAGAAATGATAATGAGCTCCCTATTGTTACATCTGTCGCCTTTTCCATATCAGGAAGGCTTCTTTTTGCTGGATACTCTAATGGTGACTGCTATGTGTGGGACACGCTTCTTGCCGAGGTGTGCATTTTACCCATTTCCCATGAATTTGATTGCAGCTTAGATAATGGGATGAAACCCAGGCATGTAAAAATAAGACTGATCAAGTTTTACTGCGAAGCTACAACTAAATTTCATACGATTGAAAAGGAAACATAGTTTGACTATACAATTTATTTACCATAGAAAAATCAGATCAAAGTTCAGAAATGCCAAGCCTGGTTAATAACACCACTAGATTGATCTGTTAATTGCATAAGCTTGACTTCATTACAGTCCAGCAATAGTTTAGCCATTCTGATGTGATTGTAAAGCTGTAATTATCAAGTGAAAATTAACCACATTGGAAAAGAATATCAGTTACGGAGAACTAGCTGCATTTCCAACACATAATGCGTTGTTTGCATTTGGCTATGGTCTACTTGAGTACGCATCCCATCTTATGACATTAGTTTCTGCAGCATCTCTATATGCAATTCATGCATTAGTAGTGTTGTTGTAGATCACCTTGTAGATTCCTGCTATAGGCCAAAAATGCTTCAGAGAATAGAGTTTAGACTGCACCAAGCTGCCAACACAAGGCTTTATTGTGAGTTGATCCCATACTGTTAGAACCCTCTGTGAACTACCCATGCTGTTTGGCTAGGCTAGTTGTTGAAGGTTGTGACCTCATGGTTCGAGCCACAATTAGTTTTCAGTTTTTTGCAGCGCCTCACTTTGGCCATGCTTTTATTTTTAGACTCAGACCCCTTGGTGACTTGTGGGCCTTCAGTTTCCATCCTATAATTGACCAGGAAGAGGGAGTGCCCACAAAAAACCTTACATATTCTAGCTTTTATGAGCTCAAGCTATTAGGACTACTCTTGTGGCGTTTGGTGAAATATAGAACATCTGCCTCATATCATGAATCATCCATTTTATATGTTGCCTATACTATTAAAATTGTGGTTGACTTGTGAATACTTTTAAAAACAACTCAGGTGGTGCTTAATTTGGGAACTCTCCAAAACTCTCATGAAGGCCGTATAAGCTGCCTTGGGCTGTCATCCGATGGGAGTGCATTGTGTACAGGAAGCTGGGACAAAAATTTGAAGGTAAGGGATGTGCTTTCAATATGAAAAATAAATAATCTTGTGGACTACTTGATCAGTTGAATGGCATGGCATGGCATGAACTGTTGTAGGACAAAGGTTA
The DNA here is from genome assembly GCA_011799875.1 of Thinopyrum elongatum. Classification (NCBI taxonomy): domain Eukaryota; kingdom Viridiplantae; phylum Streptophyta; class Magnoliopsida; order Poales; family Poaceae; genus Thinopyrum; species Thinopyrum elongatum. The sequence continues at coordinate 17,208,674 of CM022300.1, read as the reverse complement.
CATATGCCAATGTCATTACTCTAAATTGGGCTAGAAAGGAAATATCAGTTGTAGGACAAAGTTTACATACATAGAACAGCTTATGCTATATTTCCAAAATTAATGACTTTGTCTATCTTTTGAAACAATTGTGCACATTGTGGTACAATCAACATATACTGAAAAGGTGCATTTTTTTTATTTTGCAATATCTATTTGTTTAGCTCTTGCTTTGTTATCAGTGAAAGTACTTCTCGGTGGGTTATAGATAGATTTTCCCTCAGTGAGGTACTCCCTCCGTCCGGAAATACTTGTCACAGAAATGGATACAAATGGATGCATCTAAAACTAAAATACGTCTAGATACATCCATTCCTCCGACAAGTTTTCCGGCCGGAGGGAGTACTACTGTATTTGTTACTAATGGAGAGGCCCGCAAGGTCTCGAGTTTAGCATTTCCCATACGTATTTATTCGCACAAAGTGAAATGAAATGAACTTTAGTCGACTCCAGCATTCTATCTAACCGTCGAAAAATCACTGCTTGTTGAAAACCTCCAGATCTGGGCTTTCAGTGGACACCGCAAGATAGTCTGAAGCCCCAGCGCGTGTTCTCCCCGTGTTGTTGTACGTTCCTCGTCGTGTGTTGAGGGCGGTTGGCCAACTCAACAGGTTCCTGAAGATGAAGTCGTCCGTTTTGTAGCATGGAATGAATCTCCTGTTGTGTCCAACGGAAAACGCAGTTTGCCGAGACGAGTGTGCTGTGTGATGTTGTTGCACCTGGTCAAGCCAGCGTGCTGTTGTTTATATAGTTGCCAGAAAGCAAGCAGCGCACATGTGATAGTTTCTGCCCTTGTTGTGTACAACCATATATATTTTTAGCTGTAGAAAAGCACTAGCTTGGCAAGCCGAATTGTTAGAACCGACAATCAATTTGTTCGTTTCTGGAGTAAGAAATGCGAGCTTCATTTCCTGTGTGCTGTGATGGTTGATAGCTTCATTTCCTATCGTGTTGCCTCTTGTGTACAATCCAGTAGCCCACGCATTTCACTGGCTGGCTGTTGACTTTTCAACACCATACCTCGTGAAAAGAATCCTTCGTTTTTTCTATGATGCAGTCAAATAAACCAAAATTCTTAGAATTCCAAGGGACATACATTGCAACCATATTTTGTTGTGTTCTCGCATTTTTGGAATGTTGCGAGTCTTCTTTGATTTGAAGTATTCTCAAAATGCAAGAATAGAAAATGTGTAAGATCAGTGTGTTTGATAGCACAAGAAAAAGCAAAAGAATTCTACAGGCTCCTTTGATTCAAAGGAATTTCATACAGTAGTATTTCCTGGAAAATTGAACACCACACCCAATGGGAGTTCTGAAATGTTGCACGTAGATTTGATTTGGTCAAGTTTTTCCAACATTCCACATTCAGAAGGTCTGCAGTACACACGACACAACTGACTCGAAATTCTGCTGGAGTTCGTTGGCAACAAGTGACGTAGGAATAGTCATAGATGCAACATGAACTTGTCTCTAATCTGGAAGAGATCACGACATTCCATTTAACATCGGACGCACACAACCATCAAAAGGTGGGTACCTTCCATAGCATTCCACCACCAACCTAAACAACAGACCAGTTCTCTAGATCTACCAAGGCTCAGAGCTCAGACGCCGGTGGACCCGAACCCGCCCTCCCCGCGGAGGGTGGCGTCGAGGTCCTCCACCTCAGCGACCTCCGGCGTCGCGATCACCTGGACGATCATCTGCGCGACGCGGTCGCCAGGCTTCACGGCGAAGTCCACCTCCGAGTGGTTGAAGAGCACGACGCCCACGGGCCCGCGGTAGTCGGCGTCGATCACCCCGGCGCCCACGTCGATGGAGTGCTTCAGCGCCAGGCCCGACCTCGGCGCTGCAGAGAAGACGAACGAGGCGGCGGGCATTTCGTCAAACACCCGACGCGCAACAAAGAAAGAAACGAGATCCCTCCGGGAAACAAGAGGCTCACCGATGCGCGCGTAGGTGCCCTCCGGGATGGCGATGCTCAGGTCGGTGGCCACCAGCGCCTTCCCCCTCGCCGGCACGACCGTCTCCACCGCGCTGAGATCGGACAGAGAAACAGTGAGGGGGAAAGGAGAATAATGGGCGAGGCCTTCTTTGAGAGTCCATGGCGAAGGAGTGCGTACCTGGAGAGGTCGTAGCCGGCGGCGAGGGCGGAGCCGCGGGACGGCAGGATGGCCTTGTCGGAGAGCTTCTTGACCTTGAGCAGGGGCCCCATCTTGGTGATCTTGTGGGGAGGCTCGTGCACGGGGTCGGCACCGGCGCCGTTGGTGGCGGCCATTGCGACGGACGGGAAGGCTCTCGGTGGCCGGCGGCGAGAGATGGAAGGAGAGGAGTCGAGGAGGAGTTGGAGCTGAGGGCGGCCGTGGCTGCGGGGGACGATAAATAGGGAGGCGGCGGGGCGGGAAGTGGAGCGGATGGCGCCAAATTCTCCCGCCATAAAATTTCACGGATCCTGCCAAGAAAAATTGGCAGCTTGGTTTGGTCTCCAACGCGGGGAAAAATCACAAAACTGGCCCTTTGGCCAAAGTTCAGCACAAAATGGCCCTCTTTTGAAAATATTTCATAAAATGGCCCTACCCAAATGACGCCCACGCCCGGGGCGCCATGCTAGAAACCAGAACGCCCTGGTCAAGGGCGCCATACTGGTCAGCGGTGACTTCACGTTGGCAGGGCATGGCACCATGGCGCCTCATGCCAGGGCGCCATGCTCGTGACCATGACGCCCCTGCCCAGGGCGCCATGCCCCTTGCCTCAACAAAACAGAGTATTCCATGTTTTCCCCTCCACAAACCCTCACATTTCCCCTTCTCCACCCCGGCCGCCCCACTCAAGCCCCTCCCTAATGCCCACGAAATTTCGTGGATCGGAGCTCCAAATCGGTGATTTATCCTTCCCTTCGACCCCTTAAGGTATTCTCCATCATTCCTCCTCTTTTTGTTGGTTGAAATCTCCACATTGTGGGGATTTGGGAAAACCCTAGGTCATCCAATTTTGCTATTTTTGTTGATGCATTTTGGTGTTTATGATTCTAGATGGCGAGGATCGTCAATGTGCATCATGTGGACTTTGTCTCCTTTGAGAAGGGAGACGCGGAGTATGGTGACCCGAAGAAGAAGCCGGTAGTGATGGTGTTTCCCACAAGTCCTAGCCTTGAGGAGGTTTTGGTTGAGCTTCGAAGAAGGTTGAATTGGATGGAAGAAAGCGATGGAGTAGACCTAATCGGAAGGTATAATGTTGGGTATGGGCAACATATTCGTTGGAAGATAATGCCTCTTGATTCTGAGTTTCATTGGGAAGCATATAAAGAGAGTGTGTTGGCCTCACAAGATAAATCATTTGAGTTATTTGCCACAAAGGTTGTTCATGCTCGGTTGCACATTGATTTGAATCGGTGTGCATCTTCATATGATGTTAGAAGCCCGGTTCGAGATTCAACACATGTCACTCCGGATGTGCATGACACAACAATGAGCCAACCTCCAATGACCCAATGTTTGAGCCCCGTCGGGAATGACCAAGTTGATAATGAAGACTTGCACATGGATGGTGGTGAGTTTGAGGGTGATGAATCGGAGGCTTATCTTCATGACAATTATGTTGGTGATGTTGAGGCAAATTGCATGGAAGAGGACATGGACCATGAGATTCCATACAATAGGTCCTATGCGTGGGACTCGGAGGATGAAGGCCCGGATGAAGAAATAGATGAGGATGGTTTGACGGCTAAAGAAGCCAATGCTTTCAAGAAGGTAATAGGCCGTAGTCACAAGACATCATTGTTTCGTGATCTAAGCCTTGCCGATAAGGCGATTGTTGATGGTGGGACAAGTAAAATTCTTGCACCAAGGTTAACTTCAAAGCGAGATACCAAAGCAAGTGTGTATGGTGTTAGTGAAGGAACAATCTTTGAAAGCTTGGCAGAACTTCAAATATGGGCCAAGGACTACGCGGTTAAGTTTCATCGGCCATTCTTTGTGGAGAAGTCAAACTCCAAAGTGCGTTATGTGGTCAGATGTGAGGAACACAAGAATCATTGCCCTTGGGTTATCCGTGCAAGATGTGTCAAAGGCGGGCCACAATGAAAGATTACAAGTTCCGTGTTTCACCATCGGTGTAGTGGCAAGGATATTGATGATGCTAATGTAAATGATGATCACCGTCAATTGACCTCCAAATTCATTGCATATCGATTTTCAGCCTCCATAAAGATATTCCCGACATATCCCATTCGGGCTTTGATGGAGATGGTGAAGGAGGTTTTTGGGTACGAGGTGAAGTATGGGAAGGCATGGAAGGCCAAGCAAGCTGCCTTTGAGATATTGTATGGTGGTTGGGAAGAATCATACAACCGCCTCGCGATGGTGTTGAAAGCAATGGCGGCAGAAAATCCTGGCATGTACTATATGGTGGAGCCAGATGGCGTGAGAACAAGGATATACAACGATGCAACCGTTCGAATATTTGGATGTGCATTCTGGACTTTTGAGCCATGCATTAGGGCCTTCAAGCATTGTAGGCCGGTTATGTCCGTGGATGGCACATTTCTGACCGGCCAGTTCAAGGGCACATTGTTGATCGCCGTTGCTAATGATGATGGTGACAAATTGGTTCCATTGGCGTTCGCTTTGGTGTCGGCGGAGAACAATGACAACTGGGAGTGGTTTCTTAGTTTAGTGAGCACCAAGGTAATTGGACCTCAAAGAGAGGTTTGCATCATCTTGGACAGCCACCCAGGGATACTCAATGCAGTGGAGATTGACATTCCAGGACATCCTCACGTGCATCATAGGTGGTGCATGAGGCATTTTGTGTCTAACTTTTACCGATCATGTGGAGACAAGGAATTGTCTGACCTTCTTCATGATTGTTGTCTCGCATTCACCACTAAACATTTCGAGAAATTGTGGGACAAAGTGTATGCCAAAGCAAACAATGGTGGCAAAGATTTCCTAAATAGGAATCTTGCCGATAAAGGAAAGTGGGCACGGGCTTTTGACAACGATGGAGTGAGGTACGGTGACATGACAAACAACATGGCTGAATGTTTCAACATGGTGCTAAAGGGTGTCCGTGCATTGCCGGTGACAGCAATAGTAGAGTATACATTCCAGAAGTTGAATGTCTATTTTCAAAAGTATAGTGAAGAAACATCCAACTTGATGTCCGGGAAAAATAAGGCCAAAAAGATGTACAAGTATCCACCAAAGGTCGACGATTGGATGGAATACCAAGCAAGAAAGGCGGATTCACACAAAATCCAGTCCTTTGATAACATAGAATTGATTTACCAAGTTGATGAGCACGGTGGAATGTCGCGTGACGGCGTGCCATATGGAGGTGGCTCCTTCAAGGTTTATCTCAAGATTGGCGCGTGTTCATGCGAGAGGCCTACATTGTATCATCTCCCGTGCTCTCACTTGATGGCTGCATCTCGCTTTAGAAATTTGAGTGTCAACATGACCAACAATGTAAGATTGGAGGAGTATTCGATCGATGCGGTCAAAAATACATGGGCTGCGAGGTTTCATCCCTATCTAGACCAATCTAAATGGCCGGAATACCATGGCCCCCCACTATACCCTGATTTGGAAATGAAGGTGGTGACACGTGGAAGACGGAAGACAAAGCGTTTATTGGGTGACATGGATGATTGGGGTGGTGGATTCCGTAAGGAATGGGGGAGCCAGCATTTCGCAGAGCCTCGTGATATCAGCCGTTGCGGTGAATGTAACAACGAGGGGCACAATATTAGAGGTTGTAGCTCAAGGGGCAAAAGAAAGAGATCAAAACGAGATGGTGATGGTGGTGATGGTGGTATCAGCCACGGTGATGGTGGAGCTCAAGGACGTGGCCGTGGTGATGATGGAGCTCGAGGACGTGGCCGTGGTGACGGTGGTGCTCGAGGACGTGGCCGTGGTGACGGTGGTGCTCGAGGACGTGGCCGTGGTGACGGTGGAGCTCGAGGACGTGGCCGTGGTGACGGTGGAGCTCGAGGACGTGGCCGTGGTGACGGTGGAGCTCAAGGTCGTGCCCGTGGTGACGGTGGTGGTCGAGGCTTTGCTTATTGGCTTGGGGTGTGAATCTTATGTACGTGTCAAACTTATGTATGTCGTGAACTTTTGTGTGTCGAACTTATGTAAGTCGTGAACCTTTTGCGTGGTTGAACTTATGTATTGGCTTGGGGTGTTGAATTAATGTATGTCATGAACCTTTTGCGTGGTTGAACTAATGTATGGCGGAGAACTTATGTATGTGTTGAACTAATGTATGACGTGATCCTTTTGTATGTCCCGCACTAATGTATGTCATAAAGATTTGATGTCTTATTTCTGTTGAATAATATGGATCAAACTAAGTTAAAAAAAGTAGGACTTAATCTGTGGGAAACTAACTTAAAAAAATGTGTAGTACCATGGCGCCCTGCAGAAGGGCGTCATGAAAGTACACATAGCGCCCTACCTTGGGGCGCCATATATGGCGCGCCGATTTAATTAGCATGACGCCCTGAACATCAGAGTGCAAAATTTTGAGTCCTTAGCCGTTTCTGCGACGCATGGCGCTCTGACCCAGGGCGTCGTGCTGTCAGGGCATGGCGCCCTGACCCAGGGCGTCGTGTCGCAGGCATGGCGCCCTGACCCAGGGCGTCGTGCTGTCAGCAGGCTGTTTCTGTTGAAGTACTGCTGATGTTTTCTGCTGGAGTTTTGCTGATGCTTCGAGAACATTAAGTGGAAGAGAACCATCAAGTTTCATACATAGTTCTCCACAAATGCATCAAGTTTCATACATAGTTCACCACAAATGCATCAAGTTTCATACATAGTTCATCACAAAGTTTCCTACATAGTTCAAGACAAATGCATCATTTCCTTCCTTTCCCCCTCTTAGCCGGTGCAGCATCCTTCCCCTTCACTAAGCGCCTTCTCCTCTGCAGCGGCATCTCCACCTCCTCCTCCTCCTCTGAAGCGGCCTCGATCACTGGGGCCTTACGTGCCTTCCTGTCGTATTTGTGCGGAGTATACTTTCCACGCCTTTGACTAGGCTGGGGTGCATCGGCCATCTGCGAGGTGTTGATCTCATCATGCGTCTGTTCATCACCCTCCTCCCCCTCTCCATCAACCGAGTCATCGAGTGGGTGTTCTGTGGCACTTGATGATGATCTCGACCTCGACGTAGAAGGCATGGCGACATCGATGGAGCGGCAGCCTAGTAGAGCACCCAGGCCACGTGCCCAAGACTTGCTCCGCTGTGAAATCAACATGTTAAGTAAGGAGATAAACATTAACAAGTGTGTATGGAAATCAATTTATGAAGCGTCATACCTCAACAAAAGCTTTAAGCTTGTTGTACGACTCTTCACCTGGAGGGTACTTGAGTGCCTCGCTAGCGTCGTTCACATGCTTCGAGAGCTCGGATTGCTGTTCAAAACGACAAAATAAATCATGTTCGGCTCAATGTTTCTTATGGTTCCAACTAGAGATAACGGTAACTTACCACAAAGCGGACAACGGGCGCCGATTCATACCGTCTACCATCTCTTATAAGTTTGTTGTACTGCATGTTGGCCATCCGGTCGAACCCCGGATTGGGTTCATGCAATATGTCATTTGGATCAAATGCCGGCGGGTTTATTTGAGTACGAGTAACGGAACGAAACCACACGAGATAGTGGTTGAATGCTTCCGTATCGAAAGCCCGCGGGGGAGGCTTAGAAGTAGGTTCACGCAATGAGAGCTCAATCTTATTGATCTTGTGTTTGAACTCCTGGATATACATGTCATGCTCACGATTCCACTTCTTTATACTCTTCTGCTTCATCTTGTCCAGGCTGCTTATTCAAATTCATCATGTTCGTTAGTAGCGTGAAACAATGAAAAGAATACCTTCAAGTAGTATTAAGCATTTACCTATGCAGATGTATCGAAGTGTCCTTGAACTTTGGCGGGGTCTCCTGATATAAGCCAAACTGTATCATAACCCGCTGTGGCTGATGAAACTCAACGGCATAGTAACAAATCAATGGGCAACGCATCCGCCATAGGTTTGCTTCTTCATAACACTTTCGGTTCAATCTGAAAGTGAGACTTCTGCCAATATTGCCCGCCGTTCCGTATGGCTCCCAGGTCACCTGTAGCGTGAAATAATAAAATAGATGCTTACTATGATTTTTGGAAAACCGAAGGGGTAACAAAGTCAACAAACTAACCTGCTCAGGGGTCATGATTTCGAGCTCGTTGCAATAGTGCAAATACATGGTCTTTGAATTGCCAACAAAACCTTCAACCTTGTCCCACTTATACGACCATGTAGGCATACGGTCCAGGTCATCATGATCATCCCATGGCTCATAACCAAGACCCGCAGGAGTTGGCCGCCCAACTGGCAAGCGTTCCCAACTCTAGACCGACAAGAGAAGCATGGGACCACCGATATTGGCTTCCTTTGCCTTGGCAGTGTTCTTCGTCCAACTACACACAAATAGTACACATGTCAGTACAAACCATATAAAATATCTACATTGTTAAGATACTATGCAAAACTAGTTACCTGCCGATACAAATAAGCTAGTGCCGCCGTACCCCAACTCAGTCCATGTTCCCACCCAGCAAACAACTTTAACCACATAAAGGAAGCATTCACGCCCGTGCCGTCCGAGAAAAGAGTCCGGCTGACTACATACCACAAGTATGCCCTGCAATACTGTTGCACCGTTTCATCATCAACATCATCCGGGCACTTCCTAAAGTTCTCAGCAATCCAATGATAACTTGCACCGGCGGACTTCCCTTGCACCCCCGGCTCCTTCCCGATGAGTCCCACCATAGTCTCACGCCATCCCTCTGAATCTGTGCTAAAACAAATAGGCTCTCCTTTGATAGGAAGTCCAGTGATCATTGTAACATCCTGCAAAGTCACCGTCATCTCTCCAGCAAAGAAGTGGAAAGTATGTGTCTCAGGGCGCCATCGGTCAACTAGTGCCGTGATCGCACAAGGATTCATCTTCGGCATCGAACGAGACACGAGTGAGACAAATGGGAGAAGCCCAGTCTTCCGGATATACTCCGTGTATCGCTCGTCATATTCCATCTTCTCATGAACCGCACCAGACCTCAAGTGAAGCTGATCAAAAACCCTTCTTTCATCTGCCATGAACCATGCACGATGAAGTAGATCGTACGATGGATGGATAAGAGAAGCCATCCTACAAAATTACAATGTACATCGTAAGCCTCCTTGTCATTTGTAAATATCCAGAGTAATGGAAATATAAACATACATACAGGTGCAAATATCCATATCCATACAACAAATGGATACATACAACTACAAATCTATACCTAAGCCAAATCATCCATACAAGTGAATATGCATACACACATTTGCACACAACCTTCTATTCTCTATGTCAAATTTGCTACCAAATACATAAAAACTAAAAAAACCTACTATAAGTACCAAATACTAATCATACCATACATATCCCTACCCATACATTTCTAATACAAATGCAAATATCAACAAATTTTGAAAAAGGGGATGAACTAGGGTTTCTACACATGGGGTGAATGCAACAAAATTAACCAATAAAAAGAGGAGAAAGTTGGGGGATTACCTAGAGGATTAGGAGGGGAAGAAGATCCACCGGTTTTCCCCTTCGATTTGTCCTTTTTGGCCGCGGATTTGGAGGGGGGAAGGGAGGGGCGGCGGGCTGGGCGATGAGAGGAACAGAGACAGAGCCCTCTGTCTCGCTCTGTAGGGAATCGCGGCGGCAGGGGATATTTTCATCGAAGGGGCATGGCGCCCCGACCCAGGGCGTCATGTACACGCCCATAGCGCCCCCGCCCCTGGGGCGTCATGAAACCACAGGTGGGCCCAGGCGTACCGACGTGGCTGGTCACGCCGCAACATGACGCCCTTGACAAGGGCGTTATGCTGTCTAGCATGGCGCCCCGGGTGCGGGCGTCATGATGTTAGGGCCATTTTATGAAATATTTTCAAAAGAGAGCCATTTTGTGCTGAACTTTGGCCAAAGGGCCAGTTTTGTGATTTTTCACTCCAACGCGTATGGGGGTATTGTTATTCCGAAGTGACAGAGTTAATACAATCTTGAGCGACAAGCTCACAGATACACGATACACGGAGGATGTTGGTTAAGCCACGCAGTGCTTTTTCATACGACGAAAATTCGCTAAAACAATCTGCAACTCTGTTTTTGCACTCCTTCCGGCCCTTCTTAGTCCACATACAAGTATTATCCGAAATCAAAGTATCTCAACTTTAACCAAACTTGTAGAAAAAAGTATCAACATTCACAATGCCAAATCAATATTGTTGGATTCATTATGAAATGTAGTTTCATATTATATATGTGGTATTTTAGATGTTGATATTTTTTAATACAAATTTGGTCAGACTTTGCACAGTTTGACTTGACAAAAATATGATATGCGGAGTAAAAAAGACCGGAGGGAGTACATGAGATTTTTTTTTTTCCAAAATAGCTACCCTCCCTGTCATCCAATAAACGTTTAATTTCAGCAACCAAATGGGCATACGCTGATCTGTCCAAAGAGTCTTATGTGAGCGCCGAGAGTGCGACTGTGCAATCAGACTGAAGCTTTATCGGTAGGTTGGACCGTTCAAAGGCTAAAGCCCAGCCCTTCCAATATTGCTTGTATCTCAGCCTCGGTGCAGTAGAAGAGCCTATGATACGCAGCAAAGATCACCCCTTCCCTTATTCAACGAGTTGCACTAGAAGAGCTTTGTTGCGGAGGCAAAGGCAAGAGGGAAGAGAACAGCATGATCATGAGACTACCGTGCAGTGAATTCAGAGATGAAAAACGAGCACCTTCTTTACATTACAACCATGAAGACAGTTCTCATGATCCGAGCCAGCGCCTCAATTTTATAGCAGCGGAGATTCCACATGAAGGAGCACAGGAGGGGAGGATCCCCCGCGTCTCGAATAAAATTTGAAAAACTCTCAGAAAACCCTTCCACAAAACCACCAAGGTTGCTTGCTTCTACAAATCCCGCACGGAACATCTGAAAAGCGTGCAAAGACGAACGAACCACAAACCTTAAACCGAGAACAAATTTTAGTCGTCGCCGTTAGCGCCATCTTCGTTGTCCCTTTTCCTCTTGCTTGGCAGGGCAGATCCCGCAGACTTGTTTCCGTTGGCAACCTCGCTCTTCTCGGCCGCGCCTGAATCTGGCTCATTGTCCTCAGCCTTGTCTTCTTCATCTTCAGCCTAAGAACAGCACAACCGAATTAGCTGACAAGCAGATAAACTGCACAACTGCATTAGCTAGCTGAGAAGTATAGAGCAGTGGGCGGAACATAGTGTGTACTATTATTATACAATTAATTAGGGCGCGCAAGTTATATGACAAACAAATGAAGTTTAAGTTGTTGTCCGCTGGACGACTAATGGGTCACTTATTAATGAGGATGCAGGGAAGCATGCCGATGTACAATTACAGAGGTGGTTCTCTTCTCTATAAGATCATTCCCATTTTGTCCTGTATAGAGCCATGGTAGATGCAAGTTCTGAAAATGAACAGGAGCAACCTACAAGTGTGTAAACCAAGCATAACGCCACCATCTTTGAAGAAGAGCAAATAAGCACAATGTTTGTGTGCTCGCATTGCCATCAGATCCTAAATTGCATAAGCTAAGGCACTAATAAAACTATAAATGTATTCCTGTGTCCTATGGCTGTTCTAGTCTAGGCTGTCATCCGTGAGACCCTAGGATGGGATTCATGCCCAACTTCAGTTGAGCATGTGATTGCTGGGGTGCAATTTAGGGAGGGGGGATGATTATGCCCCGGTAGTGTGGTAAGGGGTGGCGCTGTTTGCTGGGGGCTATGGAATACTCAATCGCATAATTTTTTCCAAGAAAAATCCTTCGCCAACATACTGATGCTTTATATCATGTTTAGTTTCTTACTACGCAATTGGTCGTTCTTTAGGACTGCGGGAGGCAGCTAGTCTTCAAATTGACCAGTGAGAAGTGCAAGAAGGTGGTGTGAAGACAGCGGTGCTGATTTGAAGTTCTCTGTCTGGCATCTTCTTGCATGTGCTTGTAATAGAGCTTCCCCTGGGAGGAGGGAGCTTACTTAGGGGTGTTTTGTGTTTTGGTCAGTCTGTACTTTGTGTTCAAGGACTGAGATGCTGAAAACTGTGGTGGTGTTGCTGGGGTGTAGTAATGCCGTTTTGGTGTTTTCTGCCTTTAATCTTGTAGTAGCCGGTATCCCCAGCCCCAGGGACACACAGTTCGGTTGCTTGAAAAGCAGGGGGTATGCCTTTTATCTCAAAAATAAACTAAACGTAGAAGTGACTTTTTTTTAAGACAAACAAGAAAGTAACCGTCACACAGAACACAATGCATAACATTGGACAAACAGCAATTTAACCAAACATGTAGAAACGGTACAATATTCAGTGAACCTAAAGCACAAAAGTACAGACAAGGCGAGAAGAGAGAGCAAATCCTAGTACCAGACTGCAGATTGCCTACCAAAAATAGAATGCAAAAATATGGGTCTTACTTTGTATTAAATAAGTTTCAAAATGCACTGGAAAACAATACAGCCTAGTGGAGCAACAACCTAATTTGTGGTTTTGCTTTACATTATTAACAAAAGAAGAGGAAGATACGATAGATTTAATCATATTTGACTCTGATGATAATGCAACTATCCTTTTGGGCTTTTGGCATTTGGCCACACATTGTAAAATAGTCGACAAATTTATTGTCACTTCAGATATTCATTTCTATGTACATCATACCAGTACACCACTAAAGATATTCATTTGTATGTACATCATACTAGTATACCACTAAACAAATTTATTGTCACTTAAGATACTCATTTGTATGTACATCATACCAGTACACCACTATAGATATTCATTTGTATGTACATCAAACCAGTATACTACTTCACAAATTTATTGCCACTTAAGATACTCATTTCTATGTACATCATACCAGTATACCACTATACTGAGTTTTCAGGAAATGAAGAGGCCTACTAAAACAAAGAACTGTTCAAGATGTTACCCTGAATAATCAGATACAACACTAAACAAACTAAATAAACAAATAGGTCGACGTATAGATAACAACACAACATACCACCGGAAGCGCAATATGTATAAATGACAAACCAAATTACGTCTAACTCAATCACATGAAGCAATGAGGTTGTAAAGGCATCATGGCTTAATAATAGAGTTATGTGTTCTCTAATGACCATTGTTACCACTATGAGCAATGATTCATTGTTTTAAAGGGCATCATGGCTTAACAATAGGGTTATGTGTTCTCTAATGACCATTGTTACCACTATGAGCAACGATTCGTTGTTTTAAAGGAATGCAGTGCAGTACTATAACGTTACCGATACAACTCATTAACCGTTTAACTAGTTGTCAGCTATGCGAAGGTTATTGAAGGAGTGCATCATATGGGGAACATTGTATCAAATGCCAACCAATACAGATTTCTAAAGAGCAGAGAAATTAGAAGAGAAATTTCACCTCGTCGCCTCCCTCTTCATCTTCATCTTCATCTCCTTCCTCTTCCTCTCCATCTTCCTCTTCATCTCCATCCTCTTCCTCTCCGTCCTCTTCTTCCCCTTCCCCTTCACCGTCCTCCGCCCCCTCTTCATCCCCCTCCTCGTCATCATCCTCATCCTCCTCCTCGTCCTCATCGGACTCCAGGCGGTCATTGCCCTCGACATCGACGCCATCCAGGTACTTCAAGCTGGGAACCAGCGCGAACACCTTCTCCCGGTACCCCTTGAGCTTGGTAACGGGGCACTGGTACAGGTCCAGCGACTCGACCCCGAGCGGCGCGAGGGGGGCGAGCTCCTCGACCGCGGCGAAGCGGTTGTTGCCGAGGTCGAGGTGGCGGATGGTCCCGCCGCAGGATTCGGCGACGGCGGCGAGGGAGTCGGCGCCGGAGAGGCGGTTGTCGGGGAGGGAGAGGCGGCGGAGGGCCGGGAGGCGGGGCAGGCCCGCGAGCGAGGAGAGGCGGGCGCCCGCGACGGAGAGCTCCTCGAGAGAGGGGAAGCGGTCGAAGAGGGCCGGCGAGGGGAGGCGGCCGGTGGAGGACTTGACGGCGCCGTCGAGGGTTAGGGTTTTGGGCGCGGAGAAGGGGGAAAGCGGCGCGCTCTTGACGGCCGCGCTGATGGCGCGCTCCCACGCCGCGTCGTCCTCTCCGGCGCCGGCGCCGGCCATGGCTGCGGCGGCGGCGGGGCGGGCGGGGGTGGTCGTGGGTAGAACCCTAGCTAAACCCTGGAGCCGCAAAGCTTGGGAGGCGGAGCAGACAGGTACGGAAATGGGAGATGACCAGTGTGGTGGTGTTCGTCGTCCAAGCGTTGGGGATGGGTTGTGATGGGCCCTTTTGGGGGGCAATGGATGGGCCCTGGGCTTATAGGTTTTATGTGCAGCTTTTGAGGGAATTATGTACAACTTCTCAGAAGTAGTTTTTTTTTTAATCTACAATCCCTCAAAAAAAAATGTCTACCAGAGCTTGAGTGAAGAAAATATACTTGCATACTATGCATGTTTCGTTTGCCTTTTGAAAAATAAAAAATAATTGTGACGAGAATATTCGGTAAAACTTGACAAGGGGAAATAGTATGATCCGTCTTCATGTATGTGAATTCTCGCCTTGGGCTTTTCGTTATATGAGATTCCTCGCATAGACTTTCAGAGCGTGTTATCGGGATGTATAAACAAATCATAGAATGAATAAAAAATTCTGCTTTTCCGGAGAGATTTTTGATTGAAAGGGTATCTAATCTGCATCGAAATCTATAAACTTTTCTGGGGGAGTGTACCGGAGCAAAACTCGGATGGAGATATACGAGAGAAAAAAAGCATACCTTCTTGATGTTATTCCGTGGGCTATGCATTGTACTATGTTCAATATATTCATTGTCAATGTGACACGGGGTAGTGTGCCGCTTTGCTAATTTTATGACTACTTTCATGCGCTTAAGTGCATATTTCAAACTAGTGTGTACCTCCGAATCATTCATAGGTTTGTACAGACTTTTCTGTCGCTGCAAGATCCCATGATCATTTGGTGTTTCAGTAGGCATGTATACCCCAAGCCATGATCTTCCTTAACACCTTTCGCGTGTAAGTAGTTCAATCGCACTAATAATTTTTCCGGAGAAGCCCGAATTGTCAGTCAGGGTAGTTTCTTTGGGGAAAAAACTTATTCTATGCTAAGATAGTATTTGGTTCTCTCTAAGTATTTCATATTGGGAACCGATAGGCGCCGGCGCGCCGGCCCAAATTTGGGCCGGTCTGCCCGTAGCCGTCTAAATTGTTTGCCTGGGAACCGTCCGATGCACCTCGTCTTCGTCAATGCAGCGCCCGTACGAGGAAAAATCCATTTGCATCGATCTCATCGTCCCTTTCGTTCTCACGGGCCGCACGCGTTCTCCCGTCCCCGCCCTTCGCCTGGCTCCTCATCTCTGGTCGCTGCCCCTCGCTGGACGTCCTCACCGGTCGTCCTCGCCGGCCATCCTAGTCGCCGGTCCCAGCCCCTCGCCGGCCGTCCTCGTCACCGGCTTCGCCCATGCAACAGTCGCACCCTGCGGTTGCAGCTCCTATGGCGACCATTGTAGCTCCGGTGGCGATGACCGCAGCTCGCCGGCGTACTAGCCGCCGCTCATCCCTGACGCTTGCAACATCTCGCTCCTCCCGTTGAGAGATGCCCAGTGCTGCAACCGACAACCAAAAAATCTACAAACGGTAACGAAAAATGCTTCAACCGGCGATGAAAAAAGTTTCAACCCATATACGACGAAAGCTATGGACGGCCACCAAAAGTTGCAAACAATGATAAAAAGAGCTTCATCTGGCGATGAGAAAAGCTTCATACGTCAATGAAAAAAGTTTCAACCGTAGAGATGAAAGCCATGGGCGACAACAAAAAGCTGCAACCGGCGGTTAGAAAAGCTACTACCGGCATTGAAAAAAGCTTCAAATTTCGTGTCTTAGCTGCGATCCGCGATGACAATGATGATGCTTTGCTGCAACCATAGTGGATTTTTGCTACAATAGGCGATGGAATTTGCTACAAACCATTTTCATGGCTGCCATGGTGCTACAAGTGCGCCGACGAGCTCGGCGAGGTTGATGGGGGTGGGATGTTGTGAATCACGGACGGCGAGTTCTGTTTGCAGGCGACGGGCGGCACGGTGTTGCAATCGCGACAGGGGAAGAGTTGTGGCCAAATAGGTCAGGGCTATAATGGCGGTCGTGGCGAGCTACAACCTTGGGAAGGGGGCATGATGTTGCACGGCTTGGCGCGGCCATGTCATGGTATTGGAACGGCGGGGCACGGCAGGGCGTTCTGCACGCGAGGATACGCGTGCGCGAGCCACTAACGGGCGCAACCGAACAGGCACAGCAGTTGGCGGCTCAAAGGTCCTGGCGTGCTTCTTCTGTGTTTGGACGAAGGAAGGAGACGAAGGAAGGAAACGAAGGAAGGGGATGAATCAGTGCGGGAGGAAAAAAAAAAACGGTTCGAAAGGAGCGCTCCCGTCGCCACGATCGTGAGCGATCGCAATGCCCGCGTGCGTCCGACGTAACGTTTCGGCCGGCGCACCGGGTAGAAACGTTTCCCTTTCATATTGGTCTCAGGTTACAATTCGTGAGTTCACTTACTCTATTACTTATTTTATCCTGATAATATTCAAGTCATTTGCATTCATGTTGTCGATGCATGAAATTTTCAAACCATGTATACGGCGGCATACGCAGTAAAAACGTGGAGGTGAGAGCGATACAAGGACAACAAAGCTAAAACCCTAGCGGCTAGAGCTCTTGAATCGGTATGTGACTTCATGCGCAGTTGGTGATGTAGAAGATGTTGAGTTTTTCTCCTAGGCCCTATGGGTCCTTATATATGCATCTTGTCCTAGCCTCCAAGTGGAGCAGAAACCGAACCAGACTCGAACTCCTCCATTAATAAGAAAAGTACCATCTCCTCTTCGCATCGTCTTCCAAATCGGCTCTTGTTTCCTTGTCCGCATGCCATGAGATGGAAAGTTTTGGAGCATCTTTGGTCTTATGTACACAAATGTCTTCTTGTTTCCTTGTCCGCATGCCATGAGATGGAAAGTTTTGGAGCATCTTTGGTCTTATGTACACAAATGTCTTCTTGTTTCCTTGTCCGCATGCCATGAGATGGAAAGTTTTGGAGCATCTTTGGTCTTATGTACACAAATGTCTTCGTTTAGTCTCCATGTGATGTGGACAATAAATTTTAAATAAAAATCATATGCACAAAGAGTTAGAGAGATGAAAGAGAAAGGAATACAAGGAATTTGTTATAGCATCATTACTTAAACAAACCGCCCAAAACTACAAAAGTGTTTTTTTTATCCCGAGCACACATGCTCCCCCGTGAAGAGTAAAACTGAAAAAAATAGTAAAATTTTCAAAACATTGTGATTTTTTAATGATAAACATTGATGAATGTTTCAACTGGGTGCAAAAAATTGTGAGGAAATAACATTTGAGGAGGCCTATGCAATTTTTTTTGTTTGATATTCCAAACAGCTTCCAACAGTAGTCTTTACGGAGCATCCTTTTTTTTTTGCACAGACCTCCATGAATTTTATTTAATCACGAAATTTTGCACGCAAGGGTGAAGAATTCATCAATGTTTATCAAAAAAAAAATCAGATTGTTTAGATTTTTTTTTACCATTCATCAGGGGGCATATGAGCTCGAGATCAAGAACTCAATGTCCCAAAAAAAAAAACAAGCAAGATAGAAAGAGAGGACTGTACCAGATCCTTCCGCTCTTGCGACGTGGAAACAAGTATGCATCTTTCAAGTGACGAGAATGCAAGATAGGCCGAATCAGCAAAGAGCCAAAGATCCAATCCGGCGCCACAGGTCTGATCAGGATCACATGTCTAGTGAAAATTACAGTGAAGATTGACGAGAAGGCCAAAGGAAGCACATGTAGGAGTGGAACGTGAGGCGTGAGATGACCGGCATCCACGTCGTCCATGCAATGATCCATCCATCCATGCAGGTCGATCGAGAAAGTGTACCAAAGCCTAGCTACGCTACCTAGCTATTCATATATAGGGCGTGCGCTGTCGAAGCCACTGGCCGTCGTGTATCGATCGATCGCGGCCGGAGATCAGAGGAACAATGACAGGTCGACTAGCGGCGTTGTGCCCCACGACGGCTCTCGGATGCCATGGCATGGCATGCATGCATGTGGCAGAGCGAGGCCGGCGCACAGGGTGGCGACCGCGTCGGCACGCACGCGGTCGGCACTCTCATGTCGGAGTCGGCATGCACGACAGCTCCATCTTTCTGTGGTTTCCGTCGACCGGCGGAGGGCGGACCGCGGTACAGCACTGATCGATCGATCGATGAGCAGGGTACCAGTACCAGTACCACTACCACGCACGGTCGCTTCCTTCCGGTCGATATCGGTCTCACTCACTCTCATGTCACGGACGCGTGCGTGAGAGGGACGAATGGTCCTGCTAGCGACCCCGGACGAGACGAGACGAGAGAGACGCCGGTCAGGTCCAAAATCCGCAATCAAGTTACTCCTAGCGGCACTGCCTGCCCTAATTAATTTCTCGTCAGGCAGAAGCTATAGCTAGGTAGCGACGAGTCAGCTGCAGCTGCAGACAAACGCACACGCACACATCGACCGGTCACCAGTTCCCAAACCCACCCGGCACCGGCCGTGTATCGTGGACCGGCCGAGCGCTGCGTGCCAACGGCCGTACGTGTCGCTGTACCGGACGGGCCGGCGCATGTGACGCCGTGCGTGCGCCCGTCCGTGCACGTGAACAGGGCGTCATGTCCATGTGGCGCCGTCCGTCCGTACCCGGTTAGCTAGCTAACTAAAACCACGACGAGTAATTTGGAACGGAGGGAGTAGCTAGCTCCATCGCGAGCACGTACCGGCCGGATCATGGTGGCCATGCACCGCGGCAGCATGGAAAACGCATGCGCAAGTTAAGGGTACGGCTGGGCAGATCAGATCGAGCATATGGGTGAGAGGTTGGGGGTTGGACGGCACGGAGGAGGGCGACGGGGGGCTGGCGCCCCGTGCATGCACGGATACGGATGCATGCATGATCTCTCGCGTGCGGGCGGCATGGGATGGGAGTAGAGACGCCACACGGGGCACGCCCGGAGCGCGCGCGCGCACGGCCCGCGGTGACTCCCTCCGGTTGTATACGTGTGTGCGCCCAACTGGCGTGCTGGTCGGCCGTGCCAGGCCCATGCAAAGCGCATGCACCGACGGCAGGGATTGCCCCCGGGCTCGCGCTGCGTGTGACCAACCAACCGGCCGGTGGCGTCGGTGGCTGCTACGTAGTATACGTACACTGTGTGTGTGAGTGGTGGAAGAATCTGAGCCTGATGGATGGTGTTGGTGCTGTCTGCCGCGATCGAGCGGGGAGCAGGGCGTCAGTCTGTACAGTGCAGTCACGCAGATGCAGGCAGGAAGTCCCTCTCTGCTCCTGCTTCAGCAAGCAAATGTAATGGAGGGGCATCGATCGTGTGTATACGTTGGCGCCCACGAACGCCTGCTTCCTCGTCGTGGACTCCGTCTCATGCCATGTACAGTACTATGCGTGTCGGCATGTGAGGCCCTCTCTCTGTCTCCGTCCCGGTTCTAGTTATCCTAGCTAGCTCGTAAGTCGTACCAGATGATTCTTGTTTGCATGCGGTCTTAATCTGCACTAGCTAGCTCCTCGACCCGCACCACCCAATCAAGAGAACATCTCAACGAAAGCTTCCAGCCTCAACCCAAACAGAAGTGACCGTCTTAGCCAGCGAACGTTCGCTGGGAAGGATGATATCATTTTACGAACGATTTTCATGGCAGTTTTAGTTACAGTGCGGGTGACAACTTGTTCAGACTAACATGACAATTTCTCATAGAGAAGGCAGTTCTTAAAACGGCCATCGTTTGATCTAAATCAAACAGCTGCAATGGTGTTCGCTGGGAGCTTCTTCCCAGCGAACGTTCATCAGTTAGCATTACCGAAACATTAGCAATGTGTACACAGATCGGTTGGCGGGCCGGGGAGAGGGGGCACTCCTCTTTATTGGTTGCGGCAGATTAAAGTCATCTTTATTCCAAAAAGAATTTTGTTTTTTAGGGGAGAAGGAATTTCGTTTTGAAGAGGTCTCTTAACCTTGCAGGATTTTACACCATAGCAACTTCTGATTCAAAGGAGTAAGGGAAGCTAGTCCGACTATTTGGGTTGTTCTGAGACTGGTATGAAATCAATTGAATTCCACATGAATCAAAGCACCAACCTCCAACCTCTTTTCTCAAACACTCTGAATAAATCAAGCAAATTCATGTTTGTTTTCTAATGTTATACTTTTTCATGTGTATTATATTAAATATGATCAAAATTAAAGAGCAGCCCGCAAAAAATGTTTCCTTTACCACTAGCGCCTTCAAGCCATGTTCATATCATTTTGGCATACTTTTGGCACCAACTTTTATCATTTTTGTACTAACCTATTAATTCAGTGTCCAGTGTCAGTTGTTGTATTCTACATGTTTATAGACTTCTAGGAAAATCAATTTTACGGAGCTCCAAAAATCCAGAAAAAATTCCAGAAATTATTTTGCATCGATAAGCTTCTGGGAGTTACTGACCTTGTTCGGGGATGGCCCACAGCCCTCACACGCCCCACCACACGACTAGGGGGCGCATGGTGGGGCTATGCGGGCCTCCTGGTGCTCCTTTCCACCATGGCCATCGCCTACATCTTATCCATTCTGGGAGGCCTCGATGGACTCGGCCCATGTTAATAGAAATATTTGCATCCGCGGCCTGGAGTATATGGAAAGAGTGCAACAACGATTTTTTCCAAAGAATCCCCCACAGTTATGAGTCCTGGAAAACCAGATTCACCCAAGACTTCTCCCTACTTGCTCATAGGGTTAATGCGCCCCTTGTGGACTTTGTTGCATCTTTTCTATCAACAACCTCTTAGATTCCTTGTTTTTTGTTTGCCCCTTGCGTCCCCTTCTTTGCATAGCATAATGGCTACCATTTGGCTATTACTGTTGATGCATAGGGCTAGAGGGATTGGCTGAGTAACAACACTACATGGTTGTAATATCCCTTGTAACCTGGTAACTATGTGAAATATATGTTAGTAGGAACCTTTCCTACTGTCTTGAATGCTAAAAAATACCCAAGAACACTATGAAGATGGTGGTAACGATCAAACTCACCAACGAGCAGAGTAGCGGAAGCACTGACAAGTTGGTGCAGCGCGACGATTGCCACCGATTCCTGTAGCTAGGTTATACCTCCTAACCGCGAGAATGTTCTCCGAGACAAGAGTCGAAGTAGACAACCCCTCTGAGGTATCCACATGTTTCTAAGTAGTAGTCCGACAGAGTTTCGACGCCCGGGAAGAAGAACTCTAAGAAAACTAGAGAGAGAAAGCCTAGCGACACATCTCATCTAATTAAGAGTCTAATTCTATTAGACCAATTATAGCGAGATTCAAGAATATCTAATTAGAAGCCTAAACACTTAGGCCAATCAGACCGGGGGAGCGTGGAGCTATGCGGGAGAGATCCCCTTTGGATTGGTGTGTTGCAATAGGGAGCCTTCCACACATATATAAAGGTGGAGAGGGAAGGGGGGGGGGGGGGGGGGGGGGCAAGAGAAGGGGTCCTTCTCCTCTTCCACTTGGTGGAAGGAGGGAAGGACTCCCTCCCTAATAGGATTCGGCCTAGGCCTTCCTTAGGGAGGTGGCACCCCATGTAGGCCCCACTGGGACAACTACGGGTGGTCATCTCATGACGGTTCTTCACAACTTTCTTCCACAAATCAAATATCAGATTTTTCGGATGTCTTCGGAACCCATTCCGAGATCCCCAAAACTTTTCATATACAGATCCGGACTTTCCAAAATCATGTTATACCTTTTGACAGTTGAGCAAATTTTCTATAAATTCAAATCAATCTTTAGACTATTGGTTCTGAATTGGGTTCCTATCTTCATCTCGCTTCCCTTGTTAGATATCTAAACCCTAACACTAGCCATCCATGCACTTCTCAAACACGCTGCCAGGTGTAGCCATCCACCTAAACCCGGGCATGGACAACCCGACCCGAAAAAACTGGGCTTCGGGCTTGACATTTGAGCCGGGCTCGGGCCTCATTTTGCAGCCCGGAAGGTACTTCGAGCCGGGCTCGGGCTTCTCTTTTCTAGAATTTCGGGTCGGGCTTCCGGGCTTCGGGCCGGGCTTACACGTGCGAACACTAGAAAACAGCATTCGGGCCGGGCTTTTGGGCTTCGGGCCGGACTTTCGGGCTGGGCTCAGGCTTGAGAAAAGAGTGAGTTTTGGGCTTCGGGCCGGGCTTGGGCTTGAGAAAAGAAGGTCAGGCTTTTACAAGCCCGGCCCGAAACCCGGCCCGACGTATGCCCGGGTTTACATCCACCTATTTCTCAAACGCACCGCCAAGCGACGCTAGCCCTCTATCCTTATTGCCCACATTTCTCGACCCTCCACCATAGTCGTAGATGTCATTTCCTTGTTGATACGTCTCCAACGTATCTATAATTTTTTATTGTTCAATGCTATTATATTATCTGTTTTGAATGTTTTATATGCATTAATATGCTATTTTATATTATTTTTGGGACTAACCTATTAACCTGGAGCCCAGTGCCAGTTTATGTTTTTCCTTGTTTTTGAGTTTTACAGAAAAGAAATATCAAACGGAGTCCAAACGGAATAAAACTTTCGCGATGATTTTTCTTGGACCATAAGACATCCACGGAGCTTGGAGAGGGGGCCAGAAGGTTCCCGAGGAGACCACAAGCCTCCTAGGCGCGCCCTTGGGGGGCGCCCTGAGGGCTTGTGGGCCCCTCGGGAGTCCTCCAACCCTAATTTTTGCACTATAAATTCCCAAATATTCCCAAACCATTAGAGGCATCCACCAAAATACTTTTCCACCGCCGCAAGCCTCTGTTCCCATGAGATCCCATCTTGGGCCTTTTCCGGCGATCCGCTGGAGGGGGATTCGATCACGGAGTGCCTCTACATCAACCTTGCTGCCCTACCGATGATGTGTGAGTAGTTTACCACAGACCTACGGGTCCATAGCTAGTAGCTAGATGGCTTCTTCTCTCTCTTTAATTTTCAATACAATGTTCTCCTCGGTGTTCTTGGAGATCTATTCGATGTAATACCTTTTTGCGGTGTGTTTGTTGAGATCCGATGAATTGTGGATTTATGATCAAATTATCTATGAATATTATTTGATTCTTCTCTGAACTCTTTTATGCATGATTAATATATCTTTGTATTTCTCTCCGATCTATTGATTTGGTTTGGCCAACTAGATTGATCTATCTTGCAATGGGAGAGGTGCTTTGTGATGGGTTCAATCTTGCGGTGTCCTCACCCAGTGACATAGTAGGGGTAGTGAGGCACGTATTGTATTGTTGCCATTAAGGGTAAAAAGATGGGGTTTATATCATATTGCTTGAGTTTATCCCTCTACATTGTGTCATCTTGATTAAGGCGTTACTCCGTTCTTATGAACCTAATACTCTAGATGCATGCTGGATAGCGGTCGATGTGTGGAGTAATAGTAGTAGATGCAGGCAGGAGTCGGTCTACTTATCACGGACGTGATGCCTATATTCATGATCATTGTCTTAGATATCGTCATAACTTTGCGCTTTTCTATCAATTGCTCAACAGTAATTTGTTTACCCACCGTATGCTTTCTTCAAGAGAGAAGCCTCTATTGAAACCTATGGCCCCCGGAGCTATTTTCCATTATATATTTTCAGATCTATAAACTAAAAAACTCAAAAATACCTTGCTGCAATTTATTTATATTTACTTTGTTTTACGTTTTAGTAATCTTTTATATCCATCTCTATCAGATCTCATCCTTGCAAGTGACCGTGAAGGGATTGACAACCCCTTTATCGCGTTGGGTGCAAGTGTTTGATTGTTTGGGCAGGTGCATAGATTGGAGACTTGCTTGTACCTCCTACTGGATTGATACCTTGGTTCTCAAACTGAGGGAAATACTTATCTCTACTTTGCTGCATCACCCTTTCCTCTTCAAGGGAAAAACCAACGCAAGCTCAAGAAGTAGCAGGAAGAATTTCTGGCGCCGTTGCCGGGGAGGTTCTACATCAAGCCTGCCAAGTACCCATCATAAACTCTCATCTCTTGCATTACATTATTTGCCATTTGCCTCTCATTTTCCTCTCCCCCACTTCTAAAACGTTTTCAGAAAAACACAAAAATATTTGCCTTTTCGTTCGCCCTTCTTTCGTTCATCTTTTCATTTGCTTTTTGGTTGCTCTTGTGCTGGATTGGTTTCTTGCCATCATGTCTGATTATGGGGAGGTTATCATTGAAAATTCTGAGGATCTTGCTAATAATCTTGAGGAAAAATTTGGATCTTGTTATTTAGATCATGAAACCGAAACCCCCTCTAATCTTAAAGCCAAAACTTTTCATGTGGGAGATGGTAATATTATTGGGAAAAGTGTTATTCAAGAATTCTTTGATTGCATGGGAGTCATGCCAATTAGTAAGGGATCTATTCTTCTTGAAACAAATTGTTATGCGGATGCTATTGCTATGCTCGTCGTTAAATTAGAAAGAAAATTTGTGCATATTCATCCCGCTTTACAAAAGATATTTTATGAACTTCCCAATATACTCCATCCTAAAGCTAAAAAGATCGCAACCATCATTCTTATGCGAGAATTTGATTTCATAATAAAAGAAGCTAGGGAAATTTTTGTTTTCTATAATAAAAATATCGAGCATCCTCCAGTTGAAGAAATTCTCCATGATAAAGAAACCTTG
The DNA here is from genome assembly GCA_011799875.1 of Thinopyrum elongatum. NCBI lineage: Eukaryota > Viridiplantae > Streptophyta > Magnoliopsida > Poales > Poaceae > Thinopyrum > Thinopyrum elongatum. The sequence goes on along the minus strand of CM022300.1, from coordinate 17,183,734 downwards.
CGTAGCCTATAATCTAGAGATTATCATTCTTACAGTAACAATCTTAGGAGAAGAATTTCCTATGCAGATATTGCTCAAGCCCTTTATCTTGATACTTATGAAAAATTTGATTGGGTAACTAAGGGAATTTATGTAGGGTTTGATGATGAGTGGATGGAGGTAATGTCTAGGGAACCCATTAAAGATGAGATACGTATTTTATATGAGGATATTTATGGTGATGATCCTGAGTATGGAATTATGAATGTTAAAATCACTAATCAAAGTCCTTTTCATGAATTGAGTTCACCTACTAGGAAGGAAAGGAAAGAAAAAAGAGATTTGTTAAGAAAAGTTTTGGAAGATTTGACTAGGAATGAACTAAATACCAAAGATGACAACACCTAGATCTATTGCAATATGCCTAGCTAGGGGTGTTAAACAATAGCGCTTGTTGGGAGGCAACCCAATTTTATTTTTATGTTTTTTGTTTTTGCTACTGTTCTTCAATAAATACACATTATTACCTCTATAGTATTTGTGTTTTGGTGTTGCAATTAGTGTTTGAGCCCAGTAAGACCTTTGGGATGGTCTACGGTGATAGTTGATTTGCTCCTGCTGAAAAACAGAAACTTTTGCGTCCAGTAGCATAATTTTGAAAATTCACAGAAGCGTGATAAATATCTGAATTTTTTACACAAGATTTACATACAAGTTTTACAGGTTTTCCTAATTTTTCCGAATTTTTAGAGTTACTTAAGTTTGAGATAAATTCAGATCTTCACAGACTATTCTGTTTTTGACAGATTCTGTTTTTTATGTTTTGTTTGCTTATTTTGATGAATCTATGGATAGTATCGGGGGGTATGAACCATGGAGAAGTTGGAATACAGTAGATATAACACCATTATAAATTTAGAATGAGTTCACAACAGTACCAAAAGTGGTGATTTGCTTTTCTTATACTAACGGATCTTATGAGTTTTCTGTTGAGTTTTGTGTTGTGAAGTTTTCAAGTTTTGGGTAAAGATTTGATGGACAACGGAATAAGGAGTGACAAGAGGCTAAGCTTGGGGATGCCCAAGGCACCCCAAGGTAATATTCAAGGACAACCAAGCATCTAATCTTGGGGATGCCCCGGATGGCATCCCCTCATTCGTCATCAATCCATCGATAAATTTACTTGGGGCTATATTTTTATTCACCACATGATATGTGTTTTGCTTTGAGCGTCTTGTATGATATGAGTCTTTGCTTTTTAATTTGGCACAATCATCCTTACTGTACACACCTTCTGAGAGGGACACTCATTAATCATGAATTTATTAGAATACTCTACGTGCTTCACTTATATCTTTTGAGCTAGGCAGTTTGCTCTAGTGCTTCACTTATGTTTTTTTAGAGCACGGCGGTGGCCTTATTTTATAGAAATTGATGAACTCTCATGCTTCACTTATATTATTTTGAGAGTCTTAAACAGCATGATAATTTTCTTAGGTTATGAATTTAGTCCTAATATGATGGGCATCCAAGAGGGATATAATAAAAAATTTCATATAAAGCGCATTGGATATATGAGAAGTTTGATTCATTGCATTTGTTTTGAGATATAAAGACGGTGATATTAGAGTCATGCTAGTGAGTAATTGTGGATTTGTAGAAATACTTGTGTTAAAAGTTTGTGATTCTCATAGCATGCACGTGACTTTTGCAATAAGTATGTGAGTTCTATATGACTAATGTTGAGTCCATGGATTATATGCACTCTCACCCTTCCACCATTGCTAGTCTCTCTAGTACTGCGCAACTTTCGCCGGTGCATTAAACCCACCATATATCCTTCCTCAAAACAGCCACCATACCTACCTATTATGGCATTTCCATAGCCATTCCGAGATATATTGTCATGCAACTTCCACCGTTCCTTTTATTATGACACATACCATCATTGTCATATTGCTTTGCATGATCATGTAGTTGGCATAGTATTTGTGGCAAAGCCACTTATACGTCTCCAACATATCTATAATTTTTGATTGTTCCATGCTATTATATTATCTGTTTTGGATGTTTTATATACATTATTATGCTATTTTATATTATTTTTGGGACTAACCTATTAACCTAGAGCCCAGTTGAAAGAACATGCGGTGCCCCCATGTTTGGTTTTGGTAATTGATGACAATCTCTATGGACTAATGGTTGCCTTGAGTTATATTTGAAGGATTTGTCCATAGGCTTTTCTTGGAGTCCATTTGTTGGTTTCAAGGAGAGTTTGTGATGACCAAGATGCTATTCAAGGAATTACCTAAAGATTGGTCATGTGAGAGGTTGATCAAGACTAAGTCAAAGAGTGAATCAAGTTGATCAACACACAAAGCGTAGAAGATGTACCGAGGGGACCAAGCAATCCCATGGTATGGTAAGCATTGTCAATTACGCTTTGTGTACTAACCCATGGTCTTTGTGAGAGTTCTTTGTGGGGTTAGGTTGCGGTGTGCAAGTTCAAGTGGATCATCACGAAGAGATCACATGCTTGAAGCTTGCCGTCCATTGTGGTGACAATGGACTTGTGAAAATGTGCCAAAGAGTGGCTCACCCATAGTGGAGTATGTGGGAGCAATCAACTAGTCTTCATCGAGCGAACACAATCAAGAAAGGTGGTCCAACTTGAGGGAGTCAAGATCGTCATCATCTAGCTCAAGTGGACTTCGTGCAAGGCAAATGTTTGCCCTTGATAGGTTTTATATTTTACCGGTCTCATGGTGATAGTTTGGAGACCGGGTTATAGGATCGATAGCCGTACTATCAAGGGGGGCTCTCAAGTGAGTAGCTTGATCGTATCGTTCGTCGAGAGCCCAAACCATTGCATCCTTGCATCATCTTTCTTGATTCTTATTTGTATTTTCTTTTGAGGTTTTAGATCTTGTGGTTATCTTCGTGACAAGCTCTAGTACATCGAAAACGGATTTCATATGCTTCTTCTATCGCGTTTTCAGTGTTGGAGGTTTTACCGGTCTTTTTCGAGGTAGGGTTCTCACCATTTTCTCATGGGACTTTTCTAATTTGCTTCTTATTGATATTTCTACCAAGATTGTGTTAGCCCATGTCGTTAGCTTTCCAACAAACTTGGTTTCGTTGAATTCGGAGTCCGTTTGCAGAAGTTGTGGCAGTTTTGGTGTTCTGAAAAGGCTGCAGCGGTACTACCGCGGATTGGAGCGGATGTAATTTTTTACTACCGCTCCAGAGTGGTACTACCGCGGCTACTACAGCGGTAGTACCGCTCCAGACCAAAATCTCGTATTAGGTCCAGCGGTGGTAGGCACGGATGTATATTTTTAGTACCGGTCGCTAGCAGTAGTACCGCTATCCCTAGCGGTAGTACCGTGAGGACGAGCGGTAGTACCGCTCCGGCGGTTCTACCGGCCTTTTGCCTCCTCGCTGTTGTTTTTCAAAGGGCTTCCACCGCCCTAGCGGTAGTACCGCTCCTTGGAGCGGTAGTACCGCTCGGTGCGGGCTGTGAGGGTAACGGTTGGATTTTTCCCCACCTATAAAAGGGGGTCTTCTTCCCCAATGGACCTTATCTCTTTAGCTCGTGTTCTTCCCCCATTGTTGACCTTCTTCGAGCTTGCTAACTCTCAATCCCTCCAATGATTCTTGCTAGTTCTTGAGGGAAAAGAGAGAGGAGATCTAGATCCACGTTTCCACCAATCACTTTGTCCTCTAAGTGAGGGGAACCCCTTGGATCTAGATCTTGGAGTTCTTCGTGTTCTTCTTTCGTTCTTCCTCTTATTTTCCTCCCTAGCATTAGTTGCTTTGGTGGGATTTGGGAGAGAAGGACTTGGGCACTCCGTGTGCCCTTGCCATTGCATTTGGTGCATCGGTTTGAGTTCTCCACGGTGATATGTGGAAGTGAAGTTTGAGAAGCTTATTACTCTTGGGTGTTTGGGCACCCTAGAGCTTGTTCCTCTTGGGTGCCTTGGCGCCCTAGATGGTTGGTGTTGTTCGGAGCTCAATCATTGTGGTGTAAAGCTCCGGGCAAGCGTCGGGGTCTCCAATTAGGTTGTGGAGATCGCCCCGAGCAATTTGACGGGTACCGGTGACCGCCCCCAAGGGTTGCCAAAGTGTACGGGTTCGGTGACCGCCCCCAAGGGTTGCCATTTGTACGGGTTCGGTGACCGCCCTCAAGGGTCCCTTAGTGGAATCACGGCATCTTGCATTGTGCGAGGGCGTGAGGAGATTACGGTGGCCCTAGTGGCTTCTTGGGGAGCATTGTGCCTCCACACCGCTCCAAACGGAGATTAGCATCCGCAAGGGTGTGAACTTCGGGATACATCGTCGTCTCCGCGTGCCTCGGTTATCTCTTACCCGAGCCCTTTACTTATGCACTTTACTTTGTGATAGCCATATTGTTTCTTGTCATATATCTTGCTATCACTTAGTTGTCTATCTTGCTTAGCATAAGTTGTTGGTGCACATAGGTGAGCCTAGTTGTTGTAGGTTTTGTGCTTGTCAAATTAACCGCTAGGTTTATTCCGCATTTGTTCAAGCCTTAACCGTAATTATTTTAAAGCGCCTATTCACCCCCCCCCTCTAGGCGACATCCTCGATCTTTCACCAGTGCCAATTTCTGTTTTTTCCTTGTTTTTTAGCTTCGTGGGAAAGGAATACCAAACGGAATAAAACCTTCGCGATGATTTTTCTTGGACCAGAATGTTGGGTAACGCAGCAAAAAACAAAAAATTTCCGACCTACGCACCAGCCTAGGATCACTATGGAGATTGCATACAGGGTTTTTGATCATTTCGTTACCGACTCGTAGCGCAGCGGAAGTAGAGTCGATGACGATCGTCGGTGCAGACCCCCGCAGCTAGGATTTACAACCTCCCAACCGCGAGGATGTATTCCCTCATCTGCCCCTCGGACAGCCCTCCGGGAGGCGGTCGGACAGTCCCTCGGACAGTGACACGGACAGCCCTTCGGGAGGACCCTCGAAACGTGGGATCTTGTCCCCCCTCGCTGGGACAAGATGTTTTCCCGCGAGTAATTTCTAGAAAAATTCCCGAAGGTCCCAGAACATTTCCGGCACCCTCTAAAATTATCCGGACGCGCTCCGGAACATTTCCAGTATGGTGGTTTAATTTAAAACCATCTTCGTTTACCCGGTAAACAATTCCGGCAGCTCCGAAAACTTTTTTCGGTTTTTTCTCCAGAAAAATTCCAGAAATTACCAGACCTATCTGGCAACCCCCAAAACATTCTCGGTGCTTGCCGAAACCTTTTTGGATCAATGGTTTTATCCGAAACAACTTTTCGGTTTTACCGAAACTTTTTCGGTGTTCTCTCCGGAACTTTTCCGTTGTCTCTGAAACTTTTCCAGTGACTTTCTCTCGGACTCCTTGTCTAGTATTCAGCAGATAGATGACCCTTAAGCGTGTGACCCTATAGGTTCGGTGAAGTATAGACATGACCGGAACACTTTCCGATCAATGATCAGCATCGGAGCCGTGGACACCCATATTGACCCCTATACCCACACGAATGAATATTCGAGTGAACCTCCAGTTGCCGTGTGCTATTCCTGTTGCTTCGCGATATGTTACAAATACCCGAGGTGAGACATGTTGGCATTCCCGTGGATCAACAACTTGTCCACTAAGCCAGTTACCTCGTTACCGGTATTGTTCTCTTTTCTCGTTACCGTGTTCCGGCATCCCTGTGATCAAATCACCCTGTGTCTGGCCAGACGATGATGGATACCGTAACACCGAGAGGGCCCAGAGATATCTCTCCATCACCGGAGGAGCAAATCCCAATCTTGAGCTATCAAGTTACTTGACACACTTTTCCATGAACCCGTAAGCCGCCGTAATAGCCACCCATTTACGGATGACGTTTAACAAACCCCAAAGTTCATGAATCAAGCATGAAGAAACTCGATACTCTCATGGTCTGAGGAATCATGCAAACGTTAACTATCTCTGTGTTATTAACCATTAACTCATGACGAATGTATCTCATAGCATAACATCAATTCGGGTCGATTCAACACAAATGTCCTTCCTGACATTGTGCCCTCAAAGTTGCTGGCATAGACATGCCCATGATTGGGAAAACATAATCATCATGCAACACTTGAGCTAGTCTTAGAGGCACGACTAGGAATACATTTTACCGTTTATTATACCACACGTGCACATGGGTTTTCCCCAGAGCCTTTATGGATATACGGGCTCGGGAACCATAGCAGTTATAGCATGGAATATAAACTTAATTATGAACAGGGAGATAATTAATAACATTTATTATTGCCTCTAGGGCATATCTCCTACACAGAAGACACCCAGGAGACTTGGAGATGAAGTCGGAGGAGCCACGAGGCGGCCACAAGGGTGGAGGGCGCGCCCCCTGCCTCGTGGGCCCCCCGTGACTCCCCTGACATAATTCTTTCGCCTATATATTCACATATATTCCCAAACCACCAGAGGCATCCACGAAAAGACTTTTCCACCGCCGCAACCTTCTGTACCCGTGAGATCCCATCTAGGGACCTTTTCCGGCACCCTGCCGGAGGGGGATTCGATCACGGAGGGCTTCTACATCAACTCTATTGCCCTTCCGATGAAGCGTGAGTAGTTTACCTCAGACCTATGGGTCCATAGCTAGTAGCTAGATGGCTTCTTCTCTCTCTTTGATTCTCAATACTATGTTCTCCTCGTTGTTCTTGGAGATCTATCCGATGTAATATTCTTTTGCGGTGTGTTTGTTGAGATCCGATGAATTGTGGATTTATGATCAGCTTATCTATGAATATTATTTGAATCTTCTCTGAATTCTTATATGCATGATTTGATATCTTTGTAATTCTCTTCGAATTATCGGTTTGGTTTGGCCAACTAGATTGGTTTTTCTTGCAATGGGAGAAGTGCTTAGCTTTGGGTTCAATCTTGCGGTGTCCTTTCCCAGTGACAGTAGGGGCAGCAAGGCACGTATTGTATTGTTGCCATCGAGGATAAAAAGATGGGGTTTACATCATATTGCTTGAGTTTATTCCTCTACATCATGTCATCTTACTTAATGCGTTACTCTGTTCTTCATGAACTTAATACTCTAGATGCAGGCAGGAGTCGGTCGATGTGTGGAGTAATAGTAGTAGATGCAGAATCGTTTTGGTCTACTTGACATGGACGTGATGCCTATATTTCATAATCATTGCCTTGGATATCGTCATAACTTTGCGTTTTTCTATCAATTGCTCGACAGTAATTTGTTCACCCACCGTATTATTTGCTATCTTGAGAGAAGCCTCTAGTGAAACCTATGGCCCCCGGGTCTATTTTCCATCATATTACTTTCCGATCTACTATTTTGCAATCTTTTATTTTTAGATCTATAAACCAAAAAACCCAAAAATATTTACTTTAACTTTTGTTTAGTTTTACCTATCTCTATCAGATCTCACTTTTGCAAGTAACCGTGAAGGGATTGACAACCCCTTTATCGCGTTGGGTGCAAGTTGTTTGATTGTTTGTGCAGGTGCTAGGTGATTTGTGCGTTGTCTCCTACTGGATTGATACCTTGGTTCTCTAACTGAGGGAAATACTTATCTCTACTTTGCTGCATCACCCTTTCCTCTTCAAGGGAAAAACCAACGCAAGCTCAAGAAGTAGCAGTAAGAATTTCTGGCGCCGTTGCCGGGGAGATCTACGCCAAGTCAAGACATACCAAGTACCCATCATAAAACTCTCATCTCTGGCATTACATTATGCGCCATTTGCCTCTCGTTTTCCTCTCCCCCACTTCTAAAATGATTTTTGAAAGGATTCACCCTTCTTCCGTTCGTATTTTTTGTTTGCTTTTTGCGTGCCCGTGTGTTGGTGTGTCTGTTTGCCTTAATGGCCCAACCAAAGAACGTTGATCCTCACTTTAGGAGGTTGGAAGAAATTGAGAATAATGTTAGGAGCTTCATGTCTTTACAATTTGAGCATAATAGTTTCTTTAGAAACGAGCTTAAGGAGCAGAAAAGTTTTATGGAGTACATGAATAAAGAGCTTGATGATATGTCTAAGGAATTTTATGGTTTGAAATCTCAGTTTGCTCATCTTGAAAATTTAGTAGGCCAAATCTCTGATAAACAAGTCACCTTGGTAAATAAGATGGCCGCTAAAACAGAGGCTTTAAATAATGATGAAGATCTTAAAGTGATTGATGTGACTCCTATTGAATCTTTGTTTTCCAGTATAAATCTTGATAAAGATGGGACTGGAGATGAGTCAACTTTAGTTAAAAGACGTCCCAATGATTCGGAGTTTTTAGATCTTGATACAAAAATTGATAAAAGTGGGATTGGAGAGGTCAAAACTTTAAGTAGCAACGAACCCACTCTTTTGGATTTCAAGGAATTTAATTATGACAATTGTTCTTTAATAGATTGTATTTCCTTGTTGCAATCCATGTTGAATTCTCCTCATGCTTATAATCAAAACAAAGCTTTTACTAAACATATCGTTGATGCTATGATGCAATCTTTTGAAGAAAAGCTTGAATTGGAAGTTTCTATCCCTTGAAAACTTTATGATGAGTGTGAACCTACTATTAAGATTAAGATTAAAGATTATGAGTGCCATGCTTTGTGTGATTTGGGTGCTAGCGTTTCCACGATTCCAAAAACTTTATGTGATGTGTTAGGTTTCCGTGAATTTGATGATTGTTCTTTAAATTTGCATCTTGCGGATTCCACTATTAAGAAACCTATGGGAAGGATTAATGATGTTCTTATTGTTGCAAATAGTAATTATGTGCCCGTAGATTTCATTGTTCTTGATATAGATTGCAATCCTGCATGTCCTATTATTCTTGGTAGACCTTTACTTAGAACGATTGGTGCAATTATTGATATGAAAGAAGGAAACGTTAGATTTCAATTTCCGTTAAGGAAGGGCATGGAACAATTTTCAAGAAAGAAATTTAATTGCCAAATGAATCTATTATGAGAGCTACTTATGGATTGCATACCAAAGATGACAATACCTAGATCTATTTGTGTTTTTATGCTTAGCTAAGGGCGTTAAACAATAGCGCTTGTTGGGAGGCAACCCAATTTTATTTTTGTTTTTGCTTTTTGTTCCTGTTTTTCTTTGAATAATTCATCTAGCCTCTGGTTAGATGTGGTTTTGTGTTTTAATTAGTGTTTGTGCCAAGTAAAACCTTTGGGATGGCTTACGGTGATAGTTGATTTGATCTTGCTGAAAAACATAAACTTTTGTGTCCAGTCACAAAATTTTAATAATTCACTGGAGCATTGAAAAACCCTGAATTGTTTACACGAGATTTATATACGAATTTTCTATGCTGTCCTAATTTTTCAGGAATTTTTGAGTTACATAAGTATTAGATAAATTCGGATCTTCGCAGACTGTTCTGTTTTTGACAGATTCTGTTTTATTTGTGTTGTTTGCTTATTTTGATGAATCTATGGGTGGTATCCGGGGGTATGAACCATGGGGAAGTTGGAATACAGTAGATATTACACCAATATAAATAAAGAATGAGTTCACAACAGTACCAAAAGTGGTGATTTATTTTCTTATACTAACGGAGCTTATGAGATTTTCTGTTGAGTTTTGTGTTGTGAAGTTTTCAAGTTTTGGGTAAGGATTTGATGGACTATGGAATAAGGAGTGGCAAGAGCCTAAGCTTGGGGATGCCCAAGGCACACCAAGGTAATATTCAAGGAAAACCAACAGCCTAAGATTGGGGATGCCCCGGAAGGCATCCCCTCTTTCGTCTTCGTCTATCGGTAACTTTACTTGAGGCTATATTTTTATTCACCACATGATATGTGTTTTGCTGGGAGCGTCTTGTACGATTTGAGTCTTTGCTTTTTAGTTTTCCACAATCATCCTTGCTGTACACACCTTTTGAGAGGGACACGCATGAATCGTGATTTATTAGAATACTCTATGTACTTCACTTGTATCTTTTGAGCTAGGCAATTTTGCTCTAGTGCTTCACTTATATCTTTTTAGAGCACGGCGGTGGCTTTATTTTATAGAAATTATTGAACTCTCATGCTTCACTTATATTATTTTGAGAGTCTCTAAACAGCATGGTAATTTGCTTTGGTTATGAATTTAGTCCTAATATGATAGACATCCAAGAGGGATATAATAAAAACTTTCATATAAAGTGCATTGCATACTATGAGAAGTTTGATTCCTTATGATTGTTTTGAGATATAAAGATGGTGATATTAGAGTCATGCTAGTGAGTAATTGTGAATTGGAGAAATACTTGTGTTAAGGTTTGTGAGTCCCATAGCATGCACGTATGGTGAACCGTTATGTAACGAAGTTAGATCATGAGATATTTTTTGATTGTCTTCCTTATGAGTGGCGGTCGGGGACGAGCGATGGTCTTTTCCTACCAATCTATCCCCCTAGGAGCATGCGCGTAGTACTTTGTTTCGATGACTAATAGATTTTTGCAATAAGTATGTGAGTTCTTTATGACTAATGTTGAGTCCATGGATTATACGCACTCTCACCCTTCCACCATTGCTAGCCTCTCTAGTGCCGCGCAACTTTCGCCGGTACCATACACCCACCATATACCTTCCTCAAAACAGCCACCATACCTATCTATTATGGCATTTCCATAGCCATTCCGAGATATATTGCCATGCAACTTTCCACCGTTCCGTTTTATTATGACACGCTTCATCATTGTCATATTGCTTTGCATGATCATGTAGTTGACATCGTATTTGTGGCAAAGCCACCTTTCATAATTCTTTCATACATGTCACTCTTGATTCATTGCACATCCCGGTACACCACCGGAGGCATTCATATAGAGTCATATTTTGTTCTAAGTATCGAGTTGTAATTCTTGAGTTGTAAGTAAATAAAAGTGTGATGATCTTCATTATTAGAGCATTGTCCCATGTGAGGAAAAAAAAGAGGCCAAAGAAGCCAAGCCAAAAAAAAAGAAAAAAAATGAGAGAAAAAGAGAGAAGGGGCAATGCTACTATCCTTTTTCCACACTTGTGCTTCAAAGTAGCACCATGATCTTCATGATAGAGAGTCTCCTATTTTGTCACTTTCATATACTAGTGGGAAATTTTCATTATAGAACTTGGATTGTATATTCCAACGATGGGCTTCCTCAAATTGCCCTAGGTCTTCATGAGCAAGCAAGTTGGATGCACACCCACTTAGTTTTCTTTTGAGCTTTCATACACTTATAGCTCTAGTGCCTCCGTTGCATGGCAATGCCTACTCACTCACATTGATATCTATTGATGGGCATCTCCATAGCCCGTTAATACGCCTAGTTGATGTGAGACTATCTCCTTCTTTTTTGTCTTCTCCACAACCACCATATTCCATTCCACCTATAGTGCTATGTCCATGGCTCACGCTCATGTATTGCGTGAAAGTTGAAAAGGTTTGAGAACACTAAAAGTATGAAACAATTGCTTGGCTTGTCATCGGGGTTGTGCATGATTTGAATATTTTGTGTGATGAAGATGGAGCATAGCCAGACTATATGATTTTGTAGGGATAAGCTTTCATTGGCCATGTTATTTTGAGAAGACATAATTGCCTTGTTAGTATGCTTGAAGTATTATTGTTTTTATGTCAATATTAAACTTTTTATTTTGAATCTTATGGATCTGAACATTCATGCCACAATAAAGAAAATTACATGGATAAATATATTAGGTAGCATTCCACATCAAAATTCTGTTTTTATCATTTACCTACTCGAGGATGAGCAGGAATTAAGCTTGGGGATGCTTGATACATCTCCAACGTATCTATAATTTTTGATTGTTCCATGCTATTATATTATCTGTTTCGGATGTTTTATATGCATTATTATGCTATTTTATATTATTTTTGGGACTAACCTATTAACCTAGAGCCCAGTGCCAGTTTCTGTTTTTTCCTTGTTTTTTAGCTTCGTGGGAAAGGAATACCAAATGGAGTCCAAACGGAATAAAACCTTCGCGATGATTTTTCTTGGACCAGAAGACACCCAGGAGACTTGGAGATGAAGTCGGAGGAGCCACGAGGCGGCCACAAGGTGGAGGGTGCGCCCAGGGGGGAAGGGCGCGCCCCCTGCCTTGTGGGCCCCTCGTGACTCCCCTGACCTAATTCTTTCGCGCATATATTCACATATGTTGACAAACCACCAGAGGCATCCACGAAAAGACTTTTCCACCGCCGCAACCTTCTATACCCGTGAGATCCCATCTAGGGACCTTTTCCGGCACCCTGCCAGCGGGGGATTCGATCATGGAGGGCTTCTACATCAACTCTATAGCCCTTCCGATGAAGCGTGAGTAGTTTACCTCAGACCTACGGGTCCATAGCTAGTAGCTAGATGGCTTCTTCTCTCTCTTTGATTCTCAATACCATGTTCTCCTCGTTGTTCTTGGAGATCTATCCGATGTAATATTCTTTTGCAGTGTGTTTGTCGAGATCCGATGAATTGTGGATTTATGATCAGCTTATCTATGAATATTATTTGAATCTTCTCTGAATTCTTATATGGATGATTTGATATCTTTGTAATTCTCTTCGAATTATCGGTTTGGTTTGGCCAACTAGATTGGTTTTTCTTGCAATGGGAGAAGTGCTTAGCTTTGGGTTCAATCTTGCGGTGTCCTTTCCCAGTGATAGTAGGGGCAGCAAGGCACGTATTGTATTGTTGCCATCGAGGATAAAAAGATGGGGTTTACATCATATTGCTTGAGTTTATTCCTCTACATCATGTCATCTTACTTAATGCGTTACTCTGTTCCTCATGAACTTAATACTCTAGATGCAGGCATGAGTCGGTCGATGTGTGGAGTAATAGTAGTAGATGCAGAATCGTTTCGGTCTACTTGACACGGATGTGATGCCTATATTTCATAATCATTGCCTTGGATATTGTCATAACTTTGCGCTTTTCTATCAATTGCTCGACAGTAATTTGTTCACCTACCGTATTATTTGCTATCTTGAGAGAAGCCTCTAGTGAAACCTATGGCCCTCGGGTCTATTTTCCATCATATTACTTTCCGATCTACTATTTTGCAATCTTTTATTTTCAGATCTATAAACCAAAAAACCCAAAAATATTTACTTTATCTTTTGTTTAGTTTTACCTATCTCTATCAGATCTCACTTTTGCAAGTAACCGTGAAGGGATTGACAACCCCTTTATCGCGTTGGGTGCAAGTTGTTTGATTGTTTGTGCAGGTGCTAGGTGATTTGTGCGTTGTCTCCTACTGGATTGATACCTTGGTTCTCTAACTGAGGGAAATACTTATCTCTACTTTGCTGCATCACCCTTTCCTCTTCAAGGGAAAAACCAACGCAAGCTCAAGAAGTAGCAGTAAGAATTTCTGGCGCCGTTGCCGGGGAGATCTACGCCAAGTCAAGACATACCAAGTACCCATCATAAAACCCTCATCTCTTGCATTACATTTTTCGCCATTTGCCTCTCGTTTTCCTCTCCCCCACTTCTAAAACGATTTTGGAAAAGATTCGCCCTTCTTCCGTTTGTCTTTTTTGTTTGCTTTTTGCATGCCCGTGTGTTGGTGTGTCTGTTTGCCTTAATGGCCCAACCAAAGAACGTTGATCCTCACTTTAGGAGGTTGGAAGAAATTGAGAATAATGTTAGGAGCTTCATGTCTTTACAATTTGAGCATAATAGTTTCTTTAGAAACGAGCTTAAGGAGCTGAAAGGTTTTATGGAGTACATGAATAAAGAGCTTGATGATATGTCTAAGGAATTTTATGGTTTGAAATCTCAGTTTGCTCATCTTGAAAATTTAGTAGGCCAAATCTCTGATAAACAAGCCACCTTGGTAAATAAGATGGCCGCTAAAACGGAGGCTTTAAATAATGATGAAGATGTTAAAGTGATTGATGTGACTCCTATTGAATCTTTGTTTTCCAGTATAAATCTTGATAAAGATGGGACTGCAGATGAGTCAACTTTAGTTAAAAGGCGTCCCAATGATTCGGAGTTTTTAGATCTTGATACAAAAATTGATAAAAGTGGGATTGGAGAGGTCAAAACTTTAAGTAGCAACGAACCCACTCTTTTGGATTTCAAGGAATTTAATTATGACAATTGTTCTTTAATAGATTGTATTTCCTTGTTGCAATCCATGTTGAATTGTCCTCATGCTTATAATCAAAACAAAGCTTTTATTAAACATATCGTTGATGCTATGATGCAATCTTTTGAAGAAAAGCTTGAATTGGAAGTTTCTATCCCTAGAAAACTTTATGATGAGTGTGAACCTACTATTAAGATTAAGATTAAAGATTATGAGTGCCATGCTTTGTGTGATTTGGGTGCTAGCGTTTCCACGATTCCAAAAACTTTATGTGATGTGTTAGGTTTCCGTGAATTTGATGATTGTTCTTTAAATTTGCATCTTGCGGATTCCACTATTAAGAAACCTATGGGAAGGATTAATGATGTTCTTATTGTTACAGAAAAGGAATATCAAACGGAATAAAACTTTTGCGATGATTTTTCTTGGACCAGAAGACATGCACGGAGCTTGGAGAGGGGGCCAGAAGGTTCCCGAGGAGTCCACAAGCCTCCTAGGCGCGCCCCAGGGGGGCGCGCCCTGAGGGCTTGTGTTCCCCTCGGGAGTCCTCCAACCCTAATTTTTGCACTACAAATTCCCAAACCATTAGAGGCATCCACCAAAATACTTTTCCGCCGCCGCAAGCCTCTGTTCCCATGAGATCCCATCTTGGGGCCTTTTCTGGCGATCTGCCGGAGGGGGATTCGATCACAGAGGGCCTCTACATCAACCTTGCTTCCCTACCGATGATGCGTGAGTAGTTTACCATAGACCTACGGGTCCATAGCTAGTAGCTAGATGGCTTCTTCTCTCTCTTTGATCTTCAATACAATGTTCTCCTCGGTGTTCTTGGAGATCTATTCGATGTAATACCTTTTTGCGGTGTGTTTGTTGAGATCCGATGAATTGTGGATTTATGATCAGATTATCTATGAATATTATTTGAGTCTTCTCTGAACTCTTTTATGCATGATTAAGATATCTTTGTATTTCTCTTCGAACTGTCAATTTGGTCTGGCCAACTAGATTGGTTTTTCTTGCAATGGGAGAGGTGCTTAGTTTTGGGTTCAATCTTGCGGTGGCCTCACCCAGTGACATAGTAGGGGTAGCGAGGCACGTATTGCATTGTTGCCATCAAGGATAAAAAGATGGGGTTTACATCATATTTCTTGAGTTTATCCCTCTACATCATGTCATCTTACTTAAGGCATTACTCCGTTCTTATGAACTTAATACTCTAGATGCATGCTGGATAGCGGTCGATGTGTGGCGTAATAGTAGTAGATGCAGACAGGAGTCGGTCTACTTATCACGGACGTGATGCCTATATTCATGATCATTGCCTTAGATATCGTCATAACTTTGCGCTTTTCTATTAATTGCTCAACAGTAATTTGTTTACCCACCGTATGCTTTCTTCAAGAGAGAAGCCTCTAGTGAAACCTATGGCCCCCGGGTCTATTTTCCATTATATATTTTCAGATCTATAAACCAAAAAACCCAAAAATACCTTGCTGCAATTTATTTATATTTACTTTGTTTTAAGTTTTAGTAATCTTTTATATCCATCTCTATCAGATCTCATCCTTGCAAGTGACCGTGAAGGGATTGACAACCCCTTTATCGCGTTGAGTGCAAGTGTTTGATTGTTTGTGAAGGTGCATAGATTGGAGACTTGCTTGTACCTCTTACTGGATTGATACCTTGGTTCCCAAACTGAGGGAAATACTTATCTCTACTTTGTTGTATCTCCCTTTCCTCTTCAAGGGAAAAACCAATGCAAACTCAAGAAGTAGCACTTGTCTCCACACGTCTAATTATGCTATCTCCACCATCTCCCACTGCTCACCTAAGTCGCCGCAAACCCCCTTGGACGCAACCCATATATGTTATTCAAATTCTAATATATGCAGTTAATTTCAATTTGCTGGTGATAGCCTGTAGCTTAAGCCTGAATTTGGTTCTTATCTCCCTTTCGCTAGACCTCTAGACCTTAAACCTAGCCAGTTTATCGCCAGATAGGAAATGATCACCTTATTCACCCCCTCATGAATGTAATTAAATGCCTTCCATAGTCTTGGGTATGAATTTAGGTAACCAACTTTTTCCAGCCAAGTAAATTTTCTATAAATTCAAATCAATCTTTGGACTGTTGGTTCTGACTTGGGTTCCTATCTTCATCCGGCTTCCCTTTTAGATATGTAAAGCCTAACAGTAGCCATCCATGCATTTCTCAAACCCGCTGCCAGGTGTAGCCATCCACCTATTTCTCAAACACACCGCGCTAGCCCTCTATCTTTATTACCCCCATCTCTCGACCCTCCACCATAGTCATAGATGTCATTTCCTTGTCTCCACATGTCTAATTATGCAATCTCCATCATCTCCCACCGCTCACCTAATTCACCACTAACCCCCATGGACGCAACCCATATATGTTATTCAAATTTTAATATATGTAGTTAATTTCGATTTACTCGTGATAGCCTATAGCTTATGCCTGAATTCAGTTCTTATCTCCCTTTCGCTAGACCTCTGTCGGCGTTTTGGGAACCAGGGTACCCAGACTTGCCTGCCTGCGGCCCACGGCGTGGCTCCATCGACGGCCTGGTACGGCCCATCTACGGCACCAACAAGACAAGACCCTCGCGGGGGGCCAAGCCTCGCGAGGCAGACGGCGCCAAGACCTCTTGAGGGAGCGGCCATCCCTGGGCTGCTCCTGAGGAGCGGAGTTTCCTATGCAGGTGCCCAACCTCATGAGGTTGCGGTGACGTAAGCCATGACGACCAAGGCCAGGCGGGCACCAGCGGGCGCAGGGGAGCAGGTTTCCTCTTTGGTGCTAAGGAGGCAAGCGCAGGCGCGGGGTCCCGAGGAATCAGCCAAAGGTTTCCATTCCCGTGCAACAAGACCAAGACCGCCAGGACGGCAGGACGGATGTCATCACCGAGCCCACCGCGGCGTCACGACCAGAAGCTTTGCAGGCGAAGACCACCTTTCGTCAGGATAAGATGTACTACTTGTCCCCTTTCAAATTGGCCATTGTGGAATCCCTTCCCGCCTTCATTTTCGGGGAAGAGGACCAAGGCCGCTATATACAGGTTAGCCGCCACCATAGGGGGGGGGGACCTGACCCGATGGACCCAGAACAACTCACCCACACCAGAGCAAGCCTCGTGAGCTTGTTCATCCTCTGTACTAGTTCATCCTCAGCCCCTCGTGAGGCTAATCCACCACAAAGCAGGAGTAGGGTATTACACCGCAAGGTGGCCCGAACCTGGGTAACTGCCGTGTCCATCTTCTTCCCTGTTCTTCGAGCTAGGCTGTAGGGCGGCGCATTCGGTTGGCTGGATAGGTTGATTTATTCGCACACTCCCCAGAGTTTGAACCTTCTTTGGGTCTGCGGAGCCCTGAATCCGACATTTGGCGCGCCAGGTAGGGGCGTGTCGAAGCTTCTCTCCCATCGCTCGCTCCACCGCCGTTCCGCTGTTCCAATGGCCGACGCTCGCCATGTTCGTGCCGAGCGCCGGGCAGTTCGTGTCGCCCAGATGGCACCCGCGGGCAACAACGTCCCTTGCCGCTCCGCCTCCCCGGCGGCTAACACCGCCACCGACCCTGCTGCCCGCGAGCAGCAGGACTCGTCGCTGCCGCCGTCCGTGCAGCGCGACGGCCGCACCGCGACTCCGTCACCCACTCCAGCCACGGCGTCATCTTCTCATGACCGTCGTGGGCCGGCGAATGTGCAGTCCGCGCTGCTCATGGCGCGCGAGCTTCTGCATTATCGTCCGGCCAATGACCTCTACGACGACTGGCTCGCCCGCATCGCTGAGCTCGTCAACGCCACTGGTGAAGCCCCTGCACCGTCTCGTTCGCTTTACCCTCCGCTGTCCCAGGTGGGCGATGTGGCCCACAGCACACCTCCTCCCCCTCCGCTACACGGCGAGGGCCCCGAGCCGAGGCGTGAGGCTCCCCAGCGTGACCCGCCGTGCAGAGCGTTAGCGCGCGATGAAGAAAGCTGCCAGGTGGTGCAGCGGCCCCAAGGAGAAGCGCGTGCGCTCCCAGCACCGCCACGTTAAGACCGTGTACCGCCAGAGGCGGCCGCGCGCGGGCATCAAGATCAGGCTCCTCCCCGGCGGGTGGCCCTGGTGAATGCGGCAGGGTGCTGTGCTTTCACCCCGGAGCTGCGCCGCGTTGTCTGGCCCGACAAGTTCAAGCCGGATCTTCCTCCACGCTACGACGGCACCCCCGACCCCGCTGAGTTCCTCCAGCTCTACGAGCTGAGCATCGAGGCGGCGAACGGCAACGAGAAGGTCATGGCAAACTGGTTCCCCATGGCCCTCAAGGACGGCGCGCGCTCCTGGCTCCTGAACCTTTCGGTGGGATCGATCTCCTCCTGGGATGAGCTACGCGAGCGCTTCATCGCCAACTTCCAGGGCACTCGCGACCGCTCTCCCGGGGCAGGCGACCTGCGACGCATCAAGCAGCAGCCAGGCGAAACCTTGCACAAGTACATACAGCGCTTTACCAATGTTCGACTCAAGATCCGATAATGTCGGACGAGGCCATCATCTCAGCATTCTCTGATGGCGTCCGGGACGTCAAGATGAAGGAAGAGCTCGCCATACACGAGGACTTGTGTTCGGCTCTGGAGATGTTCAACTTGGCGGCCAGGTGCGCAAGGGCGGAGGAAGGCCGCCTCCCCCACTTGGAGCTTCCGGAGGCAGATCCTGAAGACAAGATGGCAAAGGCTAAGGAAGTGAAGCGCAAGGGCCCAGCTGTGCTCGCGGCTGAACCTGAGATGAAGCGCGACTGTGCCTCAGGCCCCGCGCCCACTGCTGGGGCGCCTTTCCCTCTCGCATAGGAAGGCGCGCCCGGTGCCCCTCTCAGGACGGGCTTGGGGGCTCTCCTCTGGAGGGCCTCTGACCTGACCAGCGTCATGAGGGAGGAATTCGGGCATCACGTGGAGGCGTGCTTCAACACGCACCTCCGTGAGCAAGGCGCAAGGCGCGAGGCGCTCAGGAGTTCATCACCAAGGCGATCGAGGAGCTCCAGGAGGCGCGAGCCATGCGTGGCGAGCGTCGCCCCGCATCATCCAGTGTAGCTGCCGCCCCTGACATGGGTAGCGAGCTGCGCGTCTGTGTCAACATCCCAGGTCTCAACAGGGTTGCTTCTCAGGAGCTCTTCTGGCCGTCCCGCGTTGGACGGAGTGGGGGCTGCCCCCACAGCTACATCAGCATGCCATTCGGCCTCCTGGACATGGCTGCCTCGCACCAGCGCTACATACAGGGCGTCCTGGCGGCTCACGAGGCCCGGCGCCAGGCGGTCCTGACCGAGGAGGTGACGGACCCTCGCGAGCCTCCCGGGGCTCAGGAGCCAGCCGGCTTGTGAGGAGCGATCTCCGCAGCATGCATCTTCAGCTACTTCAACGCTTCTGCAACGATGGTGCCAAGTGACTTTTTGGTTTGTTCAACTGAGGGCGCCCCTCGGGCTGCATCATCCTCAGGTAGAACTGGCTTTGCCTTCATGAGTTTCCTAAGTATCTCAACTGCCTGTCCGGTGCTTCGTCACTATGATGTCACTACGCCCTCGCGAATCCGCCCGCGACCGCCTCATGATTAAGGACTGGCACGGCGTCTGTGCTCGGGTTCGTCCCTGCAGCATCGACAAACCCAAGCGACCGAGCTCTGTCCCGCGGGCCAGCTCCCGTGCGCGTCACCTCCCATGGTCCTTGGTGCCTTGTTCTCGCATGAGCTAATCGCGTGTGGGCAAGTGCGGGCACACGACCCGGTTCATACAACCGCAGTTTGGCGCTTCACCGCAGCGGGAGCCGTGCGTCGGCTGTTTTTCTATGGGATCGTTGCATGAGAAGACTTGGCATGGCGTCTGTGCTCGGGTCCGTCCCTGCAGTGTCGACAAAACCAATGGCTGAGCTCTGTCTGGCGGGCCGGCCCCGTTCACATCACCTCCTGGGGTCATTGGTGTCCGGCCTTCTCATGCGATAACCTCCGGATGAGCACTCGGCGCAGGCCACCCCAACATCTCTCATGATTCTTACAGGCACCCCGTAAAAAAATTCAGGCGCAACCCGCCTTGAGGTAGGGCCTCGGGAGTCCTGCGCTGGCTCACGGGTGCCCATATACACCTCCTCCAATCCGGCCGTGCAAGCCACGTGTCCGGACAGGGCTGTACATGCCTCGGAGTCTCCCCTCAGAGGGAACTGATACGTCTCCAACGTATCTACAATTTATGAAGTATTCATGCCATGTTTACAATAATTTTATATGGTTTTGGTATGATTTTATTAGAACTAACCAGGACTGACACTGTTTTCAGCAGAACTACCGAGGTGTTGTTTTTTTGTGCAGAAATAAAAGTTCTCGGAATGAGCTGAAAATTTACGGAGAATATTTTTGGAAAATATAAAAAATACTGGAACGAAAAGATATCGGAGAGGAGTCCTGAGGCAACCACAAGGGTGGAGGGCGCCCCCCCTGCCTTGTCGTCGCCTCGTGGGCCCCCTTGACTTGTCCCCGACGCCAACACCTCTTATAAATACCAAAACCTCCAGAAATAAACCTAGATCGGGAGTTCCGTCGCCGCAAGCCTCTGTAGCCACCAAAAACCAATCGGGACCCTGTTCCGGCACCCTGCCGGAGGGGGAAATCATCACCGGTGGCCATCTTCATCATCCCGGCGGTCTCCATGATGAGGAAGGAGTAGTTCACCCTCGGGGCTGAGGGTATGTACCAGTAGCTATGTGTTTGATCTCTCTCTCTCTCTCTTGTTCTTGATTTGGCACGATCGTGATGTACCGCGAGCTTTGTTATTATAGTTGGATCATATGGTGTTTCCCTCCCTCTATCTTGTGATGAATTGAGTTTTACCTTTGAGGTTTCACTATTATCGGATTGAATACTATTATGGATTTGAGAACACTTGATGTATGTCTTGCGTGGGATACCCGTGGTGACAATGGGGTATTCTATTGATTCACTTGATGTATGTTTTGGCACTCAACTCACGGATTCCCGAGGTGACATTGGGGTAATCTATGCATAGGGGTTGATGCACGTTTTCGTCCTTGTTTCTCTGGTAGGAATCTTGGGGCACTCTTTGAGGTTCTTTGTGTTGGATTGAATATTATGAATCTGAAGTTGTTTGATGCATATCGTATAATTGACCCACGGATACTTGTGGTGACATTGGAGTATCTAGGTGACATTAGGGTTGATTGATGTGTGTCATATGGTGTTATTTTACTACGAACTCTAGGGCTGTTTGTGACACTTATAGGAATAGCTCAATGGATTGATCGGAAAGAATAACTTTGAGGTGGTTTCGTACCCTACAAGCAATTTCATCTTATGTTCTCCGCGATAGGAACTTTGGAGTGACTTTTGTCGTACGTTGAGGGATTGCCATATGATCTAATTATGTTATCATTGTTGAGAGAACTTGCACTAGTGAAAGTATGAACCCTAGGCCTTGTTTCCAAGCATTGCAATACCGTTTTTGCTCCGTTTTACTACTAGTTACCTTGCTGTTTTTATATTTTCAGATTACAAAAACCTATATCTACTATCCATATTACACTTGTATCACCATCTCTTCGCCGAACTAGTGCACCTATACAGTTTACCATTGTATTGGGTGTGTTGGGGACACAAGATACTCTTTGTTATTTGGTTGCAGGGTTGTTTGAGAGAGACCATCTTCATCCTACGCCTCCCATGGATTGATAAACCTTAGGTCATCCACTTGAGGGAAATTTGCTACTATCCTACAAAACTCTGCGCTTGGAGGCCCAACATGAGTCTACAAGAAGAAGGTTGCGTAGTAGACATCAAGCTCTTTTCTGGCGCCGTTGCCGGGGAGGCTAGGTAAGCTGCACTCACATCCCGTCAACGAAGCTCTTTTCTGGCGCCGTTGCCGGGCAGGTGAGTGCTTGAAGGTATATCTTTAGATCTTACAATCGAATATTTTATTTTCTTGTTTTATCACTAGTTTAGTCTATAAAAGAAAACTACAAAAAACTGGAATTGAGGTTGCCTCATATTATTCATCTTTATCATGTCTTTCTTGAAAATGATGGATCGGAAAATTGTGCTCAATTGATAGAAGAAGAATGCAATAAAATGTTTGGCACTAAATCTTTGAAAGATGAGCATGATTGCAATGTTGTTAGTATGAATTCTTTGAATATCCATGATGCTAATGATATGCAAAGCCATAAGCTTGGGGATGCTATGTTTGATGAAGATGATATTTTTAGTCCCCCAAGTTTTGATGAGAATATTTATTATGATGATAGCATGCCTCCTATTTATGATGATTATATTGATGAAAGTGG
Organism: Thinopyrum elongatum; assembly: GCA_011799875.1. Taxonomy (NCBI): domain Eukaryota; kingdom Viridiplantae; phylum Streptophyta; class Magnoliopsida; order Poales; family Poaceae; genus Thinopyrum; species Thinopyrum elongatum. The sequence continues at coordinate 17,161,307 of CM022300.1, read as the reverse complement.
GTTTGGAAGAGTGTCAACTCTAGGTAATGATCCCACTATTTTGGAGGGTGTTGAATCTTTTCATAATATTTATGAAAGTGGATTTGGAGAGGTCATGACTTTATTTAGTGATGAATCCACTATTTTGGAAGAGGTTTCAATTGATTATTATGAGAACAAAGTTGCTATCCATGATGATTATTGTGATGACATGTATGCTATAAAGAATAATGATAACCATGAAACTTGTCATCATGATTTTAATTTTCAATTGGATTATGCCTCACATGATAGTTATTTTGTTGAGTTTGCTCCCACTACTATTCATGATAATAAATTTGCTTATGTGGAGAGTAGTAAAATTTCTATGCTTGTAGATCATGAAAAGAGTGCTTTATGTGGTGGTTATATTGTTGAATTCCTTCATTATGCTTCTGAAAATTATTATGAGAGAGGAACATGTGCTTTTACATATCTCAATAATACCAAATTTCCTCTCTTTATGTTGAAAATCTTGAAGTTTTGCTTGTTTTGCTTTCCTATGCTAGTTGATTCTTGCTCCCATAAATTATTTGCTCACAAAATCCCTATGCATAGGAAGTGGGTTAGAGTTAAATGTGCTAGTCATATGCTTCATGATGCTCCCGTTATGTTTCAATTCTTATCTTTTATGTGAGCATCATTGAAATCATCACGCCTAGCTAAAAAGGCATTAAAGAAAAGCGCTTGTTGGGAGACAACACAATATTTACCCCTACTGTTTTTATGCATTCACATGATTAGGCTACTGTAGTAATCATGTTTTATAGGTTTTGTTTTAATAAAGTGCCAAGTAAAGCCTTTGGGATAGTGTGGTTGATAGTTGATTTGATTCTGTGCAAAAACAGAAACTTTTGCGTCCAGTAACAGAATTGTTAAAATTCACTGGAAAGTGGAAAAATTCTGAATTGTTTACAGCTGATGGGTATACAAATTTTCTACGTTGTCCTCATGTTTAAGAATTTTTAGAGTTACAGAAGTATGACCTTAATTCAGATCTTTACGTACTGTTCTGTTTTTGACAGATTCTGTTTGCAATGCATAGTTTGCTTGTTTTATGGTTTCTATGGCTTATATTGCTTAATATAAATTGTGGAAATGATAAGTTACAGTAGGCATTGTGTGATAAATTTTTTGAATCTTGTCTTTGACAGTACCAAAGTGAATGATTTGTTTTATTATACTAACGTATCTCACGAAGGTTTTGTTAAGTTTTGTGTGATTGAAGTTTTCAAGTTTTGGGTGAGGTATCGATATGAGGAGAACAAGAAGTGACAAGACCCTAAGCTTGGGGATGCCCAAGGCACCCCAAGGTAATATTCAAGGAATACCCAAGCAACTAAGCTTGGGGATGCCCCGGAAGGCATCCCCTCTTTCGTCTTCAACATTATCGGTAACCTTACTTGGAGCTATATTTTTATTCGTTACATGATATGTGTTTTGCTTGGAGCATCATTTTATTTTATTAGTATTTGCTTGATGTTATTTAGAGTAATGTTTTGCATCTTTTATTTCAATAAAAGTGTCAAGTATAGCCTTTACCATGCTTATTTTGCAAGTCTATATGTTGCTGTTTTGAAAACAGAAAGTTTTCTATCATTGTCTGAATTCTTCTGGAAAGTCAAAACATGGTAAAATCTTGAAATTTTTACATAATAAGTAACAATAAACTTTCTACAGTGTGGTAATATTTCAGAATTTTTGGAGTTAGGGAAGTATGAGTACAATTGCACTCTTTACAGACTGTCCTGTTTAACAGATTGCTGTTATGTTTGCATATGTTTGCTTGTTTAATGATTCTATTTGAGGATAGGAGTATTAAATATGCAGAGGCATTTAGTATGCAATGTTAAATAATAATTTTAGTGATTTGCCACAGTAGAGAATGATAAGGTTTTGCATTTGATTTATACTAACTGTCGTGGTGGGCGCACGACAGATGCCAAAGGATGGCTAAAGAGAGGAGGAGGCTCGAGGGCACCGGTGGGCTCTAGAGGCGAGGTCGGCATGAGCGAGCGAGGGACGCAAGACATACCCAGGTTTGGGGCTCTCCGGAGAGATAATACCCCTAGTCCTGCCGAGCGTGGTTTATATGTATCGGTACAGAGTTGCTCCTTGAGCTGTTTGGAGGAAGAAGGAAGGCTAGCCAAGGCTTAGGCTGCTCCCTTCCCTGGTGTGCGCGTGTGTCTACGTGAGTTGCCCTCCCCCTTGTACATGAGGCCTCCTGGGGGGTTTTATAGGTCAACCCCCCAGGGTTACAATGGTAAAGTTACAAGGCCGTGGGGCCGGGTTGTCATTGTCCGGGAAGCCGGTGCTGGGACCCGCCGGGTGTCAGGGCCCGCCGGGTTTTCCGGGCGTAGCCCCGTGTGTCAGGAGGCACTGTTTGCCGTCTTGTCGATCATCACGGAGTGGCCAGGTCGAGTCCGCTATAGTGGCGCACCGCCAGGTTGCCGTCTGCTGGCGTCAGCGGTGACGATGGGCGGGCTGTAGCCACGCCGGCCTCGGTCAGCAGGGCAGGTGGGGCACTGTTGCCATGCCTCTGCCGGTCATAGGGGTTGGTGGGGTACTATCGCCTCGCTCATCCCTTTTACTGGAGACTCATCCCATCGCCTGCCTTGGATGGGACGGGAGCCGACCCGTGGCCAGGTTGAGTAACACGCCACAGTTTGCTGGAGAAGTCTTGGTGCGCCAGGTTCGGCCGGCTTGTGCCAGCCGGCAGGGCCGGGTTGCCGTCTTGGTTGGGTCGAAGAGTTCGGCCGGGTTGAGGGACTTGGCCGGGTCGAGGAACCCGACCAAGTGCGAGCCGGATTGAGGGGCGATGCTGGCCCCGATGTTTTTAAAATGGATCCGGGTTCCGTTGCCTGCCCGGGGTTCATCCCCCCCGACACTAACTTTTCTCACGAGTTCTTGTTGAGTTTTGTGTGGATGAAGTTTTTAAGATTTAGGGAAACCGTGATATAAAAGGAACTAAGGAGACTCAAAAGCTCAAGCTTGGGGATGCCCAAGGCATCCCTAGTTAATATTTCAAGAAGTCTCAAGCATCTAAGCTTGGGAATGCCCCGGTTGGCATCCCACCTTTCTTCTTCAACAATGATCGGTCAGTTTTGGTTGAGCCTAAGTTTTTGCTTCTTCACATGATATGTGCTATCCTTAGAATGTCATTTTATTTTATTTTGCTTGCTGTTTGAATAAAATACTTAAGATATAAATTATTATTTTTGAGAGAGAGTCTTCACATAGCTACTTAATTATTTGACTACTCATTGATCTTTACTTATATCTTTTTGGAGTAGTTTGTCATTTACTCGTGTGCTTCACTTATATCCTATGAGTAAATGGTTGAATGAATTGAATATCATAAATCTGAAATTATATATGTTTCATATGCTTATCCCATGGGGAGTAATGACTTCACATAGAAGAACTATAGGTGGTAAATTTATTGAAAGTTAGCAAACATAGTATTGGTCACTTGAACAATTCATGAAAGAATATTGAAGGAAGAGAGATTTCACATATGAATATACTATCTTGGACATCTTCTATGATTGTGAGCCCCATTAATTATTTTCAAATTTGAGCAAATTAGTTGAAGTTGGACAAGGAAGACAACATAATGAGTTATGCTTGGGTATATTTGTATAGAAGTTATATTGTTATGGATCCTCCAACATGTGGTGCTTGCTATTTAGAATCTTTTGCCAGCCAAAGTTTCTGTACTAAGCAGGAATACTGCTTGTGCATCCAAAATCCTTGAACCAAGTTTCTTCTATGCGTGTCCACCATATCTACCTATATACGGTATTTACCTGTCGTTCCAAGTAAATTTGTGATAACCCACAAGTATAGGGGATCGCAACAGTTTTCGAGGGTACAGTATTCAACCCAAATTTATTGATTCGACACAAGGGGAGCCAAAGAATATTCTCAAGTATTAGCAGCTGAGTTGTCAATTCAACCACACCTGGAAGACTTAATATCTGCAGCAAAGTATTTAGTAGCAAAGTAGTATGGAAGTAACGGTAACGGTGGCAAAAGTAACAGTAGCAGTTTTGTAGCAATCGTAACAGTGGCAACGGAAAAGTAACTTAGCAAAGATCTATATGTGAAAAGCTCGTAGGCAATGGATCAATGATGGATAATTATGTCGGATGGCATTCATCATGCAACAGTTATAACATAGGGTGACACAGAACTAGCTCCAGTTCATCAATATAATGTAGGCATGTATTCCGAATATAGTCATATGTGCTTATGGAAAAGAACTTGCATGACATCTTTTGTCCTACCCTCCCGTGGCAGCGGGGTCCTATTGGAAACTAAGGGATATTAAGGCCTCCTTTTAATAAAGAACCAGACCAAAGCATTAGCACTTAGTGAATACATGAACTCCTCAAACTACGGTCATCACCGGGAAGTGTCCCGACTATTGTCACTCCGGGGTTGCCGGATCATAACACGTAGTAGGTGACTATAACTTGAAAGATAGGATCAAGAACACATATATATTCATGAAAACATAATAGGTTCAGATCTAAAATCATGGCACTCGGGCCCTAGTGACAAGCATTAAGCATAGCAAAGTCATAGCAACATCAATCTTAGAACATAGTGGATACTAGGGATCAAACCCTAACAAAACTAACTCGATTACATGGTAAATCTCATCCAACCCATCATTGTCCAGCAAGCCTACGATGGAATTACTCACGCACGGCGGTGAGCATCATGAAATTGGTGATGGAGGATGGTTGATGATGACGACGGCGACGATTTCCCCTCTCCGGAGCCCCGAACGGACTCCAGATCTGGTCTCCCGAGGAAGAACAGGAGGTGGCAGCGGCTCCGTATCGTAAAATGCGATGAATCCTTCTCTCTGATTTTTTTTCTCCCCGAACGTGAATATATGGAGTTGGAGTTGAGGTCGGTGGAGGTCAAGGGGGCCCACAAGGACGGATGGCGCGCCCTGGGGGGGTGGGCGCGCCTCCCACCCTTGTGGACAGGGTGTGGGCCCCCTTCAGTTGATTCTTTTGCCAATATTTTTTATTAATTCCAAAAATGATCTTCGTGAAGTTTCAGGTCATTCCGAGAACTTTTATTTCTGCACGAAAAAAACACCATGGCAATTCTGCTGAAAATAGCGTCAGTCCGGGTTAGTTCCTTTCAAATCATGCAAATTAGAGTCCAAAACAAGGGCAAAAGAGTTTGGAAAAGTAGATACGATGGAGACGTATCAATTTGCATGTGCCAAACTCTAAACCTTCAAATAATAATATGTTTTGTATGCCCGAATCGCTCATGTAGCGACTAGGGGCTGTTAGTATCTTCCATGCTAGGTGGGTTATTCTCACGATGAGTGTTTATTCACTTATCATTCACGAGAGAGTGGCTGGTAATTGGGATGCCCAGTCCTATGATCAAAAGATCAAAAACAAAATTTCAAATAATTAAACAAAACTCCCTCAGGACTGTTGTTGGTATGGACGGTACCCGTTGTTTTGGACCAGCCGTGGAGTGTGATTGTTGGTGGAGGGGGAGTAAAAACTTTACCATTCTGTTTGGGAACCGCCTATAATGTATCTAGCATGGAAGATAGTGAGAACTCTTGGTTGTTATGTTGACAATGAAAGCATACCTCTCAAAATTATGTTCATCTCTGTTTTAAAAGCTTCGAGCTCTGGCACCTCTGCAAATCCCTGCTTCCCTCTGCGAAGGGCCTATCTTTTACTTTTATCCAAGAGTCAGTAGTATTCCTTATCATTCCAACCTACTCTTTAGTTGGCAAGCATCATGTGATGGGGAAAGATCTAAGCATATAAGGCCATTCAAATATATTTGATCATGAATTATTATTGTTGACAATTATCTATATGATAAATAAGTTGGGAGGCGAAACACTAAGCCCCTATCTTTCTCTGTGTTCGATGGATGCTATTTGTTCTAAAAATATGCTTTGAGCGGTAGCAATCACGGAAGACTATATGATAGTTGAGTATGTGGGATTTGCTAAATCAAAGCTCTTACATAGACCCTTCCTGAAAATAAGATGAATTGCAATTGTTTGATGACTAAGAACATAGTTTGTTAGTTTTCAAGAAAGTTTATTATCTATGCTTTAACATGTGAATAGCTTGCTACTTGATCATGAGAAGTTTTATGAGATGAGCTACTGTTTATGATATATAATGATGCTAGAAAAAGTGATTGAAATTATTATTGATCAAACTTGTGCACTTGCTAGCATTCACACTTCATAAATTATTTCTTTTATCATTTACCTACTCGAGGACGAGCAGGAATTAAGCTTGGGGATGCTGATACGTCTCCAACGTATCTATAATTTATGAAGTATTCATGCCATGTTTACAACAATTTTATATGGTTTTGGTATGATTTTATTAGAACTAACCCGGACTGACGCTGTTTTCAGCAGAACTACCGTGGTGTTGTTTTTTTGTGCAGAAATAAAAGTTCTCGGAATAAGCTGAAAATTTACGGAGAATATTTTTGGAAAATATAAAAAATACTAGAACGAAAGGATATCGGAGAGGAGTCCCGAGGAAACCACAAGGGTGGAGGGCGCGCCCCCCTGCCTTGTCGTCGCCTCGTGGGCCCCCTTGACTTGTCCCCGACGCCAACACCTCCTATAAATACTAAAACCTCCAGAAATAAACCTAGATCGGGAGTTCCGCCGCCGCAAGCCTCTGTAGCCACCAAAAACCAATCGGGACCCTGTTCCGGCACCCTGCCGGAGGGGGAAATCATCGCCGGTGGCCATCTTCATCATCCCGACGGTCTCCATGACGAGGAGGGAGTTGTTCACCCTCGGGGCTGAGGGTATGTACCAGTAGCTATGTGTTTGATCTCTCTCTCTCGTGTTCTTGATTTGGCACGATCTTGATGTGCCGCGAGCTTTGTTATTATAGTTGGATCATATGGTGTTTCTCCCCCTCTATCTTTTTGTGATGAATTGAGTTTTACCTTTGAGGTTTCACTATTATCGGATTAAATACTATTATGGATTTGAGAACACTTGATGTATGTCTTGCGTGGGATACCCGTGGTGACAATGGGGTATTCTATTGATTCACTTGATGTATGTTTTGGCACTCAACTCGCGGATTCCCGAGGTGACATTGGGGTAATCTATGCATAGGGGTTGATGCACATTTTCGTCCTTGTTTCTCCGGTAGGAATCTTGGGGCACTCTTTGAGGTTCTTTGTGTTGGATTGAATATTATGAATCTGAAGTTGTTTGATGCATATCGTATAATTGACCCACGGATACTTGTGGTGACATTGGAGTATCTAGGTGACATTAGGGTTGATTGATGTGTGTCATATGGTGTTATTTTACTACGAACTCTAGGGCTGTTTGTGACACTTATAGGAATAGCTCAACGGATTGATCGGAAAGAATAACTTTGAGGTGGTTTCGTACCCTACAAGCAATTTCATCTTATGTTCCCCGCGATAGGAACTTTGGAGTGACTTTTGTCGCACGTTGAGGGATTGCCATATGATCTAATTATGTTATCATTGTTGACAGAACTTGCACTAGTGAAAGTATGAACCCTAGGCCTTGTTTCCAAGCATTGCAATACCGTTTTTGCTCCGTTTTACTACTAGTTACCTTGCTGTTTTTATATTTTCAGATTACAAAAACCTATATCTACTATCCATATTACACTTGTATCACCATCTCTTCGCCGAACTAGTGCACCTATACAATTTACCATTGTATTGGGTGTGTTGGGGACACAAGATACTCTTTGTTATTTGGTTGCAGGGTTGTTTGAGAGAGACCATCTTCATCCTACGCCTCCCACGGATTGATAAATCTTAGGTCATCCAATTGAGGGAAATTTGCTACTGTCCTACAAAACTCTGCGCTTGGAGGCCCAACACGAGTCTACAAGAAGAAGGTTGCGTAGTAGACATCAGGAACTCCCACCCATGCACTAGTGGAAGCCCCATGTTCCGTGCTGGCGGACGACACGGTCGAGGAGCGGCTATGCCCACGCAAGAGTGGAAGCGCCATGCTCCGCGCTGGTGAATAAACAACTGAGGGTGGCCCCCGTGGCCGCACCAACCTCAGGATAGCCTCTAGGCTCTACGATCGGCAACACCCCACAGCTTCCCCCTCGGGAGGATCGCGCGAGGGGGCTGGACACGGGGGTTGTGCTCAGGCCCCGCCTGGCACATGCTACCCTACCAGGTCCGGGTACCTGGTCTTCTTGCGTTCCCCCCAGGTGAAAGCTGGTGGTCAAAGGTATGAGGGCTTCTCGCACGTCAAGTTGGACCTCCTGAGCATCGCGACTCAGGGGCCTCACTAGTCACGTTGCCCCTCGCCCCTTGGTGTCGTCCTGGTGATCTTGACGCCCCAACAGCGGTCGAGGTATGCGCGGGGCTGGGCCCTGCCGGCACAGAGCGCGAAGTCTTACACCCCGGCGTCCACGTTTCCTTCATGAGGGCTGCTCGTACGTTAAGGGGGACCTCCTGAGCATCGCGACTCAGGGGCCTCACTAGTCACGTAGCCCCTCGCCCCTTGGTGTCGTCCTAGTGATTCGGACGCCCCAACGGCGGTCGAGGTATGCGCGGGGCTGGGCCCTGCCGACGCAGAGCACAAAAGCAAGCACGAAGGAAACTTGGCGCAATAAGGAACCCACGGGGTCCTTATAATTATTACAAGCACATATTGTTCCACAAGCTTAAACAGAAGTCTTACGCCTCCACGAGGCACGGTGAATGTTGCAGGGTAAAACTAAGAAGGAACGCCACTGCCGCCACCTGCCCCGCTCGTTGGAAGCCCCTCATCGACAACGCTGCCACCGTCCTCACCGCTTTCGACTTCTGCTGCTGGAGCCTCAGAGATGGGAACCTCCGGAGGCAGGATCATGAGCAGCTTCGCCAACACCTCGCCACCGAGGAAGGATACCGCGCTACGTGCCATGGGGCACAACCCCTCCTAGGTACCCCCTCGGAGCCAGCCACTCTTTTCTCGCGCAAGTCGCTTGCACGTTAAAGGGGGGCCCTTGAGCACCGCGCCTCAGGGGCTCCAATCGGCCCTTGATCCCTCACCCCCTGACCTTAACCACGTCATCGCGACCTGGCATACCAACGGCAGTCGAGCCTCGCTCGAGAGCCGGGTCCCAAGGACGTAGAGCACCATGACGAGCGAGAGAGATGGAGTCGGTAGGAGCCTTGCAAGGGGGGCACCATCAGGAGAAGGGCGCAGCCTAACGTCGCACAAGAAGCTCACCCTCGCGACAAGGAAACCACCGCAGGCTCACCAAGATAAGTCGCTTCACACACCCGGGCGCGAACCCCATAATCGGTGTTTCATCTCTCATGAGTTTGCTCGGGCAAGGGAACTCCCCTTTCAGTCCTTTGGGAGCCGCTTGCGCGCCAAAGGGGGCCTCCTGAGCATCGTGCCTCGGGGGCTCTTACCGGACCTCGGGCCACTGACCTCCTGGCCTTGACCACGGCATCGCGACCTGGCATACCAGTGACGGCCGAAGCTTGCCTGGGGACTGGGTCCTGTCGGCATAGAGCACTAAGCTACCGCGAGAATAAAAAGGGGGAACCGTGCCCAAGTGAGAGACGCTGATAACCCACAAGTATAGGGGATCGCAACAGTTTTCGAGGGTAGAGTATTCAACCCAAATTTATTGATTCGACACAAGGGGAGCCAAAGAATATTCTCAAGTATTAGCAGCTGAGTTGTCAATTCAACCACACCTGAAAGACTTAATGTCTGCAACAATGTATTTAGTAGCAAAGTAGTATGGAAGTAACAGTAACGGTGGCAAAAGTAACAGTAGCAGTTTTGTAGTAATTGTAATAGTGGCAACGGCAAAGTAACGTAGCAAAGATCAATATGTGAAAAGCTCGTAGGCAATGGATCAATGATGGATAATTATGTTGGATGGCATTCATCATGCAACAGTTATAACCTAGGGTGACACAGAACTAGCTCCAATTCATCAATGTAATGTAGGCATGTATTCCGAATATAGTCATACGTGCTTATGGAAAAGAACTTGCATGACATCTTTTGTCCTACCCTCCCATGGCAGCGGGGTCCTAATGGAAACTAAGGGATATTAAGGCCTCCTTTTAGTAGAGAACCGGACCAAAGCATTAGCACTTAGTGAATACATGAACTCCTCAAACTACGGTAATCACCGGAAAGAATCCCAATTATTGTCACCTTGGGGTATGCGGATCAAAACACGTAATAGGTGTCTACAACTTGCAAGATAGGGTCAAGAACACATATATATTCATGAAAACATAATAGGTTCAGATCTGAAATCATGGCACTCGGGCCCTAGTGACAAGCATTAAGCATAGCAAAGTCATAGCAACATCAATCTCAGAACATAGTGGATACTAGGGATCAAACCCTAACAAAACTAACTCGATTACATGATAAATCTAATCCAACCCATCACCGTCCAGCAAGCCTACGATGGAATTACTCATGCACGGCGGTGAGCATCATGAAATTGGTGATGGAGGAAGGTTGGTGATGATGATGGCGATGATTTCCCCTCTCCGGAGCCCCGAACGGACTCCACATCTGCTCTCCTGATGAAGAACATGAGGTGGCGGCGGCTCTGTATCGTAAAACGCGATGAATCCTTCTCTCTTATTTTTTTCTCCCCGAAAGTGAATATATAGAGTTGGAGTTGAGGTCGGTGGAGGTCTAGGGGACCCACAAGGCAGGGGCGCGCCCTAGGGGGGGCGCCTTCCACCCTTATGGACAGCCGGTGGGTCCCCTCTGGTTGATTCTTTCGCCAATATTTTTTATTTATTCCAAAAATATTCTCCGTGAAGTTTCAGGTCATTCTGAGAACTTTTATTTCTGCACAAAAATAACACCAAGGCAATTCTACTGAAAACAGCGTCAGTCCGGGTTAGTTCCATTCAAATCATGCAAATTAGAGTCCAAAACAAGGGCAAAAGAGTTTGGAAAAGTAGATACGACGGAGACGTATCAACTCCCCCAAGCTTAACCCATTGCTTGTCCTCAAGCAATTCAGTTGACAAACTGAAAGTGATAAAGAAAAACTTTTACAAACTCTGTTTGATCTTGTTGTTGCAAATATGTAAAGCCAGCATTCAGGTTTTCAGCAAAGATTATGAACTAACCATATTCACAATAACATTTAGGTCTCACATTTACTCATATCAATGGCATAATCAACTAGCGAGCAATAATAATAAATCTCGGATGACAACACTTTTTCAAAACAATCGTGATATGGTATAACAAAATGGTATCTCGATAGCCCTTTCTGAGACCACAAAACATAAATGCAGAGCACCCCTGAAGATCAAGGACTGACTAGACATTGTAATTCATGGTAAAAGAGATCCAGTCATAGTCATACTCAATATCAATTAATAACAACGCATACAAATGACAGTGGTGCTCTCTAACTAGTGCTTTTTATAAGAGGATGATGACTCAGCATAAAAGTAAATAGATAGGCCATTCATAGAGGGAAGCAGGGATTTGCAGAGGTGCCAGAGCTCGAGCTTTTTGAAACAGAGATGAATATAATTTTGAGCGGTATGCTTTCATTGTCAACATAACAATCAAGAGATCTCGGTATCTTCCATGCTACATACATTATAAGCGGTTCCCAAACAAAATGGTAAAGTTTTTACTCCCCCTCAACCAACAAGCACACTCCACGGCTGGTCCGAAACAACGGGTACCATCCATACAAACAACAATCCTGGGGGAGTTTTGTTTGAAATTATTTTGATTTGATTTGAGCATGGGACTGGGCATCCCAAATACCAGCCACTTTCTTGTGAATGACAAGTGAATAAACACTCATCGTGAGAATAACCCACCTAGCATGGAAGATACTGACAGCCCCCAGTCGCTACATGAGCGATTCGGGCATACAAAACAGATTATCATTTGAAGGTTTAGAGTTTGGCACATGCAAATTTACTTGGAACGGCAGGTAAATACCGCATATAGGTAGGTATGGTGGACTCATATGGAACAACTTTGGGGTTATGGAAGTGGATGCACAAGCAGTATTCCCGCTTAGTACAAGTGAAGGCTAGCAAAAGATTGAGGAGCGACCAACTAGAGAGCGACAACAGTCATAAACATGCGTTAAGATTAACCAACATTGAGTGCAAACATGAGTAGGATATAAATCACCATGAACATAAATATCGTGGAGGCTATGTTGATTTTGTTTCAACTACATGCGTGAACATGTGCCAAGTCAAGCCACTTGAATCATTCAAAGGAGGATACCATCCTATCATACTACATCACAACCATTTTAAAAGCATGTTGGCACGCAAGGTAAACCATTATAAACTCCTGGCTAATTAAGCATGGCGTGAGTAATTATAATCTCTAATTGTCATTGCAAATATGTTTCATTCATAATGGGCTGAATCAAGAACGATGAACTAATCATATTTACAAAAACAAAATAGGTCGAGTTCATACCAGCTTTTCCTCATCTCAATCATTTCATCAAATATCATCATTATTGACTTTCACTTGCACGACCGAACGGTGTGGATAATAATAATAGTGCACGTGCATTGGACTAAGCTGAAATCTGCAAGCATTTATTCAAAGGATAAGACAAAGTAATATAGGCTCTTTGTTAGATTAACAATAATGCATATGAGAGCCACTCAACATTTTCATCGTGGGCTTCTCCTTGCGACCCAAAGAAAGGAAAAAGAATTTCAAAGAAACACACTAAAATATTTTTGGAGTTTTTGTTTTTCTGAAGAAAGTAGAACAAGAACGAGAAAAACTATTTACACGAGAAAGCTCCCAACAAGCAAAAGAAGAACGAGAAATCTTTTTGGGTTTATTTTTAATACTATAACTATTTTTTTTTGGATTTTCTCAAAGTTTTTCAAACACACAAGAAGAAAGCAAGAAAAAGAAATAAACTAACAGGGATAATACAATGAAAAAGTATGAACACCGACAACTGGAATGAGTGTGTGAACATGAATGTAATGTCGGTGAGAAATACGTACTCCCCCAAGCTTAGGCTTTTGGCCTAAGTTGGTCTACGCCCATGGATCAAAGTAGTCCTATCCTTGGTACTGAGGAGGATCCCGAGGGTTCCACTGGTTAGCGAGCTCCTGTGGCTCCCACTGATAAATAGACTCCTCATACGGATCAGGTGATGGTTCTGGATCAGGAACTGGGGATCGCGTCCTCTCCCAGTATGCATAAATGTCCTCGGGCAGAATGAGGTACGTGCCTGAATGAATATTGAACAAAGAAGGGGCAGGCAAAGTAATAATCTGACAAGTTTTCTGGCTGAATACCAGGTTATAGATGAGTCTCTTTTCCTTATCATCGCTAATAAAATCATGTGCTACCATACTGTTATAGTCTAAATATAAAGTGGGTAGTAGCATCCCCTCTTTCTCATCGTGCCTAATGGGTATCTCGAAGCGCTTAGCAAGCCGGGAGGTGTTGGGGATATAACTATTGGGTATAACCCGCCCAGGAGGGGCCGGGTTATACCACTGGCGGTTCATGATGAGAAGGCCCAAGAAGATGCTGAAGATGGCAGTTCATGTAGCAAGCTTACCGAAGGCCCAAGACCTGCCGGCGACTTAAGGCCCATGGGTATAAACCGCCAGATGTTTAAATTGTATGTTAAGGAAAGTTTAGTATTGGTCACCGGGCCGGACACATTGTGTATGAGCCGGCCGGGACTCTGTAAGCCGCCGGGCATCAACCCGTGTATATAAGGGGGTGACCCGGCGGCGGGTTAAGGAAAGAAACGATCAATCGAAAGCTAGGTCAAGCGTATTCGCTCCCTGGTAATCGAAACTCCAGTAATACAACTGAAAGCAGGACGTAGGCTTTTACCTCATTAAGAGGGGCCGAACCTGGGTAAACTTTCTGTGTCCTTTGTCCCATTCAACCCCTTCAAGCTAACCTAGTTGCGATGGCTCCACACCTAAGTCCTTTTGCTAGGGCACCTGCCGTGTTAAGTCCACGACAGTTGGCGCCCACCGTGGGGCCGGCGCACGGTGGTTTCGAGTTCTTGAAGGGTAACTTCGCAGGGCTCAAGGGATACGCTGCGGGCCGGATGACTAAAAGTCGTCGCGGCAAGCTCTACATCGACGATGCGGGCTGGGGCCCCGAGGCCGGCTCAATCGAGTACGGGTACCGGGTCCCCTTCGGCGGAATTCATGTCTTCATCGGCAAGATTGGTGAGTGGGAAGCTGAGCCGGACGCCTGCACCGACATCGTCGAGACGGCTCAGCGCGCGCGACCCGCCAAGGTTCAGGCCGTCCCGAAGCACGAGTTTGTGGGATTTACTCAAGGAGTAGATCTGGAAGGGGGATCTAAGTCCGGTGGTGAGACGGTCGTCTATTCAGGCGACGAGTCCTCAACCGGGGAGACCAACTCCATGTATCAAGTTCAGGATGGTGCGCTTGGGGGCTGCTCTGATGGCAACAGTATTCCGGACCCCTATGAGCCACCAAACCGGGTTACAATCTTCATGGCCGGTACACTACCAGTGCAGAATTCTTCAACTGCGGCGGCGTTGATCTCCGGTTCAACAACGACAATGGCAGCTGGGGCAGGAGGCCCTGTGCGCCCGCCAGCCCAAGTTTTATCTGAACTGTTGGAGGCTTTGGCAACGTTGTTGACGGCGGAGACGACCCCGGCAAACCAAACGCAACATAATGTGGACGTTGCAAAGTTACGTGATGAAATAGCTCAAGCAAAGGAGGATCTGAATGCTGAGAACACCCGGATGGCAACGGAGCGAGCCGCCATGGAGAGGGAGGCAGAACGGCTTAAAGCAGAAAATTTTCGTTTGAGCTTGGACCGGGACGCATCAAATGCTGTCTTTAACAGAAGGCATGTGAGTCGTTTACCCCCGGTTTACGATGCGAGAAACCTGTTGAACACACCTGGGGCAGGAACCAGTAACCCGCCGGTGGTGGATCGGGCCATTGAGGCGCCGGTGGCTGGAGCACCGGTTCAGCCACGTGCTGCAGACCCCCCACGTTTGAATCTGACCCCTCCTCAGCATATTACGACGCCCCCGGGTCATTACTCCAATCCTCTGGATAACATGATAGCTGTGGCTACTCGATTGGCGGCTCTCCCAGTTCAGGATGAGTCGCCAGCGGCGATGGAAATACGGTGAGCCGGAGAACTTCTTTAGACGGCTGTGGTGCAACAGGCGGCTTATTCATACAGTCGCGACCGGATTCACTCGACCCCGCGTCCAAACCGGAGTTATAGCAGACACATTGATGAGCCGACAGTATCGAGCAGTGAGCGGCACCGCAATCAGCCTCGTGGGCCTGACCCGCCGCGTGCTGGGAATGATGCTCAGGCTTTAGTAGACCAGGGCAGGGCACGGCGTGAGGCTGAGCTGGCGGCTCAGTTGGCGGCTCAACGGCAACCTCCGGTTTATCCGTTAGCATCTGTAGAGACAGGGGTGACTTCTAGAACCTTGGGCGTGCCATGTTTAGTGCCGGCTCTACGCAACGAGCGCTTGTCTAAGGATTTCAAGGGCCCCCGTAAGGTGCCTAACTACACGGCGGATCAACCCCCGGAGGCTTGGATTGAAAGCTACGAGATGGCAATGGAGATGTTGGATGTTAGTGATGCTGCATGTGCTAAGTATTTCACCATGATGTTGGACAGGCCGGCTCGTACTTGGTTAAAAGGGCTGCCCGCTAACTCCATCAGGTCATAGGCAGAGTTGAAAGCGTGTTTTATCCAAAAATTTAAAGACACATGCAAGCAGCCTATGTCGATTCTGGATTTGGACTCTTGCGTCCAAGGTGAAAGTGAGTCAACAACCAATTGGGTGCGCCGGATCTCAGCTATTATGCACTCGTCGGACAGTATCAACGCCGGTTCAGCAGTCCTGATGTTGGAGAAGAATTGCCGTTTTCTTCCCCTTAAGCAGAAATTGGGGCGGCTTAAGCACAATTGCAATGATATGGGGAGCTCATGGCGGCTCTCGTCAAATATGCCGACTCTGATAGCACTAAAGAACCCGAGTCTGATGAGGAGAAAACTGGTAAAGGGAAAAAGAGTGGCAATACAAAGGGACAGCATAACACGGCGGGTCAAGGTGGCAATGGTAAGTGCAAGGCTGACGGCGGTTTAGACTTTGTGGCTAACACCAATGCGCAGAGTAATAACCAGCGCCGTAAGGGGAAAACGTCGGCGCCCCGGTTTGGAGGGCCGAAGTTCAACCTTGAGGCCATGATGAATCAGCCTTGCCCGAAGCACAGAACCCAGGAAAAGCCGGCCAGTCATCTGTGGAAGGATTGTTTCATCATGAGGGAATATAGAAACTCTAACTTTTTCCAGAATAATCATGGCCCGCATGGCGGTTCAGGATCCGGCCCTCATACACCTGGATTTGGAGGTGGCGGTTCAAGTTCTGGTTTCCAGGGTCAAGGCAATCAAGGCGGTTTTAATCAACAATCTGGCCAAGGGAATCAGCAGCAGCAGTCCGGTTATCAAAGCAATCCAAAGCAATTGAATAGTGGTCAATATCATGTATTCACCACAAGTCTGTGCAAACGAGATCAGAAAATCCATAAGCGGGCGGTGAACTCAGTTGAGCTGGCAGTACCTCGTTATTTGAGGTGGTCTGAGCAACCTATCGCATGGAGCCGTGAGGATCACCCGCCCTGGGTTGACAACCCGGGTCAATTGGCATTGGTGGTGGCTCCTCAGGTAGGAGGATATAAGCTTACAAAGGTGCTCATGGATGGGGGTAGTAGTATCAATATCCTTTACTATGATACTTTTCGTCGTATGAATTTGACTGACAAAGATCTTAAGACGTCTTCTACTGTTTTTCATGGGGTGGTGCTTGGTAAGTCGGCGTATCCAGTGGGCAAGATAACCCTGGAGGTAGCTTTTGGAGATGACCATGATTCCAGAGTTGAGAAGTTGACCTTTGAGGTGGTCAAGATCAAAAGCCTGTACCACGCTTTATTCGGGCGGCCGGCTTACGCCAAATTCATGGCACGACCTTGTTATGTTTATCTGCAGCTTAAAATGCCGGGTCATAAGGGCACCATCACGGTGCATGGTGATAGGAAGATTGATCTGGATTGTGAAGAGGGTGATGCTGCGTATGCTGAGTCGGCCTGTGCCGCCGAGGAGTTGAAGTTTTATAAGGATAATGTTGACCCGACGGATATGACACCTTTGAAGAAGCCAACTACAGAGAATGACCCCCTGTTGAAGTTTAAGTCGGCAGATGACACTAAGTTGGTCGATTTTGTTCCTGGCGACTCGTCCAAGCAGTTCAGCATCAGTGCTAATATGGATCTGAAATAGGAAAGCGCGCTCATCGAGTTCATCCGTGAGAACCGGGACATCTTTGCATGGAAACCTTCTGACATGCCAGGTGTACCGAGGGAGCTCGCTGAGCACACTCTTAATGTTGATCCAAAGTTTAAACCGGTCAAGCGGTTTCTTCGTCATTTCAATGAAGAGAGGCGCAAGGTAATTGGTGAAGAAGTGGCCCGGCTCTTGGCTGCTGGATTCATCATTGAGGTTTTTCATCCGGAATGGTTAGCTAACCCGGTGCTAGTGCTTAAGAAAAACGGCACTTGGCGTATGTATGTGGATTATACAGACCTTAATAAGGCCTGTCCGGCTGACCCTTTTGCTCTCCCTCGTATTGATCAGATTATTGATGCTACGGCGGGTTGTGAGCATTTGAGCTTTTTGGATGCTTACTCTAGTTATCATCAGATCAAGATGGCAGTTAAGGACCAGGAGAAGACAGCTTTCATCACTCCCTTTGGAGCCTTCTGCTATGTGTCTATGCCCTTTGGGCTCAAGAGTGCCCAGGCGACTTACCAACGGTGTGTTCAGAATTGCCTCCATGACCAGATTGGACGCAATGTTCACGCTTATGTGGATGATATTGTTGTGAAATCCAGGAAGAAGGAGACTTTGATAAATGATTTGAAAGAGACCTTTGACAATCTCCGGGTCTATAAAATGATGCTTAACCCGGCCAAGTGTGTCTTCGGCGTGCCAGCGGGCAAACTATTGGGTTTCCTGGTTTCTGAGAGAGGCATTGAGGCTAACCCGGAGAAAATCAAGGCTATCACTTCTTTGGCTAAGCCGGCCTGTATCAATGATGTCCAGCGGTTGGCGGGTCGTATTGCAGCTTTGAGCCGGTTCATAAGCCGCCTGGGAGAGAAGGCTATCCCTTTGTATCAAATGATGAAAAAGACAGATAGCTTTGTCTGGAGTGATGCTGCCAATGAGGCATTTGAGGCGCTTAAGAGACAGCTGGCTAAACCGCCGGTTCTTGCAGCTCCTATTGAGAAGGAGCCCTTGCTTTTATATGTGGCTGCAAACAACAGAGCTGTCAGTGTGGCAGTTGTGGTTGAAAGGAAAGAGTCAGGCAAGGAGTATCCAGTTCAAAGGCCGGTTTATTATGTCAGTGAGGTGCTCATTGAATCTAAGCAGAGATACCCACACTGGCAGAAATTGGTTTACGGCGTGTTCATGGCTAGCTTCAAGTTGAAGCAATATTTCCTCGGTCATCCCATCACTGTGGTTAGTTCTGCTCCCCTGGGGGATATTATTCAAAACAGAGAAGCCACAGGTCGGGTAGCCAAGTGGGCTATCAAGCTCGGACCTCATGGTTTGAAATATATGCCTAGGACGGCTATCAAGTCCCAAGCACTTGTGGACTTCATCAATGATTGGACAGAGCTGCAGATGCCTGAGGAAAAACCGGATACCACGTATTGGACTATTCACTTTGATGGATCCAGGCAATTGGAAGGCTCGGGGGCTAGAGTTGTTTTGACTTCCCCACGAGGTGATAAATTTTGTTATGTTTTGAGGTTGATGTTCCCTTGTACTAACAATGCAGCTGAGTATGAAGCTTTGCTCCATGGTCTTCGGATGTCTAAAGAGATGAATCTAAACCGGGTGAGGTGTTTCGGCGACTCAGACTTAGTGGCTCAGCAAGTTTCAGGGACTTGGGATTCCAAGGATCCACTCATGGCGGCTTATCGCAGAGAGGTTGAGACAATTCCTGGTCATTTTAAGGGTTATCAAGTGGAGCATGTCGATCGCAGGAAAAATGAGGCCGCTGATGCTTTAAGCCGGCTGGGGTCTCAGCGTAAGCCGGTGCCCCCTAATGTTTTCCTCGATATTTTGCATAATCCATCAGTTAAATTGCCTACGAAGGAGGATCTTGCAATTCCTGACCCAGAGGCACAGTTGGTGGTGGCTCTCCATGTTATTCCTGATTGGACTGTTCCATATTTAGCTTATATGACCCGGGGCGAGTTACCTGATGATGAAACTTTGGCCAGGCAAATAACCCGGAGGTCTAAGTCAATGACTATTGTCAATGGTGAGTTACACCGATGCAGTGTTACTGGGGTGTTTCAATGATGCATTTCTCCTAAGGAGGGCCATGAAATTTTAAGGGAAATTCATGAAGGGGATTGCGGCCATCATGCCGGCTCTAAGTCTCCCATTGCTAAAGCTTTTCGTCATGGGTTTTATTGGTTGACGGCTCATGCTGATGCGGAAGATCTGGTCAGTAAATGTGATGGCTGTCAGAAATTTTCAAGACGAGCTCATGTGCCGGCTCAAGAATTGCGGATGATTCCAATTACTTGGCCGTTTGTAGTCTGGGGACTGGATATGGTTGGGCCTTTTAAAAGGTCCAAGGACAAAAAGACTCACCTCCTGGTAGCTGTTGACAAGTTTACAAAGTGGGTTGAGGCTGAGCCGGTCAGCAAATGTGATGCAGCAACGGCGGTTCAGTTCATTAAAAAGGTGATCTTTCGTTTTGGATACCCTCATAGTATCATTACTGATAATGGTACTAATCTGTCTAAGGGGGCAATGAAAGAATTCTGTCAACAAGAGCATATCCGGCTTGATGTGTCATCGGTGGCTCACCCCCAGTCTAATGGTCAAGCTGAAAGAGCCAATCAAGAAATCTTGAGAGGTATCAAACCCCGGCTTATGGTCCCTTCGCAGAGGACGCCAGGTTGTTGGGTGGAAGAATTGCCCTCAGTACTTTGGAGTATCAATACCACCCCCAACAGATCTACGGGTTACACGCCTTTCTTCATGGTTTACGGAGCAGAAGCGGTTCTCCCTAGTGACATACGTCACGACTTGCCCCGCGTGGCGGCTTATGTTAAAGCTGATAATGAGAGAGCACGTCAGGATGCTATTGACCTTTTGGATGAGGAGCGTGACCTTGCGGCGGCTCGTTCAGCAATTTACCAGCAAGATCTGCGTTGTTATCACAGCCGCCGGGTTAAAACCAGGACCTTTCAAGAAGGAGATTTGGTGCTCCGGCTCATCCAGGATCAAACTGATATGCACAAGCTATCCCCGCCTTGGGAAGGGCCCTTTGTGGTCAGTAAAAATCTAAACAACGGGTCATACTACCTTATCGATGTTCAAAGCCACAAGGACTCACGCACGTCGGAGGAGGAGACCCACCGGCCGTGGAATATTGCTCATCTTCGGCCTTATTACACCTGAGCCACCGGCTCTTGTGATGTACATACTTTTGTTAATGTATATATTATGATTAGTATAATAAAGTCGGCATCCCTGATAATTCAGGGCCTCTGTCCTTTCATTTCTGAGAATCTGAGTCTTTATTGTCACTTCATAAGGTTATTGGGGGGGCTTCCTGCTCATTGAGCATAGCTATGACTACCCTATTGGTCCGGCTTGTACGCCTGGATCGGAATATTACTTGGGGGCTTCTTGTTAAAAGAACAGAGCTTTGTTGACCCTTGTGGTAGGCTTGGACGCCAGGTGTATTCACCAAAAATCCGGGTTATCCTGCCTTTGTATGCCTGCCACTCCGACCAGGTAATCCTGGAATGACTCGCCGTACTCTTGACAGTTAATCTTGTAAAGACCCTGAACTTGTCAAAGTTAAAATGGCGATTGGTCATGTGAGGCCCGGCTTACAGGTTTGAATTAAGGAGCAACTCAGTGGCTGTGCAGCCCTTGAATAGCACTTGATGTTGAGGCTTGGCAGCCTTTGAATGCCTTGGTTTTTCTGGTTTATATTGACTTTGAATCTTTTTGGTGATTTCTTTTTATTCCATATTGATATATGGTTGAAAGTTGATTTGGGCCATGTTGCCTTGATCTTATGATTCATATTTGAAAATATCCGGTGCTTTGATAACCCGGCCTGGCTTTGGACGATAAGTCGCCAGTGTGTGATGATTATAGGCTTGGAGTTCTATACTCTCAAGTTTTTTTGGGATGTTACCCTTTGCTGTCTATGGCGTTGTAAGCCGGCAGTATGAGTAAAATTACACAGAGCGCTGCGCTCTGAGGCTTCGGGCTGTTACCCTTACTACATGCGGCGTTGTAAGCCGACAGTATGAATAAATATCACAGGTGTGATATTTGCTTTGTTATGATTACATGAAGTTTTGATAAACCGGCCCTGGTTACGGACGATGTAGTCACCAGTGGTTTTCATATGGGGTGTTATGACCCGCCTTGGGGTAAACCGGCAAGGCACTTGTTCTCCGTTTGTATGCAGGGTTTAAGACAACATGATCAGCAAAGATGACAATGATTATGAGCATAAATGGTGGATCGTCAGATAAGATCAAAACAGCTCATAAGTGTTATGCAAATCAAACATGCATGATGGCATGGCAGATCATTGTTTTCAAACTAGCCTATTACAAGGCACTGGACGGCCCAAAGGAGCAAGTATTTTGAGGCATAAGGTAGTCCAACTGGCAGATAATAAGCCGGCCCTTGGATTAATGATCTTGACCTTGGCGAGTAGAGGATTCCGGGTCATCTTGCACCGGTTCATCTTCTTTTTCGTCACCCGTTGGCTGGAAGTCAGAGGTGGCCCAATTGATCCCAGTCAAAGCTTTGAACACAGCTTTGTCATCAATAAGTGTTGACGGGTCAATATCAGGAGCAAAGGTGTGCTTACGGATTGGCGGAATAAGCTGCTAGGAGTCGTGAACCGGCGCCTTCACTTTCTTGTTATCAGCATTATAAGCCGCCTGGTAATGAGATAGGTCCGTATCTTTAGCCAGTTTGCTTGCTAGAGGGCGCATTTCTCTTGCTATCACCGCAAAGTCCTCAGTACTGAAGGGAGACCCGTCCTCCTTTACGCTTGGGCAGCCATTGGCCAAGTCTTCTGGGTCCAGATCTGCTTGCCACGCCTTGGCCCGGGTTAGCGCAGTGATGGCACCGGCTCTAGCAGCTGATAGCTTCAGATCCTCTACTCTTTGGGGCAATACAGACAACTTTTCCAGAGTGTCTTTGATAAGAGTTGGCGGTTGTTTTCTATGAGAAGCCGCAGAGATAGCTCGTTGCGCGCCAGTATACAATTGCTCGATAAGAGTATAGGCGGCTTTCAGCTTCATGCGCATGTCTGCACCAAGATGGGCGATTCTGGAGCCTGCATTATCAAACAAATTGATAAGTCGGATGAATGATTATTCAACTACATGTACGGTAACAGATTGGAATAATGCTACTTACCAAAGACAGCGGCGATCATGGTGTTAATTTGATATTTTAAATCGGAAAGCTCTTCATTCACCTGTTTAAGGGCCGCCTCTGCTTCTTCCGCTCTTTTCAACAGAGTTGCTTTGTCAGACTTCCAGTTTGTCCTGTCAACCTTGAAGTCCTTTTTCAACTTCTCCATTTCTTCCAAGGCGGTTGTCAGTTCTGATTTGGCCTTGGCAGTTTCAGATTGTTGAGACTTGATATTTTCTTGAAGGTCGGCGACTTGGGATTCTTTTGCATTGAGTTCAGCCTGCAGTATGCAAACGACAGGTGCGATTACAATTATTTTGTTTAAAGTCCCAAGCACACTACAAGTATTTCACTTGGCACTTGGGGGCTAATGCACATTGCTCTTTTCAAAGACAATTTCATGATGACCCGGCTACACTATTATGGCTATAGCCAATTCATGGGGGCTATATACTTGGATTTTATTGACAACTATGGTAATGAGACCCGGCTTATCTTGAAAGTATAAGCCGGCCCTTGGGGGCTACAGGTGCAAAATTGAATCATTACTATTGGAAGTCCCGGCTTATCTTGAAAGTATAAGCCGGCCCTTGGGGGCTACTTGATTAGATCTATAAGGCTATCTAAAGTCTACAGTACATTCAATTCTATCATGTCCAGTAAACTTGGCGGCTGGTAAAGTATGTTTATACGAACAAGGCTAGCGTTTACCTCAAAACATTCCTTCATGAGATTTACTAAGCCGGCCTCGAAGTCACGGCTTGTGTGCAGACGGTTCAAATACCCAGAGTGGATCTCTTGAGCACTATAGTGAGCATAGCTCTCTAAATTCACTGACCACTTGCCTTTGTCAGCAACAGATATTTCTTCCTTGGCACTATGCTTTGACAAGACAGTGGGATTGCCTGGCGCTGTATAACCAAGCCCAGTGATGATAACATCATCAGCCTTTTCTTCAGTAGGCTTGATGGGACTTGGCGGCTTAGCGCTGGCTGGGTCGACATCCATACGATCTACGGTGATGTTGTGTTCTTCCAATGGCGGTTCATCAACGGTGGCTTTAGTGGCATGGAGGGAAGTCTCTGCTGACTGTTTCTCCGGTTCAGAAGGATTTTCGGTTGTTTTTGTCACCTTCAACTTCTTGCTGGGCTTTGCCATAGCTCTGTAAATGCAGCACAAGACGAGGTTAGCACAGCAATTGAGTATATGATGGAAAGCAGAGATTTAACATTACCCAGGCACAGTCTTGAAGACTGGGATGTGAGTTCTCGTTGAATCGCTAGAGGAGGAATGAGATGTTCCCTGATAATTTGAGTCCAAAGGATTAAGAGGTTGTCGAAAAAGACCAGCCTTGGGATAAGCTAAGTCGGAAATTGGTGAGACCTCTGGACGGCGTTTGCGAGGAGCTAGTGTGTTCGGTAAGCCGGAGGAAAGGATCCCGCCTCCGCTGTTTCGGGTTGTGCGGCGAGCCTCATGTTGCTGCTTCTTCAAAATAAAGTTGGGATCCAAATGAGCTAAAGTATGATAAAACCTTACTTTCCGGTTTGCTTGTCGAGTTTTCTGTTTTGGCGGAGGTTCTGAGCCGGAGGAAAGAACAATTACCTCTTCATCGCCCGCACGGCTGGCTTCCGCGTCATCCTGATAATAATCGTTGTCAATGAGATGTACAAAAAATAAGCCAAGAGAATCAAATTCTACCTCCGACTCATCATCATCATCGTCGTCATCCAAGTTAAGTAACTCGGAGGGGGTGGTCTTCTTCTTGGCAGGTTTTTTGGTAGCTTTGGTCTTTGTCCGGGTCTTCTTGGCCGGGTTGTCCTGCAGCTTCTTCTTCCAGAAAGGAGAATCGGCCTGTGGAGGTCAGATGAGTATGAGGACAGTTTGTATGAAAACATGATTAACTGAAAAATTATATACAAAACTTACAGCTGGCAGTTTGTTGAGAGTGCAGAAAGGATTGAGTCCGGTTTTGCTGCAAGCTGCCAATCTTTCGTTCAATAAAGCCTTGGTTGACGGCGGTGTTCACGGTAACCCGGCAAGGGGTTTTCACCTTCTGGAGATGTATCTTGGCAATAGAACCAAGTCTGGTTCCAGTCTTTAGGATGACTGGGCGGTTTGGCATATGGGAAGGTGGCTTCTTTCCGTTTCTGAATTGAAATTCCGCCTAGCTCCAAGCTGGGTCCGTCTGTGAATTCAGTCTGCCGGTTCAAGTAATAGAATTCCCTGAACAATTCGACAGTGGGCTCTTGTTGAAGATAAACTTCGCAAAAAACTTGGAAGTTGCAGATGTTGGAGACAGAATTGGGCCCAATATCCCGAGGATGGAGCTGGAAAAAGTGTAGCACGTCTCGGAAGAATTTTGAGCCGGGCGGGGTAAACCCCCGGATCATATGATCAGTAAAAACAATTATTTCGCCTTCTTTGGGCTCAGGAGGATTTTCAGTGCCTGGGACCCTCCAGTGGATGTCATCTTTTTTGGCTAAGACGCCAGTCCGAACAAAATTGTTCAAGTCTTCCTCGGTAACCTGGGACGCGGCCCAGTTGCATGAAGTGAAGGTCTTAGTCATTGTTGATGATGAAGATCTAGAAAGGAAATATTGCCGGTTTAAGATTATGTTGTTAAGCCGGTCATTGTTTCAAAGGTAAAAACCATAAACATGCAGTGTGTTAAGTCGGAGGATAGTGTTGAAATGCAGAGCCATCTATTGGCGGCTTAAGAGGGGACTAATGGTACCTGGCGGGTTATGGTTTATCAATTAAGCCGCCTACATAGCTATCAGTTTTCAGATCTATGAGTGAAAGATTGCTAAGTGTTGGACAAACAAGTTTCACAGATTGGTGTTATAATTTTGGATCTACAGCAGTTCAGATAATGAAGAAAAATTCTAAACCTAGAGTGGCGGCAGCAGGACAGTTCACGTGCTCAGATGAGATCTCCTATGGAGGGGAGGCGTTCAGATGTTAAAAATGAGTGCTAAACTGCTACCGCACAAGATTGGTGCTATATTTAGATCAAAAACTACACGATCTAGGGAGGAACAAAGATGAACCGAGATGAACTAAAGAACTCGAGAAAGCCCTAATGGAGATCTGTGGTAAGGAAAAGAGGGGAACTTACCGGGGCTGTTGGACAGCGGTGGCGCGCGGCGGTGCTCTGGTGCGTTCTGGTCGATGCAGCGGCCGGAGTGGAAGCAGCCCGCGAGGTCGACGGCGGCGGAGCTCTGGCGCGTGTGGCATTGCGAAGAGAGGATGAAGACGAGGAGGCAAGGGGGGAAAATGAAAAGGACCCCTGCCCCTATTTATAAGGCAGTGGATAGATGGCATGCGCGGGAATCGAGGAGGCTGAGATTTGGGCCTCGTGCGATATTAATGCGAGATGATGTCATGGCAGGTTAGCGCAATTCTGTGAGCAGACGTCATGGCGGGTTATAAGATTTCATAAGGACTGACGGTAAAGGATTTTTTCTAAGTGTTGAAGATTGATATGAACAAGTTCACATCAACCTGGGGCCTAATGTTGGGGATATAACTATTGGGTATAACCCGCCCAGGAGGGGCCGGGTTATACCACTGGCGGTTCATGATGAGAAGGCCCAAGAAGATGCTGAAGATGGCGGTTCATGTAGCAAGCTTACCGAAGGCCCAAGACCCGCCGGCGACTTAAGGCCCATGGGTATAAATCGCCAGATGTTTAACTTGTATGTTAAGGAAAGTTTAGTATTGGTCACCGGGCCGGACACATTGTGTTTGAGCCGGCCGGGACTCTGTAAGCCGCCGGGCATCAACCCGTTTATATAAGGGGGTGACCCGGTGGCGGGTTAAGGAAAGAAACGATCAATCGAAAGCTAGGTCAAGCGTATTCGCTCCCTGGTAATCGAAACTCTAGTAATACAACTGAAAGCAGGACGTAGGCTTTTACCTCATTAATAGGGGCCGAACCTGGGTAAACTTTCTGTGTCCTTTGTCCCGTTCAACCCCCTCAAGCTAACCTAGTTGCGATGGCTCCACACCTAAGTCCTTTTGCTAGGGCATCTGCCGTGTTAAGTCCACGACAGGAGGCATATATACCTCCAAATATAGGACCCCTCGAACGGTTTAAACTCAACCGTCGAGCAACTATAGCGCCCAAACTAAAAGTTCTATCACGAAGTAAAGCATGGCGCAAAATAGCAAGGTCAGGAGCACTAAGGCCTCCACTCTCCCCGCGACCAATTTAACATCTCCCAGCAAATAATGAATAGTAGCGCAAAACAGGAAAATGTAAACTAGCCACTCTCGCTTCTGACACCTTTCTCCCTTACCCTACGGTAACTTCATCAATAAAATCTTCCACATCTCTAGGACGTGGTTCATCGACGCTGCCCTCAAAAGGTAATTTGCAAACCTCACAAAAATCATAAAGCGTCATCTCCTTATGCTCATCATATAAATAAAATTCTACCGTGGGTGGTGATTTCCTAGCATGAAAGTGAAAATTTTGCACGAAAGTATTAGTGAGTAGGAGGTATTGATCACACTTATCGTGGAGGAAGTCGGTGATGCCTGCATTCTCCGCCAAATAATAGAAATCATCATAAATTCCGGCAGCCCCCAAGAATGCATCACATGGCCATTCACACGGAAGAACCTCCGCGGTACGGGGAAAGTTGTACTTGGGCTTCTTCTTTTCCTCATTCTCATTTTCTTTAGAACCCCAACTCGAAGAGCCTCTCAACCATCACTTCATCGTTTCTTTTCTGAAAATTTCTGAAAAAAAAATTTAGTGACTTAAAATAAAAGTGAACCAAACTCAACAAAACTAATAGCAACTACTCCTACAAGTGCCTAGAGGCTATATCATGCATCAAAACTACTTTGGACTATATAAATTTGACATGCAAGCTCAAGAACAAGGTCACCAAAGCAGAAAAAAATTGCAATACATAGAGCACTAGAACAAAAACTAATTGGATCATTGGAGGAGTCACATACCGAAGAACAATCCCCCAAAACAGTTTTGCAAATGGAGCTTTACACAAGGAGATCAAAAATGGCAGCAAGATGAGCTGGAACACGGGTTTGAGCTACGAGATGATTTTTTCTGGAGGAAGACGAAGTGGATGGGTGCTGGAATAAGTGAGGGGGACCCACAAGGCAGGGGGCGCGCCCTCCACCCTTGTGGTCCACTAGTGTAGCCCCCTGGTGCAATCTCAGTGCCAGAAATTCTAAAATATTCTATAAAAAATCATACTAAATTTTCAGGGCATTTGGAGAACTTTTATTTTTGGGACATTTTTTATTGCATGGATAATTCAGAAAATAGACGAATAATACTATTTTTGATTTATTTATTCTAAATAACAGAAAGTAAAAGGTGGGTACAGAAAGTTGTGCTTTCTAAATTCATCCATCTCATGCTCATCAAAAGGAATCCATTAATAAGGTTGATCAAGTCTTATTAACAAACTTCTTTCGAATAACATGGACTCGAAGAATTTTCGAATGACACTAGGTTACCTCAACGGGGATATGCATGTCCCCAACAATGAGAATATCATATTTATTTTTGACAGTAGGGAGAGGGAATTCAAAACCTCCAATAGTAATAGTTGAAAATTATCCAATAGAATTGATACTATGAACTTGAGGTTGTTTCTTCGGAAAGTGTACCATGTGCTCATTACCATTAACATGAAAAGTGACATTGCATTTATTGCAATCAATAACAGCCCCTGCGGTATTCAAAAAAGGTCTACCAAGGATGATCGACATACTGTCGTCCTCGGGAATATCAAGAATAACAAAGTCCGTTAAGATAGTAACGTTTGCAACCACAATAGGCACATCCTCACAAATACCGATGGGTATAGCAGTTGATTTATCAGCCATTTGCAAAGAGATTTCAGCAGGTGTCAACTTATTCAAATCAAGTCTACGATATAAAGAGAAAGGCATAACACTAACACCGGCTCCAAGATCACATAAGGCAGTTTTAACATAGTTTCTTTTAACGGAGCATGGTATAGTTGGTACTCCTGGATCTCCTAGTTTCTTTGGTATTCCACCCTTAAAAGTGTAATTAGCAAGCATGGTGGAAATTTCAGCTTCCGGTATCTTTCTTTTATTTGTAACAATATCTTTCATATACTTGGCATAAGGAGACATTTTCAGAATATCAGTCAAACGCATACGCAAAAAGACAGGTCTAAGCATTTCAACAAAGCGCTCAAAATCCTCATCATTCTTTTTCTTGGATGGTTTAGGAGGAAAGGGCATGAGTTTCTGAACCCATGGTTCTCTTTCTTTACCGTTCTTCCTAGCAACAAAGTCTCTCTTATCATAACGTGTATTCTTGGATTGTGGGTTATCAAGATCAACAACAGGTTCAATCTCCACATCATTATCATTACTAGGTTGAACACCAACATGAACATCATCATTAACATTATCACTAGGTTCATGTTCATCATCAGATTGTATCTCAGCATCAGAAATAGAAATATCATTTGGGTTCTCACGTGTATCTATAACAGGTTCACTAGAAGCATGCAAAGTCCTATCAGTTTTCTTTTTATTTTTATTGCTAGGACTAGGTGCATCAGTATTAATTCTCTGAGAATCTTGCTCAGTGATACGTCTCCAACGTATCTACAATTTTTGATTGTTCCATGCTGTTATATTATCATTCTTGGATGTTTTACAATCATTTTATAGCAACTTTATATCATTTTTTGGGACTAACCTATTGACATAGTGTCCAGTGCCAGTTGCTGTTTTTTGCTTGTTTTTTACTTCGCAGGAAATAAATACCAAACGGAATCCAAACGCAGCGAAACTTTTTGGTGATTTTTTCGGGACCAGAAGACACAAGTTGGGCCAAGTTTCTGGAATATTGGGGTATTTATAGAGCAAAGAGGCGGTGTGGGAGGCGGCCGAGGTGGGCACAACCCACCAGGGCGCGCCCAGGCGCGCCCTGGTGGGTTGTGCCCACCTCGGCCGCCTCCCACACCGCCTGTTTGCTCTATAAATACCCCAATATTCCAGAAACCCTAGGGGAGTCGACGAAAATCAATTCCAGCCGCCGCAAGTTCCAGAAACCACAGATCCAATCTAGACACCATCACGGAGGGGTTCATCATCCTCATTGGTGCCTCTTCGATGATGCATGAGTAGTTCATTGTAGACCTACGGGTCCGTAGGTAGTAGCTAGATGGCTTCCTCTCTCTCTTTTGATTCTCAATACAATGGTCTCTTGGAGATCTATTTGATGTAACTCTTTTTGCGGTGTGTTTGTTGGGATCTGATGAACTTTGAGTTTATGATCAGATCTATGTTTTTATCCATGAAAGTTATTTGAGTCTTTTGATCTCTTATATGCATGATTACTTATAGCCTCGTATTTCTTTTTCGAATCTTTGGTTTAGCTAGGCCAACTAGATTGATTTTTCTTGCCATGGGAAGAGGTGCTTTGTGATGGGTTCGATCTTACGGTGCTTGATCCCAGTGACAGAAGGGGAACCGACACGTATGTATCGTTGCTATTAAGGATAACAAGATGGGGTCTATTTCTACATAAATAGATCTTGTCTACATCATGTCATCGTTCTTATTGCATTACTCCGTTTCTCCATGAATTTAATACACTAGATGCATGCTGGATAGCGGTCGATGTGTGGAGTAATAGTAGTAGATGCAGGCAGGAGTCGGTCTACTAATCTTGGACGTGATGCCTATATAATGATCATTGCCTGGATATCGTCATAATTATTTGAAGTTCTATCAATTGCCCAACAGTAATTTGTTTACCCACCGTATGCTATTTTTCTCGAGAGAAGCCACTAGTGAAATCTACGGCCCCCGAGTCTATTTTCTCATCATATACTTTCAGATCTATATTGCTATTTGCCTTTTTATTTATTTGCATCTTTTATTTTCAGATCTATATTATTAAAAACCCAAAAATACCTCGCTGAATTTTATTTGCTTTTATTTGCATCTATCAATCTATTACAACTTTCTCACGTCCGTTTGCCAATTTCTGGCGCCGTTACCCGAAAGGGATTGACAACCCCTTTAACACGTCGGGTTGCAAGTATTTGTTCTTTGTGTGCAAGTGCTGTTTAGGTAGTGTTGCTTGGTTCTCCTACTGGTTCGATAACCTTGGTCTCATCACTGAGGGAAATACCTACCGTTGTTGTGCTGCATCATCCCTTCCTCTTTGGGGAAATACCGACGTAGTTCAAGCAAACATCAAAAGGAATTTCTGGCACCATTGCCGGGGAGACATCATCAACATCTACTAGGTTCCTAATCACAAATCTCATCTCCTTGCAATTTACATTATTTGCCATTTGCCTCTCGTTTTCCTCTTCCCCACTTCACAAAAATTTGCCGTTTTATTCGCCCTCTTTCTTGTTTGCCGTTTTCTCGTCGGATCTCTTAATTGCTTGAACTTGTCATCATGAGTGACTTTGGTATGGCAGAAACAGATGATGGCCTAACTCCTAAAATTGGATGATCTGGCAATCTGGATGCTAAAATTTTTGTTTTGGGGCAAGGGAATGTTATAGGAAAAGGATGTATCCAAGAATTTTTCAATTGTGTTGGAAATTTAAGTCTTGATGATGTTCCTATACTTAAAAGGAATAAATCTTATGCGGAAGCTATCTCAGCACTAGTTCTGAAACTTGAAAATAAATTTATTCGTACTCATCCTACCTTGCAAAGAATGTTTTATGAGCTACCCGTCATAAAGAATCCTAAAGCTAAAAAGTTGGCCACTCTTGTTCTTATGAATGAATTTGACTACATAATACGGGAAGCTAGGGAAATCTTTGATTTTTATGGTATGAATCGTGAAAAACCCGTGATAGATGAAATTCTATATAATAGTGATTATGTGCTAAGACATTTGCTTGGGGATAATCAAATCTTTGATGAGAACCTTAAAAAGGACGTCCCCGTTTTATATATAATCCAACAAGTTTTCAATGATGTTAATCAGCACTATTCTTGGATTGTTGCCAGAAATCAAGGGGGATATGACGATAAGCAACTTGGTAGTGCTAAAGTCTCTATGGTTAAGGTGTTTTATGTTGTTTTTGCAAAACCTCCTGACAAAAACACCTCTAAGGAAAATGAGACCAAAGATGACAATACTTAGATCTTTGCATTATGCCTAGCTAAGTGCGTAAAACGATAGCGCTTGTTGGGAGGCAACCCAATGAATAAAATTTATTTTAGTCTTTTTCTTTCTGTTCTTGAGTGTTTGCACAATTATTCTACTGTTATTATTGTGTTCTTTATGTTTTAATTAGTGTTTGTGCCAAGCAAAGCCTTTGGGATAGCTTTGGTGATAGTTGATTTGATCTTGTTGGAAAACAGAAACTTTTGCGTCCAGTAAAATAATTTTAGAAATTCACAGAAGCGACGAAAAATTCTGAAGTTTTTACACAAGATTTATATACAAATTTACTCAGTTTTACTAATTTTTCAAAAAAATTAGAGTTAAATAAGTATGATAACAATTCATATCTTTGTAGACTGTTCTGTTTTTGACAGATTCTGTTTTCTTTGCATTGTGTGCTTATTTTGATGAATCTATGGTTTGTATTGGAGGTTATAAGCCATGGTAAAGTTAGAATACAGTATATATAATGCAATAACAAAATTTTAATGGGTTTTCTATAGTACTTAAAGTAAAGATTGGTTTTCTTATACTAACGGATCTCATGAAGGTTTTGTTGAGTTTTGTGTGATTGAAGTTTTCAAGTTTTGGGTGAGATTACGATGGATGAAGGAATAAGGAGTAAGAAGAGACTAAGCTTGGGGATGCCCCATGGCACCCCAAGCCATAATCCAAAGAGAAGCAAGCAACTAAGCTTGGGGATGCCCGAGTGGCATCCCCTCTTTCTTCTAACGACCATCGGTATTTTACTTGGAGCTATATTTTTATTCATCACATATCATGAGTTTTGCTTGGAGCGTCTTGTATGATATGTGTCTTTGCTTGTTTTGCTTTTTATTTTTAGTCATGAATCCTTGCTGGACACACCTATTTGAGAGAGCCAAAATTATGCTATGATTTGTTAGAATTGCTCTCTATGCTTCACTTAAATCTTTATGAGCTATGGAATTGCTCTAGTGCTTCACTTATATCTTTTTGAGCACGGTGTGCTTTAGTATTTTTTGAAGAAATGCTCTCATGCTTCACTTAGATTTATTTGAGAGTTAGTAAATTTTTAGAAATTCTCTCTTGCCTCACTTAAATTATTTTGAGAGAAGAAAATTTTATGCTCATGTTCTTCACTTAGATTTGTTTGAGCTATCAAAAGCAACAAATGAAATTAGTCCCAAAGTGATAGATATTCAAGAGGGATATAATAAAAACTTTCATGAAGATCATTGGACAAAATAAACTTGATTCCTTGTAATAGTTTTGCGATATGTTGATATAATATGTGAGTCATGTTGATGAGTAATTATGCTTTAGTAAGAATATTGGTGTTAAGGTTTGTGATCCCTATGCAAGCATGAAAGTCAATAGTTATGCAATGAAATTACATCCTACTTGTGGTGCATTATTCGGTGTTAGTTATGCTTAATGCTCGCTTATGAGATTTTTCGTTTCTTGGTTGGATGCTTCTCAATATTTTGCTAGCCTTCATTTGCACTAAGTATGATCACTACTTGTGCATCCAAAATCCTTAAACCAGTTTTGCATATGAGTCCACTATACCTACCTATATGCGGTATTTCTGTGTTGTTCTAAGCAAATTTGTATGTGCCATCTCTAATTTCAATATAAATTTCTCTTTTGTGTGCTCGTACCGCTCATGAAACGGTAGGGGGTGGCTGATATATTTCCATGCTAGATGTGTTATTCTCAAGATGAGTGTTTATTCACTTGTCATTGCATGAGAGTACGACAAAGGTATTAGGGATGCCCAGTCCCGAAATGAAAAATGAATTTACTTATGTTGTCAAATAATAAATTCCTTGGAAAGTGTTGGTATGGAAGGCACCCGTGGATACGGCTAGCCATGGAAAGTGAAAGTATGGTGGAAAAAGGAATAAACTCTATTTTCTGTTTGGGAACCGCCTATGATATATCTAGCATGGGAAGTATTGGGAACTACTCGATCATTTTCGTTGACAGGAAAAGCATGCCACCCAAAATGTTTTATCTCTACTTTTTTTCGTTTTGAGCTCTGGCACCTCTACAAATCCCTACTTCCCTCTACGAAGGGCCTTTCTTTTACTTTATGTAATTTTTATTTTGAGTCTCCATCTTCTCTTATAAAGCACCAACTAAGGGGCACTATGATCGTACTTGAGCATTGGGTGTAGCTAATATGCGAGTGTGTTTCATGAATGGATCAATGATTGAGCATAATGAGCTAGGGATAACTTGCTTTAGTGATGATATTTTGAAAGACATGGTTGCTTGTTGATATGCTTGAGCATTGAAATCTTCATGTCAAAACTAGACTATTGCTTTGAATCATATAAAAGTCCAAATGTCCATGCTACAAAGAAAATAATATGTGATGAACATGTTAGGCAGCGTTCCACATCAAAAATTCTGTTTTTATCATTTACCTACTCGAGGACGAGCAGGAATTAAGCTTGGGGATGCTGATACATCTCCAACGTATCTATAATTTTTGATTGTTCCATGCTGTTATATTATCATTCTTGGATGTTTTACAATCATTTTATAGCAACTCTATATCATTTTTTGGGACTAACCTATTGACATAGTGCCCAGTGCTAGTTGCTGTTTTTTGCTTGTTTTTTACTTCGCAGGAAATCAATACCAAACGGAGCCCAAACGCAGTGAAACTTTTTGGTGATTTTTTCTGGACCAGAAGACACAAGTTGGGCCAAGAAAGTACCTGAGGGGGGCTCCAAGGGGAGCACAACCCACCAGGGCGCGCCTGGGGGCCCAGGCGCGCCCAGGTGGGTTGTGCCCACCTCGGCCGCCTCCCGCACCGCCTCTTTGCTCTATAAATATCCCAATATTCCGAAAACCCTAGGGGAGTCGACGAAAATCAATTCCAGCCGCCGCAAGTTCCAGAAACCACAGGTCCAATCTAGACACCATCACGGAGGGGTTCATCATCCTCATTGGTGCCTCTCCGATGATGCGTGAGTAGTTCATTGTAGACCTACGGGTCCGTAGGTAGTAGCTAGATGGCTTCCTCTCTCTCTTTTGATTCTCAATGCAATGGTCTCTTGGAGATCTATTTGATGTAACTCTTTTTGCGGTGTGTTTGTTGGGATCCGATGAACTTTGAGTTTATGATCAGATCTATGTTTTTATCCATGAAAGTTATTTGAGTCTTTTGATCTCTTATATGCATGATTACTTATAGCCTCGTATTTCTTCTTCGAATCTTTGGTTTAGTTAGGCCAACTAGATCGATTTTTCTTGCCATGGGAAGAGGTGCTTTGTGATGGGTTCGATCTTACGGTGCTTGATCCCAGTGACAGAAGGGGAACCGACACGTATGTATCGTTGCTATTAAGGATAACAATATGGGGTCTATTTCTACATAAATAGATCTTGTCTACATCATGTCATCGTTCTTATTGCATTACTCCGTTTCTCCATGAACTTAATACACTAGATGCATGCTGGATAGCGGTCGATGTGTGGAGTAATAGTAGTAGATGCAGGCAGGAGTCGGCCTACTAATCTTGGACGTGATGCCTATATAATGATCATTGTCTGGATATCATCATAATTATTTGAAGTTCTATCATTTGCCCAACAGTAATTTGTTTACCCACCGTATGCTATTTTTCTCGAGAGAAGCCACTAGTGAAATCTACGGCCCCCGGGTCTATTTTCTCATCATATACTTTCAGATCTATATTGCTATTTGCCTTTTTATTTATTTGCATCTTTTATTTTCAGATCTATATTATTAAAAACCCAAAAATACCTCGCTGAATTTTATTTGCTTTTATTTGCATCTATCAATCTATTACAACTTTCTCACGTCCGTTTGCCAATTTCTGGCGCCGTTACCCGAAAGGGATTGATAACCCCTTTAACACGTCGGGTTGCAAGTATTTGTTCTTTGTGTGCAGGTGCTGTTTACGTAGTGTTGCTTGGTTCTCCTACTGGTTCGATAACCTTGGTCTCATCATTGAGGGAAATACCTACCGTTGTTGTGCTGCATCATCCCTTCCTCTTTGGGGAAATACCGACGTAGTTCAAGCAAACATCACTCAGCTCTCTTAGGATGGCCCTCAGGATACAAAGGTTGCTGAGTCATTTTACCACCTCTAGTCACAACCCTAACAGCATTATCATTGTTCTTACTATTCAACTCATTAAGCAAATCATCCTGTGCCTTAAGTACTTGTTCTACTTGAGTCTTAACCATGGAAGCATGTTTACTAATAATTTTTAGATCACTAACAGTTCTACTCATATAATCACCCAAGCAGTCAAGCATGTAAGCATTACGTTTCAATTGTCTACTAACATAAGCATTGAAATTTTCTTGTTTAACAATAAAATTATCAAACTCATCCAAGCATTGACTAGCAGACTTATTATAAGGGATATCACCTTCATCAAATCTATCGAGAGAATTTACCTCTACTACCTGTGTCGGTTTATCAAGACCATGTATTTATTCAATAGGTGGTAAATTCTTAACATCTTCAGCTTTAATACCTTTTTCTTTCATAGATTTCTTTGCCTCTTGCATATCTTCAGGACTGAGGAATAGAATACCTCTTTTCTTCGGAGTTGGCTTAGGAGTTGGTTCAGGAAGTGTCCAATCATTATCATTACTCAATATATTATTTAATAGCAATTCAGCTTGCTCAACAGTTCGTTCCCTGAAAACACAACCAGCACAACTATCTAGGTGGTCCCTAGAATCATCGGTTAGTCCATTATAAAAGATATCAAATACTTCATTTTTCTTAAGAGGATGATCAGGCAAAGCATTAAGTAACTGGAGAAGCCTCCCCCAAGCTTGTGGGAGACTCTCTTCTTCAGACTGCACAAAGTTAAATATTTCCTTTAAAGCAGCTTGTTTCTTATGAGCAGGGAAATATTTTTCAGAGAAGTAGTAAATCATATCCTGGGGACTACGCACACAACCAGGAGCAAGAGAATTAGACCACAACTTAGCATCACCCTTTAATGAGAAAGGAAACAACTTAAGAATATAGTAATAGTGAATTTTTTCTCATGAGCAAATAGGGTGGCTATATCATTCAACTTAGTAAGATGTGCCACAACAGTTTCAGATTCATAACCATGAAAAGGATCAGATTCAACCAAAGTAATTAACTCAGGATCAACAGAGAATTCATAATCCTTATTAGTAACAAAGATAGGTGAAGTAGCAAAACTTAGGATCATATTGCATTCTAGCATTCAAAGATTTTTCTTTCCACTTGCATAATAATTTCTTAAGATCATATCTATCCTTACAAGCAAGAAAGTCCCTAGCTACCTCTCCATCCATAACATAACCCTCAGGTATAACAGGCAATTCATATCTAGGAGAGCTATGTCTAGCAGGTGTCTCAAAGTGTTCAATTTCAATAATTTCATCAGTTTCAGAAATATCATCATCTTCAGCATAATCAATAGTTCTAACTCTAGCAAGATGTTCATCAAGTAATTCACCCAGTGGCACAGTTTTATCAAGCAGAGTAGTAGCATCATAAGCATCATTCATAGCAGAAGTAGCATCATCAATTACTTGCGATATATCAGAATCAATAGCAGGTGTAGGTGTCGCAAGCTTACTCAAACAGAAGATGAATCAAGTGCAGAGCTAGATGGCAGTTCCTTACCTCCCCTCGTAGTAGAGGGATAGATCGTAGTTTTGGTATCTTTCAAATTCTTCATAGTGATCAACAGATATAAATCCCAAGTGACTCAGAGAATAGAGCTATGCTCCCCGGCAACGGCGCCAGAAAAAGGTCTTGATAACCCACAAGTATAGGGGATCGCAACAGTTTTCGAGGGTAGAGTATTCAACCCAAATTTATTGATTCGACACAAGGGGAGCCAAAGAATATTCTCAAGTATTAGCAGCTGAGTTGTCAATTCAACCACACCTGAAAGACTTAATATCTGCAGCAAAGTATTTAGTAGCAAAGTAGTATGGAAGTAACGGTAACGGTGGCAAAAGTAACAGTAGCAGTTTTGTAGTAATTGTAATAGCGGCAACGGCAAAGTAACGTAGCAAAGATCAATATGTGAAAAGCTCGTAGGCAATGGATCAATGATGGATAATTATGTCGGATGACATTCATCATGCAACAGTTATAACCAAGGGTGACACAGAACTAGCTCCAATTCATCAATGTAATGTAGGCATGTATTCCGAATATAGTCATACGTGCTTATGGAAAAGAACTTGCATGACATCTTTTGCCCTACCCTTCCGTGGCAGCGGGGTCCTAATGGAAACTAAGGGATATTAAGGCCTCCTTTTAATAGAGAACCGGACCAAAGCATTAGCACTTAGTGAATACATGAGCTCCTCAAACTACGGTAATCACCGGAAAGAATCCCAATTATTGTCACCTTGGGGTATGCGGATCAAAACACATAATAGGTGTCTACAACTTGCAAGATAGGATCAAGAACACATATATATTCATGAAAACATAATAGGTTCAGATCTGAAATCATGGCACTCGGGCCCTAGTGACAAGCATTAAGCATAGCAAAGTCATAGCAACATCAATCTCAGAACATAGTGGATACTAGGGATCAAACCCTAACAAAACTAACTCGATTACATGATAAATCTCATCCAACCCATCACCGTCCAGCAAGCCTACGATGGAATTACTCACGCACGGCGGTGAGCATCATGAAATTGGTGATGGAGGAAGATTGGTGATGATGATGGCGATGATTTTCCCTCTCCGGAGCCCCGAACGGACTCCACATCTGCCCTCCCGATGAAGAACAGGAGGTGGCGGCGGCTCCGTATCGTAAAACGTGATGAATCCTTCTCTCTTCTTTTTTTCTCCCCGAAAGTGAATATATAGAGTTGGAGTTGAGGTCGGTGGAGGTCCAGGGGACCCACAAGGCAGGGGGACGCGCCCTAGGGGGGGCGCCCTCCACCCTTGTGGACAGTCGGTGGGTCCCCTCTGGTTGATTCTTTCGCCAATATTTTTTATTTATTCCAAAAATATTCTTCGTGAAGTTTCAGGTCATTCCGAGAACTTTTATTTCTGCACAAAAATAACACAAAGGCAATTCTGCTGAAAACAGCGTCAGTCCGGGTTAGTTCCATTCAAATCATGCAAATTAGAGTCCAAAACAAGGGCAAAAGAGTTTGGAAAAATAGATACGACGGAGACGTATCAGACACAAACACTGAAGGAAATATGCCCTAGAGGCAATAATAAAGTTGTTATATTATATTTCCTTATTCATGATAAAGGTTTATTATTCATGCTAAAATTGTATTGATCGGAAACTTAAATACACGTGTGAATACATAAACAAATACCGTGTCCCTAGTAAGCCTCTACTAGACTAGCTCGTTGATCAAAGATGGTTAAGGTTTCCTAACCATGGACATCTGTTGTCATTTGATAGCAGGATCACATCATTAGGAGAATGATGTGATGGACAAGACCCATCCGTTAGCTTAGCATAATGATTGTTCAGTTTATTGCTATTGCTTTCTTCATGTCAAATACATATTCCTCCGACTATGATATTATGCAACTCCCGGATACCAGAGGAATACCTTGTGTGCTATCAAACATCACAACATAACTGGGTGATTATAAAGATGCTCTATAGGTATCTTCGAAGGTGTTTGTTGAGGTGGCATAGATCAAGATTAGGATTTGTCACTCTGAGTATCGGAGAGGTATCTCTGGGCCCTCTCGGTAATACACATCATAAAGCTTGCAAGCAAATGACTAAGGAGTTAGTTACGAGATGATGTATTACGAAATGAGTAAAGAGACTTGCCGGTAACGAGATTGAACTAGGTATGAAGATACCGACGATCAAATTTCGGGCAAGTAACATACCGATGGACAAAGAGAATTACGTATGTTGTCATAAAGGTTCGACCGATAAAGATCTTCGTAGAATAAATAGGAGCCAATATGGGCATCCAGGTTCCGCTATTGGTTATTGACCGGAGAGGTGTCTCGGTCATGTCTACATAGTTCTCGAACCCGTAGGGTCCGCACGCTTAACGTTCGTTGACGATATAGTGTTATATGAGTTATGTGAATTGGTAACCGAATGTTGTTCGGAGTCCCGGATGAGATCCCGGACGTCACGAGGAGTCTCGAAATGGTCGAGAGGTAAGGATTTATATATGGGAAGTCATATTTTGGGTTCCGGAAAAAGGTGCAGTTTTTTTCGGTATTGTACAAGGAAGCTTCCAGAAGGTTCCGGAGGATTCCGGAGGGGTCCGAAAGTCCACAAGTGGGTCCACCACGTCCCAAGGGCTGGCATGGGCTAAGGGGAGGCGCCATGGCCTTATTGGGCCAGGCGCACCAAGTCCTCAAAAGCCCACGCAGCTAGGGAAGGAAAAAGGGAGAGTCCTAGTAGGAATAGGATTGGACTTTGGAGTCCAAGTCCACGTGTGTACTATTCATGGTTATTGTTCATGTGGCACTATTCCTTCTACTCCAAGCCCCTACACATATATAAATAGAGGAGAGGGGGCGCCCCAAAGAGACACAACATTGTCTTAGCCGTGTGCGGCGCCTCCCTCCACAGTTCCGTCCCTCGGTCATGTTTTTGTAGTGCTTGGGTGAAGCCCTGCGGAGATAGCATCACCATCACCGTCACATGCCGTCGTGCTGCCGGAACTCATCCACTACCTCGCCATATTGTTGGATCAAGAAGTCGAGGACGTCACCGAGCTGAACGTGTGCTGAACGCGGAGGTGCCGTACGTTCGATGCTCGGTCGGTTGGATCATGAAGTTGTTCGACGACATCAACCGCGTTGTTCTAATGCTTCCGCTTATGGTCTACGAGGGTACGTAGACACACTCCCCCTCTCATAGCTATGCATCTCCATGGATAGATCTTGCGTGTGCGTAGAAATTTTTCGTTTTCCATGCAACGTTCCCCAACAGTGGTATCATGAGCCAGGTCTATGCGTAGATGATTTGCACGAGTAGAACACAAAGAGTTGTGGGCGGTGATAGTCATACTGCTTACCACCAATGTCTTATTTTGATTTGGCGGTATTGTGGGATGAAGCGGCCCGGACCAACCTTACATGTCCACGTACATGAGACCGGTTCCACCGACAGACATGCAACTAGTTTTGCATAAAGGTGGCTGGCGGGTGTCTGTTTCTCCTACTTTAGTTGAATCAAATTTGACTACGGCCAGTCCTTGAAGAAGGTTAAAACAGCAAACTTGACGAATCACCGTTGTGGTTTTTGCCGTAGGTAAGAACGGTTCTTGCGAGAAACCCGTAGCAGCCACGTAAAACTTGCAACAACAAAGTAGAGGACGTCTAACTTGTTTTTGCAGGGTATGTTGTGATATGATATGGTCAAGACATGATGTGATATACGTTATTGTATGAGATGATCATGTTTTGTAAGATATCAGGCAACCGACAGGAGCCTTATGGTTGTCTCTTTATTGTATGAAATGCAAACGCCATGTAATTGCTTTACTTTATCGCTATGAGTTAGCAATAGTTGGCGAGACGACCACGATGCAACGATGGAGATCAAGGTGTCAAGCCGGTGACAATGGAGATCATGACGATGCTTTGGAGATGGAGATCAAAAGCACGAGATGATGATGGCCATATCATGTCACATATTTTGATTGCATGTGATGTTTATCTTTTATGCATCTTATTTTGCTTAGTACGGCGGTAGCATTATAAGATGATCCCTTCACTAAATTTCAAGGTAAAAGTGTTCTTCCTGAGTATGCATCGTTGCTACAGTTAGTCGTGTTGAGACACCACATGATGATCGGGTGTGATAGACTCTACGTTCACATACAACGGGTGTAAGACAGTTTTGCACATGCAGAATACTTGGGTTAAACTTGACGAGCCTAGCATGTACAGACATGGCCTCGGAACACTGGAGATCGAAAGATCGAACGTGAATCATATAGTAGATATGATCAACATAGGGATGTTCACCATTGATGACTACCCCATCTCACGTGATGATCGGACATGGGTTAGTTGATTTGGATCACGTATCACTTAGATGACTTGAGGGATGTCTATTTAAGTGGGAGTTCTTAAGTAATTTGATTAATTGAACTTAATTTATCATGAACTTAGTCCTGATAGTATTTGCATATCTATGTTGTAGATCAATGGCCCGTGCTACCGTTCCCCTGAATTTTAATGCGTTCCTAGAGAAAGCTAAGTTGAAAGATGATGGTAGCAACTACACGGACTGGGTCCGTAACTTGAGGATTATCCTCATTGCTGCACAGAAGAATTATGTCCTTGATGCACCGCTAGGTGAAAGGCCTGCTGCAGGAGTAGAAGCTGATGTTTTGAACGTCTGGCAAGCTCGATCTGATGACTACTCGATAGTTCAGTGTGCCATGCTTTACGGCTTAGAACCGGGACTTCAAAGACGTTTCGAACGTCATGGAGCATATGAGATGTTCCAAGAGTTGAAGTTAATATTTCAAGCAAATGCCTGGGTTGAGAGATATGAAGTCTCCAGCAAGTTCTATAGCTGCAAGATGGAGGAGAACAGTTCTGTCAGTGAACACATACTCAAAATGTCTGGGTATTATAATCACTTGACTTAGCTGGGAGTTGATCTTCCAGTTGATTGTATCATTGACAGAGTTTTTCAATCACTGCCACCAAGCTATAAAGGCTACGTGATGAACTATAATATGCAAGGGATGAACAAAACAATTCCCGAGCTCTTCGCGATGCTTAAGGCCGCGGAGGTGGAAATCAAGAAGGAGCATCAAGTGTTGATGGTTAACAAGACCAGTAGTTTCAAGAAAAAGGGCAAGGGAAAGAAAGGGAACTTCAAGAAGAATGGCAAGCAAGTTGCCACTCCCGGGAAGAAGCCCAAAGCTGGACCTAAGCCTAAAACTGAGTGCTTCTACTGCAAAGGGACTGGTCACTGGAAGCGGAACTGCCCCAAGTATTTGGCAGATAAGAAGGATGGCAAAGTGAATAAAGGTATATTTGATATACATGTTATTGATGTGTACCTTACTAATGCTCGTAGCAGCGGCTGGGTATTTGATACTGGTTCGGTTGCTCATATTTGTAACTCGAAACAGGAGCTGCGGATTAAACGAAGATTGGCTAAGGACGAGGTGACGATGCGCGTCGGGAATGGTTCCAAGGTCGATGTGATCGCCGTCGGCACGCTACCTCTACATCTACCTTCGGGATTAGTTTTAGACCTGAATAATTGTTATTTTGGTGCCAGCGTTGAGCATGAACATTATATCTGGATCTTGTTTAATGTGAGACGGTTATTCATTTAAGTCAGAGAATAATGGTTGTTCTATTTATATGAATAATATCTTTTATGGTCATGCACCCTTGAAGATTGGTCTATTCTTGTTGAATCTCGATTGTAGTGATACACATATTCATAATATTGATGCCAAAAGATGCAAAGTTGATAATGATAGTGCAACATATTTGTGGCACTGCCGTTTAGGTCATATTGGTGTAAAGCGCATGAAGAAACTCCATGCAGATGGACTTTTGTAATCACTTGATTATGAATCATTTGATACTTGCGAACCATGCCTCATGGGCAAGATGACTAAAACTCCGTTCTCCGGAACAATGGAGCGAGCCAATGACTTATTGGAAATAATACATACCGATGTATG
The DNA here is from genome assembly GCA_011799875.1 of Thinopyrum elongatum. NCBI lineage: Eukaryota > Viridiplantae > Streptophyta > Magnoliopsida > Poales > Poaceae > Thinopyrum > Thinopyrum elongatum. The sequence goes on along the minus strand of CM022300.1, from coordinate 17,117,909 downwards.
CGGTCCGATGAGTGTTGAGGCACGCGGCGAGTATCGTTATTTTCTGACCTTCACAGATGATTTGAGTAGATATGGGTATATCTACTTAATGAAACACAAGTCTGAAACATTTGAAAAGTTCAAAGAATTTCAGAGTGAAGTGGAAAATCATCGTAACAAGAAAATAAAGTTTCTACGATCTGATCGCGGAGGCGAATATTTGAGTTACGAGTTTGGCCTTCATTTAAAACAATGTGGAATTATTTCACAACTCACGCCACCTGGAACACCACAGCGTAATGGTGTATCCGAACGTCGTAACCGTACTTTATTAGATATGGTGCGTTCTATGATGTCTCTTACCGATTTACCACTATCGTTTTGGGGTCATGCATTAGAGACAACTTCATTCACGTTAAATAGGGCACCGTCTAAATCCGTTGAGATGACACCGTATGAACTGTGGTTTGGCAAGAAACCTAAGCTGTCGTTTCTTAAAGTTTGGGGATGCGACGCTTATGTAAAAAGGCTTAACCTGATAAGCTCGAACCTAAATCAGAGAAGTGCGTCTTCATAGGATACCCTAAGGAAACAATTGGGTACACCTTCTACCACAGATCCAAAGGCAAAATCTTTGTTGCTAAGAATGGGTCATTTCTAGAGAAGGAGTTTCTCTCAAAAGAAGTGAGTGAGAGGAAAGTAGAACTTGATAAGGTAATTGTACCTTCTCTCGAATTGGAAAGTAGCACATCACAGAAAACCATTTTCGTGATGCCTACACGAACTAGAGAGGAAGATAATGATAAAGATCATGAAACTTCAGATCAAGTTGCTACTGAACCTCGTAGGTCAACCAGAGCACGATCCGCACCAGAATGGTATAGTAATCCTGTCCTGGAAGTCATGTTACTAGACCAAGGTGAACCTACAAACTATGAAGAAGCTATGATGAGCCCAAATTCCAACAGATGGCTTGAGGCCATGAAATCTGAGATAGGATCCATGTATGAGAACAAAGTGTGGACTTTGGTGGATTTGCCCGATGATCGGCAAGCCATAGAAAATAAATGGATCTTCAAGAAGAAGACTGACGCTGATGGTAATGTTACTGTCTACAAAGCTCGACTTGTCGCAAAAGGTTTTCAACAAGTTCAAGGGGTTGACTACGATGGGACTTTCTCACTCGTAGCGATGCTTAAGTCCGTCCGAATCATGTTAGCAATTGCCACATTTTATGATTATGAAATCTGGCAAATGGACGTCAAAACTGCATTTCTTAATGGATTTCTTAAAGAAGAGTTGTATATGATGCAACCAGAAGGTTTTGTCGATCCTAAAGGTGCTAACAAAGTGTACAAACTCCAGCGATCCATCTATGGACTGGTGCAAGCATCTCGGAGTTGGAATATACGCTTTGATGAGGTGATCAAAGCATATGGTTTTATACAGACTTTCGGTGAAGCCTGTATTTACAAGAAAGTGAGTGGGAGCTCTGTAGCATTTCTAATGTTATATGTAGATGACATATTGTTGGTTGGAAATGATATAGAATTTCTGGATAGCATAAAAGGATACTTGAATAAGAGTTTTTCAATGAAATACCTCGGTGAAGCTGCCTATATATTGGGCATCAAGATCTATAGAGATAGATCAAGACGCTTAATAGGACTTTCACAAAGCACATACCTTGACAAAGTTTTGAAGAAGTTCAAAATGGATCAGTCAAAGAAAGGGTTCTTGCCCGTGTTACAAGGTGTGAAGTTGAGCCAAACTCAAAGCCCGACCACTGCAGAAGATAGAGAGAAAATAAAAGTCATTACCTATGCCTCAGCCATAGGTTCTATCATGTATGCTATGCTGTGTACCAGACCTGATGTGTGCCTTGCCATAAGTTTGGCAGGGAGGTACCAAAGTAATCCAGGAGTGGATCACTGGACATCGGTCAAGAACATCCTGAAGTACCTGAAAAGAACCAAGGATATGTTTCTCGTTTATGGAGGTGACAAAGAGCTCGTCGTAAATGGTTACGTCGATGCTAGCTTTGACACTGATTCGGATGACTCTAAGTCACAAACCGGATACATATTTATATTGAATGGTGGAACTGTCAGTTGGTGCAGTTCCAAGCAGAGCGTCGTGCGGGATCTACGTGTGAAGCGGAGTACATAGCTGCTTCGGAAGCAGCAAATGAAGGAGTCTGGATGAAGGAGTTCATATCCGATCTGGGTGTAATACCTAGTGCATCGGGTCCAATAAAAATCTTTTGTGACAACACTGGAGCAATTGCCTTGGCGAAGGAATCCAGGTTTCACAAGAGAACCAAACACATCAAGAGACGCTTCAACTACATTCGTGAACAAGTCAAGGATGGAGACATAGAAATTTGCAAGATACATACGGATCTGAATGTGGCAGACCCGTTGACTAAGCCTCTTCCGCGAGCAAAACATGATCAGCACCAAGACTCCATGGGTGTTAGATTCATTACAATGTAATCTAGATTATTGACTCTAGTGCAAGTGGGAGACTGAAGGAAATATGCCCTAGAGGCAATAATAAAGTTATTATTTTATATTTCCTTATTCATGATAAAAGTTTATTATTCATGCTAAAATTGTATTGATTAGAAACTTAAATACACGTGTGAATACATAAACAAATACCGTGTCCCTAGTAAGCCTCTACTAGACTAGCTCGTTGATCAAAGATGGTTAAGGTTTCCTAACCATGGACATGTGTTGTCATTTGATAACGGGATCACATCATTAGGAGAATGATGTGATGGACAAGACCCATCCGTTAGCTTAGCATAATGATCGTTCAGTTTATGGCTATTGCTTTCTTCATGTCAAATACATATTCCTCCGACTATGATATTATGCAACTCCCGGATACCGGAGGAATACCTTGTGTGCTATCAAACGTCACAACGTAACTGGGTGATTATAAAGATGCTCTACAGGTATCTCCGAAGGTGTTTGTTGAGCTGGCATAGATCAAGATTAGGATTTGTCACTCTGAGTATCGGAGAGGTATCTCTGGGCCCTCTCGGTAATACACATCATAAAGCTTGCAAGCAAATGACTAAGGAGTTAGTTACGAGATGATGTATTACGGAACGAGTAAAGATACTTGCCGGTATCGGTAACGAGATTGAACTAGGTATGAAGATACCGACGATCAAATCTCGGGCAAGTAACATACCGATGGACAAAGGGAATTACGTATGTTGACATAACGGTTCGACCGATAAAGATCTTTGTAGAATAAGTAGGAGCCAATATGGGCATCCAGGTTCCGCTATTGGTTATTAACCGGAGAGGTGTCTCGGTCATGTCTACATAGTTCTCGAACCCGTAGGGTCCGCACGCTTAACGTTCGTTGACGATATAGTGTTATATGAGTTATGTGAATTGGTAACCGAATGTTGTTCGGAGTCCCGGATGAGATCTCGGACGTCACGAGGAGTCTCGGAATGGTCGAGAGGTAAAGATTTATATATGGGAAGTCATATTTTGGGTTCCGGAAAAAGGTGCAGTTTTTTTCGGTATTATACCGGGAAGCTTCCAGAAGGTTTCGGAGGATTCCGGAGAGGTCTGGAAGTCCACAAGTGGGTCCACCACGTCCCAAGGGCTGGCATGGGCTAAGGGGAGGCGCCCTGGCCTTATTGGGCCAGGCGCACCAAGTCCTCAAAAGCCCACGCAGCTAGGGAAGGAAAAAGGGAGAGTCCTAGTAGGAATAGGGTTGGACTTTGGAGTCCAAGTCCATGTGTTTACTATTCATGGTTACTGTTCATATGGCACTATTCCTTCTACTCCAAGCCCCTACACATATATAAATAGAGGAGAGGGGGCGCCCAAAGAGACACAACATTGTCTTAGCCGTGTGCGGCGCCCCCCTCCACAGTTCCGTCCCTCGGTCATATTTTCGTAGTGCTTGGGCGAAGCCTTGCGGAGATAGCATCACCATCACCGTCACCGCGCCGTCGTGCTGCCGGAACTCATCCACTACCTCGCCGTCTTGCTGGATCAAGAAGTCGAGGACGTCACCGAGCTGAACGTGTGTTGAACGCGGAGGTGCCGTACGTTCGGTGCTCGGTCGGTTGGATCGTGAAGTTGTTCGACGACATCAACCGGGTTGTTCTAACACTTCCGCTTACAGTCTACGAGGGTACGTAGACACACTCCCCCTCTCGTAGCTATGCATCTCCATGGATAGATCTTGCGTGTGCGTAGAATTTTTTTTGTTTTCCATGCAACGTTCCCCAACAAACACAACATAAGTTGGGGACGCTAACATTAAGGCGAAAGTGTCACGATCTTTACACACCCCTGTGGGGCCCTTCATGACTTTTGCGCCGGAATGAAACGAAAGGAAAGGGCCTCCAGAAGATCGCGACCCAGGCGGTGTCGCCCATGACGCCTGGCCGGCGCCATTCCTCCCTCAAGCCCGAGCGCAGCGGCGCGGCGGCTCGTAGCTGTCGTCGTCGCTTAAGCTTGGTTCGGAGGAGGCGTCGCTGCTGCTGGAGGAGTCGCGGGCAAGGCCAAGGGCAAGTTCACCGCCGGTGGCCTCGCCGCCTCGATCGCCTCCCCTGGGGCAGCACCCAGACGTTGGCCGTCCTCTCCGAAGACCTTGAAGAAGAGCGTTAACGCCCCGTCAAGCGCCACGCGTCAGCCTGGCCCGCAGGCGATTGGGGCCCGCGGCGCTTCGCCCTTGCCCTTTGGCTTCGCCTCGAAGCCAAGTCCGAGCGCGCTTTGGGCCCGGGGGCTACTGTCGGCGTTCTGGGAACCAGGGTACCCAGACTTGGTACGGCCCATCTACGGCACAAACAAGAAAAGACCCTCGCGAGGGGCCAAGCCTCGCGAGGCAGACGGCGCCAAGACCTCCTGAGGGAGCGGCCACCCCTGGGCTGCTCCTGAGGAGCGGAGTTTCCTATGCAGGTGCCCAACCTCATGATGTTGCGGTGACGTAAGCCATGACGACCAAGGCCAGGCGGGCTCCAGCGGGTGCAGAGGAGCAGGTTTCCTCTTTGGTGCTAAGGAGGCAAGCGCAGGCGCGGGGTCCCGAGGAATCAGCCAAAGGTTTCCATTCCCGTGCAACGAGGCCAAGACCGCCAGGACGGCAGGATGGATGTCATCACCGAGCCCACCACGGCGTCACGACCAGAAGCTTTGCAGGCGAAGACCACCTTTCATTAGGATAAGATGTACTACTTGTCCCCTTTCAAATTGGCCGTTGTGGAATCCCTTCCCGCCTTCATTTTCGGGGAAGAGGACCAAGGCCGCTATATATAGGTTAGCCACCACCATAGAAGGGAGGGGGGGACCCGACCCGATCGGACCTAGAACAACTCACCCACACCAGAGCAAGCCTCGCGAGCTTGTTCATCCTCTGTACTAGTTCATCCTCAACCCCTCGTGAGGCTAATCCACCACAAAGCAGGAGTAGGGTATTACACCGCAAGGTGGCCCGAACTTGGGTAACTGCCGTGTCCATCTTCTTCCCTGTTCTTCGAGCTAGGCTGTAGGGCGGCGTGTTCGGTTGGCTGGATAGGTTGAGTTCTTCGCACATGCCCCAGAGTTCGAACCTTCTTTGGGTCTGCGGAGCCCTGAATCCGACAACCTCTGGACCTTAAACCTAGCCAGTCTATCGCCAGATGCGCTGCTAGAAAATGGACACCTTCTTCACCCCCTCATGAATGCAATTAAATGCCTTCCATATATTCTTGTGTATGAATTTAGGTAACCAATTTTTTCCAACCAAGTAAATTTTATATAAATTCAAATATTTGGATCTAAATCGTGTTCTATCTTCACCCCGCTTGCCTTTTTAGATATCTAAACCCTAAACTAGCCATCCACCTATTTCTCAAACGCGTGGCCAAGTGGCACTCGCCATCTATCCTTCTTGCCCTAATTTTTCGCCCCGCCACCATTGTTGTAAATGTCATTTCCTTGTCTCTCATGCCTCCAAGCGCCTGCTTAAGCTATCTCCACCATATTCAACCGCTCACCTAAGTCGCCGCAAACTCCCTTGGACGCAACACATATATGTTATTCAGATTCTAATCTATGTAGTTAATTTAAATTTACTAGAAATGGCTTAGCTTAAACTTGAATCTGGTTCATATCTCCCTGTTGCTAGACCTCTGAACCTTAAACCTAGGCAGCCTATCACCACGTGCGCCGCTAGGAAACGGACACCTTCTTTCTCCCTCATGAATGCAATTCAATGGCCTTCTGTATAGTCGTTTGTGTGAATTTAGGCAACAAACCTTTTGCTAGCCGAGCAAATTTTCTATAAATTCAAATCAATCTTTGGACCGTTGGATCTGAATTGGGCTCTATCTTCACCCCTTTTCCCGGTTGTCTAGATCTCTAAACCCTAACAGTAGCCAATCCACCAATTTCTCAAACGCGCCGCCGGGCGTAGCCACCCACCCATTTCTCAAACGCGCCGCTTGCTCGCCTTATATCGTTTTTGCCCTCATTTATCACTGCTCCACCATAGTCGTAGTCTGGTAGATGTCATCTCCTTGTCTCAAATGTCTCCACGCGTCCGATTAACCATCTCCGCCATCTCCCACCGCTCACCTAAGTCGCCGCAACCCCCCTTGGTCGCAGCCGATATGTCTTGTTCAAATTCTAATCTATGTATTTAATTTCAAGCATTGATATGCAATACTAGGGACTGTTTTTTTCTTCTTGTTGAGCAACTGATCCAACAGTTTGAGCAAAAAGCTAACTGAACAAAAGAAGGGGAACAAAAAAGAAAGATGAAGAAAATAAAGCTAGGAAAAGTCGAGCCTACTCTAAAACTATTCCTCCCCGCATCACGAAAAGTTGACGCAGACGCTGCCGTTCTTGGCGCATCCGCACGACGGGCACGCCTGCGCCGAGGCCGCGCACGGCGCGCACACGCAGAGGTGCCGGCACGGCAGCAGCAGCACCTCGGCCGCGCCGTCGCCGCACCCCTTGCACCTCCCTACCCCTGTCGGGGCCAGCGTGCCCACCTCGGCCTCCTCCTCCGCGCAGACGGGCACCTGGTTCTCTCCCCAGCAGCACGACTCGGCGTCGTCCTGGCCCTGGCCGTCGCCGCCGCCGCCGCCGCGGACCGCCTGCGCGTCGAGCACCCGCTGGAGGTCGGCGCGGAGCACGCTGGCGGCGGCCTCGTGGGACTGCGCGACGTCGCGCCACATCTGCGCCTCCATGTAGAAGCTCCTGAGGCGCTCCTCCAGCGCCCAGTTCATGCCCCGGACCCGCTCGATCTCGTCGTCCTTGGCCTTGAGCCGCTTCGCCGCCCTGGCCTCCACGGTGGAGACGATCAGCCGCAGGTGGCTCCGCCTCTGCTCCGCCAGAGCAGCCCACATCTTTCTCGCCTGCATCATGCATCCACCACGGTTAACAACAAACAAACAAAGAAAGGCCAGAGAAAAGCCTGATCAAACGCGGCGATTAATTTGAATTTGATCACGGGACTTACATGTCTGTGCAGGATGTGGTCGACGGCGACGGCCTGCTGTTGCGCGTGGGTCGCGAGAACTTCGCCGAGCACCGCCGCCCCCTCGTCGACGCGCCTCCGCTTGTTGTTGGTCATTTCCTGGGCGCCGTCGCCCTTCCTCGCCAGATCAACCGCGGCCAGCGCCAACAACTCCGAGTACTGGTCCGCGGCCGACGACGTCGGCGGCGGCGCGAAGATGTCCGCGTACGGCTGGCACCCAAACTGCTGGCCCGTCACCGCGGCGCCGTAGCAAGGCCCGCTCGCAGGCATGGCGGCGGAGGCGGAGGCGCCCGGCCGGTTGGCGAGCTGGTGGTGGCCGCCGCCGGTGGTGAGCAGCATGTGGCGCAGACGCTGCAGGTCCACGGCCATGGCGGTCGACGGGGCGCGCGCGTGGTCCGCTGCTGGCTCGCTGGCAGGCCGCGTGGGCGCGCGCCTATATATACACACAGGCAGCCAAGGCGATGCCGATGCGTCCCCGGAGTTAGTCAGAAGTGGGAGGTGAGGTCATGGACGGATCGGCGATGGATGGATGGAGGGCCGGGGTGGCGAGGAAAGAAGCAAGGAGGTCCGTCCCGTCCGTCCTCGGATGGCAGGCGGCCGAGTATTTATGGTGACCGGGCGCTCGCGGGTGGGTTTTGGTTGGCGTCCACGTTTCATGGCCGGGCCTCGGCCTCGAGTGAGATGAGAGGAGAGGAGAGAAAGCAACTGGCGATGAGATTGACCCCCGATTATCCTTCTCGTTTTCAGGGGCGATTTCCTTTTTTTTATGCCTTCCGTTTCAATCAACCTCCCTTTAATAATTTGATTTAATTTGGAGTGCTCTCCTAGCTAGAAACCAAGAATATATATATATATATATTCGCCGAGTGTTACCTTATGCACAAGAGTCTGCAACCAACGCATGCATATATACATGGGTTGATTTTGCAAAAGGAGACCAAATCATCGTCGTCATCGTTTAAGTTAGTATGTTGTGGCGCCAAATTAGCACGCGTCGTTGGGGCTACTTTGGTGGATCTGCACGAATCTTGGGGCGTAAGGAAACCCACAAACAAAGGAAAACAAATTACCACGCGCTTCCCTCCGGTCTCCCTCTGGACTTGGTAAAGCGCCGTGGTTAGCGGAGGGCAATTCGGAGAAGGAGGAAACTGCATGCATGCATGCATGCGTTTGGCGCGTACGTCCAAGCACTGCATCTGCATGGAACGCATGCACGTACTTTAATGTGCTGAGATATATATTAGGCGTTTTTTTGGCTGGCTAGCTGTAGACAGTTTTTTGAGGGGGATAAACATCTCATACTATAAATATAGGATAGGAAAATAATAATAAGGGAGTAAGTTACAGCGTAGAGGCAGAGACGAGGGCTCAAAATTAGCTAGCAAGGAAATGAATGAGCTAGAGTAATTGATTCTTGCCTGTATACATTGGTGCAAATCCGGCCGATCGATCTGTACGTTTAATTTGGACGAAAACTACGTACGTACGACAGCTTTTTGATTTAATTTGATTTCCAAAAAAGATCTCTACTGTCGGAATTCCAGGGTAGGTAATATTGAATCCGTCGGTCGTCTTCAATTGCGGGATATATACATGATAGTACTCACGTAACCTCGGCGGCAAAATAGAACCGACCACCAGCCATTCAAATACATGGCTTGTACAGGTGTTCAAAAAAAAAAAAACATGGCTTGCACAGCTTGTACAAATACGATCCAGATCTGCATGCCAACTCATCGCACGTACACTGAACAAACACATAAAAAAGTATCTTCGGCAAAAACATATTTTTTTAAAACAAACGGCCAAATCATTAACGTACGCACGTATCTATCTTTGGAGAGCAATAACGAACGGCCAAACAATCCGCGAACCGAATCCCTATTAGCGTGTTTGGCAATATTTGGGAAGGGGAATGGGAGTTTAGAGAAGGGAGTTGTGTTGAGATTAGACATGGGATGAGCCATTTTATTTCCAATCCTCTGTTTGATGCGTGATAGGAATTATGTGTGAGAATATAAGGAGAAATTGTACTCCCTTGTTTGGTTCGTGGGAATTGACATGGGACTAGACAAGGAAAGTTAGGATGAAGGGTTAATATTGACTCACTAAAACAATTCCCATCCAACTCCCACCCCCCTCCCCTGTTAATAAAATGGTGGGAGTTGGAGTCTCAAGTCCTATGCCTATTCCCTTGTGAATTTCCAATGCCTCCAACCAAACAATAAATTTGAAGTCTCGTACCGTTTCAATTCCTATTCCTTAACTCTAATTACCACCAACCAAACACGCTATATATGTATCCGGAGAGCACTGGAATTAATCAATCGATTGCAGTTTTCGCTTCCCATGCATTAATCTCTTACATTATTCTTGCCATGGACCATTTTTTAGAGAGATCTCCAATGGACCTTTGTGCGCAAGGAAACAAGGCGCGCATTATTCAAGAGGGAGCACTACGCGGATAATTTCACGGAGACGTTTCGTCTTCTTCTAGAAAAGAAGGACGAGAGAGCTGACGCACGCAGGGAGAGCGGGAAAGGAGAAGGAACGGAACAGCTTTCAAGGAAACGCATGCGGACGGGAGAGAGATGATCGGACGGACGGACGGGCGGCGTGCGTGCGTGTCGCGCGCGGCGCGAATAGCTCCACGTGGAGCGTGCTGGCACCTGGCTCCGGCGCCACCGATCGATCTGGACGAAAGGTTTGACGTGTCCCGAGACGCGCCGCGCCTGCCGGGCCGGCGACGTGGCACTTGCCATGTCACACACACTTTTTTCTTAAATTTTTTTAATACATACGCACACGCTCACATACACGCACAACCTATTGTTATGAGCATCTCTGAGAGGCTGAGACGGCCGGTCTTGAGATTAATAATAAAGTCAACGCAGACGCCTCACTATCGATGAAATCGAAAGAATATTCCGCCTTTATGACACAATACTTGCCCGTCACGACTTTGGTTAGAAAGAAACTTGGAGGACCCAAATATCATCTTTAAGATTCCACTTATTCAGCTCACATGTTCTTCATTCTAAAACAGAAAAGATTTAACGTAGAACGTTGGTATGGTTTTTTTTTTTGCGAGAGAAGTTGGTATGGATTTTAAAGAGCCAACTAGAAATTCAAGCTCAAAATTATTTTTGGTTTGACTAGGAATGTTTGCGAACAAATTTGTATCTTGGAGAAATGCATGTACGAAAATGGCTTACTTTACGTCTGTTGTTATGATGCGCTTGTATCTTTTCAAACTTTCTGGCGAAATCTTGTCAGAGAGCGAGGAGCTCCCGGGTTGTAGCAAAAAAAATAAGAAAAGTTGATTTAGCTAAGGCGGGAAATCGGACCCAAAAATCACACAACATGTTTTTTTTTTTTTGCAAATGATCACACAACATGGTTGATTAAGAAAAATCAACTATCAGTCCAGGCACACCGTCCGATATATCTTTTCAATTTATAGGGTTTTCAGACGATTGGATACTCTTTTTTTAGGGGAAAAAAATTCACCCACTTAAATACTCATCCTGCTACAGTTCTTTGTTTTCTCTATGGTGTCGAACAACGTTTGATGCAAATTCCTGTAGTTTACGCTTAATTAACAGAGAGAACCCTAAGACAAGATGATGGTACTCACGTGCGCGAGCTATCGCAAGTTGACAAAAATTCGTAGTACATCGAGGCGGCTAACTCCATGACTTCTTTCTTTTCTTTCACGATGGAACTCTAGCCTAGTCGTCTAGGATATGTGAGACTTGGGAGAGTTCACCTCGTCTGCACAACCCTCCCCTCCTTGGACCGTTCCGGCGCATCAAACTTAGCGCTGCTTGTTCCCTAGTTTAATTTATTTACCAGTTTCTCATCAGGGGTACGCGGCGTATACCGTGTAGTGCAAGCCTGCAGAACCGAGTCGACCTGACCAAGCTTTGGCACTCATCGATCGAGCTGGATAGTGGGGGTTAATATATGTAGCGACTAGATAAGCTACATACGTACTCCTCAATCAATCCATATTACATATACATCTCCTGGCATGACATTTCAACACTTCAACATACAAAATGAGAATACCAACAGGTGGATACTCTCATTTTATATACATGGACGTCTGGGTTTGGATTTTTTTTTTTTTTTAGAAAAGGAGGATGACCCCCGGCCTCTGCATCTGGGGATGCATGCGGCCACTTTATTGATTATTCTCGAAAACCTTACAAAGTATTACAACAATATGCCTGAATCCGCCATCTTGGCAACATATGCCACTACTCCTATCCAAATGATGAAGAGGTGCTAGCTGGACCAAATACCCAGACCACTCATCTAAGCCTATCATCAAAAGCCGGAAGCCCCAGCCGAGCCACATACCGGGTCTGGGACACAAACCGGTCAGACGCACTCACATGTGTCGTCGTCGCCATCTTCCACAGGTCCGTCTTCAGAGCAGATATTGAGGCTTCTACCTTGTCAGGCCACTCTGCCATTGACGCCACCATGACGCCAGACAGCTACCTCCTCCTGCGCGAGTCCATCTCTGCGCATCGGGTTCCGAGTCTCCACTGCACCACGCCGCCGAGACCTGCTGCCATCAATGTTTAAGATGAAGCACCGCTCCACCAAAGAAACCGCCCACTGGTCCCTCGATCCCGTGTACACCTCCAAGACTGACGCCCCCAAGAGGAAACGACAAAATAGCGCCGCCGTCATCCGATCTATTGATCTAGGGTTTCCCCCGGAGGTAGCAGATAGTGGCCTTGAACTTCTCCTCGGCGATGCCTTCAAGAAGGGAACGCCACATAACAGCGCCGTCACCGCCGGCCTTGGCAGCTAGCCAAAAGCAGGTTTTCACCCAGATCTGTTCGAAGAGCCTCCATCAAGCATCGCGTGCACGGATCGCCTAGCACCGGGCCGTGGTGCCTCGCCAGATCCATTGCAGATCAGCACCGCCACCACACGCCCGCTGTCCGCCTCGCGCCGCTCGAAGAAGACACCACCCGGAGCGCCGGATTGCCGCTGCCACGAGCACGCCACGCCCACCGGAGCTCGTCAGGCCGACCCCCTCCTGCTCCCAAGGACGCGCTCGTCCAAGGAACGCAGAGTACTGCCGTGCAGGCCGCCGCGCCATCGCAGGCAGCACTACACGAGCGGGAACGACCGATCCCTCCGCCACCACCTACAGCCTCCCGCCGAGACCCGCCACCACGCCGCCGGACGCCATGGGCCGCGCACGCCCGGGCCACCGCCGGTTCCCGCCGAGATCCGCCGCCCCAGTCCCAACGGGAGCCGCGAGGAGTCGCCCCGCCGCCGTCGTCAGCCGCACGAGCTTCGCCCGGCGGCTTCCTCCGGCGGCGGCGCGGGGCTGGGGACGATTGGCCGGCGGCGCGCTAGGGTTAGGGAGGCGCCCCCAAGTCGCCCTAGGCGAGAGCACACGCAAAGCGAGTAATTTAGCCTTGTTTTGGAACAAGGGAACCAGCTTATATTAGCTGATGCCAGCAATGATATCATATCAAGCTTTATTTACATGGCCGCCGACTTGCATTTATTTTTCTCTTCCATGTGTTTAAATTGCACGTTAGCTCGAGAAATAAAAATGGTTTGGTGGCTAAAAATCAGCACACCTGCTTCGGTATTGGGACAGCTTAGCTCAGAGACGTGTAGGCCAGCTAGAAGTTTTCATTCATTCACACAGGACCATTCGTGATGTCGACTTGTAAAATGATGGCACTCCTCCCTCGTTTTGTTTTCCGAGTAACGATGTGCCACCCCTCAACTGTCACCTCGGACGATTTGGAGATGGATAGAGTAGTTATCAACACCGAATACAATTAATTAACTACTAAAATAATGAATCTATGGATTTTTTTATTTGAACTGCACATACAAGATCATCCAATTAGGAGCGTCCCTTTCACAGTCCATTCTAATTTTCCTTTCACGCGGAGTGGTTAGTGTAGAATATGTGAATTGCACGATGTATTGCTCTCGTGCATAGGCACGTATATATGATGTACAAAGGTGAGCCACGGACCTCAACTATACAAGGAACTAGGAGGCGGGCCCAATACACAATATGCACATAACACATACTCAACACCCCCCCGCAGTCGAAGCGGCACCGCGGCTGACGCAAAGACTGGACCGGAACTCCTCAAATGACGCCGTAGGCAAGCCCTTGGTCATGATATCTGCAAATTGTTGGGAAGTGGGGACGTGTAAAACACGAATATGGCCAAGGGCCACCTGTTCCCGAACAAAATGAATATCCAACTCAATATGCTTGGTCCGTCGATGATGCACCGGGTTAGCGGAGAGGTAGACTGCCGAGACGTTGTCGCAGTAGACCACCGTGGCACGGTCAACAGGGCAAGAGAGCTCCTGAAGCAGCTGGCGAAGCCACGAACACTCGGCGACGGCGTTGGCCACCGCACGATACTCAGCCTCAGCTTGGACGACCACGAGATGAGTGAGAGGCCAAGGTAGACACAATAGCCCGAAGTGGAGCGACGAGTGTCAGGGCAGCCCGCCCAGTCTGCATCGGAGTAGGCGGTGAGGGCGGTGTCGGCGGAGGCGTGAAGTGTGACGCCAAGATCCATAGTGCCACAGATATAGCGGAGAATCCGCTTGACGGCAGCCCAATGAACGTCGCGAGGAGCATGCATATGAAGACACACCTGCTGCACGGCATACTGGATCTCCGGTCGAGTCAGAGTGAGGTGCTGGAGAGCACCAACGATAGACCGATAGAAAGCAGCATCCGAAGCAGGAGAACCATCCGTGGCAGAGAGCTTGGCCTTCGTATCAACAGGCGTAGCGACGGGCTTGCAGTTAAGCATGCCGGCGCGCTCGAGGAGCTCATGAGCGTACTTCCGCTGATGAAGGAAGAAGCCATCCGAACGGCGCACCACCTCGACACCGAGGACGTAGTGCAAAGGACCCAAGTCCTTGATGGCGAACTCAGCGCGAAGACGAGCCGTGAGCTGACTAAGGAGACCAGCCGTACATGCCGTCAGGATGATGTCGTCGACATAGAGCAGCAAGTAGGCCGTGTCAGAGCCCTGATGATAGACGAAGAGCGAGGCGTCCGAGCGGGTAGAGTGGAACCCAAGCTGGTGGAGAAACGCCGCGATGCGCTGGTACCAAGCGCGCGGAGCCTGCTTGAGTCCCTACAAGGACCGCGAAAGCAGGCACACGTGGTCGGGAAGCGCCGGGTCAACAAACCCGGTGGGCTGCTGGCAGAAGACCTGCTCCTCGAGGTGACCATGGAGGAAGGCGTTGGAGACGTCCATCTGGTGCACCGGCCAAGCACGGGAGATTGCAAGGTGGAGAACCGTGCGTATCGTGCCGGGCTTGACGACCGGAGCGAAGGTGTCGGTGAAGTCGATGACAGCACGCTGTCGGAAGCCACGAACGACCCAGCGCGCTTTGTAGCGATCAAGGGTACCATCAGGACGGAGCTTGTGTTTAAAGACCCACTTCCCGGTAATCACGTTGGCGTGCCGGGGACGAGGAACAAGCTGCCACGTCCGGTTGCGCAACAGGGCGTCAAACTCCTCTTGCATCGCAGCCATCCAGAGCGGGTCACGAAGAGCGGCTCGAACGGAGGACGGCAACGGCGACGGCTCAGAGGTGGACACCCCATGGACGTAGTCATCCGAGGCGTAGCGCGAGCTCGGGCAAAAAACGCCCGTACGGGCGCGGGTGACCGGACCGGCCACAGGCGCCGAGGAGGCCGGGGGCGCCGCGGGGGCCGCGGGCACCGGGGGCGCCGAGGGGGCCACGGGGGCCGCGGGCACCGGGGGCGCCGGGGGGGGGGGGGCGCAGGCATCGGGGGCCAACCTCGAGGGCGCCGGGGGCGCCAGAGCCGTGGCTGTAGGAGGCGCCGCATGCGGGGGGCGCGCCTCAAAGCCAGGGGGCGGGCCAAGAGAGGCGCGCGAGCGCCCTGGGAGAGGCGTCGAGGAGCCCGCGTCACCAGTGGCAGGAGGAAAAGCCGGGGGTACCTGGTGAAACGAAAACACATGCTCATCAAAGTAAACGTGCCGGGAAGTGAACACACGGTGGGAGACGGGATCGTAGCACCGATATCCCTTGGAGTTGGAGGGGTAGCCGATGAAGATGCAAGCGACAGATCGAGGTGCAAGCTTGTGAGAAGCAGTGTCGGCAGTGCTGGGATAGCAAAGGCACCCAAAAATACGCAAGCCATCATAAGATGGGGGCGTACCAAAGAGAAGATGGTGAGGTGCGTAGTTCCACCGTGGGCGGCAGGGTCTAATGTTAAGGAGAAGTGATGCAGTGGCGAGTGCGTCCGACCAGAAACGAGGCGGCACGTTAGCATGAAACAGAAGCGTGCGAACGCAGTCGTTCAGAGTGCGAAGGACGCGTTCGGCTCGACCGTTCTGCTGTGAAGTATACGGGCATGTGAGACGAAAAACTGTGCCGTGATGTGACAGAAAAGTGCGGAAAGCAAGGTTGTCGAACTCTTTTCCATTGTCAGTCTGAAGAGCAAGGATGGGACGCCCAAACTGCGTGCTGACATAGGAGTAAAAAGCCGTCAAAGTGGAGAGTGCATCCGACTTTCTGCGCAAAGGAAAAGTCCACACATAATAAGAATAATCATCAAGGATAACCAGATAATATAAATAGTCCGAATTACTAGGAACCGGAGAGGTCCACACATCGCTATGAATCAACTGAAAAGGAAAAGACGCGATGGTGGTGGAGTTATTAAACGGGGGGCGAACATGTTTGCCGACACGACAGGCATGACAGGTGTGATCCTCTATCTTATGGCAACTGAAACTGAAACTCCTAAGAATATGACGAAGTGTGACGGGGTTGGGATGACCCAAACGAGCGTGCCAGAGATCGACGCCGGCGGAGAGAGCAACCGGTGCGGTGGTGGAGGTGGACGGCGAATGCACCGGATAGAGCTCGTCGAGGCTGTCACATCGGTGAAGTACCATCCTGGTGCGAGCGTCCTTGACACAAAACCCAAGCTCGTCAAATTCAACAGTAACAGGATTTTCACGAGTTAAACGACGAACGGAAACAAGGTTCTTAATAAGATGAGGTGACACAAGTATGTTTGACAAAGTAATAGGCATGGAATTAGAAGGAAAAGAAGTGTGCCCGACATGGGTGATAGGGAGTGTGGAACCGTCGCCGACAATGATGCGGCGGTCGGTGGTGACGGGAGTGAAGGAGGCAAGATTATCAGGATGAGCAAACATGTAAGCCGTAGCCCCGGTGTCCATGTACCAATCATCACCTCCGGTGTAGTTGTTCGGCGTAGGAGCGGCATGCAGTGCGGGAAAGAGCACCGGGTCCCAGGGCGCCGACGGCAGGGCCGGCGAGGGGGGTGGAGACGCCATGGGGAGGCCGTAGCCACCGCTCGGCAGCGGCGATGGGTACTCTCCAGACGGTATGGGAAGCAGCCCTGGCTGTGACTGCGGTGCCGGGTAGGCCGGATGGCCCGCCGGAAAAACCTGCTGGCCCGCTGACAGATGCTGCAGGTGCTGGGCGTCGTCTGACTACGGCCGAGCGGGCGAGTGCTGGCCTGCGGACGACCCCCACCGGTACCCGGGAGCCCCGTACACGGGCGCGCCGAACGCGCCGCGCAACAGCAAGGGGTCGACAGGCAGAGTCGGCGCCGGCGGCGGGGCGACGACAGACTGGCCGGAGAGCGCCGGCGGTGGGGCGGCGACGTATGCCAGCGGGGGCAGCGGAGCCGAGCCGTGCGGCAAGTCGGGACGGGCTGGCGGGGCCGCCCCGTAGGGCGCCGGCGGCGGGACGGCAGAGACGGCGGCGGACGGGCCCGTGGACGCCGTCGGACTCCGACGGCGGCGGCTGGGCAGCGGCGGTCGGCGTCGGGCGATCGAGCGAGTTACGCACGGCAGCAGCTGGGCAGACGAAGCGCGCGGCAGCAGCAGCGAGTCGGGCGATGCGGGCAGAGAGGAAGCAGCGGCGCGGCTGGAGTTAGCGGCTGCAGCGGATCGGGAAAAAGGTGCAGCGCGTGACGGGGCGGCTGCAGCGCGAGGTCGGGTGGCAGGAGCGGCGCGAGACGTAGCAAAGCAAAAGAAGCAAGTAAGCACAGAGGTCGATGGATTTTGACGTAGAAAAGCAAAGCAACTAGCTTGGTGGATACATGCACGCACTACTCGCCGGCTAGATCGATCGGATGGGATCGGCGGGCGAGCGGCTAACAGGAGGGAGAGGTAGCGGCGGCAAGGGAGGCCGCGGCTGCGGGGGAGCGCGCGAACGGCGGCGGCTGGGCGGCGGCGACCGGCGCGGGAGGCGCGCAGGCGGCGGCGGCAGCGGGGTGGCGGCGGCGGCGGTGGCGCGAAGGAGGCGCGCGACAGCGGCGGCGGCGGCGGAAGGCTAGGGTTAGAACCCGGAAACTGATACCATGTAGAATATGTGAATTGCATGATGTATTGCTCTCGTTCATAGGCACGTATATATGATGTATAAAGGTGGGTATGGACCTCAACTATACAAGGAACTAGGAGGCGGGCCCAATACACAATATGCACATAATACATATACTCAACAGTTAGCACACCTGGTGTCATATCGGTTGGCTTCCATTTTCACAACAATAGTCATACACATCAACAAATTGGCACCAATAAGTGCGTGTAATTTACCCCCGCCTTCCTTCGCCGAAGTGGAAATGTTGTCGACTGAACTAAAATACTATATCAGCATGTCATTATCATCAGCAAATATATCACCATGTCAATATTATCAACAAATGAGCATACGGTATCTGCTGCACGAATCTTGGGGTGTAAGGAAACCCAAAACAAAGCAAAACAAATTACCACGCGCTTCCCTCCGGTCTCCCCCTGGACTTGGTAAAGCGCCGTGGTTAGTGGAGGGCAATTCGGAGAAGAAGAAGGAAACTGCATGCATGCATGCGTTTGGCGCGTACGTCCAAGCACTGCATCTGCATGGAACGCATGCACGTACTACTTTAATGTGCTGAGATATACTAACGCTCAAAAAAAATGTGCTGAGATATATACTAGGCGCTTTTTTGGCAGGCTAGCTGTAGACAGTTTTTTGAGGGTTAAAAAACATCTCATACTATAAATATAGGATAGGAAAATAATAAGGGAGAAAGTTACAGCGTAGAGGCAGAGACGAGGGCTCAAAATTAGCAAGGAAATGAATGAGCTATAGTAATTGATTCTTACCTATACTGTAATGTACATTGGTGCAAATCCGGCCGATCGATCTGTACATTTAATTTGGACGAAAACTACGTACGTACGACAGCCTTTTGATTTAATTTGATTTCCAAAAAAGATCTCTGCTGCCAAAATTCCAGGGTGGGTATTATCGTCTCCGTCGGTCGTCTTCAATTGCGGGATATATACTCCCTCCGTTCCTAAATATAAGTCTTTGTAGAGATTTCATTATGAACCACATACGGATGTATATAGATACATTTTAAGTGTAGATTCATTCATTTTGCTCCGTATGTAGTCCACCTAATGAAATCTCTACAAAGACTTATATTTAGAAACGGAGGGAGTACATGGTACTCACGTAACCTCGGCGCCAAAATAGAACCGACCACCAGCCATTCAAATACATGGCTTGTACAGGTGTTCAAAAAAAAACATGGCTTGTACAGCTTGTACAAATACGATCCAGATCTGCATGCCAACTCATCGCAGGTACACTGAACAAACACAAAAAAAAGTATCTTTGGCAAAACATATTTTTTAAAAACAAACGGCCAAATCATTAACGTACGCACATATCTATCTTTGGAGAGCAATAACGAACGGCCAAACAATCCGCGAACCGAATCCCTATATGTATCCGGAGAGCACTGGAATTAATCAATCGATTGCAGTTTTCGCTTCCCATGCATTAATCTCTAACATTATTCTTACCATGGACCATTTTTTAGAGAGATCTCCAATGGACCTTTGGGCGCAAGAAAACAAGGCGTGCATTCAAATGGGAGTACTACGCGGATAATTTCACGGAGACGTTTCGGCTTCTTCTTCTTCCTCTAGAAAAGAAGAACGAGACAGCTGATGCGCGCAGCGAGATCGAGCAGGGAAAGAGAAGGAACGGAACAGCTTTCAAGGAAACGCATGCGAACGGGAGAGATGATCGAACGGACGGGCGGGCGTGTCGCGCGCCGCGCGAATAGCTCCACGTGGAGCGCGGTGGCACTTGGCTCCGGCGCCACCGATCGATCTGAACAGAACCTTTGACGTGTCCCGAGACGCGCCGCGCCTGCCGGGCCGGCGACGTGGCACTTGCCATGTCACGCGCGCTTGGGGCTGGTACTGTTACGAGCATCTACGCCCGAACGCCTCAAGCTTTCCCAAACGTCCGGGTAAACGGCTCTGACCGGTTAAAGAAATCTGATCCAGGCGGACATCTCAAACCGGTCTCAAATGTCCGGGCTCACTGGCATCCTTCATGTCTAGTCTAAATATATAGCGGATATGAGATGGCCCGGACGCGAGCGGGCGCTCCGCCACGTCGGATCCGGTCCATGTTGGCTTACCCGACCTCACATATATTTGTGCCCATCTGCTCCCCTGACCAAACCCTAGCCACTCCATTCCACCCCCAAGATCCCATCCGGCGATCTCCGGTCCAGGTCAGGTTTAATGTCACACCTCCACACGCCCACCGACGATGCTAGACACATCGCTGAGACGGAGGCTAGACGGGAAGAATCTTATTCCATCTTAAAGAAGCATCGCCTTCCCAAGCAGGACACAAACCATACAAAAACTATAAAAAAAAAACCCTAAAAACAGTGCCCTCCTGCCGGCAAGGGTTAGGATCCACCGCGCTGGCCCTAAGGCCACCGAAGACGAGGCAGACCAACCCGGGAGGCAGAGGAACCCTGTAGGGTTTTCATACGATTATATACATTTTTTAGGAAATAATTCACCCGTTGTTGCCTTGTGACCATGAGATGACGGGTTGAGTCCTGAAAATAGCCTCTTGCAGAAATGCAGGGAAAGACAACGTACTATAGACTCAAAGTAGTCGGAACCTTTTTCAAACCCTGTGCAAGCAGGGGCTACGTGCACCTGTCCAAATTCACCCACTTAAATACTCATCCTGCTACAGTTCTGTGTTTTCTCTATGGTGTCAAACAATGTTTGATGCAGATTTCTGTAGCTTACGCTGACTTAATTAACGTAGAACCCTAAGACAAGATGATGGTGCTCACGTGCGCTAGCTATCGCAAGTTGACAAATATTCGTAGTACGTCGAGGCGGCTAACTCCATGACTTCTTTTTTTGCGGATGGAACTCTAGTCTGGTCTAGGATATGTGAGACTTGGAGAGTTCACCTCATCTGCACAACCCTCCCCTCCTTGGACCGTTCCGGCGCATCAAACTTAGCGCTGTATGTTCCCTAGTTTACTAGTTTCTCATCAGGGGTACGCAGCGTATACCGTGGAGTACAAGCCTGCACAAGCGAGTCGACCTGACCAAGTTTTGGCGCTGATCGATCGAGCTGGATAGTGGGGGTTAATATATAGCGACTAGATAAACTACGTACGTACTCCTCAATCAATCCATAGTACATATACATCTCCTGGCATGACATTTCAACACATCAACATACAAAATGAGAGTATCAACCTGTTGATGCTCTCATTTTATATACATGGACATCTGGGTTGGGATGCATGGTGTTTAAATATATGCGCAGGATTGAGCTGAGATTTAGTCTTGTTTTGGAACAAGGGAACCAGCTTATATTAGCTGATGCCAGCAATGATATCATATCAAGCTTTATTTACATGGCCGCCGACTTGTATTTATTTTTCTCTTTCATTTGTTTAAATTGCACGTTAGCTCGAGAAATAAAAATGGTTTGGTGGCTAAAAATCAGTACACCTGCTTCGGTATTGGGACAGCTTAGCTCAGAGACGTGTAGGCCAGCTAGAAGTTTTCATTCATTCACACAGGACCATTCGTGATGTCGACTTGTAAAATGATGGCACTCCTCCCTCGTTTTGTTTTCCGAGTAATGATGTGCCACCCCTCAACTGTCACCTCGGACGATTTGGAGATGGATAGAGTAGTTATCAACACCGAATACAATTAATTAACTACTAAAATAATGAATCTATAGATTTTTTTATTTGAACTGCACATACAAGATCATCCAATTAGGAGCGTCCCTTTCACAGTCCATTCTAATTTTCCTTTCATGCGGAGTGGTTAGCACACCTGGTGTCATATCGGTTGGCTTCCATTTTCATAACAATAGTCATACACATCAACAAATTGGCACCAATAAGTGCGTGTAATTTACCCCCGCCTTCCTTCGCCGAAGTGGAAATGTTGTCGACTGAACTAAAATACTATATCAGCATGTCATTATCATCAGCAAATATATCACCATGTCAATATCATCAACAAATGAGCATACGGTATTGCCACACAGTACGTCTTAAAATGTATACATGGACGTCCTCAAGATTATTTCATATATACATGGACGTCCAGGTTTGGATACATGATGTTTAAAAAAACATATGCAGGACTGACTTGAGATTTAGTCCTGTTTTGGAAAAAGGGAACCGGCTAGGCAGGTACCAGCAAGACAGCAACCATATCATATCAAGCTTTATTTACATGGCCATTGACTTATATTTCTCTCTCTTCATTTGGATGTGTAAAAATGATTTGGTGGCTAAAATTCAGTACACCTGCTTCGGTATTGGGACAACTTAGCTTAGAGAATTGTAGGCATGAAGTTTTCGGTCATACATGACCTTTTCTTAAAGGGGATACAAGACCATCTTGTTATGTCGACATCTAAGATGATGGTACCTCCTCCCTCGTTTGTTTTCCGAATTTTGAATAATGATGCGGTACCGCTCAACTGTCTCCTTGGACGATTTGGAAATAGATAGTTATCAACACCAAATACAATTAATTAACTACTAAAAGCGATTCAATAGAATTTTTTTATACGAACTGCACATATAAGATCATCCAATTAAGAACGTCCCTTTCACAGTCTTTCCTAATTTTCCTTCCACACAGAGTGGTTAGCATACCTGGTGCCATAACGGTTGGCTCAATTTTCGTACCACCAATAGTCATACGCATCAACAAATAGGTACCAATGCGAGCCAACCTATGGTTGAATGGTTAGAAGGATAGTGGTATCCTTGTCTCTCGAAGGTGCTCATAAGGATAGGGTGTGCGTGTGTGAGCGCTTGCGTCTGTACTGTGTTAAAAAAGGTACCAATAAGTGCCTGCATTTTATCTCAAGCTCCCTTTGCCGAAATGGAATTGTTGTCGACTAAACTAAATATTATATCAACATGTCAATATCATCGACATGTAGAATCAGACACCGATTTGACACTTGTGGGCCACACGGTATTGCCACGCAATATGTATACCCGGATTTTCTCGGTTGCCTTTTGGGCTCCTCTAGGTGTCACGGTTGCGAGAGACCAGAAGGTCTATGCACATTTGTCCTATTCAGCACATATGCTTGTGATTCACTGACCCCTTTAATCGCACAACTGGCAAAAAGATAACAGCGATATGGTTAACCGTCAGCCATCACCCTATCGATGTGTGTGTGGTGTCCATGGTCACTCATGGTAGCACGCCTTTTTCTTCTCGCGTGTCCACTTCTCCCCCATCAACCTCATTATAGCGATTGCTCCATTTATCTGAAGTACTAGAAAAATAAATTAAAAGGCGGGGAAGGCATAAAGGAGCGGATGCTAACTTCTACTGATAAAGCTTCTTGTCCGGCCCAAGATTTTTCAGTGGTCATACGTGTCGTTTGGTGGTTGCTTGGATGCATCGATTAGCTGCTAAAATGCTGGCATCTCCTCTCTGGTTTATTTTTCGAATTTCGAGTGATGATGTGGTACCCCTCATCTATCATCTCGGACAATTTGGAGATTTATAGTTGTCAACATCAAATACTGTTGGGAAACGTAGCATGCAATTTCAAAAAAATTCCTACGCTCACGCAAGATCTATTTAGAAGATGCATAGCAACGAGAGGGGGAGAGTGTGTCCACGTACCCTCGTAGACCGAAAGCGGAAGCGTTTGTTAATGCGGTTGATGTAGTCGAACTTCTTCTCGTTCCGACCGATCAAGCACCGAACGTACGGCACCTCCGAGTTCTGCACACGTTCAGCTCGATGACGTCCCTCGAACTCTTGATCCAGCAAAGTGTCGAGGGAGAGTTCCGTCAGCACGACGGCGTGGTGATGGTGATGATGAAGTGATCCGCGCAGGGCTTCGCCTAAGCACTACGTGAATATGACCGGAGACGTAAACTGTGGAGGGGGGCGCCGCACACGGCTAACAATTGTTGGTGTGTATTCTAGGCGCCCCCTCCCCACGTATATATAGGTGGGAGGGAGAGGGGGACTGCCTTGGGGCGCCCCAAGTAGGAGGGATCCTACTTGGGCTCCCTAGTCCAATTCGGCCCCCCTTTCCTTTTACCGGAAGGGGGAAAAGGGAAGAGAGGGGGGAGGAAGGAAAGGGGGGGCCGAACCCCCTCCTCCTTCTTCTATTCGGCCTCCTTCCTTAGGGGGGGGGGGGCGCCAGCCCTTGTGGGCTGGTGTGCTCCCCTCCTAGTGCCCATAAGGCCCATTAATCCCCCGGGGGGTTTCGGTAACCCCCCCGGTACTCCGATATGTACCCGGTACTCCCCGAAACACTTCCGGTGTCCGAATATAATCATCCTATATATGAATCTTTACCTCTCGACCATTTCAAGACTCCTCTTCATGCCCGTGATCTCATCCGGGACTCCGAACAACATTCGGTCACCAAATCACATAACTCATATAATACAAAATCGTTATCGAACGTTAAGCGTGCGGACCCTACGGGTTCGAGAACTATGTAGACATGACCGAGACACCTCTCTGCTCAATAACCAATAGCGGAACCTGGATGCTCATATTGGTTCCCACATATTCTATGAAGATCTTTATCGGTTGTACCGTAATGACAACATACGTTATTCCCTTTGTCATCGGTATGTTACTTGCCCGAGATTCGATCGTCGGTATCTTCATACCTAGTTCAATCTTGTTACCGGCAAGTCTCTTTACTCGTTCCGTAATGCATCATCCCGTAACTAACTCATTAGTCACATTGCTTGCAAGGCTTCTTATGATGTGCATTACCGAGAGGGCCCAGAGACACCTCTCCGATACGCGGAGTCACAAATCCTAATCTTGATCTATGCCAACCCAACAAACACCTTCGGAGATACCTGTAGAGCATCTTTATAATCACCCAGTTACGTTGTGACGTTTGATAGCACACAAGGTATTCCTCCGGTATCCGGGAGTTGCATAATCTCATAGTCAAAGGAATATGTATATGACATGAAGAAAGCTATAGCAATAAAACTGAACGATCAATATGCTAAGCTAACGGATGGGTCATGTCCATCACATCATTCTCCTAATGATGTGATCCCGTTTATCAAATGACAACACATGTCTATGGTTAGGAAACTTAACCATCTTTGATTAACGAGCTAGTCTAGTAGAGGCTTACTAGGGACATGGTGTTTTGTCTATGTACCCACACATGTATCAAGTTTCCGGTTAATGCAATTCTAGCATGGATAATAAACATTTATCATGAATAAGGAAATGTAAAATAACAACTTTATTATTGCCTCTAGGGCATATTTCCTTCAGTCTCCCACTTGCACTAGAGTCAATAATCTAGATTACATTGTAATGATTCTAACACCCATGGAGTCTTGGTGCTGATCATGTTTTGCTCGTGGAAGAGGCTTAGTCAACGGGTCTGCCACATTCAGATCCGTATGTATTTTGCAAATCTCTATGTCTCCCTCCTTGACTTGATCACGGATGGAGTTGAAGCGTCTCTTGATGTGTTTGGTTCTTTTGTGAAATCTGAATTCCTTCGCTAAGGCAATTGCTCCAGTATTGTCACAAAAGATTTTCATTGGACCCGATGCACTAGGTATTACACCTAGATCGGATATGAACTCCTTCATCCAGACTCCTTTATTCGCTGCTTCCGAAGCAACTATGTACTCCGCTTCACACGTAGATCCCGCCACGACGCTTTGCTTAGAACTGCACCAACTGACAGCTCTACTATTCAATATAAATACGTATCCGGTTTATGACTTAGAGTCATCCGGATCAGTGTCAAAGCCAGCATCGACGTAACCATTTACGACGAGCTCTTTGTCACCTCCGTAAACGAGAGACATATCCTTAGTCCTTTTCAGGTACTTAAGGATGTTCTTGACCGCTGTCCAGTGATCCACTCCTGGATTACTTTGGTACCTTCCTGCCAAACTTATGGCAAGGCACACATCAGGTCTGGTACACAGCATAGCATACATGATAGAACCTATGGCTGAGGCATAGGTAATGACTTTCATTTTCTCTCTATCTTCTGCAGTGGTCGGGCATTGAGTCTGACTCAACTTCACACCTTGTAACACAGGCAAGAACCCTTTCTTTGACTGATCCATTTTGAACTTTTTCAAAACTTTATCAAGGTATGTGCTTTGTGAAAGTCCAATTAAGCGTCTTAATCTATCTCTATAGATCTTGATGCCTAATATATAAGCAGCTTCACCGAGGTCTTTCATTGAAAAACTTTTATTCAAGTATCCTTTTATGCTATCCAAAAATTCTATATCATTTCC
Source organism: Thinopyrum elongatum (assembly GCA_011799875.1). NCBI lineage: Eukaryota > Viridiplantae > Streptophyta > Magnoliopsida > Poales > Poaceae > Thinopyrum > Thinopyrum elongatum. The sequence goes on along the minus strand of CM022300.1, from coordinate 17,091,742 downwards.
AATCAACAATATGTCATCCACATATAATATTAGAAAAGCTACAGAGCTCCCACTCACTTTCTTGTAAATACAGGCTTCTCCGAAAGTCTGTATAAAACCATATGCTTTGACCACCTCATCAAAGCGTATATTCCAACTCCGAGATGCTTGCACCAGTCCTTATATGGATCGTTGGAGCTTGCACACTTTGTTAACACCTTTAGGATCGACAAAACCTTCTGGTTGCATCATATACAACTCTTCATTAAGAAATCCATTAAGAAATGCAGTTTTAACGTCCATTTGCCAGATTTCATAATCATAAAATGCGGCAATTGCTAACATGATTCGGACAGACTTAAGCATCGCTACGGGTGAGAAGGTCTCATCGTAGTCAACTCCTTGAACTTGTCGAAAACCTTTCGCGACAAGTCGAGCTTTGTAGACAGTAACATTACCATCAGCGTCAGTCTTCTTCTTGAAGATCCATTTATTTTCTATGGCTCGCCGATCATCGGGCAAATCCACCAAAGTCCATACTTTGTTCTTATACATGGATCCTATCTTGGATTTCATGGCCTCAAGCCATTTCGCAGAATCTGGACTTATCATCGCTTCTTCATAGTTCGTAGGTTCGTCATGGTCTAGTAACATGACTTCTAGAACAGGATTACCGTACCACTCTGGTGTGGAACGTGCTCTGGTTGACCTACGAGGTTCGGTAGTAACTTGATCTGAAGATTCATGATCATCATTAGCTTCCTCTCTAGTTGGTGTAGGCATCACGGGAACATATTTCTCTGATGAGCTACTTTCCAAATTGAGAGAAGGTACAATTACCTCATCAAGTTCTACTTTTCTCCCACTCACTTCTTTCGAGAGAAACTCCTTCTCTAGAAAGGATCCATTCTTAGCAACAAAAATCTTGCCTTCGGATCTGTGATAGAAGGTGTACCCAACAGTTTCTTTTGGGTATCCTATGAAGACGCACTTCTCCGATTTGGGTTCGAGCTTATCAGGCTGAAGCTTTTTCACATAAGCATTGCAACCCCAAACTTTAAGAAACGACAGCTTAGGTTTCTTTGCAAACCACAGTTCATACGGTGTCGTCTCAACGGATTTAGACGGTGCCCTATTTAACGTGAATGCAGCTGTCTCTAATGTATAACCCCAAAACGATAGTGGTAAATCGGTAAGAGACATCATAGATCGCACCATATCTAATAAAGTACGGTTACGACGTTCAGACACACCATTACGCTGTGGTGCTCCAGGTGGCGTGAGTTGTGAAATTATTCCACATTGTTTTAAATGAAGGCCAAACTCGTAACTCAAATATTCGCCTCCGCGATCAGATCATAGAAATTTTATTTTCTTGTTACGATGATTCTCCACTTCACTCTGAAATTCTTTAAACTTTTCAAATATTTCATACTTGTGTTTCATTAAGTAGATATACCCATATTTGCCCAAATCATCTGTGAATGTCAGAAAATAACGATACCCGCCGCGAGCCTCAACACTCATCGGACCGCATACATCGGTGTGTATTATTTCCAATAAGTCAGTGGCTCGCTCCATTGTTCCGGAGAACGGAGTTTTAGTCATCTTGCCCATGAGGCATGGTTCGCAAGCATCAAATGATTCATAATCAAGTGATTCCAAAAGTCCATCCGCATGGAGTTTCTTCATGCGCTTTACACCAATATGACCTAAACGGCAGTGCCACAAATATGTTGCACTATCATTATCAACTTTGTATCTTTTGGCATCAATATTATGAATATGTGTATCACCACGATCGAGATTCAACAAAAATAGACCACTCTTCAAGGGTGCATGACCATAAAAGATATTACTCATATAAATAGAACAACCATTATTCTCTGATTTAAATGAATAACCGTCTCACATTAAATAAGATCCAGATATAATGTTCATGCTCAACGCTGGCACCAAATAACAATTATTCAGGTCTAAAACTAATCCCGAAGGTAGATGTAGAGGTAGCATGCCGACGGCGATCACATCGACCTTGGAACCATTCCCGACACGCATCGTCACCTCGTCCTTAGCCAATCTTCGTTTAATCCGTAGTCCCTGTTTCGAGTTACAAATATGAGCAACCGAACCGGTATCAAATACCCAGGCACTACTACGAGCATTAGTAAGGTACACATCAATAACATGTATATCAAATATACCATTGTTCACTTTGCCATCCTTCTTATCCGCCAAATACTTGGGGCAGTTCCGCTTCCAGTGACCAATCCCTTTGCAGTAGAAGCACTCAGTTTCAGGCTTAGGTCCAGACTTGGGCTTCTTCCCTGGAGTGGCAACTTGCTTGCCATTCTTCTTGAAGTTCCCCTTCTTTCCTTTGCCCTTTTTCTTGAAACTAGTGGTCTTGTTAACCATCAACACTTGATGCTCCTTCTTGATTTCTACCTCCGCAGCTTTGAGCATAGCGAAGAGCTCGGGAATTATCTTTTCCATCTCTTGCATATTATAGTTCATCACGAAGCCTTTATAGCTTGGTGGCAGTGATTGGAGAACTCTGTGAATAACACTATCATCTGAAAGATTAAGTCCCAGCTGAGTCAAGTGGTTATGATACCCAGACATTCTGAGTATGTGTTCACTGACAGAACTATTCTCCTCCATCTTGCATCTATGGAACTTGTTGGAGACTTCATATCTCTCAACTCGGGCATTTGCTTGAAATATTAACATCAACTCCTGGAACATCTCATATGGTCCATGACGTTCAAAACGTCTTTGAAGTCTCGATTCTAAGCCGTAAAGCATGGCACACTGAACTATCGAGTAGTCATCAGATCGAGCTTGCCAGACGTTCATAACATCAGCATCTGCTCCTGCAGCAGGCCTTTCACCTAGCGGTGCATCAAGGACATAATTCTTCTGTGCAGCAATGAGGATAATCCTCAAGTTACGGACCCAGTCCGTGTAGTTGCTACCATCATCTTTCAACTTAGCTTTCTCTAGGAACGCATTAAAATTCAAGGGAACGGTAGCACGGGCCATTGATCTACAACATAGATATGTAAAAACTATCAGGACTAAGTTCATGATAAATTAAGTTCAATTAATCATATTACTTAGGAACTCCCACTTAGATTGACATCCCTCAAGTCATCTAAATGATCACGTGATCCATATCAACTAAACCATGTCCGATCATCATGTGAGATGGAGTAGTCTTCAATGGTGAACATCTCTATGTTGATCATATCTACTATATGATTCATGTTCGACCTTTTGGTCTCCAGTGTTCCGAGGCCATGTCTGTACATGCTAGGCTCGTCAAGTTTAACCCGAGTATTCCGCATGTGCAAAACGGTCTTGCACCCGTTGTATGTGAACGTAGAGCCTATCACACCCGATCATCACGTGGTGTCTCAGCACGACGAACTGTCGCAATGGTGCATACTCAGGGAGAACACTTATACCTTGAAATTTTAGTAAGGGATCATCTTATAATGCTACCGCCGTACTAAGCAAAATAAGATGCATAAAAGATAAACATCACATGCAATCAAAATATGTGACATGATATGGCCATCATCATCTTGTGTCTTTGATCTCCATCTCCAAAGCACCGTCATGATCTCCATCGTCACCAGCTTGGCACCTTGATCTCCATCGTAGCGTCCTGGTCGTCTCGCCAACTATTGCTTCTACAACTATCGCTAACGCATAGTGATAAAGTAAAGCAATTACATGGCGTTTGTATTTCATACAATAAAGCGACAACCATAAGGCTCTTGCCAGTTGTGACGACCCCGGCTTAATCGTGCACTAATCATACATGCAAATGCACACGATCAAGCCTAAGGACTCACTTGAAGATATCACAACACAACTCTAAAACATAAATAAAGTCATACAAGCTTTATATTACAAGCCAGGGTCTCGAGGGCTCGAATACATAGCTCGATGGCATACAAGCGTCAGCGGAAGCATCAGATATCTGGGTACAGATATTACAGAGAAACAGATAGGCCTTTAAAAAGGCGGGGCAAAATAAAATACTACCATCAAAAGGCGTAGGCCTCCTTCCTAGGACCCTCTGAACCTACTCCTGGTCGTCGGTCGGCTCCTCGTAGTAGTACTCGCCGGGAGGGTAGTAGTAGTAGCCGTAGTCGTCGACGGGGGCAGCTGGCTCCGGGGCTCCGTCATCTGGTTGCGACAATTGGATAAGGGGAGAAAAAGAAAGAAAAGCAAACGTGAGTACTCATCCGAAGTACTCAGCAAGCAAGGATCTACACTACATATGCAACATTTTCAAAAGAGGGCTGTATGTGTGGACTGGGCTGCAGAAATGCCAGAATATAGGGGAGAGCCTAGTCCTATAGAAGACTAGCATCTTCAAGCATCTTCATCGGTCTTGCAGCATTAGAAGAGTGCAGCTTACTTAATGTAAAGTAGTAGTAGTATCATCAACCTTGCCCAGAGGTTCTTCCTCGACTCCCTGCGAGAAAGCAATCCCAGAGCCATACTATCCATTTCATCTCAAGCCACCAGTTCTAGTTGTACCGATCAGGATACAACTCCGAGTGTCCGTTACCGTAGGACAGGCTATCGATAGATTGTTTCTTCCCTGCAGGGGTGCACCAACTTACCCACCATGCTCGATTAACTCCGGCCTGACACACTTTTCTGGGTCATGCCCGGCCTCGGCCAAACGATACGCCGCAACCCGACCGAATACCTAACAAAGAGGTCAGCACGCCGGACAAAACCTATGCACCCGGGGGTCTTGGGCCTTCGCCCCGGGAACTCCTGCACGTTGCGTACGCGGCCGGTGAGCAGACCTAGCCCCCCTTATACAAGTGCAAGGTGTTACCAGTCCAACCCAGCGCGCGCCGCTCGGTCGCTGACGTCTATTAAGCTCCGGCTGAAGTATACGACGCAGAACGCCCATACTATGCCCATGTGATGGTTAGTGCTATCAGGCCAGAGGCCCCTCGGATCAAATATCCAAACCATTAGTGTGTTGGTAGTGCGGTAACGAGCAAAGACTCACGAAAGATGTGACCCCGTCGCCCCGTCTCGAGGACTTGCGGCAATGGCTAGGAATGCCCGGCCACGCCTCGTATTCATTACTCGGGCACCATCCAGGTTCACCCGACTCCATATCACTCTCATCATATACTCGTGCGGGTACCCCTCAGGGCCGACCCGTCTTTATTCAGATTAAACAGTGTCATCAATAATGTAAAGGCATCCGTGTGGCTACCATATCAAGAAGGAATCCGAGGCATCACGCTCGTTGGACTCCCACCTGACGTAAACATCAAGGTGAACTAAAGAGGCATCACCCTCGAGGTCCACACTTGAGCAGTTGCACGACGATGTCGTTATCGGGGGTGGTGTAGGAGGAATCACCCTCGCTGACCACGACCGAATAACTAACCTACAAGGTGTTGGAAATATGCCCTAGAGGCAATAATAAAATGGTTATTATTATATTTCCTTGTTTATGATAATTGTCTATTGTTCATGCTATAATTGTATTAACCGGAAATCGTAATACATGTGTGAATACATAGACCACAGCATGTCCCTAGTGAGCCTCTAGTTGACTAGCTCGTTGATCAATAGATGGTTGTGGTTTCCTGACCATGGACATTGGATGTCGTTGATAACGGGATCACATCATTAGGAGAATGATGTGATGGACAAGACCCAATCCTAAGCATGGCACAAGATCGTGTAGTTCGTTTGCTAGAGCTTTTCTAATGTCAAGTATCATTTCCTTGGACCATGAGATTGTGCAACTCCCGGATACCGTAGGAATGCTTTGGGTGTATCAAACGTCACAACGTAACTGGGTGACCATAAAGGTGCACTACAGGTATCTCCGAAAGTGTCTGTTGGGTTGGCACGAATCGAGACTGGGATTTGTCACTCCGTATGACGGAGAGGTATCTCTGGGCCCACTCGGTAATGCATCATCATAATGAGCTCAATGTGACTAAAGTGTTAGCCACGGGATCATGCATTACGGAACGAGTAAAGAGACTTGCCAGTAACGAGATTGAACGAGGTATGGGGATACCGACGATCGAATCTCGGGCAAGTAACATACCGATGGACAAAGGGAATTGTATACGGGATTGATTGAATCCTCGACATCGTGGTTCATCCGATGAGATCATCGTGGAACATGTGGGAGCCAACATGGGTATCCAGATCCCGCTGTTGGTTATTGGCCGGAGAGATGTCTCGGTCATGTCTGCATGGTTCCCGAACCCGTAGGGTCTACACACTTAAGGTTCGGTGACGCTAGAGTTGTTATGGGAAATTGTATGTGGTTACTGAAGGTTGTTCGGAGTCCCGGATGAGATCCCGGACATCACGAGGAGTTCCGGAATGGTCCGGAGGTGAAGAATTATATATGGGAAGTCCAGTTTCAGTCACCGGAATGGTTTCGGGGGTTATCGGTATTGTACCGGGACCACCGGAAGGTGTCTGGGGGTCCACCGGGTGGGGCCACCTGCCCCGGTGGGCCAAGTGGGCTGAGCAAGGGAGGGAACCAGCCCCTGATGGGCTGGTGCGCCCCCCCCCCCAAGGGGCCCAAGGTGCCTAGGGTTGAAAACCCTAGGGGGTGGGGGCGCCTCCCACCAAACTTGGGGGGCAAGTCCCCCCCCTGGCCGCCGCCCCTCCCCTTAGATGGGATCTAAGGGGGCCGGCCCCCTCTCCCCTTCTCCCTATAAATAGAGGGGGGGTGGGAGGGCAGCAGCACCTCTTCCCTGGCGCAGCCCTCCCCCTCTCCAACATCTCCTCCTCCTCCGTAGTGCTTGGCGAAGCCCTGTCGGAGAACCACAAGCTCCTCCACCACCACGCCGTCGTGCTGCCGGAGTTCTCCCTCAACTTCTCCTCTCCTCTTGCTGGATCAAGAAGGAGGAGACGTCCCCGGGCTGTACGTGTGTTGAACGCGGAGGCGCCCTCCGTTCGGCGCTAGATCGGATCTTCCGCGATTTGAATCGCCGCGAGTACGACTCCATCATCCGCGTTCCTTGCAACGCTTCCGCTTAGCGATCTTCAAGGGTATGAAGATGCACTCCCTCTCTCTCATTGCAAGCTTCTCCTAGATTGATCTTGGTGATACGTAGGAATTTTTTTTGATTTACTACTATGTTCCCCAACAGTGGCATCATGAGCTAGGTCTATGCGTAGATTCTTTGCACGAGTAGCACACAAGTAGTTGTGGGCGATGATTTGTTCAATTTGCTTACCGTTACTAGTCCTATCTTGACTCGGCGGCATTGTGGGATGAAGCGGCCCGGACCGACCTTACACGTATGCTTACATGAGACAGGTTCCACCGACTGACATGCACTTGATGCATAAGGTGGCTAGCGGGTGTCTGTCTCTCCCACTTTAGTCGGATCGGATTCGATGAAGAGGGTCCTTATGAAGGGTAAATAGCAATTGGCATATCACCGTTGTGGCTTTTGCGTAGGTAAGAAACGTTCTTGCTAGAAACCCATAGCAGCCACGTAAAACATGCAACAACAATTAGAGGACGTCTAACTTGTTTTTGCAGGGTATGCTATGTGATGTGATATGGCCAAAAAGGATGTGATGAATTATATATGTGATGTATGAGATTGATCATGTTCTTGTAATAGGAATCACGACTTGCATGTCGATGAGTATGACAACCGGCAGGAGCCATAGGAGTTGTCTTAATTTATTCTATGACCTGCGTGTCAATGAAAACGCCATGTAATTACTTTACTTTATTGCTAACCGGTTAGCCATAGTAGTATAAGTAATAGTTGGCGAGACAACTTCATGAAGACACAATGATGGAGATCATGATGATGGAGATCATGGTGTCATGCCGTGACGATGGTGACATGCCGCGCCTCGAAGATGGAGATCAAAAGCGCAAGATGATATTGGCCATATCGTCACTTTATGATTTGCATGTGATGTTTGTCATGTTTAATCTTATTTGCTTAGAACGACGGTAGCATTAATAAGATGATCCCTCACTAAAATTTCAAGAAATGTGTTCCTCCTAACTGTGCACCGTTGCGAAGGTTCGTTGTTTCGGAAGCACCACGTGATGATCGGGTGTGATAGATTCTAACGTTCGCATACAAGGGTGTAAGCCAGATTTACACACGCGAAAAACACTTAGGTTGACTTGACGAGCCTAGCATGTACAGACATGGCCTCGGAACACGAGAGACCGAAAGGTCGAACATGAGTCGTATAGTAGATGCGATCAACATGGAGATGTTCACCGTTGATGACTAGTCCGTCTCACGTGATGATCGGACACGGCCTAGTCGATTCGGATCATGTATCACTTAGATGACTAGAGGGATGTCTATCTGAGTGGGAGTTCATCAGATGAACTTCATTATCATGAACCTAGTCAAAGTGTCTTTGCAAATTATGTTGTAGATAGCTCGCACTGTAGCTCCCCTGTTTTATTGATACGTTCCTAGAGAAAAGTAAGTTGAAAGATGATGGTAGCAATAATGCGGACTGGGTCCGTGATCTGAGGATTGTCCTCATTACTGCATAGAAGGCTTATGTCCTTAATGCACCGCTCGATGCGCCACCCCCTCAAGCATCGTCTTTAGATATTTTGAACATCTGACAGGCACGTTCTGATGACTACTTGATAGTTCAGTGCATCATGCATTACGGATTAGAATTGAGGCTCCAAAATGTTTTGAACGTCACGGAACATATGAGATTTTCTAAGAGCTGAAATTGGGATTTCAGGCTCGTGCCCGCGTTGAGAGGTATGAGACCTCCAACAAAATTCTTTGCCTGCAAGATGAAGGAGAATAGCTCAATCAGTGAGCATGTGCTCAGATTGTCTGGGTACTACGATCACTTGAATCGAGTGGGAGTTAATCTTCCAGATAAGATAGTGATTAATATAGTTCTCCAAGTCACTGCCACCTAGCTACTAGAGCTTCGTGATGAACTATAACATGCCAGGGATGGATAAGATGATCCCTGAGCTGTTCGTGACGTTTAACACCGCGAAGGTAGAAATCAAGAAGGAGCATCAAGTGTTGATGGTTAGTAAAACCACTAGTTTCACAAAGGGCAAGGGCAAGAAGGAAAACTTCATGGATGGCAAGTCAGTTGCTACTCCAGTGAAGAAACCCAAGGTTGAACCCAAACCTGAGACTAGGTGCTTCTGTTATGAGGAGAACGGTCGCTGAAGCGGAACAACCCTAGATACTTGGTAGATAAGAAAGCTGGCAACGTCGACAGAAGTATATTTGATATACGTGTTATTGATGTGTACCTTGCTAGTACTCCTAGTAGCACCTGGGTATTGGATACCGGTTCGGTTGCTAAATGTTAGTAACTCAAAATAAAAGCTATGGAATAAACGGAGGCTAGCTAAGGGTGAGGTGACGATGTGTGTTGGAAGTGTTTCCAAGGTTGATGTGATCACCATCGCACACTCTCTCGGGATTAGGGATGAACCTAAATAAATGTTATTTGGTGTTTGTGTTGAGCATGAACATGATTAGATCGTGTTTATTGCAATACGGTTATTCATTTAAGTTAGAGAATAATGGTTATTCTGTTTACATGAATAATACCTTCAATGGTCATACACCCAATGTGAATGGTTTATTGAACCTCGATCGTAGTAATACACATGTTCATAAAAGATGCAAAATTAATAATGATAGTACCATATACTTGTGGCACAGCCGCTAAAAGGTCATATTGGTGTAAAGCGCATGAAGAAACTCCATGCTGATGGATCTTTGGACTCACTCGATTTCAAATCGGTTGCGACATGCGTACCATGCCTCTTAGGCAAGATGACTGAGACCCCGTTTCCGATATGATGGAGCGGGCTAGTAACTTATTGGAAATAATACATGTTGATGTATGCGGTCCAATGAGTAGCATGCAGTGGATTTCGTTATTTTCTTACCTTCACTGATGATTTGAGTGGATATGAGTACATTTACTTAATGAAACACAAGTCTAAAACGTTTGAAAAGTTCAAACAAATTCAGAGTGAAGTCTAAGATCATCATGACAAGAAGATAAAAATGTCTACGATATGATCGTGGAGGTGAATATCTGAGTTACAAGTTTTGTATACAACTTAAGACAATGTGAAAGTTGTTTCACAACTCACGCCACCTAGAACACCATAGTGTGATGGTGTGTCCGAACGTCGTAGTCGTACTCTATTGGATATGGTGCGTACTATGATATCTCTTATCGATTTGCCACTATCGTTTTGGGGTTAAGCATTAGAGACAACTACATTCACTTTAAATAGGGCACCATCTAATTCCGTTGAGATGACACCGTATGGTTTGGCATAAACCTAAGCTGTCATTTCTCAGAGTTTGGGAATACGACGCTTATGTCTGATAAGCTCGAACCCAAAGCGGAAATGTGCATTTTCATAGAATACCCTAAGGAAACATTTGGGTATGCCTTCTATCTCAGATCCGAGGGCAAAGTATTTGTTGCTAAAAACGGGTCCTTTCTCGAGAAAAGGTTTCTCTTGAAAGAACTGAGTGGGAGGAAGATAGAACTTGATGAAGTTGTTGAACCTTTGTTTCAACCAAAGAGTAGCGCAGCACAGAAAGATGTTTCTGTGGAGCCTACGTCAGTTGAAGAGGAAGTTAATGGTGATGATCATGAAGCTTCGGATCAAGTTACTATCGAACTTTGTAGGTCGACAAAGACGCGTACTGCTCCTGAGTGGTACGGCAACCCTATCTTGGAGGTCATGTTGTTGGACAACAATGAACCTACAAACTATGGAGAAGCGACGATGGGCCCGGATTCCAACAAATGGTTAGAGGCCATGAAATCCGAGAAAGGATCCATGTATGAAAACCAAGTATGGAGTTTGGTAGACTTGTCCGTTGAATGGCAGGTCGTTGAGTACAAATGGACCTTTAAGAAGAAGACAAACACTGATGGTAAATGTTACCATTTATAAAGCTCGACTTGCGGCAAACAAGTTTCCGACAAGTTCAAGGAGTTGACTATGATGAGACTTTCTCACCCGTAGCGATGCTAAAGTCTGTTGGAATTATGTTAGCAGTTGCTGCATTTTTCGATTATGAAATCTGGCAGATGGATTTCAAAACATTGTTCCCTTGAGGAAAGGTTGTATGTGATACAACCAGAAGGTTTTGTCGATCCTAAGGATGCTAAAAAGTATGCAAGCTCCAGCAATCCTTCGATGGACAGGAGCAAGCATCTCGGAGTTGGAATATACGCTTTGATGAGGTGATCAAAGTTTTTGAGTTTATATAAAGTTTATGAGAAACTCGTATTTACAAGAAAGTGAGTGGGAGCACTATAGAATTTCTGATGAGTATATGTGGATGACATATTGTTGATCAGAAATGATGTAGAATTTCTGGAAAGCATAAATGGTTGTTTGAAAAGAGTTTTTCAAAGGAAGACCTGGATAAAGCTACCTAATTGATGGGCATCAAGATCTATAGAGATAGATCAAGATGCTTGATGAGACTTTCAATGAGTACATACCTAGACAAGATTTTGAAAGAGTTCAAAATTGATCAGTCAAAGAAGGAGTTCTTACCTGATTTGTAAGGTGTGGAGTTGAGTGAGACTCAAAGCTCGACCGCGGTGGATCAAAGAGATAGGACGAAGGTCGTCCCCTATGCATTATCCATAGGCTCTGTATAATATGCCATGCTGTGTACCACACATGTGTGTGCCTTGCCATGAGTCTGTCAAGGGGTACGAGAGTGATCCAGGAATGGATCAATGGACAGCGGTCAAGATTATCCTTAGTAACTAGAAGACTAAGGAAATATTTCTCGGTTATGGAGGTGATAAAGAGTTCATCGTAAAAGGTTACGTCGATGCAAGCTTTAACACCAATCCGGATGACTCTGAGTAGCAATCCGGATACGTATAGTGGAGCAGCCATTTGGAATAGCTCCAAGTGGAGTGTGGTAGCAGTGTCTACAGTATGACATAGAGATTTGCAAAGTACACACGGATCTGAATGTCGCAGACCCGTTGACTAAAGACCTCTCTCACATGCAAAGCATGATCGAACCCCAGAACTCACTGGGTGTTAGATTCATAACAATGTAAATCACATGGTGATGTGAACTAGATTATTGACTCTAGTGCAAGTGGGAGACTGTTGGAAATATGCCCTAGAGGCAATAATAAAATGGTTATTATTATATTTCCTTGTTTATGATAATTGTCTATTGTTCATGCTATAATTGTATTAACCGGAAACCGTAATACATGTGTGAATACATAGACCACAGCATGTCCCTAGTGAGCCTCTAGTTGACTAGCTCGTTGATCAATAGATGGTTGTGGTTTCCTGACCATGGACATTGGATGTCGTTGATAACGGGATCACATCATTAGGAGAATGATGTGATGGACAAGACCCAATCCTAAGCATGGCACAAGATCGTGTAGTTCGTTTGCTAGAGCTTTTCTAATGTCAAGTATTATTTCATTGGACCATGAGATTGTGCAACTCCCGGATACCGTAGGAATGCTTTGGGTGTATCAAACGTCACAACGTAACTGGGTGACCATAAAGGTGCACTACAGGTATCTCCGAAAGTGTCTGTTGGGTTGGCACGAATCGAGACTGGGATTTGTCACTCCGTATGACGGAGAGGTATCTCTGGGCCCACTCGGTAATGCATCATCATAATGAGCTCAATGTGACTAAAGAGTTAGCCACGGGATCATGCGTTACGGAACGAGTAAAGAGACTTGCCAGTAACGAGATTGAACGAGGTATGGGGATACCGACGATCGAATCTCGGGCAAGTAACATACCGATGGACAAAGGGAATTGTATACGGGATTGATTGAATCCTCGACATCGTGGTTCATCCGATGAGATCATCGTGGAACATGTGGGAGCCAACATGGGTATCCAGATCCCGCTATTGGTTATTGGCCGGAGAGATGTCTCGGTCATGTGTGCATGGTTCCCGAACCCGTAGGGTCTACACACTTAAGGTTCGGTGACGCTAGAGTTGTTATGGGAAATTGTATGTGGTTACCGAAGGTTGTTCGGAGTCCCGGATGAGATCTCGGACGTCACGAGGAGTTCCGGAATGGTCCGGAGGTGAAGAATTATATATGGGAAGTCCAGTTTCAGTCACCGGAATGGTTTCGGGGGTTATCGGTATTGTACCGGGACCACCGGAAGGTGTCCGGGGGTCCACCGGGTGGGGCCACCTGCCCCGGTGGGCCAAGTGGGCTGAGCAAGGGAGGGAACCAGCCCCTGGTGGGCTGGTGCGCCCCCCCAAGGGGCCCAAGGCGCCTAGGGTTGAAAACCCTAGGGGGTGGGGGCGCCTCCCACCAAACTTGGGGGGCAAGTCCCCCCCCCCTGGCCGCCGCCCCTCCCCTTAGATGGGATCTAAGGGGGCCGGCCCCCTCTCCCCTTCTCCCTATAAATAGAGGGGGGGTGGGAGGGCAGCAACACCTCTTCCCTGGCGCAGCCCTCCCCCTCTCCAACACCTCCTCCTCCTCCGTAGTGCTTGGCGAAGCCCTGTCGGAGAACCACAAGCTCCTCCACCACCACGCCGTCGTGCTGCCGGAGTTCTCCCTCAACTTCTCCTCTCCTCTTGCTGGATCAAGAAGGAGGAGACGTCCCCGGGCTGTACGTGTGTTGAACGCGGAGGCGCCGTCCGTTCGGCGCTAGATCGGATCTTCCGCGATTTGAATCGCCGCGAGTACGACTCCATCATCCGTGTTCCTTGCAACGCTTCCGCTTAGCGATCTTCAAGGGTATGAAGATGCACTCCCTCTCTCTCGTTGCAAGCTTCTCCTAGATTGATCTTGGTGATACGTAGGAAATTTTTTGATTTACTACTACGTTCCCCAACACAAGGTTATCATCAAAAGTGCTGACGAGGTATCACCCTCGGCACTCGATAGTAACCCAGTAGTGTCGAGCATCTAAGGGGAAAGTGATGTGCGGTGCCGGGGCCTGGTCTCCGATCCCGTTGCTCGGGTCTTCTGTTAATCCAGCGGGGCAGTCGGGATATAGTGGGGTCTCTGCTGGGTCTCTACCCAAACTATTCTAAACAGTTTAGGATAAGCAAGCAGGTAACAATAGCAGGTTACAATAAACAGGCTATGCAGCAGAAATAGGATAACAACAGCAACAGTAACTTCTAATGCAAGCACAAGAGAAAAGAGAATAGGCGATATCGATATGCTCAAAAGGGGGGTGCTTGCCTGGTTGCTCTACGGCAAAGGCAGGGTCTTCAATAGTGCAGTCGGTCTCCAGAGCTGCGTCGGCCTCGGGGACTACGTCGGTACCAAAATCTACCGGAAAGAAGTAACGGAGGGGAAACACAATAAATAACAGAACAATCAAAGCATCACAAAACATAACAAGGCAGATACGCGGTGCTAGGGGAGACCTAACGAAGGGTTACACGTTGCAGACGGAGCGGGAAAACATCCGAATGTATTTTACCAGCTCCGGGCAATTATCGGTCAGATGAACCGGAGGGAAAAGTTCCATGTTCATCATGCTAGAGGCATGTGACAGGTATGAGGAATGCATATTCGGATTCGTCTCATTTTTCTGATCGTTTTTCATATATAATTTATTTTCATCCGAGCTACGGTTTATTTTCTATGAATTTCTGGAGTTTTAATCATTTTCTGAAAATTCTGGAATTAAATTAATTCGAATATGCGCAGGAAACACTGGGTGCACCCGGTGCACTGCACCCAGAGTGCACCAGAGAGGCTGACAAGTGGGGCCAGAGGCTGAGTCAGCTGTGCACAGTCAGCAGTTGACCCAGTCAGCGTTGACTGGTCAACAGGGTCAACGGGTCCCACATGTCATTGATTGGGAACAGCCCAGTCAGCCATTTGACTGGTCCAGTGGGTCCAGTGGGACCCAGCTGTCAGCCACTGTTAGTTTACCAGGGTTTTAAATTAATCTAATTAGCTAGTTAGTGGGATGGGGCCCAGTTGTCAGTGAAACAATTATTAGTGGATTATTAGCAGCGTTATTTAGTCTAATTAAGAAGCTACAGTAAGAGGGCCCAATGTCAGGGGCTATTAGGGCCGAGGTTTAGTGCCTGAGGCTGACATGTGTCCCCACCGGAGTTAAAACTCCGGCGCGCGCCGACGCTGCTCCGACGAGCACCAGACGCGGCGGCGGCGGGCGGAAACAGCGCACGGGCAGCGGATCGAGCCGCGGACGGGCGCTACGCAAAGCTGGGGTTCGGCTGCATCCAACGGTGGGCTCAGGGAGGCCGAGGAGGGACGGTAGCGACGGCGGCGTGCGGCGTGGCGGACGCCGGCTTTCGGCCGTGGTCGGAATCGAGGCTAGAGGGTTCGGCTAGCGGCGCGGAGAGGTGCGTTCGAACCGTGTGGAGAAGCTGAGCACGTTCCCGCGCTCGGACGACCATGACATAGGCTATCTCAACGGCGGCGAGCTCCACGACGGCGATGCTTTCGGGCGGCGATGATAACGGCGGCTACGGTGGCGGTATAACACGGAAAAGAGAGGGGAAAGAAGCGCACGCTCACCGTGGAGGCTCACGTAGGCCCGGCGAAAGCTTAGGAGCTGCTGATCGACGGCATTCGCCAGCGAAGCTCCGGTGACCGAGGACGGGGATGGGCTCGATCCCCGTGCTGTGGTGGTGTAGAGCTCGCGCCGGTGGTCGGAGAGGAAGGAGAGAAGGCAGGCGGAGCGAACGAGCTCGGTCTCAGGCTCCGGGGAAGGCGCGAGGTGGTGGATCAACGTCGGCGATCAACGGCATCCGAGAGGGGGAGGCGAGGCCGTGAAGCTCGAGGTAGGGGCTCCCGGCTCGGTCCAGTCGGCGCAGCCGACGTAGTCGACAATGGGGAGGTGACCCGATGCGGCGGCGGAGGGAAAGGGGCCCGGTGGCCGCGGCGGAGCAGCGGCGCGGTGGCGATGGCGCTCGACTAGGGAGGATAAGAGAGAGGGCGAGCGCTGGGGGGAAAAGAGGGAGAGAATGGCGGGGCGACCAGAGGGGAGGAACGGGCGAAGCCTTATCCCCTCGCCCCACCAGCTCCATCGCCGTGGCAAGCGAGGGACGGCGCAGCGAGCTGCGGCCATGGCGGTGTCGACACGCAGCAGGGAGCAGATAAGGGAGGTGGGCTGGGCCGTGCGCTACTGTGCACTCGAGGCCCAGCACAGTGGGCCCTTTTTTTTCTGTCTGTTTTCTTTTATTATTTCTGTTCTGCATTTCCCTTGGCACCAAACACTATTTGTAAAATGTGCAACTTGTTCCAACAATCACTATGCAATATTCCTTACCGCCTCAAAAAGTTTGGGAGTATTTTGAATTCATCTGAATCTTATTTAAATTGAATTGGATTTAAATAACTGCTTTGGGTACTGTTTTTGGAAGTTGGAGTCATTTTAGGAATCCAATTAATGTTGATTATATTTTTATAATTGCTTTGAGAATATTTGCAATAATATGAACATTTTAGTTTTGCTATTTGGATGATTTTTTGAATTTTGACTTGCATTTTAAATTTGAATTTGAGTTGGACTTGGGACAAGTGGCATTTTGACTTAGTGAAATATGATGACATGGCATAATAATTAGCTTGATGTCAGGGTTAACATCTGAGGATGTTACACCAGTTGCCGATAACTTACAAAACATGATCATCTCATACAACAACTTATATCATATCATGTCTTGACCATATCACATCACAACATGCCCTGCAAAAACAAGTTAGACGTCCTCTACTTTGTTGTTGGAAGTTTTACGTGGCTGCTATGGGCTTCTAGCAAGAACCGTTCTTACCTACGCATCAAAACCACAACGATGTTTCGTCAAGTTTGCTGTTTTAACCTTCAACAAGGACCGACCGTAGTCAAATTCGATTCAACTAAAGTTGGAGAAACAGACACCCGCCAGCCACCTTTATGCAAAACTAGTTGCATGTCTGTCGGTGGAACCGGTCTCATGAACATGGTCATGTAAGGTTGGTCCGGGCCGCTTCATCCAACAATACCGCCGAATCAAAATAAGACATTGGTGGTAAGCAGTATGACTATCACCGCCCACAACTCTTTGTGTTCTACTCGTGCATATCATATACGCATAGACCTGGCTCGGATGCCACTGTTGGGGAAACGTAGCATGCAATTTCAAAAAAATTCCTACGCTCACGCAAGATCTATCTAGAAGATGCATAGCAACGAGAGGGGGAGAGTGTGTCCATGTACCCTCGTAGACCGAAAGCAGAAGCATTTGTTAACGCGGTTGATGTAGTCGAACTTCTTCTCGTTCCGACCGATCAAGCACCGAACGTACGGCACCTCCGAGTTCTGCACACGTTCAGCTCGATGACGTCCCTCGAACTCTTGATCCAGCAAAGTGTCGAGGGAGAGTTCCGTCAGCACGACGGCGTGGTGACGGTGATGGTGAAGTCTTCGCCTAAGCACTACGTGAATATGACCGGAGGCGTAAACTGTGGAGGGGGGCACCGCACACGGCTAACAATTGTTGGTGTGTATTCTAGGCGCCCCCTCCCCACGTATATATAGGTGGGAGGGGGAAGGGGACTGCCTTGGGGCGCCCCAAGTAGGAGGGATCCTACTTGGGCTCCCTAGTCCAATTCGCCCCCCCCCCTTCCTTTTACCGGAAGGGGGAAAAGGAAAGAGAGGGGGAAGGAAGGAAAGGGGGGGCCGAACCCCCTCCTCCTTCTCCTATTCGGCCTCCTTCCTTACGGGGGGAGGGGGCGCCAGCCCTTGTGGGCAGGTGTGCTCCCCTTCTATGGCCCATAAGGCCCATTAATCCCCCGGGGGGTTCCGGTAACCCCCCCGGTACTCCGATATGTACCCGGTACTCCCCGAAACACTTCCGGTGTCCGAATATAATCATCCTATATATGAATCTTTACCTCTCGACCATTTCGAGACTCCTCGTCATGCCCGTGATCTCATCCGGGACTCCGAACAACATTCGGTCACCAAATCACATAACTCATATAATACAAAATCGTCATCGAACGTTAAGCGTGCGGACCCTACGGGTTCGAGAACTATGTAGACATGACCGAGACACCTCTCTGCTCAATAACCAATAGCGGAACCTGGATGCTCATATTGGTTCCCACATATTCTACGAAGATCTTTATCGGTCGTACCGTAATGACAACATACATTATTCCCTTTGTCATCGGTATGTTACTTGCCCGAGATTCGATCGTCGGTATCTTCATACCTAGTTCAATCTCGTTACCAGCAAGTCTCTTTACTCGTTCCGTAATGCATCATCCCGTAACTAACTCATTAGTCACATTGCTTGCAAGGCTTCTTATGATGTGCATTACCGAGAGGGCCCAGAGATACCTCTCCGATACTCGGAGTGACAAATCCTAATCTCGATCTATGCCAACCCAACAAACACCTTCGGAGATACCTGTAGAGCATCTTTATAATCACCCAGTTACGTTGTGACGTTTTATAGCACACAAGGTATTCCTCTGGTATCCGGGAGTTGCATAATCTCATAGTTAAAGGAATATGTATATGACATGAAGAAAGCTATAGCAATAAAACTGAACGATCAATATGCTAAGCTAACGGATGGGTCATGTCCATCACATCATTCTCCTAATGATGTGATCCCATTTATCAAATGAAAACACATGTCTATGGTTAGGAAACTTAACCATCTTTGATTAACGAGCTAGTCTAGTAGAGGCTTACTAGGGACACGGTGTTTTGTCTATGTACCCACACATGTATCAAGTTTCCGGTTAATACAATTCTAGCATGGATAATAAACATTTATCATGAATAAGGAAATATAAAATAACAACTTTATTATTGCCTCTAGGGCATATTTCCTTCAAATACAATCAACCATTAAGAAAAATGAAACCTTTTCTCTTCAAGTCTTCCTTCTTCCAATGGAAAATACTACAAGATCATCGAATTAAGAGCATTCCTTTCATACTCCTTTCTGATCTTCCCTTCACGCAGAGTGGTTACCATGTCTGGTGTCATATTGGTTGGCTTCCATTTTCATACCAATAGCTAGTATGATGCATCAATAAATAGCACTAATAAGTGTGTAATTTTTTTCTATGACACACAGGAAGCCATCAGGTGGCCTCCCCGCTCTGGTTTTGCTATTTTTCAAGTACTTGAAATTTTTCATTGTGCCTGTCACTTTTTCTAGTTCATCTCGAGCTTGTCGGAGAAGAAGCAGCCCCACTATCTATCTTAAGGGGAAGAAGCATCACCATTATCTATCTTAGGGGTGGAGGGTGCAGGGGACCGCCGGAGTTGTTCACCGGTGGTGCGGGGCTTAGAGGGATGGCCGGGGCGGTAGCCAGCAACGTCAGTGGGGGAAGTTGAGGGGAGGGCGGTGTGGTGAGGCGGTGCGCGGTAGCACCCGCTGGCTACGGGAGGTGGAGGCGGGTGGATGAGGCGAGGTAGGTCATGGGGGAGGAGGAACCGTCTTGTGGGAGGAAGAAGATAGGTAGGAAGAAGACAAAAAGGTTGCGGCATGATCATGGCTGTTGGATATTGATCTGATGGCCAGGAAAGAAAGTGATTGATGGAAACGTGTTTTTCAGGTACCTGTTAAAAAGACGGTCCCTTCTTTTATCACGATGAAATTAAACATGACCATTCCCAGCTCACAAATGAGGGCTAGAAGTTTCCTTTCATGCTCCTTTATGGTCCTTTCTAATTTTCCTTTCACGCAGAGTGGTTAGCGGTGTCATATTGCATGACTTTCATTTTCATACCAATAGCCATAAGCATCAACAAATAGGCATTAATAAGTGAGTGTATTTTTATCTCCGACTTCCTTTGCCGAAGTGGAAATGTTGTCGACCAGATTAAATATACTAGCATGTCAATATCATCAACAAATATACCAGCATGTCAATATCATCAACAAATGAGCACGCGGTATTACCACACAATACTTATACCCGGATGCATGCCGTCATTTTCCCGGTTGCCTTTCGGGCTCCTCTAGGTGTCACGGTTGTGAGAGACCACCAGGTCCATGCACATTTGTCCTGATGCTTGTGATTCGCCGGCCCCTTTGATCGCACAAGCAAAAGATAACCGAGATATGGTTAACCGTCAGCCATCACCCTATCGCTATGTACGTGTGTGTGTCCACAATCACTCATGGTAGCAAGACTTTTTCTTCGCGCGTGTCCACTTCTCGCCAGTCAACCTCAGAGCGCGATTCCTCCATTTATCTGGAGTGGTAGCGAAATAAATTAAAAGGCGGGGGAGGCATAAAGGAGCCAGTGCTAACTGCTACCGAAAAGGTTCTTGTCCCTCTCAAGATTTTTCGGTGGTCATACGTGTGGTTTGGTGGTTGGTTGGATGCATGGGTTAGCTGCCACAGCTTGGTTATTCTAGCTTAGGCTGGTTGTAATGTTAGTATTATAGCTAGTATCATGCATGCCAACTAGACAATTTTGATGAGGTGTCATGAAGTTAAATGAAGAAAGAGAGAGTTGAGTATCATATCATGATACCGTATCATAATAAATGCTATGCTAGTATGTGTCATGCATGGCAATAAATAAAGTACTACATAATACTAAGATATGATACTATGCATTAGGAAGGTAGTATCATACACTAGTATGATATGCATGATACTAGTATATGATACTAGTGTGCAGCTGGCTTTGTGGATTCGGCTATATGTAGATAGAAAAGAGAAGGTGGAGAGGCGTTAGCCTCAATTAAGTCTGCTAAATCTTCAGAGGCAATCTGTTTGTAAGCAGATGACGCTTTAGACAAGGACACTTTCTTTAAAATACGTCTTTGGCCAGCAAAAAATATTATAGAAATGTTTTCCATGACAAATACAATTATATATATTTTTTACTTTACTAATCCAAACTTTATATGTTATTAGTTGAAGTTAGAAAAAGTTAGGTTGCATGTTTTCGAGGAAGCCATCATCTATTTAGGAACAGAGGTAGCACAATTCAGCACATGTTAACCCATTTTTATCAGGCATAACTTTTTTCAGAGAGAGGTCTTTGCATGGCCAATGAGACGATTAGTTACGACATTCGACCAGACAAGCCAGTTGAAAACTAAGCGGTTGCAGGTGAATGGCATTTCACAAAGCGAAAATTCACCTAACATTGGCACCAATTGTTTTTTCTTTCCAACAAGCGTCACATCTAAACCTAATGCAATTAGAAGGGCCCATTTTCTATTTTCGGTCGAAAGGTGAATGTATGGGTGAAAGGAAAGGAAAGAGACAGGAACATCGTTTGACGATGGAAAAGGTTGATGGGAGGAATTTTTGCTCCACGAAAGCAAAGATATATCTTTTGTTCCTACGACATAGTACAGCTCATGCTATAACCACCACTTGATCGAGCCTTTGGTTTAGTAGTACACAAATGGCATACTAGCTACTAGCTTCTACTACACCACCACACGGAACCTAATTTATTCCTCCCCGAAAGCCGATTAGTAAGTGACCAAGGGACAGACAAGACCCAGCAAAGATGGCAAAGATTTGTTCTCCTGGCTGCACGCTATGCTAACCACTAGCCTTTTTGGATCTACTGATCGTGCTAGTAGCTAGTGTTGGTGCATACATATGCATGGGGGGCTATAGAAAGCTACAGATTATCCCAAAGTTTTATATATCAACCATGCGCTCAGCTCAATGTGGCAGAAGCAGATCAGCCTGCTTTGTGATTGTGAGAGCATGGTCATGGACAAACACCACATCACTCATCCTACCCATCTTTAATTTTCCATGGCTGACTGAGATGCACATACATGGGATGGTGGGCTAGCTAGTACTCCAGTACTAGTGACCAGTATTGCTCTCCACAATAGCAAAAATGTCTCAGTGCCATGTGTTTTCTTTCCTTTGTGTATAGTGTCTTAATGCCCTGTGACTATGAAGTAATTTTAATTTCTTTGAGAAAATGAATTCTGAAGTAGCCTGAATGAGATGAAGGTTAACCCCCCAAAAGAAAAAACTTGTGCTTTAAGATTATTATCATGGTATCATGTCATGATCAATCATTTCAATGAGAAGACCGTACGGCCACGCGGCAGCATCCATCAATCAATCGCTGTAGCTAGTATCCCTATTGCCTCCACTTTAATTTGCCAATGGAATCGCTTCTGCTTTCCAGCATTTGCCATGGAAGATGGGACAAGGAATCGGGATAACGAAAGAACGAGAGAAAGAGGGGAACAATTAAAGGAAACTGGAGAGGCTGAGACTAAAAGCCATTGCCGATCTCCCACCCAGCATGTGTAGATACTAGATGGTAGCATAGCAGACACGTAGTAGCACAGTACGCAGGTGAATGTGACAGCATGTCCTCCTCCTCAGTTTCTCAAATAAAATTCCGTGGCTCCATTATTGTTCCCATCGACCCTAACCGTATTATCCATCCGTTCACCCCACTTTGATCTAGTGCTAGAAAAAGAAAGGAAAATCATCACGATAACCTAATTATGGAGGACGCAAGAAAGTTCGATAAGACTAGGAAATGCATGTTGGGAAAAGGGAGGAACAAAGAGACGAACAAAGAGAGGTTATAAACTAAAGAGGGGTAGCAGATCTGACTCGGCCGTGTGGGAAAGTGGTTGTGGAGATCACTCCATGGATTCATGCACTAGAGCTTCCTCGCAAAAGCCAAGAATCACAGAAACAACAATACTGCGGGCGTTCCTTTATAATTTGTGCTCGTGCATGCTCCCCACGTCAAGGGGCTCTTGGCAATTGGCATCATCAGATTAAGACATATTCTTGTCCTGATCACACAGCTCTTTCATTCTTTCTTTTCCAAAGGCTCACACACACACACACACACACACACACACACACACACACACACACACCGTACCTCCTTGAAAAGAAGTGGGAGTCAAGTTGTGAGTTGGATGGCTAGCTACCTTCCCTTCCCCGATATACCCGGTGCGAATCTAAAGTCCTTGGATCTCGTTCGGACATCTTTTTACTTCTTGGTGCTGTATCAGTTTCACTCCTTTTTTACAAAAGAAAGAAAAGAAAACGAGTCCAATCCAACTCCAGCTCCAACTTGTGTGAGAGTTGGACGGATGGCTGCCTTTTCCCCGATATATCCGGTGAGAATCTAAAGTCACCGCATCCTCGGATCTTGTTGGCCATCTTTTCATTCCTTGCAAGTATCAGTTTCACTCCTTTTTTTTGCGTTGCTGTCTGAATGAGATGAGAATGAGATGCGTTGGTTCCATGGGCAAGAATGTAGCAAGTTGGGGCCCTTTTGGGCAGGAGCACATGAGGATATATACGTTGTACGCTAAGGTTCAAAGGTTGGTTGTGTGATAGATATCCTGATGAGCTGACCTGGCTTCCATGGCCTGGAGGGAGGGAGGTACACATGGAGGCGAGAATAGAATTCTCGGCCGGCCGGCCACGTTATCTATCTGCAGTCCTGTTGCACCGTTAGTCTCGTCCTCACGCACAGCACAGCACAGCAGAGGGATAGATAGATAGATATAGTTGAGAATGAGATGCCATCCATCCATCCATGTGGGCGTGCGTGATGGGAAGGGCCTACGACGTACCGGCCGGGCATGGTGGATCCTCATCGCCACCACCTTAGCATTCTGGTCAAGCGATAAGAAGTTTAGGTATACGTGCTTGCCCTGCAGCCGAGCACGCACGCAACGCAATCAGCAGCAGTCCGCTCCGGTCTCCGTAGTCCGTCCGGGCCACCACAGCACAGCACAGAACAGCAGACCTCACGGTCGAGATTGTTGCAATGTCGTTATGTCCATCTGAGCAACTTGGATGGATGGATGGATGCTAGGGTGGTGCCGGTGCGGCCGTGCTCTGCTCCGGGGTGGGCGGGGCGGCAACCTCCATCCATCGCAAAAGCCAAAAAGGCGGTCTGGTCTGTGCCGTGGTGGTGGTGCCGAAAGGAGCTAGGTCGGGGCCTGGGCAGTTGGTGCATGCCATGCCAGGATGCCGCCGACCCTTCGCGTCAGCCAGTCAGGCTCGGATCACAACACCAAGGGAATAGTACATACAGATGCTGCTGAGATGATGCATCGTGTGTGGTAGTAGTAGAGTAGAGTAGATGGGCAGATGTGCTCATGCCGATGTCGTGCAGAGTCAGCACAACATACCACCACCAACGCTCCGTCTCTCTCCATTGGTTCCATCACATTATTTTTCTTTTTCTCCTTATTACATGAGAATATGACCGAACCTTTCGTTTTTCCCAAGTTTTGTGCCTGCGGTCAGTAATTTTGCGCGCTACGGAACAGACATTGGTGAAGAGATAATAACACAGGAAGCGCATGTAAAGAATGTGAGGCAGAAAGATAGAGAGGGGCCAAACGCATGGCAGGCAGGCAACCAACTGCAAACACATGGCTCCGAGACACATACACACATCTGTTGGCAGAAAGATGTTGGCCAAGGGAGGCAATGCATTCAGCTTGCACAAGTCATTGTGCCATGGACGGGTTGGCCACTGCCGTACAACAAAAAGATGAAGAAATATATGGTCTAGAGTTGAAGAAAGGATCCACTGACACTGAGCCCAACCAATAGGATAGGCGTATGAATGTATGATTGTAACGTGGCCACACCCCAGAAAGCTATCTAAATGCCGACCTAAACTGGTTGACCGACCCGGCCAGCTTGTGATGATGCCCTAAACGTGGAATGAATCATTTCCCTCTCCAGATGCTCGTGCTCAGTCCCATTGATCCACATGGAATAAAACTAGAATAATCTCCCTTGGACACGTCTTCTTTACCCGGTGACATGGTACAGATAAAGAAAGATCATGGAGGCATGCAAACAAAGAAATTGGATCCAGAGGAGGGACAGGCCCCCTCAATAACATGCCAAAGATTGCGAGATCTGGACCAACCAAATCACACCATGGCTAGCCTAGGGCTACGCCTCCACGCACGCACACATTGCTTTCTTCGGATGAGACCAGCATAAAAATGACCTGCTACTAGAGTCAGTAGAGGCTATGTATGATGGGCGAGTAGGAAGAAACGACACTCCAGCACGATGCTGATGGACAGATAGATGGTCCAAATGTTTGTCCGGGGCGATCAAGACGGCCGGGCGAGCGGGTTCTGGTGTTCGAATCGGGGTTCTTTGCTTGCTAAGCGCCAACTTGTTAATTCAAGCGATCGAAAGAGGTTGTTTTGTGACGTAAATGGGGTGCTTTGTCGGACTCCTAATGGATAGACACCGGGCAGACCATGATGGAAACATGGGTGGTGGGATTGACTGGCCACGCTAATTGCGACGTTCGACCAGCAAAGGAAAATTCAGAGAACCTACTCAATGCCGAATTTACTAAAGTTTGTTATACAAAAGAAGTTCACTAATGTTTGAAAACCTACCATACCCAAGAGTATAAAGGGGAAGATACACCCACTGTAAAAGCTAGGAACCAATGGAGACATTCATCAGAAATGAAGAGGCCAATGATGTTACTGAACCAGTAAGCTGCAAGAAGCTGGAACTCTGCCTAATTCGGCAAGTAAAATAAGATTTAGGTCGAAATCTAGCGGTAACTATGTATGAGAATCAAAGTGAAAGACAAGTAGTAAAGATAATGGTAGCTTCCTAAAGTCAAGGCAGGGTCCGGAGAAAGAAAGGGACAGCAAAACCATGCAGCAAGCAAAGCCAAGTTCCTGAAACAGTGACAAGTCATGGATTTTGTGCAAGTTGCCAACTTAAAAAAGGCAGGCCCTAGCCACACACAAAAGCTGTTTACGGAGCGCACAATGCTAATGCTACTGAGGGACAGGGACGGGCAAGCAAAGACTGGTGTACAAGAAAGGCGCATCAATTGGAAACCCAGATGGGTCAACAGTGTGTCATGACCTGGGTCATGGGCTAGTAGTAGTAGTAGTAGCGGGTCGAGAGTTGGGCTTGGCCCATGTACTAAACCTATATAGGCCTGTGTATTGCCTGAGGAGGGTCATGGATGAACTGTACGTCTGTACTGTGGTTGAACCACTTTCCCCTTCCCTGTGCTTCTTCCTCCTCCAAACTCCTCTCAGTTGTATCAAACACTACTGAATCCTGATCTATAATTCGTCCGGTGTGACACCCTCGAGTTAAGATCGTGACACAGAGGCTGAAGGTGACTCAAGGGCAAAGAAAGCATGTGCACTGCAGGATCAGCTGGACATAATTGTGCTCTTGGTGGCCAATAATAGAGCCAAAAAGTATTAAGAGAGGTTCAGAGTGCAAGTTGTGGAAATAAATAACATGGTTTGGAGAAGAAGAAATAATGCTTACCAGGAGAAGAAGAACACACATGATCAGAAAAGTTGCCAACCAAATCTAGCTTTCAGTGCATCTGACCAGGCTCATGACCACCATCATAGGTGGGTGCTCCCCTTAGTGTCTGCAGAATCTGGCCACAATCACTGCTCCTGTGTATGCTCATCACTTTCAGGGGTTATAATTGGGCCTCCATGTGTCCACACCATGCATAATTTTGTCGGTCCTTCTTTACTTAGTACATGCTCATCTGATTCGATCCCACTGAGAGCTGTGTTTGGCGTTGGAGTTAAGTATATATGCATCCCCCGCCAAGGCATCATTCTATGTTGACAACCACTTCAAGGCAGGAATATATCACAAGGTACTCAAGATTAGCCCGAAAGGGATCCAAACCTGCCCATGAATAGCCTGTTGTGGGTAATATATCGATTGCTGTAACAAACATGCAAAGCTCTGCGTGCCTAGAAAATCCGATCCGAGATCGACGGTAAGCAGTGTTTCCCCAATTTCGCCGGTCGTTATTCAGGGCTAAATAAGCACCTAACCCACAGGCTTTCAGAGGATGACATTGTTCAGCCCTTGCTCAATCTATCAAAGCACTCCATTGTATTATCCCTCTACTTCGACTGGTGCACAGCGTATTGATTTCCACACCAATGCACAATTTTGTCGGTCCTTACTTAGCAGATGCTCATCTGATTTGATCCCACTGAGAGCCATGTTTGGCGTTGGAGTTAAGTATATATGCATCCCCCACCAAGAATATCATTCTATATTAAACTTGACAACCACTTCAATGCCGGAATATCAGAACATCCTCAAGACAGTCTAAAAGGGATTCAAACCGGCACATGAATAGCCCGTCGCGGGTATTGATTGGCGTAGCAAATCGGTAAAGCTTTGCATGCTCCGAATCCGGTCCGAGATCAACAGTAAACAGTGTTTCCCCGGTTTCCCTGATAGGGCTAAACAAGCAACTGACCTACAGCCTTTTGGAGGATGCCATTGTTCAGCCATCGCTCGATCCATCAAAGCACTCCATTGTATTGTGTCTGTACTTTGACTGGTGCGCAGCGTATTGATTTTGACACAAAGCTGAATTACAAAGAAACAGTATCAGTACCAGAGACTCTGCTACAGAATAATCTAGCAACATCAAACCCATGCTACAAAGGCTGACCCTGATTGTTGGATTGCAATATTTGCACTGAGATATTAACAAGAGAAGAAAGATTTCATGTCAGCTTGCTGCATAACTGTTCCTGCTGGATAAAGATCGTATAGTAACTGGTAGGCCATCTTCGCTTATAGTTGACCATCTGTGAGTTCCATCCGCTCAACAATTTCCAGTCTACATGACAGTATAAACCTCAGCAGGACTTCTATTTTCTTCTGAAGCAAAGAAATAGGCCTGATCTTCCTTCTTCTCGTAAGCGTCCCAAAGGGTACATGATGAATGCGGTAATGCAACATGAGTAGTGGAATGTGGAAACGAAAGTTGTGTATACATTGTTACAGCTATCTAAGACGACTCATACTTGTAATCAACATGTGAGTTAAACATTGCAGTATTTCACATTTCTGAGATAAAAAATTAAGAGAGCTATCCAAATAACGATGGAGAAAATCCATTATCCAAAACAATTAAATAAATTCAAATAGCAGTGGAAAGACATGGTTCAGGCATTCGGCACATGTTTCAACATGCTCACTAATTGAGCATAAATAATCAAATTTTGCATGCACCACAAGGGATACTCCTACTAGTTGCTTCACAGAAACATCAGGTCCATAACAAAGCACAGATTTATGTTCTTCCCAGCGTTCAGATTGCTTGTTTACAACGTCCACGTAACAACGTACATAGTATGCGATGTAACAACTTATGCGTAACGTGACCAGAAGCAATCTCAAATCAAATGCCGACCTAAATTGATTGTCGACCCGGCCGGCGTGTGGTTTGGCGATGAGCTAAACGCAGAATGATTCATTTTCCTCTCCAGATGCTCGTGCTGAGTCTCGTCGACATGGAATAAAATCGTTTCTTGGGTGCTGGGCTAGAATAATCTCCCCTCGATACGGCTTTACTACCTGGTGACGTGATATAGATAAAGAAAGATCAGGGAGACGATACATGCAAACAAAGAGATTGGATTGGATTGGATGCAGAGGAGAGAAGGTACAGGCACCCTCAAATACATGCCCAGATTGTGAAATCTGAACCAACCAAATCACACATGGCTAGGCCACGCCTCCACGTATACATCACGCACACATTACTTTCTTCAGATGAGACAAGTATAAAACTGACCTGCTGCTAGAGTCAGTAGATTGGCTATGCACCGAGTGGGAAGAAACGGGACTCCAGCATGATGCTGATAGATGGTCCAAATGTTTGTCCAGGCGATGGAGATGGCCTAGCGTTCATTCAAGCAATCGAAAGAGATTGTTTCGCAAAGTAAATCGGGTGCTTCTTTGTCGGACACCCAATGGATAGACACCAGGCAGATGATGATAGAAACATGGGGTGGTATTGACTGGCCACGCTAATTGCGACGTTCGACCAGCAATGAGACGTCGTCGAACGGCGCGATTCAGAGAAGCTTCTCAAAGCCAAGTTCATTAAAGATCGTTCAAAAACCTACTATACCCAGGAGTAGAAAAGGGAAGATGCACCCACCGTAAGAGCTGAGAACTGGAACTCTACCTAATTCAGCAAATAAAATAAGATTTTAGGTTGAAATCTAGTGGTAAGTGGTAACTATGAGAATCAAAGTGAAAGACAAGTAAAGATGGTGGTAGCTTCCTAAAGTCAAGGCAGGGTCCGGAGAAAGAGACAGAAAAACCATGCAAGCGACCAAAGCCAGTTCCTGAAGCAGTGATAACTCATGAATTTTGTGGAAGTTGCCAACTTAAAAAAGGCAGGCCCTAGCCTATAGCCACACACACAAGTTGTTTATGAGCGGGCAACGCTAGTGAGGGACAGGGACAGGCAAGCAAAGACTGGTGTACAAGAAAAACGCATTAATTGGTAATCCAGATGGGTCAACAGAGGCTGAAGGTGACTGAAGGGCAACTAAAGCATGTGCTGTTGGTGGCCAATAATAGACCCAAAAAAAAACATTAGAGAGGTTCAGAGTGCAAGTTGTGGAATAAATAACATGGTTTGGAAATGCTTACCAGGAGAATAAAAACAAACAGGGTCAGGAAAGGGCGGGGCGCCTCCGGTCTCCGTCCGTTGTAGTATTTGCTTGACTTTTTCTGGGTAAGCCACTAGCACCCTGTGACGCCCCCGGCTCGATCGTACACTAATCATGCACGCAAACGTGTACGATCAAGATCAGGGACTCACGGGAAGATATCACAACACAACTCTAAAACATAAATAAGTCATACAAGCATCATAATACAAGCCAGGGGCCACGAGGGCTCGAATACAAATGCTCGATCATAGACGAGTCAGCGGAAGCAACAATATCTGAGTACAGACATAAGTTAAACAAGGTGCCATAAGATGGCTAGCACAAACAGGGATACAACAGATCGAACAGGCGCAGGGCCTCCTGCCTGGGATCCTCCTAACTACTCCTGGTCGTCGGCGTCCTGGACGTAGTAGTAGGCTCCGTCCTGGTGGTAGTAGTCGTCGAAGGTGGCGTCTGGCTCCTGGGCTCCAACATCTGGTTGCGACAACCAGCAAGAAGGGAAAGGGGGAAAAGGAGGGGGGAAAGCAACCGTGAGTACTCATCCAAAGTACTCGCAAGCAAGGATCTATACTACATATGCATGGTATATGTGTAAAGAGGCAATATCGGTGGACTGAACTGCAGAATGCCAGAATAAGAGGGGGATAGCTAGTCCTGTCGAAGACTACGCTTCTGGCAGCCTCCATCTTGAAGCAATAGAAGAGAGTAGTTGGAAGTTAACCAAACAACAACGTAAAGCATAATCCTACCCGTCGATCCTCTCGTCGCCACCATGCGAGAGAGCGACCACCGGGTTATATCTGTCACTTGTAAGGGTGTGTTTTATTAAGTATCCATTTCTAGTTGTCATGAGGTCGGAATACAACTCCGGGTCGTCCTTTTACCGAGGGACACGGCTATTCGAATAGATAAACTTCCCTGCAGGGGTGCACCACATATTCCCCAACACGCTCGATCCCCTTTGGCCGGACACACTTTCCTGGGTCAT
Organism: Thinopyrum elongatum; assembly: GCA_011799875.1. NCBI lineage: Eukaryota > Viridiplantae > Streptophyta > Magnoliopsida > Poales > Poaceae > Thinopyrum > Thinopyrum elongatum. Next base: position 17,061,263 of record CM022300.1, on the reverse strand, counting down.
GCCCGGCCTCGGAAGATCCACACGTCGCAGCCCCACCTAGGCTCAACAGAGAGGTCAGCACGCCGGACTAATCCTAGGCACTCTGGGGTCTGGGCCCATCGCCCAGTGCGCTCCTGCACGTTGCGTAAGCGGCCGCGAGCAGACCTAGCAACCCACACGATCACGGCGGTTACGTTAGCGCGGTCCAACACGGCGCGCGCCGCTCAGTTGCTGACGTCAAGAAGGCTTCAGCTGATACCACGACGCCGGGATACCCATAACTACTCCCGCGTAGTTGGTTAGTGCGTATAGGCCAGTGGCCAGACTCAGATCAAATATCCAATCTCGTTAAACGTGTTATTATGAAGTAATCGCGAACGCCGACCAGGGCCTGGCCCACCTGTCTCCTAGGTGGTCTCAACCTGCCCTGTCGCTCTGCCACAAAGATCCACTCAAAGGGCCGTTGGGACAAAGGTCCTTTCAGCCCCCAATCCGTGAATCACTCGCGGGTACTCTTCGAGCCGACCCGACTTTAGTCACCATCTGTATAGTATGCATATATGTATAGTATACACCCGTGATCACCTCCCGAGCGATCACGGCCCGATAGTATAGCAAGGCAGACTGACAAGAATGCAGGGCCAATGATGATAAACTAGCATCCTACACTAGGCATTTAGGATTGCAGGTAAGGTATCAACAACAGTAGCAACAATGACAGGCTATGCAGCAGAATAGGATTAACCGAAAGCAGTATCATGCTACACTACTCTAATGCAAGCAGTATAGAGGAGAATAGGCGATATCTGGTGATCAAGGGGGGGGCTTGCCTGGTTGCTCTGGCAAGTAGGGGTCGTCAACAACGTAGTCGGTCGAGGCACCAGCAGCTGCGTCGGTCTCGTAGTCTACCGAAGAGAAGAGGGGGAAGAAACAGTAAACACACGGCAATAATGCAACAGGGATGCATGACATGTCTAAACGCAGGGCCGGGGTGATATACAGCCTAACTAAGCGATTTAGTTAATTTAGGAATTTATCCGGATTTATTTAATTAGGGTTGGACACTATTCATTTATCGAAATCGGTCTAATTGTTCAACGTTGTCATAGCTGCGGGCGTCTGACGGAGATACCGAGGGCGTATCCGGGTTCGTATCGTCGTTCTGAGCAAGTTTCATGTACAAAGTATTTTCATCGGAGTTACGGTTTAAAAGATATGATTTTCTAAAGTTTTTATTAATTTCTGAAATTTTAATTAATTATTTAATTCAACATTATCCGAAACAGTAATTGATGACGTCAGCATGACATCATGCTGACGTCAGCAGTCACCTGACAGGGTGGGTCCCACCTGTCATAGACAGTTAAATTAATTAGGGTTAACTAATTATATTACTGTTTAATTAACACTAATTAGTTAATTAAATTAACCTAATCAGGATTAATTAACTAATTAATTAATTAATTAATTAATTAATTATTTTAATTATTTTAATTATTTATTTTTATTTCTATTTTCTTAAAACTGTTTCTGGGCCGTGGGCCCCATTCGTCAGCGTCACAGGGGTTCGGGCCCCACTGGGCAGTGGCCCAGGGGCGGACACGTCCGGGGCGTGCCCCTTTCGGGACCGGACATGTCCGGTGCCCAAAAGGGGACGCACGGGCGGTCGGCGGGCGCGGGCGCCGGCGAGGCCACGGCAGGGCCGGAGGCGGGACGGCGGCGCGGTGGCTGGAGCGGCCGCGGGCGGCAGCGCGGTGGCTGGAGCGGCAGCGGGCGGCGGTCGCGCGGAGGCGAAGCGGGGGGGCCGGAGCGGGCGGTTGGCGGCGAGGAGCGACGCGGGCGCGCGAGCGAAGGCAGTGGGCGGCGCGCGCGCGCGTGCGACAGAGGCGAGGCCAAGGCCGGAGCGCGGCGCGGCGAGGCCAGGGAGCGCGGGCGCGTGCGCGAGCAGAGAGGGGGGGAGAGGCCCGAGGCCTCACCGGGATCCGTAGGGACGGGGCAGCGGGGGTCGGGGTGGTCGACGAGGACGACGGCGACGGGGAGGCAGGCCGGCGGGGACAAGGCGGCGACGTAGACGAGGCAGACCGGCGAGGGAGAGCTCCGGCCGGTGGCGTCGTGCGGCGAGGGCGAGGCAGCGCGGTCGGGCGCGTCGGGGCGAGCGGCGTCGAGGGAGCCGGCCGGCGAGGGAGAGCGGGATCCGGGCGGCGGCGTCCAACGGCGACGGCGAGGCGGCGCGGTCGTCGCCGCGACCGAGGGACGGGGTCGTCGCGGCGACCTCCACCTCTCGATCCCGATCCAATCGGGGGAGAGGGGGGGATATATCGGGAGAGGGGGGAAGTGGGGGGGTGGCTGGTTAGGGTTTCCCCCCCCATGGGGATAAGGCAGGGGATGGGGCTGGGCCGGCCAGTTGGGCCAGGTGGGTCGGCCAGCTGGGCCGCCTGGCCCAGTTGGCCAGGGGGGCCTTTTCTTTTCTTTTGTTTTTCTGTTTCTTTTCCCTTTTCTTTACTGTTAAATGTTTAGGCCCCAAATGGTTTTTGTAAAAAGTGTGACCTATTTCATAAATACCATTGCATTATTCCTCAACACCTAAAATTAGTTTGGACAAAACATAATTCCATATTTATTTCAGATTTAATAAATGGTTATTAAATACCATCTTTATCCACTGTTTGAGGTTGTTCGAGTCACTTATCCAATTCCAATGATGTTGGTTTCAATTTTAGAATAGCCTCTGGAATATTTGTTACTTATCTGACATTTTAGTTTCTATGTTGGACAACTTTTATACTCCACTTTCATTTAAATTTGAATTTGACTTAGGAGTTGAAATGCAATATTATGCTAATGATGATTATGCACTATTAATCATGATGACATGGCCTCATCAAAAGGGTGATCTCTGTAGCTTAATACAGGGGGTGTTACAAATCTCCTCCACTACAAGAAATCTCGTCCCGAGATTTAGGAGGTAGAAAGAAACAAAGCGGGGTATTCATCGCGAAGACGATCCTCGCGTTCCCAAGTGGCTTCATCCTCAGAATGGTTTGACCACTGAACCTTGAGGAACTTGATAACCTTCTGGCGTGTGCGACGCTCGGCTTGATCGAGAATGCGGACCGGATGCTCTCTATAAGAGAGGTCTTGTCGCAGTTCAAGCAATTCGTGATCTACTCCGCGGATAGGGTCTTTGAAGCAGCGGCGGAGTTGTGATACGTGGAACACATCGTGAACCTGAGAAAGGTTCGGTGGAAGTTCCAACTGATATGCCACTCTACCACGCCTTTCAAGAACAGTGAAAGGACCAATATAGCGAGGAGCTAGCTTGCCCTTGATCCCGAATCGGTGTGTACCTTTCATCGGTGTGACTCGAAGATAAGCCTTTTCGCCAGGTTGATAGACCATATCTTTGTGTTTGCGGTCATACTGACTCTTTTGACGTGACTGAGCAGTCTTCAAATGCTCGCGGACAACGCGAACTTGATCTTCGGCAAGTTGGATAATATCCGGACCGAAGAGTGGACGTTCCCCAGTTTCTGACCAATTCAGAGGGGTTCGGCACTTTTGTCCGTACAATACTTCGAAGGGGGCCATCTTCAGACTGGCTTGATAGCTGTTATTGTAAGAGAATTCGGCATATGGGAGAGATTCTTCCCATTTCCTGGTGCTTACGGTCATAGTTGCTCTTCTGATGCGGAAACTGAGCCATGATTCCAACCATGAGCTGGCGGTTGAGCTCGAACTGTTGCATCATAGCTGCCATATAGTCTGGCGGTGGTGGACGTTCAGGGGCACGACCACGACCACGACCACCTGGTCTAACCATCCTGCTAAGTATCAACAGGGGGTAGTTTAGTAAAAGCAATTGCGAGTGTTTAGCGACAAGTATGATGTAACACGACAATACTCCAAGCAGTGTTATAGATACATAACAGTAGTCGATTAAGACATACAGATCCATACACAACGTCGGGTACAAGCGGACAGCATAACGGCGCAAATCAAAAGCTAGACATACTAGGCGGCGCGCAGGCACGCGGTAAGGAAGTACACAACGAGAGATAGCAAAGGCTACATCAACGTCGGAGAGAACCACTGTAACGGGGTAGCTGCGAGTGCGGACGACGAATGTTCGTCGCGGAAAGATCCTGTGCTCCATGTGCACTCTGATGCAGAACCCGGTCTCGAGCTGTAAGAAGAGGTCCACGTGTCGGTGTGTGACCTCCAACAGTAGGCCAGTCAATACCAGCATACATCTGAGTCCTGCGCGGATAAAGGATGTGCTCCGGATGTATCCCTGCACGGACAGCGGGCAGCAACTGCGTCATAGCATCGTAGAGACGTGCTCGAGTGGCAACCAACTCGACGGCAAGAGCCCGAACAGTGCGATCCAGAGCCTGAGTGCACTGAATCAGAACGCGCGGGTCGTAGCGACGAGGCTCGTACGGGGCACAGATAGCTGTGTAGTATCCGGTAGCATCTCCAGCAGGGGCATACGGAATGTATCGGAATTCGGAGTCATCCAAGATAGCATTGTGCTCCCCTCGTAGACGTGCGACAGCGGAGTAGGCGGCATCATGGACTGCCATCTTAATCGTCACGCCTAATCCGTGAAAAAGGTGTAGCTCGATGTCTGAGTTGTTCTGCTGATCATAAATCCGAACTTCAGCATAGTACTGTTCCTGGTTGAACTCGCGGTAATCCTCATAAACCAAGTACTCAGGGTACCAACGGTAGCCAAGTCTGGTCATGAGAGCGATCAGGACAGCTGGAAACCCAGGGGTATTACGAGCCCAAGTGCGAAGCACAAGCTGTGTCGTAGGACGCGGTGGAAACAAACGGTCCATCTGAAAATAGAGGAAATTCAGGTTTGTCAAACGACAATAAGAGGTTTAACACAACTCGGAGAGAAAGGTTAAACAAAACAATGGAAAGGAAAATGATTATCAGACTAATCAGATCAACGACAGGGAAATCGCACAGATATCCAGCTCTCCGGGTAGACAGAATTTACGAGATCCTAAGTGTCGGCATTAGTAAACTTCATTTAACCCGAGTAGAAGAGAGATCAGAGTCCCAGAGTATAGACGAGGAATAAAAGATCCTAATACCACCCAGTTGGCAATGTGGGCCCGTAAGCCACACAGCCAAGTTAGTAAAACGGTTTTCTTTGTCTAGACTCAACTTCGGTCAAGGAATTGGAAAGGGGGATTCCTACAGGCAGTCGGCTCTGATACCAACTTGTGACGCCCCCGGCTCGATCGTACACTAATCATGCACGCAAACGTGTACGATCAAGATCAGGGACTCACGGGAAGATATCACAACACAACTCTAAAACATAAATAAGTCATACAAGCATCATAATACAAGCCAGGGGCCACGAGGGCTCGAATACAAATGCTCGATCATAGACGAGTCAGCGGAAGCAACAATATCTGAGTACAGACATAAGTTAAACAAGGTGCCATAAGATGGCTAGCACAAACAGGGATACAACAGATCGAACAGGCGCAGGGCCTCCTGCCTGGGATCCTCCTAACTACTCCTGGTCGTCGGCGTCCTGGACGTAGTAGTAGGCTCCGTCCTGGTGGTAGTAGTCGTCGAAGGTGGCGTCTGGCTCCTGGGCTCCAACATCTGGTTGCGACAACCAGCAAGAAGGGAAAGGCGGGCAAAGGATGGGGGAAAGCAACCGTGAGTACTCATCCAAAAGTACTCGCAAGCAAGGATCTATTACTACATATGCATGTATATGTGTAAGAGGCAATATCGGTGGAACTGAATGCAGAAGACGCAGAATAAGAGGGGGATAGCTAGTCCTGTCGAAGACTACGCTTTCGGCAGCCTCCATCTTGAAGCAATAGAAGAGATTAGTTGGAAGTTAACCAAACAACAACGTATAGCATAATCCTACCCGTCGATCCTCCGTCGCCACCATGCGAGGAGAGCGACCACGGGATTATATCTGTCATGTGTAAGGGTGGTTTTATTAGTACTCATTTCTAGTTGTCATGAGGTCGGAATACAACTCCGGGTCGTCCTTTTTACGAGGGGAACGGCTATTCGAATAGATTAAACTTCCTGCAGGGGTGCACCACCATATTCCCCAACACGCTCGATCCCTTTGGCCGGACACACTTCCTGGGTCATGCCCGGCCTCGGAAGATCCACACGTCGCAAGCCCCACCTAGGCTCAACAGAGAGGTCAGCACGCCGGACTAATCCATAGGCACTTGGGGTCGGGCCCTCGCACCAGTGCGCTCTGCACGTTGCGTACGCGGCGCGAGCAGACCATAGCAAACCCACACGATCACGGCGGTTACGTTATCGCGGTCCAACACGGCGCGCGCCGCTCAGTCGCTGACGTCAAGAAGGCTTAGCTGATACCACGACGCCGGGAACCCATAACTACTCCCGCGTAGTTGGTTAGTGCGTATAGGCCAGTGCCAGACTCAGATCAAATATCAATCTCGTTAAGTGTGTTATTATGAAGTAAACGCGAACGCCGACCAGGGCCTGGCCCACCTGTCTCTAGGTGGTCTCAACCTGCCCTGTCGCTCCGCCACAAAGATCCACACAAAGGGCCGTGGGGACAAAGGTCCTTTCAGCCCCAATCCGTGAATCACATCGCGGGGTACTCTTCGAGCCGACCCGACTTTAGTCACCATCTGTATAGTATGCATAATGTATAGATAACCGTGATCACCTCCCGAGTATCAGGCCCGATAGTATAGCAAGGCAGATGACAAAGAATGCAGGGCCAACTGATGATAAACTAGCATCCTACACTAGGCATTTAGGATTGCAAGGTAAGGTATCAACAACAGTAGCAACAATGACAGGCTATTGCAGCAGAATAGGATTAACCGGAAGCAGTATCATGATACCTATCTAATGCAAGCAGTATAGAGGAGAATAGGCGATTATTGGTGATCAAGGGGGGGTGGGCTTGCCTGGTTGCTCTGGCAAGTAGGGTCGTCAAAACGTAGTCGGTCGAGGCACCAGCAGCTGCGTCGTCTCGTAGTTCTACGAAAGAGAGAGGGGGAAGAAAACAGTAAAACACACGGGCAATAATGCAACAGGGATGCATGACATGTCTAACCGCAGGGCCGGGGTGATATACAGCCTAACTAAGCGATTTAGTTAATTTAGGAATTTATCCGGATTTATTTAATTAGGGTTGGACACTATTTCATTTATAGAATCGGTCTAATTGTTCAACGTTGTCATAGCTGGCGGGCGTCTGACGGAGAACCGAGGGGCGTATCCGGGTTCGTATCGTCGTTCTGAGCAAGTTTCATGTACAAAGTATTTCATCGGAAGTTACGGTTTTAAAAGATATGATTTTCTAAAGTTTTTATAATTTCTGAAATTTTAATTAATTATTTAATTCAACATTATCCGAAACAGTAATTGATGACGTCAGCATGACATCATGCTGACGTCAGCAAGTAACCTGACAGGGTGGGGGCCCACCTGTCATAGACAGTTAAATTAATTAGGGTTAACTAATTATATTACTGTTAATTAACACTAATTAGTTAATGAATTAACCTAATCAGGATTAATTAACTAATTTAATTAATGAATTAATTAATATTATTTTAATTATTTAATTAGTTATTTTTATTTCTATTTTCTTAAAACTGTTTACTGGGGACGTGGGCCCAATTCGTCAGGCGTCAAAGGGGTTCGGGCCAATGGGCAGTGGGCCCAGGGTGCGGACCACGTCCGGGGGAGTGCCCCTGTTCGGGACGGACATGTCCGGGCCCCAAAGGGGAAAGGAAGAGGGAGCGTATGGACGGGAGAGGAGAGAAGGAGGAGGAAAACGGAGACGCCGAAGGAGGCGGGAAGGAGGAGACGGGGGAGGGATTGAGGCGAGACGGGATGCTTGCGGAAGAGACGCGTGGTAGGGGAGCCGCGAGGTGGAAACAGGAGAGGAGAGAGGAGGGTAAGAAGCTGGTGTCGGAGGGGGGGGCGAGGCGCGAGAGGGGTGGAGGGGGAGGAGAGAGAGCAACGCGGGCGCAGACGAGCGAGAAAAGGAAGGGGCGGCGCGCGCGCGCGTGACGACAGAGGGAGGACAAGGCCGGAGAGCGGCGCGGCAGGCAGGAGAGCGCGGGCGCGTGCGCGAGCAGAGAGGGGGGGGGAGAGGCCCGAGGCCTCACCGGGATCCGTAGGGCGGGGCAGCGGGGGTCGGGGTAGTCGACGAGGGGACGACGGCGAGCGGAGGGGAGGCATGGGACGGAGGGAAGGAGGCGAAAGGCGGAGAGAAGAGACGAGGCAGAGAGGAGAGGGAGAGTCGGGTGGAGGGCGAGAAGAGGGAGAGAAAGCGAGGTGGGACGCGTACGGGGGCGAGCGCGTACGAGGGAGAAGGCGGCAGGAGAGGAGAGCGGGATCGGGGGCGGCGGCGTCCAACGGCGACGGCGGGGCGGCGCGGTCGTCGCCGCGACCGAGGGACGGGGTCGTTTCCGCGATCCCGATCCCGATCTGGATCGGAGGTGGGGGTGACGAGGGGAGGGGCGGCGAGGGGCGGCGTCGGCGAGCGGCGTCGACGAGGAGGCGGACGGGATCGGGGGATCGCCCCGATCCAGATGGGGGGGGGAGGAGGAGGGAGAACGAGGGGGAGGGGGGGTCGGGGGTAGGGTTAGGGTTCGGCCGGGGGGGTGGCGGCTAAGTACGCGCCGGCTGGGCCGGCCTGGGGCCCGGTGGCTTGCTGGGCCGAGGCCCAGTCGGGGGGGGGGGGGGGGGGGTGTGGTGTTGTGTGTGGGGGGGCGCGGGGGGTGGGGGGGGGGTGTTGCTCTTTCTTTCCTTTTCTGTTTCTTTTTCCTTTTCTTTATTCTCTTTTCTCTACTGTTAAATGTTTAGGCCCCAAATGGTTTTTGTAAAAAGTGTGACCTATTTCATAAATACCATTGCATTATTCCTTAACACCTAAAATTAGTTTGGACAAAACATAATTCCATATTTATTTCAGATTTAATAAATGGTCATTAAATATTATCTTCATCCACTGTTTGAGGTTGTTCGAGTCACTTATCCACTTCCAATGATGTTGGTTTCAATTTTAGAATAGCCTCTGGAATATTTGTTACTTATCTGACATTTTAGTTTCTATGTTGGACAACTTTTATACTCCCCTTTCATTTAAATTTGAATTTGACTTAGGAGTTGAAATGCAATATGATGCTAATGATGATTATGCACTATTAATCATGATGACATGGCCTCATCAAAAAGGTGATCTCTGTAGCTTAATACAGGGGGTGTTACACACCCATCCAAATCTAGCTTTCAGTGCATCTGACCACCATCATAGGTGGGTGCTCCCCTTAGTGTCTGCAGAATCTGGCCCCAATCACCACTCCTGTTCATGCTCTTCACTTTCAGGGGTTATATAATTGAGCAGCGGCCAGTTGGCCTCCCCCACCTCTCCTCCACGCGTCCACACCAATCCACGATTTTGTCGGTCCTTCTTTACTTGGCACATGTTCCGTCTGATTCGATCCCACTGAGAGCTGTGCTTGCTGTTGGAGTTAAGTATATATGCATCCCCCACTGAGAGCTGTGCTTGCTGTTGGAGTTAAGTATATATGCATCCCCCACCAAGGCATCATTCTAAGTTGGCAACCACTTCAATGTAGGAATGTATCACAAGGTACTCAAGATTACCCTGAAAGGGATCCAAACCTGCCCATGAATAGCCTGTTGCGGGTATCAATTGGCGTAGGAAACCGGTAAAGCTCTGCGTGCTTAGAATCCGGTCCGAGATCAACGGTAAGCAGTGTCTCCTGATTTCGCTGGTGGGGCTAAACAAGCACCTGACCTACAGCCTTTTGGAGGATGCCGTTGTTCAGCCATCGCTCAATCCATCAAAGCACTCCATTGCATTGTCCCTGTGCTTTGACTGGCGCACAGCGTACTGATTTTGACACAAAGCTACATCACAGAAACAATATCAGTACCAGAGACTCGCTACAGAATAATCTGACAACACACAAAGACTGACTGTTATTGCTGGATTGCAATATTTGTACTGACATATTCACAAGAGAAGAAAGGTTTCATGCCAGCTTGCTGCATAACTTTTCCTGCTGGATAAAGATCCTATAGTAATTGGTAGGCCATCGTCGCTTATAGTTGACCCTCTGTGAGTTCCATCCGCTGAATAATTGCCAGTGTACATTACAAAGATGCGGTGAGTGAGGATTATAATCCCGTGCGCGTTGGTCTCGCTTAACAGATACTCCCTCCGTCCGGAAATACTTGTCATCAAAATGGATAAAAGAAGATGTATCTAGACGTATTTTAGTTGTAGATACATCTCTTTTCATCCATTTTGATGACAAGTATTTTCGGACGGAGGGAGTATGAAGCAATCTGCAGCAAAAAAAGTGTTGTGACTGTCAAAACGCACAGACTGTGGTGGTGTAGTCATGAGCTATCACAGTATAAACCTTAGCAGGACTTCTATTTTCTACTGAAGCAAGGAAATAGGCCTGATCTTCCTTCTTCTCGTAAGTATCCCAAAGGGCACATGATGAATGTGGTAATGGAAGTTGTGTATACATGTTACAGCTATCTAAGACGACACACAATTGTTTGAAAATATAATCAGCATGTGAGTTAAACAATGCAGTATTTCACATTTCTGAGATAAAAATTAAGAGGGCTATCCGAATAACCATAGAGAAAATCCATTATCCAAACCAAATAAACTTCAAATAACAGTGCAAAGACATGGTTCAGGCGTTCAGCACATGTTTCGACATGCTCACTAATTGAGCACAAATAATCAAAATTTGCATGTACCACAAGGGACACTCTTTACTAGTTGCTTCACAGAAACAACGGGTCCATAACAAAGCACAGATTTATGTTCTTCGCAGCATTTTAATCCATATAAACAAACAATCTGACATCTGAAATACATAAGATGTGAAGAAAAAAAAACTAACAGGGTCACATCTCAATCATCCCGAACACATTATGTTTATAAAGTTGATACTAACAAAACTAATAGTATAGGAAGACATCAAAAACGAAGGCCAGTATCTACCAGCAGCAAGTCTATGAATCCAGATGCCTATAATATTATTTGTCCCGATTCACAACTGATCAATTAGATCTAGTAAGATGTGCAATTACATGATTAGTCATTTCTCATTCTTAGGCATCTCAAACAACCTCTAGGGACGTCCTGCTGCTATTCAGTAAACAGGCCACCTAAATACATAAATAACTAGACGGATAAGGACTGATACTGTCCATGTCCAGTGCAGATAACTCAAGTCAGCAGCGACACGAGCATCAAGACACAATTGCATACAGTGAACGTAGATAATCATTGCCAACAAATTAAGAAATTATCCTAAAAAAATCAGAAATTAGCAGACCAATCAATGTGCTAGGTCGAAGGAAAAAATCAATTATTGACAGCATCTGGAGCATTTTACAGGTGCTTTCTGCCTGTTAATGGATGTGAAAACAACAAAATAAGAACTGATTGAGATGCCAGCTTGTTAATGTGCTAAAACCATTACCAACGGTCAGTTCATGCAAGGAAGGATAATGCTGGTAATGACTTAAAACACCCAACCAACCAAGAGAATCTAGTGGTGTGACTGTCAGTGAGACAGTTTACATTGCAGAACTCTCTAAAAATAAGTTGCAGAACAGTAACAAATATCCTTCTGCAAGCAGAATCACATGACACTGGGTGAATAATAGAGTTTCAGATAAATGAGTGTCTGACTATTGTTTATGAGCCAAACGTAGAAAGCCATCCAAGTAGGAGAAACAAATTCAACATTACATATGTTAGTTCAAAGCAGAACTGATACTGTAGGGAATTATAAGCTACACAAATGGAGTTAACCCTCTCAAATTCCTCAACCTAACCCCTGCATTCCAACTGAACCTGTGACCTCCGAACAAACATGGACTTCTCATCAGCTGAGCTGCAACATGATTCCTAGGGGGCTTCATAGTTGAAGATGTGATGTTGGTGTTTACAGTTCTATCTTTAACAGCTAAGGTGCAAGAAACATCCATTGTACAGAGGACTTACATAGTTTGTTGTGTGCAAATGGGCTCATGTGAGCATCAAGAAATCAACTAAGAAGGTGCACCAGCCAGACACACCATGGTTTTGCTTCTCATGTAAATCAATACTCGAGCTATACTGCCAGTGGAGTATTCAAGTCGGAGCATGGCCGTCCAATTAAAGAGGAAAACTGATCATGGAATTTCAGCAGAGGACACTTCTCAATGAGATTAGTATCATCGTAGGCCTCCTTGAGAAAGACGGTACTTCTTGCTCCCTTGTTAGTGATGTAGAAGATCCCATGATTTTTTATCAAACAAAGGAGTAGCTTGCATGGCAGCCTGTACTCGTTATGGAAGACTTCTAGCTTATCAGATGTCAGTCGCTTCTGCATCGTCAAGCTTAAGACCTCATGTAGAACAGCAACAGACCGCTTCCGAGCCTGTGGAGTTGCAGGCTCCACTCGCCTAGCATTCAAATAAGGTGAAGGAAATGCCATCTTCTGCCACCTGACTACCTCCTCAAGGTACTTCCGGTTGGGCCTAAATCCTGCTGGATACTTTAACTTGAAAGCAAAAGGACCCAGTATATTTCCATCTTTAGGAACCCCTCTGTACTCCATTTGGAAACCATCAAAGTTCAATTGTTCTTCTCGTGCTGTGACTGCTAGTGAAGAATCCCAACTCTCCAGACACAGATGGTCCAATCCTCTCACATCACGGATTGAAAAAAAATCAGGGTAACTAGGAATCAACTTGTCCTTGAAGTTCTTTGGTAGACCCAATTCAGGTTGGATGAGCTCAATCTTCTCTAAAGGGATCTGGCAGTCCATCGACATCATTAATAGCTTCCTCAGATTTCTTACCAAGATAGGTTCCATTAGCTCCTGTGCTTGGATCTCCTCACCCGAAATATTTCTGGCCTTCTCAGTAAGTGTGACAGCAATGGGTTCACGTGATGTACTTCCACCAGAGACACGAAAGATATTGGGGTGGCGCTCAATCAGTGCAACAAAGTTCCATTTTTGGACAAAGCCAACCTCCTTTTCAAGGTCACGTACAAGTAGTGAACCAGTCTTTTGGGCCAAGATGAGCTCACGGAGACGGAGGAGGAGAGCGGGCTTCTTTTGGAGGTCCATGGCCTTGTCGAGTCCAGGCTCACGGTGATAAAGCTTCTTCTTGGGACGGCGTCCATGACCAGCAGCGAATGAGGACATTTCCTTGAATTGTGTCAAGGAAATCGATCTGGGAATGTACGACAAATGTTCTGCTGATCTTCTCATCGAATTTACGTCTCAAATGCAAGTCTGTGTAGGCACCTCAGGTCCTGAGCATTCAGGAGTGCAGAATAAAGAAGCAGAACGTGTAGTTCAAATTCTGCAAAAAGAAGGGACAGAATATTCAAGCCATTTTAAACAACATAAGCTTTGCAACTAAGGAATAAAATTAATAATACCAAAAGCCTGTATCTCAACTCTCAACTCTCAACAATTCCTATTTCAGAAGAACAACTCATAGCAGCAGAGACAGAACTAAGAACATTTTATATGGTTTGCCACCTCTAAAAAAAATTATCGACATCACATGCGTAATACGGAATTGACCAGAAGAGGAATATAAATAGCTTAATCAAGTGAGTCTCACAACATTAGAGTTCACTAAATATGTTTGACATTTGCGAATATTATGCCCTGAAAACTTTGCAAGTATTACAACAGAACAAGTCGGCGAGATGAAATAGGTGAGTAGAAATCCACAACATTAAACTACTCCGCGCTTTTGCATTGTGATAAAAGCATCAGCTATATTATATCATATCATCTTCACTCACTTTCAAGAATATAGCTCACTCAATAAATGTCACCAAGCAGGAAATCGATGGTTCACGAGTTGCTCGTCCGCACTGTTTATCGGTTTATTCTTCGCTAGACCCATTATTTTACAGAAAATACTCGAGTGCCAACTAGGCAACTACCGACTACTAGCTCTGAAAAGATTGAACTGAGACAGTACTGACTTCTACAATCACGCTAGTTACCTCGAGCAGCTGAGTCGATCTCGATGCCCCGACGGCGTTCAGAGGTCGCGCTCAGGTCCTCAGGACTTCACCGGTCGGAGCTCGCCGGCGGCGGTGGGCAAGACTGCTCGTGCTCGGAGGCCGCCGAGCTGTGAGTCAGGCGGCGCCGCGGGCCGCGGCCGTGCGAGAGTGGGGATGGCTCTACGGGTGATGGGTACTGGGGAGCAAGGGGAGGCGTGGGCCGGGGCAGTCGTGGAGGCGGGAGGCGGGTCGCCGGGGCGGCCAGGTCAGTTGTGGAGGCGGCGGCGTTTGGTTCATTCGATGGCTCGATCTCGATGGAACAGCCGAACAAGGCGACAGCACCGGTGATGGGCTGGATCAGCCATATACCTGGCCAAATGGGCCGGCCCGGCACGGCACGGCCCGGCCTGAGCTACACGGGCCAGGCACGGCACGGCCCGGCCAGGCACGCTTAGTACACGGGCCGTGCCGGGCCGGCACGCGTGCTGACATCTGAGGCCCAGGCACGGCCCCTGACTTAAACGTGCCGGCACGCTGGCCCGGTAGGCACGCAAGCACGGGATGCCCTCGACCGCTCGTTTCTCGTCGCCTCGTCGGTTTGTGCGTACGTAGCAGTACAGCACAGTGCCACTGCCAGCCTGCATGCATGCACATTTTGGTGTGGTGGTACTGTACGTAGCAGTCAGCACAGTGCGAAAAAGTTGCTACGTTTATTACAGTCTAGCACTAGCACGGTAGCATCACAGTAGTTATAAAATCAGTTTTTTTTAAAGAAGAATAAATACCGAAAATAAAAAATGTGGCAATGTGTCATCATGTAGGATAAAAATTAAGCTTTATTAAAGCATGCCTCATTAAAACCTTCCATCTCTAAGAAATAAAAGAGTACAATGCCACGCTCTAAACTACAAAAGAAAACGAAAATTACAAAAGGATAACAAAATTACAAAGGAAATTTTTTTTACAAAGATACAACTACCCGGCTTGGTGCCCTGCGGCCTCCCTGTCTCTCTTGTCGTGTCCCTGTTTGTGGCGATTTAGGTGGCCGACTCCTCCGTACCCCAGGGCCAAATAGATTCCGCATCTTTTGCACTTAGCTTTGCGCACGTTGACACCATCCTTCACAAATATTTCTTCATCAAAGTAGTTCCAGATGCCTGAGACTCTTGGCCGAACATTTGGAGCATCCATGTTTGAGTGTTGGAAATGAGATGGGGTTTGAGTGTAAAAAATAAGAGGGGGTAGGCAGCCCTTTATATAGCCAAAAAACTTTACTTTTTTTACACGGGCTGGCACGTTAGACAAGTTAGGCACGTTAGGCTCGTTTGGCAGAAATAACTCCAAAAAGATGCAGAAAACTTAAAATGAGGCAAAGTGTCATCATGTGGGATAAATCAAGTTAGCCCTTTTTATAGCAAAAAAATTGTAGCATGTTTATTACTACCAAAAAATGCAGAAAAATTAAAATGAGGCAAAGTGTCATCATGTGGGATAAATCTTGAGCTTTATTAGTGACTGCCTCATTAAAATCTTCCATCTCTGGGAAGTAAAAGAGTACAAAGCCACGCTCTAGATTACAAAAGGAAAAGAAAATTACAAAAGCATAAGAAAATTACAAAAGAAAAAAAAAACAAAGACTAAAACTACTCTTCGTCTTTGAGTGCAAGATTTTCAAACGTGGCCATCAGTTCTTTGTTGTCCGTAGTGTGTTGTGCTCTCCTTCGGGCTAGTTCTCCGTCTTTCACGGCCATGAGTGTTCTCACCATATCCGGGGTGAGACTGGTTCTTCTTTCCTCAAGTATTCTTCCAGCTAGGCTGAAAGCAGACTCCGATGATGTCGATGAGACGGGTACTGATAACACATCCCGTGCTAATATGGAAAGCACCGGATATGTAACCTTGTGTTCATGCCACCACTGAATTATATCGAAGTTGTCCTCCTCATCTTGATTGAAGCTGACTTTGTCGCTGTTGAGGTACTTCGCTAACTCTCCACCACCTAAAAGCACAGGCGATGGTCCTGATGTGGAAGAGCTCGGGGCAGAGGAGGTAGAAGCAAATAACTTGCTCCATGCTCCTTTCTTTTTTCCCGCGGTTGGTGCTGCTGGAGGCCGTTGCATGCGAACTCCGGCATACTTTTGATCGTACTTAGCATAAACTTCAGAAAGCTTATCACGAACCTCGGTGGAATAAGCAATATAATCTATCCCTAGGGCCCCAGTTAGTACAGAGAGTGCAGTAGCAAACAGTTCAAGTTTAACCCTAGGATCAAAGATAAATGCAAATGCATACAAAATAGGAATGTCCGCCCAATATTTGCAATATTTAAGTTTCATGCGAGAAACCATAGGCATTAATAATTTTTCTTTTTCGTATGCTTTCAAGTGAGTTGCAATGTCTAGCAGAGTGTGCATCATTAAAGGAGATGTGGGATAATAAACCCCAGACAAAGAAACTGTAGCTTCATAAAATATCTCTAAAAACTTGACCAAACCTTTAGCAACTTCCCAAGTATCATCAGTGATATATTCTCTTCCCATATTTGCATTAATCCATCCCGAGAATGGAACTTCGTCTCGGATGACTGCCTTAAGCATCATATATGTAGAGTTCCATCTAACAGGCATGTCTAGATTATACTTATGAGGAGTTTGTTTTATTGCTATGCAATATCTCCTGTAACTAGTATTGCGTCGAACCCTCTTTGTGCCAATGGAGGTGGAGGTACTGGACTGGGTAGTGGATTGGCTGCCGGAAGCTCCATGCTCATCGGAAGAAGGGTATGTGGTGTTGTGGGCTTCGGGATCCATCCACTCAGGGATGTCCACATCTAAATCACTAGTATTGAAATTGAACCGGCCGGGATCACTACCCATGGGATCATCCATGTTTGAGTGTGAGAAATGAATGAGAGGGAGAGGAGGTTTGAGTGTGAGAAATGAGAGGGGTGGGCAGCCTTTTTTATAGCAAAAAACTGACATTTTTTGGGACCAAATTTGCCCTCCAACGTTCAAATATTCAAAATTCGAACTAAACTAAACTATATTGACTAAACAGCAATTAAAACCCCCTAAACCCCCCTGCGCAGGAGCCTCTCCAGGAGCACACTAATGTAGCAGTGGCTCAATGAGCCATGCAGAATTTTTTTAATTTAACAGCAGTACCACATGCACATGCACACAAGCGTAGCAGTGAGTCAGTGACGAACGTAGCAGCACCTCGAAGGCTGTGCCTCGATTCCTCGAACGACGGAACGAGCATTCAGCCAGCCAGCCAAGCGCCTGCGCGCCTGCGCCCTGCGTCCGAGCCAGCCGCGCGCGCGCGAGACGTTCAAATTTGAACGCTCCCCCGCCGTCCCGCGCGTCGCGTGCCGACGTGCCGTGCCGGGCGTGCCGTGCCTCGGGTCGGCCCACTGGCTAGGCGTGCCGTGCCGGGCTGGCACGCGTGCCCAGCCTCGCGGCCCAGGCACGGCCCTAGGCGGGCCACGTGCCGGGCACGGCCCGTTTAGTCACGTGTCGGGCCGGCCCATGACGTGCCTGGCACGCGGGCTGTCGGGCCGGCACGCTAAGGCCGGCCCATTTGGCCAGGTATAATCAGCCAGCCCGGTCTGGGTAGGCCGCCGCCGAGAGATCCTTTGTTATATCTCGCCCGTGCCGAGAGATCCTTTGGTTTCGCCTCTGCCGCAAGGTTTTTTCTTTAACACATCACAGCACAGACGCAAGCGCTCATATAAACGCGCATATACTCACAGCACAGACGCAAGCGCTCATATGAACGCACACACGTACATCCTATACCTATGAGCACCTTCGAGAGACTGACCCGGCACATCATCTTGAGATTTTACCAAGTCACCGTAGGGAACATCTCCTCCTACTGAAAGCGTATCACCGAAAATTCTGAAATAAATCTAGGATAAATGCGAGCACCAGGACTTGAACCCTTATGGGATGGGGATACCACTGTCCACCTAACCATCCCAACCAGAGGATTTGAATGGTACGAAACAGTTTCAAAACTACGCAAAAAAAATTACATTATATAAATATTTTCTAAATGTCACAAAAATATTTTTTGCCACGCATAAACATTTTTTAATGTCACGTAATTTTTTTATGGTAATAAATTCTTTTTAAATTATACAAAAAAAATTTACACTGCATAAATATTTTAAAATTCCATGGGTTTTTTAAATGCCTGAGTATTTTCTAATTGTCATGAATATATTTTTTGAATGCCATCAACATTTAAAAAAAGTTGTGTGCACAAATTTTAACATTGCATTAACATTTTTCTAATGTACAATGAACGTTTAAAAACTTATGTAAAATATTTTTACATTTCAAAAATATAAACTAATGTTCCACAAGGGGACGTGTCTAAATTGCTCAATCCAGACAACATCCACTTTCTTAGGTAATAGCAGGGTAATTCCAAAGTTGAGACGGAGCAACGAAAGTCCTCAAACATTGGAAGAAGATTACCCTTAATGACTCCCCAACATTTCTGATAGAACTCCGCGGGGAACCCATCTGGTCCCGACGCTTTATTACGCTCGTCTAAAAACCCTCCTTCTCCAGGAAAAGTGTTGTCAACACAACATTTTTCTCGATGAAGAGTTGAGATATATTACCAATGTCATCTTTCAGGAATGCAAATTTGGATTGTGGAGAGCCAAAAAAGACGCTTATAATAGTTAGTTTATCAATGTCATCTTTCAATGGCAAACCCTTTCATGCGAAGGGCTTGTTGAAGAAAATATCACTTTACTTTTTTGTAAGCCTTCTTAAAGTCTACCTTAAAGATAATCCAATCGAGTTTCTTAGTGTGAAGCTCATGGATCGTCTGATGAAGAACAACCACCCCCTCAAGAACATTGCGACCAGGCATAAAATGAAGTCTGCATTGGGCGCACGACCGTATGAGCAATAGTAGACAATCTATTAGGGCCCACCTTTATGCCCACATCTGTGTCTAATTTTCAATCCGAACAACATTCACTATCTTGGGTAATAGCAGGATAATTCCAAAGTTGAGATGAAGCAACGAGGCAACGAAAGATCATCAATGTATAAGTCCTCAAACATTGGAAGAAGATCACCCTTAGTGATCCCCAACATTTCTGATAGAACTCGACAGGGAACCCATCTGGTCTCTGTGCTTTATTACGCCCCATGTGAGATATGGCCTAAAAGATCTCCTTCTCCATAAAAGGTGTTGTCAACGCAACACTTTCCGTGGTGATGATTTACGGTATATCATCAATGTTGTCTTTCAGTAGAAATGCGAGATTGGATTATGGAAAGCCAAAAAGACGCTTATAATAGTTATGTAAGCTTTCGGATGGTCCTGGCCCACAGTGCTCCCCTCATCTTCTTCAAGCTGAAAGATTCCTTTTTAATGTTTTTTCATTTACAATCAAATAGAAGAACTTCATATTATTACCATCTTCTTGATCAGATATTACTTTTGACCATTGAGCCCAAATTTCTTCATAAAGACGGTTGCGTGCATCACATGATGTAGATGTGAGGTATCCTTCTCTTGGGAAAAGTAGCAAACAATTAATTAATATATGCTTCCCTTTTGATTCGGTAATAAAGAAAGGAAAGGAACATAATTTGACACGACAGTCCAGTTAACATGATGAGAAAACCATGACGGTACATCGTGTCTGGTGGACGTCAACATTAGGATTGCTACAACGTAGTACGTGAGGGAGCCGGATCCTCTAACTTAGAGAAGGGAAGTCACGATGCTGCAGTGCTCGTCTAGTGTAAAATGAAGAAGGAATGTTAAGGACTATTAGCAGGTTATTTACTTTTGGTAATTACTATAGATATAAAAAATTCAAAATTAATTTTATCTCATCATCAACTTGTTTGTATGTAATTACTATGAATGAACATACTAGATCTGTAATTTAAAAATTAATTTATATCATTTTAGCCTTAATTGTATGGATTAACAGAAAAAAAGTTAGGGTACTGTAGCTTTCTCTAACATCCCTTGTGTATGTTAGAGGATCCAGTTCCGTACGTGAGATGCTAGCTGAGAGTGATCGATGAAGCAAGCTTAATTACTACTCTAGGGACTAGGGAGCAATGCATAGGCGCGCGCGCACACACACACACTTGCCATGACGGACATGCCGCCGGCGCCGAGGAGGACGGCGGTGAGGCAGATGAGCTGGAGCCTGATGCCGCCCTGCAGCTTGGGCCCCATGAAGTCGGCGGCGAGGATGTTACGACCTTAGTTGCAGCGCGGGTAATATACCCAACGTTGCTATTGTGGCCACCCCAGGGTGCCGTGGGGACCACTTAGTAGTAGTGCCGGGTGGCCCAGCCCGCGCTGCTACTAAGATGTACCTATAGCGCTTGGTATGTACCCGCGATGTTACTATTTAACAGTAGCGCGGGCTACCTACCCCGCGTTACTGGTAAGCATCTACCTATAGGCTTGTCACGATGAAAGATATATATATTTTTTATTTCCAATCAAATGGAAGAACTTCATTCTTTTTTAGGGAAGAAGAAATTCATATTATCATCACCTTCTTGGACATTTTTTTTGTGTGCCGAGCACAAATTTCTTGATAAAGATGGTTGTATGCATCACATGATGGCAGATGTGAGGTATCCTTCTCTTCGAAAAAGTGCAAACAATTAATTAATAGAAGCTTCCCTTTAAATTCAATAATTATAAAGAAAGGAAAGGAACATAATTTGACACGACAGTCCAGTTAACATGACCAGAAAACCATGACATTTTTACACATAATAGTACAACAGTACATCGTGTCCGGTGGGCATCAACATTAGGATTGCTACAATGTACTAGTAAGTGATGCTAGCAGAGGAGATCGATCAAGCAAGCTTAATTATGTACTACTCCTGGGAGTAATGCATAGACTCATGGACACAAGATACACGTACATCATCATAAAGTAAAGTAGGGTGCGCGATCGACGCGCCTGGACAACCGAGTGCGTACATTCCCCCCGCGCGCGCTAGCTCACGCCCATTTGGCCATGACGGACATGCCGCCGGCGCTGAGGAGCAGTGGCGGAGCTAGATGGCATGCTTGGGGAGGGGGGGGGGGGGGGGGGGGGGGGGGGGATCCTAAAATATTTTTTTCTTCAGCAATTATATCAAGGCGGGGGGCCCACAGCCCCCCCAAAGACACACATAGCTCCGCCATTGCCGAGGAGGACGGCGGTGAGGCAGATGAGCTGCAGCCCGACGCTGCCCTGCAGCTTGGGCCCCATGAAGCTGGCGGCGAGGAGCTCGACGAGCGCCATGTAGTGCGCGCGGCCATTTGACGTTAATAGACGACTACCTTGCCCTTACAGTGACAATTTTCGCCGGCGCTTTCAGATGCGAAAAAATGTCTTTGATCTGCCTCTACCACGACGTCCGTCCTTTGATGACTACTTTATCTTGAAGAAGGATGTCGTAGGAAAGATGGGATTCTCTGTAACCAGAAGTGTACGGCCGCATTGTGGATGCTTGCATAGGGTGCGACCGCTGATTCACGGGACACCATGGTCAGATTTGCTACTACCATGGTCTCGGTGTTTGAACCTTAGTACTTGCGAGAACTAACTGTTGCAGACACCGATCTTGGCAATGTTGAAAGCAAGAGAGTGGTCATGTTTGCCCAAAGACGAGAAGTAGATAGAAAGGAGGATGAGAGGGCATTTGGAGTTCTCCAGACCTGTTTTGCAGTTGTTCGTCACTACTAGGGAAAACCTTATACACAGAGGTATAGCAGCAGCGCTGGTCAAAACTAAGCGCTACTGCTACTTAGTAGTAGCGATGGTCACAAAAGCACGCTACAACTATAGTTATAGCAGTAGCGCCTCTGCACAAAAACACGTTACTACTATAATTCCCACACTGTTGCCGGTAGGCTAGGAATAGTAGTAGCGAGCCTGTGTGAAACACGCTATTGCTAAGTGCGTTGTAGCAGCGCGTTTCTATGGTAGAGCGCTACTGCTAAGAAAAAGAAAATAAGTAGAAAAATTAATAGAAAAATAAATGAAAATGAAAGAAATAGAAAAAGGAGAAATGAAAAAAAGAAAAAAAGAAAAAGAAAAATAGAGGAGAAAGGCATAGCAGTAGCGCTTGTTCTCACAAAGCGCTATAGCTACTTTAGCAGTAGCGCTTTTCTGGTCGCGCGCTATAGCTAAGTTTCTTAGATAAAAGGAAAATAAAAATAAAAATAAATCGCTGCTTCCAGTAACAGTAGCGCGTTTTAGTGGAAAGCGCTATAGCTACCTTAGCTATAGCGCGTTTTCCTTGCCAGCACTACTGCTTGTTTGACTTAACCACACGCGCGGGCTCAAAATTTTACTAAGTCCTTTTCCCCCTCCCCCCCTCTCCCCCCACCCTCGCCCGCCGTCGATCGCCCCTGCGCCCGATCCGCGCGCCCCCGGAGCCACACCCTCGTCCGCTCCTCGCCACCCCTGCTCCCTCGTCGCCCCTGCCTCCGTCGCCGTCACCGGAGCCGCGCGCCATCGCCGCCACCAGAGTCGCGCGCCATCGCCGCCAGCTCGTCCGCTCCTCGCCGCCCCTGCCTCCCTCGACGCCCCTGCCTCCCCGCAACCGTTCCCCCGAGCCACCCTCAACGCCCTCCTCTCTGTAAGCCCCACCCCTCCTCTCTAGGTTAATTAACTTAGGTGAATTTAGTTATGAACCCTAGGAATTAGCAGTAGTGGTACTAGTAGATGTTAATTAGATTAACTTAGGTTAATTAGGTTAGGGCAGTAGAGCAGCAGCATATAACAGAACCCTAGGAATTAATATAGGTTAATTAGGTTAGGGCAGTAGTGGTACTAGTAGATGTTAATTAGATATTTTTTAGTTAGGGAAGTAGGGTTTTACTAGGTTAATTAGGTGAAGTTAAATGAATGAAACTAGTAGTTAACTGAATTTTTAGGACAAATTCGTATATGCTTAAGTACTTAACTAAATATTTTTTTAGGACAAACTTGTATATGCTTAAGTAGTTAACTAAATATATTATAGGGTTGTATATATAGTTGCTTAAGTACTTATATAGTTGTTCTGCACCCAATGTATGCTTAAGTAGTTGTATAATTCCTAGGATTCATCAATGGGTGCTTACGTAGTTGTAGATGCTTAAGTAGCTAGCTAGGGTTCATCTAATTAGTTAGTACTTGTAGATGCTTAAGTACTAGGGCAGTAGGGTTAGGGCAGTAGGGTTTAACTAGATGTTAATTAGGGCAGTAGGGTTTATTTTAGAGAAAAAATTCAATATAAAAATATAAATTTCTATCAGTGCTGCAAGTGTACTAGGTTCCTAATTTTTACTGATTTTTTATTATGACAGAAATTTAGGACATAATTTGAATTGAGTTCTAGGGTTCATAATTTGAAATTTGTGTAGATTTTCTTGAAGTGTCAAACATTGAAGTGGTCATGATATATGCAAATTCCTCAATTGTGTTTGCTCATGTTTATCTACTGTTGTAGTTGCTTATGTACATGTTCTTAAGTGGTCCTATTATATGCAACATTGAAGTGGTTCGATTGTGCCCAAGTGACCTTTTGTTGTTTGCAGGGAATGATTCCGAGTGGCCTATGTTTTGCCGGAATGTTGATTCATTTTCGTTCCGACAAATTTCAGGTGCTTGATTTGTCCACTTTTTAGCAAAGGTCATGCCGAAATTTTTCGTGAATTTCGGCATGACTTGTGCTACAAACTAGGACATATCGAGTGCCCGGGATTTGCTGCACCGGGAATGAATCAATGTTCTAGCAAAACATAGGCCTTTTTTTATGACATTATCCATTTTATTAGGTCTAGAATTAATTGACTAGATTTAATCGTAGGAAACATGGCTAGCAACGATGAAGGACAGGGTTCTGGTGATTTCAACGTCTACGAGGCGGTAGACGCCTATTTGAACCTTCTCGATGAGCAACGGTTGTTGCAGGGCCCACCTGTCACATCGGAGATTGAGACCGACATCGAGACCGGCGCTGAGACCGAGACCGACACCGAGACTGGCGGAGCCGGTATAGAACCGAAACCAAAGAGGCAACGACGCCCAAACCAGCTCATCACTACTAGAGTGGTGGTCACGGAGTTGGACGACGGCAATTTTGAGCCAAAAGAGCCCGCGGAAGCGCGCGTGCTACGGCAATCAAATAGGCTGCATACTACGGGCTTGCGCCACCATCAACGATGTGAAACTACATAAGATACCAGATATGAAGCAGCCCCTCCTAACGAAGCTGCACCAGGTGTTCTTGTTCCCGGGCCGGGATGAAAGCAAATATAAAAATCCAGATAAAGACCCGGTAATGAAGAAGATAAACAGACGCGCCATGGGCAAGTTTAGCGGCGCATTGTCCGCCTGGAAAGTAAGGGTGAAAGCAAGGATCATCGAAAAAAAGGAGCCCTACTCCGAGATTGTAAAGGATAATCCGACAATTACGGAAAAGCAGTTTGAAATATTCAAGGCGGCTTGCGTCGTCGAAGCTGCCAAAGAAAAGTCGGAGTACATGAAGGGGCTTCAAGAGAGGAACATGGGGTGCCACCACCTCGGAAGCAGTGGTTACGCGGGGAAGAGGTCCATATGGGCCAAGGAGGACGCGGAACGCGGAAGTCTGGGCATCTCAGACCCCTTGGCGGAGTTCACCGTCCCGCAGGAGCATGACGTACTCAGGGCCCGGTACCATTCGGACCCAGTCAAGAAGGTTTTCGAGACGGACCCGGTCACGACGGAGTTCATGAGACTGTTGGTAATTTTTAATTACCCCCTAATTTTAGCTTCTGATTAATTCGACTGCACGTTTAGTCATATTTGTAAACATCCTTGTTCCTTTTGCAGAGAGAGCAGCACAGGATCGCGGCCGAAAGCGACTCGCCGTCTGAGGCATTGGCGAGGCCCAAGTGGGACACCCCATTCAACCGGGCCTTGAACATATTGAAAGGACTCCCGGTGGACACTCGGCCGTCGTATGGACGCGTGCACGGCATCGGAGACGGCGCCACGTGGAAGAAGTACTACCGTGAGACCATGAAGAAGAGAAAGGAAAGACGGAGGTTAATTGAAGAAAACATCGACAAGAAGGTTGCGATTGCGGTTGATAAGAAATCAACCGAGATAGTCAAAGCAGCGGTAGCTGCCGCAAAAGAGGAAATGGCAGCTTCGTATGGTGTGTTGCTTCCGGCTATCGTCGCTTGGAGCAGGAAAAATCCAAATAAAGATGCAGCGGACTTTCCCCTTGCAAACTTCTTCGGGAGCAGCTCGACTAGCGTTGCACCAGCACCTGCTCCCGCACCAGCTCCTGCACCGGCTCCCGCACCTGCTCATAGCAGCCCGTCCTCCGTCTCGAACGTGCTCGGCGGTGCTTCGTCTTTGGCTGAGCTCGACGCCCTCACGGTACCTGTCACACCGGCCCTCTTCAATAAATGTATAATTTCCCGTTTCCGTTGCCTTTCGGATGTCTCACGTCGCAGACATGTCTTTGCAGGCTGACGAAACCCCGTGCACCATACTGTACACTATCAGGCGGCCAGAAGGTGGACGTGGGGAAGGCGACGATAGTGAAGCCGAAGGAACCATTGTTCCACAGCCGGCCGACCCCCCCTGACGTCTACAAGGTTTTCGTGGCCAGTGTCAAACCGGGCCACGAAAATTTGGCTCCTCCGGTACCAGGGGGAGATGACGACGAAACCCCGCGGTGGCTTGGCGATTGCAAGAGGTGGGTCCTATTGTGGCCAAAGAGTCTGCTTCGTCTGGAGGCGGCCGGGAGCACACCCACGACCACGCAGCCTCAGCAAGGTATGAACATCAACACCCCACCTACCCAATTAGCGTCGCCTATCGTGCTGGGTGATAGCGGACGGGGTGAGGAAGAAGCTCCATTAGTCACTGACGACGTCGCCGCTGTCGAAGAAGCAATGCATGATATCGATGCCATGAATGAGGATGAGGATGACGATGACACTCTACAGTTTATCAATACTGGCGCCTATGACGACGGAGGATTGATAGCTCAGCAGTATGAGTACTCAGGGTTTGAGCGTCATGAGTCGGTGCCTAAATTGCCGCCTCCGGAGGCTGAACGTATTATAGACGACCCTCCAGTACCAAAGAAGCATAGGAAGAGAGCGAGGAAAGGCAACAAAGCTGCTTCTATTATCCAGCCGCCTCCGCAGCCTCGGGTTCAAGACCGTATACCTATCCCCGGTGCGGCAAAACACCATATCCCCGGTCATCCGATCCTACCTAAGGCAGCGTTAGAGGCCATATACGGCGATCTAAGGAGACTTCATGATGATGTGCTGCAGAGAGAGAAAAGCCTAATCGCCTCAGAAAATCCAGGATACCCACTCTACGTGGTTAACATGCCGCGGCAAAGGTTTTACGTCGACACATTCCCCGCGGAGAAGTTCTTCCTTCGATTCGATTACATCTTCGACATGTTTCACTTGAAAAAGCTGGATTTTACGTTTGTCCGCCTTTTTGCCTTGCACATGAACTACATCATCAGGATTGAGCACATACCTTATATCTGTGTCGCTGACCCGTACTTCATGCATGAGGCCTTCTTGGCAGTCTGCCCAGAGCACCGTGAATACGCGAGGGACTACATCGCCAATTTTATGGTTGCCAATAAGGACAAGGAGACGATTCTCGTGCCTTATCATCTCATGTAAGTCATCCGCGCGGATATCCTTCCTTCGATTTCAATCATTCATTTGCACGGTGGAGGCTAATTTGAGGTGTACTTATTTTGCGCAGCGACGGGCGCGCCGTCCTCATCATCCTTTACCCCCGATTCTCCCACGCTCTTTACTTGGACTCGTCGAAGAACATGAAGAAAAAGGATTACACCCACATCGAGTCTGTTCTCGACAGTGCTATCTTTATCTACGGCGCACGGGGTGGAGAGATCAAGACCAAGAAGACAAGGGACCGCAGGCCCTGCTTCGGCCATAAGACCGACTTCTGCTGTATCCAGCAACCGAGTGGTACTCTTAGTGATGGATTCTATGTCCTCCGCCACATGCTGGAGTACAGACGGGATCAACAGAACCTTCGCATGTCACCTACATCCGGCGATGCCCATATTCTGCAATGGGCAAAGAACCTAGGAGATATCCCGGATCATCGACTTCGAGCTGAGTTCTATCACATCCAGCGTGAACTTGCCCAAATCATCATGAAGGAAGTCCTCGAAAAAACAGGGATGTTCTACGAGGAAGGGCAAATGTCGCGGGAAGACGTCCGAACACGCGTAGCCGCTCAGCGTCTCGACCTAAAGCCTTTCACTAAGCTCGGGGACTATCTCCCTGACTTGGATGGATGGCACGACATGTTGGAGTGATTGACAATATATGACAATGTGTCCGTTTAGTCCATACTTTCTGTATGACAAAACTTTGAGTTATGCACGACGGAACTTTATTTGTGATGTAATTAAACCGTCCTCCTCAACTAGCGAAGATTACTCTAGTTAGGGCATTTTGGGTACGATGAACTTTGTTATTTATGCTTATGATATGTTGCTTCTATTTTTGCCAAGTCTGTCTCTTTCTGTTGCTCAACTATATATGTTGCATATCATCGACTCATGTGACGATGCAGGTGCATAGATCATCGATGGCGAAGAAGTGCTACGCCAGGAGTATACGACGAGTGGCCGGAGTGTCAGGCCCAGGTGTACCGGTTTTCGGTTTCCGAGCGACAGCCAGTAGTTAGTTTAGGTTCACTCTAATGCGAGAGAGGGATACAAACTCATGTACTGCATAGTTCTGCTCTCACTCATAGTGATAGCTCTTCTCGCGTATATCATTGTTTAGATGGATGATGATGTAGTTGCAAGTAATCGAGACTTGTATCGCTATTTTCAAGATGATGACGAGAGACCACTTTGTGTTGGATGATGATTATGATGATGACATGATTTGATGAGACTATTTGTATGTATATGCTATGATTACATTTGTATGTGTATGATATGCTAAAGATTATTGTATAAAGCCTGTTTAAATACAAAACAAATATGCAGAAAAAAAAACAGAAACTAATAAAACTAGCAGTAGCGAGGGGAATAAAGTTAGCAGCAGCGCGTCCTAGTTAAAAGCGCTGCAGCTATTAGCAGTAGCGTGTTTCACTAAAGCTCGCTGCTGCTAGACATGTATAGCAGTAGCGTGGGACAACACGCGCTACTGCTACATGTTAGCTGTAGCGCCTTATCAGTAACGCGGCACCCCGCGCTACTGATAGGCAAAAAATCAGCGCTACTGCTAGGCTTTTCCCTAGTAGTGCGTGGACCTGCTAAACATTGGGATCTAAGGACCTTGTGGGAGGTGATGACATGTTGTGTGATCATGCACAATACGATCATGAAGGATGAGGGTGAGGATGCTGCCACAACTCTTGAATTTGAGAACATGGGTGAGCCTATCGAACTTCCAGAGCAGAACCAGGCCACGTTTGATGAGTTTTTCAAATGCAAATTTGGTCTCGAGCAACTCATGGGCAACCAAAAGAAGATTTGATTGCGCATCTGTGGGTGGTTAAAGGGGACAACTAGTACATATGTGCTAGTCGAATTCAAGTTTGAACTACTATATTTTCAATACTTTGTTCGACTGCAATATTTAAATTAGAACTACTGCTGCATTTTGAATATTTTTTAGCTAAACTTATACTTGATATCCGGTTATTTTGAGCATGCAGAGTTTTAAAAATGGGCCGGGTGTATGCGCTACAGTTGGATGGTCGGCTTCCGCATCAGTGTCCGCGGACTGACCCCTCCTGATCCGCAGACGGATACAGTGTCCGGTTTAAGGGTCAAGCGTTGAAGATGCCCTAAGCTTTGAGATGGTCATGACCCCTCCATCTTGTTCAAGCTGAAGATTTTTTTTTAATGTTTTTTATTTGCAATCAAATGGAAGAACTTCATTTTTTTTAGGGAAGAAGAACTTCATATTATTATCATCTTCTTGGACAGATCTTATTTTTGCCCACCGAGCCCAAATTTCTTGATAAAGACCGTTGTGTGCATCACACATGAATACATGATGCAGATGTCAGGTACCCTTCTCTTCGAAAAAGTAGCAAACAATTAATGAATAGACGCTTCCCTTTTACAATTCAATAATAAAGAAAGGAAAGGAACATAATTTGACAGGACAGTCCAGTTAACATGACGAGGAAACCATGACATTTTTACACATATAATAGTAGTATACAACGGTTCATCTTGTCCGGCGGGCACCAACATTAGGATTGCCACAACATACGTGAGATGCTAGCTGAGAGCGATCGATCAAGCAAGCTTAATTACTACTCTAGGGACTAGGGACTAGGGAGCAATGCATAGACACACACAATGCAACATACACGTACACATCACAAAGTAAAGGGGTGCGCATTCCCCGCGCGCGCTGGCTCACGCCCATTTGGCCATGACGGACATGCCGCCGGCGCCGAGGAGGACGGCGGTGAGGCAGATGAGCTGGAGCCTGACGCTGCCCTGCAGCTTGGGCCCCATGAAGTCGGCGGCGAGGAGCTCGACGAGCGCCATGTAGTGCAGCAGGCCCGCGGAGGCGGCGTTGAGCAGGCCGACGACGATGAGCGCGGTGGGGCTGTTGTCCTTGTACACCTTGGTGAGCGCCAGCCCCAGCGCGATCCCGAACGGCGTGGTGGTGGAGAAGAAGAAGACCAGCCCGGCCTTCATCTTGGCGCCGTACTCGGCCTGGAGGATGCAGCCGCCGAGGCCCATGCCCTCGAACATCTGGTGAAAGCACATGGCCGCCACCAGCGGCCGGATGGTGCACACGCTCTGCGACGCTCCCATGCCCAGCCCGATCACCACCGAGTGCACCACGATCCCCATCTCCAGAACCTGTACTACGTAGAAATTTAGCATGCATGCGCCATGGAAACAGGAACTAGACGTGCCAAGAAGACACAGTTTAAACTTGAAGGCAGTAACAGAGGGTAATTTCTGCTCTGTGCATGTATAAGTTAATCAAGCGTCCATGCGCCATGGAAATAACAAGAACTAGACGATACAGTTTAAACTTGAAGGCAATGACAGAGCCGAATTTCTCTCTGTGCATGTGCTTCAAGCTAAAAGTGCTGATTGTACTTTCAAGATTACGTTAATAGAAGCTGCACATATTTGTGTGATCACTTCATAAAATCTGTAACTTCTACTCGTTGTCTTAACGTTACAGTAGAGTACATGCCTACTCCTAAAGAAAAGGATTCTCATGCTCAGAAAGTCACAATTCACAATAATTTTAGAAAAAATCAGGACTAAGTCCTTGTACTATTTGCTTAATAACTAATTTAAGCCAGCAACATTAAGCCTCAATTAGTAGCCATTCGGTAAGTAGAGAAGGTCAGATTTGCGTGGTCATGCTTGGTAAGCTTGATTTATTTTGGCAAACTAAAGTCAAACATGATGCATGTAATTAACTCCTAGCTAGCAGCTCAGTTGAGCTAATTAAACTTATCTTGATGTTCACATCTTACATAAACTATTAGGTAGTAGCTAGACAAATGGAGGATTAGGCCACTATATATGTTTGATTCAGTCAGTTGTCGTCGATCTGTAGCCGCGACAACCAAGTACGGCACCGCTGGGACAAAAACAATCTTTAATGAGTGTGGCTAGATCTTAATCGACTGAGATTTAACCAAGTCTTGATCAATTGACACAACATGCAAGAAAAAAAAAACTGAAAAGAAATTTTTGCACGGATCTCAACGTAAAATCTCACGGATATAGCATCGACTGGGACTTAGCAAGACTGATCTTTAATTACTGATGCAATCAGGGAGATGATCTAATTTTCCATGTGAGATGAAGTCAACGAGGCGCGTAGGCCTCGACATTTGGAGTCGATCGGCCGGCATCTATGGCGTAATAAAAACTAAAAAAAGTACAGCACGGTCGTACGGAGCCCGTCCTTGGGAGATTTGATTGGCAGCCATCCATGGATCCATGAGTTGAAAACCATCTGAACGACGATGTGCAAGTGGGATTTGATTGTGCGAGTGCAACACAAGATTACCTGAACGACGACGCGGTTCCGGCGGAGCTGCATCTGGCCGGCCTCGGCATCGTCGGGCTTGGCCAACGCCATGCCGTGGCCGTGGCCATGGCTGTGCCAGTGTGCTTCCGGCTCCGGGCTCTCGAGACTAGCGACGGCGGCGCTGCTGGGAGCCCCGGCGTCTTGGGGAGCACCGCCCTTCTTCTTGCGGTTGTAGAAGGTGAGCATGAGGGAGTCGACCATGAGCGTGAAGACGGCGGCGAGCATGGCGACGAAGGTGGTGAAGGGGAACTGCCGCCACGGCTTCTCGGGGAGGCAGGGCGAGTTGAGGTTGTCGAACGAGTCCGGGAGCACGTGCATGTAGCCCGTTGAGAGGATGACCCCCGACGCGAAGGCCTTGACGACGTAGAAGAGGTTGCGGTCGGGCTGGAGCGCCGGCACCGACTTGGCGAAGAGCGGCAGGCAGACGCCGATGACGCTCGCGACGAGGATGGTGGGGATGCCGATGAGCTTGAGGCGCAGCGCCTTGGGGACGTTGTGGCAGGCGTCGTCCGTGGCCAGGCCGGCGCATTCGTCGTCGGCCGCCTCCGCCGTTTGTGCATGGGCGAGGAGGGGAGAGCTGCAGAAGGCCAGGAGGGCGAGCGAGACGAGCGCTAGGGCTTGCGACGACGGCGTCATTGCTGGATCTTGCCTTGGTTTGGTTAGCCGGACGGCCGTGCGTCTCCGTCCTCTTGACTTTTGGGTGGAGCTCGCTAGTTGTACTTGTTGTGCGGCTAGCTGCTTTACTGGTATTGATTGGGTGATGATGATGAGTAGTGTGGTTTGAGCATCCGTAGCTACCGGGTTTATATAGAGCTTGGAGTTGATGGAAGCTGGAGACTGGGGTGATCCTTGCAACTAGCGGGCGCGGTTAACCGTATTTGTTTTTGTTTGCACCAGAGAGCTTTTGTTTTCCTCTCGGGACAGGTGACTAGAAACCCTATAGCCGCACCAGAAGAGTTCCTGCCGCCGCCTGCCTCGGCAGCTCCCCTCCACCGACGACCTCGGTCGTTGGTGGTGAGGGAGGGTCACGGGATCTACGCGTGTGCGTCGTGTAGCTTTAGGTTAGGTTGGTAGCTTAGGTTTTTGGGTTGTTCATCATCTTTGGCTTCGGCGACGGTGATGGCGGCGCTAAATAAAGAAGTTGCAGATCCTTCTTCAATGAGGCGATTGGTCCTATGGTTGGGGATGAATTTGAAAACCAGTCTGTTCAAGTAAGGATGGTGTGACTATAGCAACATCCTCGTGGTGGACTTATTATGTGCACAGGCTCCGCCTTTGCGACGACGTCTACTCCAGCGCTGGTGTGGAGCTTCGGAGATAGTCCAGGAACAGATGTACTTTGGGCTATGCATCGGCGGCATCTGGAACATGATGGATCGTGTGCTAGTTTCGTGGTTTGGCTGGCAGATACGGTTTTCTCCTCCGGTATCTTAGTTGTGTGGGGGTGCCAGATCGGGAGTTCGATGGCGTGTCCGGGGTGTTTCTCCGATATGATTCTTTCAACGCCAATGGCTTCGCCTTTGGTGAGTCAGCTTGGAGGTTCGCAAAACTGCATATCAGCGATGGAACCACTTCAAGCTCGGGTGATCTGTCATTTTTTATTTTCTTTTGTGGCTGTGTCGGAGACAGGTGACGAGCGATGGTGCCAGGCTCAGTGGATTCTTTGGTCTTGATTGTAGTTTTTCTTCTTGGCTGATGTTCTATGTGTTTATTATGATCCATACATAATATAAGTTAGACACGTGTTACCATTAAAAAACCCTGTTAAAAACCCAGTGTGAGCCATCAGCTCCTCAAGAATTAAGGGGGTTCTTCAAGGGAGACTCGGTGAGTGCGCAGCAGATACTACATGCTACTTCCTCCGTCCCATAATGTAAGATGTCTATGGCAGTACCTCAGGATAACGGGTACATTTGAAAACTCATCCTAATTTTTAATTCAATATAACATATAAGTCATGTAGAAAGCCGTTTGGCTTTCGGGAGCATATGCTCCCGCATGAATAGTAAATTTAAAACAAATAGTAAATAAAATTTAAAAATTCTGAAATTTGTATAGATGTTTATGTTAGTGTAACAAGCATGCTTGACAATTTTTATGCAAAAGAGGATCGCAGTGCTTCATATATGAAAAAACTAAAATTAGGTATAACATTTAGAGGTAACATTTGGCGTTTGACTTGTTTTTTTGCGCAGGTCAAAATGCTTACTAGGAAAAGCATGCCTTAGTAGTGTTCAAAGAAAAAAAAACAGGCCTTATTAAGCTACTATTCTTTCCAAGGAAAGAGAGAAAGAAGTCAAAAACACTCCCTGAAGATGGAATAAAGTTCTCCCTCTCTAGCCGTGTCCCTGCGGTGCGTCTAGCGTCATCCGAGGGCGTGTGAAGGTGTGTCTCGAGCGAATCTCATGGGATTCGGTCGGTGTTGGTCTTCGGTGGATCTCCGTGGATCCAGTCTTCGTTCATGTGCCTACATGTCGAATTTTTCCGATCTATGCTTCCATTCATCAATGACGGTTGTTGGTCTAGTGCGCTAGTCCCGTGGGGCCTTAACACGACGGCTTTCCAACTGTGTAGTACAACAAGTTTTGCCCGGCTTCAATGAGGGAGGGACGATGATGGATGTGGGCCTTTGGCTCATTCCAATGCTTGTACTCGTCGCTCGGTGGTCTATAGATCTAGATGCAATTTCTTTTATTTTTGGTGTTTCTTGTACTGCCATGATTGAAAATGAATAGATCACAAGTATTCCTGCACAAAAATATTGAGAATAGCTTCTCCGATGCTCAACTTTTTTCTTTCTACTGCATATTTTTATAAATTTTGGCTAAAGCAAACAAACCCCTTTAACAAACCTATATTTTCTCTTGTTTTTTACTTTTTGTTTAAGAAAAATCTGGACCAGTAAATGGTCTAAACATTTGCGCTATCTTGTTAGAACTTGAAGGAGGGAAGCGAACATGGCAGCGCTAGAGAATTGAGTTAGCCACCCCCTCGTTAGAATTCTACTACCTTACAACTGGAGCGGAATCAGAAAATTTGGCCAATGGGTTCACTTGTTAAGTCATGCGAGAATTTGGTATTAATTAACTAAGTGTAGAGTCCAACTTCACATCATTTTATTACTAGAATATAATAATTAAATAAATACAATAATAACATATAGTTGTTCCATGAAAAACCGAGGAGTGCAATATAGATTCGGGTAACTTCTAATCTTCCTGAAAAAAAGGAAAACAAAATGACAAGTTACTTTGACAATTATAAAATTAGTACCATAAAAGAAGCAAGTAAAGTCGCTCACATTTCAGAGTGTCCCCTTTCGACTTTTCACCTTCTTCAAAAGATCAACGCATCTTTACTATTAGTGGTAGAAAACATATCTTTCTTCACATAGTAAATTAAATGATCACTCATGAACTAATCAACAATTTTATTGCACAATTTTTCTTAATAACATTCATAACCGAAAAGCATATGCCCACATGTGTTGTGGCAACTGGCAATATCAGTACTAGTTTTAGAGGATGATGATGCACCAAATAAAAAGTAATATGCTATTTTTCTACATGAGTAATTGAGCAAGATCGACAATTCTGTTCAAATTGGTGAACCTCTCATCCACTTGCACAATGTTGATGTAAGTGTGAAATTCAAGCCCAAGATCATACTTTATCGTGAATCAAATTATGTAAATTAGTTCATCTCTAAATATATTTGATGGACTTTGCTTAAAGAATGGCCTTTAAGTGCCAATATCATAATCCAAATCTGGTGATCTATTTCTTATGAAGTATCGGTCCATAACCTAGATTAATCAAAGTTCATGAAAAGGCGCAACCTTGAAGCCGAAGGCAAGTGACTCGTGTGTGTCTCCTCCCTACGTCTGTCCTCCTAAGGAATGGCGGCTAGGGTTTCTGCCTCCCGTTGGCGGCGGCGCCGGTCTGCCATGTCTCTTGTGGCGTTATGGCCATGGGTGCATGGTGGATCTCGACCCTTACCGGTGGGAGGGCTCCATTTTTAGGCGCTTCTTCATGTTCTGTTAGGGTTTGTGTCCTAATCAGGAAGACGAGACACCGACGGCTCCTTGAAGATGAAATAAGGTTCTTCCCTCCTAGCCCCCATTCTGGTGGTGCGTCTAGCATCATCGGAGGGCGTGTGGGGGTGTGTCTCCGAAGGATCCCACGAGATTCGATCATTGGCTGTGTTTGGTGGATCTGCTCGGATCCGATCTTTGTTCATGTATCTTCAGATTGGATTCTTCCGATCTAAGATTCTCTTCATCAGCAGCGGTTGCTGTTCTGGTGCGTTGATCCTATGGAGCCTTCGCACGAAGACTTCCCGACTGTCTACTACAAAAAGGTGTGCCCGGCTCCGGCGAGGAGGAGGGGGGCGGGGGCGATGACGACGACGCTCCTTCGGCTTGCTTCATTGCTTGTAGTCGTCGCTAGGTGGTCTACGAATCTGGATGTAATTTTTATTATTTTTTGTGTTCGTTGTACTGCCATGACTGAAGACGAATAGATCAAAAGTTTCCCGCAAAAAAAGGTTCAGGAAAAGGCAATTAAAAATTAGGGCAAAAGCTATTACCGAACTAAAGGCATCTCCAACGGCGAGTCGCAAATTTTCTCTCGCATCCGTCCTCAGACAGGAGGGACCAGTCCGCGAACACGAATGCGAGAGGCTGCCATCCAACGATGCCCGCATACATTTGGCCGACAATTCGAACTAACTGAACGAAATTCATTCAAACCAGGCAGATTTCATTCAAGTTCGGATATAGTTTACATAAATTGACGATGTTTCGACCGTTTTACTAAAAACTATAAAAAACACTAAACCCTATATCGGACGACCACTTCGTAAGCGTGGCCGCCATGTCCTGCTGCACCGCCATCTTGTCGTCCCTCCAGCGGCGCAAGGATGCCAGAGGGCCGTGACAGTCTTATCCCGCGACTGCCTGACGCTTCCGAAGGAACCGCTCCGCCTCCTGTTGCGCCATGGCGTAGGCGTTGGCGGAGCAGTCGCTAAGCGACCCCTCCTCACCGATCTTGGCGAGCTTGCCGTTAAGGCAGCGGCGGCGCCTGGCGGCCGTCTCCGCGGTGGTGACGAAGCGGTCAAGCGCCAACGCCGTGGAGAGGTCCGGGTCATTGCATACCCATTTCAGTGCCAGGTCCATCTTGGCGAAGCAGAGCGGCGATCGGCATTGCGCTGGTCGTATCTTGCGTGCTACCGCTCTGCACGCTTGGCCTCGGAAACTACGTCCTAAGAGCCGGAGGCACCATCGTAACCGCCACCTCTGAGATAGTGGAGGATGCGGCCACACGCCTTGGCGATCGCGGGCGGCATCTCCTCCTTTATCGGGCGGCGGTAGCGTCATGGTGGCGAGGAGGGCCCATTGATCCACGTGTAGCGGCTGTGCGATGGGGGCAACACCGGCCCGTCCTTCACGCGAAGGAGGCGCTGGGGGAATGCCGGCTCCTGTATGACGGAGAGATATCTCTGGGCCCTCTCGGTAATGAACATCTTAAAGAGCTTGCAAGCAATGTGACTAATGAGTTAGTCATGGGATCTTGTATTATGGAATGAGTAAAGAGACTTGCCGGTAACGAGATTGAACCAGGTGTGGAGATACCGACGATCGAATCTCGGGCAAGTAACATATCGACGGACAAAGGGAATTGCATACGGGATTAACCGAATCCTTGACATCGTGGTTCAACCGATAAAAGATCTTCGTGGAATATTTAGGAATCAATATGGGCATCTAGGTCCCACAATTGGTTATTGACTGGAGAGGTGTCTCGGTCATGACTACATGATTCCCGAACCCGCAGGGTTGCATGCTTAACATTCGTTGACGCTAGAGCAGTATTGGGATATTTGATGATTGGTAACCGAATGTTGTTCGGAGTCCCGGATGAGATCCCGGATGTCACGAGGAGTCTCGGAATGGTCGAGAGGTAAAGATTTATATATGGGGAGTCATATTTTGGGTTCCGGAAAAAGATGCAGTTTTTCGGTATTGTACCGTGAAGCTTCTAGAAGGTTCCGGAGGATTCCGGAGGGGTCCGGAAGTCCACAAGTGGGTCCACCATGACTCAAGGGCTGGCATGGGTTGAGGGAAGGCGCCCTGGTCTTATTGGGTTAGGCGCACCAAGTCCTCAAAAGCCCATGTGGCTAGGGAAGGGGAAAAAAGGGGGAGTCCTAGTAGGAATAGGATTGGACTTGGAGCCCAAGTCCTCTTCCCCTTGGCTGCACCCTAGGGCTTGGAGGGTCTATTCCCCACGCCCCTCCACCTATATATAGAGGGAAGGGGGCGCCCCAAGAGGACACACCAAGCCCTTGGCGCCCCTCTCTCTCCCGTTACTCTGTAGTTCCTCCGTCCTCGTTCTAGTAGCGCTTGGCGAAGCCCTGCTGAACTAGCTCCACCACCACCATCACCACCATGCCGTCGTGCTGGTTGTAATCCCATCTACTTCTCCGCCTTCTCTTGCTGGATCAAGGAGGAGGAGACGTCATCGAGCCGCACGTGTGCTAAACTCGGAGGTGCCGTCCGTTCGGCACTAGATCGGTTGGATCGTGGTCGGATCGCGAAGAGTACAACTACATCAACCGCGTTGTATACGCTTCCGCTTTTGGTCTACGAGGGTACGTAGACACACTCTCCCCTATCATTGCTATGCTTCTCCTAGATAGATCTTGGGTGTTTGTATGAATTTTTTTTTATTTTCATGCTTCGTTCCCCATCAGTGGCATCATGAGCTAGGTCTATGCATAGTTGTATATGCACGAGTAGAACACAAAGAGTTGTGGGTGTTGATGCTCAAATTGCTTACCTCTCTTGTCTTATTTGGATTTGGCGGTATTTTGGGATGAAGCGGCTCGGACCAACCTTAAATGTCCTCGCACATGAGACCGGTTCCACCGACTAACATGCAACTTGTTTTGCATAAGGTGGCTAGCGGGTGTCTGTCTCTCCTAATTTAGTTGAATCTAATTTGATAAAGGCAGTCTTTATAGAAGGTTAAAAGGAAACTTGATTATCACTATTGTGGCTTTGCGTAGGTAAGAACGGTTCTTGCTAGTTGCCCATAGCAGCCACGTAAAATTTGCTACAGTAAAGTAGAGGACGTCTAACTTATTTTTGCAGGACATGTTGTGATGTGGTATGGCCAAAACGTGATGTGATATATGTTGATGTATGAGATGATCATGTTTTGTAATAGGTTCATGACTTGCATGTCGATGAGTACGGCAATCGGCAGGAGCCATAGGGTTGTCTTTAATTTATTAATCGCCATGTAATTGCTTTACTTTATCGCTACGCGTTAGCAATAGTTGGCGGAGACGACCACGTGACGACACGATGATGGAGATCATGGTGTCATGTCGGTGACGATGGAGATCATGCCGGTGCTTTGGGGATGGAGATCAAAGGCACGAGATGATAATGGCCATATCATGTCACATATTGATTGCATGTGATGTTTATCCCTTTTATGCATCTTATTTTGCTTAGAACGACGGTAGCATTATAAGATGATCCCTTCACTTAATTTCGAGAAATTGTGTTCTCCCTGAGTATGCACCGTTGCAAAAGTTCATCATTTCGAAGCACCTCGTGATGATCTGGTGTGATAGACTCTATGTTCGCATACAACGGGTGTAAGCCAGTTTTACACATGCAGAATACTTGGGTTAAACTTGACGAGCCTAGCATGTACAGACATGTCCTCGAAACACAGGAGACCGAAAGGTCAGACATGAGTCATATAGTAGATATGATCAACACGAAGATGTTCACTATTGATGACTACCCCATATCACGTGATGATCGGACATGGGTTAGTTGATTTGGATCATGTGTCACTTAGACAACTTGAGGGATGTTGATTTAAGTGGGAGTTCATTAGTAATTTGATTAACTGAACTAAATTATCATGAACTTTGTCTTAATTGTCTTTGCAAAATTTGTGTTGTAGATCAATGGCCCGCGTTGTAGTTCCCCTGAATTTTAATGCGTTCCTAGAGAAAGCTAAGTTGAAAGATGATGAAAGCAACTATGCGGACTGGGTCCGTAACTTGAGGATTATCCTCATTGCTGCACAGAAGGCTTATGTCCTTGATGCACCGCTAGGTGACGCACCCCCTCCAACGTCGTCTGTGGATGTTGTGAACATCTGGCAGGCACGTTCTGATGACTACTCGATAGTTCAGTGCGCCATGCTTTACGGCTTAGAACCGGGGCTCCAAAGACGTTTTGAGTACCACGGAGCATATGACATGTTCCAGGAGCTGAAATTGGTATTTCAAGCTCATGCCCGGGTCAATAGGTATGACATCTCCGACAAGTTCTTTAGCTGTAAAATGGAGGAGAACAGTTCTGTTAGTGAGCATATACTCAGAATGTTTGGGTTGCACAACCGCTTGACTAAGTTGGGAGTTAATCTTCCAGATGACTCGGTTATTGACAGAATTCTCCAATCACTGCCACCAAGCTATAAGGGATTTGTGATGAACTATAATATGCAAGGGGTGGAGAAAACACCTCCCGGCCTCTTCGCGATGCTTAAGGCCGTGGAGGTAGAAATCAAGAAGGAGCATCAAGTGTTGATGGTTAAAAAGACCACTAGTTTCAAGAAAGGCAAGGGAAAGAAAGGGAACTTCAATAAGAACGGTAAAACAGTTGCCGCTCCCATGAAGAAACCCATGGCTGGACCCAAACATGAGACTGAGTGCTTCTACTGCAAGGGGAATGGTCACTGGAAGTGAAACTGCCCCAAGTACTTGGCAGATAAGAAGGCTGGCAACGTCAACAAAGGTATATTTGATATACATGTTATTGACCTTACTAGTGCTCGTAGTAGCGCTGGGTATTTGATATTGGTTCGGTTGCTCATATTTGTAACTCGAAACAGGAGCTGCGGAATAAACGAAGACTAGCTAAGGACAAGGTGATGATGCGCGTCGGAAATGGTTCCAAGGTTGATGTGATCGCCGTCGGCATGCTACCTCTACATCTACCTTCAGGATTAGTGTTAAACCTAAATAATTGTCATTTGGTGCCTGCGTTGAGCATGAACATTATATCTGGATCTTGTTTATTGCGAGACGGTCATACATTTAAGTCAGAGAATAAAGGTTGTTCTATTTATATGAGTAATATCTTTTATGGTCATGCACCCCTTGTGAATGGTTTATTCTTGTTGAAACTCGATTGTAGTGATACACATATTCATAATATTGATGCGAAAAGATGGAAAGTTAATAATGATGGTACCACATATTTGTGGCACTGCCGCTTAGGTCATATTGGTGTAAAGCGCATGAAGAAACTCCATGATGATGGACTTTTGGAATCTCTTGATTATGAATCATTTGAGACATGTGAACCATGCCTCATGGGCAAGATGATGCTACTTCTTGAGCTTGCGTTGATTTTTCCCTTGAAGAGGAAAGGGTGATGCAGCAAAGTAGAGATAAGTATTTCTCTCAGTTAAGAACCAATGTATCAATCCAGTAGGAGGCACAAGCAAGTCTCCAATATATGCACCTGCACAAACTAACAAACACTTGCACATAACGCGAAAAAGGGGTTGTCAATCCCTTCACGGTCACGAACAAGAGTGAGATCTAATCGAGATAGGTATAAAAGAAAAATAAAAGAGCAAAATAAAGTAAATATAAATAAATTACAGCAAGGTATTTTTGGGTTTTTTGGTTTATAGATCTGAAAATATATGATGGAAAATAGACCCGGGGCCATAGGTTTCACTAGAGGCTTCTCTCTTGAAGATAGCATACGGTGGGTGAACAAATTACTGTTGGGCAATTGATAGAAAAGCGCATAAGTTATGACGATATCTAAGGCAATGATCATGAATATAGGCATCACGTCCGTGACAAGTAGACCGAAATGATTCTGCATCTACTACTATTACTCCAGACATCGACCGCTATCTAGCATGCATCTAGAGTATTAAGTTCATAAGAACGGAGCAACGCTTTAAGTAAGATGACATGATGTAGAGGGATAAACTCAAGCAATATGATATAAACCCCATCTTTTTATCCTTGATGGCAACAATACAATACGTGCCTCGCTACCCCTTCTGTCACTGGGTGAGGACATAGCAAGATTGAACCCAAAAGTAAGCACCGCTCCCATTGCAAGAAAAACCAATCTAGTTGGCCAAACCAAACCGATAGTTCGAAGAGAAATACAAAGATATCTTAATCATGCATAAAAGAGTTCAGAGAAGACTCATATAATATTCATAATCTGATCATAAATCCACAATTCATCGGATCTCAACAGATGCACCGCAAAAGAAGATTACGTCGAATAGATCTCCAAGAACATCGAGGAGAACATTGTATTGAAGATCAAATAGAGAGAAGAAGCCATCTAGCTACTAGCTATATGGACCCATAGGTCTGTGGTAAACTACTCACACAACATCGGAAGGGCAGCAAGGTTGGTTTAGAGGTCCTCCGTGATCGAATCCCCCTCCGACGGAGTGCCAAAAAAGGCCCCAAGATGGGATCTCACGAGAATAGAGGCTTGCGGCGGCGGAAAAGTATTTTTGGTGTGCCCTCTGGTATAGGGGGAATATTTGAGAATATATAGTGGAAGAATTAGGGTTGCAAGGTCTCCGAGGAGCCCACAAGCCCTGGGGGCGCCCCCTACGGCTTGTGGCCCCCTCGTAGGGCTTCTGGCCTCCTCTCCAAGTCTCGTGGGTTTCTTCTGGTTCAAGAAAAATCACCGTAAAGTTTTATTCCATTTGGACTCCGTTTGGTATTCCTTTTCTGTAAAAGTCGAAAACAAGGAAAAACAGAAGCTGACACGGGGCACTAGGTTAATAAGTTAGTCCCAAAAATAATATAAAATAGAATATTAATGCATATAAAACATCCAAAACAGATAATATAATAGCATGGAACAATAAAAAATTATAGATACGTTGGAGACGTATCAAGCATCCCCAAGCTTAATTCATGCTCGTCCTCGAGTAGGTAAATGATAAAATCAAAAAATTTGATGTGAAATGCTACCTAACATATTTGTCAATGCAATTTTCTTTATTGTGGCATGAATATTCAGATCCATAAGATTCAAAACAAAAGTTTAATATTGACATAAGAACAATAATACTTCAAGCATACTAATAAAGCAATCATGTCTTCTCAAAATAACATGGCCAAAGAAAGTTATACCTACAAAATCATATAGTCTGGTTATGCTCAATCTTGATCACACAAAATATTTCATCATGCATAACCCCGATGACAAGCCAAGCAATTGTTTCACACTTTTAATGTTCTCAAGCTTTTTCAACTTTCACGCAATACATGAGCGTGAGCCATGGATATAGCACTATAGGTGGAATAGAATATGGTGGAGGTTGTGAGGAGAAGACAAAAAGGAGAAAGTCTCACATCAACTAGGCAAATTAATGGGCTATGGAGATGCCCATCAATTGATATCTATGCAAGTGAGTAGGGATTGCCAAGCAACGGATGCACTAGAGCTATAAGTGTATGAAAGCTCAAAAGAAACTAAGTGGGTGTGCATCCAACTTGCTTGCTCACGAAGACCTAGGGCAATTTGAGGAAGCCCATCATTGGAATATACAAGCCAAGTTCTATAATGAAAAATTCCCACTAGTATATGAAAGTGATAAAATAGTAGAGACTCTATCATGAAGAACATGGTGCTACTTTGAAGCACAAGTGTGGAAAAAGGATAGTAACAATATCCCTTCTCTCTTTTCTCTCCTTTTTTTGTTTGGGCTATTTTTCCTCTTTTTTTATATTTTGGGCTCTTTGGCCTCTTTTATTTTTAAGTCCGGAGTCTCATCCCAACTTGTGAGGGAATCATAGCTATCATCATCCTTTCCTCACACGGGACAATGCTCTAATAATGATCATTACACTTTTAT
This sequence comes from Thinopyrum elongatum, assembly GCA_011799875.1. Taxonomy (NCBI): domain Eukaryota; kingdom Viridiplantae; phylum Streptophyta; class Magnoliopsida; order Poales; family Poaceae; genus Thinopyrum; species Thinopyrum elongatum. Next base: position 17,018,174 of record CM022300.1, on the reverse strand, counting down.
TTACTTACAACTCAAGAATTACAACTCGATACTAGAACAAAATATGACTCTATATGAATGCCTCTGGCAGTGTACCGGGATGTGCAATGATCAAGAGTGACATGTATAAAAAATATGAACGGTGGCCAAGCCACAAATACTATGCCAACTACATGATCATGCAAAGCAATATGACAATGATGGTATGTGTCATAATAAACGGAACGGTGGAAGTTGCATGGCAATGTATCTCAGAATGGCTATGGAAATGCCATAATAGGTAGGTATGGTGGCTATTTTGAGGAAGGGTATATGGTGGGTTTAATGCACCGGTGAAAGTTGCGCGGTACTAGAGAGGCTAGCAATGGTGGAAGGGTGAGAGTGCGTATAATCCATGGACTCAACATTAGTCATAAAGAACTCACATACTTATTGCAAAAATTTATCCTCAAAGCAAAGTACTAATATGCATGATCCTAGGGGGATAGATTGGTAGGAAAAGACAATCGCTCATCCCCGACCACCACTCATAAGGAAGACAATCAAAAAATAAATCATGCTCCGACTTCATCACATAACGGTTCACCATACGTGCATGCTTCGGGAATCACAAACTTTAACACAAGTATTTCTACCAATCCACAATTACTCACTAGCATGACTTTAATATCACCATCTTTATATCTCAAAACAAATGCAAGGAATCAAACTTCTCATATTATTCAATGCTCTTATATGAAAGTTTTTATTATATCCCTCTTGGATTCACATCATATTAGGACTAAATTCATAACCTAAGAAAATTACCATGCTGTTTAAATACTCTCAAAATAATATAAGTGAAGCATGAGAGTTCATGAATTTCTATAAAATAAAACCACCGCCGTGCTCTAAAAAGATATAAGCGAAGCACTAGAGCAACTACCTAGCTCAAAAGATATAAGTGAAGCACATAGAGTATTCTAATAAATTCACAATTAACGTGTGTCTCTCTCAAAAGGTGTGTACAAAAAGGATGATTGTGGCAAACTAAAAATCAAAGACTCATATCATACAAGACGCTCGAAGCAAAACACATATCATGTGGTGAATAAAAATATAGCCTCAAGTAAATTTACCGATGGGTTGAAGACAAAAGAGGGGATGCCATCCGGGGCATCCCCAAGCTTAGATGCTTGGTTGTCCTTGAATATTACCTTGGGGTGCCTTGGGAATCCCCAAGCTTAGGCTCTTGCCGCTCCTTATTCCGTGGTCCCTCAAAACTTCACCCAAAACTTGAAAACTTCACAACACAAAACTCAACAGAAAACTCGTAAGATCCGTTAGTATAATAAAATAAATCACCACTTTAGGTACTGTTGTGAACTCATTCTAAATTTATATTGGTGTTATATCTACTGTATTCCAACTTCTCCATGGTTCATACCCCCTGATACTACCCATAGATTCATCAAAATAAGCAAACAACACATAGAAAACAGAATCTGTCAAAAACAGAACAGTGTGTAGTAATCTGGAAATTTCGTATACTTTTGTAACTCCAAAAGTTAGGAAACATTAGGAAAACCTAGGAAATTCATATATCAATCTTGTGTAAAAAATTCAGATCAAAATCACGTTTCTGTGATTTTTTAAAATTCTGGCAATGAGCGCAAAAGTTTCTGTTTTTCAGCAAGATCAAATCAACTATCACCATAGACCATCCCAAAGGTCTTACTTGGCTCAAACACTAATTAAAACACCGAAACACAATTACTACAGAGGTAATAATGTTTATTTATATAAAAACATAAAATAAAAATATTGGGTTGTCTCCCAACAAGCGCATTTCTTTAAAGCCTTTTAGCTAGGCATTGATAATTTTAATGATGCTCACATGAAAGATAGAAATTGAAACACGGAGAGAGCATCATGTGGCATGTGAAAAACAAGTTTAAGTCTAACATACTTCCTATGCATAGTCATTTTATAAGTAAACAAATTATCAAGACAAGCAAAAACTAGCATAGGCAAGTAAGAAGAAAGAAACAATAGCAATCTCAACATAACGAGAGGTAATTTAGTGACATGAAAATTTCTACAACCATATTTTCCTCTCTCATAATAATTACATGTAGGATCATAATAAAATTCAACAATATATCTATCATATAAAATTTTCTCTTCATGATCCACATGCATGCAAAGTTGACACTCTTCCAAAATAGTGGGATTATCATCAAATAAAGTCATGACCTCTCCAAGCCCACTTTTATCAAAAATTTCATAAGATTGATCATTCTCCAAAGTAGTGGGATAATTATTACCTAGAGTTGACACTCTTCCCAAACCCACTTTCAATATTATTGCAAACATATTTATCATGAGGCTTAAATAAATTTTCAAGATCATAAGGAGAATCACCCCAATCATGATCATTGCAATAAGTAGTGGACATATGAACATTAGCATCCCCACGCTTGGGGTTTTGCATATTATTAGCACAATGGAAATTAATAGAATTTATAATAACACCATTGCAATCATGTTTTTCATTCACGGAGCAATCATGAATCACTTCATAAATTTCATCACAATTTTCAGATTCACGAATTTCAAGCAAAACTTCATAAAGATAATCTAGTGCACTCAACTCACTAGCAATTGGTTCATCATAGTTGGATCTTTTAAAAAGATTAGCAAGTGGATGAGGATCCATAAGCTTTTTGTTCTTGATTTCCAATAAACACACAATTATGTCAAGCAAACAAGCAAACAAACCAAGTAAGACATAAAGGCAAATAGAAAGAAGGCAAATAAAAAGGCAAATATTTTTGTGTTTTTCTGAAAACGTTTTAGAAGTGGGGGATAGGAAAACGAGAGGCAAATGGCAAATAATGTAAGTGCAAGAGATGAGAGTTTATGATGGGTACTTGGTAGGCTTGTTGTAGAATCTCCCCAGCAACGGCGCCATAAATTCTTCCTGCTACTTCTTGAGCTTGCGTTGATTTTTCCCTTGAAGAGGAAAGGGTGATGCAGCAAAGTAGAGATAAGTATTTCCCTCAGCTAAGAACCAAGGTGTCAATCCAGTAGGAGGCACAAGCAAGTCTCCAATATATGCACCTGCACAAACTAACAAACACTTGCACACCACGCGAAAAAGGGGTTGTCAATCCCTTCACGGTCACGAACAAGAGTGAGATCTAATAGAGATAGGTATAAAAGATAAATAAAAGAGCAAAATAAAGTAAATATAAATAAACTGCAGCAAGGTATTTTTGGGTTTTTTGGTTTATAGATCTGAAAATATATGGTGGAAAATAGACCCGGGGGCCATTGGTTTCACTAGAGGCTTCTCTCTTGAAGAAAACATACGATGGGTAAACAAATTACTGTTGAGCAATTGTTAGAAAAGCGCATAATTATGAAGACATCTAAGGCAATGATCATTAATATAGGCATCATGTCCATGACAAGTAGACCGAAACAATTCTGCATCTACTACTTTTACTCCACACATCGACCAGCTCCTGCCTGCATCTAGAGTATTAAGATCATAAGAACAGAGCAACGCCTTAAGTAAGATGACATGATGTAGAGGGATAAACTCAAGCAATATGATATAAACCCCATCTTTTTATCCTTGATGGCAACAATACAATACATGCCTCGCTACCCCTTCTGTCACTGGGTGAGGACACCGCAAGATTGAACCCAAAACTAAGCACCTCTCCCATTGCAAGAAAAACCAATCTAGTTGGCCAAACCAAACTGATAGTTCGAAGAGAAATACAAAGATATCTTAATCATGCATAAAACAGTTCAGAGAAGACTCAAATAATATTCATAGATAATATGATCATAAATCCACAATTCATCGGATCTGAACAAACGCATCGCAAAAGAAGATTACATCGAATAGATCTCCAAGAACATCGAGAAGAACATTGTATTGAAGATCAAAGAGAGAGAAGAAGCCATCTAGCTACTAGCTATGGACCCGTAGGTCTATGGTAAACTACTCACATATCATTGGAAGGGCAGCAAAGTTGGTGTAGAGGTCCTCCGTGATCGAATCCCCCTCCGACGGAGTGCCGGAAAAGGCCCCAAGATGGGATCTCACGGGAACAGAGGCTTGCGGCGGTGGAAAAGTATTTTTGGTGTGCCCTCTGGTATAGGGGGAATATTTGAGAATATATAGTGGAATAATTAGGGTTGTGTAACACCCCTGTGTAATAGCCACTGTGATCAACCGCTAATAATGCCAAGTCATATCATTTGCAGTGCCTAGTCATAGTGATTACCCGACAATTCAAATCCTAACCTGAAAATCAACTCAAATCCAAAAATGCAAAATCAACTTGCTCAAACACTATGGGAAAAATGTTCACTAAATAGCAAATATTCCAGAAGCACTCATAAAAATATAAACAATGGAATTGGAACTAGTTGAATGACTCCAACAATATGAAACAGCACTGAAAAAATATTATTTAATCCATTTATATTAAAATCAAATTCAAATGAAACCCAACTTTGCCCAAACCAATTTTTAGTGAAAGCTAACATTGCACAGTAATATTTGGGTCAACTTTCATATTTTGTAAAAGTGCAAAGTGGCCTAAACAATTACCAAACAAAAAATAAATAAAGAAAATAGGAAACAGAAATAAGAAAAATGAAACGAGGCACTGTGCACTGGGCCTAAGTGCACAGTGCCCCTGGACCAGCCCACTGGGCCCATTCCCTTCTCCCTCCTCCCCGTGTCACTGCACCGGTGGTCGACGCGCGCGCACCGGCCGGACGTCAACACGGCGACGGCCTCGAAGCCACCGACGCTGAGAGGGGATGTGGAGTCGGGTTGACCTAAGAGGTGCCCGCGAGATAACTACGAGACGTGGCCGGGCATTCTTAGCCCTTGCCGCAAGTCCTCGAGAAGGGGCGACGGGGTCACATCGATCGTGAGTCTCTGCTCGTTTCCGCGCGCTCCTAATCCACTAACGGTTTGGATATTTGATCCGAGGGGCCTCTGGCCTGATAGCACTAACCATCACGTGGGCATAGTATGGGCGTTCTGCGTCATATACTTCAGCCGGAGCTTAATGGACGTCAGCGACTGAGCGGCGCGCGTCGAGTTGGACTGGTTACGCAACTGCGCTTGTATTAATGGGTTGCTAGGTCTGCTCTCGGCCGCCTTCGCAACGTGCAGGAGTTCCCGGGGCGATGGCCCAAGATCCCTGGGGGCATAGGTTTAGTCCGGCGTGCTGGCCTCTCTGTTAGGTATTCGGTCGGGTTGCGGCGTATCGTTTGGCCGAGGCCGGGCATGACCCAAAAAAGTGTGTCCGGCCGGAGTTAATCGAGCGTGGTGGGTAAGTTGGTGCACCCCTGCAGGGAAGAACTAATCTATCGATAGCCTGTCCTACGGTAACGGACACTCGGAGTTGTATCCCGATCGGTACAACTAGAACTGGTGACTTGAGATGAAATGGATAGTATGGCTCTGGGATTGCTTTCTCGTAGGGAGTCGAGGAAGGATCTCTGGCCGAGGTTGATGACACTACTACTACTTTACATTATGTTATTCTGCACTCTCCTTATGCTGCAAGACTGATGAAGATGCTTGAAGATGCTAGTCTTCGATAGGACTAGGCTTTCCCCTCTATTCTGGCATTTCTGCAGCCCAGTCCACATATACAGCCACCCTTTGAAAATGTTACATATGTAGTATAGATCCTCGCTTGCTGAGTACTTCGGATGAGTACTCACGTTTGCTTTATTTTCTTTTCTCCCTATATCCTTTTGACGCCGCCAGATGACGGAGCCCCTGAGATAGCAGCCCCCGTCGACTACTACGGCTACTACTACTACCCTCCAGGCGAGTACTACTACGAGGAGCCGACAGACAATCAGGAGTAGGATTCAGAGGGTCCTAGGCAGGAGGCCTACGCCTTTCGATCGTAGTGTTTTATTTTGCCCCGCCTCTCTAAAGGCTTATCTCTGTTCTGTAATATATCTGTACCCAGATATCTGATGCTTCCGCTGACACTTGTATGCCATCGAGCTATGTATTCGAGCCCTCGAGGCCCTGGCTTGTAATATAAAGCTTGTATGACTTTATTTATGTTTTAGAGTTGTGTTGTGATATCTTCAAGTGAGTCCTTAGGCTTGATCGTGTGCATTTGCGTGTATGGTTAGTGCACGATTAAGCCGGGGTCGTCACAGGTTGGTATCAGAGCCGATTGCCTCTAGGAATCCCCCTATCCAATTCCTTGGCCGAAGTTGAGTCTAGTGGTCGAAAACTATTTTACTAACTTGGTTGTGTGGCTTACGGGCCCATGTCACCAACTGGGTGGTATTAGGATCTTTTATTCCTCAGCCTTTACTCCGGGACTCTAACCTCTCTTCTATTCAGGTTTAATAAAATTACTAACATCGGCACTTAGGATCTCGTAAATTCCATCCATCCGGAGAGCTGGATTCAGTGCGATTTCCCTGTCATTGATCTGATTAGTCTGATAATCATTTTCCTTTCCATTGTTTTGTTTAACCTTTCTTTCTGAGATCTGATATAATTCTCATCGTCATATGACAACCCTGAACTTCTTTGTTTCAGATGGACTGTCTGTTTCCCCCACGTCCTACGACACAGCTTGTGCTTCGCACTTGGGCTCGAGACGTCCCTGGGTTTCCAGCTATTCTGATCGCCCTCTTGATCAGGCTGGGATACCGCTGGTGCCCCGAGTACATGGTCTACGAGGTTTATCGTGAGTTCAACCAGGAGTAGTACTATGCTGATGTTCGCATCTACAATCAGCAGGATGACTCCGACACTGAGCTACACCTTTTCCACGGTATCGGCGTGACAATTGAGATGGCAGTCCATGATGCCGCCTATTCTGCTGTCGCACGTCTCCGAGGAGAGCACAGCGCCAGCTTGGATGTTTCTGAGTATCGATATATTCTGTATGCCCCTGCTGGAGATGCTACTGGATACTACACAGCTGTCTGTGCCTCTTACGAGCTTCGTCGCTACGATCAGCGAGTTCTGATTCAGTGTACTCAGGCTCTGGATCGCACTGTTGGCGCTCTTGCTGTCAAGTTGTTTGCCACTCGAGCATGACTCTATGAGGCTACGACGCAGTTGCTACCAGCTGTTCGTGCAGGGATACATCCGGAGCACATTCTTTACCCGAGCAGCACCGAGATGCCATGAGGGATCGATTGGCCTGCTGTGGGAGGTCACCCGCCTGCACGTGGACCTCTTCTTTCAGCTCGAGACCGGGTTCTGCATCAGAGTGCACATGGAGCGCAGGATCCTTCTGCGACGAACGTCCGTCGTCCGCACTTGCAGCTACCCCATTTCAGTGGTTTTCTCCGACGTTGATGTAGCCTTTGCTATGTCTCGTTGTGTACTTCCTTACCGCGTGCCTGCGCGCCGCCTAGCATGTCTAGCTTTTGAATTTGTGCCGTTAAGCTGCCCAAATGTAACCGACTCTGTATGGACCTGTATGACTTAATGACTGCTAATAAGCATCTATTGTACTACTTAAATTCCATCGTGTTACATCATGCATGTCGCTAAACACTCGCATTGGCTTCTACTAAACTACCCCTGTTGAATTTAGCAGGATGGCAGATAACAATCCACCACCGCCGCCACCGCCTGACTATATGGCTGCGATGATGCAACAGTTTGAACTCAACCGTCAGTTCATGACGGGGATTATGCAACAATTCCCTCGTCCCAATGCCGACCAGCCGCCATCTTCCATCACCTTGCCAGAATTTATGCGACTCAACCCATCGTTCTTTCGCAACACAGTCAACCCGCTGGATGCTGATGATTGGCTGCGTGACATCTCCTATGAGATGGAGTCTGCTGATGTCGCCCCGGCCAATTATGTCACCTTTGCGACATACCTTCTGAAGGGTCCCGCATCACAATGGTGGGCCACTCACCGACAGACCCTACCACCTGGTACCGTCATCACTTGGGCAGAATTCAAGATTGCTTTCCGTGCCCGCTACATTCCTCAAGCTGTCATAGCCCGGAAGAAGGCCGAGTTCCGTAGTCTCGTTCAAGGTAACAAGACTGTGGAAGTTTATCAGCGCGAGTTTCTTGACTTGTCTTGCTACGCTGAAGAAGACATCCCCACTGATGCCCGAAGGCAAGAGAAGTTTCGTGAAGGGCTGCATCATGATATTCAGTTAGCTCTGCTCATTCAAGACTATCCTGATTTCACCACCTTGGTGAATAAGGCTATCATGGTCGAGACTGGTCTGAAGAAGCACAAGGAAGCGACCAGACACACTCATGAAGCGGGCTCATCTTCGGGCTCATCTTCCCAGAAGCGCCGCATCTGGATTCCGCAGAGCATGTACCGTCCAGCAGCTCCAGTGTACAGGCCTGCTTATGCCGCACCTCGTCTGCCTCCTCCACCATCGAGGCAGCCTCTTCGAGCTCCGCCACCTCGAGCTCCCGCACCACGTCCTGACAGTGGACTCTGCTTCAAGTGTGGCCAGCCAGGTCACCGTGCCAGAGATTGCTCTCAGAATCAGAATCAACTAGCTCTGCCTTCTGCTGGCCGTGGTATTTCTCAGCAACGTAACAACAATGCCAGACCTTCTTATGGTCGTGGGCAGAACTATCACGTCAACATGGCTGAAGCTCAAGATCAACCTGAAACTGTGATGGGTACACTTCCTATTAATTCAGTACCAGCATCTGTTTTATTTGATTCAGGAGCATTGCATTCATTCATGTCGGAAGAATTTGCATTCATGCATGGTATTAAATATGAAAGGTTGCACCATCCGTTAGCGGTAAATACTCCTGCGGGCCAGTGCCAAGCTTCCCTATTCAGCCCCGAAGTTACTATTGAAATTGAGGGGTTGAAGTTCTAGGCATTTCCCATTATTCTGAAATCCTCCAAGATTGATCTTATACTGGGAATGGATTGGTTGAAGGCTCACTACGCCTCAATCAATTGTGCCACTAAGGTTGTACATCTCCTACACCCATCAGATGAGTTAGTGAATTACCGAGCTCAAATTACTCAGAACGCCGAGGCTTAGATTTATGCCTTGAACGCGTTGAACGCTTCTCCGCTTGAGGGGATCGAAAATGTTCCAGTTGTCTGTGAATTCCAGGATGTTTTCCCAGAAGAACTTCCAGGAATACCCCCTGCTAGAGCTGTCGAGTTTGTCATTGACTTGAAGCCTGGCACAACTCCTATTGTGAAGCGTCCTTATAAGATGCCTCCGCACCACCTTCTTGAGCTTAAGGAAGAAATCGATAAATCACTTAAGAAAGGCTTCATCCGTCCCAGTTCCTCTGCCTGGGGAGCACCGTCTCTCTTTGTCAAGAAGAAAGATGGTACGAATAGGTTGGTCCAAGATTACCGTCCTATCAACCAGGCAACCATTCAGAATAAATATCCGCTTCCCCGGATCAATGATTTATATGATCAACTTGCTGGATCATCGGTGTTTTCTAAACTCGACTTGAGGTTGGGTTATCACCAGATCCGTGTCCGTGAAGAGGATATTCCGAAGACCGCCTTCGTTACTCGTTATGGCTCCTACGAATACACCGTCATGTCATTTGGCCTAACGAATGCTCCCGCTACGTTCTCCCGCCTGATGAATTATATATTCATGGATTACCTCGAAAAGTTCATCGTGGTATATCTGGATGATATTCTGGTATATTCGAAGAATAAGGAAGAACATGCCAAACATCTTCGCCTTGTTCTGGAGAGGCTTTGAGAGCACAAGTTGTATGCCAAGTACTCCAAATGTGAATTCTGGCTTTCTGAAGTGACCTACCTTGGACATGTGATTTCCAAGGACGGTATTGCCGTTAACCCGGAGTGTGTTCAGGCTATCCTTGACTGGACCCCTCCGAAGAATGCCAAGCAAGTCCGAAGTTTTCTCGGCCTTGCAAGTTATTGTCGACGATTCGTCGAAATTCTTTCCAAGATTGCCAAACCCCTGACTAATCAGCTCCACAAAGGCGTTAAGTTTGAGTGGACAGACAAATGTCAGGAAAGTTTCCAGACCCTCAAGGACAAGCTTATTTCTGCTCCAGTGCTTGCTCCTCCTGATTCTCGCAAGGACTTTATCATATATTGCGACGCCTCTCGTCAGGGATTAGGCTGTGTCCTAATGCAAGAACGAAGATTAATTGCATATGCTTCGCGTCAATTGCATCCTCATGAAGAAAATTATCCAGTGCATGATCTTGAACTTGCTGCAGTGATATATGCATTGAAGTTATGGCGACATTACCTTCTGGGTAATCGGTGTGAGATTTATACCGATCATCAGAGTCTGAAATACTTGTTCACTCAACCCGATCTTAATCTCCGTCAGCAACGATGGTTGGAAACAATTACGGACTATGACTGTGGTATTTCATATACCCCTGGCAAAGCTAACATGATGGCTGATGCCTTAAGCCGCAAGTCCTATTGCAACAACCTCATGGTTAGGCGAGCTCAACCTCGTCTGTATGCAGAACTGACTCAGCTGAATCTGCGAATTGTTCCCCAGGGTTCTCTTAATAACCTTGTGGTACAGCCGGACCTTCAGAAGGCTATTAAGGAAGCGCAAGCCAAAGATGCTGAAATTGACTTGATGAAGAAAGAGCTTCACCTTGATAAGTACCGGGATTTCTCAGTTGCTGAAGATGGAACATTATATTTCAGAGACCGCATCGTAGTACCTCGCTTCGAGCTTATGACTGACAAGGTCATGAAGGAGGCTCATAATACACCGCTGTCTATCCATCCAGGTAGTACCAAGATGTATCGCGATCTTCGACAGAGGTACTGGTGGTCTGTAGGGTAACGCAGTAGAAAACAAAAATTTTCCGACCTACGCACCAGCCCAGGACCACTATGGAGACTGCATACAAGGTTTGATCATTTTCGTTACCGACTCGTAGCGCAGCGGAAGTAGAGTCGATGACGATCGTCGGTGCAGATCCCCGCAGCTAGGATTTACAACCTCCCAACCGCGAGGATGTACTCCCTCATCCGCCACTCGGACAGCCCTCCGGGAGGCGGTCGGACAGTCCCCCGGACGGTGTCGTGGACAGCCCTTCGGGAGGACTCACAGAACTCGGACCGTCACTCGGACAGCCCTTCGGGAGGACACTCGAACAGCCCCTCGGGCAAAAGGACGAAACTACGACCTCTCTACGGGGTTGCACACATACGGTGCCATCTATCCGGCAGGGCTTCGCCGTCCAGAACTAGTTCCCACCGGAACCCAGACAGCCTTTCGGCACTACGAAACTATTTCGTGGGAGGGAGAGAGAATGCTAGATCATGCATGGCTTGTGTGAGAGAGTTGGAGTGGAGTTGGAGAGCACCTCTCCTCCTCCTTATATAGTGGTGGAAGGGGTGGAGGGGGCTGAAAATTCAGCCCACTAAACATGGGGAAAACATGTTCCCACAAAACAAGGAGAACATGTTCCCACCAAACAAGGGAAAAACATGTTCCCTTGTCCATGGTGTTCCCCCATGGGGCCCCACCTTCCTCCCAAAACTCTCCACCATTTGTGGGGGCTGCCCCCCACCATGGGCCCCCCCCCCCAACATTTTGTCCAGCCACAAGGGGGCTGCTCCCAAAGGGGGCCCCCCCAAAAACAGCCCCCACGATCCGTGGGATCTTGTCCCCTCACGCTGGGACAAGATGTTTTCCGCGACTATTATTTCTGAAAAATTCCAGAAGGTCCCAGAACATTTTCGGCACCCTCTAAAATTATCTGGACGCGCTCTGGAACATTTCCAGTATGGTGGTTTAATTTAAAACCATCTTTGTTTACCCGGTAAACAACTCCGGCAGCTCCGAAACTTTTTTTTCGGTTTTTTCTCCAGAAAAATTCCAGAAATTACCAGACCAATCTGGCAACCTCCAAAACATTCCCAGTGCTTGCCGAAACCTTTTTGGATCAATGGTTTTATCCGAAACAACTTTTCGGTTTTACCGAAACTTTTTCAGTGTTCTCTCTCCGGAACTCTTCCGTTGTCTCCGAAACTTTTCGGTGATTTTCTCTCAGACTCCCTGTCTAGTATTCAGCAGATAGATGACCCTTAAGCGTGTGACCCTATAGGTTCGGTGAAGTATAGACATGACACGGAACACCTTCCGATCAATGATCAACATCGGAGCCGTGGACACCCATATTGACCCCTATACCCACACGAATGAATATTCGAGTGAACCTCCAGTTGCCGTGTGCTATTCCTATTGCTTCACGATATGTTACAAATACCCGAGGTTAGACATGTAGGCATTTCCGTGGATCAACAACTTGTCCACTATGCCAGTTACCTCGTTACCGGTATTGTTCTCTTTTCTCGTTACCGTGTTCCGGCATCCCTGTGATCAAATCACAAAGTGTCTGGCCAGACGATGATGGATACCGTAACACCGAGAGGGCCCAGAGATATCTCTCCATCGTCGGAGGAGCAAATCCCAATCTCGAGCTATCAAGTTACTTGACACACTTTTCCATGAACCCGTAAGCCGCCGTAATAGCCACCCATTTACGGATGACGTTTAACAAACCCCAAAGTTCATGAAGCAAGTATGAAGAAACTTGACACTCTCATGGTCTAAGGAATTTTGCAAACATTAACCATCTCTGTGTTATTAACCATTAATATGTGACGAATGTAACTCATAGCATAACATCAATTTGGGTCGATTCAACACAAATGTTCTTCTAACACTGTGCCCTCAAAATTGCTGGCATAGACATGCCCATGATCAGGAAAACAGAACCATCATGCAATACTTGAGCTAGTCTTAGAGGCCAGACTAGGAATACATATTACCGTTTATTATTCCACACGTGCATATGAGTCTTCCTCCGAGCCTCGTTTTATTTGCAGACTCGAGAACCATAGCAGTTATAGCATGGAACATAAACCTAATTATGAACAGGGAGATAATCAATAACATTTATTATTGCCTCTAGGGCATATCTCCTACAGACTCCCACTTGCACTAGAGTCAATAATCTAGTTAATGCTAATGCACTTTACACCTGTGGCTCACCGGTGTAAATATGCTTCGCTTGTGGTATAGCCTGAATGTTCAACGGATCTGACGACTTCAGCTCCGTGTGTATCTTTGCATATCCTCGCGTTTTCACGCTTTCACAAAAGTCATATTTTGTGTGGACTTGGCTTGATATGTATGCGAATCACAGGTCGAACCTGGATTACTCAGACTGAGTTATGGAGCAACTACTTGCAGTAGTGTCCCATTGACAAAAGCCATCTTGGAACCATACTAAGTTCATGAATGAACTATATGATTCAACATCTTCTTTGTCGCTTTTAAAAGCGGCAACATACTTCGCCTCTATTATAGAATTCGCCACAGTAACTTGTTTGGAACATTTTCCAACTAACTGTGCCACCATATTGTGTGTTACACAAAACCGTCAATTTAAATCGAAAATCGCATGGAGAAATGATGAAGACTGTATCGATGTAACCTTTTACAACGAACTCTTCATGATCTCTACTTGCGAGAAAACTTGTCATCAGTGCTACTATAGTACTCAATGACCCTTTTTCACTGTTGTCCCTTGATCAATACTTTTGATCACTTTGGTATCTATACTCGCAACAACTTTGGGAGTATTGGACATATCTGGTTGTTATACATACCATGGAATACATGATTAATCCAAACACAAGAGTGTGTGGAATCCCCATCATGTATTTTGCTCATCAGTGTTTTTGGGACACCGAGTCTTGCAAAAACTCTTTCCATGTGACTTCGGCAAGAATCACTCCTTGGCGTTTTAAATGCTAAAAAGTTTTAGCATCTTGTCAATATGTATTTATTGCTTAGCCCCATTAGGTAAATCTATCTTCATAGATCATCATGCCTAATATAAAGGCTATTTAGCCCAAGCACTTCATCAAAAAACTATTTTTAAATGAAGTCCTAGATCGTGTCAAGAAATTTATTTCCAATTAACAATGTGTCAAGCACACAACGTTTCTAGAAATATTATTATGCTCCCACTTACTTTCTTGAATCATAAGCATCTTCGTTACCCATTGATGAAGTCAAACCCCTTTGACTATTTCATCAAAACACGAAGATTCCAACTCCATTTTGCTCTCTTCTGTCCATTGCTGGAACTCTGAAGTTTGCATACTTACTAGCATCCTCTGGATTGACAAAATACCTTGGACTGTAACACATGCAAGTCCTTGGTTTCATTTCCATCAGATGGAAATCCTTTTGTCATCCATTGTTTTATATCTCATGATATGAAATATGTATTAATTGCTAGTTCAACCCGAACCGAATTTAAGCATCGCTACGATGAAGCAACCTCATCGTAGTCAACTCCTTGAACTTGTATATTGCAACAAGTCGAGCTTTATGGATAAAACATTTTTATTCATATCAGTTATAGTTCCATAAATATTCGTCAGACTCTAAGTCTTCCGAAAGGTGTATCAAGGTTTTAATCTTGAATCACTTATATGGAAACTATCTCGGATTGTATTGGCATTTAGCCAATTCCGGAGTTAGGGCCCATCAACGCTTCCTTGTGTATCGTAGGTATACTGTTGTCTAACAACAATATCTCGTTTGCGCACCTGAGAGGTTTGCACGAGCCTTGCCTACGTGGTTCAGCTGCAAGTTTGACCGAAGTCCATACATTTTATTGTAGAGACTTCCGTATCAGTCGCAGTAGGAAACTCCGGAATTACGTCCAAGGTCTCTTTCCTTTGATCTGATGGCGAAGATACTGTTTATCTCGTCGAGTTGCACTATTCTCCCACTCACCTTTTTCAAAGAACCATTTTCTTCAAAAAGCATACCATTTTGTGGCAAAAACTTTTGCCTCGGTATAGTGGTGGGGGAATACCCAATGACTTGGGATAACCTACAAAGTAGCACTTGTCTGATTTGGAATAGGTTTGTAACCTTTTACACAAGCCCCATATTCCAAATGTTAAGAAAAGATATAACATGGTTGGGCGTACCATACCATGGTGTCATTTCAACAGACCTGATGGAGCTCTTTTCAGTGTAAAAGCCGCAGTCTCTAAAGCATCACCTTTTAAAAGGGATAATGGCAAATTTATTTATGTCATCTTTGATCTTACCATGTCATAAATGGTTCGATTACATCTTCACGGACTTTCACTTGCAGTGGTGTTCCGGGAGGTGCAAGTTATGAAACCCCTTTCACAACGCATCAGACATTCGCTAAACTTGTAACTCAAATATTTCTTTCTGCAATCGAATTGTAGAAACATAATTGTCTTGTTACAATAACTTCTACTTCATTTTGAAAACCTTTCAAATGATTTCAAAAGATCCAGACTTACGTCTCATCAAGTAAATATCCATATATCTACTTGAGTCATTTCTGAAGATAGATAAATCCACTACTTGCAACAACATTTATCGGACTACGTACATCAAAATGTATGATCACCAATAAGTTCTTTGCTCGTTCCTTATGGCCTGTGAACGGTATTTCAGTCACTTCACTTTTCGGAGGAAAGTTGCAAGTGTCAGGTGATTCAAAATCAAACGACTTCAAAATCCATCATAATGGAATTTTCCATGCGGGTTTCTCCAATGTGACCAAATGCAGTGCCACACTTATGTGGTATTCTTTTAGTCTTATGACATTTAGCGTCAGTGTTATGGATGTATCATATTACCATCAATATTCATAACATACGTCCCATCGATGATGGAAGTATGGCCCTCATGTTATTCATAATACTGAACAGCAATTGTTCTTCTATGAACAACCCTTTTGCAACAAACATTGTGCAATGGGCTAGAGTGTGTAAAACTCTAAAATGAATTATCAAAGTTAATACTGAGGTAATGTATTATTATCAATATTCATAACATACATCTCATTCATAATGAAAGTATGGCCCTTATGTTATTCATAACACCGAACATCAAAAGTTCTCTTATGAACAACCTTCTTGCAAGATAACTTATGCAATGGGCTAGAGTGTGTAAAACTCTAATTGAATTAGGAAAATAAACACAGACGGTAATACACCGATGGAAGGTACAGTAACATTTACTATGTTCCCTGTGTATACCTAAACCTCATTCCTGGCTAGTCTTTCAGGCCATAGTAGTTCTTACATCGAGTTGCAATAGAATGCAATCGAGCGGGTATCTTTGTGATTAACTCACAATACCCAAGAATCAGTGATTAACAATTTAATCATAATTCCCAAGAACTATATCTTTGACCAGCCTTCTATACATCAAAAACTTGTATGACATTCATACATGAGCTGGATATTCCAGTCTTCTTTCTCATTGCCTTTATACTTCTAACAGTTTAACTTTTAGTATTTCTCCTACTCTCAGAAGAAGCACACAACTTAAGAGTGGCATCAGCCCTGGACTTCCTAGGCGTGAAAGTTTCACTGACACCCTTCGGACACTTCCTTTCTCTTTAAGTTGTTGTTTTATTCACCTTTCATCATATGACAGGCGTTCTTCTGGATCCCTCTCTTATCAGTCTAATGCATAGTAAACTCCTTAACTAATAGTTTGCAAACAAACATTTCTTTGGATATCTCATATCTTTTAGCCTTTGTCTGTCTCTGAAAATGATTTTCAGATTCCATGAATATCACATAACTATCCAAACTTTCGAAGTTCGGGTCTCATGGAAGCAAACATATTGCACTTGACTGAAATGGAATTCCAGCTTTTGGATCGAAGGACGAGAGTCACATGATCCATAGCATAAGCGAGAGAATACCGAAAGTATGCGATAGGACAAAGTCCTTCTCGGCACTCTTGAGGACAATCCTCACATTACGTTGCCAACCGTAAAGTTTTAACCAGATATTTAACAGCTATTCAATTTTAATAGGGAAGGTGGAAACGCGAGCCATTATTCTACAACTATTTTGCAAATCACACTTAGACAGTGTTCAAAATTAATTGCACTGAGAATTAAACAAGTTAATTCAAAGTGCGCTCCCACTCAAATCAATATCTCTCATAATTGATTGTGAGTGATACAAGACCCGCATTTCCATTCAACGCCATTGAACGAGATGAACACTGATGGCGCGAACTTCAATCGGTAGGCAAACTTGCCAATCACATCTCTATGTGACTCTTGTTCATCTTTCGATGGGCGTGTTCCGAGCTCGGGGAGATCCTTCCAGAACGTCAAGACAACCAAGTGATCTCGCTGCGAGGTCTCAACTCACCCGCCTCACACATCCCTAATCGTTCGCACCCAGGGAGATCCTGTGATGCCCCGAAAAGTTAGGTGCCGTGACGGTGCTACACTTGGGAGAACACTAACTACTTGATATTTTTGTGAGAGATCACCCTAATAAAAGCGACTACCGCGCAATCAAGAAGGGTGCATCATAAGGGATAAACATCTCAGGCAATTCATAATAGCATGATATGGTATAGCCTTTTCTGACGGAGAAGTCTTGTATTTCTTCGTCTTTGGCATTCGCGTCGGTGTTCACCTTTGCGAAGATTGCCACCACCTTATCGATGCACCAGATAATATTGCTATCTCTATAGCTAATAAAATAAGTGCATTACATAAGGTTGACACGCAGGTCATTAAAGTGCAATCATATGGCTCCAGCCATCATGCCGAATCATGACACGCAGGTCATGTTAATCAGTTTACATCATATAGACATCTCATACATAATCAAATTATTATGAGCACTACTATACCACATCATATGCACATGCAAACCCTCCTGCAAAACCAAGTTAGACGCCTCTAATCGGTTCAGCAAAAACTGGTTTTACGTGGCTTCTAAGGTTTCGAAACAAACCGAAGCTACCAACGTCCATCATCAAGCATGATTATCCAAGTCGCTAGATTAACAACGCGGGGTGTATGAAACACGAGATAATAAAATCTCGAGCCCCATACTGAACTTCGTCATACGCATGACCCCCGTGCAGATCATATCTGCATTGCCCTTTCATCTGTGAAACATCCATCTTTCATTGACTAAAGTGGAACCCAAAGAACTGTTAGCACTTCGTTGATCTGTCAATCAGCATACTCAGGAGCAGCATGAAAGGATCGCGGATTGTCAGAACTTTGTCAGATTCCGCAATGCTGTCAAGATCAGGACTACGCAAATTCGAGGGAAGCAACAAGAACATCGGGTAACAGATTTCATCTGCTACCCGCCCAAATAATTTTCAGTAATAGAACTCATCTACTACCTAATTATATTGTGCAACACCCATACAGCTCCATGTATTCTAGATCGCAACCTGCATCTACGCATAGCACGGCTCATGATGCCACTGTAGGGTAACGCAGTAGAAAACAAAAAATTTCCGACCTACGCACCAGCCCAGGACCACTATGGAGACTGCATACAAGGTTTGATCATTTTCGTTACCGACTCGTAGCGCAGCGGAAGTAGAGTCGATGACGATCGTCGGTGCAGATCCCCGCAGCTAGGATTTACAACCTCCCAACCGCGAGGATGTACTCCCTCATCCGCCACTCGGACAGCCCTCCGGGAGGCGATCGGACAGTCCCCCGGACGGTGTCGTGGACAGCCCTTCGGGAGGACTCACAGAACTCGGACCGTCACTCGGACAGCCCTTCGGGAGGACACTCGAACAGCCCCTCGGGCAAAAGGACGAAACTACGACCTCTCTACGGGGTTGCACACATACGGTGCCATCTATCCGGCAGGGCTTCGCCATCCAGAACTAGTTCCCACCGGAACCCAGACAGCCTTTCGGCACTACGAAACTATTTCGTGGGAGGGAGAGAGAATGCCAGATCATGCATGGCTTGTGTGAGAGAGTTGGAGTGGAGTTGGAGAGCACCTCTCCTCCTCCTTATATAGTGGTGGAAGGGGTGGAGGGGGCTGAAAATTCAGCCCACTAAACATGGGGAAAACATGTTCCCACAAAACAAGGAGAACATGTTCCCACCAAACAAGGGAAAAACATGTTCCCTTGTCCATGGTGTTCCCCCATGGGGCCCCACCTTCCTCCCAACACTCTCCACCATTTGTGGGGGCTGCCCCCCACCATGGGGGCCCCCCCCAACATTTTGTCCAGCCACAAGGGGGCTGCTCCCAAAGGGCCCCCCCCAAAAACAGCCAAAAAACAGCCCCCACGATCCGTGGGATCTTGTCCCCTCACGCTGGGACAAGATGTTTTCCGCGACTATTATTTCTGAAAAATTCCAGAAGGTCCCAGAACATTTCCGGCACCCTCTAAAATTATCTGGACGCGCTCTGGAACATTTCCAGTATGGTGGTTTAATTTAAAACCATCTTTGTTTACCCGGTAAACAACTCCGGCAGCTCCGAAACTTTTTTTTCGGTTTTTTCTCCAGAAAAATTCCAGAAATTACCAGACCAATCTGGCAACCTCCAAAACATTCCCGGTGCTTGCCGAAACCTTTTTGGATCAATGGTTTTATCCGAAACAACTTTTCGGTTTTACCGAAACTTTTTCAGTGTTCTCTCTTCGGAACTCTTCCGTTGTCTCCGAAACTTTTCGGTGATTTTCTCTCAGACTCCCTGTCTAGTATTCAGCAGATAGATGACCCTTAAGCGTGTGACCCTATAGGTTCGATGAAGTATAGACATGACACGGAACACCTTCCGATCAATGATCAACATCGGAGCCGTGGACACCCATATTGACCCCTATACCCACACGAATGAATATTCGAGTGAACCTCCAGTTGCCGTGTGCTATTCCTGTTGCTTCACGATATGTTACAAATACCCGAGGTTAGACATGTAGGCATTTCCGTGGATCAACAACTTGTCCACTATGCCAGTTACCTCGTTACCGGTATTGTTCTCTTTTCTCGTTACCGTGTTCCGGCATCCCTGTGATCAAATCACAAAGTGTCTGGCCAGACGATGATGGATACCGTAACACCGAGAGGGCCCAGAGATATCTCTCCATCGTCGGAGGAGCAAATCCCAATCTCGAGCTATCAAGTTACTTGACACACTTTTCCATGAACCCGTAAGCCGCCGTAATAGCCACCCATTTACGGATGACGTTTAACAAACCCCAAAGTTCATGAAGCAAGCATGAAGAAACTCGACACTCTCATGGTCTAAGGAATTTTGCAAACATTAACCATCTCTGTGTTATTAACCATTAATATGTGACGAATGTAACTCATAGCATAACATCAATTTGGGTCGATTCAACACAAATGTTCTTCTAACACTGTGCCCTCAAAATTGCTGGCATAGACATGCCCATGATCAGGAAAACAGAACCATCATGCAATACTTGAGCTAGTCTTAGAGGCCAGACTAGGAATACATATTACCGTTTATTATTCCACACGTGCATATGAGTCTTCCTCCGAGCCTCGTTTTATTTGCAGACTCGAGAACCATAGCAGTTATAGCATGGAACATAAACCTAATTATGAACAGGGAGATAATCAATAACATTTATTATTTCCTCTAGGGCATATCTCCTACAGACTCCCACTTGCACTAGAGTCAATAATCTAGTTGATGCTAATGCACTTTACACCTGTGGCACACCGGTGTAAATATGCTTCGCTTGTGGTATAGCCTGAATGTTCAACGGATCTGACGACTTCAGCTCCGTGTGTATCTTTGCATATCCTCGCGTTTTCACGCTTTCACAAAAGTCATATTTTGTGTGGACTTGGCTTGATATGTATGCGAATCACAGGTCGAACCTGGATTCCTCAGACTGAGTTATGGAGCAACTACTTGCAGTAGTGTCCCATTGACAAAAGCCATCTTGGAACCATACTAAGTTCATGAATGAACTATATGATTCAACATCTTCTTTGTCGCTTTAAAAGCGGCAACATACTTTGCCTCTGTTATAGAATTCGCCACAGTAACTTGTTTGAACAAATTCCAACTAACTGTGCCACCATATTGTGTGTTACACAAAACCGTCAATTTAAATCGAAAATCGCATGGAGAAATGATGAAGACTGTATCGATGTAACCTTTTACAACGAACTCTTCATGTTCTCTACTTGCGAGAAAACTTGTCATCAGTGCTACTATAGTACTCAATGACCCTTTTTCACTGTTGTCCCTTGATCAATACTTTTGATCACTTTGGTATCTATACTCGCAACAACTTTGGGAGTATTGGACATATCTGGTTGTTATACATACCATGGAATACATGATTAATCCAAACACAAGAATGTGTGGAATCCCCATCATGTATTTTGCTCATCAGTGTTTTTGGGACACCGAGTCTTGCAAAAACTCTTTCCATGTGACTTCGGCAAGAATCACTCCTTGGCCTTTTAATGCTAAAAGATTTTAGCATCTTGTCAATATGTATTCATTGCTTAGCCCCATTAGGTAAATCTATCTCCATAGATTATCATGCCTAATATCAAGGCTATTTAGCCCAAGCACTTCATCGAAAAAACTATTTTCAAATGAAGTCCTAATTCGTGTCAAGAAATTTATTTCCAATTACCAATGTGTCAAGCACACAAGGTTTTTAGAAATATTATTATGCTCCCACTTACTTTCTTGAATTACAAGCATCTTCGTTACCCATTGATGAAGTCAAAACCCTTTTAACCATTTCATCAAAACACAAAGATTCCAACTCCATTTTGCTCTCTTCTATCCATTGCTGGAACTCTGAAGTTTGCATACTTACTAGCATCCTCTGGATTGACAAAATACCTTGGACTGTAACACATGCAAGTCCTTGGTTTTATTTCCATCAGGTGGAAATCCTTTTGTCATCCATTGTTTTATATCTCATAATATGAAATATGTATTAATTGCTAGTTCAACCCGAACCGACTTTAAGCATCGCTACGGTGAAGCAACCTCATCGTAGTCAACTCCTTGAACTTGTATATTGCAACAAGTCGAGCTTTATGGATAAAACATTTTTATTCGTATCAGTTATAGTTCCATAAATATTCGTCAGACTCTAAGTCTTCCGAAAGGTGTATCAAGGTTTTAATCTTGAATCACTTATATGGAAACTATCTCGGATAGTATTGGCATTTAGCCAATTCCGGAGTCAGGGCCCATCAACGCTTCCTTGTGTATCGTAGGTATACTGTTGTCTAACAACAATATCTCGTTTGCGCACCTGAGAGGTTTGCACGAGCCTTGCCTACGTGGTTCAACTGCAAGTTCGACCGAAGTCCATACATTTTATTGTAGAGACTTCCGTATCAGTCGTAGTAGGAAACTCTGGAATTACTTCCAAGGTCTCTTTCCTTTGACCTGATGACGAAGATACTGTTTATCTTGTCGAGTTGCACTATTCTCCCACTCACCTTTTGAAAGAACCATTTTCTTCAAAAAGCATACCGTTCTTTGTGGCAAACCTATTTGCCTCGGTATAGTGAGGGAGGAATACCCAATTACTTGGGATAACCTACAAAGTAGCACTTGTCTGATTTGGAATAGGTTTGTAACCTTTTACACAAGCCCCATATTCCAAATGTTAAGAAAAGATATAGCATGGTTGGGCGTACCATACCATGGCGTCATTTCAACAGACCTAATGGAGCTCTTTTCAGTGTAAAATCCGCAGTCTCTAAAGCATCACTTTAAAAGGGATAATGGCAAATTTATTTATGTCATCTTTGATCTTACCATGTCATAAATGGTTCGATTACATCTTCACAGACTTTCCACTCACAGTGGTGTTCCAGGAGGTGTAAGTTATGAAACTCTTTTCACAACTCATCAGACATTCGCTAAACTTGTAACTCAAATATTTCTTTCTGTAATCGAATTGTAGAAACATAATTTTCTTGTTACAATAACTTCTACTTCATTTTGAAAACCTTTCAAATGATTTCAAAAGATCCAGACTTACGTCTCATCAAGTAAATATCCATATATCTACTTGAGTCATTTCTGAAGATAGATAAATCCACTACTTGCAACAACATTTATCGGACTACATACATCAAAATGTATGATCACCAATAAGTTCTTTGCTCGTTCCTTATGGCCTGTGAACGGTATTTCAGTCACTTCACTTTTCGGAGGAAAGTTGCAAGTGTCAGGTGATTCAAAATCAAACGACTTCAAAATCCATCATAATGGAATTTTCCATGCGGGTTTCTCCAATGTGACCAAATGCAGTGCCACACTTGTGTGGTATTCTTTTAGTCTTATGACATTTAGCGTCAGTGTTATGGATGTATCATATTACCATCAATATTCATAACATACATCCCATCTTGGATGGAAGTATGGCCCTTCATGTTATTCATAATACTAAACAACAATTGTTGTTTTTGTGAACAACTCTTTTTGCAACAACATTGTGCAAGGGGCTAGAGTGTAAAACTCTAAACTGAATTATGAATGTAAATCCAGAGGTAATATATTATTATCAATATTCATAACATACATCTCATTCATAATGAAAGTATGGCCCTTATGTTATTCATAACACCGAACATCAAAAGTTCTCTTATGAACAACCTTCTTGCAAGATAACTTATGCAATGGGCTAGAGTGTGTAAAACTCTAATTGAATTAGGAAAATAAACACAGACGGTAATACACCGATGGAAGGTACAGTAACATTTACTATGTTCCCTGTGTATACCTAAACCTCATTCCTGGCTAGTCTTTCAGGCCATAGTAGTTCTTACATCGAGTTGCAACAGAATGCAATCGAGCGGGTATCTTTGTGATTAACTCACAATACCCAAGAATCAGTGATTAACAATTTAATCATAATTCCCAAGAACTATATCTTTGACCAGCCTTCTATACATCAAAAACTTGTATGACATTCATACATGAGCTGGATATTCCAGTCTTCTTTCTCATTGCCTTTATACTTCTAACAGTTTAACTTTTAGTATTTCTCCTACTCTCAGAAGAAGCACACAGCTTAAGAGTGGCATCAGCCCTGGACTTCCTAGGCGTGAAAGTTTCACTGACACCCTTCGGACACTTCCTTTCTCTTTAAGTTGTTGTTTTATTCACCTTTCATCATATGACAGGCGTTCTTCTGGATCCCTCTCTTATCAGTCTAATGCATAGTAAACTCCTTTACTAATAGTTTGCAAACAAACATTTCTTTGGATATCTCATATCTTTTAGCCTTTGTCTATCTCTGAAAATGATTTTCAGATTCCATGAATATCACATAACTATCCAAACTTTCGAAGTTCGGGTCTCATGGAAGCAAACATATTGCACTTGACTGAAATGGAATTCCAGCTTTTGGATCGAAGGTCGAGAGTCACATGATCCATAGCATAAGCGAGAGAATACCGAAAGTATGCGATAGGACAAAGTCCTTCTCGGCACTCTTGAGGACAATCCTCACATTACGTTGCCAACCGTAAAGTTTTAACCAGATATTTAACAGCTATTCAATTTTAATAGGGAAGGTGGAAACACGAGCCATTATTCTACAACTATTTTGCAAATCACACTTAGACAGTGTTCAAAATTAATTGCACTGAGAATTAAACAAGTTAATTCAAAGTGCGCTCCCACTCAAATCAATATCTCTCATAATTGATTGTGAGTGATACAAGACCCGCATTTCCATTCAACGCCATTGAACGAGATGAACACTGATGGCGCGAACTTCAATCGGTAGGCAAACTTGCCAATCACATCTCTATGTGACTCTTGTTCATCTTTCGATGGGCGTGTTCCGAGCTCAGGGAGATCCTTCCAGAACGTCAAGACAACCAAGTGATCTCGCTGCGAGGTCTCAACTCACCCGCCTCACACATCCCTAATCATTCGCACCCAGGGAGATCCTGTGATGCCCCGAAAAGTTAGGTGCCGTGACGGTGCTACACTTGGGAGAACACTAACTACTTGATATTTTTGTGAGAGATCACCCTAATAAAAGCGACTACCGCGCAATCAAGAAGGGTGCATCATAAGGGATAAACATCTCAGGCAATTCATAATAGCATGATATGGTATAGCCCTTTCTGACGGAGAAGTCTTGTATTTCTTCGTCTTTGGCATTCGCGTCGGTGTTCACCTTTGCGAAGATTGCCACCACCTTGTCGATGCACCAGATAATATTGCTATCTCTATAGCTAATAAAATAAGTGCATTACATAAGGTTGACACGCAGGTCATTAAAGTGCAATCATATGGCTCCAGCCATCATGCCGAATCATGACACGCAGGTCATGTTAATCAGTTTACATCATATAGACATCTCATACATAATCAAATTATTATGAGCACTACTATACCACATCATATGCACATGCAAACCCTCCTGCAAAACCAAGTTAGACGCCTCTAATCGGTTTAGCAAAAACTGGTTTTACGTGGCTTCTAAGGTTTCGAAACAAACCGAAGCTACCAACGTCCATCGTCAAGCATGATTATCCAAGTCGCTAGATTAACAACGCGGGGTGTTTGAAACACGAGATAATAAAATCTCGAGCCCCATACCGAACTTCGTCATACGCATGACCCCCGTGCAGATCATATCTGCATTGCCCTTTCATCTGTGAAACATCCATCTTTCATTGACTAAAGTGGAACCCAAAGAACTGTTAGCACTTCGTTGATCTGTCAATCAGCATACTTAGGAGCAGCATGAAAGGATCGCGGATTGCCAGAACTTTGTCAGATTCCGCAATGCTGTCAAGATCAGGACTACGCAAATTCGAGGGAAGCAACAAGAACATCGGGTAACAGATTTCATCTGCTACCCGCACAAATAATTTTCAGTAATAGAACTCATCTACTACCTAATTATATTGTGCAACACCCATACATCTCCATGTATTCTAGATCGCAACCTGCATCTACGCATAGCACGGCTCATGATGCCACTGTTGGGTAACGCAGTAGAAAACAAAAATTTTCCGACCTACGCACCAGCCCAGGACCACTATGGAGACTGCACACAAGGTTTGATCATTTTCGTTACCGACTCGTAGCACAGCGGAAGTTGAGTCGATGACGATCGTCGGTGCAGATCCCCGCAGCTAGGATTTACAACCTCCCAACCGCGAGGATGTACTCCCTCATCCGCCACTCGGACAGCCCTCCGGGAGGTGGTCGGACAGTCCCCCGGACGGTGTCGTGGACAGCCCTTCGGGAGGACTCACAGAACTCGGACCGTCACTCGGACAGCCCTTCGGGAGGACACTCGAACAGCCCCTCGGGCAAAAGGACGAAACTACGACCTCTCTACGGGGTTGCACACATACGGTGCCATCTATCCGGCAGGGCTTCGCCGTCCAGAACTAGTTCCCACCGGAACCCAGACAGCCTTTCGGCACTACGAAACTATTTCGTGGGAGGGAGAGAGAATGCCAGATCATGCATGGCTTGTGTGAGAGAGTTGGAGTGGAGTTGGAGAGCACCTCTCCTCCTCCTTATATAGTGGTGGAAGGGGTGGAGGGGGCTGAAAATTCAGCCCACTAAACATGGGGAAAACATGTTCCCACAAAACAAGGAGAACATGTTCCCACCAAACAAGGGAAAAACATGTTCCCTTGTCCATGGTGTTCCCCCATGGGGCCCCACCTTCCTCCCAACACTCTCCACCATTTGTGGGGGCTGCCCCCCACCATGGGGGCCCCCCCCCCAACATTTTGTCCAACCACAAGGGGGCTGCTCCCAAAGGGGGCCCCCCCAAAAACAGCCCAAAAACAGCCCCCACGATCCGTGGGATCTTGTCCCCTCACGCTGGGACAAGATGTTTTCCGCGACTATTATTTCTGAAAAATTCCAGAAGGTCCCAGAACATTTCCGGCACCCTCTAAAATTATCTGGACGCGCTCTGGAACATTTCCAGTATGGTGGTTTAATTTAAAACCATCTTTGTTTACCCGGTAAACAACTCCGGCAGCTCCGAAACTTTTTTTTTCGGTTTTTTCTCCAGAAAAATTCCAGAAATTACCAGACCAATCTGGCAACCTCCAAAACATTCCCGGTGCTTGCCGAAACCTTTTTGGATCAATGGTTTTATCCGAAACAACTTTTCGGTTTTACCGAAACTTTTTCAGTGTTCTCTCTCCGGAACTCTTCCGTTGTCTCCGAAACTTTTCGGTGATTTTCTCTCAGACTCCCTGTCTAGTATTCAGCAGATAGATGACCCTTCAGCGTGTGACCCTATAGGTTCGGTGAAGTATAGACATGACACGGAACACCTTCCGATCAATGATCAACATCGGAGCCGTGGACACCCATATTGACCCCTATACCCACACGAATGAATATTCGAGTGAACCTCCAGTTGCCGTGTGCTATTCCTGTTGCTTCACGATATGTTACAAATACCCGAGGTTAGACATGTAGGCATTTCCGTGGATCAACAACTTGTCCACTATGCCAGTTACCTCGTTACCGGTATTGTTCTCTTTTCTCGTTACCGTGTTCCGGCATCCCTGTGATCAAATCACAAAGTGTCTGGCCAGACGATGATGGATACCGTAACACCGAGAGGGCCCAGAGATATCTCTCCATCGTCGGAGGAGCAAATCCCAATCTCGAGCTATCAAGTTACTTGACACACTTCTCCATGAACCCGTAAGCCGCCGTAATAGCCACCCATTTACGGATGACGTTTAACAAACCCCAAAGTTCATGAAGCAAGTATGAAGAAACTCGACACTCTCATGGTCTAAGGAATTTTGCAAACATTAACCATCTCTGTGTTATTAACCATTAATATGTGACGAATGTAACTCATAGCATAACATCAATTTGGGTCGATTCAACACAAATGTTCTTCTAACACTGTGCCCTCAAAATTGCTGGCATAGACATGCCCATGATCAGGAAAACAGAACCATCATGAAATACTTGAGCTAGTCTTAGAGGCCAGACTAGGAATACATATTACCGTTTATTATTCCACACGTGCATATGAGTCTTCCTCCGAGCCTCGTTTTATTTGCAGACTCGAGAACCATAGCAGTTATAGCATGGAACATAAACCTAATTATGAACAGGGAGATAATCAATAACATTTATTATTGCCTCTAGGGCATATCTCCTACAGACTCCCACTTGCACTAGAGTCAATAATCTAGTTAATGCTAATGCACTTTACACCTGTGGCACCCCGGTGTAAATATGCTTCGCTTGTGGTATAGCCTGAATGTCCAACGGATCTGACGACTTCAGCTCCGTGTGTATCTTTGCATATCCTCGCGTCTTCACGCTTTCACAAAATTCATATTTTGTGTGGACTTGGCTTGGTATGTATGCGAATCACAGGTCGAACCTGGATTCCTCAGACTGAGTTATGGAGCAACTACTTGCAGTAGTGTCCCATTGACAAAAGCCATCTTGGAACCATACTAAGTTCATGAATGAACTATATGATTCAACATCTTCTTTGTCGCTTTTAAAAGCGGCAACATACTTTGCCTCTGTTATAGAATTCGCCACAGTAACTTGTTTGGAACAATTTCCAACTACCGTGCCACCATATTGTGTATTGCACAAAACCCTTAACATAAATCGAAAATTGCTTGGAGCATGGATGAAGACTGTATCGATGTAACCTTTTACAACGAACTCTTCATGATCTCCGCTTGCGAGAAAACATGTCATCAGTGCTACTATAGTACTTAATGACCCTTTTTCACTGTTGTCCCATGATCAGTACTTTTGATCACTTTGGTATCTATACTTGCAACAACTTTGGGAGTATTGGACATATCTGGTTGTTTTACATACCATGGAATACATGATTAATCCAAACACGAAGGTGTGTGGAATCTCCATCATGTATTTTGCTCATCAGTGTTTTTGGGACACCGAGTCTTGCGAAAACTCTTTCCATGTGACTTCGGCAAGAATCACTCCTTGGCGTTTTTAATGCTAAAAGGTTTTAGCATCTTGTCAATATGTATCTTTGTTCAGCCCTATTAGGTAAATCTATCTCCATAGATCATCATGCCTAATATAAAAGCTATTTAGCCCAAGCACTTCATTGAAAAACTATTTTCAAATGAAGTCCTAATTCGTGTCAAGAATTTTAATTCCAATTAACAATGTGTCAAGCACACAAGGTTTTCAGAAATTTTATTATGCTCCCACTTACTTTCTTGAATCACAAGCATCTTCGTTACCCATTGATGAAGTCAAACCCTTTTGACCATTTCATCAAAACACGAAGATTCCAACTCCATTTTGCTCTCTTCTGTTCATCGCTGGAACTCTGAAGTTTGCAAACCTACTAGCATCCTCTGGATCGACAAATTACTTTGGACTATACCACATACAAGTCCTAGGTTTTATTTCCATCAGATGGAAATCCTTTTGTCATCCATGTTTCATATCTCATGATTGAAATATGTCTTAATTGCTAGTTCAACCCGAACCGACTTTAAGCATCGCTACGGTGAAGCAACCTCATCGTAGTCAACTCCTTGAACTTGTATATTGCAACAAGTCGAGCTTTATGGATAAAACATTTTTATTCGTATCAGTTATAGTTCCATAAATATTCGTCAGACTCTAAGTCTTCCGAAAGGTGTATCAAGGTTTTAATCTTGAATCACTTATATGGAAACTATCTCGGATTGTATTGGCATTTAGCCAATTCCGGAGTCAGGGCCCATCAACGCTTCCTTGTGTATCGTAGGTATACTGTTGTCTAACAACAATATCTCGTTGCGCACCTGATAGGTTAGCACGAGCCTTGCCTACGTGGTTCAGCTGCAAGTTCGACTGAAGTCCATACATTTTATTGTAGAGACTTCTGTATCAGTCGCAGTAGGAAACTCCGGAATTACTTCCAAGGTCTCTTTCCTTTGACCTGATGACGAAGATACTGTTTACCTCGTCGAGTTGCACTATTCTCCCACTCACCTTTTTGAAAGAACCATTTTCTTCAAAAAGCATACCGTTCTTTGTGGCAAACCTATTTGCCTCGGTATAGTGAGGGAGGAATACCCAATTGCTTGGGATAACCTACAAGGTAGCACTTGTCTGATTTGGAATAGGTTTGTAACCTTTTGCACAAGCCCCATATTCCAAATGTTTAAGAAAAGATATAACATGGTTGGGCGTACCATACCATGGCGTCATTTCAACAGACCTGATGGAGCTCTTTTCAGTGTAAAAGCCGTAGTCTCTAAAGCATCACTCTTTAAAAGGGATAATGGCAAATTTATATATGTCATCTTTGATCTTACCATGTCATAAATGGTTTGATTACATCTTCACGGACTTTCCACATGCAATGGTGTTCCGGGAGGTGCAAGTTATGAAACTACTTTCATAACTCATCAGACATTCGCTAAACTTGTAACTCAAATATTCCTTTCTGCAATCGAATTGTAGAAACATAATTTTCTTGTTACAATAACCATCTACTTCATTTTTGAAAACCTTTTGAATGAATTCAAAAGATCCAGACTTACGTCTCATCAAGTAAATATCGACATATCTACTTGAGTCATTTCTGAAGATAGATAAATCCACTACTAACAACATTTATCGGACTACACCCATCAAATGTATGATCACCAATAAGTTTGTTGTCCGTTCGTTATGGCCTCTGAACGGTATTTCAATCACTTCACTTTTCGGAGGAAAGTTGCAAGTGTCAGATGATTCAAAATCAAAGGACTTCAAAAATCCATCATAATGGAATTTATCCATGCGGGTTTCTCCAATGTGACCAAATGTAGTGCCACACTTGTGTGGTATTATCTTAGTCTTGTGACATTTAGCGTCAGTGTTATGGATGTATCATATTACTATCAATATTCATAACATACATCCCATCTGGATGGAAGCATGGCTCTAAATGTTATTCATAACATTGAACAACAATTGTTCTTTTATGAACAACCCTTTTGCAACAACATTGTGCAAGGGGCTAGAGTGTAAAACTCTAAAATGAATTATGAAAGTAAATCCAGAGGTAATATATTAATATCATTATTCATAACATACATCTCATTCTCAATGAAAGTATGGCCCTTATGTTATTCATAACTTCGAACATAAAAAGTTCTCTTATGAACAACCTCCTTGCAAGATACCTTATGCAATGGGCTAGAGTTTAAAACTCTAAACGAATTATAAAAATAAATACAGACGGTAATACACCGATGGAAGGTATAGTAACATTTACTATGTTCCCTGTGTATACCTAAACCTCATTCCTGGCTAGTCTTTCAGGCCATAGTAGTTCTTACATCGAGTTGCAACAGAAAGCAATCGAGCGGGTATCTTTGTGATTAACTCACAATACCCAAGAATTAGTGATTAACAATTTAATCATAATTCCCAAGAACTATATCTTTGACTAGCCTTCTATACATCAAAAACTTGTATGACATTCATACATGAGCTGGATATTCCAGTCTTCTTTCTTTTTGCCTTTATACTTCTAACAGTTTAACTTTTAGTATTTCTCCTACTTCCAGAAGAAGCACCCAACTTAAGAGTGGCGTTAGCCCCGGACTTCCTAGGCGTGAAAGTTTCACTAACACCCTTCGGACACTTCCTTTCTCTTTAAGTTGTTGTTTTCTTCACCTTTCATCATATGACAGGCGTTCTTCTGGATCCCTCTCTTATCAGTCTAATGCATAGTAAACACCTTTACTAATAGTTTGCAAACAAACATTGCTTTGGATATCTCATATCTTTTAGCCTTTGTCTGTCTCTGAAAATGATTTTCAGATTCCATGAATATCACATAACTATCCAAACTTTCAAAGTTCGGGTCTCATGGAAGCAAATGTATTGCACTTGACTGAAAACGGAATTCTAGCTTTTTGGATCGAAGGACGAGAGTCACATGATCCATAGCATAAGCGAGAGAATACCGAAAGTATGCGATAGGACAAAGTCCTTCTCGGCACTCTTGAGGACAATCCTCACATTACGTTACCAACCGTAAAGTTTTAACCAGATATTTAACAGCTATTCAATTTTAATAGGGAAGGTGGAAACGCGAGCCATAATTCTACAACTATTATGCATATAACACTTAGACAGTGTTCACAATTAATTGCACTGAGAATTAAACAAGATAATTCTATAGTGCGCTCCCACTCAAATCAATATCTCTCATAATTGATTGTGAGTGATTCAAGATCCGCATTTCAATTCAACGCCATTGATGGTAGCATCACTGATGACGAAAATCTCAATCGGTAGGCAAACTTGCCAATCACATCTCTATGTGACTCGTGTTCATCTTTCGATGCGTGTGTTCCGAGCTCATGACTTTCATGCCTGAACTTCAAGACAACCAAGTGATCTCGCTGCGAGGTCTCAACTCACCCGCCTCACACATCGCTAATCGTTCGTACCCATGGTAGCATGTGATACCCCGAAAAGTTAGGTGCCGTGATGGTGCTACACTTGGGAGAACACTAACTACTTGATATTTTTGTGAGAGATCACCCTAATAAAAGCGACTACCGCGCAATCAAGAAGGGTGCATCATAAGGGATAAACATCTCAGGCAATTCATAATAGCATGATATGGTATAGCCCTTTCTGACGGAGAAGTCTTGTATTTCTTCGTCTTCGGCATTCGCGTCGGTGTTCACCTTCACGAAGATTGCAACCACCTTGTCGATGCACCAGATAATATTGCTATCTCTATAGCTAATAAAATAATGCATTACTTAAGGTTGACACGCAGGTCAATAAAGTGACAATCATATGGCTCCAGCCATCATGCCGAATCATGACACGCAGGTCATGTTAATCAATTTACATCATATAGTCATCTCATACATAATCAAATTATTATGAGCACTGCTATACCACATCATATGCACATGCAAACCCTCCTGCAAAACCAAGTTAGACGTCTCTAATTGGTTCAAGCAAAAACTTGTTTTTCGTGGCTTCTAAGGTTTCGAAACAAACCGAAGCTACCAACGTCCATCATCAAGTATGATAATTCAAGTCGCTAGATTAACTTTCCAGGGTGTATGAAAACCGAGATAATAAAATCTCAATCCCCATACTAAACTTCGTCATACGCATGACCCCCATGCAGATCATATCTGCATTGCCCTTTCGTCTGCGAAATTTCATCTTTCTTTTTAACTACGGTGGAATTCAATGAACTGTTAGCACTTCGTTGATCAATCAGGATCGCGGATTGCCAGAACATTGAAACTCCACCATGCTGTTATCAAGATCAGAAATATGCAAATTCCAGGGAAGCAACAAGAATATCGGGTAACAGATTTCATCTGCTACCCGCACAAATAATTTTCAGTAATAGAACTCATCTACTACCTAATTATATTGTGCAACACCCATACATCACTATGTATTCTAGATCGCAACCTGCATCTACGCATAGCACGGCTCTTGATGCCACTGTTGGTAGCGCAGTAGAAAACAAAAATTTTCCGACCTACGCACCAGCCCAGGACCACTATGGAGACTGCATACAAGGTTTGATCATTTTCGTTACCGACTCGTAGCGCAGCGGAAGTAGAGTCGATGACGATCGTCGGTGCAGATCCCCGCAGCTAGGATTTACAACCTCCCAACCGCGAGGATGTACTCCCTCATCCGCCACTCGGACAGCCCTCCGGGAGGCGGTCGGACAGTCCCCCGGACGGTGTCGTGGACAGCCCTTCGGGAGGACTCACAGAACTCGGACCGTCACTCGGACAGCCCTTCGGGAGGACACTCGAACAGCCCCTCGGGCAAAAGGACGAAACTACGACCTCTCTACGGGGTTGCACACATACGGTGCCATCTATCCGGCAGGGCTTCACCGTCCAGAACTAGTTCCCATCGGAACCCAGACAGCCTTTCGGCACTACGAAACTATTTCGTGGGAGGGAGAGAGAATGCCAGATCATGCATGGCTTGTGTGAGAGAGTTGGAGTGGAGTTGGAGAGCACCTCTCCTCCTCCTTATATAGTGGTGGAAGGGGTGGAGGGGGCTGAAAATTCAGCCCACTAAACATGGGGAAAACATGTTCCCACAAAACAAGGAGAACATGTTCCCACCAAACAAGGGAAAAACATGTTCCCTTGTCCATGGTGTTCCCCCATGGGGCCCCACCTTCCTCCCAACACTCTCCACCATTTGTGGGGGCTGCCCCCCACCATGGGGGCCCCCCCCAACATTTTGTCCAGCCACAAGGGGGCTGCTCCCAAAGGGGGCCCCCCCAAAAACAGCCCCCACGATCCGTGGGATCTTGTCCCCTCACGCTGGGACAAGATGTTTTCCGCGACTATTATTTCTGAAAAATTCCAGAAGGTCCCAGAACATTTCCGGCACCCTCTAAAATTATCTGGACGCGCTCTGGAACATTTCCAGTATGGTGGTTTAATTTAAAACTATCTTTGTTTACCCGGTAAACAACTCCGGTAGCTCCGAAACTTTTTTTTCGGTTTTTTCTCCAGAAAAATTCCAGAAATTACCAGACCAATCTGGCAACCTCCAAAACATTCCCGGTGCTTGCCGAAACCTTTTTGGATCAATGGTTTTATCCGAAACAACTTTTCGGTTTTACCGAAACTTTTTCAGTGTTCTCTCTCCGGAACTCTTCCGTTGTCTCCGAAACTTTTCGGTGATTTTCTCTCAGACTCCCTGTCTAGTATTCAGCAGATAGATGACCCTTAAGCGTGTGACCCTATAGGTTCGGTGAAGTATAGACATGACACGGAACACCTTCCGATCAATGATCAACATCGGAGCCGTGGACACCCATATTGACCCCTATACCCACACGAATGAATATTCGAGTGAACCTCCAGTTGCCGTGCGCTATTCCTGTTGCTTCACGATATGTTACAAATACCCGAGGTTAGACATGTAGGCATTTCCGTGGATCAACAACTTGTCCACTATGCCAGTTACCTCGTTACCGGTATTGTTCTCTTTTCTCGTTACCGTGTTCCGGCATCCCTGTGATCAAATCACAAAGTGTCTGGCCAGACGATGATGGATACCGTAACACCGAGAGGGCCCAGAGATATCTCTCCATCGTCGGAGGAGCAAATCCCAATCTCGAGCTATCAAGTTACTTGACACACTTTTCCATGAACCCGTAAGCCGCCGTAATAGCAACCCATTTACGGATGACGTTTAACAAACCCCAAAGTTCATGAAGCAAGTATGAAGAAACTCGACACTCTCATGGTCTAAGGAATTTTGCAAACATTAACCATCTCTGTGTTATTAACCATTAATATGTGACGAATGTAACTCATAGCATAACATCAATTTGGGTCGATTCAACACAAATGTTCTTCTAACACTGTGCCCTCAAAATTGCTGGCATAGACATGCCCATGATCAGGAAAACAGAACCATCATGCAATACTTGAGCTAGTCTTAGAGGCCAGACTAGGAATACATATTACCGTTTATTATTCCACACGTGCATATGAGTCTTCCTCCGAGCCTCGTTTTATTTGCAGACTCGAGAACCATAGCAGTTATAGCATGGAACATAAACCTAATTATGAACAGGGAGATAATCAATAACATTTATTATTGCCTCTAGGGCATATCTCCTACATGGTCTAGAATGAAGCAGAACATTGCTCGATATGTTGCTGAATGTGACGTATGTCGTCACGTGAAAGCAGAACATCAGAAGCCTGCTGGAATTCTTCAACCACTCCCTATTCCTTTGTGGAAGTGGGATAAAGTACAGATGGATTTCATTACTGGTCTTCCCAAGTCTCAGAAAGGTCACGATGCTATTCTTGTCGTCGTCGATCAGCTTTCCAAGGTTGCTCATTTTCTACCTGTCAAGGAGACTATCACTGCTAGTCAGTTAGCAGAGCTCTATATCTCCAGAATCGTTTCACTCCATGGAATTCCGAAGGAGATCAGTTCAGACCGTGGCGGTCTTTTCACGTCCATGTTCTGGGAAAGTTTCCAAGAAGCTATGGGGACTCACATTACATGGAGTTCAGCTTATCATCCCCAATCCCAAGGCCAAGTCGAGCGAGTTAACCAAGTGCTTGAAGATATGCTTCGCGCTTGTGTTATATCATTCGGTAAGAAGTGGGAGGAATCTCTCTCGTTTGCCGAATTCTCTTATAATAACAGCTATCAAGCCAGCTTGAAAATGGCCCCCTTCGAAGTGCTTTATGGACGTAAATGTCGAACCCCTCTGAATTGGTCAGAAACTAGGGAACGACCTCTCGTGGGACCGGACATTATCCAACACGCTGAAGAACAAGTCAGAATTGTCCGAGAAAATCTCAAAGCGGCTCAGGACCTCCAGAAGAGTAATTATGATCGCAAACGATGGGGTCTGACTTATCAACCGGGTGATCAAGCTTATCTGCGTGTCACTCCGATGAAGGGCACCCATCGATTCGGAATCAAGGGCAAGCTAGCTCCTCGCTATATTGGTCCCTTTCGCATTGTTGCCAGACGTGGACAGGTGGCATATAAATTGGAGTTGCCACCACAATTCTCTCATATCCATGATGTTTTCCATGTGCCGCAACTTCGTAAATGCTTCAAGGAATCTCCGCACCGTGCAGTGGATCACGAGATGCTTGAATTGCAAGATGATCTAT
Source organism: Thinopyrum elongatum (assembly GCA_011799875.1). Classification (NCBI taxonomy): domain Eukaryota; kingdom Viridiplantae; phylum Streptophyta; class Magnoliopsida; order Poales; family Poaceae; genus Thinopyrum; species Thinopyrum elongatum. The sequence goes on along the minus strand of CM022300.1, from coordinate 16,981,687 downwards.
CTTATAAGGAGCATCCGATCCGCATCCTCGATGAAGCTGAACGTTGAACTCGTCAGAAGACGACCAAGTTCCTGAAAGTGCAGTGGTCGAATCATACTGAAGATGAAGCCACTTGGGAACGCGAGGATCATCTTCGGGAAGAATATCCTGACCTCTTTCCTTCTACCTCCTAAATTCTCGGGATGAGAATTTCTTTTAGAGGAGGAGAACTTGTAACACCCCTGTGTAATAGCCACTGTGATCAACCGCTAATAATGCCAAGTCATATCATTTGCAGTGCCTAGTCATAGTGATTAATCCCGACAATTCAAATCCTAACCTGAAAATCAACTCAAATTCAAAAATGCAAAATCAACTTGCTCAAACACTATGGGAAAAATGTTCACTAAATAGCAAATATTCCAGAAGCACTCATAAAAATATAAACAATGGAATTGGAACTAGTTGAATGACTCCAACAATATGAAACAGCACTGAAACAGAATTATTTAATCCATTTATATTAAAATCAAATTCAAATGAAACCCAACTTTGCCCAAACCAATTTTTAGTGAAAGCTAACATTGCACAGTAATATTTGGGTCAACTTTCATATTTTGTAAAAGTGCAAAGTGGCCTAAACAATTACCAAACAGAAAATAAATAAAGAAAATAGGAAACAGAAATAAGAAAAATGAAACAAGCCACTGTGCACTGGGCCTAAGTGCACAGTGCCCCTGGACCAGCCCACTAGGCCCATTCCCTTCTCCCTCCTCCCCGTGTCACTGCGCCGGTGGTCGACGCGCGCGTGCACCGGCCGGACGTCGACACGGCGACGGCCTCGAAGCCACCGATGCTGCAAGGGGATAAGGACGTCCAGTGCCTCCCCCCTAGCCTCTCCATCCATTTCCCCTCCTCCTCTGTCGCTCCCTCGCCTCAGATCCGCCGACGCCCGAGCGTTGTCGCCGCCGCTCGCCGTCGTCCACGCGGCCACAGCCATTGCATCGCCTCACCGTCCTGTCCGTCGCCTCCGCCGATCTCGACTACATCATCCTCGACCCCGAGCGCAAGCAGTATAGCCCTGCTACGCCGGGATCGAGCCGTCTTCTTCCTCGAATCACCGACGCCTCTCCGACGAGCCCCGCCGTTCTGCTGCTCCTAAGCCACCAAGGGCTTTTCGTAGCCGCTCGGTGAGCTCCCATCTCCTTCTCCGTCACTTTACGCAGTCCATCTTCGCCTGTAGCTAGCTGCCGACGATGCCATAAGCTTGCCACCGCCGAGCATCTCACCGCCGTGACCACAGTCACCGTCGTGCTCATCCGAGCCCAACATCGAGCTCCTGGAGCTCGTGCGGGTCCTGTGAGCACGCGTGCATGTCACCCCGTGCCTCCTATCTCCATTTCCACCAGAGGCCGAACTCCGGTGTCCGCTCTGCCGCTCGCCACCGTCGTCTCCGGCCATTTCCGGTCAAGCCGCCGCCGCAGAACGATGCGCGAATGAAAGCCCGTTCGAATGAACCTAGCTACGCGCGAAACAACCCCCTGTAGCGCATTTCCGACGAGCTCCGGTGACGCACCGCCGCGAACTCTGGTCGCCGGCGTCGTTCCGGCGTCGTCGCCGACATGGCGCAGATGGGGCCCACCGCTGGGTCACTAACCGTGGGCCCTGGGGGCCCTAGTTGACTGGGTTGACCCAGTCAACTGTGCTGACTAGGCAACTCCAGTCACTGACATGCGGGCCCCACCATTTTTTAGATTAAGTAAAATGTTTAATTAAATAAAAATAATTAGTTTAGTCTAATGTCTCACTGACATATGGGGCCCACCCCCTAATTAATCTTGTTAGCTAAGTTAACTCACTGTTAACCTTAACAGAGGCTGACATGTGGGTCCAGTCCCACTGGACCCACATGTTAGGTTTGGCTGGTCAGCCGACCTGTTGACTTGCTGACATCAGCATTGCCTCATGCTGATGTCATATTTACTTTTCTGGTAAATTAGATAATTCCAGAAAATCATTTAAATCTTTAAAAGTTAATAACTTTTAAACCGTAGCTCGGATTGAAAAAGTTAAAACATGAAAGTTGCTCAGAACGACGAGACAAGTTTGATCGTGTCGTCTGTTTCTTTGTCGGAACCCCCTATGTAGAAGAACTTGTAACTCCGAGCCCGATTCCGGTATATGAATAGTGCACACACTCCGATTAAGAAATCCCGCGTTAATCCTATAGTAACTAAAAATGACTTAGGCATACTTCAGGCAACCCTGCACTGCATCATAGTCATAGCATGCCATGTATTGCATCGTTGCTGTGTATTTACTTGTTTCCTCCCCCTTTTCTCTCTCGGTTAGACCCTGACGTCGACGTAGCTCCTGAGGCAAACGCCGCTCCGGAGTACGACTACATCCCCGACGACCAGCCACTTGCCCCAGAGCTTACAAGCAAGCACCCCCATTTTGAGCATTCCGATATCGCCCACTCTCTTCTCTCTTATGCTTGCATTAGAAGTTACTGCTGTTACTGTTATCCTACTTCCGTTCCATAGCCTGTTTATTGTAGCCTACTATTGATACCTGCCTGCTATCCTAAACTGTTTAGTATAGGATGGATAGAGCCCTATCAGAGACCCACTTGTCCTGACTGCCCCGCTAAACTCTCAGAAGACCCGAGCAACGGGATCGAAGATCAGACCCTGGCACCGCACGTCACTTCCCCTTAAATTGCTCGACACTACTGGGTTACTATCGAGTGCCGAGGGTGATACCTCGTCAGCACTTCTGATGATAACCTTGTAGGTTAGTTAATCTGTCGTGGTAAGCGAGGGTGATTCCTCCTACACCACCCCCGATAACGACATCGTCGTGCAACTGTTCAAGTGTGGACCTCGAGGGTGATACCTCCTTCGTTCACCTTGAGGAGAACATCGGGTGGGACTCCATCGAGGGTGATTCCTCAGGTTTCCCCTTTGTGTCAGACACACGGAGACCTTGGTTACCATGACTGAACACTGAACCATGATACTAAATACGGGTCGGCCCTGAGGGGTACCCGCGCGAGCATGAATGCGAAGTGATGCGGAGTCGGGTTGACCTAAGAGGTGCCCGCGAGATAACTACGAGGCGTGGCCGGGCATTCTTAGCCCTTGCCGCAAGTCCTCGAGACGGGGCGACGGGGTCACATCGATCGTGAGTCTCTGCTCGTTTTCGCGCGCTCCTAATCCACTAACGGTTTGGATATTTGATCCGAGGGGCCTCTGGCCTGATAGCACTAACCATCACGTGGGCATAGTATGGGCGTTCTGCGTCGTATACTTCAGCCGGAGCTTAATGGACGTCAGCGACTGAGCGGCGCGCGCCGAGTTGGACTGGTTACGCAACTGCGCTTGTATTAAGGGGTTGCTAGGTCTGCTCTTGGCCGCATTCCCAACATGCAGGAGTTCCCGGGGCGATGGCCCAAGACCCCTGGGGGCATAGGTTTAGTCCGGCGTGTTGGCCTCTCTGTTAGGTTTTCGGTCAGGTTGCGGCGTATCATTTGGCCGAGGCCGGGCATGACCCAGAAAAGTGTGTCCGGCCGGAGTTAATCGAGCGTGGTGGGTAAGTTGGTGCACCCCTGCAGGGAAGAACTAATCTATCGATAGCCTGTCCTACGGTAACGGACACTCGGAGTTGTATCCCGATCGGTACAACTAGAACTGGTGACTTGAGATGAAATGGATAGTATGGTTCTGGGATTGCTTTCTCGCAGGGAATCAAGGAAGGATCTCTGGCCGAGGTTGATGACATTACTACTACTTTACATTATGTTATTCTGCACTCTCCTTATGCTGCTAGACTAATGAAGATGCTTGAAGATGCTAGTCTTCGATAGGACTAGGCTTTCCCCTCTATTCTGGCATTTCTGCAGACCAGTCCACATATACAGCCACCCTTTGAAAATGTTGCATATGTAGTATAGATCCTCGCTTGCTGAGTACTTCGGATGAGTACTCACGTTTGCTTTATTTTCTTTTTCTCCCTATATCCTTTTGACGCCGCCAGATGACGGAGCCCCTGAGATAGCAGCCCCCGTCGATGACTACAGCTACTACTACTACCCTCCAGGCGAGTACTACTACGAGGAGCCGACAGACGACTAGGAGTAGGATTCAGAGGGTCCTAGGCAGGAGGCCTACGCCTTTCGATCATAGTGTTTTATTTTGCCCCGCCTCTCTAAAGGCTTATCTCTGTTCTGTAATATATCTGTACCCAGATATCTGATGCTTCCGCTGACACTTGTATGCCATCGAGCTTTGTATTCGAGCCCTCGAGGCCCTGGCTTGTAATATAAAGCTTGTATGACTTTATTTATGTTTTCGAGTTGTGTTGTGATATCTTCAAGTGATTCCTTAGGCTTGATCATGTGCATTTGCGTGTATGGTTAGTGCACGATTAAGCCGGGGTCGTCACAGGTTGGAAGGTCTCCGAGGAGCCCACAAGCCCTGGGGGCGCCCCCCTACGGCTTGTGGCCTCCTCGTAGGGCTTCTGGCCTCCTCTCCAAGTCTCGTGGGTTTCTTCTGGTCCAAGAAAAATCACCGTAAAGTTTTATTCCGTTTGGTATTCCTTTTCTGTAAAAGTCAAAACAAGGAAAAAACAGAAACTGACACTGGCACTACGTTATTAAGTTAGTCCCAAAAATAATATAAAATTGCATAGTAATGCATATAAAACATCCAAAATAGATAATATAATAGCATGGAACAATCAAAAATTATAGATACGTTGGAGACGTATCAGATGACTAAAACTCCGTTCTCCGGAACAATGGAGCGAGCTAGTGACTTATTGGAAATAATACATACTGATGTATGCGGTCTGATGAGTGTTGAAGCACGCGGTGGATATCGTTATTTTCTTACCTTCACAGATGATTTGAGTAGATATGGGTATATTTACTTAATGAAACACAAGTCTGAAAACAGTTGAAAAGTTCAAGGAATTTTAGAGTGAAGTGGAAAAATCATCGTAACAAGAAAATAAAGTTTCTACGATCTGATCATGGAGGTGAATATTTGAGTTACGAGTTTCGTATGCATTTAAGATAACGTGGAATTGTTTCACAGCTCACGCCACCTGGAACACCACAACGTAATGGTGTGTCCGAACATCGTAATCGTACTCTATTGGATATGCTGCGTTCTATGATGTCTCTTACCGATTTGTCACTTTCATTTTGGGGTTATGCATTAGAGACAGCCGCATTCACTTTAAATAGGGCACCGTCTAAATCCGTTGATACGACACCGTATGAGTTGTGGTTTGGCAAGAAACCTAAGTTGTCGTTTCTTAAAGTTTGGGGAGGCGGCGCTTGTGTTAAGAGGCTTCAGCCTGATAAGCTCGAACCCAAAGCGGAGAAGTGTGTCTTCATAGGATACCCTAAAGAGACCATTGGGTATACCTTCTACCACATATCCGAGGGCAAGATCTTTGTTGCCAAGAACGGGTCCTTTCTAGAGAAGGAGTTTCTCTCGAAAGAAGTGAGTGGGAGGAAAGTAGAACTTGATGAGGTAATCGTACCTTCTCTCGAATTGGAAAGTAGCACATCACAGAAAGCAGTTCCCGTGATGCCTACACCTACTAGAGAGGAAGCAAATGATAATGATCATGAAACTTCAGATCAAGTTACTACTGAACCTCGTAGGTCAACTAGAGCACGTTCTGCACCAGAGTGGTACGGTAATCCTGTCCTGGAAGTTATGTTATTAGACCATGGCGAATCTACGAACTATGAAGAAGCTATGATGAGCCCAGATTCCGATAAATGGCTTGAGGCCATGAAATCCGAGATAGGATCCATGTATGAGAACAAAGTATGGACTTTGGTGGACTTGCCCGATGATCGGCAAGCCATTGAGAATAAATGGATCTTTAAGAAGAAGACAGACGCTGATGGTAATGTCACCGTCTATAAAGCTCGACTTGTCGCAAAAGGTTTCCGACAAGTTAAAGGGGTTGACTACGATGAGACTTTCTCACCCATAGCGATGCTTAAGTCTGTTAGAATTATGTTAGCTATTGCCGAATTTTATGATTATGAGATCTGGCAAATGGACTTCAAAACGGCATTCCTTAATGGGTTTCTTAAGGAAGAGTTGTATATGATGCAACCAGAAGGTTTAGTCGATCCTAAGGAGGCTAACAAAGTATGCAAGCTCCAGCGATCCATCTATGGATTGGTACAATCATCTCGGAGTTGGAATATTCGCTTTGATGAAGTGATCAAAGCTTTTGGTTTTATACAAACTTATGGGAGAAGCTTGTATTTACAAGAAAGTGAGTGGGAGCTCTATAGCATTTCTGATATTATATGTGGATGACATATTGTTGATTGGAAATGATATAGAATTTCTGGAAAGCATAAAAGGATATTTGAATAAGAGTTTTTCAATGAAAGACCTCGGTGAAGCTGCTTACATATTAGGCATCAAAATCTATAGAGATAGATCAATACGCCTAATAGGACTTTCACAAAGTACATACCTTGACAAAGTTTTGAAGAACTTCAAAATGGATCAGTCAAAGAAAGTGTTCTTGCCTGTATTGCAAGGTGTGAAGTTGAGTATGACTCAAAGCCCGACCACGGCAGAAGAAAGAGAAAAGATGAAAGTCATTCCCTATGCCTCATCCATTGGCTCTATAATGTATGCCATGCTGTGTACCAGACCTAATGTGTGACTTGCCATAAGTCTGGTAGGGAGGTACCAAAGTGATCCAGGAGTAGATCACTGGACAGCGGTCAAGAATATCCTGAAGTACCTGAAAAGGACTAAGGACATGTTTCTCGTTTATGGAGGTGTCGAAGAGCTCGTCGTAAAGGGTTACGTCGATGCTAGTTCCGACATAGATCCGGATGACTCTAAGTCTCAAACCGGATACATATTTATATTAAATGGTGGAGCGGTCAGTTGGTGCAGTTCCAAGCAGAGCGTCGTGGCAGGATCTACATGTGGAGCGGAGTATATAGCTGCTTCGGAAGCAGCACAAGAAGGAGTCTGGATGAAGGAGTTCATATCCGATCTGGGTGTAATACCAAGTGCATCAGATCCAATGACTAATTTTTGTGACAACACTGGAGCTATTGCCATTGCCCAGGAGCCCAGGTTTCACAAGAGAACCTAGCACATCAAGCACCGCTTCAACTTCATTCGTAATTATGTTAAGGATGGAGACATAGAACTTTGCAAAGTACTTACAGATTTGAATGTGGCAGACCCGTTGACTAAGCCTCTTCCGCGGGCAAAACATGATCAGCACCAAGACTCCATGGGTGTTAGATTCATAACTATGTAAACTAGATTATTGACTCTAGGGCAAGTGGGAGACTATTGGAAATATGCCCTAGAGGCAATAATAAATCGGTTATTATCATATTTCCTTGTTCATGATAAATGTTTATTATTCATGCTACAATTGTACTGACCAGAAACTTAAATACATGTGTGAATACATAGACAACATAGTGTCCCTAGTGAGCCTCTACTAGACTAGCTCGTTGATCAAATATGGTTAAGGTTTCCTAACCATAGACATGAGTTGTCATTTGATAACGGGATCACATCATTAGGAGAATGATGTGATGGACAAGTGTGACGCCCCCGATTCAATCGTACACTAATCATACACGCAAACGTGTACGATCAAGATCAGGGACTCACGGGAAGATATCACAACACAACTCTAAAAGTAAAATAAGTCATACAAGCATCATAATACAAGCCAGGGGCCTCGAGGGCTCGAATACAAGTGCTCGATCATAGAGAGTCAGCGGAAGCAACATTATCTGAGTACAGACATAAGTTAAACATGTTGCCATAAGATGGCTAGCACAAACTGGGATACATATCGAAAGAGGCGCATGCCTCCTGCCTGGGATCCTCCTAAACTACTCCTGGTCGTCGTCGGCAGCCTGCACGTAGTAGTAGGCACCTCCAGAGTAGTAGGGGTCGTCGTCGACGGTGGCGTCTAGCTCCTGAACTCCCGCATCTGGTTGTGACAACCAGAAAGAATAGAAAGGGAAAAAAAGGGGAAGCAAAGCAACCGTGAGTACTCATCCAAAGTACTCGCAAGCAAGGAGCTACACTACATATGCATGGGTATATGTGTAAAGGGCCATATCAGTGGACTGAACTGCAGAAAGCCAGAATAAGAGGGGGGGATATCTAATCCTGTCGAAGACTACGCTTCTGGCAGCCTCCATCTTGCAGCATGTAGGAGAGAGTAGATGGTAAGTTCACCAAGTAGCATCGTATAGCATAAACCTACCCGATGATCCTCTCCTCGTCGCCCTGTGAGAGAGCGATCACCAGGTTGTATCTGGCACTTGAAAGGGTGTGTTTTATTAAGTATCCGGTTCTAGTTGTCATAAGGTCGAGGTACAACTCCGGGTCGTCCTTTTACCGAGGGACATGGCTATTCGAATAGATAAACTTCCCTGTAGCGGTGCACCACATTACCCAACACGCTCGATCCCTCTGGCCGGGCACACTTTCCTGGGTCATACCCGGCCTTGGAAGATCAACACGTCGCAGCCCTACCTAGGCCTAATAGAGAGGTCAGCATGCCGGTCTAAATCCTATGCGCGCAGGGGTCTGGGCCCATTGCCCATTGCACACCTGCACGTTGCGTGGGCGGCCGGAGAGCAGACCTAGCAACCTCCATTACAAAGGAAGTTGCGTTACGCGGTCCAACCCGGCGCGCGCCGCTCAGTCGCTGACGTCTAGGAGGCTTCGGCTGATACCACGACGTCGAGTACCCATAACTGTTCCCGCGTAGTTGGTTAGTGCGTATAGGCCAGTGGCCAGACTCAGATCAAATACCAAGATCTCGTTAAGCGTGTTATTATGAAGTAAACGCGAACACCGACCAGGGCCAGGCCCACCTGTCTCCTAGGTGGTCTCAACCTGCCCTGTCGCTCCGCCACAAAGATCCAGACAAAGGGCCGTTGGGACAAAGGTCCTTTCAGCCCCCAATCCGTGAATCACTCGCGGGTACTCTTCGAGCCGACCCGACTTTAGTCACCATATGTATAGTATGTATATATTTATAGTATATACCCGTGATCACCTCCCGAGTGATCACGGCCCGATAGTATAGCAAGGCAGACTGACAAGAATGTAGGGCCAATGATGATAAACTAGCATCCTATACTAAGTATTTAGGATTGCAGGTAAGGTATCAACAGATGTAGCAACAATGTCAGGCTATGCATCAGAATAGGATTAACGGAAGCAGTAACATGCTACACTACTCTAATGCAAGCAGTATAGAGGAGAATAGGTGATATCTGGTGATCAGGGGGGGGGCTTGCCTGGTTGCTCTGGCAAGAAGGAGGGGTCGTCAACTCCGTAGTCGAACAGGGCAGCAGCAGCGTCGGTCTCGTAGTCTACCGGAGAGAAGAGGGGGAAGAAACAATAAATACAAAGCAAACAATGCTACACAAAGTATGACATGACAATCTGCAGTACCAGGGTGATCTAACGCAGGGATAGGTGATACCGGCGAAGAGGGAACCCATCTGGGAAAGTATTCCCGGTGTCCGGCATTTTCGGGCAGAGGGACCAGAGGGGGGGGGGGCGAAACAATGAATACACGCTAATGATGCAACAGGGATGCATGACATGTCTAAACGCAGTGCTAGGGTGATATACTGCCTACCTAAGTGTTTTAGTTAATTTAGGAATTTATTTGGATTTATTTTATTAAGGTCATGCACTATTCATTTACTGAAACCGATCTAAAAGTTCAATGTTCTTATAGCTGCGGGCGTCTGACGGGAATACGGAGGGCGTATCCGGGTTCGTATCGAAATTCTGAGCAAGTTCCATGTATAAAGTATTTTCATCGGAGTTATGGTTTATTTAATATGATTTTCTAAAGATTTTATTAATTTCTGGAATTTATTTAATTATTTAAATCAACATTATCCGAAACAGTGCTGCGATGACGTCAGCATGACATCATGCTGACGTCAGCAGGCACCCTGACAGGGTGGGTCCCACCTGTCATAGACTGTTAAATTAATTAGGGTTAACTAATTATATTACTGTTTAATTAACACTAATTAGTTAATTAAATTAACCTAATCAGGATTAATTAACTAATTAATTAACTAATTGATTAATTATTTTTATTATTTTTATTTTTGTTTTCTTTTTATTAAAACGTTCTGGGCTGTGGGCCCCGCTGGTCAGTGGCCAGGGGCGGACACATCCGCGGCCAGCCCCTTTGGGGCCGGACATGTCCGAGAGCAAAGTAAGGAGGTATCATGAGAAGTTTCGAGCGGGCAGGCAATCGTTCGGTGCCTGAAACAGGGCGTGAAAGGGGTTCATAGCAATGGGAATAAGTATTGTGTCTGATACCAGAATTGATGATCTCATTGAAAGGTGGCTCATAAATTACATACGAGGCCACGCGGGAGGAATAACTTTGGGAACAGGGGTGTACAGGAGAGTCAGGTTTTGATCCTGTGGAACTGTGGGTTATGGGCCCACCATGTGGTTTAAAAGTAGGAGGAGCGGTGACATCTTGCACGATCATGATAGCAAGGCATGTCAGAAGGTAGCATGTCAGTTATGTCGGCAACAACGTCGGTACCAAGGGCGAGGGACGAAGAGAACCATTTTCCTGCTCGTTGAACGAGGCGGACCAATAGGCAAAGTTCTCGTCCATCGGTGGCTACCGAAATGTCATCAACAATAGGAACAGGGTCTTACTGGCAGAGTTGTACACCGAGGTGTTGGCATAAGCAGGAAAATATTACCGCTTAGATCATATAGATCACAAGAAAGGTTAAACAAAACAATGGAAAGGAAAATATGTTTATGAGATTAAACAAAACAATGGAAAGGAAAATGTGTTTAAACACATATTTCAGGGGTATATCCTTCCCAAGGTTAAGCGGGGCATGCTATACGTGTCGGAGATCAAAGGCATGGCCATTTAGTTAATAGGAGTAAGAAGAATCATGATATGCACCCATACAACGGTGTTTGGGTAACTGTTCAAGAAACATTTAGCATTGGGCCACAAATGTTCTGAAGGATGTACGGAGTACCATAGTTATGCTTCGAGATAGCATCGACAGGGTTATCAGATAAAGGTCAGGCTTTGGATACACAAGGGATCCATCAAGAACAACTCAAGAATAAGTCTTACAATTTCCTCCTGGAAGAATGGCTATTCTTGCAAAAGAAAGAAACTATATTAATAAGTCCTCCAGCCAGGTGTGCTAGGCATGACATCACCTAACCGGGTCATCAAAGGACCAATATTATAACTCCGGGAATTATGTTCCAACCATCATATCTGACCGAGATTCAGATCTGATTAGTGTCGGGATACCTCAGACCCAGGATGCCTGAGAAGGAAGGGGTGCAACACAATTTGACGAGATGGCGTTGCAAGATTCTCAGGTAATGAACTATAGGAGCGGGTTCCCAAAACAATAGTTCATCATTAAACCAAGGAGAGGATGAGGAGGTGGCTGATGGACTCAGCGACAATTCATCGAGAATTCCACAAGATGGATCTCCACAATTATGTGAACAAGGAGATGACATATGACAATTCAAATGATATAATGTTGTATGCCCGAGGAAAACATACACCATTAATCATTAGTTGAAAGGTGTGACCGAAATACGACCTTGGGCAGCAAGATCAATATTAGAGTGACGATTCAATAATTCAACAGTCTAAGAACGAACTATCGATCATTAACATTCAAAGCAATAGGGTTGCCAGAGGTACAGAATCCAAGCAGCACCGCTTGTTAGATGGTATCCCTGTTAGAATCAACACGGGGACCAAGAAAGAAGGGTGACGGTGAGAAGTATCACTATGCCAAGAATTTTCAAAGAGGTGAAGCAATCCTCACAACATACTCGGCATAAAGGACAGTAATACTTCAAGGTGGAATATAGCTTAAGCTGGATGTCAAGGAATTCAAGGTACAACACAAAACAAGAACAAGTTCTGTGTTGGAGGGAAGTCAATAAAGTGGTCGATGATAACACAAATCATCGAGGGCAAGGATGGTATTTCTCATCATGAACTCAATTGATATCCTGGAATAGCTCAGAATGTTGATGATGATCACGACACATTTGTCGAGAGATTTCATGAAGATGTAATCGGTCGGCGATGACATCAAGTCAAAGGAATGATGGAGCGAAAGGTTATTGGAACCAAGGGTATGACACAAACTCGAAATCAAGCTTGCTGTTCAAGGCGAGATGGTATGACGATGAAGATCGACGTAAGTTTTAACTCATCGTCGAAATTGTGCTCCGAGAAGCAGTACTAGGTAGCATAGTTAAGATAACGAAGTAGCCGATTAGGCTAAGAATGACATGAGTTGAAAGTTAAATTTCCCAGCAGTACATTACTAGGAGTATTGGATCACAGGGTGGATTCGATTCACTTATCGATGTTCTCAGTTGACAAACAACCCAAAAACCCGTGGAATACTAAATCAGTGTCCGTGGAAGACTCATAAGAAGTATTGCAGTCCCATGATATCATCGGGATTCAAGGGGGTAATACTCGAAGGTAGAACATGATAGAAGTTGAACTGGGTCGTTGACTTGCGATAGAGGATGCTTTAATCTCGTCAAAAATAGACGAGGCACTGGAATGGTTTCCTTTCAGAAATAATGAATAAGGTTAGTATGGTCGGGACCATAACTGCAAGGGATCCAATTCAATGACACCGAAAGAATTATTCAAATGATTAAATATTCTTGCAAGAAGCTTTCATGATAAGCTCCACATCAAGTCCATGGGCAAGAACACAAAGGTTCGGGGTCGACTCCCACTTCTTCAATGCATTACATTTCATTCGCTTCTCGTCTTCGAAGAAGTCGTAGAATTGAAAAGTATCTGGTAAAACACCGGAAGAGAATGTCTTGTGTAAACTTTCGGGTTCACACGGTTTAGGGAAGGTATATGTTCATCCCATAGGGCATCTTAGGAACATATAACGCTTCAGGAGTAAATTATACAAGCTCGAAAGCAGAGTATGGTTGGCAAAACAGAGGATACAATTTACCAAGGGCATTATGTATCAGGGGAAGAACTCACAAGGTGATTGAATATGAAAGACACTGTCGGATAACAATCCAACAATGGATCGGGCGATCCACAACGGAGCTGATGTGAGTAACGGTACTCAATCAGAGGAAGAAGAAGTATGCAGAGGCATCAGATTATAGAAACAACTGACTAACTCAAAGTTCAATGCAAGGGAATTTATGATTTCCAAATCAAGAGATCAGGAGCAAGGGCTCTGATTAAGGATGGGTAAGTCGAGTAGGCTTAGGGGCACAATCGATGACAATTTGATTGGTCGAGAACTAGCTCATGTTCAAAAGGACGTCTGAGCCGGAAGATAATTAGAAAGGATCAACTGATGAATGCGTGCATTCGCACTCATGTTGAATCAATAAGATGAAAATGACGGTGTCGAAGGATACTAATGAATATTGCCAGTCGTATGGAAAGCATCCATAATGCAAGAAGACAAGTATTTGCAGAGCAATAAGCTGTTAAGGATTTTCGAAAGATCGAATAGTATTTGTATGCATCTTGTGAATCATATGAACAAAGGGGGAGGAACGGATACTCGGTAAGTGCAAGGAATTATCCGTAGGGGGTATTCATGAGGCAAGAACTGCAAGGCAGTAAGCTCAAAGGATTGTCGGAACAACGAAAAGTTGTTCGGGGCATCTTGTAATAACAAGATCAACTGGATTGAATGTATGAATGGCAAGTGTATGTAATTATACATAAGGATATATCGGTGGTAAGGAATTTCAAAAGCGATGAGCACAAAGGTCTCGGGAAAACATCGAAGGGTATCTTCGGAATCTTCTGGTGAAGTAGTCGATCATCTGGAATGAACGGGCTCTCCGGGTGGATGTAATCACGAGATCCTGATGTTTGAGTTAGTAAATTCATTTTACCCGAATAGAAGAGAGATCAGAGTCCCAGAGTATAGACGAGGAATAAAAGCTCCTAATACCACCCAATGGCGACGTGGGCCCGTAAGACACACAGCCAAGTTAGTAAAATAGTTTTCGGTTTCTAGACTCAACTTCGACCAAGGAGTTGGAAAGGGGGATCCTACAGGCAGTCGGCTCTGATACCAACTTGTGATGCCCCCGATTCAATCGTACACTAATCATACACGCAAACGTGTACGATCAAGATCAGGGACTCACGGGAAGATATCACAACACAACTCTAAAAGTAAAATAAGTCATACAAGCATCATAATACAAGCCAGGGGCCTCGAGGGCTCGAATACAAGTGCTCAATCATAGACGAGTCAGCGGAAGCAACATTATCTGAGTACAGACATAAGTTAAACAAGTTGCCATAAGATGGCTAGCACAAACTGGGATACAAATCGAAAGAGGCGCAGGCCTCCTGCCTGGGATCCTCCTAAACTACTCCTGGTCGTCGTCGGCAGCTTGCACGTAGTAGTAGGCACCTCCAGAGTAGTAGGGGTCGTCGTCGACGGTGGCGTCTGGCTTCTGAACTCCCGCATCTGGTTGTGACAACCAGAAAGAATAGAAAGGGGAAAAAAAGGGGAAGCAAAGCAACCGTGAGTACTCATCCAAAGTACTCGCAAGCAAGGAGCTACACTACATATGCATGGGTATATGTGTAAAGGGCCATATCAGTGGACTGAACTGCAGAAAGCCAGAATAAGAGGGGGGGATATCTAATCCTGTCGAAGACTACGCTTCTGGCAGCCTCCATCTTGCAGCATGTAGGAGAGAGTAGATGGTAAGTTCACCAAGTAGCATCGTATAGCATAAACCTACCCGATGATCCTCTCCTCGTCGCCCTGTGAGAGAGCGATCACCGGGTTGTATCTGGCACTTGAAAGGGTGTGTTTTATTAAGTATCCGGTTCTAGTTGTCATAAGGTCGAGGTACAACTCTGGGTCGTCCTTTTACCGAGGGACACGGCTATTCGAATAGATAAACTTCCCTGCAGGGGTGCACCACATTACCCAACACGCTCGATCCCTCTGGCCGGGCACACTTTCCTGGGTCATACCCGGCCTCGGAAGATCAACATGTCGCAGCCCTACCTAGGCCTAACAGAGAGGTCAGCACGCCGGTCTAAATCCTATGCGCGCAGGGGTCTGGGCCCATCGCCCATTGCACACCTGCACGTTGCGTGGGCGGCCGGAGAGCAGACCTAGCAACCTCCATTACAAAGGAAGTTGCGTTATGCGGTCCAACCCGGCGAGCGCCGCTCAGTCGCTGACGTCTAGGAGGCTTCGGCTGATACCACGACGTCCAGTACCCATAACTGTTCCCGCGTAGTTGGTTAGTGCGTATAGGCCAGTGGCCAGACTCAGATCAAATACCAAGATCTCGTTAAGCGTGTTATTATGAAGTAAACGCGAACGCCGACCAGGGCCAGGCCCACCTGTCTCCTAGGTGGTCTCAACTTGCCCTGTCGCTCCGCCACAAAGATCCACACAAAGGGCCATTGGGACAAAGGTCCTTTCAGCCCCCAATCCGTGAATCACTCGCGGGTACTCTTCGAGCCGACCCGACTTTAGTCACCATATGTATAGTATGTATATATGTATAGTATATACCCGTGATCACCTCCCGAGTGATCACGGCCCGATAGTATAGCAAGGCAGACTGACAAGAATGTAGGGCCAATGATGATAAACTAGCATCCTATACTAAGTATTTAGGATTGCAGGTAAGGTATCAACAGATGTAGCAACAATGTCAGGCTATGCATCAGAATAGGATTAACGGAAAGCAGTAACATGCTACACTACTCTAATGCAAGCAGTATAGAGGAGAATAGGCGATATCTGGTGATCAAGGGGGGGGGCTTGCCTGGTTGCTCTGGCAAGAAGGAGGGGTCGTCAACTCCGTAGTCGAACGGGGCAGCAGCAGCGTCGGTCTCGTAGTCTACCGGAGAGAAGAGGGGGAAGAAACAATAAATACAAAGCAAACAATGCTACACAAAGTATGACATGACAATATGCAGTACCAGGGTGATCTAACGCAGGGATAGGTGATACCGGCGAAGAGGGAACCCATCTGGGAAAGTATTCCCGGTGTCCGGCATTTTCGGGAGGAGGGACCGAAGGGGGGGGGGGGGCGAAACAATGAATACACGCTAATGATGCAACAGGGATGCATGACATGTCTAAACGCAGTGCTAGGGTGATATACTGCCTACCTAAGTGTTTTAGTTAATTTAGGAATTTATTTGGATTTATTTTATTAAGGTCATGCACTATTCATTTACTGAAACCGATCTAAAAGTTCAATGTTCTTATAGCTGCGGGCGTCTGACGGGAATACGGAGGGCGTATCCGGGTTCGTATCGGAATTCTGAGCAAGTTCCATGTATAAAGTATTTTCATCGGAGTTACGGTTTATTTAATATGATTTTCTAAAGTTTTTATTAATTTCTGGAATTTATTTAATTATTTAAATCAACATTATCCGAAACAGTGCTGCGATGACGTCAGCATGACATCATGCTGACGTCAGCAGGCACCCTGACAGGGTGGGTCCCACCTGTCATAGACTGTTAAATTAATTAGGGTTAACTAATTATATTACTATTTAATTAACACTAATTAGTTAATTAAATTAACCTAATCAGGATTAATTAACTAATTAATTAATTATTTTTATTATTTTATTTTTGTTTTCTTTTTATTAAAACGTTCTGGGCAGTGGGCCCCGCTGGTCAGTGGCCAGGGGCGGACACATCCGCGGCCAGCCCCTTTGGGGCCGGACATGTCCGCCACTGGAGAGGGTCAACGCCCGCGCGCGCGCGTGCACAACACGCGGCGACTGCCAGCACGGGGGGGGGGCGGTAGCGCCGCGAGGCGGACAGCACGCACGCGCGCGACGGCGGCTGCGGCTGGAGCGGAGCAGGGGCGAGGCGAACCAGCGGCGTGGATCGAGCGGGCGATCCCGCGGCTTGCTTGCGTGGCTCGTTGTGTCAGTCGTAGCTGCTCGCTGCGCGCGGCAGAGGCGGATCGGGCGCGAGGCCGTAGCGCGGCGACGAGGCGAGGCCGGGGTGGTCACGGCGGAGGCAAGCAGGCGCGGGCTTCGGGCGCGGCGTGGCTGGAGGTGGAGCAGCGTGCGGCGGTGGCACGACCAGTAGGAGGCCGCACGGCGAGGGCGAGACGGCATCAGTGGGGCGCACAGGCGAGCAGGGAGGAGGGGCGCCGAGCGCCGGGGCGCGGCGGCGACAGAGGGGAGGGGAGCGCTCACGTTCGAGGAGAGAAGAGGGGGCGGCGAGGCTCGTTGGAGCCGTTGGGGGAGAGGACGGAGTCGACGGCGGCGGGGTCCGGCGAGGTGGCGACGGCACGAGGCGGCGGGGCCGGTGCGCGCTGGGGGGGAGACGAGGGGAGAGAGGGGATTGATCCCGATCCAGGGGAATCGGGGGGGGAGGGAGTGGGGCGAGTGGGGGGTTAGGGTTACGGGGGTGGGGATATGGAGAGAGTAGAGGGGCCGGCTGGGCCAAATGGGTCAGCCAGCTGGGCCTTCTGGCCCAGTTGGCCAGGGGGGCCTTTTCTTCTTCTTTTTTTACTTTTTTTTATTTTCCTTTTCTTCTGCTGTTTTATTTTAGTTCCTCTTTTATTTTAGTTTTATAAACTATAAAAGTAGTCCCTAATTTAGTTTTAATAAATAGGCTACTGCCACAAAAAGTTAGGTGGCGAAATAAACTAGTTTAATATTTGTTTATTATTTAAAAGCATTTAAATAATTGTTTTTGCTACTGTTTTATTCATTCTAGAGTATTTAAACATTTTATAAAAGTTTGGTTTCACCATGAAGAATATACAGAGAATATTTGCAACACTTTGAACATTTTTGTTTTGTCATTTGAAAACTTTATTTGTTTGACTTTACTTTTAAATTTGAATTTGAACCAGTTTTGAACTAACGCGAGATTATCAACAGTAATCGTAGTGACGTGGCATCATTAGCAAAGGGTTACTGTAGCTTAACTATCCGGGCGTCACAACAAGATCCAACCGTAAGCTTAGCATCAGATCATTTAGTTTATTTTCTATAGCTTTCTTCATGTCAAGTATATTTTCCTTAAACCATGAGATCGTGTAACTCCCTGACACCGGAGGAATACTTAGTGTGTATCCAAACGTCACTTCGTAACTGGATGATCATAAAGGTGCTCTACAGGTATCTCCGAAGGTATCTGTAGGGTTGGCATGGATCAAGACTGGGATTTGTCACTCCGTATAGCGGAGAGATATCTCTGGGCCCTCTCGGTAATACAACATCTTAAAGGGCTTGCAAATGATACGTCTCCAACGTATCTATAATTTTTTATTGTTCCATGCTATTATATTATTTGTTTTGGATGTTTTATATGCATTAACATGCTATTTTATATTATTTCTGGGACTAACCTATTAACCTAGAGCCCAGTGCCAGTTTCTGATTTTTTCCTTGTTTTTGAGTTTTACAGAAAAGGAATACCAAATGTTGGGGATATAACTACTAGGTATGACCCGCCTAGGAGGGGCCGGATCATGCCACTGGCGGCTTAAGATGAAGAGGCCCAAGAAGATATGAAGATGGCGGTTCACAGAGAAAGCTTATTGAAGGCCCAAGACCCGGGGACGGCTTGAGGCCCACGGGTGTGAGCCGCCGTATGTTTAACTTGTATTGTAAGGCAAGCTTAGTTAGATACCGAGCCGAACACATTGTGTATGAGCCGGCCGGGACTCTGTAAGCCGCCGGGCATCAACCTGTGTATATAAAGGGGTGACCCGGCGGCGGCTTAACTCAGAAAAATGATCAATCGAAAGCTAGGTCAAGTGTATTCGCTCCCTGGTAATCGAAACTCCAGCAATACAACTGAAAGCAGGACGTAGGCTTTTACCTCATTGAGAGGGGCCGAACCTGGGTAAACTTTATCTGTCCTTTGTCCCGTTCAACCCCTTCAAGCTAACCTAGTTGCGATGGCTCCACACCTAAGTCCTTTTGCTAGGGCACCTGCCGTGTTAAGTCCACGACAGTTGGCGCCCACCATGGGGCCAGCGCACGGTGGTTTCGAGTTCTTGAAGGGCAACTTCGCAGGGATCAAGGGATTCGCCATGGGCCGGATGACCAAGAGTCGTCGCGGCAAGCTCTACATCGACGACGCAGGCTGGGGCCCCGAGGCCGGCTCAATCGAGTACAGGTACCGGGTCCCCTTCGGCGGAATCCATGTCTTCATTGGCAAGATCGGTGAGTCGGAGCTTAAGCCAGACACCTTCACCGACATCGTCAAGACGGCTCAGCATGCACGACCTGCCAAGTTTCAACCCGCCATAAAACGCGCCTTTGTTGGTTGCATCCAAGGGGCGGATCTTGAGGAAGGAACTGTATCCGGTGGAGAGATGGCCATCTACTCTGGTGATGAGTCCTCAACCGGCGAGACCGATTCAATGTATCAGTTACAAGACGACCGGCTTGGGGGCTATTCCGATGGTGACAGTATTCCGAACCTTAATGAGCCGTCGAACAGAGTCGCGATCTTCATGGCCGGCACTCAACCGGTGCTCAATTCATCAACTGCTGCAGCCATGACTTCCGGTTCAACGGCTGCGGCAGCGGCCGGGGCAAGTAACTCTGCGCGCCCGCCAGCTCAAGTTTTATCTAAGCTCTTGGAGGCTTTGGCGACCTTATTAGCTGCAGAGGTAACATCGGAAAATCAAGCACAACATAAGGTGGATGTTGCGAAGCTGTGAGATGAGATAGCTCAAGCCAAGGAGGAGTTCAATGCTGAATATACTAGGATGGCGACAGAACGAGCCACCCTGGACGCTGTGTCTCAACGGCTTCAAGCAGAGAATTTCCGGTTAAGCCTGGATCAGAATGCATCTAACGCCGTTCTGCGAAGGAGGCACCAGAGTCGTGTACCTCCAGAGTACGATGCAAGGAATCTTTTCAAGACACCTGGGGCTGGAACTAGTAACCCGCCCGTGGTGAACCGGGTTGTAGAGGCGGCCGGGACGGGAGCGATGGTTCAGCCACGTGCTGCAGACCCGCCCCGTTTGAATTTGACCCCGCCTCGGCATGTCCCAACACCGCCAGGTCATTATTCTAACCCTTTGGACAATATGATTGCGGCAGCCACGCGATTGGTGGCTCTCCCTGTTGAAGGCGAGTCACCAGCCGCGATGGAGATACAGAGAGCCGGAGAGCTTCTTCAGACAGCGGTGGCACAGCAGGCGGCTTATTCGTATAGTCGGGAACGTATTCATTCAACCCCGCGGCCAAGCCCGAGTTATAGCAGGCATATTGACTCGCCAGCAGTTTCAAGCAGTGAGCGGCACCATAACCAGCCTCGTAGGCATGACCCGCCGCGTGTTGGTAATGATGCTCAGACTTTGGTAGATCAGGGCAGGGCACGTCGGGAGGCCGAGCTGGCGGCTCAGTTGACAGCTCATCAACAATCTCCGGTTTACCCATCGGCGTCCGGGGAGGCAGGAGTAACCTCTAGAACCCTTGGGTTGTCATGCTTAGTGCCGGCTTTACGTAATGAGCGCCTGCCCAAAGATTTTAAGGGCCCTCGCAAGGTGCCTAATTACACAGTGGATCAGCCCCTAGAGGCTTGGATTGAGAGTTATGAGATGGCCATGGAGATGTTGGATGTTAGTGATGCTGCGTGTGCTAAGTACTTCACTATGATGTTGGATGGACCGGCGCGCACTTGGTTGAAGGGATTGCCCCCTTACTCCGTCAGTTCATGGGCTGAGTTGAAGACGCATTTTATCCTAAATTTCAAAGACACGTGCAAGCAGCCTATGTCGATTCTTGATTTAGACTCTTGCGTCCAGGGAGAGGGCGAGTTAACCACCCATTGGGTGCGCCGGATATCAACTATTATTCACTCGTCGGACAGTATCAATGCCGGTTCAGCCGTCCTGATGTTGGAAAAGAATTGCCGTTTCCTCCCCCTTAAGCAGAAGCTGGGGCGGCTTAAGAGCCACTGTAATGATATGGGAGAGCTCATGGCGGCTCTCGTCAAATATGCTGATTCTGATAGCACTAAGGACCCTGAGTCCGATGAGGAGAAAGTTGGGAAAGGGAAGAAGAATGGCAATGCAAAGGGACAGCAGCATAGTCCGGCAGGTTAAGGTAACAATGGTAAGCGCAAGCAGTTGGACGGTGGTTCAGATTTTGTGGTGAACACCAATACGCAGAATAGTAATCAGCGTCGCAAGGGGAAGTCATCAGCGCCCCGGTTCGGCGGGCCAAAGTTCAACATTGAGGCGATGATGAATCAGCCGTGTCCAAAGCACGGTACGCAGGATAAGCCGGCCAGCCATCTATGGAAAGATTGCTTCATCATGAAGGAATATAGAAATTCCAGTTTTTTCCAGAATAACCATGGCCCGCATGGCGGGTCAGGATCCGGCTCTCACGGACCTGGTTTTGGGCATGGCGGCTCAAGCTCTGGCTTTCAGGGCCAAGGCAATCAAGGTGGTTTTAATCAGCAATCTGGTCAAGGGAATCAGCAGCAACAGTCTGGTTATCAGAGTAATCCGAAGCAGTTGAATAGCGGTCAATATCACGTGTTTACCACAAGCTTATGCAAACGTGATCAGAAGCTTCATAAGCGAGCAGTGAACACGGTGGAGCCAGCAGTTCCTCGGTACTTGCGATGGTCTGAACAGCCTATTGTGTGGAGTCGTGAGGATCACCCGCCCCGGGTTGACAATCCGGGCCAATTGGCTTTGGTGGTTGCGCCTCAGGTTGGAGGGTACAAGTTTACTAAAGTACTTATGGATGGAGGCAGTAGTATCAATATCCTATACTATGATACTTTTCGCCGTATGAATTTGACTGACAAAGATCTTAAGCCGTCTTCTACTGTCTTTCATGGGGTGGTGCCTGGTAAGTCGGCGTATCCAGTGGGTAAGATAACTTTGGAGGTAGCTTTTGGCGATGATCACGATTACAGGGCTGAAAAGTTAACCTTCGAGGTGGTCAAGATTCAGAGCCCTTATCACGCCTTGTTTGGGCGGCCGGCTTATGCCAAGTTTATGGCGCGGCCTTGTTATGTTTATCTGCAGCTCAAAATGCCGGGTCATAAGGGCACCATCACAGTGCATGGTGACAGGAAGATAGCCCTGGAATGTGAAGAAGGCGTATTGGTGAGTTTTTTGGTTTCTGAAACAGGCATAGAAGCTAACCCGGAGAAAATCAAGGCCATCACTTCTTTGGCTAAGCCAGCGTGTATTAATGACATCCAGCGTCTGGCAGGTCGTATTGCGGCTTTAAGCCGGTTTATAAGCCGTTTGGGCGAAAAGGCTATCCCTCTGTATCAGATGATGAAGAAAACAGATCATTTTATCTGGAGTGATGCTGCTAATCAGGCATTTGAGGCATTGAAAAAGTAGTTGGCTGAGCCGCCAATCCTTGCAGCTCCTATTGATAAGGAGCCCTTGTTGTTATATGTAGCTGCTAACAGCCGAGCCATCAGTGTGGCAATTGTTGTGGAAAGAAAGGAATCAGGCAAGGAATATCCAGTTCAGCGGCCGGTTTATTATGTCAGTGAGGTACTCATTGAATCCAAGCAGAGATACCCACATTGGCATAAGCTAGTTTATGGCGTGTTCATGGCTAGTCGTAAGTTGAAGCAGTATTTCCTTGGTCATCCCATCACTGTGGTCAGTTCTGCTCCCTTGGGAGATATTATTCAAAACAGAGAAGCCACAGGCCGGGTAGCCAAGTGGGCCATTGAGCTTGGACCCCATGGTTTGAAGTATGTGCCTCGGACAGCTATCAAGTCCCAAGCACTTGTGGATTTCATTAATGACTGGACAGAGTTACAGATGCCTGAGGAAAAGCCGGATAGCACATATTGGACTATTCATTTTGATGGATCTAGGCAGTTGGAAGGCTCGGGGGCTGGAGTTATTTTGACCTCCCCACGAGGTGATAAATTTTGTTATGTTCTAAGGTTGATGTTCCCTTGTACTAACAATGCAGCTGAGAATGAAGCCTTGCTCCATGGTCTTCGGATGGCTAAAGAGATGAATCTAAGCCGGGTGAGGTGTTTTGGCGACTCAGACTTGGTGGCTCAGCAAGTTTCAGGCACTTGGGATTCCAAGGACCCACTCATGGCGGCTTATCGCCGAGAGGTTGATGCTATTGCTGGTCATTTCAAGGGTTATCAAGTGGAGCATGTTGATTGCAGGAAAAATGAGGCTGCTGATGCGTTAAGCCGGCTAGGGTCCCAGCGTAAGCCGGTACCACCTAATATCTTCCTGGATATTTTGCATAATCCTTCGGTTAAATTGCCTACGGAGGAAGATCTTGCTATTCCTGACCCGGAGGTACAGTTGGTGGCGGCTCTCCATGTTATTCTTGATTGGACAGTTCCATATTTGGCTTATATGACCCGGGGCGAGTTACCTGAAGATGAAACTTTGGCCAGGCAGATAACCCGGCGATCTAAGTCAATGACTATTATCAATGGTGAGTTGCACCGATGCAGTGTTACAGGGGTGTTTCAGCGTTGTGTTTCTCCTGAGGAGAGCCGTGAGATTCTACGAGAGATTCATGAAGGAGATTGTGGCCATCATGCTGGCTCTAAGTCTCTCGTGGATAAAGCTTTTCGTCATGGGTTCTATTGGCTGAGGGCTCATGCTGATGCAGAGGATTTGGTTAGTAAGTGCGATGGTTGTCAAAAAAATTCAAGACGAGCTCACGTGCCGGCTCAAGAATTGAGGATGATTCCAATTACTTGGCCGTTTGCAGTCTGGGGGCTGGACATGGTTGGACCTTTTAAAAGATCCAAGGATAAAAAGACTCACCTCTTGGTGGCAGTTGACAAGTTTACAAAGTGGGTTGAGGCTGAGCCGGTCAGGAAGTGTGATGCAGCGACAGCGGTTCAATTCATCAAAAAGGTGATCTTTCGTTTTGGATACCCTCATAGTATCATCACTGATAATGGTACCAATCTGTCTAAAGGAGCTATGAAAGAATTTTGTCAACAAGAGCGTATTCATCTTGACGTGTCATCTGTGGCCCACCCCCAGTTCAATGGTCAAGCTAAAAGAGCCAATCAAGAAATCTTGAGAGGAATAAAACCCCGGCTTATGGTCCCTTTGCAGAGGACGCCGGGTTGTTGGGTTGAGGAATTGCCTTCGGTGCTATGGAGTATCAATACTACCCCCAACAGATCTACGGGTTACACGCCTTTCTTCATGGTTTACGGAGCAGAGGCGGTTCTCCCTAGTGACATCCGTCATGACTCGCCCCGTGTGACGGCTTATGTTGAAGCGGATAATGAAAAAGCACGTCAGGATGCTCTAGACCTTCTAGATGAAGAACGTGACCTTGCGGCGGCTCGTTCAGTGATTTACCAGCAAGACCTGCGTCGTTATCATAGCCGCCAGGTTAAAACCCGGACCTTTCAAGAAGGTGACTTGGTGCTCCGGCTCATCCAGGATCAAACTGATATGCACAAGTTATCCCCACCTTGGGAAGGGCCCTTTGTGGTCAGCAAAAATCTGAACAACGGGTCATACTACCTTATCGATGTTCGAGACCACAAGGACTCACGCACGTCGGAGGAGGAGACCCGCCGGCCGTGGAACATTGCTCATCTTTGGCCCAATTACACCTAAGCCACCAGCTCTTGTGATGTACATATTTCTACCAATGTATATATTATGATTAGTATAATAAAGCTGGCATCCCTGATAATACAGGGCCTCTGTCGTTTCATTTCTGAGAATCTGAGTCTTTATTGTCAATTCATAAGATCACTTGGGGGCTTCCTGCTCACTGAGCATAGCTGTGATTACCCTCTTGATCCGGCTTGCATGCCTTGTTACAAATAACATGGGGGCTTCCTGCTCATTGAGCATAGCTGTGACTACCCTATTGCTCCGGCTTATATGCATGGGTTGAAAGATTACTTGGGGGCTTCTTGTTTAATGAAACAGAGCTTTGTTGTCCCATGTAATAGGCTTGGACGCCAGGTGTATTCACCAAAAATCCGGGTTATCCTGCCTTTGTATACCTGCCACTCCGACCAGGTAATCCTGGAATGACTCGCCGTACTCTTGACAGTCAATCTTAAAAAGACCCTGAACTTGTCAAAGTTAAAACGGCGATTGGTCATGTGAGGCCCGGTTTACAGGTTTGAATGAAGGATTAACTCAGTGGCTGTGCGGCCCTTGAAAAGCACTTGATGTTGAGGCTTGGCAGCCTATGAAAGCCTTGTTTTATTTGATTTATCTTTGCTTTGAACATCTTTTGGGTTCATCTTTTGTACCATATTGATATATGGTTTGAAATTGATTTAGGCCACGTAGCCTTGATCCTTATAACTCATGTTTGAGTATATCCGGAGTTTTGATAACCCGGCCTGGTTCTGGACGATAAGTCGCCAGTGTGTTTTGATTATACGCTTGGAGTTCTGCGCTCTAAGCCCTTGAGATGTTACCCTTGCTGCGTACGGTGTTGTAAGCCGGCGGTATGAATAAATGGAACAGGGTGCTGGGCTATTACCCTTACTGCATATGGCGTGGTAAGCCGACAGTATGAACAAATATCACAGGTATGATATTTACTTATGAGTATGAGGTTTGTATAATCCCGCCCTGGTTATGGACTATACAGTCACCAGTGGATTTTCTGTGGGGTATTATGACCCGCCCTGGGGTAAACCGCCAGGGCAAATGTTATCTGTGTGTGCAGGCAATATGATAAACATGATCTGCGTGATTGACGATATTATGAGCATAAGTGGCAGATCTTCAACATCGGATCGGCGGCTCAAAAGTATTATACAAAAATATGCACGATGGCATGACAGATCATTCTTTTCAACTACTTATTACAAGGCATTGGACGGCCCAAAACAATCAAGTGTTTTTGATGCACACAACATCCAATGATGTGGATGGTAAACCGTCTTTTGCATCAGTTGGTTTGGTCTTGGCGGGTTGAGGCTGTCGGGTCATCCTGCGCCGGTTCTTCTTCCTCCTCTGTCGTCTGGAAGTTAGGCGATGACCAATCAATCCCAGTCAAAGCTTTGAAAGCAGCTTCATCATCTATAAGAGTTGACGGGTCAATGTCAGGAGCGAAGGTGTGCTTACGCGTTGGCGGGATAAGGTCCACAACCTCATACACTGGTGCCTTCACTTTGGCATTTTCAGCATCGTAAACCGGATGATATTTGGAGAGATCAGTCTCTTGGGCCAATTTGCTTGCAAAGGGACGCATTTCCCTTACTATTTTTGTGAAGTCCTCGGCACTGAAGGGAGACCCATCTTCTTTTAAACTCGGGCAGCCGGTGGCTAGTTCTGCCAGGTCAAGTTCTGCTTGCCATGCCTTTGCCCGGCTCAAGGCCATGATAGCACCGGCTCTGGCGGCTGATCGTTTCAATTCTTCAATTCTTTGTGGCAGCACAGATAGCTTTTCCAACATTTCCTTGATGAGGGAAGGCGGTTGCTTCTTATGGGTGGAGGCAGAGATAGCTCGTTGAGCGCCAGTGTATAATTGCTCTATAAGAGTATAGGCAGCTTTCAGCTTCGTGCGCATGTCTGAGCCAAAGTGGGAGATTCTCGAGCCTGCGTTGCCAAAGAGATTGGTAAACCGGCTAAATGATTGTTCAAGGCATGGATGATGAAATATTGAAATATATTATCGCTTACCAAAGATGGCGGCTGTCATGCTGTTGATTTGATGTTTTAAGCCGGATAACTCGCCAGTAACCGGCTTAAGGGCAGCCTCAGCATCTTCTGCTCTTTTTTGTAGAGCTGCCTTTTCGGTTTCCCAACCGTTTCTCTCAACACTGAAGTCCTTTCTCAGTTGTTCAATGTTTTCCAAAGCGGTCTTCAGTTCTGATTTGGCCTTGGAAGTCTCAGATTGCTAGGTCTGAATGTTTTGCCTCAGGTCACTGACTTGAGATTCCTTCGGGTTCAATTCAGCCTGTCACGTAAAAAGGCAGGCAGTATGACGTTCTGATGATCATCTTATAAGTCCCAAGCATAATACAAGTATTTTACTTGGCACTTGGGGGCTAATGCACATTGCTCTTTTCTTGAAGACAATTATGTGATGACCCGGCTACACTGTTATAACTATAGCCGACTCATGGGGGCTACATACTTGGATTTTATTCACAACTATGGTGATAAGTCCCGGCTTATCGATGCTGAATAAGCCGGCCCTTGGGGGCTACATGCGAAACTGAGTACTACAATTTGAAGTCCCGGCTTAACTTGTCAGTTTAAGCCGGCCCTTGGGGGCTAGATATACGAAGTTAAGAACTACAATTTGAAGTCCCGGTTTTAGTTATGCAGCTTAAGCCGGCCCTTGAGGGCTACTCGTTTTGATTCTGCAACTCCCAAGACGCTATGACAGTAATGAAAGATTAAAGAGGTTATTTGAAGTCCACAGTATATTCAATTCTATCATATCCAGTAGACTTGGCGGCTGGCAGAGATATATGGAAAAGATGATAGTGGTTACCTCAAAACGTTCCTTCATAAGGTTGACCAGGCCGGTTCAAAGTCACGGCTGGTGTGAAGGCGGTTTAGATAGCCTGAATAAATCTCCTGAGCATTGAACTAGGCATAGCCTTCCAAGTCCATTTTCCACTTGCCCTTGTCAACAGCAGAAAATTCTTCCTTGGTGTTGTGCTTGGATAAGACGGTGGGATTACCTGGTGCTGCATAAGCCGTCCCAGTGACTATGACATCTTCAGTATCTTGAGCCGGCTGAGCGGGGCTGGGCGGTTTAGCAATTTCTTCATCAACATTCATGGTGTCCATAGTAACAAGGGGCTCTTCTGGTGGCGGGTCATCCATAGCCGTTTCTGAAGTTCGAGGCATGGATTCAGACACGGTCTGCTTCTCCGGGTCAGTAGCCTTGGGGTCTTCAGCTAGCTTGTTAACTTTAAGCTTTTTGCTGGGCTTGGCCATGGCGCTGACAATAACAACTCATGATGAGATTAGTGTATCAATGGAATAAGGTATTAAGACAAACAGGCTTAAGTATTTCTTACCCAGGAACAGTTTTGAACAAGGGAATTTGAGTCCCAGTTGAGTCGCCAGAGGAAGAATGAGAGGTCCCCTGATAGTTTGAATCAGATGGGTTAAGAGGTTGGCGAAAAAGACCCGCCTTGGGGTAAGCTAAGTCGGAGATATGTGAAACCTCTGGACGACGCTTGCGAGGAGCCGGCGTGTTTGGTAAGCCGGAAGAAAGAATTCCACCACCACTGTTCCGGGTTGTGCGGCGAGCTTCATGTTGCTGCTTCTTCAAAATAAAGTTGGGATCCAAGTAAGCTAAAGGGTGAGAAAACCTTACTTTCCGGCTTGCTTGACGAATTTTCTGTCTTGGCAGAGGTTCTGAGTCGGAGGAAAGGATAGTTACCTCTTCACCATCTGCGTGGCTGCCTTCCGCATCATCCTGTTAGTGATCAATGTCAATAAGATGAACAAAAAAGGAGAAAAGAGAATCAAGCTCTACCTCCGACTCTTCATCAAGAGTAAACGGATCAACTACTTCTGATTTCTTCTTGGCAGGTTTCTTAGCCAAGATTTTGGTCTTGGTCTTCTTGGCCGGTTTATCTTGAAGCTTCTTCTTCCAGAAGGGGGAGTCAGCCTGCAGAGATTCAAGTAAGAATGAAAAAGGAGATTGACAGATAATGAGTTAATGAAAACTGTTCACAAATACTCACAGCTGGCGGCTTGTTGAGGGTGCAAAAAGGGTTCAGCCCCGTCTTGCTGCAAGTGGCCAAGCTTTCGCTCAGCAATGTCTTGACCATCTTATTGAGGCTGTCATCGTCCAATTGCACTCGGCTGTGGCGTTGTGGATCGTTGATGTCACAAGTGTACTCGCACATTAAGCCGGTCCGGCGGCTTAAAGGTAAAATTCTCCATGCGACCCAGCATCGAACTAGGTCAACTCCAGTTAAGCCATTGGCCATTAAGGCTCTGATTTTTCCAAAAATGGGCATATATTTGGCTCATTCTGCTGTGCTGATCCGGTCAGGGAGGGGGTGCCTGTTGCTAAGCCGGCTCGGACGATAACCCGGCAAAGGATTTTCACCTTCTGGAGATGTGTCTTGGCAGTAAAACCAAGTTTGGTTCCAGTCCTTGGGATGACTGGGAAGTGCAGCGGCAGGGAAAGTAGCTTCTTTGCGCCTTTGGATTGAAATGCCGCCTAGTTCTAGGCTGGGCCCATCTATGAACTTAGTCTGGCGGTTCACGTAATAGAATTCCCTAAACAACTCTACAGTGGGTTCCTGTTGAAGATATACTTCACAGAAAACTTGGAAGTTGCAGATGTTTGAAACAGAGTTGGGCCCAATATCTTGCAGATGAAGTTGAAAGAAGTGCAGCACATCACGAAAGAATTTTGAGCCGGGTGGAGTGAACCCCCAGAGCATGTGATCAGTGAAAACTACAACTTCACCCTCTTTTGGTTCAGGGGTGGTCTCGGCTCCTGGGACCCTCCAGTGGATCACGCTCTTTTTTGCCAGGATGCCTTCGTTTACAAATTCAGTAAGGATTTCTTCTGTGACAGTGGAAGCAACCCAGTTGCATGAGGTGACAGTTTTGGTCATTTTGAGGATGAAGGCCTGAAAGGAAAATATTGCCAGTTTAAGTTTATGTTGTTAAGCCGGCCAATGATAGAAAAGTAAGTGTTATAAAGGTTGACATGATTAAACCGGAAGGCAGTGCTCTGTCATACGAATTGTGAACACGTATTGGCGGCTTAACAAGGGGACTAATGGTACATGGCTGGTTACGGTTTATCATTTAAGCCGCCCGAACAGTTGCCATATTTCAGATCTATAAGTAAGGATTCGCTAAGTGATGGACAAACAGATTCCACAGATTGGTGATATGGTTTTGGATCTACAGCAGTTTAGAAAAGGCAAATAAATTCTAAACCTAAGGCGGTGACAGCAGAAGGACTCGTATGCTCAGATGAGATTTTTGTACAGAGGGAGGGTTTTCTTTGATTGAAAAGGGATGCTAAACCGCTACCGCAAAACTTTGGTACCATATTCAGATCAAACTACACGATTTAGAGAAGAAGATAAAGAAGCAGTGAAGAACACCGACGAACGATGAAAACCCTAATGCAGATCTGCTATGGGAAAGGAGAATACTTACTGACGCTGATGAATAGCGGAGGTGTGCCGCAGTGCTCTGATCCGATCAGGTTGATGCAGCGGCCGGAGTTGACGACGCTGGACGGAGACGGCGACGGCAGACCTCGGGCTTGCTGAGGCGCCGCGAGGAAGAAGATGAAGACGAGGGGGCAAGGTAAAAAAATGAAAAGAAGGAACCCCCGTCCCTATTTATAAGGCAGTGGATAGATGGCATGTGCGGGAATCGAGGAAGCAAAAAAAATGATTATGTGGCCATAAGGGCGCCTCGATTTTCGGAGGTTCATTTAAAGAATCTATTGAGATATTCTGGGTTTGCACGTAATTAATGCGCCTGATGTCGTGGCGGGTTACCGCGGTTCTGTGAGTTGGTGTCATGGCGGGTTATAACAAATTCATGAAAGTTGACGATGGAAGATTCTGCTAAAGACAAGTGTTGAAGATTGATGTGACAAGTTCAAATCAACCTGGGGCCTAATGTTGGGGATATAACTACTGGGTATGACCCGCCTAGGAGGGGGCTGGGTCATGCCACTAGCGGCTTAAGATGAAGAGGCCCAAGAAGATATGAAGATGGCGGTTCACAGAGCAAGCTTATTGAAGGCCCAAGACCCGGGGACGGCTTGAGGCCCACGGGTGTGAGCCGCCGTATGTTTAACTTGTATTGTAAGGCAAGCTTAGTTAGATACCGAGCCGGACACATTGTGTATGAGCCGGCCGGGACTCTGTAAGCCACCGGGCATCAACCTGTGTATATAAAGGGGTGACCCGGCGGCGGCTTAACTCAGAAAAACGATCAATCGAAAGCTAGGTCAAGCGTATTCGCTCCCTGGTAATCGAAACTCCAGCAATACAACTGAAAGCAGGACGTAGGCTTTTACCTCATTGAGAGGGGCCGAACCTGGGTAAACTTTCTGTGTCCTTTGTCCCGTTCAACCCCTTCAAGCTAACCTAGTTGCGATGGCTCCACACCTAAGTCCTTTTGCTAGGGCATCTGTCGTGTTAAGTCCATGACACCAAACGAAATAAAACTTTCGCGATGTTCTTGGACCAGAAGACATCCAGAGGACTTGGAGAGGGGGCCAGAAGGTTCCCGAGGAGGCCACAAGCCTGCTAGGCGTGCCCCAGGGGGGCGCCCTGAGGGCTTGTGGGACCCTCAGAGGTCTCCTAACCCTAATCTTTGCGCTAAAAATTCCCAAATATTCCCAAACCAACAAAAGCGTCCACCAAAATACTTTTCCGCTGCCGCAAGCCTTTGTTCCCGTGAGATCCCATCTTGGGGCCTTTTTCGGCGATCTACCGGAGGGGGATTCGATCACGGAGGGCCTCTACATCAACCTTGATGCCCTTCCGATAATGCATGAGTAGTTTACCACAGACCTACGGGTCCGTAGCTAGTAGCTAGATGGCCTCTTCTCTCTCTTTGATCTTCAATACAATGTTCTCCTCGATGTTCTTGGAGATCTATTCGATGTAATACCTTTTTACGGTGTGTTTGTTGAGATCCGATGAATTGTGGATTTATGACCAGATTATCTATGAATATTATTTGAGTCTTCTCTGAACTCTTTTATGCATGATTAAGATATCTTTGTATTTCTCTTCGAACTATCGGTTTGGTTTGGCCAACTAGATTGGTTTTTCTTGCAATGGGAGAGGTGCTTAGTTTTGGGTTCAATCTTGCGGTGTCCTCACCCAGTGACAGAAGGGGTAGCGAGGCACGTATTGTATTGTTGCCATTGAGGATAAAAAGATGGGGTTTTCATCATATTGCTTGATTTTATCCCTCTACATCATGTCATCTTGCTTAAGGCGTTACTCCATTCTTATGAACTTAATACTCTAGATGCATGCTGGATAGCGGTCGATGTGTGGAGTAATAGTAGTAGATGCAGAATCATTTCGGTCTACTTTTCACGGACGTGATGCCTATATTCATGATCATTACCTTCGATATCATCATAACTTTGCGCTTTTCTATCAATTGCTCAACAGTAATTTGTTCACCCACCGTATGCTATCTTCAAGAGAGAAGCCTCTAGTGAAACCTATGGCCCCGGGTCTATTTACCATCATATATTTTCATATCTATAAACAAAAAAAAAACCAAAAACATCTTGCTGCAATTTATTTAGATTTACTTTAGTTTGCCTTTTTATTTATCTTTTATACCTATCTCTATTAGATCTCACTCTTGTTCGAGACCGTGAAGGGATTGACAACCTCTTTTTCGCGTTGAGTGCAAGTGTTTGTTAGTTTGTGCAGGTGTATAGATTGGAGACTTGCTTGTGCCTCCTACTGGATTGATACCTTGGTTCTTAACTGAGGGAAATACTTATCTCTACTTTGCTGCATCACCCTTTCCTCTTCAAGGGAAAAATCAATGCAAGCTCAAGAAGCAGGAAGAATTTCTGGCGCCGTTGCCGGGGAGGTTCTACATCAAGCCTACCAAGTACGCATCATAAACTCTCATCTCTTGCATTACATTATTTGCCATTTGCCTCTCGTTTTCCTCTCCCCCACTTCTAAATCGTTTTCAGAAAAACACAAAAATATTTGCCTTTTTATTCGCCCTTCTTTCGTTCGTCTTTTTCGTTTGCTTTTTGTTTGCCCGTGTGTTAGATTGCTTGTTTGCCCGTATGGCTCAACCCAAGAGCTTTGATCCTTACTATAGGAAGTTGGAAGAGATTGAAGATAATGCTAAAAGTTTCATGTCCTTACAATTTGAGCATAATAGTTTCTTTAGAAACGAACTTAAAGAGAAAAAAACTATGATGGAGTATATTAATAAAGAGCTCGATGGTGTTACTAAGGAAATATATGGCCTTAAATCTCAATTTGCTCATATTGAAAGTTTAGTAGGCCAAATTTCTGATAAGGAAACTACTGTGATAAATAAGATGGTCGCTAAACCGGAGTCCTTTGAAAATAATGATGAAGATCTTAAAGTGATTGGTGTGAATCCTATTGAATCTTTGTTTTCTAATATAAATCTTGATAAAGATGGGACTCGAGATGAGTCAACTTTAGCTAGAAGGCGTCCCAATCGTTTGGAGTTTAAAGATCTTAATGAAAAAATTGATAAAAGTGGGATTGGAGAGGTCAAAACTTTAAGTAGCGATGAACCGACTCTTTTGGATTTCAAGGACTTTAATTATGATAATTGCTCTTTGATAGATTGTATTTCCTTGTTGCAATCCATGTTAAATTCACCTCATGCTTACAATCAAAATAAAGCTTTTACTAAACATGTCGTTGATGCTATGATGAAATCTTTTGAAGAAAAACTTGAGTTGGAAGTTTCTATCCCTAGAAAGCTTTATGATGAATGGGAACCTACTATTAAGATTAAAATTAAAGATTATGAGTGCAATGCTTTGTGTGATTTGGGTGCTAGCGTTTCCACGATTCCAAAAACTTTATGTGATGTGCTAGGTTTCCGTGAATTTGATGATTGTTCTTTGAATTTGCATCTAGCGGATTCCACTATTAAGAAGCCTATGGGAAGAATTAATGATGTTCTTATTGTTGCAAATAGGAATTATGTGCTCGTAGATTTTATTGTGCTTGATATTGCAATCCTACATGTCCTATTATTCTTGGTAGACCTTTCCTTAGAACGATTGGTGCAATTATTGATATGAAAGAAGGAAACAATAGATTTCAATTTCTGTTAAGGAAGGGCATGGAACACTTTCCAAGAAAGAAAATTAAGTTGCTATATAAATCTATTATGAGGGCTATTTATGGTTTGCATACCAAAGATGACAATACCTAGATCTATGTTTTATGCCTAGCTAGGTGCGTTAAACAATAGCGCTTGTTGGGAGGCAACCAAATTTTATTTTTATGTTTTTTGACTTTGGTTCTGTTTTCCAATAAATACACATTATTACCCCTGTAGTAATTGTGTTTTGGTGTTTTAGTTAGTGTTTGAGCCAAGTAAGACCTTTGGGATGGTCTACGGTGATAGTTGATTTGATCTTGCTGAAAAACAGAAACTTTTGCACTCATTGCCAGAAATTTTAAAAATCACAAAACGTGCTTTTGATCTGAATTTTTTGCACAAGATTGATATACAAATTGCCTAAATTTTCTAAATTTTTTAGAATTTTTGGAGTTACAGAAGTATACGAAATTTCTAGATTACTACAGACTGTTCTGTTTTTGACATATTCTGTTTCCTATGTGCTGTTTGCTTATTTTGATGAATCTATGGGTAGTATCGGGGGTATGAACCATGGAGAAGTTGGAATACAGTAGATATAACACCAATATAAAGTAAGAATGAGTTCACAACAGTACCTAAAGTGGTGATTTATTTTATTATACTAACGGGTCTTATGAGTTTTCTGTTGAGTTTTGTGTTGTGAACTTTTCAAGTTTTGGGTAAAGATTTGATGGACAACGGAATAAGGAGTGGCAAGAGCCTAAGCTTGGGGATGACCAAGGCACCCCAAGGTAATATTCAAGGACAACCAAGCATCTAAGCTTGGGTATGCCCCGGATGGCATCCCCTCTTTTGCCTTCAATCCATCGGTAAATTTACTTGAGGCTATATTTTTATTCACCACATGATATGTGTTTTGCTTGGAGCGTCTTGTATGATAGGAGTCTTTGCTTTTTATTTTTCTACAATCATCCTTGTTGTACACACCTTTTGAGAGGGACACACATTAATCGTGAATTTATTAGAATACTCTATGTGCTTCACTTATATCTTTTGAGCTAGGCAGTTTGCTCTAGTGCTTCACTTATATCTTTTTAGAGCACGGCGGTGGCTTTATTTTATAGAAATTGTTGAACTCTCATGCTTCACTTATATTATTTTGAGAGTCTTAAATAGCATGGTAATTTGCTTAGGTTATGAATTTAGTCCTAATATGATGGTCATCCAAGAGGGATATAATAAAAACTTTCATATAAAGAGCATTGAATAGGTGAGAAGTTTGATTCCTTGCATTTGTTTTGAGATATAAAGATGGTGATATTAGAGTCATGCTAGTGAGTAATTGTGGATTGGTATAAATACTTGTGTTAAAGTTTGTGATTCCCGTAGCATGCACGTATGGTGAACCGTTATGTGATGAAGTCGGAGCATGATTTATTTTTTGATTGTCTTCCTTATGAGTGGCGGTCGGGGACGAGCGATGGTATTTTCCTACCAATCTATCCCCCTAGGAGCATGCGTGTAGTACTTTGTTTTGATGGCTAATAAATTTTTGCAATAAGTATGTGAGTTCTTTATGACTAATGTTGAGTCCATGGATTATACGCACTCTCACCCTTCCACCATTGCTAGCCTCTCTAGTACCGTGCAATTTTCGCCGGTGCATTAAACCCACCATATACCTTTCCTCAAAACAGCCACCATACCTACCTATTATGGCATTTCCATAGCCATTCCGGGATATATTGCCATGCAACTTCCACCGTTCGGTTTATTATGACACGCACCATCAATGTCATATTGCTTTGCATGATCATGTAGTTGGCATATTATTTGTGGCAAGACCACCGTTCATATTTTTTATACATGTCACTCTTGATCATAGCACATTCCGGTACACCGCCGGAGGCATTCATATAGAGTCATATCTTGTTCTAGTATCGAGTTGTAATTTTTGAGTTGTAAGTAAATAAAAGTGTGATGATCATCATTATTAGAGCATTGTCCCATGTGAGGAAAGGATGATGGAAGCTATGATTCCCTCACAAGTTGGGATGAGTCTCTAGACTTTATAAAAAATAAAAGAGGCCAAAGAAGCCCAAACAAAAAAAAATGAGAGAAAAGAGAGAAGGGACTTACTATCCTTTTTCCACACTTGTGCTTCAAAGTAGCACCATGATCTTCATGATAGAGAGTCTCCTATTCTGTCACTTTCATATACTAGTGGGAATTTTTCATTATAGAACTTGGATTGTATATTCCAATGATGGGCTTTCTAAAAATTTCCCTAGGTCTTCGTGAGCAAGCAAGTTGGATGCACACTCACTTAGTTTCTTTTTGAGCTTTCATACACTTATAGCTCTAGTGCATCCGTTGCATGGCAATCCCTACTCACTTGTATCGATATCAATTGATGGGCATCTCCATAGCCCATTAATTTGCCTAGTTGATGTGAGACTTTCTCCTTCTTTTTGTCTTCTCTACAACCACCATATTCTATTCCACCTATAGTGCTATATCCATGGCTCACGCTCATGTATTGCGTGAAAGTTGAAAAAGTTTGAGACCACCAAAAGTATGAAACAATTGCTTGACTTGTCATCGGGGTTGTGCACGATGAAATACTTTGTGTGATGAAGATGGAGCATAGCCAGACTATATGATTTTGTAGGGATAACTTTCTTTAGCCATGTTATTTTGAGAAGACATGATTGCTTTATTAGTATGCTTGAAGTATTATTGTTTTTATGTCGATATTAAACTTTTGTTTTGAATCTTATGGATCTGAACATTCTTGCCACGATAAAGAAGATTGCATTGATAAATATGTTAAGTAGCATTCCACATCAAAAAATTTGTTTTTATCATTTACCTACTCGAGGACGAGAAGGAATTAAGCTTGGGGATGCTTGATACGTCTCCAACGTATCTATAATTTTTTATTGTTCCATGCTATTATATTATCTATTTTGGGTGTTTTATATGCATTAATATGTTATTTTATATTATTTTTGGGACTAACCTATTAACCTAGAGCCCAGTGCCAGTTTCTGTTTTTTCCTTGTTTTTTGAGTTTTACAGAAAAGGAATACCAAACGGAATAAAATTTCGCGATGATTTTTCTTGGACCAGAAGACATCTAGAGGACTTGGAGAGGGGGCCAGAAGGTTCCCGAGGAGGCCACAAGCCTACTAGGCGCGCCCCAGGGGGCGCCCTGAGGGCTTGTGGGCCACTCGGAGGTCTCCTAACCCTAATCTTTGCGCTATAAATTCCCAAACCACCAAAAGCGTCCACCAAAATATTTTTCCGCTGCCGCAAGCCTCTGTTCCCGTGAGATGCCATCTTGGGGCCTTTTCCGGTGATCTGCCGAGGGGGGATTCGATCACGTAGGGCCTCTACATCAACCTTGTTGCCCTTCCGATGATGCGTGAGTAGTTTACCACAGATCTACGGGTCCGTAACTAGTAGCTAGATGGCTTCTTCTCTCTATTTGATCTTCAATACAATGTTCTCCTCGATCTTCATGGAGATCTATTCGATGTAATACTTTTTTGCAGTGTGTTTGTTGATATCCGATGAATTGTGGATTTATGATCAGATTATCTATGAATGTTATTTGAGTCTTCTCTGAATTCTTTTATGCAAGATTAAGATATCTTTGTATTTCTCTTCGAACTATCGGTTTGGTTTGGCCAACTAGATTGGTTTTTCTTGCAATGGGAGAGGTGCTTAGTTTTGGGTTCAATCTTGCGGTGTCCTCACCCAGTGACAGAAGGGGTAGCGAGGCACGTATTGTATTGTTGCCATCGAGGATAAAAAGATGGGGTTTTCATCATATTGCTTGAGTTTATCCCTCTACATCATGTCATCTTGCTTAAGGCGTTACTCTGTCCTTATGAACATAATACTCTAGATGCATGCTGGATAGCGGTTGATGTGTGGAGTAATAGTAGTAGATGCAGAATCATTCCGGTCTACTTATCACGGACGTGATGCCTATATTCATGATCATTGCCTTAGATATCGTCATAACTTTGCGCTTTTCTATCAATTGCTCAACAATAATTTGTTCACCCACCGTATGCTATCTTCAAGAGAGAAGCCTCTAGTGAAACCTATGGCCCCCGGGTCTATTTTCCATCATATATTTTCAGATCTATAAACCAAAAAAACCCAAAAATATCTTGCTGCAATTTATTTAGATTTACTTTAATTTGCCTTTTTCTTTATCTTTTATACCTATCTCTATTAGATCTCACTCTTGTTCGAGACCGTGAAGGGATTGACAACCCTTTTTCGTGTTGAGTGCAAGTGTTTGTTAGTTTGTGCAGGTGCATAGATTGGAGACTTGCTTGTGCCTCCTACTGGATTGATACATTGGTTCTTAACTGCGGGAAATACTTATCGCTACTTTGCTGCATCACCCTTTCCTCTTCAAGGGAAAAATCAACGCAAGCTCAAGAAGTAGCAGCAAGCAATGTGACCAATGAGTTAGTCACGGGATCTTGTATTACGAAACGAGTAAAGAGACTTGCCGGTAACGAGATTGAACTAGGTATGGAGATACCAACGATCGAATCTCGGGCAAGTAACATATCGCCGGACAAAGGGAATTGCATACGGGATTAACCGAATCCTTGACATCGTGATTCAACCGATAAAATATTTTCGTGGAATATGTAGGAATGAATATGGGCATCCAGGTCCCGCTATTGGTTATTGACCGGAGAGGTGTCTCGGTCATGACTACATGATTCCCGAACCCGCAGGGTCGCACGCTTAACGTTCGTTGACGCTAGAGCAGTATTGGGATATTTTATGATTGGTAACCGAATATTGTTCGGAGTCCCGGATGAGATCCCGGACGTCGCGAGTATATAGGAAGTCATATTTTGGGTTCCAAAAAAATGCAATTTTCGGTATTGTACCCTGAAGCTTCTAGAAGGTTCCAGAGGGGTCCGAAAGTCTACAAGTGGATCCACCATGACCCAAGGGCTGGCATAGGCTGAGGGGAGGCGCCCTGGCCTTATTGGGCTAGGCGCACCAAGTCCTCAAAAGTCCATGTGGCTAGGGAAGGGAAAAAAGGGGGAGTCCTAGTAGGAATAGGATTGGACTTGGAGTCCAAGTCCTCTCCCCCTTGGCTGCGCCCTAGGGCTTGGAGGGGCTGTTCCCCACGCCCCTCCACCTATATATAGAGGGGAAGGGGCGCCCCAAGAGGACACACCAAGCCCTTGGCGCCCCTCTCTCTTCCGTTACTCCGTAGTTCCTCCGTCCTCGTTCTAGTAGCGCTTGGCGAAGCCCTGCTGAACTAGCTCCACCACCACCATCACCACCACACCGTCATGCTGGTTGTGATCCCATCTACTTCTCCGCCTTCTCTTGCTGGATCAAGGAGGAGGAGACGTCATCGAGCCGCACGTGTGCTAAACTCGGAGGTGCTGTCCGGTCGGCACTAGATCGGTTGGATCGTGATCGGATCGCGAAGAGTACAACTACGTCAACCGCGTTATGTATGCTTCCACTTTCGATCTACGAGTGTACGTAGACACACTCTCCCCTCTCGTTGCTATGCTTCTCCTAGATAAATCTTGGGTGTTCGTAGGATTTTTTTTATTTTCATACTTCGTTCCCCATCAGCTCGTCCTTCACCTGCCAGAGTGGGGATGTCGGCTCCCGCTTAACACGGACACACGGCGGGGACGGTGGCTCCTCCTTCACACGCGCCTGCGATGGTGGCACCGGGCCCATCTGACGGACGAATAGCCGCCTCCGAGAGTAGACGGGGCCGCTATTGCTGCTGGTCCTCCTAGTTGTAGGAGGAGATGACTATCTCCTCCTTGTCGGAGAAGCCCGCCGCCGTGGATGCAGATGGTCCCGGTAAGCGAGGGCGGCAACGCCACGATCCGCCTAACGAGGAACTTCCACCAGCACCGCCTACAGGCGTGGAGATTCAGGACTTCGGCATCGCCGCTGGGCTCGGAAAGGAGGAAGGGCTTGACGAGGGGGAGGAGGACAGTGCGGTGCTCTGGTTGGGGAGTGCAGATCTGTTCGTATCCGGCGCAGGGATTAAATAGCCGCGACCAGGCTAGGCGGAGGGACGGTCAGCCCGCTTCAATGCGGCACAGTGGCCAGAGTTGGTTTCTCGGGACGCGGCTTCCGCATTGAAGCGGCGACGCCTGAGAGGTCGCGTCCGTCTGTGCTGCCTTCTCGTCCGATCAAATTGCAGGCATCAATGTCGGCCGCTGCATGCTCTGGGCCGACATGAATACGGCGCGGCAAGCGGCGCAACACTTGGGATGGAAAGCACGGGATGGGCGGGTGGAGGATTTGAGTGGGCATGGGCGGTCATATGTGGGCTTGGGAGCAGTCCGGACGCCCGTAAATCCCTCCATGTTTGTCTCGAGTTTGTGGGAAAAAACACGTTCGGACTGCTCGGCGGACCGATACACGCCTGTGTTGTTCGGCTTACGCGATCCGGATAATGCGGTCCGGACGTATGCGGGTGATTTGAGTGTCGCAGTTGAACATGCCCTAACCTTGAAGAGATGTTGGTGACGTACATGTCAGGAACAAAATTGTTGGGTTCAATTGAAGCCAACGGCTGTACCCTGCGGCCCTGCCTCCACCCTGCCTTGAAACAACTATATTTTTTCGTTCCATTTTCAATCCTTCTTCGGTCACTGTTCCTCACTTTCCAAGCCAGTGAATGGGAAGATAGCAATATTTTACAACCAAACAGTTGAGTACATTTGTTCCTTCCTATCCTTAGCCTTGCCAAAATCGTAGACTTTGCTCTTGATAAAAAATATTCTTTTAGAGAAATGCCATGACGCAAACCTGAATTTGAATTAGCAAAGCCATCAACCAGACAGGATTACATATCATTACGGAGACATAACAAGAGTCAAGATTGTTTGCAGAAAGAAAAACATAAATACAATCAGCTATCGGCGCTGTTCAGGCCCGAGAATACAAACACACGAATCAAAAATTCAGAATCCACATGAGCCTGGGAGCAACGACAATGGTTTACAATGCTCTCTACCTACCTCCATGCGTCGAACTTGAAAGCAACTTTTGAATTACACCATGAGTACACCATCCAACCTGCAATTGGATGGTTAGGAATACAACACTATCCCTAGTCCACCAGAATTTAAATCTTAGGCTTGATGACACCGGTGCTCGCATTTTGAATTTATTTCAGGCCTTTCAACGATGTGCATTTAGTGAGAGAAGACGTTCTCGTCGACTACGAAGACATCTGTGGCAATTTCGTCAATATCAAGTTGATGTGTCAGCTTAGTCTTATAAAAGTGCTTATAAGGATATAGTCTGTGTGCACATTCATATGGGTGCAGGGGCGGAGCCAGGCCGACAGCGTGCCCCGGGCCGCCTTCAAGCATTGCCCATGGATTTGGGCCTCACGTATCGGGTAACACTATAGTCATCAAAGTAGTTGGGCCTCACGCCCCGGGCCCAGGCCCTGGGGCCTGGGTCCTGTCTCCGCCCCTGTATAAATGAGCATATGTGTCTGTACTGTGTTAGAAAAACACACCCAGAGTACAATTGAAGTACACTGCTAGGGGAGTACATGCCACAAGATTAGACCCATCGAATCAGTGCACCTGGCCTACCCAAACCATGCTGCTTCCGCATGACGTGGGTAACTAACTGCCCTTGATGGCTCGATCGAATCTTAGCAGCTGACTTTGAACTAGTATTGATTGATTGATTGATTTACTATATTTTTCTCTGTGGTCTCTAGGGCCTTTGCGGCAAGCCCTATGTCAAATCAACATCAGGCACATCTCCATGCTATAAAAATGAGAAAAATGTAGCATCTCCGTATAGTTTGGGACGGATGCGGGTACAAACGATATGCCCAAGGAATTTGTGAGACGATTAAGCTAATCTAGGCTCGATGGGTGCACCGCATCGTGCGGTTGAGCTGTTCGTGTCGGCCGGCTGCGGCCTCCATTATAATTATAGTGGTTATATAATGCTAAGTACTACTCCTACTAACCCTGTTTTGACTTTGCGCTATATATGTTACTACTAGGATAGTGTCAGCTCTGTCTTAGCTCAAAATGACGTCGTGATTGCGCTATGCAAAGGACAGTTACTTTAGGCCCTCGATCTCTAACAAAATTTGGACAAACGGATGACAGCATCATGAGAAATATAAGCAGCCGTTCATACATAGATAAGCTATTTGGACTTGTATATATGTTTGAACTGTTCGTGATAGCGCTATAGTAAGCTTCTGTGACTTATGGCAAAATAATAAACAACGATGTTTGCTGAGAAAATAATGGAGCAGATTTTTAATTTTGTCACGCGGATATAGATGGATGTTGAGATAGATGCTTCTGTTTCGTGCGTTTATATGCCATCGCGGTTGGTCAACTCTGTGTCGTTGCTCGTCTGGTTAGAGATGCGACGGGCACATACGCCTACCCGGCAAAATACATGGCATGATTGCATTTAGTCATTATATTTTGGACCCTCTTTTCTGACGAACGTTCGTCAGGAGAGGTGGCATTTGCGAATGTTTTCATGGCATTATTAGTTGTGTGTGGGGTGACAGTTTCTTCAGAGTGACATGCATTTTCTAGGATGAAGTCTCAAAACTGACATCTTCCAAGAAAATGTCATGCCGATCTGAAGAAGTTGTCATCCCACACACAACTACACATACCATCAAAATCGTTCGAAATGCCATCTATTCCCAGCGAAGGTTCGTCAAGGAACATTACCATACATTTTTATTATAACCATAGACCGTTATTCAATTGTGTGTGTCTATGCATTGCTCCCTAGTCCCTAGAGTAGTAATTAAGCTTGCTTGATCTAGCATCTCACGTACATTGTAGCAATCCTATTGTTGATGTCCACCAGACACGAAGTATTGTTGTAGTATATATGTGTAAAATGTCATGGTTTTCTGGTCATGTTAACTTGGCTTTCGTGTGAAATTCTATTCCTTTTCTTTCTCCCTTTATTGAACACAAATCATAAAAATCTGATGCCAAATTTATGACGATTCCGGAGCGAAAGGTTGTTTGCCGTTTGATTTCCATGCACGAATCTCAATGCAGGACTTGTTCCAAGTTAGTGTGAAAGTGTTTGCTCCACCACACAGGGGCGAAGCCAGAACAAAAAAAGGTCATCGGTGTCAACACGAACAAATTAGCAGAAATATTTGGCTAAAAAGTGTGTAATTTGTATTAACTAACATGTCCACAATAACATATGGACCTTCACAATGATCAGGATCATTTGTTCTGGGTGGTGGTGATTTTCTTTTCAAATTCAGAAAACGCCCCATTATATGCTTACTACCTGAAATTCTAAATTAAAAAATCTACTATTCGTAAATAATTGATCCCCATAAACTCTAATTCTCTTAACATGCAGCCTTTCACCTCATCAAGTGTGCCATGTCAGCATCCACTAACACTATTTTGCCATGCACTCTTATACTATTTTATCACGCACGGAGGAACAAGAGCACTACACATTTGCAAATATTGTAGCTAAACTATCTTTCTTCCATTGTAGATATAACATTTTCTATTGCCTTCCCGCCACAACGCACGGAAATTCATCTAGGAACAACAAACAATTAGTACTAAAAGGAGAAATTGCAATACAAAGAGACTACACAACCTTCTTGCTAGCTTACTTGACATTGTGATGTAGGTGTGACTGTCGTGAAAACCAAAATCGGCCGCGCGCAGCTCCCAACTGTTGCATATTTGCAACACCCG
This sequence comes from Thinopyrum elongatum, assembly GCA_011799875.1. Taxonomy (NCBI): domain Eukaryota; kingdom Viridiplantae; phylum Streptophyta; class Magnoliopsida; order Poales; family Poaceae; genus Thinopyrum; species Thinopyrum elongatum. The sequence goes on along the minus strand of CM022300.1, from coordinate 16,938,064 downwards.
TGTGACTACCGCGAGAATGAAAATCGACCGCGCGGAGCTCCAAGAAGGAGGAGGAGGACGACGAGGTTGCTCCCGTGGTATACTTTTTTTTTCTGTTTTTGGCCAATGCAAGTCTAATTTTTTTCATACGTAGTATACTTTTTCGTATACATCATAACAATTGTTTTTCAAATACATGAGATATTTTTTCAAATATTTTTTTATGTCTACATTTTTCATACACATTGTACATTTTTGTATATATGTGTAACATTTTAAATAAACAGATTAACATTTTTTTAAATACATGTTATTGTAAAAATATGTTTAAACACTTTTCAAATACACGTTCAAACATTTTTTTGAATGATACACAACTTTATTCTAAAGTATGGGACATATTTTATATTGTGTAAGTATTTTTAGAAATCACAAACATAGTTTAAAATGCACAAACATTTTTTAATGTAATATACCTTTTCTGAATACATAAAAATACATTGTATAGCAATTTTTCTATAATATCATGTATTTTTTTGAAATGGGTGAAAAATAGAGGTCACCTTTTTCTTAATGGTACAAACATTTTTTTAAAGTTGAGCGAACATGTTTTTTACCCTATATGAACATTATTTAATTGTGTGAATAAACTTCAAGAATTAACTAAATTAAAATTTTGTAAAATATGTATTTATTATGTTACAAATATAAAAAACAGGAAAGAACGCATGTGTGACATCAGTGTGATGAACCCACGTGCCTACTGGGCCGGCACACTATCGGCTCCCTGTAGGCGAGTCGAGCTACAGTTTCACATGAAGTGAGACATAGCAGCGCCCGAATACTATTCCCTGCGTGGATTTTTTTAAATATTAAAAAGTTACGAATCTCAATAATATGATTCCGCTTTAGAAAACTTCAGTTATATTCCTTGCGTCGTCTTCTCCTGGGCCTCACGCTGTAGTAGGCCTTTTCCTCCTTCTGTAGGCCGAAGAGTGGCTCTTCGTTCAGCCCTTAAATGAAAAAGAATAAGAATACACTACCCCTGAACCAGTTTTTTTCTCTGTATTGTGCTACATTGGCTTGCCCATTTCCAGTTTCTTTCCTACCAGTTACCTTGGGATCTGCCGCATTCTGTGGCACACTGGTGGCGTTTCGCACAGGGCATCGAGCTAACGTGTCGGCCTAGGTAGCGAACCTGCGATGCGAAAAAAAATCAAGAAAAACGATGCGCGCTGGGTTCGGACTCGCTACGCATGACTCATCATTCCGTGCCCCAAGCCGGTGGACCGGATGACCTTTCATGAACCAACAGCCCAAACTTTCAAGTAGGTGCACTCGCATATAAAATTCCTAAAAAAGTTGGACGAGCAAGGATTCGAACTCGCCACCTCAGGGTAGTAAGCAGTGGTACATAACCTGTGGTACACATAATTTTGGCCCTTAAATTGCAACGTGGCTTATAACAACTATTAGCGGCGGCAGATCTAAAATATGATTTGGAATTTCAAAGGCGATTTTCGGAAAGAGAATATATATTAAAAACACATTTCAAAATTGTAAAAAATATTCAAAAGTTATCAGAAAACGGGAACATCTTATGGAAAAATCAAATATTTTTGAATCTTGAACAAATTTTAGAAAAGTGGGACAAATTTCAAAACGTTAATAGTTTTCTAAAACATGAACATTTTTGGAAAGGGGAACATTTATTGAAACTCTGAACAAAAACTTGAAATGCAAACATTTTTTGCATATGCGAATAATTTTTAAATTTTGACCCAAATTTGGAAAAAGCCAAACATTTTTCAAATTTTCATTTTTTTCAAAACCGTAAACATTTTTTATATATGTGAACAAAATTTGAAAAACAATAAACACATTTTGAACTTCTAAAAATATTCAAACCCCAAACAACATTTCTTTAAATTTGCGAATTTTTTTTGAAAATCCAGAACAATCTTTGAAGTTGTGAACAAAAATGGAAAAACAGGAACATTTTTTGATCTTATGATCAAAATTTTCAGACTCCCAAAATAATTGGGAGATGACAAACATTTTTTCAAATATGTAAATATTTAAAAAAATATAAGAACATGTTTTGAAATTTTTGAACAAAAATACTAAATGGAATATTTTTTGAACTTCTCAACAATTTTTGTAAAGTGTGAACATTTTTTTAATTTGGGAAGATAATTTTGTAAAGCGAGAACATTTTTTGAAGTTTTGAAGAATTTGAAGTTTTGAAAAAAAAAATTGTAAAAAGTAAACAAAAAAAGAAAATAAAGATACAAGAAAAACAAAAAGGAAACAGAAAAGGATAAAACTAAAACCGGTTCAGGAACCTCCGAGAAGGTTCCCAAAACCGGCTGGGAACCACCTAGAAGGCTCCCTTTATTTTGAGTTTACCTAGAAGGTTCCCAAAACCGGAATCGCTGCAACATTTAAGGGGCAGGCCCACCCCCAATGCTCGTTGATCTCTCCTGTCCGTCGCTCCGGCAACTTGTCTTAACGAGCGGCAAAGAGGAAAACACGATTACCTTCCCTGAACCAATTTTTTCTCTGTGTGTTTTTCTCTTGTGTTTTTTTTTTCAGTCGTGAGCATTTTGAAGAATGTGGGAACAGATTTCAATATTGTGAATATTTTTTAATATTTAGCAAGTGTTTTGAATATGAGGACATTTTCCAAATGCATGAACAATTGTAATATTTGGGAACAACTTTCAAATCTGTGTTTTAAACCCGAGGACATTTTTAAAATATGGGAAGATTGTTCAAATTCGTGAATTTTTTAAAATATAGGAATTTTTCAATTTCTTGTATTTTTGTAAGTATGATCAAAATTATCATTTTTTATATTTGTGAAATTTAGTAATTTTCTAAATTTAAATTTAATCATTTACAGGATCAAATGTAAAAATTCATGAAAAAAGTATTAATATGTGAATATTGTTTCAATTACTGATTCTTTTGCAATTCTGACCATTTTTAAGTTTGGTGAACATTTTCCAATTTTTTGTGAACAATGTTGGAAGCTAACAAAGTAAAACAAAAACAGGAGCGCTCCGTCCCTCACATGGGCCGGCCTAAGGTGCGCAGGGGTTGGGGGTCTTGCTATTCCTCTCGTTTAGACTCGCCTCAATTTTTGTCCCTTCTTTAATCTGTTTCTTTCGTTTTTATTTTTTTCCTTTCCGTTTATTTGTATATTTTACTTTTACTTTTTTCCTATTTTTACTTTCAATTTTTCTGTTTTTATATTTTTACTTGGTTGATTATGTGTATGTTTCGCACCTCTTTTTTATGTGTCCATATTTTTGATCTATATGTATATATTTCCAGGCATACATGAACACCTGTTTTCACACTTCTTTTTCTTCCTGAAAAAATATATGGATATTTTTTAGTATTTTATTATCGTATAAGCTGGTATTTTTAAATATAAGACGACGACATGCTGAAGGAGAAGATGCAGATCGAGCTCCTCATTCTCCAGCAGCTAAGGAGGTTGAGCTCTAGAAAGAGTGTGCGTGCCACTCGAGGATCTATATTCCACTCGACGACGATGACGTCCTCGACGAGCTCGACAACAAGGATGACGACGAGGACTAGAAGGCCTCGGCATGTGATGGCAAGCAATGTCGAGTAGCCACATTGCATATGTTTAGTATTATGTCAATGTTTCTTAACGAAATTTCAAATCCGAAGTTATATGTAAATGCGATGATTTTTGGTACCTATTATCGGTAAATCGAATGTATTTATGTTCTTATTCAACTTTAGTCGCAAATTAGTCGAATTAGTCGTTCTTTGATTGATGGGGAACGAAGCATGGAAATAAAAAAAAATCCTACAAACACCCAAGATCTATCTAGGAGAAGCATAGCAACGAAAGGGCAGAGTGTGTCTACGTACTCTCGTAGACCGAAGGCGAAAGCGTATATAACAAGGTTGATATAGTTCTACTCTTTGCGATCCGATCACAATCCAACCGATCTAGTGCGGAACGGACGACACCTTCGAGTTTAGCACACGTGCGGCTCGATGACGTCTCCTTCTCCTTGATCCAGCAAGAGAAGGCGGAGAAGTAGATGGGATCACAACCAGCACGACGGTGTGGTGGTGTTGGAGCTAGTTCAGCAGGGCTTCGCCAAGAGCTACTAGAACGAGGATGGAGGAACTACGGAGTAACGGGAGAGAGAGGGACGCCAAGGGCTTGGTGTGTACTCTTGGGGCGCCCCCTCCCCCCCCCCCCTCCCCCTCTCTCTCTCTCTATATATATATATATATATAGGTGAAGGGGTGTGGGGAACAGCCCCTCCAAGCCCTAGGGCACAACCAAGGGGAGAGGACTATTCCTACTAGGACTCCCCCTTTTTTTCCTTTCCTAGCCACATGGGCTTTTAAGGACTTGGTGCGCCTAGCCCAATAAGGCCAGAGCGCCTCCCCTCAGCCCATGCCAACCCTTGGGTCATGGTGGACCCACTTGTGGACTTCCGAACCCCTCCGGAATCCTCCAGAACCTTGTAGAAGATTCACGGTACAATACCAAAAAAACTGCACCTTTTTCCGGAACCCAAAATATGACTTCCCATATATAAATCTTTACCTCTCGACCATTCCGAGACTCCTCGTGACGCCCGGGATCTCATCCGGGACTCCGAACAACATTCGGTTACCGGTCATCAAATATCCCAATACTACTCTAGCGTCAACGAATGTTAAGCGTGCGTCCCTGCGGGTTCGGGAATCATGTAGTCATGACCGAGACACCTCTCCGGTCAATAACCAGTAGTGGGACTTGGATGCCCATATTGATTCCTACATATTCCACAAAGTTTTTTTATCGGTTGAACCACGATGTCAAGGATTCGGTTAATCCCGTATGCAATTCCCTTTGTCCGGCGATATGTTACTTGCCCGAGATTCGATCGTCGGTATCTCCATACCTAGTTCAATCTCGTTACTGGCAAGTCTCTTTACTCATTCTGTAAAAACAAGATCCCGTGACTAACTCATTAGTCACATTGCTTGCAATCTCTTTAAGATGTTGTATTATTGAGAGGGCCGAGAGATATCTCTCTGTCATACGGAGTGACAAATCCCAGTCTCGATCCATGCCAACTCAACAGACACCTTCGGAGATACCTGTAGAGAACCTTTATGATCACCCAGTTATGAAGTGACGTTTGGATACACACTAAGTATTTCTCCGGTGTCAGGGAGTTACACAATCTATTGATTTAAGGAACAGATACTTGACATGAAGAAAGCTATAGAAAATAAACTAAACGATCTGATGCTAAGCTTAGGGCTGGGTCTTGTCCATCACATCATTCTCCTAATGATGTGATCTCATTATCAAATGACAACTCATGTCTATGGTTAGGAAACCTTAACCATCTTTCATCAACGAGCTAGTCTAGTAGAGGCTCACTAGGGACACTGTGTTGCCTATGTATTCACACATGTATTTAAGTTTCCGGTCAATACAATTCTAGCATGAATAATAAACATTTTTCATGAACAAGGAAATATGATAATAACCAATTTATTATTGCCTCTAGGGCATATTTCCAACAGTCTCCCACTTGCACTAGAATCAATAATCTACTTTACATAGTTATGAATCTAACACCCATGGAGTCTTGGTGCTAATCATGTTTTGCCCGCGGAAGAGATTTAGTCAGTGGGTCTGCCACATTCAGATCCGTATGTACTTTGCAAAGTTCTATGTCTCCATCGTTAACATAATTACGAATGGAGTTGAAGCGGCGCTTGATGTGATTGGTTCTCTTGTGTAACTTGGGCTCCTTGGCAATGGCAATAGCTCCAGTGTTGGCACAAAAGATAGTCATTGGATCCGATGCATCAGGTATTACACCCAGATCGGATATGAACTCCTTCATCCAGACTCCTTGCGCTGCTTCCGAAGCAGCTATATACTCCGCTTCACATGTAGATCCCGCCAGGACGCTCTGCTTGGAACTGCACCAACTAACCGCTCCACCATTTAATATAAATATGTATCTGGTTTGAGACTTAGAGTCATCCGGATCTGTGTCAAAACTAGCATCGACGTAACCCTTTACGACGAGCTCTTCGTCACCTCCATAAACGAGAAACATGTCCTTAGTCCTTTTCAGGTACTTCAGGATATTCTTGACCGCTGTCTAGTGATCTACTCCTGGATCACTTTGGTACCTCCTTGCGAGACTTATGGAAAGGCACACATCAGGTCTGGTTCACAGCATGGCATACATTATACAGCCTATGGCTGAGGCATAGGGAATGACTTTCATCCTTTCTCTTTCTTCTGCCGTGGTCGAGCTTTGGGTCTTACTCAACTTCACACCTTGCAATACAAGCAAGAACCCTTTCTTTGACTGATCAATTTTGAACTTCTTCAAAACTTTGTCAAGGTATGTACTTTGTGAAAGTCCTATTAGGCGTCTTGATCTATCTCTATAGATTTTGATGCCCAATATGTAAGCTGCTTCACCAAGGACTTTGATTGAAAAACTCTTATTCAAATATCCTTTTATGCTTTCCAGGAATTCTATATCATTTCCAATCAACAATATGCCATCCACATATAATATCAAAAATGCTACAGAGCTCCCACTCATTTTCTTGTAAATACAAGCTTCTTCATAAGTTTGTATAAAACCAAAAGCTTTGATCACTTCATCAAAGCGAATATTCCAACTCCGAGATGCTTGCACCAGTCCATAGATGGAACGCTAGAGCTTGCATACTTTGTTAGCATCCTTAGGATCGACAAAACCTTTTGGTCGCATCATATACAACTCTTCCTTAAGAAACCCGTTAGGGAATGCCGTTTTGACATCCATTTGCCAGATCTCATAATCATAAAATGCAGCAATAGCTAACATAATTCTAACAGACTTAAGCATCACTATGGGTGAGAAAGTCTCATCGTAGTCAACCCCTTGAACTTGTCAGAAACCTTTTGCGACAAGTCGAGCTTTATAGACGGTGACATTACCATCAGCGTCTGTCTTCTTCTTAAAGATCCATTTATGCTCAAAGGCTCGTCGATCATCGGGCAAGTCCACCAAAGTCCATACTTTGTTCTCATACATGGATCCTATCTCAGATATCATGGTCTCAAGCCATTTGTTCGAATCTGGGCTCATCATAGCTTCTTCATAGTTCGTAGGTTTGCCATTGTCTAACAACATGACTTCCAGGATTGAATTACCGTACCACTCTGGTGCGGAACGTACCCTGGTTGACCTACGAAGTTCAGTAGTAACTTGATCCGAAGTTTCATGATCATCATCATTAGCTTCCTCTTCGGTTGGTGTAGGCATCATGGGAACTGCTTTCTGTGATGTGCTACTTTCCAATTCGAGAGAAGGTACGAGTACCTCATCAAGTTCTACTTTCCTCCCACTCACTTCTTTCGAGAGAAACTCCTTCTCTAGAAAGGACCCGTTCTTGGCAACAAAGATCTTGCCCTCGGATCTATGGTAGAAGGTATACCCAATGGTCTCTTTAGGGTATCCTATGAAGACGCACTTCTCCACTTTGTGTTCGAGCTTATCAGGCTGAAGCCTCTTGACATAAGCGTCGCATCCCCAAACTTTAAGAAACGACAGCTTAGGTTTCTTGCCGAACCACAACTCATACGGTGTTGTCTCAATGGATTTAGATGGTGCCCTATTTAAAGTGAATGCGGCTATCTCTAATGCATAACCCCAAAATGAAAGTGGCAAATCGGTAAGAGACATCATAGAACACACCATATCTAATAGAGTACGATTACGACGTTCGGACACACCATTTCATTGTGGTGTTCCAGGTGGCGTGAGCTGTGAAACAATTCCACATTGTATTAAATGCATACCAAACTCGTAACTCAAATATTCACCTCCACTATCAAATCATATAAACTTTATTTTCTTGTTTCGATGATTTTCCACTTCACTCTGAAATTCCTTGAACTTTTCAAATGTTTCAGACTTGTGTTTCATTAAGTAAATATACCCATATCTACTCAAATCATCTGTGAAGGTAAGAAAATAACGATATCCACCGCGTGCTTCAACACTCATCGGACCGCATACATCAGTATGTATTATTTCCAATAAGTTACTAGCTCGCTCCATTGTTCCGGAGAACGGAGTTTTAGTCATCTTGCCCATGAGGCATGGTTCACATGTCTCAAATGATTCATAATCAAGAGATTCCAAAAGACCATCAGCATGGAGTTTCTTCACGCGCTTTACACCAATATGCCTTAAGCGGTAGTGCCACAAATATGTGGTACCATCATTATTAACTTTGCATCTTTTGGCATCAATATTATGAATATGTGTATCACTACGATCGAGATTCAACAAGAATAAACCATTCACAAGGGGTGCATGACCATAAAAGATATTACTCATATAAATAGAACAACCATTATTCTCTGACTTAAATGAATAACCGTCTCGCAATAAACAAGATCCAGATATAATGTTCATGCTCAACGCAGGCACCAAATAACAATTATTTAGGTTTAAAACTAATCTCGAAGGTAGATGTAGAGGTAGCGTGCCGACGGCGATCACATCAACCTTGGAACCATTTCCGACGCGCATCGTCACCTCGTCCTTAGCCAGTCTTCATTTATTCCGCAGATCCTGTTTCAAGTTACAAATATGAGCAACCGAACCAGTATCAAATACCCAGGCGCTACTACGAGCACTAGTAAGGTACACATCAATAACATGTATATCAAATATACCTTTGTTGATGTTGCCAGCCTTTTTATCTGCCAAGTACTTGGGGCAGTTCCGCTTCCAGTGAACATTCCCCTTGCAGTAGAAGCACTCAGTCTCAGGTTTGGGTTCTTCTTGAAGCTCCCTTTCTTTCCCTTGCCTTTCTTGAAACTAGTGGTCTTTTTAACCATCAACACTTGATGCTCCATCTTGATTTCTACCTCCGCGGCCTTAAGCATCGCAAAGAGCTCAGGAAGTGTTTTCTCCATCCCTTGCATATTATAGTTCATCACAAAGCCCTTATAGCTTGGTGGCAGTGATTGGAGAATTCTGTCAATAACTGAGTCATCTAGAAGATTAACTCCCAACTGAGTCAAGCGGTTGTGCAACCCAGACATTGTGAGTATATGCTCACTAACAAAACTGTTCTCCTCTATTTTACAGTTAAAGAACTTGTCAGAGATGTCGTACCTCTCGACCTGGGCATGACCTTGAAATACCAATTTTAGCTCCTGGAACATCTCATATGCTCCGTGGTGCTCAAAACGTCTTTGGAGCCCCGATTCTAAGCCGTAAAGCATGGCGCACTGAACTATCGAGTAGTCATCAGAACGTGCCTGCCAGATGTTCACAACATCCATAGACGACGCTGGAGGGGGTGCGTCACCTAGCGGTGCATCAAGAACACAAGCCTTCTATGTAGCAATGAGGATAATCCTCAAGTTACGGACCCAGTCTGCATAGTTGCTTCCATCATCTTTCAACTTAGCTTTCTCTAGGAACGCATTAAAATTCAGGGGAACTACAACGCGGGCCATTGATCTACAACAGAAATTTTGCAAAGACAATTAAGACTAAGTTCATGATAATTTAGTTCAGTTAATCAAATTACTAATGAACTCCCACTTAAATCAACATCCCTCAAGTTGTCTAAGTGACACATGATCCAAATGAACTAACCCATGCCCAATCATCACGTGAGATGGGGTAGTCATCAATGGTGAACATCTTCATGTTGATCATATCTACTATATGACTCATGTTCGACCTTTCGGTCTCCTGTGTTCCGAGGCCATGTCTGTATATGCTAGACTCGTCAAGTTTAACCCAAGTATTATGCATGTGTAAAACTGGCTTACACTCGTTGTATGCGAACGTAGAGTCTATCACACCCGATCATCACGAGGTGCTTCGAAACGATGAACTTTTGCAACGATGCATACTCAGGGAGAACACAATTTCTCGAAATTAAGTGAAGGGATCATCTTATAATGCTACCGTCGTTCTAAGCAAAATAAGATGCATAAAAAGGATAAACATCACAGGCAATCAATATGTGACATGATGTGGCCATTATCATTTTGTGCCTTTGATCTCCATCTCCAAAGCACCGGCATGATCTCCATCGTCACCGGCATTACACCATGATCTCCATCATCGTGTCGTCACGTGGTCGTCTCCGCCAACTATTGCTTCTACAACTATTGCTAACGCATAGTGATAAAGTAAAGCAATTACATGGCGATTAATAAATTAAAGACAACCCTATGGCTCATGTCGGTTGCCGTACTTATCGACATGCAAGTCGTGAACCTATTACAAAACATGATCATCTCATACATCAACATATATCACATCATGTTTTGGCCATACCACATCACAACATCCCTGCGAAAACAAGTTAGACATCCTTTACTTTGTTGTTGCAAATTTTACGTGGCTGCTATGGCCAACTAGCAAGAACCGTTCTTACATATGCAAAGCCACAACGGTGATAATCAAGTTGCCTTTTAACCTTCTATAAGGACCGCCTTCGTCAAATTAGATTCAACTAAAGTACGAGAGACAGACACCCGCTAGCCACCTTATGCAAAACAAGTTGGATGTTAGTCGGTGGAACCGGTCTCATGTGCGAGGACATGTAAGGTTTTTTCTGAGCCGCTTCATCCCACAATATCGCCGAATCCAAATAAGACAAGAGAGGTAAGCAATTTGAGCATCAACGCCCACAACTCTTTGTGTTCTACTCGTGCATATACATCTACGCATAGACCTAGCTCATGATGCCACTGATGGGGAACGAAGCACGAAAATCAACAAATTTCCGACAAACACGCAAGATCTATCTAGGAGAAGCATAGCAATGAGAGGGGAGAGTGTGTCTACATACCCTCGTAGACCGAAAGCGGAAGCGTATATAACGCGGTTGATGTAGTTGTACTCTTCACGTTCCGCTCACGATCCAATCCGATCTAGCGCCGAACGGATGGCGCCTCCGCATTCAGCACATGTGTAGCTTGGTGATGTCTCCTCCTTCTTGATCCAGCAAGCAAGAGAGGATAAGTAGATGGGATCTCAACCAGCACGGCAGCGTGATTGACATTAAGAAAGCAGTAGCAATAAACTGAACGATCATATGCTAAGCTAACGGATGGGTCTTGTCCATTGATACGTCTCCAACGTATCTATAATTTATGAAGTATTCATGCTGTTATATTATCATTCTTGGATGTTTTACAATCATTTTATAGCAATTTATATCATTTTTTGGGACTAACCTATTGACACAGTGCCCAGTACCAGTTGCTGTTTTTTGCTTGTTTTTTACATCGCAGAAAATCAATACCAAACGGAGTTCAAACGTAGCAAAACTTTTTGGAGAATTTTTATGGACCAGAAGACACAACTTGGGCCAAAGAAGTACCAGAGGGGTGCCCCGAGGGGGGCACAACCCACCTGGGCACGCCTGGGGGCCCAGGCGCGCCCTGGTGGGTTGTGCCCACCTCGGTGGCCTCCCGCACCGCCTCTTCGCCCTATAAATTGCCAAATATTCCAAAAACCCCGGGGGTAACCCTAGATCGGAAGTTCCGCCGCCGCAAGCCTCTGTATCCACGAAAAACCAATCTAGACCCCGTTCCGGCACCCTGCCGGAGGGGGAAATCATCACCGGTGGCCATCTTCATCATCCCGACGGCCACCATGATGAGGAGGGAGTAGTCCACCCTCGGGGCTGAGGGTTTGTACTAGTAGCTATGTGTTTAACCTCTCTCTCTCTCTCTCGTGTTCTTGAGATGGCACGATCTTGATGTATCGCGGGCTTTGTTAATATAGTTGGATCATATAGTGTTTTCCCCTCTCTATCTTGTTTTGAATTGAGTTTTCCCTTTGAGATTTCGTTCTTATCGGATTGAATACTTTTATGGATTTGAGAACACTTTATGTATGTCTTTCTATGAATACCCGTGGTGACAATGGGGTATCATATTGATTCACTTGATATATGTTTTGGCACTCAACTCGCGGATTCCCGAGGTGACATTGGGGTAATCTATGCATAGGGGTTGATGCATGTTCTTGTCTTTGTTCCTCCGGTAGAAATCTTGGGGCACTCTTTGAGGTTCTTTGTGTTGGATTGAGTATTATGAATCTGAAATTGTTTGATGCATATCGCATAATCAACTCACGGATACTCGCAGTGACATTGGAGTATCTAGGTGACATTAGAATTGGTTGATGCGTATCATATGGTGTTATTTTAGTATGAACTCTAGGATAGATTGATCAGAAAGAATAGCTTTGAGGTGGTTTCATACCCTATAAACAATTTCTTCTTATGTTCTCCGCTAGATAGGAACTTTTGAGTGATTCTTCATCGCACGTTGAGGGATGGTTATATGATCCAATTAGATTAGCATTGTTGAGAGATTGCACTAGCGAAAGTACGGACCCTAGGCCTCACTTTCAAGCATTGCAATACCATTTGTGCTCACTTTTGGTACTTGCTACCTTGCTTTTTTTATTGTTCCTATTACAAAAACCAATATCTACTACCATTACTACACTTGTATCACCATCTCTTCGCCGAACTAGTGCACCTATACAATTTACCATTGTATTTGGTGTGTTGGGGACACAAGAGACTTTTTATTATTTGGTTGCATGGTTGTTTGAGAGAGACCATATTCATCCTACACCTCCCACGGATTGATAAACCTTAGGTCATCCACTTGAGGGAAATTTGCTACTGTCCTACAAAACTCTGCGCTTGGAGGCCCAACACGGGTCTACAAGAACAAGTTGTGTAGTAGACATCAAGCTCTTTTCTGGCACCGTTGCTGAGGAGATGAGTGCTTGAAGGTATATCTTTAGATCTTGCAATTGAATCTTTTAGTTTCTTGTTTTATCACTAGTTTGGTTTATAAAAGAAAAACTACAAAAAAACTGGAATTGAGGTTACATCATATTGTTCATCTTTATAATGTCTTTCGTGAAAATGATGGAAAGGAAAATTGTGCTCAATTGATAGAGAAAGAATTCTATAAAATGTTTGACAAAAAATCTTTGAATGAGCATGATTGCAATGTTGCTAGTATGAATTCTTTGAATATCCATGATGCTAATGATATGCAAAGCCATAAGCTTGGGGATGCTCTATTTGATGATTTTGATATTTTTAGTCCCCCAAGTTTTGATGAGAAAATTTATTATGATGAAAGCATGCCTCCTATTTATGATGATTACATTGATGAAAGTGGGTTTGGAAGAGTGTCAACTTTATGTCATGATGATCCCACTATTTTGGAGGATGTTGAATCTTATTGTGATAATTATGAAAGTGGATTTGGAGAGGTCATGACTTTATTTAGTGATTAATCCGCTATTTTGGAAGAGGTTTCAATTGATGATGACAACAAAGTTGCTATCTATGATGATTATGGTGATGACATGTATGCTATAAAGAATAACGATAATCATGAAACTTGTCATCATGATTTTAATTTTCAATCACATGATAGTTATTTTGTTGAATTTGCTCCCACTACTATTCATGAGAATAAATTTTCTTATGTGGAGAGTAATAAAAATTTTATGCATGTGGATCATGAAAAGAATGCTTTATGTGATGGCTATATTGTTGAATTCATTCATGATGCTACTGAAAATTATTATGAGAGAGAAATATATGCTTCTACATATTTCAATAATATCAAGTTTCCTCTCTTTATGTTGAAAGTTTTGAAGTTGCACTTGTTTTTTCTTCCTATGCTAGTTGATTCTTGCTCCCATAAATTGTTTGCTCACAAAATCCCTATGCATAGGAAGTGGGTTAGACTTAAATGTTCCAGTCATATGCTTCATGATGCTCTCTTTATATTTGAATTCTTTATCTTTTATGCGAGCATCATTGAAATCTTCATGCCTAGCTAAAAGGCATTAAAGAAAAGCGCTTGTTGGGAGACAACCCAACACTTTTACCTACTGTTTTGGTGTGTTCAGATGATTAATCATGTTTTATAGCTTTTGTTTCAATAAAGTACCAAGCAAAGCCTTTGGGATAGTATGGATGATAGTTGACTTGATTCTGTGCAAAAACAGAAACTTTTGCGCCCAGTAACAGATTTGTTTAAATTCACTGGAGAGTCTAAAAACTCTGAATTTTTTACAGTTGATGGGTATACAAATTGTATACGTTGTACTTATTTTTCAGGACTTTTGGAGTTACATAAGTATGACCTTAATTCAGATCTTTACAGGCTGTTCTGTTTTTGACAGATTCTGTTTTCAATGCATAGTTTGCTTGTTTTCTAGTTTCTATGGCTTATATTGCTCAATATAAATTGTGGAAATGATAACTTACAGTAGGAATTGTGTGAGAACAATTATGAATCTTTTCTTTGACAGTACCGAAGTGAATGATTTGTCTTTATCATACTAACCTATCTCACGATGTTCCGTTAAGTTTTGTGTGATTGAAGTTTTCAAGTTTTGGGTGAGATATCGATATGAGGAGAATAAGGAGTGAAAAGACCCTAAGCTTGGGGATGCCCAAGGCACCCCAAGGTGATATTAAAGGAAGATCCAGGCAACTAAGCTTGGGGATACCCCGGAAGGAATCCCCTCTTTTGTCTCCGACATTATCTGTAACCTCAGTTGGAGCTATAATTTTATTCGTCACATGATATGTGTTTTGCTTGGAGCGTCATTTTATTTTATTTGTATTTGCTTGATGCTATTTATAATAATGTTTTGCATATTTCATTTCAATAAAAATGTCAAGGATAGCCTTTACCATGCTTATTTTGCAAGTCTATTTGTTGCTGTTTCAAAACATAAAGTTTGTCGCTGTTGCAAAAATTCCCGAGAAAAGTCAGAATGTGATAAAATGTTGAATTTTTTTGCACAATAAGATATGATAAATTTTCCACAGTGTGGTAAATTTTAAGAATTTTTTGAGTTAAATAAGTATGGATACTTCTTCATCCATTACCGACTGTCCTGTTTTGGCAGATTGCTGTTATGTTTGCATTGTTTGCATATGTTTGCTTGTTTAATGATTCTATTTGAGGGTAGGAGTATTAAATATTGAGAGACATTTAGTATGCAATGTTGAATAATATTTTTTGTGATTTGCTATAGTAGAGAATGATAAGGTATTGCATTGATTTATACTAACTTATCTCACGAGTTCTTGTTGAGTTTTGTGTGGATGAAGTTTTTAAGATTTAGGGAAACAGTGATATAAAAGGAATTAAGGAGACACAAAAGCTCAATCTTGGGGATGACCAAGGCATCCCAAGATAACATTTCAAGAAGTCTCAAGCATCTAAGCTTGGGGATGCCCCGGTAGGCATCCCACCTTTCTTCATCAACAATTATCGGTTAGTATCGGTTGAGCCTAAGTTTTTGCTTCTTCACATGATGTGTGCTATTCTTAAAATGTCATTTTATTTTGTTTTTCTTTATGTTTTAATAAAATACTTAGATCTGAAAGTTTTTAAATAAGAGAGAGTCCTCAAATAGCTACCCATTTACTTAACTACTCGCTTGATCTTCACTTTTATCTTTTTGGAGTAGCTTGTCATTTACTCTTGTGCTTCACTTGTATCCTATGAGTAAATTGTTGAATGAATTGAATTTCATGAAGTTGAAATTATATGTTCATATCATGCCTAGCGGTAGCTTCACATTGGGTTTAGGAAGTGAAATCTTTTAAAGCTTGACAATCACAATATTGGTCATACAAGCAATTCATGAATGATTAGTATAAGGAAGAGAACTTTCACATACAAATATATTATCTTGGACATCTTCTATGATTTTGAATACCCATTAATTATTTTCAAACTTGAGCAAATTAGTTGAAGTTGGACAAGGAAGACAACGTAATGAGTTATGGTTGTGTATATTTGCATAGAAGTTATATTGTCATGGATCCTCCAACATGTGGTGTTTGCCTAGGATCTTTTGCTAGCCAAAAATTCGTACTAAGTAGAGATACTACTTGTGCATCCAAAAACCCATAAACCCAGTTTCTTGCCATGAGTGTCCACCATACCTACCTATGGATTGAATAAGATCCTTCAAGTAAGTTGTCATCGGTGCATAAAGCAATAAAAATTGCTCCTAAATATGTTTGATCGTTTATTGTAAGGGAAAATTGAGCGTTGTACGAACTTGTGATGTCAAAGTAATAAAAGCGACGGACTGCATAATAAAGGTTGCTATCATAAGGGACAATATAACACGATGTTCCTTTGCATTAAGAGCTTGGGCATCCAAATAAAAAGCGCATGGCAACCTCTGCTTCCCTCTGCGAAGGGCCTATCTTTTACTTTTCAGTATTTACTTTTATGCAAAGAGTCAATAGTATGAAATCTCATTTCAACCTCAATTATTCTCTAGTTGGCAAGCATCATGTGGTGGGGAAAGATCTAGGCACATATGACCAGTCAAATATATTTGATCATGATTTATTATTGTTGACAATTATCTCTATGATAAATGAGTTGGGAGGCGAAACATTAAGCCCCTATCTTTCTCTGTGTTCGATGGATGCCATTTGTTCTAAGAATATGCTTTGAGTACTAGCAATCATGGAAGACTATATGATGATTGAGTATGTGGAGCTCTTACTTAGACTCTGTTGAATAAGTTGAATTGCAATTGTTTGGTGACTAAGAATATAGGTTGTTGAGTTTCAAGAGAATTCATTGTTTGAACCTTAACATGTGAATTGGTTGCTACATTAACATGAGAAGTTTTATAAGAAAGAATTGCTATTATGATGCTAGGAAAAGTGATGGAAATTATCATTGATCAAACTTGTGCACTTTGCTAGCATTCACACTTCATAAATTATTTCTTTTATCATTTACCTACTCGAGGACGAGTAGGAATTAAGCTTGGGGATGCTGATACGTCTCTAACGTATCTATAATTTATGAAGTATTCATGTTGTTATATTATCATTCTTGGATGTTTTACAATCATTTTATAGCAACTTTATATCATTTTTTGGGACTAACCTATTGACACAGTGCCCAGTGCCAATTGTTGTTTTTTGCTTGTTTTTTACATCGCAGAAAATCAATACCAAACGGAGTCCAAACGCAGCAAAACTTTTTGGAGAATTTTTATGGACCAGAAGACACAACTTGGGCCAAAGAAGTACCAGAGGGGTGCCCCGAGGGTGGCACAACCCACCTGGGCACGCATGGGGGCCCAGGCGCGCCCTGGTGGGTTGTGCCCACCTCGGTGGCCTCCCGCACCGCCTCTTCGCCCTATAAATTGCCAAATATTCCAAAACCCCCGGGGGTAACCCTAGATCGGAAGTTCCGCCGCCGCAAGCCTTTGTAGCCATGAAAAACCAATCTAGACCCCATTCCAGCACCCTGCCGGAGGGGGAAATCATCACCGGTGGCCATCTTCATCATCCCGGCGGCCACCATGATGAGGAGGGAGTAGTCCACCCTCGGGGCTGAGGATTTGTACCAGTGGCTATGTGTTTAATCTCTCTCTTTCTCTCGTGTTCTTGAGATGGCACGATCTTGATGTATCGCGGGCTTTGTTAATATAGTTGGATCATATAGTGTTTTCCCCTCTCTATCTTGTTGTGAATTGAGTTTTCCCTTTGAGATTTCGTTCTTATCGGATTGAATACTTTTATGGATTTGAGAACACTTTATGTATGTCTTGCTATGAATACCCATGGTGAAAAATGGGGTATCATATTGATTCACTTGATATATGTTTTGGCACTCAACTCGCGGATTCCCGAGGTGACATTGGGGTAATCTATGCATAGGGGTTGATGCACGTTCTTGTCTTTATTTCTCTGGTAGAAATCTTGGGGCACTCTTTGAGGTTCTTTGTGTTGGATTGAGTATTATGAATCTGAAATTGTTTGATGCATATCGCATAATCAACTCACGGATACTCGCGGTGACATTGGCGTATCTAGGTGACATTAGAGTTGGTTGATGTGTATCATATGGTGTTATTTTAGTACGAACTCTAGGATAGATTGATCGGAAAGAATAGCTTTGAGGTGGTTTCGTACCCTACAAACAATTTCTTCTTATGTTCTCCGCTAGATAGGAACTTTTGAGTGATTCTTCATCGCACGTTGAGGGATGGTTATATGATCCAATTAGATTAGCATTGTTGAGAGATTGCACTAGAGAAAGTACGGACCCTAGGCCTCATTTTCAAGCATTGCAATACCGTTTGTGCTCACTTTTGTTACTCGCTACCTTGCTGTTTTTTATTGTTCCTATTACAAAAATCAATATCTACTATCATTACTACACTTGTATCACCATCTCTTCGCCGAACTAGTGCACCTATACAATTTACCATTGTATTTGGTGTGTTGGGGACACAAGAGATTTTTTATTATTTGGTTGCAGGGTTGTTTGAGAGAGACCATCTTCATCCTACACCTCCCACGGATTGATAAATGTTAGGTCATCCACTTGAGGTAAATTTGCTACTGCCCTACAAAACTCTGTGCTTGGAGGCCCAACACGAGTCTACAAGAACAAGTTGGGTAGTAGACATCACCCATCACATCATTCTCCTAATGATGTGATCCCGTTATCAAGTGACAACTCATGTCCATGGTTAGGAAACCTTAACCATCTTTGATCAACGACCTAGTCTAGTAGAGGCTCACTAGGGACATGGTATTTGTTTATGTATCCACACATGTATTTAAGTTTCCGGTCAATACAATTCTAGCATGAATAATAAACCTTTATCAGGAATAAGGAAATATAATAAACCCATGAGGTATGTATTATTTCCAATAATAATAAACCTCAACACTCATCGGACCGCATACATCGGTATGTATTATTTCCAATAAGTCATTAGCTCGCCCCATTGTTCCGGAGAACGGAGTTTTAGTCATCTTACCCATGAGGCATGGTTCGCAAGTATCAAATGATTCATAATCAAGTGATTCCAAAAGTCCATCCGCATGGAGTTTCTTCATGCGCGTTACACCAATATGACCTAAACGGCAGTGCCACAAGTATGTCGCACTATCATTATCAACTTTGCATCTTGTGGTATCAATATTATGAATATGTGTATCACTACGATCGAGATTCAACAAGAATAGACCATTCATCAAAGGTGCATGACCATAAAATATATTACTCATATAAATAAAACAACCATTGTTCTCTGACTTAAATGAATAACCATCTCGCAATAAACAAGATCCAGATATAATGTTCATGCTCAACGCTGGCACTAAATAACAATTATTGAGGTCTAAAACTAATCCCGAAGGTAGATGTGGAGGTAACGTGCCGACGGCGATCACATCGACCTTGGAACCATTCCCGACGCGCATCATCACCTCGTCCTTAGCCAATCTTCGTTTATTCCGCAGCTCCTGTTTCGAGTTACAAATATGAGCAACCGAACCAGTATCAAATACCCAGGCGCTACTATGAGCATTAGTAAGGAACACATCAATAACATGTATATCAAATATACCTTTGTTCACTTTGCCATCCTTCTTATCCGCCAAGTATTTGGGGCAGTTCCACTTCCAGTGACCATTTCCTTTGCAGTAGAGGCACTCAGTTTTAGGCATGGGTCCAGCTTTGGGTTTCTCACGGGATCCGCAACTTGCTTGCCATTCTTATTAAAGTTCCCTTTCTTTCCCTAGCCCTTTTTCTTGAAACTTGTGGTCTTGTTAACCATCAACACTTGATGCTCCTTCTTGATTTCTACCTTCGTCGATTTCAGCATTGCGAAGAGCTCAGGAATCGTTTTCGTCATCCCGTGCATATTATAGTTCATCACGAAGCCTTTGTAGCTTGGTGGCAGTGACTGAAGAACTCTGTCAATAACACTCTCAACTGGAAGATCAATTCTGAGCTGAGTCAAGTGGTTATGATACCCAGACATTTTGAGTATGTGTTCACTGACAGAACTGTTCTCCTGAATCTTGCAGCTATAGAACTTGTTGGAGATTTCATATCTCTCAACCCGGGCATTAGCTTGAAATATCAACTTCAGCTCTTGGAACATCTCATATGCTCCGTGGCATTCAAAACGTCTTTGAAGTCCCGGTTCTAAGCCGTAAAGCATGGCACACTGAACTATTGAGTAGTCATCAGATCGAGCCTGTCAGACGTTCATAACATCTGCAGTAGCTCCTGTAGCAGGTCTGTCACCTAGCGGTGCATCAAGGACATAATTCTTCTGTGCAGCAATGAAGATAATCCTCAAGTTACGGACACCGTTCATGTAATTGCTTCCATCATCTTTCAACTTAGCTTTCTCTAGGAACGCATTAAAATTCAAGGAAACGGTAGCACGGGCCATTGATCTACAACATAGATATGCAAAAACTATTAAGACTAAGTTCATGATAAATTTTTAGTTCAAATAATCAAATTACTAATGAACTCCCACTTATACCAACATCCCTCAAGTTGTCTAAGTGATACATGAACCAAATCAACTAACCCATGTCCGGTCATCACGTGATATGGGGTAGTCATCAATGGTGAACATCTCTATGTTGATCATATCTACTATATGACTCACGTTCGACCTTTCGGTCTCCAGTGTTCCGAGACGATGTCTGTACATGCTAGGCTCGTCAAGGTTAACCCAAGTATTCTGCATGTGCAAAACTGGCTTACACCCGTTGTATGTGAACGTAGAGTCTATCACACCTGATCATCACGAGGTGCTTCGAAATGACGAACTTTAGCAACAGTGCATACTCACGGAGAATACTTTTTATCTTGAAATTAAGTGAAGGGATCATCTTATAATGCTACCGTCGTTCTAAGCAAAATAAGACGCATAAAGGATAAACATCACATGCAATCAAAATATGTGACATGATATGGCCATCATCATCATCTTGTGCTTTTGATATCCATCTCCAAAGCATGGGCAGGATCTCCATTGTCATCGGCATGACACCTTGATCTCCATGTTACGTCGGGGTCGTCTCGCGAACTATTGCTTCTACAACTATTGCTAACGCATAGCGATAAAGTAAAGCAATTACATGGCGCTTAGTGATTGACACGCAGGTCATACAATAATTAAAGACAACCCTAAGGCTCCTGCCGGTTGTCTTACTCATCGACACGCAAGTCGTGAACTTATTACAAAACATGATCATCTCATACATCAACATATATCAAATCATATCTTGACCATATCACATCACAACATGCCCTGCAAAAACAAGTTACACGTCCTCTACTTTGTTGTTGCAAGTTTTACGTGGCTGCTACGGGCAACTAGCAAGAACCGTTCTTACCTACCCAAAACCACAATGGTGATTATCAAGTTTTCTTTTTTTAACCTTCTGCAAGGACCGGCCGTAGTCAAATTCGATTCAACTAAAGTAGGAGAAATAGACACCCGCCAGCCACCTTTATGCAAAACAAGTTGCATGTCAGTCGGTGGAACCGGTCTCATGTGCGTGGACATGTAAGATTGGTCTGGGCCGCTTCATCCCACAATGCCACCGAATCAAAATAAGACGTTGGTGGTAAGCAGTATAAACATCACCGCCCACAACTCCTTTGTGTTCTACTCGTGCATATCATCTACGCATAGACCTGGCTCATGATGCCACTGTTGGGGAACATTGCATGGAAAACAAAAAAAATCTACGCACACGCAAGATCTATCCATGTAGATGCATAGCTACGAGAGGGAAGAGTATGTCTACGTACCCTTGTAGACTTTTAAGCAGAAGCATTTATCAACGCGGTTGATGTAGTCGTACACCTTCACGATCCGCTCGATCAAGTACCGAATGCACGACACCTCCGCGTTCAGCACACGTTCAGCTCGATGACGTCCTTGCCTTCTTGATCCAGCAAGACGGGCGAAGTAGTAGATGAGTTCCGACAGCACAACGGCGTGGTGACAGTGGTGGTGCAACTATCTCCGCAGGGCTTCACCGAGCACTACGAAAATTATGACCGAGGACGAACTAGAGGGAGAGGGGCGCCGCACACGGCTTGGGGATCGTGGTGTGTGTTGCCCCTCTCCCTCCTCACATATATATAGGTGGAGGGGGGAGAGGAGGCAGCCCTAGGGCGCCCCCAAGGGGCCGGCGGCCAGCCCTAGGGCCTGCCTAGCCGCCCCGCCCCTCTTCCATATATGGACATGGCGGGAAGGAAAGGGGGGCTGGCTGCCTTAGGGCGCCTCCCCTTTCCTTTCCTCCCTCCTTGGTGCATGGGCAGGGGGGAGGGGCATGCCAGCCCCCTTGTGGGCTGGTGCGCTCCCCTCCCTTGGCTCATAAGGCCCACCAATTATCGGTGGCCTCCCGGAACCCCTTCCGGCACTCTGATAAATACCCGGTACTTTCCGAAACCTTTCCGGTGACCGAATAGCATCATCCTATATACCAATCTTTACCTCCAGACCATTCCGGAGCTCCTCGTCATGTCCGTGATCTCATCCGAGACTCCGAACAACATTCAGTCACCAACTCACATAACTCATATAGTATTATATCGTCAATGAATGTTAAGCGTGTGAACCCTACGGGTTCAAGAATGATGTAGACATGACCAAGACGCTTCTCCGGTCAATAACCAATAGCGGGACCTGGATGACCATATTGGTTCCTACATATTCCACGAAGATCTTTATCGGTCAAACCTTTATGACAACATACGTAATTCCCTTTGTCTGTCGGTATGTTACTTGCCCAAGATTCGATCGTCGGTATCTCCATACCTAGTTCAATCTCGTTACCGGTAAGTCTCTTTACTTGTTCTGTAATACATCATCTTGCAACAAACTCCTTAGTCACTTTGCTTGCAAGCTTCTTGTGATGTGTATTACCGAGAGGGCCCAGAGATACCTCTCCGTCATACCGAGTGACAAATCCCAATCTTGATTCACGCCAACTCAATAGATACCTTCGGAGATACCTGTAGAGCATCTTTATGATCACCCAGTTACGTTGTGACATTTGATAGCACACAAGGTATTCCTCCGGTATCCGGGAGTTGCATGATATCATGGTCGAAGGAATATGTATTTGACATTAAGGAAGCAGTAGCAATAAACTGAACGATCATATGCTAAGCTAATGGATGGGTCTTGTCCATCACATCATTCTCCTAATGATGTGATCCCGTTATCAAGTGACAACTCATGTCCATGGTTAGGAAACCTTAACCATCTTTGATCAACGAGCTAGTCTAGTAGAGGCTTACTAGGGACACGGTATTTGTTTATGTATCCACACATGTATTTAAGTTTCCGATCAATACAATTCTAGCATGAATAATAAACCTTTATCATGAATAAGGAAATATAATAATAACAACTTTATTATTGCCTGTACGGCATATTTCCATTAGAACTATTGAATAAGCTGAAGAACTATTGAATAATATATCGAGTGATGATAATGATTGGACTCTTCCCGAACCACCGCACAAGCCAACTCCGAAGAAGAGGGGTATTCTATTTCTCAGTCCTGAAGATATGCAAGAGGCAAAGAAATCTATGAATGAAAAATGTATTAAAGCTGAAGATGTTAAGAATTTACCACCTATTGAAGAAATACATGGTCTTAATACCCCGAAACAGGTAGTAGAGGTAAATTCTCTCTATAGATTTGATGAAGGTGATATTCCTCATTCTAAATCTGCTAGTCAATGCTTGGATGAATATGATAACTTTATTGTTAAACAAGAAAATTTCAATTCATATGTTAGTAGACAATTGAAACAAAATGCTTATATGATTGAACACTTGATTGAAAGATTGGTTTCCTTATACTAACGGATCTCACGAAGGTTTTGTTAAGTTTTGTGTGATTGAAGTTTTAAAGTTTTGGGTGAGATCGCGATCGATGAAGGAATAAGGAGTGAAAAGAGCCTAAGCTTGGGGATGCCCCATGTCACCCTGATGTTTGCTTGAACTACGTCGGTATTTCCCCAAAGAGGAAGGGATGATGCAGCACAGCAACGATAGGTATTTCCCTCAGTGATGAGACCAAGGTTATCGAACCAGTAGGAGAACCAAGCAACACTACGTAAACAGCACCTGCACACAAAGAACAAATACTTGCAACCCGACGTGTTAAAGGGGTTGTCAATCCCTTTCGGATAACGGCACCAGAAATTGGCAAACGGACGTGAGAAAGTTGTAATAGATTGATAGATGCAAATAAAAGCAAATAAAATTCAGCGAGGTATTTTTGGGTTTTTGATAATATAGATCTGAAAATAAAAGATGCAAATAAAGAAACAGGAAAATAGCAATATAGATCTGAAAGTATATGATGAGAAAATAGACCCGGGGGCCGTAGATTTCACTAGTGGCTTCTCTCGAGAAAAATAGCATACGGTGGGTAAACAAATTACTGTTGGGCAATTGATAGAACTTCAAATAATTATGACGATATCCAGGCAATGATCATTATATAGGCATCACGTCCAAGATTAGTAGACCGACTCCTGCCTGCATCTACTACTATTACTCCACACATCGACCGCTATCTAGCATGGATCTAGTGTATTAAGTTCATGGAGAAACGGAGTAATGCAATAAGAATGATGACATGATGTAGACAAGATCTATTTATGTAGAAATAGACCCTATCTTGTTATCCTTAGCAACGATACATATGTGTCGGTTCCCCTTCTGTCACTGGGATCAAGCACCGTAAGATCGAACCCATCACAAAGCATCTCTTCCCATGGCAAGAAAAATAGATCTAGTTGGCCTAACTAAACCAAAGATTCGAAAAAGAAATACAAGGCTATAAGTAATCATGCATATAAGAGATCAAAAGACTCAAATAACTTTCATGGATAAAAACATAGATCTGATCGTAAACTCAAAGTTCATCGGATCCCAACAAACACACCGCAAAAAGAATTACATCAAATAGATCTCCGAGAGACCATTGTATTGAGAATCAAAAGAGAGAGAGGAAGCCATCTAGCTACTACCTACGGACCCGTAGGTCTACAATGAACTACTCACACATCATCGGAGAGGCACCAATGAGGATGATGAACCCCTCCGTGATGGTGTCTAGATTGGATCTGTGGTTTCTGGAACTTGCGGCGGCTGGAATTGATTTTCGTTGACTCCCCTAGGGTTTCTGGAATATTGGGGTATTTATAGAGCAAAGAGGCGGTGCGGGAGGCGGCCGAGGTGGGCACAACCCACCTAGGCGTGCCTGGGCCCCTAGGCGCGCCCTGGTGGGTTGTGCTCCCCTCTGAGCCCCCCTCAGGTACTTTCTTGGCCCAACTTGTGTCTTCTGGTCCAGAAAAAATCACCAAAAAGTTTCGCGGCGTTTGGACTCCGTTTGGTATTGATTTCCTGTGAAGTAAAAAACAAGCAAAAAACAGCAACTGGCACTGGGCACTATGTCAATAGGTTAGTCCCAAAAAATGATATAAAGTTGCTATAAAATGATTGTAAAACATCCAAGAATGATAATATAACAGCATGGAACAATCAAAAATTATAGATACGTTAGAGACGTATCACACCCCAAGTTAATATTCAAGGAGAACCAAGCAACTAAGCTTAGGGATGCCCTGGAAGGCATCCCCTCTTTCTTCTAACGACCATTGGTATTTTACTTGGAGCTATATTTTTATTCGTCACATATCATGACTTTTGCTTGGAGCGTCTTGTATTATATGAGTCTTTGCTTGTTTTGCTTTCTATTTTGTCACAAGTATCCTCGCTGAACACACCTATTTGAGAGAGCCAAAATTATGCTATGATTTGTTAGAATTGCTCTATATGCTTCACTTCAATTTTTTGAGCTATGGAATTGCTCTAGTGCTTCACTTATATCTTTTTGAGCACAGTGTGCTTTAATATTTTTGAAGCTCTGATGCTTCACTTAGATTTATTTGAGAGTTAGTAAATTTTTGAAGAAATTCTCTCATGCTTCACTTATATTATTTTGAGAGACGAAAAATTAAATGCTCATGTTCTTCACTTAGATTTGTTTGAGCATGTCAAAAGCAATTGCAATATATGAAACTAGTTCCAAAGTGATAGATATTCAAGAGGGATATAATAAAAACTTTCATGAAGATCATTGGACAAAATAAACTTGATTCTTTGTAATAGTTTTGAGATATGATGATAGTGATATGTGAGTCATGTTGGTGAGTAATTATGCTTTAGTAAGAATATTGGTGTTAAGGTTTGTGATTCCCTATGCAAGCACGAAAGTCAATAGTATGCAATGAAATTACATCCTACTTGTGGTGCATTATTCGGTGTTAGTTATGCTTAATGCTCGCTTATGTGATTTTTCGTTTCTTGGTTGATTGCTTCTCAATCTTTTTACTAGCCTCCACTTGTACTAAGTAGAAATACTACTTGTCCATCCAACATCTTTAAACCCAGTTTTGCCACATGAGTCCACCATATCTACCTATATGCGGTATTTCCATGCCGTTCTAAGCAAATTTGTATGTGCCATCTCTAATTTTCAAAATAAATTTTCTTTTTGTGTGCCCGTACCGCTCATGAAGCGACAGGGGGTGGCCAATATTTTCCATGCTAGATGTGTTATTCTCAAGATGAGTGTTTATTCACTTGTCATTGCACGAGAGTGCGGCGGTAATAGGGATGCCCAGTCCCGAAATGAAAAATAAATTTACTTTATGTTGTCAAATAATAAATTCCTTTGAAAGTGTTGGTATGGATGGTACCCGTGGATACGGCTAGCCGTGGAATGTGAAAGAATGGTGAGAAAAGGAATAAACTTTATTTTCTGTTTGGGAACCGCCTATAATATATCTAGCATGGAAAGTGTTGGGAATTACTCGGTCGTTTTCGTTGACGGGAAAAGTATGCCTCTCAAAAAAAATTATCTCTCAATTTAAGCTTTGAGCTCTGGCACCTCTACAAATCCCTACTTCCCTCTGTGAAGGACCTATCTATTTACTTTATGCAATTTTTTTTATTTGAGTCTCCATCTTCTCTTATAAAGCACCAACTAAGGGGCACTATGATCGTACTTGAGCATTGGATGTAGCTAATATGCGAGTGTGTTTCGTGAATGGATCAATGATTGAGCATGATGGGCTAGGGATAACTTTCTTTAGTGTTGATATTTTGAAAGACATGGTTGCTTGTTGATATGCTTGAGTAGTGAAATCTTCATGTCAAAACTAGACTATTGCTTTGAACCATATAAAAGTCCAAATGTCCATGCTACAAAAGAAAAGAATATATGATGAACATGTTAGGCAGCATTCCACATCAAAAATTCTGTTTTTATCATTTACCTACTCGAGGACGAGTAGGAATTAAGCTTGGGGATGCTGATACGTCCCCAACGTATCTATAATTTTTGCTTGTTCCATGCTGTTATATTATTATTTTTGGATGTTTTACAATCATTTTATAGCAACTTTATATCATTTTTTGGGACTAACCTATTGACATAGTGCCCAGTGCCAGGTGCTGTTTTTTGCTTGTTTTTTACTTCGCAGAATATCAGTACCAAACGGAGTCCAAACGCAACGAAAATTTTTGGAGAATTTTTTTGCACCAGAAGACACAAGATGGGCCAAAGAAGTACCAAAGGGGAGGCCCAAGGTGGGCATAACCCACTGATAACCCACAAGTATAGGGGATCACAACAGTTTTTGAGGGTAGAGTATTCGACCCAAATTTATTGATTCGACACAAGGGGAGCCAAAGAATATTCCCAAGTATTAGCAGTTGAGTTGTCAATTCAACCACACCTGAAAGACTTAATATCTGCAGCAAAGTTTTTAGTAGCAAAGTAGTATGGAAGTAACGGTAACGGTGGCAAAAGTAACAGGAGCAGTTTTGTAGCAATTGTAACAGTGGCAACGACAAAGTAACGTAGCAAAGATCAATATGTGAAAAGCTCGTAGGCAATGTATCAGTGATGGATAATTATGTCGGATGGCATTCATCATGCAACAATTATAACCTAGGGTGACACAGAACTAGCTTCAATTCATCAATATAATGTAGGCATGTATTCCGAATATAGTCATACGTGCTTATGGAAAAGAACTTGCATGACATCTTTTGTCCTACCCTCCCGTGGCAGCGGGGTCCTAATGGAAATTAAGGGATATTAAGGCCTCCTTTTAATAGAGAATCAGACCAAAGCATTAGCACTTAGTGAATACATGAACTCCTCAAACTACGGTAATCACCAGAAAGAATCCCAATTATTGTCACCTTGGGGTATGCGGATCATAACACGTAATAGGTGTCTACAACTTGCAAGATAGAATCAAGAACACATATATATTCATGAAAACATAATAGGTTCAGATCTGAAATCATGGCACTTGGACCCTAGTGACAAGCATTAAGCATAGCAAAGTCATAGCAACATCAATCTCAGAACATAGTGGATACTAGGGATCAAACCCTAACAAAACTAACTCGATTATATGATAAATCTCATCCAACCCATCACCCTCCAGCAAGCCTACGATGGAATTACTCACACACGGCGGTGAGCATCATGAAATTGGTGATGGAGGAAGGTTGGCGATGATGATGGCGACGAATCCCCCTCTCCAGAGCCCCGAACGGACTCCAGATCAGCCCTCCCGATGAAGAACAGGAGGCGGCGGCGGCTCCGTATCGTAAAACGCGATGAACTCTTCTCTCTGATTTTTTTCTCTCCGGATGTGAATATATAGAGTTGGAATTAGGGTTGGAGGAGGTTCAAGGGGCCCACAAGCCGCCAGGGCATGCCCCCTGACTTGTGGCCAATGGGTGGACCCCCTCTGGTTGATTCTTTCGCCGGTATTTTTTATTTATTCCAAAAATATTCTCCGTAAATTTCCAGGTCATTCTGAGAACTTTTATTTCTGCACAAAAATAACACCAAGGCAATTCTGTTGAAAACAGCGTCAGTCCGGGTTAGTTTCATTCAAATCATGCAAATTAGAGTCCAAAACACCAAGGCAATTGTGGCTGGACTGCGCCGCTACAGCCCGCCTCCACCTTCTCCAGATCTGCAGCATCCGCTGCACCGCCCTCGACGCCAGCATCGTCCTGCACCACTGCCGGCGCCGCGACCTGCTGCGCCAGCGCCACCAGATCTGCGCCCCAATCGGGGCGCTCACGACGTCTATCCTCCATGGCGATGGAGGTGATGGAGAGGATGCGGTGGGGGAGAGGGAGACGACGTGGTGGGAGAGGATGCGGTGGGAGAGGAGAGGGAGACGACGCGGCGGGGGGAAATTGTGGGCGATGCGGCTGGAGGTCGTTCCCCTCCACATTTATATGATGGGACGGTTATGGCATGTTCCCATGGACACGTGCTGCCCCACGGCCGCGGGCGGCTGCACGCGAAAACAAAACGCCCGGACGTATACGAATACATATATGGCCGGGCATACGAACTAACCGGCCCGTACGGGCCTCCCAGGGCTCCTCGACGGCTATACGCAGGGGCAAAAAAGACAATCGTGCCCCTCATTCCGAACCGTTTTTGGTTCATCCTGGTTGTCCTTGTGTTTTCCCCCTCGCGTTCAGCCCGGGGGGGAGCACCGGAGCAGAAACGCGGCCATGATCCAAACAGGCCCAGAGTATTTTTTTTCTCATTGCTGTTGTATCAACACAGCTTGGGTATGACGGCTGAATGAAAGTGCCCGACAGTCATATATCAAATATGGGGGCCTGCAACAAATTAAAGGGAGCTCCAGCTTTATCACCGTACGTACCCCTGGACGTAGACGCAAGGTAGACCCTCTTGTCGGCCGGACGCGCTCGTATCACCGGTACAGATAGACAGACGCGGTGGTCGTTGCCAACATGCCATATCAATTAATACTGCGACCTGACAATTATAGTACCATTGATATATACATACCCGTAATTCGTCCGCATGTATTTGTTGAATCAAAGGAAAGGTAGGAGTGGTTGCCGGCAGTCTTTACACTGCACATTTCAGCTAGGAATGAAATACATCAACATTGAGCTAGGATGTTGTGACATGAGGTCGGGAAGGCAAATATAGAACAAGCGGTTAAGATATGAGAATGAGATATAAACTGCTTGATCAACAAGTATACGGGAATACATATTAGTGCGTGTGCGCTCTCAACTCGTCTTGAGCGGCCCACGTCACACCGTTCGATCATGTAGCATCGTGCGGTCGCGCATGTCCAGGTGTCCCCTGGTCGGTTTTCGCCAGCACCCGCATCTCCCGCAGACCTGGCCCGGTCGAGCCGAGGCGTGCGCCCCCCCCCCCCCCCCCCCCCCCCGTGGGTGTGGCGCCCCCGATCGTACACTAATCATGCACGCAAACGTGTACGATCAAGATCAGGGACTCACGGGAAGATATCACAACACAACTCTAAAACATAAATAAGTCATACAAGCATCATAATACAAGCCAGGGGCCACGAGGGCTCGAATACAAATGCTCGATCATAGACGAGTCAGCGGAAGCAACAATATCTGAGTACGACATAGGTTAAACAAGGTGCCAAAAGATGGCTAGCACAAACAGGGATACAACAGATCGAACAGGCGCAGGGCCTCCTGCCTGGGATCCTCCTAACTACTCCTGGTCGTCGGCGTCCTGGACGTAGTAGTAGGCTCCGTCCTGGTGGTAGTAGTCGTCGAAGGTGGCGTCTGGCTCCTGGGCTCCAGCATCTGGTTGCGACAACCAGCAAGAAGGGAAAGGGGGGGGGAAAAGGAGGGGGAAAGCAACCGTGAGTATCATCCAAAGTACTCGAAGCAAGGATCTAATACATATGCATGGTATATGTGTAAAGAGGCAATATCGGTGGACTGAACTGCAGAATGCCAGAATAAGAGGGGGATAGCTAGTCCTGTCGAAGAACTACGCTTCTGGCAGCCTCCATCTTGAAGCAATAGAAGAGAGTAGTTGGAAGTTAACCAAGCAACAACGTATAGCATAATCCTACCCGTCGTCCTCTCGTCGCCACCATGCGAGAGAGCGACCACCGGGTTATATCTGTCACTGTAAGGGTGTGTTTATTAAAGTATCCATTTCTAGTTGTCATGAGGTCGGATTACAACTCGGGTCGTCCTTTTACCGAGGGACACGGCTATTCGAATAGATAAACTTCCCTGCAGGGGTGCACCACATATTCCCCAACACGCCTCGATCCCTTTGGCCGGACACACTTTCCTGGGTCATGCCCGGCCTCGGAAGATCCACACGTCGCAGCCCCACCTAGGCTCAAACAGAGAGGTAGCACGCGGACTAATCCTAGGCACTCTGGGGTCTGGGCCCACGCCCAGTGCGCTCCTGCACGTTGCGTACGCGGCCGCGAGCAGACCTAGCAACCCACACGATCACGGCGGTTACGTTAGCGCGGTCCAACACGGCGCGCGCCGCTCAGTCGCTGACGTCAAGAAGGCTTCAGCTGATACCACGACGCCGGGATACCCATAACTACTCCCGCGTAGTTGGTTAGTGCGTATAGGCCAGTGGCCAGACTCAGATCAAATATCCAATCTCGTTAAGCGTGTTATTATGAAGTAAACGCGAACGCCGACCAGGGCTTGGCCCACCTGTCTCCTAGGTGGTCTCAACCTGCCCTGTCGCTCCGCCACAAAGATCCACTCAAAGGGCCGTTGGGACAAAGGTCCTTTCAGCCCCCAATCCGTGAATCACTCGCGGGTACTCTTCGAGCCGACCCGACTTTAGTCACCATCTGTATAGTATGTATATATGTATAGTATACACCCGTGATCACCTCCCGAGTGATCACGGCCCGATAGTATAGCAAGGCAGACTGACAAGAATGCAGGGCCAATGATGATAAACTAGCATCCTACACTAGGCATTTAGGATTGCAGGCAAGGTATCAACAACAGTAGCAACAATGACAGGCTATGCAGCAGAATAGGATTAACCGAAAGCAGTATCATGCTACACTACTCTAATGCAAGCAGTATAGAGGAGAATAGGCGATATCTGATGATCAAGGGGGGGGGGGCTTGCCTGGTTGCTCTGGCAAGTAGGGGTCGTCAACAACGTAGTCGGTCGAGGCACCAGCAGCTGCGTCGGTCTCGTAGTCTACCGAAGAGAAGAGGGGGAAGAAACAGTAAACACACGGCAATAATGCAACAGGGATGCATGACATGTCTAAACGCAGGGCCGGGGTGATATACAGCCTAACTAAGCGATTTAGTTAATTTAGGAATTTATCCGGATTTTTTTAATTAGGGTTGGACACTATTCATTTATCGGAATCGGTCTAATTGTTCAACGTTCTCATAGCTGCGGGCGTCTGACGGAGATACCGAGGGCGTATCCGGGTTCGTATCGTCGTTCTGAGCAAGTTTCATGTACAAAGTATTTTCATCGGAGTTACGGTTTATTTAATATGATTTTCTAAAGTTTTTATTAATTTCTGAAATTTTAATTAATTATTTAATTCAACATTATCCGAAACAGTAATTGATGACGTCAGCATGACATCATGCTGACGTCAGCAGTTAATTAAGTTAATTACTAATTACTGTTTAATTAACACTAATCAGTTAATTAGATTAACCTAATCAGGATTAATTAATTAATTAATTAATTAATTTAATTATTTTAATTATTTATTTTTATTTCTATTTTCTTAAAACTGTTTCTGGGCCGTGGGCCCCATTCGTCAGCGTCACAGGGGTTCGGGCCCCACTGGGCAGTGGCCCAGGGGCGGACACGTCCGGGGCGTGCCCCTTTCGGGACCGGACATGTCCGGTGCCCAAAGGGGACGCACGGGCGGTCGGCGGGCGCGGGCGCCGGCGAGGCCACGGCTGGCCGGAGGGCGGGGCTGGCGGCGCGGTGGCTGGAGCGGCCGCGGGCGGCAGCTGCGTTGGCTTGAGTCGTCACGGCGGCGGTCGCGCGGAGCTGAATGCAGTGGGGGGCCGAGCTGGCAGTTGGAGAGGCGCAGGGTCCCGAGCGAGAGGAAAAGCCTTAGAGGATCTCTGTGTTCTATTGCGCCCTCGCTTGTCATGTTCTGCTCTGTCGGGGATCTGCAGAGCGCGGCGAGGCTGCGGTGCCGCGGGCGCGTGCGCGAGCAGAAGGGGAGAGGCCCGAGGCCTCACCGGGATCCGTAGGGACGGGGCAGCGGGGGTCGTGGTGGTCGACGGGGACGACGGCGACGGGGAGGCAGGCCGCGGGGACAAGGCGGCGACGTAGACGAGCAGGCCGGCGAGGGAGAGCTCCGGGGTGGCGTCGTCGGCGAGGGCGAAGCGGCGCGGTCGGGCGCGTCGGGGCGAGCGGCGTCGAGGGAGCAGGCCGGCGAGGGAGAGCGGGATCCGGGCGGCGGCGTCCAACGGCGACGGCGAGGCGCGCGGACGGATCGGGGGATCGCCCCGATCCAGATCCAGCCGAGGGAGGGGGCGACCGAGCGCCAGGCGGCTGGTCGGGAAAGAGAGGACGGGCGACGTCGGTGTGGCGCGGCGTCGGCGAGCGGCGTCGGCACGGGGGCGACGGGATCGGGCCTGCCCCGATCTGGATCGGGGGGGGGGAATCGGGGGTAGGGTTAGGTTTGGCCGGGGGGGTGGCCGCTAAGTAGGCGCCGGCTGGCCGGCCTGGCGGCCCGGTGGCTTGCTGGGCCGAGGCCCAGTCGGGGGGGGGGGGTGTTGCTCTTTTTTTTTTTCTTATTCTCTTTTCTCTACTGTTAAATGCTTAGGCCCCAAATGGTTTTTGTAAAAAGTGTGACCTATTTCATAATACCAGTGCATTATTCCTTAACACCTAAAATTAGTTTGGACAAAACATAATTCCATATTTATTTCAGATTTAATAAATGGTTATTAAATATTATCTTTATCCACTGTTTGAGGTTGTTCGAGTCACTTATCCAATTCCAATGATGTTGGTTTCAATTTTAGAATAGCCTCTGGAATATTTGTTATTTATCTGACATTTTAGTTTCTATGTTGGACAACTTTTATATCCCACTTTCATTCAAATTTGAATTTGACTTAGGAGTTGAAATGCAATATGATGCTAATGATGATTATGCACTATTAATCATGATGACATGGCCTCATCAAAAGGGTGATCACTGTAGCTTAATACAGGGGGTGTTACAGTGGGCCCGCCA
Source organism: Thinopyrum elongatum (assembly GCA_011799875.1). NCBI lineage: Eukaryota > Viridiplantae > Streptophyta > Magnoliopsida > Poales > Poaceae > Thinopyrum > Thinopyrum elongatum. Next base: position 16,903,992 of record CM022300.1, on the reverse strand, counting down.
TCTCATAGACTACATAGGTGCGGCCGTTTGTGAGCGTAGACCAAGTAGTGGCGGGTGGGCAGTTTCGAATTTCGTGCCACTTCCCTTCTCCCCCCCCCCCTCTAGCCCACCGTAGCTCGCCTCATTCCCCTCTCCCCTCCAGATTCGCCGGGCTCACCACCGGATCCGCCATTGAAGCTTGCGCAGGAGGCGGAGGTTTAGCGGGGGGAGGCACCCGCTGCTCGTCGCCGGCTCAGGTACGGTCGCCGGTCACCGTCTCAAGATGCTCATCCGCTCGCTCGTACTCCCCGCCTCCGTACCTCTCTCGCCGCGCCCGTACCGAGGGAGGCCGCGTCATAGTTCTTCTCGGCACGCCCATAGCAGGGGGAGGCCGCGCCCGTAGTGCTCCCGCCGCGCTCGTAGCAGGAGAGGCCGCACCTGTAGCGCTCTCACCGCGCCCGTAGTGGGGGAGGCCGCGGTCGTAGTGCTCTCGCCGTGCTCGTAGCGGGAGAGGCCGCGCGCTGTAGTGCTCCCTCCATGCCTGCAGCGGGAGAGGACGCGCCCGTAGCGCTCTCGCCGCGCCCGCAGCGGGGGAGGCCGCACCGATAGCCTAGGTACTGTTTGCATTTTAGATTCATTAGATCCAGCGTGTTTTTCCATGTGTGATCGAAACCCTAGGTACTATTTGCATTTTAGTTGGTAGATAATACATCATCGTCATTGAATCCCTTTGATCTGTGACTGTATTATTTTCATGCACACTTGCACAACGAGTTGTTTGCAGTTGGCAGTTGCACAATAATAGTTGCACAGGGGAATGTTATGTGGTGTGTGTGTGTGTGTGTGTGCAACCTGGATATGTTTCTGTGTGCAACCTGGGCATAGGTTTGCACACCATTGACATATGTGTTTGTGCATTTTTTACTTGAAATTTGTCGAGATACCAGTTTTTGGCTGTTCCAGGTGCATTAGTTGCACACACTTTTTGGTATATGTGTGTTTCTATGGATTTTGTACTTTGCCATTAGCCCAATCCCCAGTTGGCAGTTCCAGGTGCAATAGTTGCGCACATTTTTGGGATCTCTGTTCTGTGGTTTTTATACTTGCCATTGGACCAGTTCCAGTTGGAAGATCTAGGCTCAATAGTTGCACACAGCTAGGATCTGTGTTCTCTGCATTTTCTACTTGGCATTACCCATATCCCAGTTAGCAGATCCAGGGCCCAGTTGGCATTTTCATGGTTAAATAACTGCACAGTATTTCAAATGTCCAAGTTGGGGGTCCTGGTTTTTTATGCATTGTTTATCGAGTTTTGTCAGCGTACAACTACAATGTTTTTTTAGCGTGTAATTAGAATGATTTTTTGGAACCTGTTTTTTTTGCAGTGACAATGGTTGAAGACGGAGATGCCGGTGGAAGTGGAGAAGAGGTTTTTTCATCCCAAAGGGAGCAAACATGATCGAAATATGTGATGTTTTTCTCATTATTTCCCTTTGTTTTTGATTTTTTGGTTTGTTCTTTCGACCCATGCAGAGGATTGTATCACAGGATAAACGGCGAAACAGGAAAAGGGCTGCTGAGCAGGGTGTTCGCAGTCGCGTTGTTCCCGATGATGGTGAGGAAGTAGGGGTAAGTTTTTAGCGCATCCTCCAACATTCTTCTTTTCTCTATTTTTGAAGGCAATGTACAATTTTGAGTATATGTAAAAGAAATTCAAGCTTTTTTTTGTTTTCTTTTTTTCATGAATTTTTATATGAGGCATCATTTTTTTGTAGGTGAAGGATGATACTGAATCCTGTGTTGCAAAGCGAGCAAGACGGAAAGGAAAAGCCAAATCCTCTGATGAGGCGGCACAACGTCTGTAGAAGCTGCTGAGGTACCTATTGTACATTTTTTTTACAGTTGTACAGTATGTTGGTACCAGTTGGCACCTCTGTTGTTTAGTGTTGCACATGAAAAGTATACACATGGCAGTTTGTTCTTTTATGTGTGCATAAATGTTTTAAGATTTTTGAATCCCCTTACTCACCCAAACATGTATACAATTGACAGTTTTTTATAATTGCACATTGTGTACATATCAATTGCACAAATAAGGGATAATAGTTGCACAACAATCAAATTATGGTTGCCATACATTTTCTTTTTCCCCTTTTCTTTTGTATCAGGTGAGTGAAGTTGGAGTTGAAGGAAATGAAGGAAAGGTTCCTCAGCGACGTTCACAAGCTGGAAGGATTAGGGCCTCACCAGGGAGGTTTGTGAAGGTGAATGCGGAACTGGCACCTGTCCAAAGGTCTTTCCTGTATGAGAAGATGTTAGGAGGCTTGGTAAACTTAGCTGACACACTGCCTTCTGGCTTGACCAAGTTCCTAGTCCAGTGATACGACCCAGGCAGTTCAGCATTGGTATTTCCAGGCAGGGGCACTATTTCAGTAGATGCTGCTAGTGTGCACAGGAATTTTGGTTTACCCAACAGAGGGCCGCGTCTGAAATACACTGTTGAAAAGGAGGATGTGAAGATATTCAATGACATGTTCAACCACACCGGGCCACCCAAACACCCCATGGTCATCGAATTCAGCAAGACGATGAAAGCTATGAAGAGAACAACTGATAACAAGTTCCTCACTGGCTGGCTTGCACTTGCTTTCAGCACCTTTTTAGCTCCTACCACAAGTCTTTCCCTGAGCCCACGTTGCTACGGTGCTGTCCTAGAACCTGATGTGCTGTTGAAGAGCAATGTGTGCTTATTTGTTGCTGAGCACATAAATGAAGTATTCCGCAACATGGGTGAGGACAAGCAAACAGTCTGTTGCAGTCTGTATCATTTGATGGTGAGTTGTAATTAAATTTTTTCTCTATTAGACGTATTTTTTCTACAGGTTGTGCTTTATCACCAATGTGCTCACATGCTGTTTTTTCCTTTTGTTTGTCTCTTGGGATGGTGTGCGAACAGATTCTTTACATTGATGCGCTTGATGTTGATGTGCGAGTAAGCCATTGTGATGTTCGTGCCAATGCCTACGATAAGAATCTAATCAGCAAGATTATAAAAAAGAATTTGATTTTGCCTGACGTCTTTGGCAAACTTCAAGTGAGTTGGACATTCTGTTCAAAGTCAAATGATACCTTCTTGCATTTTTGTGTCATTTTTTGCATAATATGATATGTTTAGGTTTTCTGTATACAAATTACTGTTCTGTAATTGCACATTTTTTTCACATTTTGTGGGTAGTTGCACAAGTCCATCTTGATAGTTGGCACACATACTTATGACAGTTGCACACATGCTTGTTTCATAATCCTTATCTGTAACACTTTCATTCTCTTTTTGGGACTTCACATAGTCCTAGCAATTTTTGACAGTTTTTTTGCTACTAGGCATATGGTATTTGCTCACATGTGCTCTTTTTTCTTTTATAGGCGCACATAATAACTGGTTTTTAAGTCTATTTTCTTGTTGCTACCGCATGAAGTTTTGTTGCTAAATGAATTTCTTTTGTGCATCAGCTCAAAGAGCAGTTTAGAAGCACAGAGGATTCACCACTTTTCGGAGGATTATTGCAGGCAGAAGCGTTTGTGGCATCAAAGGTTCCATTGAGCTACAATCTGCATGTGAGTTATCCTTTTGCTCACCCATGTTTTCTAGCTCAAAAATCATGTTTTGAATTTTTAACGCCTTAGTTGTACTAATCACCCTTTTTCTTACTTTGCACCCAACGTATGCATCAGTTGCACAGAGTTATTATGTCAGTTGCAACATAACCTTTTTTACTTGCACCAAACTTACACTTCAGTTGCACCAGTCACCCTTTTTTTACTTGAATCAAACTTATGTTTTCAGTTGCACAGAGTTCAAAACTCAGTTGCAAACTAGCTTTTTTTTACTTGCAGCAAACTTACGCTTTTTCAGTTGCACCAAGCACCTTTTTTTCTTAGTTGAACCAAACCTATGGTTCAGTTGCACACATTTATTATCTCAGTTGCACACTACTTTTTTATACTTGCACCAAAGTTAGGTTTGCAGTTGCACCTACCATCTTTCTCACCAGCACCAAACTTATGCTTCAGTTGGACCAAAACTCTTTTTCTCCATTTTTCCTTTCTTAATTTTAGTTCTTGTTTTTTACTGTTTTGTAGAAAAAGTTCAAGCTAGCAAGCATGGTCCATGATCTATGCAAAGGAATATCTGAGAATCTTGGCAACTTCATCGAAGGATTTGCAAAGCTTGATGAAGAGGAACCAGAATTGTCTCCTCTCAAGGGGCCGTCAAGTGGTCGAACAAAGGCTGGAAGCTCGCACACTGGGCGACCGAAGCGTCATTCTGCTGCCAAGCAAACAGAAGAGGTGGAGGAAAGTGAAGAAGATGAATTTGAGGAGAAAAGTGAGTCAAAGGAAGAAGATGTTGACCTGGGAGTTGGCAATGATTATGAAGAAAGTGATGAGTCCAAAGAACAAAATGAGGATGAAGAGGGCAGGAATGATGAAGAAGGTGATGACGACAATGACAACGACGATGATGATGACAGCGAGGATGATGATGACAACAATGAAAACAAAGGAGAAACCGGGAATGATGATGAGGAAGAGGAAGAGGAGGGGGATGGAACAGACAAGGGGCAGGTGAGGATGTTGACAAGGTTGATGAAGCTGAACAAGGAAAGGATGGGGACAGTGATGATGACAGCAAGGAGACACAGGATGATGATATGGGGGCTTTGATGGAGGCAGTGACAGCGGGAAGGATGATGACGATGATGATGGCATGGGTGGCGGTGACAGCAGTACAAAGAGGGCCTACGGTGCTGGAGATGGAGGAAACAGCAGCAGCAGCTCAATTAAGGATAGTGTAACTCTATAGTTTTTCATCAAAAAGGGCATTCATCGCAAAGGTGAAGATCCCAAATCAGTTGGAACCAAAGCAGCTATGCCAGAGGAAAGTTTCTCACTTTTTGACTTCTGTAGATCAGAGCCACCAATCCCCGACAGTTTTGAAATTCCTTTGCTTGAAACTCATGCAATCATTGACATGAAAGAGAAGGATACTACCTTTGAAGAAATAATCAAGGGCAGGCTACAAAGCACTAAGGAAGAAATGAAAGAGGCAGGAAATGGTTTGGACTAGATTGGCTCAAAAACAATGGTTGACAAGATAATGAAGAAAGGTGCTTTATTTGGAGATGGTTCATTGTCAGGCTGTAGCAAGTGGATGGCAGCATCCCCACCGCGCCCACCCCCGGTCCCAAAGCGCAAGAATCTTGTGACACTTAGCAAGGACTTGGTGTTGGGTCAACCAAAAGATAAGATTCCTAGTATGGCAGAGAAAAATTCGAAGAATGGAAGTAAATCAAAAGGGAAGGAGGTGCCAACTACACAGCCCAAGAAGGCAAGTGTTGTTCTACAGGAGCCAACCACTGAGAATCTAAATGCTAAGCTCCCCTCTACAACGCGCAAACTCGCTGATAAAAAATGCAACAAAACAGTGTCTTTTGCCAAGGACACAAAGTTTGCAGAAATGGGAACAAAGGTGCCAAGCCATGTTGTTAAGATTGCATCAAACAGTCAAAAGGAGTCTGTCAGTATGCCGTGTAGCAAGTCAACAACCCCAACAGCTTCGGTGGCAACTCCAGCTTCAAGTGAGCCAATTGTTGGTCCAACTATGCCAACTGCAACATCCACTGTGCAGGGTACATCAGCGATTAAGGAAAGTGCAGCAATCATGATGTTGCTTGAACTATGTCGGTATTTTCCCAAAGAGGAAGGGATGATGCAGCACAGCTACGGTAGGTATTTCCCTCAGTTATGAAACCAAGGTATCAATCCAGAAGGAGAACCAAGCAACACTATGTAAACGGTACCTGCACACAAAGAACAAATACTTGCAACCCGACGCGTAAGAGGGGTTGTCAATCCCTCCACGGTAAAAAGATAGATAAATTTGTGGTAGATTGGATAAATAGATCTCGCAATAAAACAAAATAAAATAAAGAAAGAAAAAGTGCAGCAAGGTATTTTTGGGTTTTTGCAATAATAGATCTGAAAATAAAAGTGGCATATAATAGATCGGAAAGCAAATGTGAAGAAGAATAGACCCGGGGGCCGTACATTTCACTAGTGGCTTCTCTCGAGAAAAATAGCATATAGTGGGTAAACAAATTACTGTTGGGCAATTGATAGAACTTCAAATAATTATGACGATACCCAGGCAATGATCATTACATAGGCATCACGTCCAAGATTAGTATACCGACTCCTGCCTGCATCTACTACTATTACTCCACACATCGACCGCTATCCAACATGCATCTAGTGTATTAAGTTCATGGAGAAACGGACTAATGTAATAAGAACGATGACATGATGTAGACAAGATCCATTCATGTAGGAATAGACCTCATCTTGTTATCCTTAATGGCAACGATCAATACATGTCTTGCTGCCCCTTCTGTCACTGGGAAAGAACACCGCACGACCGAACCCATCACAAAGCACCTCTTCCCATGGCAAGAAAAATCGATCTAGTCGGCCTAACTAAACCAAAGATTCGAAGAAGAAATACAAGGCTACAAGTAATCATGCATGTAAGAGATCAAAAGAAGACTCAAATAACTTTCATGGATAAAATAGATCTGATCATAAACTCAAAGTTCATCGGATCACAACAAACACACCGCAAAAAGAGTTACATCAAATAGATCTCCAAGAGACCATTGTATTGAGAATCAAAAGAGAGAGAGGAAGACATCTAGCTACAAACTACGGATCTGTAGGTCTACAATGAACTACTCATGCATCATCGGAGAGGCACCAATGAGGATGATGAACCCCTCTGTGATGGTGTTTATATTGGATCTGGTGGTTCTGGAACTTGCGGCGGCTGGAATTGTGTTTCGTCGACTCCCCTAGGGTTTTTGGATTTTCGGGGTATTTATAGAGCAAAGAGGCGGTGTGGGACGTGGACAAGGTGGGCACAACCCACCAGGGTGCGCCTGGGCCCCCAGGCGCGCCCAGGTGGGTTGTGCTCCCCTCGAAGCCCCCCTCTGGTACTTCTTTGGCCCAATAGGTGTCTTCTGGTCCAGAAAAAATCTCCAAAAAGTTTCGCTACGTTTGGACTCCGTTTGGTATTGATTTTCAGCAAAGTAAAAAAACAAGCAAAAAAAAGCAACTGGCACTGGGTACTATGTCAATAGGTTAGTCCCAAAAACTGATACAAAGTTGCTATAAAATGATTGTAAAACATCCAAGAATGATAATATAACGCCATGGAACAAGTAAAAATTATAGATACGTTGGAGACGTATCAGCATCCCCAAGCTTAATTCCTACTCGCCCTCGAGTAGGTAAATGATAAAAACAAATTTTTTGATGTGGAATGCTGCCTAACATGTTCATCACATATTCTTTTCTTTTGTAGCATGGACATTTGGACTTTTATATGGTTCAAAGCAATAGTCTAGTTTTGACATGAAAATTTCAATACTCAAGCATATCAACAAGCAACCATGTCTTTCAAAATATCAACACTAAAGCAAGTTATCCGTAGCCCATTATGCTCAATCATTGATCCATTCATGAAACACACTCGCATATTAGCTACACCCAATGCTCACGTACGATCATAGTGCCCCTTAGTTGGTGCTTTGTAAGAGAAGATGGAGACTCAAATAAAAATAAAAATTGCATAAAGTAAATAGAATGGCCCTTCGCAGAAGGAATTAGTGATTTGTAGAGGTGCCAGAGCTCAAAGCGAAAAAAAGTAGAGATAAAACATTTTGGGTGGCATGATTTTCCTGTCAACGAAAATGATCGAGCAGTTCCCAATACTTTCCATGCTAGATATATCATAGGTGGTTCCCAAACAGAAAATAAAGTTTATTCCTTTTTCCACCATACTTTCACATTCCACAGCTAGCCGTATCCACAGGTGTTGTCCATACCAACACTTTCCAAGGAATTTATTATTTGACAACATAAAGTAAATTCATTTTTCATTTCGGGACTGGGCATCCCTAATACCTTTGTCGTACTCTCATGCAATGACAAGTGAATAAACACTCATCTTGAGAATAACACATCTATCATGGAAAAATATCAGCCACCCCCTACCATTTCATGAGCGGTACGAGCACACAAAAAGGAAATTTATTTTGAAAATTAGAGATGGCACATACAAATTTGCTTAGAACGGCATAGAAATACTGCATATAGGTAGGTATAGTGGACTTATATGGCAAAACTGGGTTTAAGGATTTTGGATGCACAAGTAGTATTCCTACTTAGTACAAGTGAATGCTAGCAAAAAGATTGAGAAGCATCCAACCAAGAAACGAAAAATCTCATAAGCGAGCATTAAGCATAACTAACACCGAATAATGCACCACAAGTAGGATGTAATTTCATTGCATAACTATTGACTTTCGTGCTTGCATAGGGAATCACAAAGCTTAACACCAATATTCTTACTAAAGCACAACTACTCATCAACATGACTCACATATCACTATCATCATATCACAAAACTATTACAAAGAATCAAGTTTAATTTGTCCAATGATCTTCATGAAAGTTTTTATTATATCCCTCTTGAATATCTATGACTTTGGGACTAGTTTCATATGTTGCTTTTGATAGCTCAAACAAATCTAAGTGAAGAACATGAGCAAAAAAAAATCTCAAAATAATATAAGTGAAGCATGAGAGAATTCCTTCAAAAATTACTAACTTTCAAATAAATCTAAGTGAAGCATGAGGGCATTTCTTCAAAAGTATTAAAGCACACCGTGCTCAAAAAGATATAAGTGAAGCACTAGAGCAATTCCATAGCTCAAAGAATTTAAGTGAAGCACATAGAGCAATTCTAACAAATCATAGCATAATTTTGGCTCTCTCAAATAAGTGTGTTCAGCAAGGATACTTGAAACTAAACAAAAAGCAAAACAAGCAAAGACTTATATAATACAAGACGCCCCAGGCAAAACTCATGATATGTGACGAATAAAAATATAGCTCCAAGTAAAATACCGATGGTCGTTAGAAGAAAGAGGGGATGCCACTCGGGGCATCCCCAAGCTTAGTTGCTTGTTTATCCTTGAATATTACCTTGGGGTACCATGGACATCCCCAAGCTTAGGCTCTTCTTACTCCTTATTCCTTCATCCATCGTGATCTCACCCAAAACTTGAAAACTTCAATCACACAAAACTTAACAAAACCTTCGTGAGATCCGTTAGTATAAGAAAACCAATCTTTACTTTAAGTATTGTAGAAAACCCATTCAAATTTTGTTATTGCATTATATGTACTGTATTCTAACTTTGCCATGGCTTATACCCCCCCCCCCCTCCCCTATCCAAACATTAGAATCATCAAAATAAGCACACAATGCAAAGAAAACAGAGTCTGTCAAAAACAAAACAGTCTGTAAAGATGCGAATTGTTCTCATACTTCTGTAACTCCAACAATTCTGAATCATTAGGAAACAAAGGCAATTTTTATATAAATCTTGTGTAAAAATTCATAATTTTTCATTGCTTCTGTAAATCTAGACAATTATTTTACTGGATGCAAAAGTTTCTATTTTTCAACAGGATCAAATCAACTATCACCAAAGCTATCCCAAAGGCTTTACTTGGCACAAACACTAATTAAAACATAAAAGACGCAACCATAACAGAGGCATAATTGTGCAAACACTCAAGAACATAAAGAAAAAGGCAAAAATAAATTTTATTCATTGGGTTGCCTTCCAACAAGCGCTATCGTTTTACGCCCCTAGCTAGGCATAAAGCATAGATCTAAGTTTTGTCATCTTTCTTCTTATTATCCGTAGATGTGTTTTTATCAGGAGGTTTTGCAAAAATGACTTGAAACACATTATCCATAGAAATTTTAGCATTATCAAGTTGCCCATCTTCGTATCCCCTTTGATTTCCAGCAACAATCCAAGAATATCGTTGATTAACATCATTTAAAACTTGTTGGATTATATCTAAAGCGGGGATTTCCTTTTTAAGACTCTCATCAATAATTTGATTATTACCAAGCAAATGTCTCAACATGTAATCACTATTGTAAAGGATCTCATCTATTACTGGTTTTTCACGGCTCATACCATAAAAATCAAAGATTTCCCTAGCTTCCCGTATTATGTAATCAAATTCATTCATAAGAACTTGGGTAGCTATCTTTTTAGCTTTAGGATCTTTCATGGATGGTAGCTCATAAAACAATCTTTGCAAGGTAGGATGGGTATGGATAAATCTGTTTTCAAGTTTCAGAACTAGTGCTGATATAGCTTCCGCATAAGATTTAGTTCTTTTAAGTATAGGAGCATCATCAAGAGTCAAATTCCCAACACAATTGAAAAATCCTTGGATATGTTCTTTTCCCATAACGTTCCCTTGCCCCAAAACAAAAGTTTTGGCATCCAGATAGCCAGATCGTCCAATTTTAGGAGTCAGGCCATCATCTATTTCTACCATACCAAAGTCACTCATGATGACAAGTTCAAGCAAATAAGAGATCTGACGAGAAAACGTCGAACGAAAAAGAGGCCGAATAAAACGGCAAATTTTGTGAAGTGGGGGAGATGAAAATGAGAGGCAAATGGCAAATAATGTAAATTGCAAGGAGATGATATTTGCGATTAGGAACCTGATAGATGTTGATGATGTCTCCCCGGCAACGGCGCCAGAAATTCCTTTTGATGTCGCTTGAACTACGTCGGTATTTCCCCAAAGAGGAAGGGATGATGCAGCACAGCTACGGTAGGTATTTCCCTTAGTTATGAAACCAAGGTATCAATCCAGTAGGAGAACCAAGCAACACTATGTAAACGGTACTTGCACACAAAGAACAAATACTTGCAACCCGACGCGTAAGAGGGTTGTCAATCCCTCCACGGTAAAAAGATAGATAAATTTATGGTAGATTGGATAAATAGATCTCGCAATAAAACAAAATAAAATAAAGAAAGAAAAAGTGCAGCAAGGTATTTTTGGGTTTTTGGAATAATAGATCTGGAAATAAAAGTGGCAAATAATAGATCAGAAAGCAAATATGAAGAAGAATAGACCCGGGGGCCGTAGATTTCACTAGTGGCTTCTCTCGAGAAAAATAGCATACGGTGGGTAAACAAATTACTGTTGGGCAATTGATAGAACTTCAAATAATTATGACGATATCCAGGCAATGATCATTATATAGGCATCACGTCCAAGATTAGTAGACCGACTCCTGCCTGCATCTACTACTATTACTCCATCCATCGACCGCTATCCAGCATGCATCTAGTGTATTAAGTTCATGGAGAAACGGAGTAATGCAATAAGAACTATGACATGATGTAGACAAGATCTATTCATGTAGGAATAGACCCCATCTTGTTATCCTTAATGGCAACTATCAATACGTGTCTTGCTGCCCCTTCTATCACTGGGAAAGAACACCGCACGACCGAACCCATCACAAAGCACCTCTTCTCATGGCAAGAAAAATCAATCTAGTTGGCCTAACTAAACCAAAGATTCAAAGAAGAAATATGAGGCTATAAGTAATCATGCATATAAGAGATCAAAAGAAGACTCATATAACTTTCATGGATAAAATAGATTTGATCATAAACTCAAAGTTCATCGGATCCCAAAAAACACACCGCAAAAAGAGTTACATCAAATAGATTTCCAAGAGACCATTGTATTGAGAATCAAAAGAGAGAGAGGAAGCCATCTAGCTACTAACTATGGACCCGTAGGTCTACAATGAACTACTCACGCATCATCGGAGAGGCACCAATGAGGATGATGAACCCCTCCGTGATGGTGTTTAGATTGGATCTGGTGGTTCTGGAACTTGCGGCGGCTGGAATTATGTTTCATCGACTCCCCTAGGGTTTTTGGATTTTTAGGGTATTTATAGAGCAAAGAGGCGGTGCGGGAGGCGGCCGAGGTGGGCATAACCCACCAGGGCGCCCAGGTGGGTTGTGCTCCCCTCGGAGCCCCCCTCTGGTACTTCTTTGGCCCAACAGGCGTCTTCTGGTCCAGAAAAAATCTCCAAAAAGTTTCGCTGCGTTTGGACTCCGTTTGTTGTTGATTTTCTGCGAAGTAGAAAAAACAAGCAAAAAAAGCAACTGGCACTGGACACTATGTCAATAGGTTAGTCCCAAAAAATGATATAAAGTTGTTATAAAATGATTGTAAAACATCCAAGAATGATAATATAACAGCATGGAACAAGCAAAAGTTATAGATACGTTGGAGACGTATCAAACCACTGTTCCAACAACAAGAGGAAGTGAGTCATCTGAAGTTTTATCTGTCCTACCCCTCTCAGTCAACATGGAACCCCCAACTGCCAGTGTGCCAATCCCAAAAACTATCTTGCCAACCCAATCAGTCACTGTGCCAACCCCATCAGTCAGTGTGCCAACTCCAACTCCAACCCAATCAGTCAACATGGAACCCCTAGCTGTCAGTAATGTTGTGTAGGCTCAGCAACCACATTTACCTATTTTTCGTGTTGTTGATCAACAACACACCCTTACACAAGAGCAAGTGTACAATATTGTTTCCAAGTGTATACCGCGAAGACCGCCGCCAAGCATAATTGCACGAACCAAGTCAGCGGGTGATGCACCCAAGGATCTCCAAGGAGAGAACAACAGTGTGCATCCCATTCGTAGAGCATCGTCAGCAAGATCATATCACGGCGATGGGTTCTGCGACGCTCCACCATTTGATTTGGGTTTCAATTTTGATGATGACTCCCTAGTTGCCACAGTTGACGAGCTTAACCAATCACAAGTGACACCACAAGAGGCAGGGTTATCTAAAAGCAGCGAGCAAGATGATTGGGATTCGGTAACTGTGAGAGAGGTTTATGCTGCTGCAGATATGGTTGTCAGTGGGAAGGCACCAATTCAGACCTCCCCTTCGGTTTCTCCAGATGAGTTTCACACCCCAGATGTGACAGCTGCTCTAGGGGGTGCAAGTGGGTCCGACAGTACCACATCTAGCCCACCAGTTCAAAAATGCAGCAGGAGGATAATCAAGCCAGCTGTTGTCCAGAGGTCTCCCTACATCGACTACAATAAAACAAGGGCGTTCACTTGTAGTGAACAAGTCAACAAGCTTTATGCGTCAGTCCTCTACTATGTAAGGAATATAAACGAGGTAAACTACTACATTGTGATGATGTTGTACAGTGAAATGTAGTTTTTTAGTTGCTCAATCAGTCTTTACAGTTGCAGTTTCATGTATTTAGTAATTGCACAACAACTTGATTCAGTTGAACATCTTTAATAGTAGCACAACAATAGTAATTCAGATTTTTTTTCGTTGGAACAATTAGTAACTGTACTTGCAGTTTCATGTAACATTACTTGCACAACAAGAGTAATACAGTTGCACATCAGGCCTGCACACCTTAACAGTAGTTAATCATTGTTCATTCACTTTTTATGCGTTTAAGGCAACCATTTAATCATGTTGTTCTTTTCTTTGCCCTCGTTTTTTTTTTGAACAGCCCTGACATCATTGACTATGATGGGTATTTTGTGATCCTAAAGGAAGTAGCTGATTCAATGAAGCCTACCAAATGGCTATCAAACACTGTTATCGAAGCTGCACTTATCCAAATAAAAAAAACCCTACCTAGTGACTCGAAGAAGATCATCATGCCATTGAGGGTTGCCGTAAGTTGAATGAGAACTTTTGTTCTAGTGTCACACAACTTTCTTTTTTCCTTCTTTTATAGTCTGTTTTTGAGACCCATCTTTTCCAATGCAGGCACGGTTGCAGCAAGGAATATACAACATTGCCGAGATACATTCTAAATTTGAGAAGACTAAACGCCTAGACGTCAAGATATGGTCAGTTTTTCTGGCCCCACGATCTTTTTGTTTTTCATTTTTGTTGTTGCATAATTCTTGTTTTTCACTGGGCAGTTCTCTCACAACTCATAATTATTTTTGTTTTGCCCTTTTTTTCATGTTGTCCATATGTGCAGGTGATGCTCTCTGTGCTCGAGTTTGCTGATCCCAATGATCCAGAAGGAGGCGTGCACTACTGGGTGTTTAACATCAACTTAAGGGATCAATGTTTCGAGGTGCTAGATTCTGGGAGGAAGCTCGACAAGCCTGACTTAATGGACTGTGCTTCAACTATAGCGGGGGCAGTGAGGTGTTTATGGAAGCAGCATTACCCAAATCATAGTATCAGTCACTATGAGGTCATTGACATTGATGTACCCAAACAAATCGGGAAGTAAGTCATGCACACACGCCATTTTTTATTTTGGCTTTGTACCATGTTTGTCTTTTCATTTTTTTTATAGTTGGCTTCTGATCAAGAGAAAATTCCACTGGGGGGGGGGGGTACATGATCCTCAGATTTTGTTTTTTGCACCAAGCATACCACCTAGTTGCACAAAGTCTTCATACAGTTGCACAGAGGACAGTGGGTAGTTTCACATTGAGGCAAGTTGCACGATGCAAGAACATATAGTGTATAATGTATATTTGTCCACCTTTTTTCTTCTTGGATTTTGAAACAACAGCAGCTCAGGGGGAAAGTTTTCATGGTGCAGAACATGATTTGCATAAGCAAGGCTACTAGTTGCAATTTTTTTATTTGTTAGTATGTTTTCAGTTGCATGAGCATGGCCCCAACTCATGTCGAATAACAATGTGTTTTTCCTTTTTTTGCGCAACAATGAATGTGGTGTGTTCATGGTGTTCAATACTAGCACCTGGAATGAGAGACAATTGCCGAATTATGAGCCAAAAGAGTGCCTAAGCATGAGAAGGATAATGACCCACAAGATGGTTGACGGTGTTCACAACAAAGCCCCGTGGAAGGATATTCTATGGTACAAAGAGTAAGTTTTGTTTTTGCTCTTTTTCTTCCCTGCCAACTGTGTACATGATAGTTGCACAATGATACCTAATGAGTTGCACACCTAATACCAGTTCAGTTGCACAATTTAACCTGAGCTTTTTTTGCCTAGGTTGCACATTTTTTTGAGTATTGTAGCTGTTTTAATCCTAAGAGTGGTAGAATTTTAGTCCTTTTTCTTTTCTTTTTACATGGAATAGTACTTGGAGATGTTACAATTGCACATATAGGGGAAACACTTGCACATTGGTCCTAATTAACTTGCACAGTTCTCTTGCTTCTGGTAAACCATCAAAAAGTCAATCACCAAAGGACAACAAACATAGTAACATTCTTTACCAAGCAAAACGCATAAATGTGCAAATTTGCCAACAGAGGCATAAATAGATAGTCTCACACATAGCCAACTGATAGTCTGCCAATTTTTTTAACGTGAATACAAATGGGTGCCAACTGTAAGCTTAAATAACACAAAGAAGAAGTTTCCAAAGCAGTTTTCTGTTGCTGGATCTTCATAGCTCCATCCACGCCCTAATAGTGCAACCAAGAATTTTTTTTCCAGTTTCCCCCATTTCTCTATTGCTTCTATCTCACCAAGTTGTCACGCCAACTTCGTAGAGCAGCTAGCGGCATTGTGCTTATCTGAGTTGCAGTAGTTGCACTTGTTTTTCTTTTTCGGGTGCAGCTCAAGAGCAGAATGATAGCATCTACTCCTTGCCCTCCCTTTTGTAGTTAACTTTGGCAAATCCCTAGGAGTTGCATCGTCATTGTTGTTGCTCGTAGGCGACATCTGCTCAGTGCAGTTAGGATGGCCTTGTGTTGTGTTACCCATAGGAAGAGGTGCTGAAGCATTACTCACATGTGGCCCAGCATGACCCATGGGAGGAGGCGGTTCAGCACCACCCATGGGAGGAGGCGCTGGACCATGAGCAGCATGACCCATAGGAGCACATGGTGGACCACGACTACCATGGCCCTTGGGAGAGGTGATGGACCACAACCACCACGGCCCATTGGAGGAGGTGCTCCACCGAAACCACCACGGCCCATCGGAGGAGCTGGTCCACCATGGCCCATGGGAGTAGGCGGTGGAGCACGACCAGTAGGGGCAGGTGCTGCAGTAGGCCCTGTAGATGTAGGCGACACGGGAGGATCTTGGTTGTTATCACCAGCGGACGGACCTGCCTCTCTTGCAGCCCTTTTTTTCCTTCTAGACTTGTTTAGTTGCACAATCTCTGTCTGCACCGCACGTATGTGCTTATCAACAATGCCTTTTGCTGCATCAGAACCACTAGCAAACTTCGCTAGTTTCTGGAAATCTACAGTCATGTTCGCATGCCTAATTTCCTTTAGAGATTGAGGAAGCATTACATCAGGCTGCTGGCTAGTGGCACTCGGCACACTTGGGATAGTAATTAGCGTCCAACGCTGCAACATGTACTGCTCCGGGATGACATCAAGCCCAATTTGTGTGAACAGTTTGAGTATGTGGCAACAAAGATGCCATCCCTCTCCATTTTGCAACACTGGCATGAATAGTGCCCCTCGGGTATTTTTGCCATCACTAAGTAGTTCCTGGAACCATACTTCACAACCCAATCTATATTTGGTCTCAGCTCAAACATTTCCACACCAATTTGGAATGCATTGTAGCGTCCAATCATCTCAAACTCATCACGGAACTTGCAGTAAAGATCTCTAGTGTATGTCTTGTATGCCTGCTTCTCTATTGGGAACGGTGACCAAATGTCAACATCCAGATGTTCTGTCCTGTAGTCATTGCACCCTTCCTTGATGAGGATGTGCGTTTGTATTTTCTCATACTGCTTCACAAAGTTCAGAATTGACTTGTGAGGGTTCACATACCGCTTCAAGACTGCATTGAACCCCTCACTTCGTTGTGTAGACTGCAAGAAGGGGGAAAATCTATGCTTGAAGTAACATGGCACCCAAGTGTTCCTATATTCGTAAAGCTTCTCAAAATGTGTGTGTGTAATTGCCTCATATTTCATCATCAACGCAGCCCAATTCTGTTCAAACTCATCTGGTGTGAAACTGAAATCAACGCAAAGGTTGAAATCTTCAAACAATCCCGGGTTCCGGCCTAGCAACCATCCAACTTTCTCTTAAGATTTTTTCATGATGTGCCACCGACAACATCGGTGCACACTTGTCGGAAATATGTTCTTTATGGACTCTTTCATTGCCACATCCTGATCAGTAATGATCTTATCCGGTGCCCTTCCATTCATAGCCTCTAGAAAAGCTCCAAAAACCCAATCAAAGATGGTCTTCATTTCTTGCCTCACAAATGCGCACCCCAACATGAAAGATTGCCCATGATGGTTGATCCCAATGAATGGAGCAAAAGGCATGTTGTACATATTAGTAATGTAGGTTGTGTCAAAGGAGACACAATCATGATATGCCTCTGTATAAGCTTTCCTTGCCAAGCCATCCACCCAAAAAATGTTTTCTGCCCTCCCTTCAAGATCATATTTTATCTTATAGAAAAAATATGGATCATCTTTTTGCAAGTCTTTAAAATGTGCAATTGTCTCAATAATGTCTCCCTCTTTTGTTGAGTCCTTGCGGAAGCCAGCACACAGGTTTGTTATTGCTTTAGGTCCATATGGTACATTTAGCTCCGAGCCACAAAACTCTGACATGATATGCATCATACGGCCTGCAGAAACAAAGTTAAGTGATGGAATTTGTTAGATAGTTGCACACTTCACACATAACAGTTGCAGACTAAAGAACAATAGTTGCACAAGAATCATCATGTGGTTAACATAGATTTTTTTCCCTTTTCCTTTTTTTGCTCGTTTCTTTTTTTCCTTTTTCTTCTCTGATGTGAAACAATTCACTTTATTATCTATTAATCAGCTGCAAAGATATGTACATTAGTTTGCGCAGACCAACAGTCTTTGCTTTTTGCATTTGATAGGTGCACAAGTTGCAGAACCAACATTTTATCGAGTTTGTTAGTTAATTTGCACTATGTACACATAACAGTTGCAGATTAAGTAACAATAGTTGCACAACTATCAACATGTGGTTGCCATAGAAATTCTTTTTCATTGTTTACCCCCTTTTTATTCCATGATGCAAAACAATTTAGTTATTTTATCTATCATCAGTTGTAGAGATATGAACACTAGTTGCAGAAAAGAAGGGTTACTTGCATTGACAAGGAGCACTAGTTTGCACAACGAATATTATGGAGTTGCCATCAAAACTATGACCATTTTGTAAATCTATATCTTATTCAATCAACAAGTAGTTCCAACTTTTTGTTTTGTTGTGGGAGTAATTTTTTCACAAATACTCAAACCTGGTTGCACAACATAGTGGATGTACTTGCACAACCCCCCTGCTGCTAGTTGCACACTTAACAGAGCAGAATTAAACAATATAGTTTAGTCCACGGGAGGTGAATGAGAACACACCTGAAGTCAGGTTGCAGTTGTGTAGTATCTCTAGGAACCTCTTTTCCTCCGGTGATATACCCTGGTGAGATTGCAAGTATTTGGATAGCGAAGGCTTGGCGACCAAAGGATGATTATGATCACGGACAAAGTGGGTTACTTCCCACCGCCCATTCTTCAATTTAACCAGCATTTTTGCCTTACATTGTGTTTGCTTTATCCTTTCTCTCTTGCGCTTCTTCTTCTTCTTTTGTCCACTCTCTTCTCCATCGAATATTGGCACTTCTTCCATTTCATCTTCTTCACCCAAAGGTTTGGGGTCTGGTATAGGATCTAGCACAGGTGGCAACTCAGCTCCTACATCATCCTCTTTTGGCTTTCTAAACTTGTTACATGCAAATTGTTGTTTCTCCAATATGTTGGTATAAGCATTCCTCCTTGAAGTGTTCATCTTAATAGAGAAACCCATATTTAGGGCATAATCATTGTAATGATCCTTAGCACCTTCCAGACTATCATATCTCATCCCAACAAACGGCTCCATTGGCTGAGAACCAGCCTCATCTTCCTCCACAGCATTTCGATCACCGCCAACTGCCCTTGCCCTTAGTTCTGTTTCAGTAGGTCCTGCCACTGTGGTATTTGTTTCCTCAAGTGTATGGCTTTCTGATTGCATATTAACATCAACATCATCCATCAAACCATGTTCTTGATTTGGCTGTGTGAAAATCCCTGGTTGTACAAACTCAACATCATCATTAAGCAACTCATTGAGACCGGGAGGCAACGCATTGAGGTCTATCATCCTTGAAAGATGGTCCAACCTGCATTTTTTCAATAAAGGAATGTGAAACAAAGTCATCAACAAGCTGTATTGGCGCATAGTTGCGAGCCAAATGAAGCATGAATTTAACTTTGTTACACTCATTTTTCTGTTTTGGAAACCACAAGTAGTCAGTTTTTACATAGAGGAACAAGAAATTTGCACATTGTTATGTTTCTCCAACTATCAAGCTTGCACATTTCTAGCAATAACTAGCATCTATAGTTAGGTGTTTATATTCATAAAAATTAGAAGGTAAAGCTGACTGCTCATTCAGTTTTTTTCTCCAAATACAACTTTTGATAGTAGTTGCAGAAAGGCAGCATACCATTTGCACAAAAGTGTCACACAAATTGCACAAAATTTTGATTCAAGTTGGACAAATTGTGAGCATACCAGTCACACAAACACAATTTTCACAAAAGTTTCATACAAGCTGGATAAAAATGTAGCATACCAGTTGCATACAAGTAGTATCCAAGTTGCACAAAGCAACATTTTCCATATGCACATAAGCATCATAGTAGTTGCACAATATAAGAATATTCAGGAAGTAGCTACATTTTTTATCATCTCTTTGTTTTTTGTATCTACCATGTGCAGGTCTGACAAGAAGGGAAGGGCATGATTTTTTGCAGATCAATGCAAGTGAACATATCAAGCAAGGTTTGCTACAACAATTTCAAAGGTAGAAGCAAAAACAGATTTCAACTATATTTGTATAGCTATTAGTTAGATTGCATAGTTAGAGCAATGGTTGGATAGCAGTGTGTTTCAGATTGTGATGGCAGTGTGTGAACCTATTTTGAAGACCTATATTTGCAGATTGTTTTTTACCAAAACATATCGTATATTCGATGTTTTCTTCCAGATTTGTCAAGTTCCTGCCAAGTTTTTTTATTCATGCCTTATTCATTTGCACAATTTCTGCTTATAGTTGGATGCTACAACTGGGTTAGTTGCACAAAACAGTTTTAGAGTTGCATAATCTACTGAGTTGGCACACAGCACTTCTTTAGTTGGCTTCTTTATCGGGTTTAGTTGCACGGAAGCAACCTACTGGTTGCACAGTTTCTCTGCAAACACACTATACAGGATTCATTTGATTTTTGTCGATCAAATACATGAATCAAAGATGTGTGCAAGAAAATCAGTAGAAGGTCAAGTCTACAAGAGGAATCAGGAAGTTGAATACAAATCAGCTGAAGCGAGGATACTCACCTCTGGATTCCTCTCTTTTCCTCCAGGTACGTTTTTCCTCTTTTCCCTCCTCTTTGATCTGGTTTTTTCTTGGTCTTCCTACTGATCTCTAAGCCCTCTTCTCCTCTCTTTCTTTGTTCCTGGGAGCCGCCATGTTCTTGTTCCTGGCGATGAAGGATTTCACCCCTAGGCAGATCCTTCTTTCGTGGGAAAGAAGCAGATGGCCTGGGGGCAGTTGGTCTCGATCCACAGAAAAGGTGTGGGGCGGGCGGTTTCGGGTTGGATAGCGACGTTTTCGTGCGGGCGGGCGGGTTGTTTCCTTTTTCGGTCCAGGGGGACCAGGTGGTTTCCTTTTTTGGCGGGCGCTCGCTAGCGATCCCAGGGCGGCCGGGCGCCCGCTAGACGCGTCCTATTTCCTAATTCTCGGGCACGGATCCATGTACATGCAAGCTAGTATAGATCCAACAAGTGTGCTAAAGAATGAACAGTAACTTGAGGAGCAGTATGTACAGTTTCACAACGAATCTTTCGGAGGACGAGGAAGTACGATGGACATGAAGCATATCTTTATTCTACTAGCAAACATGCCCGTGCGTTGCAACGGGAGGAAAAAGATATCATGAATCTATCCCAATAATCATGGCTCAAGACTCCTAACAATCCCACGTCCTCTAATTCAACACGACACCCGACCATGTCACTGCTTATTCTTCTTCCCACCCTCGCGGACAGTGACCATGAAGCCCACCTGATGACAATGTGTCAAATGTGGTCAATCCTAAGGCGATGGGTTCGCCACTGCATGTCACGCCAATCATTGTGCCCACGCAAGGAAATGTTCAAAACTTCAACAACTAATCTCGGCGAGCTACTCCTTGCACCTGGTCCGTACACCTCCCCTCATACTCCTACTCTATTTTGTAGGATCAAACCATTATTATTATGAATCAGGGCTGGCCCGGTCAAGGATGTGGGTCACGGCACATCACCTGAGATGAAAGGCTCGTCGATTGCAAAGTGAGAGGGAACGTCACACAGTGAGATGTGACATGGTTGTTCGTGCTTCCCTTTGTAGAAGAGGTTGTGTAGTGCCACATTGACATTGACATAGTGATCGGCAACCATGGTTTGTGTGTGTATAATCCATAGCGGTGTATGTACGTGCATCATGCATGTATAATCTAGCTTCTATCGGCTAGCGACGCATATCAAGGGTAGCGTCAAAACGCCGGGGCTTCACTAAAGGCGCTCCCAGTTGGGTCGGCCCACATAGGTGTCGCTATTTTTTTTCTATTTCCTTTTATGTTTCTTATTTTTTCTTTCTATTTTCAAATAGTTGTTCTAAAATTTAAAATATTGTTTGGAATGCCAAAAATGTTCTCGTTTTCAAATTTTGTTCATAATTTCCAAAGATGATTGCAGTTTATAAAATACTTATATTTGTAAAAAATGTTATTGTTTTAAAAAATGTTCATGTTTTTAAATTTTTGTTTCAAATTCAAATTTTCTTCAGCGTATATCACAAAATGTTCAATGTAAATTTAAATATTGTTCAACGTATATATGTTCAATGTGTATCTAAATTTTGTTCAGCATATATTACAAAAATGTTCAACATACATTTAAAAATTGTTCAATAAGTATTTAAATATGTTCAAAGTATATCGCAAAAAATTTAAATGTGTATTTAAAAATTGTTCAGAGTATATCACAAAAATGTTCAATGTATTTTAAAATGTTTATCGTATATAAAAAAATCTATAATCATTTGGAATTACAAAATTTGTTCATGTTTTCAATAATTTTTCATGTTTTCCAAAAAAATGCACAGGTTTTAAAGTTGTTCAAAATTTGAAATTTACTCAAGATTTTCAAACATTATTCAAATATTTTAAGGAAAAAATTCCCAAGTTTTCCCAAGAATTGGTTTTAAAAAAATTAGATCTGCGGCTGTACATACTACTTTAAATTTTATGCTGCTATTTAACTGTACTCAGTCGCTAGCTCCTCTGGTTGGCTAAGCTGCTATACAGCCTGAGGTCGCTTGTTTGACTCCATCGCGTGTGCTTTGTTTTAAGTGTGATTTTAACATTCGCTTTTTGCCTGGGTATGGACCGGGCCAGGGTGAGGGTGCGTGTTCGATTATCCCCATCCCATCCTTATTTTTTTCGCACCCAAAGGACCAGTACGCCCATACGCGTCGCTTGGCCCATAACTCAGGTCAGCTAGCATTGGGTCACAAAAGGGCCTACAATCGTACGTGGGGAGAGGAGCCACGTAGGGGAGTGAAGTCTGAAATAAACCCTATGGTTGTAGAGCACGACGGAAATGAACCCTCACATCTAAATCCCTGAAATCTGTACCCTGACTTCACTGATCCCGGTCTTTTTGAACCTTGAGGTCGTATCCAAACAGGGGATTCTTACCACCGGAAAAGACCGGGATCGATTATTCAGCCAACACCTGCAGATGGGTTCCTTACCCTTATGCACGAATTTTGGAATAAGTCTCACGCCGTCAGCACTCAGCCGCATCGCTGTGGACTGCACTGCACCTCGTGCGAGCGGCCACGGGAGCTGCGTGACTCGCAACCACTCATGGCCGTGCCAGGATCGCCGGCTGGCGTACCAGGACCTGCTTGTTTTCGGTGCTAGCCATGGCTGCACAGCCAGCTTCCTAAACCGACGAGCTGTCGGATGTCTCGCCGGATCCTGCATTGCTTGGGCTGTCGGGCGTCGTGCCTGCCAAGGCGTCGCCCGTGCTGCCTTCCATCGCCGGTTTCTTCGTCGCTCGGGCAGCCGCGCATCTCGTCGACGCCAGGGCCATGCGCTTCACCGGCACCCTTGCCACAGGCGCTGCCTCTATGCCGCTTGACTTGCTAAAACCAGGGCCACGCATCTAGCGAGGCGTGCACACCGTGGTAATATTCGGCAATACGGCTACGGGGCACCAGGAACTCGAAGCCACCCATGGCGGAGCGCACCCGCATCTCCCTGAGATTCCTGAGCACGTCGCTGCTAGCCACCGTGGTGTGCTGCACGCCGGGGTCGCCGTGGTGGTCCAAGAACATTTTTACCTGGCTCGGCGCTTGGTGTCATGCACCGGCTCGTTGTAGAGCTTGACCAATGTTCGCGGGCTACATGCACGTACAAGCCAGCAAGCTACAGGCATGCTTCTGATTACACCGGCTAGACGCGTATATATACGCATGTACAGGCGTGCTACTGATCTATTCCCGGTGAGAAACACGACACACGCAAGGTAGAATGAGAAGTCGACGACGAAGATGTACAGACCGAAGCACGGGACGCGGTCCACCCAGAGATCGTTCGCGGACGGGGCAGCGAGCTAGAACATGGATAGGAGGCAGAGGAGCTCGTACTGGCAGCGCCGGAGCGCAACGCGGATAGCCAGCAGTGGTCAAATGGGCATGGCGGTGGCTCGCATGTGAGCAAGCCGACATGGCAGTCATTAATTCAGTCAGAGTCAACAATCCCAGCCTCCAAGTGCCACGTCACCAAATCCTCTCCTAAAAACGCCAAAAGGTTCAAAATGACCAGGATATGCAAGGTTAGGGTACAGATTTCAGGGATTTAGACGTGAGGGTTTATTTTGGTCGAGCTCTACAATCATAGGGTTTATTTCAGACTTCACTCCACGTACGGAGAGATTGGAGAGACACGCCTCAAGTCAGCGTTCGCTAGCGACGGACGAAAAAGTTACTGTGGACGAATAAAATGGAAAAACAATCCTTAACTTAATATTAGGTATAGATATGGATTTTTTGAATTTTGTTGGTTCAAAATGAAGCATTAAGAGGATACAAACACAATAATCACGCACCTGTTTGCCTCGCGAGTCTTAAAGTCCACAATTCCTTCATGCCTACAAAGTCCGCAATTCTGGCAACCACACATCACAGAACAACTCATCCTGCATCACGGAGTACCCCCGTCATCGTGCTTGCTCCAAAGAAACAACGCGAACGTAAAAAAAAGGTCAGTGGCATTTGGACGAACACTTGCCGGGTGTAGTGTTCGGCATGGACGTCATCGGCAAGGAGCGAAGGATACCTGGCTGCGGATGGATCCAGAGGGATGACGGCGTAGTCGAAGGTGAGCAAGCGCGTGGGTGGACCGATAGATGTCCGGCAAGGCTTGGGCGGCGGCCGAAGTTGTACAATGGCGACGTCGGACTAGGATGGTGCTGGTATAGAGTAATGGGAGGGACGGAGTGGGAGAAAACTGGTCCGAATGAGGGAATTTGAGCGGGTCGGGAGTGTCGAGTCCTACGTGGTGGAGATCCGGATGCCCGCATACATCCCCCTAATTTTTGTCCGGTTTGCAAGAATTTGGACGTCTGGACGCCATGGTCATTTGCTACACCATGTTGGATGACAAAAAACGTTCAAAGCCTCGATCCGGACGTTCGCCAGCAATTTAAGGAATACTAGATATGTCTTTATCCTATATCCTATATACCTAAATAGTTCATCCTCACTACCTCTGTTATCTTAACATGCACACATGTCACATCATCAAAGGCCCACCATTACATGCATGATAAGAAGTTTTTCATTATTAGTTGATCACATGCACACATCCCATCTCACCAGGTACACCTCACTAAGCGTCAACTCAACACGTATGAAAAAAGTTTTCCATTATATTCTGCCACTTATATTCAAAATATTTTTGACTACACAATAATTAAATGTACTTCCTCCATTCCTAAATATTAGTCTTTTTAAAGATTCCAACAAGTGACTACATACGGAGCAAAATGAGTGAATTTACACTCTAAAATATGTCTACATATGTCCGTATGTTGTAGTTCATTTGAAATGTCTAAAAAGACTTATATTTAGGAACGGAGGGGGTAATATTTTAGTTTTAGTACATATATTATCGATTCAACTATGCATGTTTCATACAATCAAATCATTGAAATATAGTGCAATTGAGTATTCTCTAGTTACTATATGATCACATGCACCTAAATCCACACATGAGCTAGGAGTAGCTAGCTAGCTGGCTGCGCCCTGCACCCAGGCCGCTCCTTGATCCTTTCTCGCTCAGCCTTTTTCTGCCACCACACCCACTGCCTCCATGTGATGCCTCTGATCAGCCCGTTGTACATTTGCTTGCTCTCCCCAAGACCAAGACCCATCTACACACCCACCAACGTACCACATTACCAAAAAGATGCCACACTTATTGCTATGTGTTAACATGAGAGCATGGGGGCCTTGCATGCTCATAATACCACATGAAACCACTCCACTGCCTCGCCAAATGATCAGTTGCCCATTCCAACAAAAAAGTTGCGATCTTTCTTTTAAAAGGTACTAACTATGTTTGTATTTTTTCGTGGGGCGAAAGAAATTTCTTTCAAGATAGTAGGGTTAATACACTATGATTCTCTATGTAGCCATACAACAGTGCTACCTTCAATATGACTAACTATGTTGTTAACAAGCTCTGTTGAGAGTGGAGGAGCAGATCGATAATTACATGAAAGCGCACACAGTGTAAGAGGGTTAGGAAGTGGTTTAGTTTTACTGTCCTGAAATTATTCACATGCAACCCCTGGTATGGCTCTTTTCCAACCTTAAGCTCCTCACATGCATTTATTAGGAACAGGGAGCAAGATAGTCAAACACTAATAGATCCCCCCCAAACCAAGTGAAAAAAGCCCACAAAAGAGGGGCACCAGTGAGTGAGTGTGAGGTGATGAAAAGGCATGCATAAAGAGCCAAACGGATGTGAGCTCATGACACTTTTTCTGCTCATATCTTCTTGATGCCGGCCAGCCCTACATGCATGCATGAGGTAGTTACTAGGGAGTACTTGCCTCCATGGATCCCACTTCAAACGCATCGCTCAGCTAGCTAGCTGATAGTATGTAGCTAGCTCCACTCACTCTCTTTTGTGATCTCACCGTGGCCATCACCGTCAAATAATGCCTCCCGAGCCCTGACCAGTGCCCAGCTCACCTCAAGCAGTACGTCTTGACTCTTCTTGAGCCATGGACACGAAGGGATCCGGCGCGCATAGAGAAGGAGAGGAGACCGGGAACGTCATGGCCGGCAACGCCAACGCCAACGCCGGCGCCATGATGGTGGCGAGGGAGTACCGGCGGGGGAACTGGACGCTGCCGGAGACAATGCTGCTGATCGAGGCCAAGAAGAGGGTGCACGAGGAGCGGCACCCGGCGGACCTGGGGCTGGCGCGCTGGCGGTGGGTGGAGGACTACTGCTGGCGCGCCGGGTACCGGCGCAGCCAGAACCAGTGCAACGACCGGTGGGACAACCTGATGAGGGACTACAAGAAGGTGCGCGCGTACGAACAGGCGGGCGCGGAGGCGCCGAGCTACTGGGAGATGGCGAGGGCGGAGAGGAAGGCGAGGTACCTCCCCTCCAACCTCCTGCGCGAGATTTACGAGGCCATGGGCGAGATCGTCGAGCGGCGCATGGGCTTCGCCGGCCCGTTCTTGGGCGCGCCGCCGCCACTACCGATGGTCAGCACCGGCCTCGTCAGCGTCCCTATGCAGGCCTCGCCGCTCGCACAAGTCCTGCCCCGACCTTTGCCCGTTGGTACGCCTCATGCATCTTCTGTCTCTTTGGCCGTTGCATTTTGATCACGAGTTTTTGGGTCACCATTTTGCTGTCGTACTGATGGACACATGGTTGGTTGGTTTCTTTCATGGCCAATCAAGACCAAGAAACGCGTTGCAGCTCCGAGTCGCCGGAGAGGAAAAGGCTGCGGCTATCGCTGGACGGCCAGCCCGGGAGCAGCCGCAGCATGCCAGCGTCAGCCGCAGGACACAACGATCGGCATCAAGAGCGCCAGGGCGACGACAGGGAGAGCTCCGACGACACCGAGGACCACGACGAGCTGAGCGGGGCGATCGGCCAGTGCGCGGCCATCCTGTCGGGCGCGCTGGAGAGCCGGGAGGCCGCAGAGGAGCGGCGGCACAGGGAGGTGATGGCGGTGGAGGAGCGGCGCAGCGTGGCCCGGCAGGCGCGCCGCGAGGCCGGCGAGCAGTGCATGGCCGGGCTGGCGGCCGCCGTGGGCCAGCTCGCCGGCTCCATGCTCGCGCTCGCCGCCAAGCACGAGGGCCCCGCCGCGCCCAAGTGAGACAAGCAAACAAACCCCGGCCAGACCAATAATCCAACGGGATCTCTCTCCCTCTCTGTGTGTGCTGCACGATGATGCCGCCCCGCGCCGCGCGCGTGCAGTGATCGAGTGCGCAGCGGCCTGCATGCATGCATGGATGCACATCTTAGCGTGCACGGAGCTCGAGACCGGTGCGCGCGCGCTACGATCGGCGAGCCCGGGACGCCTGCGCCTTGCATGTGATTGACATGTAGCTACTCCAGAACGGTTGCCAGGGATCCATCCATGGCACGTACGTACGTACGTACATGGACCTTAATTAGTGTACGTACTTTGTTCATGTGCTGGTTTGTTGGGGTTTATGCATGCATGCCATATTGCCGTTCATGATTCGACGGTGGTGTGTGTGATCGAGTGATGGCATGCTAGCTGCATGAGGGTTTAGCATCTGAAAATGTCTTTCGTGCTGTCAATGTAAAGTGCATTCAGTATTCTTTGAGATTTTTTGCAAGCATGTTTGTGTTTATACTTTATATAGTTTAGCATCCAAAAAGTATTTGCTTCGCCCAAACAGTTGCAAGAACCGTCTAACGTATGTTCAATGCACACAAGACTGGATGGCTAGAGTAGTGGTCTTCCAAGATTATATTCCGTGGAGCCGTGGGCTTCTTCTTGAAGGAATCTTAGCAGCTCTCGTGCTAACTTCCAAAAATAAAGTGTATAAATAGGGCCGATGATTTACAACCTACTCCCTCTATCTCATAATATAATAAAATAAATTAAAGTAGTTTATATTCTGCTGCAGGATGTAACCATGGAAAAAAAATGTGACGAAAATAAAATATTGATTAGCCTAACGATAGAAGGATCATTCCAAGGGTATTCAGAGTGTCAATTTTTTGATGTCTTGAAGGCAGTGGTACTTTGAGAAGTGCATCCTCGCAATTACACGTGAACGCTTCTTCCTCCCTCCGCTCTTCCACTCCGCCGGCTGAAAAAAAAAAATTGTTGGGGGGGGTGGGGGGGGGGGGGGGGGGGGGGGGGGGGGGAGGGGGGGAGTCCTTCTAAATGAACTACATATGTGCCTTATCTAACTTTGTGTGTGTGTGTGGGCGTGCGCGCGCACGCGAAATGACTATCGCACACGGAGGCCCAACTCTACGTGTCTGTGAAGAGGAAGACCCAAAAGTCTATCGTGCTCCGTGAAGCACATGACACACGATCAGAGGGGGGGGGGGGGGGGGGTGGGGGGGGGGGGGGGGGGGGGTTGCTTTTCTTTTTTTTTTTTTTTTTTTTTTTTTTTTTTTTTTTTTTTTTTGTTGTTTTTTTTGTTTTTGTTGTTTTTTTTTTTTTTTTTTTTTTTTTTGTTTTTTTTTTTTTTTTGTTTTTTTGTGTTTTTTTTTTTGTTTTTGTTTCTTTTGTTTTTTTTTATTTTTGTTATTTTTTTTTTTTTTTTTGTTTTTTTTTTATTTTCTTTTTTTTTGTTTTTTTTTTTTTTTTTTCTTTTTTTTTTTTTATTTTTTTTTTTTTTATTTTGTTTTTGTTCTTTTTTTTTTTTTTGTTTGATATTTTTTTTTGGATGTTGTTGGATATTGTTTTTTTTCTTCGAATTGGTTTGGTCTTGGTGTTCTTTTTTCTTTTTGTTTTTTTTTTTTTTTTTTTTTTTTTTTTTTTTTTTTTTTGTATTTTCTTTTTGTTTTCTTTTTTTTTTTATTATTTTTTTTGGGAGGGGGGGGGAGATTGTGTGAGATGTTAGATCCCACATTGCAAGCGTGCTTTTCTTAATCTTCATTGGTGAATTGTGGCACATCACACATGCTCTGGGAATTTCGCTAGTGCGCGTTGTTGTTGGGCATTATATAAGTCCATCACCCCTCAATAACCCTTGAACCATCTCACATCTCACACACTCTCCCGACATGAACGAGACATTGGCGATGGCCACTTTATCCCATCTCTCGAATGCCACTCTCCTCTATGCACTCCCCTCCACCTCCTGCTCACCCCCCCCCCCCCCCCCCTCTCATTCCATTGATCCAGCTGTCCTGGCCGTCGTCGCCTCCTCCTCATATGCGGTCATGGCCATCGCCGCCTCCTCCAACTCCTGGTTATGCGACATCCAATCCCGTCCGCGAGGAAGAGGAGGAGTGCAAGGCAATGGATCATGTTTGCTAGCATAAGAGGAGGGGATGAGGAGGTTTGTCGGGCAATCTACGCTTGAGGAAGGAGCCTAATATGTGGATGGCGCAACACTCTTCGTACCAGTGACGAAGCGGGAGGATTCCCTAGCTGTCACATCACTTCTAAAGCAGAGGAGACGGTGGTTGGTGCAGTGGATGATGATGGCCATTGTTTCGTGACCGCAACAACAACCCTGACCTGAGCCATGTCTAAACAGATATGTGTTGTTACAAAGACTAAAATTTGCAAATTAATGCTTAGTAATGCATGTTAATAAAGCTATTTCTACACTTAGATATGTTACTGTTAGCGTAGCCAACTAAATACACATATGTACATCAAACTGATACACATAGAGTGCCTCAATAATGAGATTGCAAATGATTCGAAAGATGAAGATGAACTAGTTGTTCCTCTGGGCAATCTGTTGCACCTCCCCATGGAGTTTTTTTCTCTCGGAATTGGCCTTGGCCCTACAAACTGCAAGCTTCTTCATCAGGTTGGCAACAACCTCATAGATGGAGGTTTCAGCCTGATCCAAAAAGTTGTGGTCCCTAAAATCTTCATCTAACGCCTCTTGCCTCTCATCATCTAGCAACTTTGTACGCTCTCGCACATGAACGAAAGAGCAGGAGACAAAATTAGCCAAAGTGTAATTGGAGATGGCCAAAGCAGAAGAAAGTCCCAACCATGCATACATCTTCATCATTTGGACATGGGCCCGGAACGTATGCAAAGTATGATGACTACATCATCGAGCATCTACCACCAAGACGCTAGCTTCGGAGAGGATGAAGATGTTCATGGAAAAAAGAAGACTGTTGTTCGAGGAGCGATACCAAAGGAGTATGATTGGAGGGTATACAATAATAGCATTTATGCCTAATCGCTTTGTTCCACATAATGAGATGCTACAGTGGAGGTTAGATAATCAACCGCTTTAATTCCCAATCTAGCTACTTTTCCCTTTTCTTTCAATTGTACAACTTCTTATATTTAAGAACTTATGTGCGAATATATCTTGTGTATGTTTGTATATATCTTCTGTACTCGCATAATGTACGTTCATTATGAATGTGTGTGTAAATATGGCACAATAAATCCTTGTGCGATGTGAACCACATTGCACACGGTTAAGCAACTTACAATGTGTGGACCGAATACTTAACAAACATGATATTTTGTGAACCCCATTTGAAATGAGAAACATCGATGCAAATATAGCTTTTACAGTGTCCGTTTGCGATGAGGGGCAACATTGCAACACATGTTCAGACAACCATTTGCTATGTGACATTCACATCAACTACATGATCGTACCGATGTGCGAACGTACCATTTGAGTTGAGAGCATTTACCAATGTGAGATGTGGTGTTTTGTACCAATTCTCCTCTTTGGCTCTCTCCTTCTATCCAACTGATGTGATCGAAGGGGACCTTGTGCTCGCATATGAGGCATTGTTCGCTCATGTGCCTTGTGTTTCTTTGGATTGGAAGTTAGGTACTTCTTCTCTACTATGTTTCTCCCTAACGCGGACGCCGAAGAAAACAAGGGAGATGGTGGCCTTGCTTCCTGTTGCTAATCTGGAGTTCACTTTTTCCTTTTCTTGTTCCGACTATTTCTCTGCATCTCATCATCCCTAGCTTGTAGTTTAAAGATTATCCAAGACGGTGTTGTTGGTTGTGTTCTCTATTTGAGCAAGGTTGTTGTGCCTTAGCCAAGATGAATTCCCCCTATATTTGCATATGTGTTTTTTTCGTTTTCC
This sequence comes from Thinopyrum elongatum, assembly GCA_011799875.1. Taxonomy (NCBI): domain Eukaryota; kingdom Viridiplantae; phylum Streptophyta; class Magnoliopsida; order Poales; family Poaceae; genus Thinopyrum; species Thinopyrum elongatum. The sequence goes on along the minus strand of CM022300.1, from coordinate 16,872,602 downwards.
CATGTGCGTGTCTGGTTTCCATATTAAATGACAAAGTAGTTTTCCACTTTGCATCTTCGATCGGTGATCTCATCTTCCTCATAGTGGATGTTGTTGTTGATCTCTTCTTTCGTTAATAGCCACAAAGGGGTCGATTCAAGGTGTGAAGGAGTTTCAGTGGTAGTTTTCTCACGTGTACCTAATAGAGCTAATGTAAAAATGACATGTTGGTTGCTCTCCTATAATTTTGATCCAGGGAGATATTTGCCATAAGAGAGAGAGAGAGAGAGAGAGAGAGAGAGAGAGAGAGAGAGAGAGAGAGAGGTGCGCCCTTTAAAGAAATGTCACACACAGCAGTCCTCATCGCTTCCTACTTGTGTTACCACACCTTGCCAGCACCCAATGTGATAGTGGTAGTGGAAAATTTGTACCTTTTGTGTTCTCTGTTGTGATTCAAATTTAAATGTAAAACTTTGTGTAATAATAGATCATATTTTATCTATACTAGCACATATGCATATGCGTTGCAACGGAAGAAAAAATATGTTGTACAACAATAGGAATTATATGTGTAACAACAGCATCATATGTTTCTTTACGAACAAATTTCTTTATCCACCAAAAAACACCCACCAACGCGACACAAAGCTCCATAAGAATTCATATCAGTTTTCACATTAATCATGAAACAACTAATCATTGGTCAAGGGGATTTAATTGATCCATGGATGCCCTCAATCCATTTAATTACGGGCTAAACACCATATGTATCCATACAGGCCATCACATCCGATGAAATGACCATAGATGGAATTGCATCATGCAACGTGTGTATTGTTTCTGATTTTTAAAAACATGCATTTTTCTTCTACACTTTTGATTGCGCCCACATGTCTCATGGATCCAGCTTAGTTATCCCATCAATTGATTTAAGTAGGATCTAACCATCATAGATGCAATGCATATGTCCAGTTAGCCCATCAACATATCACGTATAGAGTTTTAGGTGGCCTTGCCTCTCCTTGTTTCTCGTTGTATCATTGTGTCCCACAATCCCGCCTTTCTATTATAGTGATTAATGCCTTTGTTGGTGCAAGGTCCTCCTTTGATATCATGCCCCCCCCCCCCCCCCCCCCCCCCCAAAAAAAATCTTTGGAGTTAATTTATTTCAAGTCTTTAGACTGTAAATAATTCCTTCTGGGCCATGATCTAATTTGGTTGAGCCATGTATGTTCCCTTCTTTATCGAGTCTTTCTCGTCGTTCTCTCTGTTTCTTGGATCATGAGAAAGCTTGCTAATATTTCAGGTAATTTGCAAACGTGTATAATTTGATGGGATTAGGTGTAAATAATCGAGGTGGTACTATTAATTTGCTAACAAACCCTCTCTTGTAACACAATTCTACGCTTAGGCCAGTGGGATGGAGCCTTCATTTTGGTAGGGGAGATCCTTAGTTCGAATCCCACACAGATAGCATTTGTTTCCTGCGGACCAATCGTACGAAAAAGATACGGAGCATGTCACTTGGCCCACGTAGGGGACTGAATCTCTGTGGCCCAATCGAAGTAAAAAAAAATATGCGGAGCAGACCCCTTGACCGCATGGTTTGGAGGCCTAGCACGAAAATTTATTTATGCATGGTCAGACAAAAAAATTAGTACCACCTCAGATAGGTACGGGAGGAAATAATTATACACTGTGAACGGACCAAAAATCCAGAGAAACCCACCTCCATATATTAGTATATATGTGTAGATAGTATATTTTCTACATAACTTATTGACTTTAGTGTCGAGAAATGTTTGATTGGAAATACAGGAAAGACTCGGCTAGGAGCACCATACTTCTCATGTCATCCTGAGTTCCTGACTCGATGTTCCCATATGAGGAAGTAAAGAGGGGCCTAAAGTTTTATCTAGAGATTTTTATTTTATTTGATGGAAGCTTATGCTACTTTTTGTTTTTCAAAATTTCTCGTGTAATAATCTTAAGGATCGATTAATATTTCATGGAGGTGAGGCTTGTTTTTTTGAAAAATATTTTGTAAATTATGAATTTTCATCCCAAAATTTTGAAAGATAATCACATATTTCCAGAACTGCTGCCCTTCCTGTAATTATTGAAAGCACTAATTTTGAATCCATCTCATACTATTTGAATCCGCTTTAAGCATGTAAAACAAATAGATGGAATATTTTTTAATTTTAGTTATTTGAGTTAATATCACCACAAGTACATGAAATTGCACAGTGTTAATAGGTACATACAGAAATTTCAAAAAACCTTAAAAGTGGTCACTGAACTCCTCATGTGGTAATAGTTTAGTACTCCCATTTTCACAAACCCCCTTGTGTTATTCTTTAAATCATAAGGTCATGGGTTCCCCATTCCCCAATTATTCACCCGAGTACAAATCCGCATGATCTCAAGTTCTCACCATAATCATGTTTGTTCCCCTAAATCTTATCAGATCTGAACCACAAGACCAATTTCCCCTAAATATTTTTTCACTAATTTGGCCTAAATGAAGTTTCTAAATTAATCCCCCCTAAAGCCAACCACCACATCTATCGGACCTAGCCAAAATTGGTATGTTATGCGGGTATATACAAAACGTCTCCAATGAAAAATAACTGATCTTCGTGCATGAATCATTGAGAACATGAACTGATCATGTGAGGGTAAAAAACCTAAAAAATTCGAGGCACCGAGTTCTCGATGGAAACCGCCACATAGAGGACATACTGTACTCCGAAGGGAAGGCACCAGGCTCCTGGAGGATCGGCTCCATGCCGTCTAGGTCACCGTCGACGATCTCCAATGTGTTGTCGCCCTGCTATCGATTCGGAGGTGCCCGAGGTGGAAGGTGAAAAAAGTAAGGTGTTTGAGGAGGGTTATCAGACCTATGTGCTACTTCATGGCCACACGGGTTACAAGATATCAATCCGCCGAGTCGCTGAGGACTCCTCGTAAATATATTTTGTTCAATTAGGGGGGTTCACAAAAAATATGCGCAGGCCGCATGTGGCTTGATGACGTGGGATGCCACGTTGTACCAAACTGTTACCGCATCTGGAGTTATGTGACTACTTTATGAGTTTTTTCAAGTTTTTGTATGGATCTACTAACTTCATGAAAGTTCATGTACCGTGGGTGTAATTAACTCCAGTTTTTTACATTTTTCTTTCTCGGGTCTAGTGAGGGTGCCATCGATACTCATCCATGATCGCTAGCTCGCAACACCATTTATTAAAACTTTTAGAGTGGCATAAGCATGAGAATAACCATTTCACAATTTATCTAAAGGGTTATGCCTATTAGTACGATCACTGCATCTCCTAAAACTCTAAGCTCCGTTGAGAGCGAGGCTTATGGTTGATCGGGAGATCGGGAGATGTGGGGTGGGGCCTCCGTGTAAGTGAATTGGTCGCTGGTTCACGGCTCAAGCTGTAATTTTGATTTATAATATTTTTAACAAATAATAGTATTGGTTCTAGGAAGTAAGTAGTTTCATGCACGAAAGATAAAATTCATTTTTGTCCATGGTCTGGCTTTGCACTTAACACTTTTTGTGACTCTCTACTTATATCCTTGTTATTTTTGTTATTTGGTTCTTCATTTTTACCATTTATGCATTATAATATAGAATCCTTCTTTGACAAGGTCGAATTCCCTACATTCTGAATGTCCGTTGATGGGGAGGCTCCTGGTTGATCTGAGGGGTTTGGCCTACAGGGTGGGGCCTGTTTGTAAGTGTATTGCTCGCTGGGGTCGTTTCGTCGGTTTGTGCGTGTGTATTCGTGGCCGTTGTGTACGCGACTCGTACATGTGTATTCTGAAAGCACATGCCCTAAATAAATGTACAGATCAAACCAACAGCAAAATTCTAACTGACTAAAAAACCGAACCAACTCAACTCCATACCAATAAAACAAAACAAAAACAAAAAGAAGACTCGCGCACCAAAGCGCGCGTATCCCGCTAGTAAACACCAATGCCTATTAGTAGGACGCACCGGTGGGCCTGCCTGACCATCAAATTGTTCCTCACTCTCAGGTCTCAAAACCTTGCACAAATTCTACAATTGTGGGATCAACAATCCGCCCATAGCCTCCACTTTCCTCCTGGCACCCACAGCCTCCACTTCTTTCCACGTTGCTGGACTGGGTGCCGCTTTCGAAGGAGGAGATGTGGACACCCTCATCAGTGATTTTGAAGAGTGGGATCGCTAGCATTGTTCAATATAACGACTCTGAATTTGCATGTCATCTGTCCTGCCTCCATAAGCATATGGAGTGCAATATAACGACTATGAATAAGGTACGGATCATTTGATTGGAATGAACTTTGGAACGATTGTTTTGGTATTTTCTTAGACTTGAACCGCACGACGAGAGGGTAATTCCTGTGGCTCCCGGAACAAAGAGTCAAACTCCACGGTAGCAATACAATAGGAAAAGTATATGCATTATAAGATGGTGAGTCTACTAGAGTTGCTCTAGACCAACAAATCTTTTTTTGAATGTTGGTAGGAGATCTACCAAATTCATTGATCAGCAGGAAAGAATACAGACACGCCCCAAAAAATAGGGGCAAAGCTCCCAGGAAGGGATGCAAAAAGAAAAAAGACCAACGAATCTGAAATAAGCAGAGTTCATATGGCAACAAAGAACCACTTCACCGAAAAGCTTGCATGCATGCACATGTACGGACTGTGCTGACCCAAAGCTACAAGAGCAGATAGAAATTTTACCACTGAAGACCGCGTGTAAATTAACTCCAAGCAAAGCTCGACGTACTGCACATATGTCTGACAGTCCCATCATGCATGCATTGACAAGCTTTTCCCATGTGAGATCTGTTGCAAAATGGAGTACAAATGAGCATGCGAGGAAACATTAATTTGCTATCAAATGTTCTTTCTTATGGCATCTCTAGCAGATCCTTTATAAGCCCGGCGAACTACGCTTTTCCGGCTGTTACATAGGGTGACCCAAAGAAACGGCCCGAGCAGATCCAAAAAAACGGCCAGGCCCATAAAAACTTTATGGCTAGCCCGTAAACCGCCCTCCAATCCGGTATATATGCCGGCGTCCGGACGATTTAGGGTATCCACCCTCCATTTTCTCTATCCCTCTCCGCCGCTTTTTATCTACTCCGGTGAGAAATCGAGCCCGCTCCGGCAGCGGTCTGCGGCAAAATTTTCCACCTGATCCTGGCGGTGATGGCGTCTGCCGGTGCGAGGCGTGGCGGCGGCAGGGGGTTCGGCGACCGCGGTGGCTTTGGGCGCCGCGGGGGGTTTGGCGGCCGCAAGCGCCGCAACAACGACGAGACCGGCGGCTCCGGCCTCCGCCCTCCCGTGTCGGACAAGCAAAGGAAGGTGACACGCAAGCGCGGCGCGAAATCCTGCAACGCCGGATCGCGGGCTTGGGCGAATTTCCGTCGCCTGGGCAGCCTCTTCGATTCGACCCTCCAGCGCTGTAGGGCGGCAGAGACCGCGTGGTTTCAGGCGAAGCAGGCCACCGTAGCCGAAGATGCAGTTGCGGCCGCGCGCCTGCTGGCGCTTTTGGATGAGTACCAGCTCGCGGTGACCCTCTCCGGCACGCTCATCTACAACACCCTCCACAACAGCGAGCTCCCGCCCCGCGACGACAGCGACAACAACTCCGGTGACTCCGGCGACGAGTAGATCTATGCTATGCGTGTTTAATTTCGGTAGTGTTTAAATCTCGGTTTGTATTAAAACTCCCCTATGCTATGCGTGTGATGAACTCCCCTATGCTATGCTTGTGATGGACTCCCCTATGCTATGCTATGCTCGTGATGAACTCCGGTGAGATGTTTTAGTGCGAACTAGTATGTTTAAATTTGCAGGATCGATATGCAGGATCTGTTCTGCCAGCGTGTCGGGCGTCCTGCAAAAATCGTTTACGGGACGGCGGTTTGCAGGATATGTTAGAGATGCTCTTAGACTAATTTTCACTTTTTTTACCTCTGGTTGTAATTTTGCTACAAATCAACCGCTCCCTTCTCTAGGCCACATCATTGGAAAGAGTTTAGGAACCATAAGCAAATTAAGGTGGCCAGTTTACCAAAAAAACAAAGGTGGCCAGATTCATGAGGGAAACAAAAAGCTTATTTTAATCAAGAAGAAGGGTGAAAAACTTGGTACTTGGGGTGAAACGTTCAGCTCGGTCGATCTTGGCCAAACATAACGTCCAAGGGGAAGATACCAAAGAGACGGCCAATTTACATGGGTTGAAAGCTGCAACAGTAACTGACGAGAGCCACCAGGCCGTCAGGGCAGGAGCACTAGCAACGTTTTTTCGTCCAAGTTCGTTGGTCAGAAGCCGGACAAAATTGTTACCAGCCAGTGACAAGTGCAGAAGCCCAGGACTCCAGGGAGTGGCAGCGGCAGCATCATGGAAATGTGAAAAGTTACCACACACATGCCGCACAATGTGGCGCCGCTGGCATCCATGCCGGGGAACCAGAGGCAGATCATGGGAGAGAGAGAGAGATGCTAGGTAGGTGGTGAGCTGTTGATGACGATGATGCAAGAGGACAGACGAGTACTTGGGCGATGGCAGGCAGCCATGGGCAGAGAGCCAGGCAGATGAGGACTGGAGAGTGGTCAAAGGAATCTCACCGCGCCTAGCAGCTAGCTCGCCAGCTCTGGCAAATGGCACGTCAAGGTCAGGCAGAGCGAGCTGGAGCTCGTGGTACGTCAAAGGCTGGTGCTGTGGCCGTGCTGTGCTAGGCGCGCTCGCGGCCAAAGCGGGGTACGTCGTCCTTGTCAGCCGTCTCTGTCTCTCTCTCTCTCTCGTCGAGAAATTTCAAACATGTTCGGCGGCGATCGAGCCGGTCCGGTCCTAGCTTCACGTCGGCGGCAGCTTCATGCATGCTGGACTCACCGAGCGGTGGCCGGCGGGCCGCGCGCCGGTGACGGACATGGCCGCCAGCCCGTGACAGCGGTTGGAATCTTTGGGTTCTTTTCTGCCCGTGTAGTGTAGCCGCGCATAGCTGATTAGCATCTGACGGGAAATTTCATCCGGGATAATAATCGGTCGCACTATACGAGTAGTACGGAACTGCGGCAGCAGTGGCAGAGCAGTCATGAGTTCAGGGGATGGGCAATGGAGCCACTGCACTGTGCCTCCAGTTCAATACTCAAAAAGCCATGGAGACGTTCGAATTGGCCTGAGAGCATTCACAAAACATGCATCTGCCATCTCATTTCATAAAATTTCAAGAGAGAACTCGAGCAACATATCAAGAAAAGTATAGGGCTAGAAAAGTTAATAGCATTAAAGAAAACATTGAAGTTGGAGGGCTGGAGCATGTTTGGACGCATCCACGGACAGCGTCGGCCCACCCCCTCATCTGTCCGTCCAAACAACCACACCTTTCATTTTCTTGCAAACACAAGCACGTAGTAGATCATATAACACCCAACTAATTCACCAATTTAACACACGGAATGCGTCAGTAGTCTATTAACTTAAATTGATTGCATGTTTAGGCCAACAACTTGAAAAATGATCGATTTAGGCCATAAACTCGTTAATTCGATCAAATAAGGCCAAAACTCATCCGAAAGAGAGAGAAAAACGGCTCGCTGCTGCCACATCAACGCTCCCTAGACCGCGCATGAACTTACTATTTTTATATGGATCTATTTGCAAATTTACTGGTTTTTTCTTACAAACCACGGTAAGGGCGTATGGAGGAAAAATAATTGAAAACATATTGCCTTGTCTAGGACTCAAACCCAAGCCCTTGGTTGTTGGCAAGAGTCTAGAAAACCACTGAAACACTAACCGGTTTGTGTTCTTTCATGAAGCCACCTATATATTATAATTGATGCTTTTAAAATTAAGCTTCGTAAGATTATGCACATTCTACTCCCCTCGGCAGATTGATTTTCTTCTGGTTTTTACTCGTTCAATTTCCTTCTGTTGGCAATCGTATCAAGTCTTGCTAGCTAGTTTTCTTCCTTTTGAAATTAACTGCTAATTGCCCCTGTGTTGCAACCGCTCATGTATATTCTAGTGGTTCAACACCAATTGCATCTGACATATACCTTACACCCATCATATTCTAGATTTTTGTTAACATTTGATATGACTTGAGTATTGGTAGAAGGCAAAAAATGTATTGATTTAGTTGATATTTGGTAAGATTTGATTTGATTTGATTTTGGTATAGGTAGGGGAAGGCAAGGACAATATTGATTTAGTTGAGGTTTTGATGGGGTTTGATTTGATAGAGTTAATGCATGACATAGTTTTGGGAGTAAGAATGACGGACGAACGTGCAAACACCAAACCAACCATCACGATCGTGGATTCCCCTTTATAAATAAAGATTATTTTGAAAGCACTTTTTAAAATAAAAAGGTATAAGACCATAGTGTCTCATGAGGGTTTGAACCGACACCCTAAGGTAATGTTCAAACTGTGACCGCTAGAATGTAAAATGGTTTGTATTTCTAACGGGTTACATAACAAATATAGGATTGCACAAACAAAAATCAGAAGAAAATCGTTCTGTCCAGCGAGAAGGTTGTACATAATCTTACAAAGGTTAATTTCAAAGGCATCAATTATAATATATAGGGCGGGGGCAAATTGGTTGGTGTTCCAATGGTTTGCTAAACCCTTATTTGATCAAATTAACGAGTTTATGCCCTAAATCGATCATTTTCCAAGTTGTCGGCCTAAAGAGCTCATTCAGTTTGAGTTAATTGACTACTGAGGCATTTCACTCTCAGATTAAAATTTAACAATTAATACATAAGTGATACACGAATGAATCAATCAACTCTCTTGTTGTGCTTGCTGATTTTTCTTCTTGTTGTTGTTGAACAACTTCTTTGCCTTCCTCATCCAAGAGGCTATGTCCTGCAACATGATTCTCGACTCCTATGTATCCCTCGCAAGTCTCAACTTCTCTTTCTCGAGCTCAATTGTCTCCAACATCTTCAGATTTACAAGCTCCTATTTTGCCCATTTCTCTTGCTTCTCCATGTCGATCTTCTCCCTCTCAATTCTCAACCTCTCCTGGACGAACAATATCATCTCCCCTTTGCACGTACAAAAAGAGCTTGTACCTCTCCTCCTTGATGGAAAAAATGTCCGTCCATGTGGCGAACATTTTTCTTGCCGAGTTGTCACGCGCGACCCTCTCCTTCTCCCACTTTTTTCCCATCACCTATTGGATCCTCTTTGACATGGTCCCTTGTTCGTCCGCCCCTCCACTAGGCTCATCGTTGTCATCCAATCCAATTGATTGATGTGAGCTTGAGCCATTGTTGTTCATCTCCTTAGTGGGGTTCCTGAGCTCATCGTAATTCTTGATCTTCTTGGTGTGGTTTCTGAGCTCATCATAGATGGTTTGTCACTTTGGATTCTCATTCAATTTCAACCAACAATGACACATAAATGATTTTTTCTTAACTTGTTGGTACAAAGTGGCGGGCAACCCAATATAGCAAACAAGAATCATTCAAGATGATCCTCTTTGGCATTCACGGACTCTGGCACCGGCTCCACATAGTGCTCGTGTTCATGGTAATGTTTGTGGACCCCCCCCCCCCCCCCCCACACACACACACACACATACTTTGTGCCCTTTTGCTCGGTTCCACATATAGGGTTGTGAATGTCAGTCCTCTTACCTTTGTTCCCTTATTTTTTAGTGCCCAATATTTTCCCGGCATCAAACAAAGGGGAATTGGTATCATCCAACTCATACGGTGAAGGTTCTTAACCATCAACACAATGAAACAACTATCCCATGCACTATCTCCCCACATGTACCTCCCTGTAATACCTTATGATGAACACCCATGTAGAGATCAGGTGCAATGGTCGAATACATGTTCTCTAGGATGACAACGGGATCCCAAGAACTCATGCAGTGCCACCCTAGTGCAGCATGACGTCGTAGTGGTCAACACCCTCAGATCCTCGCCTACCCAACATCAAAGATGGCGGGGCGGAGGTAGATCCCCCCCCCCCCCCCCCAACACACAATCCGCAACTGTGTTGGCAATGGTAGCAGGGATGAGCCGGCGTGGAGGCCAACCGATGCAATTTGTAGAGTGTTGTGCAATCTTCTCGATACACATCTCCAGTGCCTTAGTGTGTGCTTGATTATACTGAAAAGTTGTGCTGGTGTCGGTGACTTATGTTGTCAGCTCCGAGAGCTACGGATGCACACATGTAAGGAATCATGGAGTTGCTTCGACATCGTAGTGGTCATGGTACTCCCTGCGACCACTCCACCCATGGTCTACGTTGTGATGGTCTCAAAGGGATTGAGTCTCATTAGCGTAAGCATGGACCGATGGGTGGCTCTCATACCAAGATTTGTCATGGACCTAACATAGTTTTGAAAAGCGAAATGGGATAGAGAGGGAACAGGGTCGAGGGAGCGAGACACGAAGAACCCAAATAGGAATTGGACAATAGAATAATAGTTCTCGGATCCTCTTTTTGTGGTGTAAGGTTCGTGCAATATAGTCTAAATATGTATCCTCACTTAGATGCCAAGGAATAGTCGATTCCATTGCAAACACTCTTGCAAAAGCCCTCGCGACCCATGGTCATAGCTACGCATTTTATCCTTCTCGCTGGCATCATTTGGTTAGTGATGCAGCAATGATGGTCATTTTTAACATAGACATATTTATGATGGTCATGACATACTTGGTTAGAGTTCGCAAATTTAGAACGAGAAAAAGAATACTTACAATATACTCCCCCGTCCCAAAATAAGTGTGGCCGACTTAGTACAACTTTTGTACTAAGTGGACGACACTTATTTTGGGACGGAGGAAGTATTTTGGATCGGAGGAGTAATCTCTTTGAAATGGAAAATGCATTGCGCATACGAGCAGCGAAGGTTTGTGTTGAGCGTTGACGTAGGGAAGTCTAATTATACAGCTCTACAAGGGCTCACCTGAAAAAGTATTTTTCTTAAGCCAAAAAAAATAAAGAGAAACACATTTCACACGCGGAGAGCCAACAACCAATTCCCCAATTCGCCTCCTCGCGTGCGGTTTGATCCGGCTCAAGGTTCCGCGAGAACACAGCCCTAATCCGGCGTCGAATCCGATGGCCGCCAGCGCAGGCAGCAAGATCCGCAACGCCAAACTGGTGCGAATTCTAATCTTGACTATCCGGCCGCAGCCATTGACCACCGAATCGCCCGGACTGGATCTTGATCGCTACTACTCCTACTTAGTACTAGTATCTGACTAGTTCTGGTGTGATTGTCTCGTGGGAGTGGTCCCGATCATATGTTTCTCTTGAATCTTTTTGATGGGTCGAGTGCACAATTGATGGTGTCGCTGCTGTTAGGACGGCTAGTAATATCATGTAGTAAGATTATGTTTGCTGGGGAATTCTCCAGCAGTTGTTGTTCTGCGCCAGTATCCACACTTTCTTTTTCAGTCTTTGTTAGCTTATTAGGGGCGCGGAGCTTGTTCTTAAATACTGTTACTAACTCTTGTCTTTGGGGGTGCCAAATGTATGTGAAGATATGGTCATTAATTTCTTTTTTCTTGACTTAAATGTTTCACAAGTATGGTGATTTTGAGCTCATAAATGTTTCCCAGTTCTTATCTAAATTCCATTTTGATGGATCAGTTTTACGGTGAATCGCTAAATTATGTCCCGTATTTTTTACGTTCTTTAGTGTGAAACATATTGATTTTGCGCTGTTAGAATCTCGTGGGCTGTGAAATGCCAATGTTTTACTGTGCTCGGATTTTCAGGTTCTTCTTGGCGACGTGGGTGCTGGAAAATCCAGCCTAGTGCTTCGGTTTGTAAAAGGACAATTTGTTGAGTTCCAGGCAAGTCGTCGATACACTCCTTTTGTTAAACATAATACTCCCTCCGTCCGGTGAAGAGTGTACATCTAGAAATTTTAGGACAAATTATGAAGTTGAGTAAAAAATGCATTGGAAAGGTGCAAGCCATCATCTCTCTTCTCTTTAATTACCCAACCCCCAATGAGCTAAGTGCATGTAGAAATTAAGAAGACCATATGTAGATTGCTATTGGTCTTGATTACCGTGTGATGAGAGAGAAGTATTTTTCCTACTTTAAAGTGCATTGGGAAGATAGAAGTACACTCTTTTGTGGACAAATTTTGAAGCTAGATGTACACTCTTCACCGGACGGAGGGAGTATATCTGTAGGTTTTGTTCTGAAAAATGATCATTGTATTGGTCTATTTGTCTTCAGGAATCGACAATTGGAGCGGCTTTCTTCTCTCAAACATTGGCTGTTAATGATGAGACTGTGAAGTTTGAAATCTGGGATACTGCTGGGCAGGAGAGGTATCACAGCTTGGCCCCCATGTACTACAGGGGTGCTGCCGCAGCCATAGTTGTCTATGACATCTCGAACCAGGTTAGTAAAATGGAATTGGTTTACCTGTTCCAGTGATAAAATAATAGGTCTCGATGACAGTCTCCCATTATTTACATGTTAGTTGCTTTGGCCAATGAACAATGGTTATGACTCCTTACAGTAGTACGTTTGAGTTGTGAGTTCAATTGGGGAATTAAAAGGGAACCAAGAATAATTGTAGCGGAGGCAGTAAAGTCAGGCAAGTTAGTTTCCAGATGGCGTGATTTAGTTCTCAGAACCCCTTTTAAAAATTTGTGGAGGGAAGCGATGGACCCGGTGCATGTAGCTCCCGCTTGCGCAGGGTCAGGGGAAGGGTCCGACCACTTTGGGTCTATTGTACGCAGCCTTTCCCTACATTTCTGTAAGAGGCTGTTTCCAGGACTTGAACCCGTGACCTCATGGTCACTAGGCAGCAGCTTTACAACTGCGCCAAGGCTCCGGGGGGAAGCGATGGGCACTTGGGTAAAATCTGACAACTTGGTTTCTTCAGTCACTAATCTGTTCCAAGAGAAAGAGAGATAGTGAAACTGTGGAGAAGAGAAAACATTATTCAAGTAGACCTGCACTTGCTTACCTTGTATTGCAAAAGAGTGGATGCCTGTGAAGAACTGCAGGGTGCCGTACTTCCTAACAGTAAAAATGTGACAGGGGCTACGATTTCGTATGGATGACACCATAAATGCAGTTAGCAAAATTTGGTGATGGTTAAGTTTGTTGTTTACTTGCCAGCAATGAGTGGGTCTTGGTGAGAACATGATAGAAATATCTAGTTTCGCTTCCAAGCATTCTCTGAAAGTTTTGAGCTTTTAACACACTTAAGTACTGGTGCATTTAACTGGCTACTAGTGGTTGATCCACATGGAACACCATGGATGGTTTATATTCCTTTGTTGCACATGAGGTCAACAATCCATAGTTGACGGGCATTGATAATACTTAGTCGACGACTAATACACGGTATTCCTCAAAATAGTTTTCCACTATGGATGTATGTTTGCTGTGGTGCTGTTTCAACGAGTTTTTAGTTATCATGGAACCTCTTCTGTTTTAGCATGTTCGTACCACATATGCACTTTGTGTTTGCTGCTTCATGCGTACATGTTGTAATTCTATTCTGTGCTTGAAAAAGGATTAACTTAATCTAGAAGCAGTATAGCTACCACTAAGTGCAGGGATGATCCCATTAAGGTTTCTTGTACCTTTATCATTTTTACCTTCAGGCATCCTTCACCCGAGCAAAGAAATGGGTTCAAGAACTTCAAGCTCAAGGTACTCCACTTTATCATTTGAAGACATGTCATCCCTGATGTTTGATCATGTCCGCTCAGCCTGTAAATTATATGACTAACCAGCTCCTGAAATAGTTAGCTTGTACGAAATCCATTTCACATTTGACTTCCTTGCTCATTTCACGTTTGTGATTTTGGATCTTTTCTGAAAATATTTGTGCTTTTGGATCTGATTAATGGTAATATATTAACAGAATCGGGCCATGTGAAAGGTTTTGTCGCTTATTAATACAGACATATTAATTTAGCCTTTTCTTTGGTGTAGGAAACCAGAATACAGTAGTGGCACTTGCTGGCAACAAAGCTGATTTGCTCGAGGCGAGGGAGGTTCAAATAGAGGTATGTAGTTCATTTTCTTCCTGATTGCTTTCAACCTTCCCAGTCTAGTATTGTACATACATTACTTTATCTATGTTTCACTGTTCTACTTCACCAAGGTTTAATTTGCTGCCATTGAAAATAGATATGGTGTTGTCAACTAGTAATTCAAACAATCTTCCTTTCATACTATAATATGCACTATCAGCATCACATTATATCTCATTCTTATTTCTGTTTATTTGGGGTTCAACAGTTGTACACAGAAAATCTCTCTGTGAGCACATTAAGTCCACTTTGTATTTTAATCTGTTTAGTTGTAACATTTACACAGAACCTTATAATTTGGAGGAAAATACTTGATATTGCACGTTCACATTGTTTTTAGTTTTCATAACTTCCTACTGTGGAACATCCTGATGCACATATCTGCTTTCTTTCTTGAAGTCGGTATTACCATCATTTAGTCTTTTGTGCCTTGCTTGCTTCAGTTACAGGGAATTTTACATATTTGCCAAGACCATCAAAAGTAATGTATTTATGTTTCCTGCAGCATCTAAACATAGTTTAAGAAATAAAAAACGGCAAGGATACTATTATTTACTACTATCAGCACGTTCATGCTATCTGTTTTTGTGTAGTTTTGCGAAAATTGTTTTGGTAGTACTCCTACCAACCATTTCAAATGATAAGGCACACTCCCTAAAATGCATACTGAAGGGCATGAATGTTTTCTGCTGTGCTTCAGAAAACAAGGCGCGGAGAGGAATTAGCACTAGTTTTGGCGAAAATACCCCTGAGTCCACAGCCCTTTCCTCCTCTAATCATGTGCCGGCTTAATTACTTGGTGCACTAACCGCCCAACGTTCTCGAATCCAACTAGGAAAATTAAGTACAGCCCAGCAATTAGTTAGGGGCAAGATTGGAAAGAAATCTAACGGAAGGGAGTGATTTTTTCCAACTCTTTTTACAGTATTAGGCATGCATATGATAATTTATTGGCGTTTCTCGTTTTTTCCATTTATCACTTCTCGTGCATTAAGCTATATGTTCTCACTGACTAGCAGGGAATATGAAGTTATGACAAGGATAGCTTGGTCATTTTCACATCTCTCTTTTCATGATTTGTACAGCTCATTTTGCCCAACCTGGAAGAGATTAAAACTAGCCAGGCTGAGCTATTGTTGGACAAAACAAAACTCCGTGTTTAGTTTGGTATCAAAGCCTCACGTTCGATAGGCAGTTGATTGTTTCTCACGTAGCACCAGCTTGCTTGCCCACACAAGCGAGCTGATTTGGCTCTCTACGCTGTCAAGAATTTATTGGCAGTTAAGAGCAACCATGCCAAGGAAAGCAAGAGTGTTCATTTCCCTACCAAATGTCTCCTCTTTGCCAAAAAAGTGTCTCCTCCTTGCCGAGCAAGGCTATAACTACTTGTTCCTAACTCCCAAATGCACCCTTAATTTTTATGCTTACTTGGGGTCTTACAATTTGCAACGGAGGGAGTATGGACACAGGAAATATGATGTTATGACAAGAGAATGTGCTACTTCATGCGAAAAGTGCAAGCAAAGGCCCGGCTCCATAGAGCCATTTATTTTCTTTCAGAGAAAATACTTTTCCTATACCTAAATAAATTCTGAAAAAAAGTATACATGTAGACATATAGTTGTAGTATACATGTATAAATTCATGAACATACATATTCATATGTGATCTACACGAAAAAAGACAAATACACAGATTAAAATAGGCTTTTTCTTTGTTGTATTTGGGTCAGATATTTGTATTTTTTGTGTAGCATGCAAATAATCAAATTAGTTGATGAAATTTTATAAAAACTTAAAGAATATACATTGATATCTGTAGAAAAAATTGACTTTTTTTTAAACTTCTAAATATATTTTGAATTATTATTTTTGAAGACCGAGCTCCATGGAGCTCGGTCTTTGCAATGCCGCCCTCCTACTTCATGTTGCTTGCAGCATTTGGTTTACTTGATGTGGGTGTTTTTTATCAGCTGGAGCTCGGTCTTTGCAATGCCGCTCTCCTACTTCATGTTGCTTGCAGAATTTGGTTTACTTGATGTGGCTGTTTTTTATCAGCTGATGTAGCTGTTCTATATTTATGTGTGACATGAGGTTCATTTACTGCAGGAAGCCAAGACATATGCGCAGGAGAATGGCCTCTTCTTCATGGAAACGTCTGCTAAAACTGCAACCAATGTGAATGACATATTTTATGAGATTGGTGAGTCCACTTTCTACTGTTTGTTGGGCTGTTGGTTTCTGGGCCAAAAATCTCTCTAAGCCGCAGTGCAGTCCACCATTACCTTGCTCCACCTTTTGCCCCTTAACATAGACTTTTGTCTTCTTTTTACTTGTTTGCATTGATGTTATATGATTAGATGCTAATGTTTCATCGATTCCCATTGCAGCGAAGAGATTGCTGCAGGGGCAGGCGGCACAGAACCCACAGGCGGCGGGGATGGTTCTCTCCCAGAGACCCAATGAGAGAGTGGTCAGCGCGGCTTCGTGCTGCTCCTGAAGCATCGTAAATTTGGTCACATTCGTCGTCTATGAGAAATTTTGGGAGAGGAATCTCGACAAACTATCCTGAAAGCGCCTCTTGATCCTGTGCTTTATCTGATACACTCTTAGCGCTACCGTTCCCACCTGTCTTTTCTTTTTCGTTCATGTGTTTGTCATGTAAATGCCCATACTAGAATGCCACTGCAGATATCGCAAGTGAGATACTAGAATTCGTAAGCGAGTGTTACCTCCAAAGTGGCTTGATCGTGTCTGTTCCCCAAGTTTGATGTTCAGAGAGTATGTAACAGGTTATTCAACAGAGAATGTAGCTGTGTCGCGTGTGTAGGAATTTTACATAATAGTTCGATGAGATCAGTTTGGAGATGGTTTGCGGAAAAATTCAACCAAAATTTAGGGCAAAGCGCGAACATGGCAAATTTTCACCAGGAAACAGGTAGCGTGCAGGGGAATGCAACAACCATGGACACAAATCTACCCATTTGTACATATCCCAGGAATAACAGCAGCCAATATAATGTATTGAATTAGATTATGAATTTAATTTCAATAAGAGATGCAATGGAATTATCTCCTGGCCTGGTATACACAGATTGCAGGATTGGAATAGGAACTTCAGCACATGCCAAACTGGCCAGGAAATCCCAGCTCACCGGAAAATAGCGCGATTTAGCCTAATCTAACTTGTTTGCTAGTATTATACATATTCACTTTCCCTAGTTACGCCGATATGTTCATAACTTTGCACATCAAGGTCTCAAGCAGCACTGCAGGAACACCAACCAAGTCGGCGTTGTACTTCCGGTCCGCAAAGCCTAATTCATATATTCATAACTTTACATATTCAGGTCACACGCAGTGCAGCACGGCAGGAACACCCAGTTACGTTGTACTTCTGGTCCGCAGAGCCTAATCCGATTACGACCATTTCGACAGTGTTTTCATTACCCCTTTCAAAATCTTCATAAACCACATTGCGTTCATGACAAAGAGCACCGACGGCACGGTCAGTGTCAGGTAATAACCAAATGCGTGCATCTTCATTATCTGTTGTGAAATCAATTGGAAAGTAGGTAACATTGTGTCAGATGGCATATGGATGTTGTGTACTAAGGAAAACTGAATTAGCGCATTTCAATGAAGATCTCTAGTACCTGGCTGTAGTGCAAATAGATGTGGTAAAATACATACAGGAACAAAAATATCCTTGCCACCTGAAAGAAGACCAATGCTATGATCAAAAGAAAAGATCCCGCCACCAAATACTAGTGCAAGAACCCTCCTAGTATAACAACCAAGCGGTAAGTTACTTTGTCAATGCAACTATATGACTGCATGAGGTTACTCAAAAATTATGAACGTAAAGCAGTTCTTCAATTTCTACTGATCTGATCCCTTTATCATACTATTTCACTGAATTTCATGCTTTTTCTTTGTCTACAGAACATTCAAGACAGTTCAAAGAAATACTCACCAGCCATACAACAAATATCAAAATACCATTAATCAGGTAGGCGCTCGACTTCTTCAGTCCAGCGGTGTCAAGGAACCTTAAAATAAAGAACAATGCATTACAATCAACACTACAGGAGAAATTATTTCAGAGAAAAGTTGAAATTTATTCACTTGTTTACCATCTCATGTTGATTTCAGGGGTGGTTGTTTCTGAAATAAGAATCATGTATGTGTAAAACTGCCCCTCCCCTGACAACATAGTGTAAGCTATTGCAACCAGAGAAAGAGTATGATGGAGTACCTGAAATGGAAACACACAACCATAAGCAGTTGCAAGTCACACACAAGTTGGCAAACTTCGAGACTGTTGACAAATAATTATTATTTTGAATCGAATCATTGCCAAATTATAGCATATGGACTTATTTCAAGTATAATTAGATTGAAGTTAAATCTAGTTCACTAGCAAATTGCATATATGTAAGATTCGGTCACCTACATATTCCATTCCACCAAGGGAAGGAAACAACCAGAAGATCATTGCAAGATCAGTGATGAAGTAACCCACAGAAACCTGTAAAGCACGCAGCCAGGACACACGTGTGAATTGAGCAATGAAACAAAAGTCGAGCATGAAAAGTATAAACTTTAGTGACGAATCATAATACATGTTAAGAGGGTTAGCCAGTACCCCTAATGCAGAGGTGGAGATGATCGAACTGCGGAATGTAATAGGCCCACTAAGGCGATCAGAGAAAAGATCTGTAGATGCAACAAGATATACTGATACTGCTGCGATAAAGATCGCATGTGCACTGGACATACCCCTGAAACAGGTATAATCGGTTGTCAGTTTGCCATTATGAAAAGAAAATACCATGCCTGGAGCAACATATATGTACTAGCTAGCTGTAAGACCGACCTGTTGTTCCATTCAACACGCTGTATTTTTGTCAAAGAAGAATAGCCCTTGAAGTAAAATGAGCTCAGTATCCGTGTGAGGTCATAAGCCTACAGGATAAAACATGGCCTTTATCACAGGAAGAAACTAGAAATATGCTCATGAATGATTAGGAACTGGTTTGTGACGTCAAAAGCGGTTGGCGCTAGTGTAAATTGATATAGACAGCAGCCAGCAGATACTGATGTAAGTAAATTGTGTCACATTTTAAAAGCTCTGAGTAAATTGTTTTCTCGTTGACGAAGATGGGAAAATATGGTTGAAGGTCAAGTCACCTACTCCCAACCCCAAGTTTTGTCTTGTTCTATGTCCTTAAATGAGCAAAAGGAACACGCGTTCATTCAACTTGAGAGACACTATTTTTTGGACTTAATTGTGTTTAAACTTTCACAGATTTATTAAAACAGCCACTTGTTAAAACTTTGTACAAAGTTTAAATTGCAATAATATCAAGAATGTGTATAGTGAAGGGGGGAATTGGTACTATCATCTATGTTCAACAGCACTTTAACTGGGCCTCTGTAAAAAGGAAGTACTAAGAATTAATTTTTGTGCGTACAGTTAAGACCATTAGTTCTGTTATAACAGACCAGTACCTAGTGCTATTTGTGGTAACTAGCCTGCCACAAATAAATACTGGACGCCCTAGTGTTATTCCCTGGGGGTGTGGTGTAAAAAGCACATGGTGTAACAAGGCTCTTCAATATAACCAACCGATGTTGTGATGAATAAATCAACAAGGCAGAAACAAGTAGCACAGGGTTACAATCACCAATTCTATTCTATGTTGGAAACGAAACCACGGGGATGGATAGAATTACCATCTTGCAGAGGAAGACGCCGATGAGCACGGAGGTGTAGGGGACGAGCGGGTCGGCTAGCAGGTAGTCCCTCATCATCGCCTGCGCTTGGTTGCTGTAGGCCGCCATCGCCATCCTCGCGGATCAAAACGCCTGCATCATCACAGAGCATACGCTGAGAAGATGAACCTGCATTCGTTCGTTCAGAGAACATCCTACAGAACATGAGCGGATCTTGCACGCGGTGCTACTAGTACACGGCTTGCTATGATCATCGCACAGAGCTACGGAGTACCCCCATTGGCGTTTCCCCTGTGACCCGGTCGAGAAGGCAGAAGGCCCCAATCTGATCAAACGTGCTCCTGACAAATCGACGGTGATCGAAACATGGCGCACGGCCTCCGTGGCTGTGAGCGAGCGCATTGAGGAGCTCGGTGCTTGCCGGAATAAATCGGCAGGGCGGATCTCCATTCGCAGGAGCACTACGCGCAGAGATAATGCAGCTACACGCTACCAAACAGCGAAAAGAACGCACACCGCATCATCAAAGGGGAAAAAAGCAAACAGAAGCTCCACCGAGGAGACCCGGCCCCCAAGAACAAGAACAAGAGCAAGAAATCCGACCCCTGAAAGCAGCAGCAGAGGAGGAAGCCAGCCAAACAGCAGGAGGAGCCGGGGAAGCGCGAGATCCGGGCGAGAAGGGCCGGTCAACAAGCCAAGAAAGGGGCCAGGAGGCAAGAAACGACCCGCACCTCTTGCAGGGGAGGGCCGGAGGAGGAGCCGCGCGGGGGGGAAGGAGGGAGCCCTGCTACACGCGCGCCGCCGGGACGGGGACGGGGACGGGGGGGAGGCCCGGCTCCATTGCTGTCTGTCCTGGTGAGCTGGGCCGGCGCTGTTCCGGGAAGGGGGGAGAGCAGAGCGGCTGGCTGGCTGGCGAGCGAAGCAGACAGGGAAGGGGAGGAAAAATATGTATGTTGCTTGAAGAAGGAAAAGCTCGGTGGCACCATCCACGGATCCACCCGCGTCCGGCCCCTTTTGCCACATTTGTAACCACCGCATTCAATACTGATTTGGTGCGATAAACCATCGTGTCGACGAGTAGGACTAGTTTAGCAAGTGAGATCAAGCTGGCTTCGTCTTGTGTGGGGGAGGGGGAGGGAGCTGGTTGATTGCTGAGGGCTCGCGCTAATCATCGTGTGTGCCCTCGCACGCCGAAAAGCTTGGCGGTGGGAGGGGCAAAACCGTCATTTTACATAGCGCGGAGTCGCCGCATTTGGAGCTAGGTTTTGTTTGGGCATATCCGACGCCGACCCGCAAACCTTCCGCATGCCTCCGAACCGCGGAAGCCATCTATATCGGTCTGCGAAGCGGTCCGGGCGTGATTTCTCCCGCAAATCAGAGACAAACGTGGGAGGCTTTGCGGGAGTCCGGATCACTCCCAAGTCCGCTTCTGACCGACCCAGCCCACGAAAAACTCCTTCCCCTCCCGCGCATTTTCATTCAGCGCCACTCCAAAGCGTCAGCGGCCGCATTCATGCCTGGCCAGAGCGGACGCGACCGCTCACTGGGGCCGGCATTGAAGCGGCGCGCCGGCTGAGAGAGCGTCGCCCGCGCCGCTTCCCGTTGCAGGCAACTGCCGCGCGTTCAAACGACACGGCGGTCGCCCGTCCGTCCATCTGTCTGCCGCCCACAATGATGGCACGCGGTTGCCGAGGCGTCTCCTCCGGCGCCACCCGTCCGTCTCTCTGCCGCACATCATTGCTATAAAAACCAGTGCCCCGGCCATAGCCGCTATCATCCACCTCTGATCCCTCTCCGCACCACTCCCACCATGGATCCCTCCCCCGCCAAAGCTCTCTGGGACGGGCTGACGTCGAACCAGAAGAAGGAGATGGCCGCCGTTACTGCCGACTGGCTGGCCGGCAGGCAGCCGGAGGACGACGACGTCCCAATGGAGGACGCTGCCGACAATGAACTGGCGCCACCCTCCTCCTCCGCGCAACCCACGCGGGGTGCATTGCACCATGACCATCGGCAAGGCCCCGTGCCCATCACATGGGCATGGTGCGAGAGGAGCGGGAGGAGCGGTTCCGGGAGGCGCAAGACGACGACGCCTACAACCACCACCTTCTCCAGGAGCATCTGCAGGCGGAGGAGCAGCTCGCCGCCGCCAGAGCGGTCATGGCGGAGCAGGAGGCGCTGCTCGAGTCCTACCGCTCCGCCCGCGAAATCCGCCTCGCCCGCTGGCGGTACCGGCAGCGGGTGGCGGAGGTGACGACCGTCGGCAAGGAGTATGACGACGAGGCAGGCGAGACCGATGAGGAGGAGGAGGACATCGTCGAGTCCGCGCCCCGACGCGACGACCACTAATCCGGCACGTCCGCGGGCGACGCCGGCAGCGAGGAAGGGTAGTGCACGGTAGGTCATCGCTACTCTTGTCCCAGGAAGGCCACCGCCCCTCCCGTCGACGCCAAGCTTGGTGGGCTCAACATCGCCAGCCGATTAGTCGCTTGGCGACGATGTGGAGGTGGACACCTTCACTTCCCGGGCCTCTGGAGGAGGAGGTTACGGAGGCGGAGCTGGAGAGCGCCGAGGCGGAACTGGAGGCGATGAAGCTTCAGTTCTCTTGGTTCATGGCTGGACACGGGGAATTGGCGCCAACGACCATTTAGACCTAGCAGGACGAGCTCCGCTTAGTTGATGTGAATGTAATGAAATATGTCATGTTTATATGAAATCCGGTCGTGTTTATATGAAATCCGGTTATGTTTGATCGAATTTCATCCGGTTAGTTTGAGTTGTTGTCAAAATGTATGCGGCTAGCGTTGGATGTCGTCCTTCCGTATCCATGTCCGTGGACTGATCCCCCTGTCCACTGACGGATGCGGGAAGAAATTTATGAGTTGCCATTGGAGATGCCATAAAAGTATACCTGGCCAAATGTCAGGCCGGGCTGGGCTTCGGGCCGGGCCAAACAAAGCCCGCTACAAAAAACCTGGGCCCGGGCATCGGGCCTAAATATCAGGCCCAGGCCCGGCCCATCAGAGCAAAAGCCTGCCGGGCCTCAGGCCGTCGGGCCGAGCCCTTCCCTAAATCGCAAATATGCCGGGCCCGAGCCAGGCCCGGCCCGGGCGTCGGGCTGAAATCTCAGGCCCAGGCCCGGCCCGTGGGCAAGGTCGGGCCGGGTATCCCATGGCCAGGTCTACATAAAAGTGATTTTCTACACGTACGTAAACGACGTTTGCGTGCTTTGGGGCTTGCGTAGAGACCTGGTTGTTTTCAAGTGGCGGTCAGTTAGGGCGTGGTCCCACCAGCGAATTCGGGGGTGTTATGATTAGTTAGAAAGGAAGATTAAGCAGGGAACGTAAAAGCCTTACGTAGGTGTAGCATTTTTGTTTGTAAAACTGCCGGTTTTATTTCATAAAAAGTTACATATTCACATGGATAGCATCACATATGCCACTGAAATGTTTGCCCGGTAAATATAACTTGTGAACCGGATGTTTTGATCGGTGTGACCCCCAGATGACTCCATTGTTGTGTCGCATTCGCACCAAATCCCCGTGACATTTAACTGGATCGTTGAGGTGGACTTAGGATCCACCCTCACCGGTCCTCACTCTGCTCTCTCTCACACACACACACACGCATGGACACACTTTTCTTATGCCATTGACCGGTAATCTATGTCGCCGATGAAGAACCAGGCCCTCCTTTGCCACAAACACGTTTACCAGGCTATCATCCATGAAGCATTGCTTAAGAACCGGCGATTCTTTGGGTAAAAGGTCAAACCAATGGTTTCCAGGAAACCTTTTTCCCCGTGGAAAGGACAAATGGCGTGAAGCACCATCAGATCGGGGAGGAAGTGGGGAGGACTCGTTCTACGTCGATGACACCGTCGACACCTCACCACCGACAGCTGGGGACGGAAACCTAGAGTAAAAACCACACCCTACCAACACCTGTCCAAAAAAAGCGGGTCCCCGTCATCTTCCCGTCATCGATGGAGGGAGAAGGGACATGTGATCTCTCAGAGGAGGAGGAGATCGCCGCCGCCGCCGCCCTAGCTCCTCGGGGTGGGGGTGGAGGAGATTTTTTTTTGGTTTTTAAGAAAACCTTTGCCTCAATTATGATTGTTTGTATTAGCTGCCTTGTTGGGTCATGTTTGATTTTCCATCCATATATAGCCTTGTTACTGTATCATCAGGAGTTCGGTGATGCCGGCATAATGGAGAGTGGAGAAGCCGTGCCCATGAGAGTACATGGCACATTGGCACTTAATAATGAATATAGTACCCGAAATGGACGGATCAAACTTGCGTGCCTGTTACGTGAATTCGTATAGTGTACCTAGCCTAGCAGGTCGTGTTGTGCGGGCCGTACGATGGACCGACCGTGCCCATGCGTGCCGTAGCGTGTGACGGCGTCTTGGCTGGCCGCTGTGGTGGCGCATGGCTGGAGTCCATTGGTTCAGAGCCGACGGGCGAACACGCCGCGCAAACCTATCCATAGCTGTGCGACCCGGCGGCTGTCTCGGTGCCTTCCCTGGACTCGAGACTCGCCGGACTCGCCCGCTGGTGTCCAACCGTCCGCTCCGCCGTGATGGAACGAACGTAGTACTACTACGTGCGCCGCACATCACGGTCTCGCTGTGTGGCGATGCATGTACCGTACCGTGCTTTTTTTAATAAACTTCCGATCTATTCATCTGCGATCATGATAGTACAACAAACACTAGAAATAATAAAAATTACATCCAGATTCGTAGATCAACTAGCGACGACTACAGGCACCGAAGCAAAGCCGAAGGCGCGCCGCTATCATCGCCCCTCTCTCGCGGAAGCCGGGCAAACTTTGTTGTAGTACACAGTCGGGAAGTCGTCGTGCTTGGGCCCCATAGAATCAACGCATCAGAACAGCAACCGCCGCCGATGAAGAGTGTAGATAAGAAGGATCCAATCTGAAGACACACAAACAAAGACGAACGACGAACAGATCCAAATAAATTCACCGAAGACAGATCCACGGAAGACACACCTCCGCACGTCCACCGACGATGCTAAACACATCACCGGAACAAAGGCTAAGCAAGAAGACCTTTATTCCATCTTCAGTGAGCCACGGTCATCTCATATCACAAATCCTAACAAGTCTTACAAGAAAATCTAAAAACCGAGCCCTTCCATCGGCAAGGGCCGGGATCCAGTTCGCCCCCATGGCCCTAAGGCCACGGGAGACGAGGCGGACCGGCGCCGAGGCCGACGGAATGCAGAGGAACCCTTGATAGGCGGGGGCTGGCTAGGTCGTCCCACGCGTAGGTTTAATTCGGGGTCGTCCAAAGCTTGACAAGGCTGAATATGTACCGTACCGTGCTACTAGTATATGCATCATCATCATCCGGCGTTTGACCGGCCGGGAGGACAAAAATATTTGTTTTTTTTAATCAAAGTCAACACGAATCAACCTGAGTTTGGATTGTCTTTTTTACATTAAGAAAACGTGTTACAGCGAAACGAAGTGCAGCATTTCCCCCGGAATCCAGCCACGCACGCGCACCACACTGGTTCAGCGAATCTGGCGTGAGCAGCTCACCGACGGACGCCACCGCTCCCCCAGCACGACTCGACCGATTGACTGACGCCCGCCCACGTTGCCGCTGCCGCCGTGCCGGGCGCCGGAGGAAGGGACGCGCGTCCTATGTCTAACTCTAGACCCGCATCCACTGTTGGCTGGAAAGAAAAGGACACCACCCCCGCCACCGCGGCTGCCTGTCGGGACAAGTCGTTTTCGGCCCCCGGAAAGCGCTGGCCGAGTGCGAGACCACCCCTCCTCCTGCTCTGCTCTGCGCGTTTGCCGCTGGTCGCCCGTGGGGATGAGGGGTGGGGCCGTTCCTATCAGGAGGGAGGGATCACATGGGGTGGGGTAGCTAGCTTCGGCGCACGACCCACGCAAAGCCGGTGGGGGTGGAGGTGGATTGCATTCGACTCGACCACGGGCCCTCGTCGCTTCCACCGCAAACCCCCCGGGCTGCGGGGTCCCACCCATGGCGCGAGCTGAGCAAAGCCGAGACGTGCGCGGCTCAACTCGCCTGGAGATGGCCCGCGCGTGCGGCCGTACCTACTCCTCGTGTTCGCGTAAATGTCGGTGTCGGTGCCTCCGGCCTACTCCAGCGCACGACCCCATCCCGTCCGTCCTAGTCTGTTTCATGTAGAATGGATGAATAGTGCGGCTCAACGCGTGGTCTCAAACGGACAAATGTCCGGTTTTCGTTCGTTTTTGACCCATCCCCGACCCAAACATGCGCCGCGTTTGGCGTGAAATGGACATCGCGCGGACGGCCGGGACGCACGCCCTTGTCCTCCCCGTGGCCCGCCTGTCGGGGACACTAGCGCTTCATTCACCTCCAACGCCTCCACCCGCCCTCCCCGTCCCACCACGCCGCCGGCGCCACCACTATTTTCCGGCCGCCTCCTCACTGCTCACCCCCCGGCTGTCCATACCAAATCACGTTTCGCCATGGCCGCCACCACGCCCGCGCTTTCGTAGGAATTTTGGCCGTCATTTGGAGGAGTTTTGGCCGTCGCCGTCGTATCCAGTGCCGGAGGGGATACGACCGCCGGCGACGCCTATCGACCATGACAGCTTCTGTCGGGTGCTCCAGAGCGACCTGTAGCCGGTCGCCAAACGCCCCTGCTGCATCGAGGTGATCTTCGTGGCCTCTTTGCCACCACGACCGCAAGGTGTTTGACACTTTGCCCACAAAGGTATGGACAGTGGAGATGAATTTTTCTTCAACCAATTCATTTATTCATCGGATGACGAAGATCTTGTGGTGGCTGCACTGGTCGTTCACGACCACATTGAAAGGCAGCGGCCTCGGTACAGGGGTCAGTCCCTGGTCGTGCTCCCAACCTGAACCGCAATAGAGAGAGAGGCCACCATGCTCTATGCCGATTACTTTGAGAATACCGCGCTCTTCAAACCAGAGAAATTCCGTCGCCGTTTTCGTATGGCAAGGCATGTATTCAATCGTATCCGAGAGGGAGTGGTTCGTCATGACCCATTCTTCGAGTGCAAAACGGATGCCCTTGGCAAGCTTGGGTTCTCCTCTTATCAGAAATGCACCGCGGCCATCCGCATGCTTGCATATGAAATTCCAGGCGATCTTGTGGATGAGTACATGCGCATGAGTGAGTCCACATGTCTATCGTCAATGTACAACTTCTGCAAGGCCGTGGTGGCAGTGTTTGGCCCTGAGTACTTGAGGCAGCCAAATGTCGCTGATACAGAAAGGCTGTTGGCGATCAACGCCGATAGAGACTTTCCAGGCATGCTTGGCAGCATAGATTGTATGCACTGGGAGTGGAAGAACTGTCCATTTGCTTGGCAGGGCCAGTACAAGGGGCATGTGAAAGCATGCACTGTCATATTAGAAATGATGGTTGATGTGGTCACCTATTACAGGTAGGGTCAAGGACTCATCATCTGGGACCCACATGGGGCCCATCACCATCATAGGCAGGTCCCTGGACCATGCCAGCACTCGGATGCATACTTCAGGAGGACTACTCGGACGACTCTACAGCACTCGGACAACCACACGTCACTCGGTGGACGATCAACCACTCGGACGTGCAGGACAGGAAGGCGTCGTGGGAGCTGCAACGGTCGAGGGATCCTAAGTCATCCACTAGATAGAGTTATAACTACCGTTACCTGTAACTGCCGTAGTATATGCTCATTACACTAGTAACTGCCTCATTCAATGGCATTAATAGCCCCGGCGGCGTGAGAGACACGGGGCTGCAGCGCACTCTATATAAGCCGCACCCCTCTCCATAGCCGGGCACGTTCAACCTTGTAATCCTATCTATCATATCAAAGCAAGCCTTAAGGCACGAGACGTAGGGCTTTTACCTTCACCGAGTGAGGGGCCTGAACTCGTTAAACACCGTGTGTTACACCTACGCTGTAGTTAGGCTCTGCCCCTTATTCGTACCCCTAGTACACATTATCAGTATCATAACCCCGACAGTTGGCGCCCACCGTGGGGCTAGGCGTCTAGCAAAACTTCACGGTGTAGGTGGATTTCTTCATCATCATCATGTCAGTCGGTGGCGAAATCCGCTTCGGGATGATCTCCTTCATCGCCGACGACTCAGCGTGGCTACGCGAAGCCCCGCTGGACGTGGAGGCGTTGCCCACCCGTGGCGCGACGCACTTCTGAGCTTCTTCCTACGGAGTCCTTCTCCGACAGCCCTCGGCTCCGTACCGAGTGGTTGCCCATCCCACCGTTGTACGTCGTCGCAAGCGCTCTGGGCGTTCGCGGCTGCAGCGTTGGATCAAACACGCCGTCGCCACTCAGGCAACAGCGGAACAAGTGGCGGCTATCGAGTTCGACGAGCCCGCCCTCGACCTCTCGAACGGACCACTCGGCGATTCCTCAGAGGAATCCGAGTCCGAGAGCATCGAGTCGACCGCCGAAATCCTTATGGTGGATAACTTCGAGCACCGTGTACCCCCGGGCTACCCGGAGCCCAAAGACGATCACGTGGGTGCATCCCATGTCAACACCAAGGGCGGCTTCCCGGGGCACGAGCCATACATGCCTCAAGCTCTCACTCGGGAGTAGCGGGACGAGCTCCGCCGCCGGAATGATCAACTCCTGAACACTCCCATCACCGGAACGACTCCCGAGGCGCTGGCCATGGAGTCGACTCGCCTGGCTACTTTGGCCGAGCGCGATCACCTTGAACGGCTTCATGGGAACTGGATGAACGCGAGCGCCGTCAACCCAGCTCCAGTCGGCACAAGCGTCGGCTCTATTCGAGTGACCAACCTCGTAAGTATCAAGTTCTTAGTGCTCCATTGCAAAATTTAGTAGCTGCCACTCAGATCGCGAATTCCATTCAGTCCTCCGGCTCTTCGGCCGGGGAAGGGATTCATCAGATCCAAGCGCTTCTTAAAACAGCACTGTCGCAGAATGCGGCGGTGTCCCAGTCTAGAGACCGGATCCATAGCGCATCCGTGCGTGCGGAGACCGTCCAGTCGGCTCATAGCCCACTCGGCTCGGGCAGGCGCCGAGCTACTTCCTCCTCCAGAGACCGTCACGAAGACCGGAGACGTGATCGAGTCGCGTCGCCCTGGCGTAACAACGACTACGATCATGCACTGATGCCTCCACCCCGGGACGTCGCATACAGGCGCCAGCCCTACGACGACAGGCGAACTCACGGCGGTGACTGCAGGCCAAGTCCTACTCATCCATCGAGGGATGCTCGAGACCCGCTGTTCAATGCGAGATCCGTCCTCGCTCAGAACCTGGTCGACAGAGGCCGGGCCTTGCGGGAGGGCCAGGAGCACGACGTGCCGAGTGGTTCCGTATCATCTGGTCCCGAATGCTTCAGCCGTTATATACGAGCGGCTGATGAAAGATCGAGGATGTCGCCTAGAGGGGGGTGAATAGGCGCTTTAAAATAATTACGGTTTAGCCTTGAACAAATGCGGAATAAACCTAGCGGTTAATTTGTCAAGTACAAAACCTACAACAACTAGGCTCGCCTATGTGCACCAACAACTTATGCTAACCAAGATAAACAACTATGTGATAGCAAGATATATAACATGAAACACTATGGCTATCACAAAGTAAAGTGCATAAGTAAAGGGCTCGGGTAAGAGATAACCGAGGCACGCGGAGACGACGATGTATCCCGAAGGTCACACCCTTGCGGATGCTAATCTTCGTTTGGAGCGGTGTGGAGGAACAATGCTCCCCAAGAAGCCACTAGGGCCACCGTAATCTCCTCACGCCCTCGCACAATGCAAGATGCCGTGATTCCACTAAGGGACCCTTGAGGGCGGTCATCGAACCCGTACAAATGGCAACCCTTGGGGGCGGTCACCGGTACCCGTCAAATTGCTCGGGGTGATCTCCACAACCTAATTGGAGACCCCGACGCTTGTCCGGAGCTTTACACCACAATGATTGAGCTTCGAACACCACCAACCGTCTAGGGCGCCCAAGCACCCAAGAGGAACAAGCTCAAGGGTACCAAGCACCCAAGAGTAATAAGCTACTCAACTTCACTTCCACGTATCACCGTGGAGAAGGTAGTAGAAAAAATGCCAAAGGTATAGAGACGTGAAACCTCTATGAATGAAGAACTGGCAAAACCCCCAACATCGAAAACATCATAGAAGATACATGTGAACTCCGTTTTCGATGAACTCGAGCTTGTCATGAAGATGACCATAAGCTTCAAATATCACAAGGAGAAGAACCAAACAAGAACCAAGAAAGATGATGCAAGGATGCAATGGTTTGAGCTCTCTACGAACGATACGATCAAGCTACCAACTTGAGAGCCCCCCTTGATAGTACGGTAATCGATCCTATAACCCGGTCTCCCAACTACCACCATGAGACCGGTAAAATAGAAAATCTATCAAGGGCAAACCTTTGCCTTGCGCATAATCCACTTGAGCTAGATGATGACGATCTTGTCCTCCTCAAGATGGACCACCTTTCTTGATTGCGTTGGGTCGATGAAGACTAGTTGATTGCTCCCCCATAATCCTCTATGGGTGAGCCACTCTTCCGCACATCTTCACAAGTCCATTTTCACCACAATGGATGGCAAGCTTCAAGCACTTGATCTCTTCGTGATGCTCCACTTGAACTTGCACACGGCAATCTTGATGACAATCACCACTTGATGTCATCCTCTCCATGGGTTGTATGATATCTTCCTCTTGACGCAAGCCCATGGAAACATACCTAACCCCACATAGAACTCTCACGTAGACCATGGGTTAGTACACAAAAGCGTAATGGACAATGCTTACCATACCATGGGATCACTTGATCCCTCTCGGTATATCTTCTACGCTTTGTGAGTTGATCAACTTGATTCACTCTTGACTTAGTCTTGATCAACCTTGAATCTTTCCACCTCTCTTCATGTGGATGATGTCTTGAAGGTAAACATGAATGATCACACAATCTTCTTCTTCAAGACATGCTTGTAATAAGCTCAACACTCACATGACCAATCTTTGGATAATTCCTTAATAGCACCTTGGTCAACTCATAAACTCCTTGAAACAAACACATGGACTTCAAGAAATGCCTATGGACAAATCCTTCAAATATAACTCAATGCAACCATTAGTCCATAGAGAATGTCATCAATTATCAAAACCACACATGGGGGCACCACATGTTCTTTCAGCTGAGATTCCCAACAACTCCAGGTTGGCCACGGGGATCAGCAAGTTCTCCGGTGAATCCAAGCCCGAAATTTGGCTGGAAGATTACAGAGTGGCAGTCCAGATCGGCGGCGGCAACGACAATGTGGCCATGAAGCATTTGCCACTGATGCTAGAAGGCTCCGCTCGGGCTTGGCTGACACAGCTTCCGCCGAGTAGTATCTTTTACTGGGAGGACCTGGCAAAAGTATTTGTCAAGACCTTTGAAGGCACGTACAAGAGATCAGGAGGTTTGACCGAGTTACAGCACTGTGTGCAAAAGTAGAATGAAACTCTCCGAGAGTACATCCAGCGGTGGACCACTCTGCATAACACGGTGGAGAATGTCACCGAGCACCAGGCAATCTGTGCCTTCAAGGCCGGAGTCAGGTACCGGGAGCTGAACATGAAGTTCGGCCGAACTGAGACCCTGACTCTCAGTCGGGCTATGGAGATAGCTAACCGGTACGCCAATGGCAAAGAGGAAGACCGACTGAGAAGTGGCAAGAGCCGAGCTGGCGACGCATATCAGCCGGAGAACAAGGGCAAGAAGCACAAGCGGAAAGCAGATGCTGGAGGGAATGCCGAGGCCGTGGCTCTAGCCAGCCAAGGCAAAAAGAACCCCCAAAAGCAGAAGAAGGATTGGAAAGGAAAGAAGCAAGTCACCATGAAGAGCGACATCCTCGACCAGCCTTGCCAGATTCACATGAAGAAAGATGAGGAGGGTAATTTGATCTTGCCCAAGCATACCACTCGGGAGTGTCGACTCCTGAAGCAAGAGATGCGGCATGACTCTTCCGGAGAAAGATATGATGACGACGAAGATGGAGGAAAAGGTACTTCCGGGTAACCCAACGTTGAGAACATCCTCATGATTTTTGCTGATGTTGAAAGTAAGAGCCACCTCAAGGTGATCAACCGAGAGGTTAACATGGCAGTTCCGACTGTCACCAAATATCTCGACTGGGCCAAGACACCGGTAATGTTTGACCAGTCAGACCATCAGGCTCACATACCAACCCCCGGGCGACATGCCTTGGTGGTAGATCCAGTTGTGGGAGGAGTCCGATTGTGCAAAGTCCTAATGGGTGGCGGCAGCGGGCTTAACATCATCTACGCCGATACCTTAGAGGCGATGGGCATCCCAATGACCCGACTCAGCAAGAGCAATATGCAGTTCCACGGGGTAATCCCCGGGAAGAAGGCCAAGTCACTCGGCCAGATCGCTCTCAACGTCGTATTCGGCGAAGAGAAGAACTTCCAAAAGGAACGACTGACTTTCGAAGTGGTGGACTTCAGATGTGCTTACCATGCCATCCTGGGTAGGCCCGCCTACGCGTGTTTCATGGCCTGTCCTTGTTACGTGTATCTTAAACTCAAGATGCCAGGGCCTAAAGGCGTGATCACTGTCATGGGCAATCGGAAGTTGGCCGAAGAGTGCCTCCAGAAGGGCTCCCAGATCGCTGATGAGTAGATGGCGATGGCTGAATTCGACGAGTACAAGAAGGCGGCAGACCCAAGCAAACTTTTGAAGTCCAAGAAGCCGACTATGGAATCTGCTTTCCAGTCGGCAGGAGAGACGAAGTCGGTGCACATCCATCCTGAGGACCCGAACGCTGCCTCGACCAACATCTCCATCATCCTGGACAGTAAATAGGAAGCCGCGCTCGTACAGTTCCTCCGTGAGAACTGGGACATCTTCGCATGGAAGCCTTCTGACATGCCGGGTGTTCCCAGGGAATTGGCCGAGCACAAACTCCGTGTCGATTCGGCGTCGAAGCCTGTCAAAGAGTATCTACGGCGATCTTCAACCGAGAAGCGCAAGGTGATTGGCGAGGAGATAGCGTGGCTCTTAGCCGCTGGATTCATCCGAGAGGTGTACCACCTCAAGTGGCTCGCCAATGTCGTCATGGTGCCGAAGAAAGATAAGTCTCTTCGAATGTGTGTAGATTTTAGGAACATCAATCGGGCCTGCCCGAAAGATCATTTTCCTCTCCCACGCATAAATCAGATAGTAGATTCTAGTGCTGGATGTGAGCGGTTGTCATTTCTGGATGCGTACTCCGGGTACCACCAGATCCGATTGTATGGCCCTGATGAAATAAAAACAGCGTTCATCACCCCATTCGGGTGTTTCTGCTAAATCACGATGCCATTCGGGTTGAAAAATGCTGGGGCCACATTCCAACGTATGATCCAAAAGTGCTTACGGAAGCAAATCAGTCGGAACGTAGAAGCTTATATGGATGACATTGTGGTTAAGTCCAGGAAAGGTTCCGACCTCCTGACTGACCTCGCTGAGACCTTCGCAAATTTGCGAGCGTTCGACATCAAGCTCAACCCAACCAAATATACATTCGGCGTACCCGCGGGCAAGCTACTCGGTTTTCTCGTTTCCGAATGAGGGATCGATGCCAATCCAGAGAAGATAGGGGCAATCGTCCGAATGAAGCAACCAGAACATCTGCATGACGTGCAGCACCTCACAGGCTGCCTAGCATCCCTGAGTAGATTCATATCAAGACTCGGCGAAAAAGCCATGCCGCTTTACCGATTGATGTAGAAGTCTGACAGGTTCGAGTGGACTCCCGAAGCGTAGGCTGTGTTCCTGGAACTTAAAGCCCTGCTTTCCACCCAGCCGGTGCTAGCTGCTCCGAGCAGCAAAGAGCCCTTGCTCTTATACATCGCGGCGACGAGCCAAGTTATTAGCACGGTCCTCACAGTGGAACAGGAAGAACAAGGCAAGGCCTTCAAGCTCCAACGACCAGTCTACTACATCTCCGAAGTCCTCACACCTTCCAAGCAAAGGTATCCGCATTATCAGAAGCTAGTATATGGGATTTATCTAACTGCAAAGAAGGTGGCACATTATTTTCAAGAACAATCGGTCACGGTGATAAGTGACGCTCCTCTATCTGAGATCATGAACAATAGAGATGCCACTGGCCGAGTGGCCAAGTGGGCTATTGAGCTCCTCCCATTGGACATCAAGTTTGAAGCCAAGAAGGCCATCAAGTCGCAAGCCCTGGTAGATTTCCTGGCCGAGTGGATCGAGCAAGAGCAGCCTGTCCCGAGTGTTCCCGAACACTGGACGATGTTCTTCGATGGCTCCAAGATGCTTCACGGCTCCGGGGCCGGAGTGGTCTTGGTGTCTCCTAAAGGCGATCGACTCAGTTACATTCTTCAGATTCACTTTGACTCCTCCAACAACGAAGTTGAATACGAAGCCCTCCTGTATGGGCTGCGAATGGCAATCTCTCTGGGAATCCGCCGACTAATGATCTATGGCGACTCGGACCTGGTGGTGAATCAAGTCATGAAGGAATGGGATATCCGTAGTCCGACAATGACTGGCTACCGCAATGCCGTCAGAAAACTGGAGAAACACTTTGAAGGGCTGGAGCTTCACCATGTACCACGCCTCAAGAACCAAGCAGCTGATGACTTGGCCAAGATGGGTTCCACTCGAAAGCCAGTACCCAAGAATGTGTTCCTGGAACACCTGCACTCGCCTACTATCAAGGAAGATCCTTTTGTGGAAGAGCCCCCGCAGCTAGTCGGACCTTCCAATCCGACTGAAGTAGATATTCCCACAGTAATTGATTTGGTCCAAGAGGTATTGGTCATCACTCCTGAGTGGACCGAACCGTATCTGGCATACTTGCTCTGGCAAGAGCTCCCAGAGGATGAAGATGAGGCCCGCCAGATCGTCCGTCGATCCAAGGCTTTCACTGTCATGGGAGATCAATTATACAAGAAAAGCACGACTGGAGTCACTCAGCGATGCATATCCCCAGAGGAAGGGCAGCAAATACTGCAAGAGATTCACTCGGGAACATGCGAGCATCATGCGTCCTCTCGGACCTTGGTCGCCAAAGCATTCAGAGCCGGATTCTATTGGCCCCGAGCCAATGAGGCCGCCCGTGACATATTGGATCACTACGTCGGGTGCCAGTTCTATGCAAACCAGTCGCACAAGCCAGCGTCCACCCTGAAGACTATCCCTCTCACTTGGCCATTTGCTGTCTGGGGACTCGACATGGTCGGCCCTCTCTGGACCGGGGCAAGTGGTTTCACACACCTGTTGGTACAGTGGACAAGTTCACCAAGTGGATCGAGGCCAAGCCCATAAAGAAGCTGGACTCAGCCACCTCAATTCAGTTCATCAAGAAGATCATCTTCAGGTTCGGATTCCCACACAGCATCATCACCGACAACGGGTCTAACTTCAATTCAGACGAGTTCCGTGAGTTCTGTTACACCCAGGGCACTCGGGTTGATTACGCCTCTGTGGCGCACCCGCAATGGAATGGACAAGCCGAAAGGGCAAACGGGCTCATACTTCAGGGATTGAAACCTCGCCTCATGCGTGATCTGACTCACGCAACACGCGCCTGGGTGACCGAACTACCATCAGTCCTCTGGGGCCTGTGAACGACCCCGAATCGATCCACGAACTGCACCCCATTCTTAATGGTGTACGAATTAGAAGCAGTCTTGCCGAGTGATCTGCTCCATAACTCTCCCCGAGTGGATCTTTACTCGGAAGCTGAAGCCGAGGAAGCAAGGCAAGATGGCCGAGACCTTTTGGAGGAAGAGCGTGAGCTAGCACTCATAAGATCAACCTTGTATCAAAAAGACTTACGCCGCTACCACGACAAACACGTCAGAGGACGTGCCTTCCAGGAAGGAGACTTGGTCCTCCGAGTGGATCAGCAGAAACCTCACAAGCTAGCACCCCCTTGGGAGGGACCATTCGCCATCTCCAAAGTCTTGCACAATGGAGCATACAGACTATACAACTTCACCAGAGGGATAGAAGAGCCCAGAGCTTGGAATGCAGACCTGCTTCGCAAGTTTTATACTTAGAATAAAATTTCTCCCTTGTAATAGTTAGTCCGAATGAACTTAGATGAATAAAAGTCTTGCTTTTCCATAAATTGTCTAGTTCGACCTACGGTCGCATTTCACTCAGGTGAATAATTGTATTCGGAAACTAACACACCTCCAGTGGGTGATAAGAGGTGAGAAAACTTAGCTGCGAACCAGTTCGCCTAAGTGAAAAAATAATCCGAGCACTACAAAAAAAAAAAGACACATCCCTGACATTTTGGGCCGAACGAATTTTTTTCCTGTCATGCTTATGACACTTCTATGACGATAATTGTGACAAAACCCGGTATCATCATAGATGTGGTGGGCTCCTACTTCTATGACAAAAAATCATGACATAAAATGGGCTTTTCGTCCTGGGCGGGCCGGAGACGCACCTGCATGACATTCTTTGGGCCGCCCATGACGGAAAAAATCATGGTAGAAGCGAGGGCGAGGAAAATATCGGGGAGTTCCCGGTTACGGTGGGTGGTCGGGGCCGAGCGGTGCACGGAGGTTTGCGCGTTTCTCTCGTACACGTACGCGCGTGTGTGCGAGGCGTTGCACTCTAACTGAACCCGAGCGAGGCATTGGGCTCTAACTGAACCCGAGCGATTGCACTAGCTACGTTACTGAACCCCGATCGATCCCTTGCTGTTAACTGAACCCGAGTGATTCCTTCGCTACTGCTGCTAACTGAAGCCGATCGAAGCTGCCTCTTAATCAACAATCCCCGGTGGGGGTTGGATGAACAGTTCCCGATGGGGGTTGGATGAACAGGATCCCGTGGTAGTAGAGGCCGTTGCCGCTGGATGAACAGGACCCCGATCGAGGAGGTGGGGTGGATGAATAGTATCCGGTGGAGAGACCCCGTGGAGGGCTGGTTGAACAGTAGCCGATGGAGGGCTGGTTGAACAGGACCCCGTGGAGGGCTAGTTGAACAGTAGCCGGTGGAGGGCTGGTTGAACAGGACCCCATTAATGAACAGTAGCTGGTGGAGGCAGGAGGAAGTCGGCGGTGGATGAACAGCAGTAGGTGGAGGCTGGAGGAAGTCGACGGTGGATGAACAGTAGCCCGTGGAGTCCCGTTTTGCGGTACGCCACACCCCTCCCGATGAACATGACCCCCGTTTCGACCGTAGCGCTCCAACACAAGTCTGTTTCCTTCGTTTTGCGGTACGCCACACCCCTCCCGATCAACAGGACCCCGTTTCGACCGTAGGCACTCGAACAGAAGTCCGTTTCCTCCATTCTGCGGTACGCCAGACCCTTCCCGATGAACAGGACCCCGTATCGACCGTACGCGGTCGAACAGAAGGCCGTTTCCTCCTTTCTGCGGTACGCCAGACCTCGTTTCGGCTGTTCCGTCCAAGCCAGTTGGCTCTCGATGAACACGCGACACTGTTTACTCTATTCCGACCCAGCCGGTTGGCTGCCGATGAACAGGACAATGTCGCTGTACGCGTTAGAGACCCCACCCGTATGTACGTACGTAGTCGTATTTACTATCTTGCGGCGTGGCCGTACGTACGTGTACACGATATAGACGGGACTGCGTGACATGCTACGTCGGTGCCTCTACTTCAACACGTGCCGCTCCTTACTCAGCCACGGTACGTCGCTGCAGAGAGACCGATCGACCGCTATGTACGTACACGTTCGCGGCCGGACAGATAACGCTACGTTCGATTCAACCTGGTGGGTCCCAGTTGTCAGAGGGTAAGAAGGCAGTTCCTTCCGTGCGAAGATAAAGCCGGTGGGTCCCAGCTATCAGGGGGGAACTTTTTTTTGCAAAATATAGAGGCCCTTCCGGTAGGTCCGAGGTGTCAGGTGGAGGAATCATTATTTTGCGCGTAATAAGGAGGCACTTCCTTGCGTGCGGCCATGGACCTAGCTGTCAGCCTCTCCACTTACAGTCCTTTTCTGATGGCTGTCGTTCGTTGGCCGCGTTGACGATGCTGTACCGCCTGAGAGCACCAAGGTGGTGGACGATGGTGCGACCTAGGAAGGGAACGACCCGGAGCCGAGGAATATGCAGCAGTGGATGCCCACGCGGAGGGGAGTACGAGGGTTGACTGCTTCGGCTGCGGTTTGAGGCTGCCGTCGCCGGAGAATAATAGGGGGTGTGGGTGAGTAGAGGGAAGGCCTGGCCAGCGGTGGGAGTAGGGTGGGGCGGTGAGGCCTGCATGGCAGCACAGCCGGCCACGGGAGGCAGGAGCAGGCGGCACGGCCGACGCTGGTTTGGGCGGCTGGAGCAAGAAGACCAGAGGTTGAAGAAGCACGATGACCGTTGGATGGACATCGTACGGTCACCGCAGCTAGAATCGTTTATATTGACTAATTTGACAAATCCCTGCGTCCGCGTCAAC
Source organism: Thinopyrum elongatum (assembly GCA_011799875.1). NCBI lineage: Eukaryota > Viridiplantae > Streptophyta > Magnoliopsida > Poales > Poaceae > Thinopyrum > Thinopyrum elongatum. The sequence goes on along the minus strand of CM022300.1, from coordinate 16,834,336 downwards.
TTAGTAGGCCCACAAGTCAGCCTCCAAATATGGTGGGACCGACCTAGCAGTGGGGGTATTCATTATTTTTGTGCGTAATAGCTGGTGGATCCAAGCTATCAGTGTGGGGAATGTTTTTTTCGTGAAATACAGATGCCCTTCCGGTCGGTCCCAGCTGTCAGGAGGAGGAATCATTATTTTGCGCGTAATAAGGAGGCACTTCCTACTCGCAAAAAAAAGGAGGCACTTCTTTGCGTGCGGCCGTGGACCCAGCTGTCAGCCTTTCCACGTACAATCCTCTTCCGATGGATGTCGTTCGTTGACCACGCCGTGCCGAGAGCACCATGGAGGTGGACGACGGCGAGGCCAAGTAATGGAATGACCTAGAGCCGAGGAAGACTCAGCAGTTGTTTCCCACGCGGAGTGGGTACGAGGGTTTACTTGTTCGGCCGCAGTGTGAGGCTGCCGTCACCGGAGAATAACAGGAGCTGTGGGTGAGTAGAGGGATAGCCAGGCCAGGGATGCGAGTATGGTGGGGCCGTGAGGCCTGCCCGGCAGCATAGCCGGCCACGGGAGGCGGGAGCAGGCGGTTCCGCCGGCACTCGTTTGGGCGGTTGGAGCAGGAAGATCAGAGACTGAAGAAGCACGATTGCCGTTAGATTGACATCTAATGGTCTGACGCTGGTAGAGTCGATTGTTGACTAAGTTTATTTTTTTGAGAAACCTTGTGTACGCATGAACTTGGTAGGCCCACAAATCAGCCTCCAAATCTGTGGTAGACAACATAGAGCCCATTTGCTATTTTTTTAATAATTTGCAGCCCATTTGCTAATTCTTAAGGAATTTATTACAGCCCATTTTCTGCCCAGGACCACGGTCAAAAAGTTCAACCTTATTTTGCATATTTCGGTGGAGTCCGAACTATTTTAATCCAGAAATGATAAACATTTATTTTTTAAGAACTTATTGATTTGCCAAATAAAATATCATTTTGTTTTTGTAAGCTAATAGGACGTGGGACAATTGAGTTTGTTTTAGGGAAAACCAGTGGTAAAAAATCAGCGCTGGGAGGGAAAACAATAACAAAAAAATAAGGATGTAAAGATGAAAAGGGAACTTTATGTATTTTCAATATAATAATATGTGTATATGAACTAGTAAAAACTATAGGTAGAGATTAGAAAATGGAAGTAGAACATGGTGTTTCAAGAGGAAAATAGAACTGAGCTGTGTGTTTATTCAGTAAAAAAACTACATGCGGATGTTCTAAGAGAAAATATAACTAAGGCTGGCGGGCCAGAGGCCAGTTGATACCTGCTGGATTTTTGTGCCCCGTTGTCGTCATGGGCTGGGCCTGTTAAAAACAAAACCAAACCTGAGCAGTCTACAGCCCAGTTGAAACTTGCTCGACCTGAAAAAACAATATACCTGCTGGATCCCAGTTATCAGTCTGTACTTGCAGAATTCTCTCGTTTATTGACTACGTTGAAAACTTTATGGGTTTCACCGTCTCAGACGTCAGCATTATTTTTCCATCGTGATAATAAGTGCATGCACTTGCTTGCGTACGGCCATGGACCTACTGGTGCCGTACGGTTAGGCTCTGTATGGACAGCCGTCTTGTGGTTCCACGGACGAACATGCAAATCGGATGGTTTTCAGTGAAAGCGGACTAAATTCATTGCATTTTACATATTTCTTTTCATTATGGAATATTTTACATATTTCAACTAATAATAACGGACTAGGCCTTTTTTTAGTCCATGAGAGGCGCTTCATGATCGAGGTCGCGACACTTAACTGTTATGGAAGGCCCAAATCCATCGCTCCTCTCTTTTAACAATTTGCAGCTGGGCTTGACAAGCCACAGCCTAGTTCCGACGTGTTGCGTCCAACTATCAGCCTGTGAAACCGGATGGATCCCCTGCGTACTTCAAAGATGTAAAAAAATTGGAGAACTGGGAATTCGAACGGCAGGTGCTTATGCTACCCATCAAATAAAAATCAGGTGCCTGAAAATTCATTTCGAAACAAATGATTCAGCTTTATATCCACGTCGACCCTCGACATGATGGTTGGAAGCAAATGCCAAGTTCATACCGAAAGATCCTTAACAACAATTCCAACTTACAGACGACTAGGTAGTACAAGTACCAATACCAAACTAACTTATAATCTTTTTAGTCCTGGCCCTAGTGTTCGTCTGGTAGAAAATCTTGCAGAGGACCAGCTTCCGCTCCTTATCTTGCTCCAGGTCCCCGAGGTGGTACTGGTGCATCACCCAGTTGGTCCTCTGCTGGTCGAAGTTCTTGTTGGTGTGCAACACCAGAACATTTTTTCTGCCTGTCTGCCGGCCGTTGACCATCACCGGCAAGGTATTGCCGGTCTTGTGCCACATCGCCTGCATGCCGCACTCCGACTGTATCTTGCAACGCGTCCGCGTGCCCCTTTTGAACACCCTGGAGTTGCGCTGGAAGAAATGCTTGCTTAGGCCACTCAGTGTGATACCTGCAATATTGTCGAATACAAGTTTTAGTGTACGTAGTTGGCATTTTCATAACATCTTTGGCATGTTGCAGTCACTTGTTTCACTTTTTATTAACTGTCAAATTGTAATTGCTTCACTAGATCTGCGTCTAAAAAGAAAAATAGAGCTATAAACAAAGGAATATGTTTGTGCAAGTAGACGGCCGATCGGTGTCTCACCTGGAAGTTTCTCAGGATGGGTGTAGCATATGCCGTGCTCGCTGTCGATGGTTGGTATGAACAAATCGATGAGAGGGTGAGATCTCGCGCTGTTAGCACTCACTTTGGCCTCAAGGTGCTCGATCAGCTCCTGATCCGTGGGATCGAACTTGACGCCAGCTGGCAGCACCGGCCAATCCTTCTTGGACTTGCATCGGTTAATTCCAGTTAAATGGTACTCAATGTATGATCAATCAACTGCTTTAAGTAAATGATGAAAGATTTCGACAGATAAGTGGTACTCCAAATCTGAAGTCCACAATACCCGAACAAACTGGGGTCTCGGCTTCATTACTACATGCAGACTCTAAAGACTTGAAAACCCCCATAAATATCAAAATCATAATACAGGGTGACGTGACGAATACTCACAGGAGCGGCCTCCCTGGTTCCTTCCTTCATCCGGCTAGCTTGAAGAGCATCCTTGTTCAGATCGATTTTTTCAGCGTCTTCCTTTTGACTACTTGCAATGAAGTATAGCAACTCCAGTAGCTCATCGCTCATCATACCAAATGGATCGGAACAAGGCGGCGGCTGGGAGGCGGGGAGACCGGGAGAGAATGGGAGAGTGATTTTGTAGAGAATGCGAGAGTGCTGTTGTAGTACGAGAGGGGACTCTTGTGTCACCTTGGTGAACCGAAGACGCCGCCGGGACTCTTGTGTCACCTCACGCGCAGCGTGTTGTCATGTCAATTCAATGTGAGGACATGATGAATAATTTGACCGACGTATACTAGTACTACTATTGTACTACTTACTAGTCGTATTTAGTGTCACATTTTAACCATAGGTTTAACTAACAAAATGTCAATGCATGTCACCGAAAATTATACCACTGAAAACTATGTTCAAATACGAATCCAACGATATAATTTTTTGTGACATGCATTAACATTTAGTTAGTTAAATTTATGGTCAAAATTCACAAATTAGGAAGGGGACCAATAAACCAGGAGGGAGGTAGTAGTACGAGTAGCGCAATATATGGTATAGAGGACTAGTACAAATTTAGAAATGGAGTATGAAGTTACAAGGCTGTGCGACAGACTTTGTAGGATACATGAGTAATACAAAATATAATTCCCATTGGACAACACTTTCACCAACAAGTACGCACTTGAAGCCTAATTGATATATATATATATATATATATATATATATATATATATATATATATATATATATATATATATATATATATATATATATATATATATATATGGCTTCTGCACAACATCTCCGTCATCATTATCAGTACATCATACGCAGGTGAGTTAGGATGCACTTGATCCCAGAAAGGTATCTATCCTTCAAACTAACTACAATACATAATATCCAACAAAAGAGGGTCATGCTACAGCAGCAGGATACATGGCTCAGTCTAGATATCACTACGAATCAAGTTGTGCATATTTGCTGTTGGCATGAACCACATCGCCGCATGTCGGGTTTGCAAAAGCCATTCATCGCATGGAAGCTTGATGCCTTTCACACACTGAAGATTATCTGGCAACAAGCTGTGTCGACGAATCTCTGGATATGGTGATTCATGAAACCCATGGTACGATGTGTAAACACAGTTCCCCCTGACGAATGGAAGTTGCATAGCACGGTAATCATCGCCGGTGATATGATCGATGATTGGTTGGATGATTGGATAATTGAGCCCGAGGAACATGGAGTGGTCGCCGAGGCTGTAAACCCGCCTCCAGTTGAATACGCCTGGCCCAACGGAGCTGGGATCTTTCTCGAACACGAAGCAGCCATAGCCATCACAGTCACGAACGCCCCAGGCATTGTATTGCGTGTGGTTTGATGAAATGGTTTGGTCAATTTGGTACGTGCGAATGAGCATCAAATGACCGCCATCAGTTGAACGAGCGATAAACCACCACCCATTGACTTGTATATTTCCAGGTCCTGGAATCATGAAGGCCAGCGCATTTGCGTCTGCTGCAACAAATCAAATTGGAGACCAAAAGGACAAAAATATACAATCATGTTTAGAGTATGTGTGAAATTAAGATTATTATAACATTGACACATATCATAGACAGAGAATTGCAATGCCGTGGTCATAATCATACCCCAAGTAAAAAAAGTTAAGCCAATGGCTTTCATATTCTAGCAATATGTCATGGTTCAAACATCATGTAAAAATGAGAGGAAAATAGCTATGACACGGCCTACTCATATTCTACCATAGCAGTTACTACCGTTCTCATATCAACTCTAACAATAACATGCGTGGTTATAAAAATCTTGGAAATGAGAGTAACATATAGCAATCATGAGGTTATACTCATAATATCTATTCTAACAATCATTAGATGCCAATTGTTCTCATATCAACTCTAACAATAACATGTGTGGTCATAAAAATCTAGGAAATGAGAGGAACATATAGCAATGATGTGGTTATAGACATACTATCTATTCTAAATTTCTAACAATCAACATGCAGTCGTATTCATAAGGTAAAGATGATATGAGGTAGAACAATTACACGACGATAGATTCCACCAGTATAGGCAGCCAATCTGTGCGTGGACCGCGTAAACGATGCCATCGTGCAATATAGCATCAGACAGAAATGGAGGCTCAACAGGATTGATGATGAGCCATAACCAAGTATGGCGACCAGATTCCAGATAGACTAATCCCATGTCGAACAAGGCAATGATCTTGTAATCCATGTAGTCTTCTGATGGTGTGGGCACTTCGCAGATTACAACCTTCAGCAAACGAAGGTCACACCAAAAGCTCGACGCGTCTCGTGCGTAGTAGGCAGGAGTGTCCGGCGGGCCGCGAGGCTCGATGGCGGTGGTATCCAATGATGGAAGGGTGATCTCTCGCTGGGTGTAGATATCCATGAGACGCCACGGACTACCGGATTGGTGGATGAGGACGATCCAGTTGGCCTTCATGCCCGCCCAGTAGTGGCCGCGCATGAAGGACAGGTGGATGGGTAGAGGTAGCATGTCGAGGGGCACCACGGCAACCTTCGTATGATTGTCAAGTAGGTGTCTGGGCCACCTGCGAGGATCGGGCATCAGCAAGCAGGGTGTCTTGAAAAGGGCCGGCCGGTTGCAGACGAGTAGACGGTACAAAGACACCGAGCATGCGGCCAGACGCACGGTGCTGAGCAGGCCCATACAATTACAGATCCGCTCCAAGAGAACATCGGGGAGGGAATTCCAATCGCGGCTCTGCGTGTCAGTCGGTTCTGCCATAGGGTTTTTTAGGGCGCTAAGTGATTGGGCTTTTCGGTGCCTCCGAGCGAGCGGGGAAGTGGATTCGGGCGGGCGAGCGAAGAAGATGGCGTGTGTGGCCGAGCAGTGAGCGGGGGGGATATGGTACGCGCGACCTACCAAGGAAGATGGCACGGGCGGGCGAGCAGTGAGCGGGGGGAAATGGTGTGCGGCAGACGATGGGGAAGAGAGGAGGAAGAAGAAGAGAAGAGGAAGAAGAGGGAAAGACGGGGAAGAAAGTGCATTAAATCTCAATTCTACTAGTACTACTACTAGGATATACCGTCCTTCGGAGTGTAAATAGTTAAGCCGATGGCATGTGGGTCTACCTCAAGAGGGCCCATATGTCAGTTAATGGAAGAGAGAGGTGCGTAGGCGTATTTGCGGAAGCGTGCTCCACTGGCAAACATGATGGCAGTACTGGGTAAGGCTGATTCAGCTTATTAATTAAGTGTCCCATCTGCTGCAGCGTGTATTGTCACTTCACTGTGAAGACTAGTTGAATAGTTCTCTCTGACCGAGATGGGGAATAATGGATCGCCAAGACTTCATATCTACAGTATCCCTATGCCTCTACTCTCATCCTGTCCAACAAGATGAAACACTGTCCAAGGCACCCGGCGCCAATAATGTAGGAGTACTAGTAGTATTTTGTGTCAAACTTTGACCATCTATTTAACTAATAAAATGTTAATGTATGTCACCAAAAATCATATCACTGGATTCGTATTTGAACATAGTTTTTAATGGTATAGTTTTTTTATGACATGCATTGACACTTTGTTAGTTAAATTTACGGTCAAAATTTTACACTAAGTACGAAGGGGACCATTAAACCAGGACGGAGGTTTATATACAGGTCAATAAAAAAATCATCAACCAAGATAGTAGTAAATGATGAGTGCCCGAAGAATTTTTTTCCGAAAGTACTCAATAATGGGCTCGTTTTCCTCAAGAAAATTGTGTTTACGAACGTATTAATTGGAATGTATGCGTGAGGAACAAATGACCAGAACTTTTACACGCATTGATGAGTTTTCTCTTAATTCTTGCATGCAACGTTTTAATGAAGCTTGAAATATGAACATGTCAATGGGAGGGAGTAAAAGCCTCATGCATGCATGCCCGCATGCAACATGCAACACTCACACGTACACATGCACGCACACAACACTCACGCATCCATGCGGCACTCAGCACACGACGCAACACACACGCTCACGTTCAAGTGCTCAACCTACTCCCTCCGTCCGTCAAAGACTGTACATATAGAGATTTACACATTGACCAAGAGGAACCGGAACTTCATGGCAGAACATTTGAGTTCTTTGATGCAGCGAGACTAGGCTTTTCGCTTCCATTTGTGGAGGTGTAATGGATCTCGTCGAACTTTGTTAGTTCCTTCTTTATGAATGAGATGAGGCAAATCTTTTGCCCCCGTTTCAAAACAAAAAAAAAATCACGTCAAGAGGAATTTCTTTTATAGAGCCGATAATGGAGCGAAGTCCATGCGTGCAACGCCACAAGCTACAGAGTAGTACTTTACGTACAGAGCCATATTGCACAGTTCCCAATGTTGCGCCAGGATTTTCGGGCTCCTCGGGCTTAATTGGGAGGCGCTAGCTTAAATATGGTAGCTGATGAGGAAGCTGCAAGCGAGGTGCGGCTAGGGCGAGAACGCAGGCGAGAAACTTTGCATGGTGTGAATTGATATATAGAAGTACTACTCTAGTACGCGAGCCACGAGATGATGGGAGGGAAAACCCGTTCACATGGCTGGGCTATCCAGTGCACCCAGATTGTGGTGCGACACGTCCGTTCGACTTCAAAAGTCAAACTACCAGTGTACAATATTGGCTCGCAGCGAGGTTACTATTTAAAAAAAAGGCCGTCGTGCGTTCGGCCGGGATCGAACCCACAAAACGAGCTATACACTCCCGCGACCACTAGTAGTACTCGTTGGAGTACAACGCAACCTGGAATCGCCTTTTGTCACTAGTACATTGTTCCTTACAAGAAACCACTAATACCAAGAAACTACTACCACTTACCAACCGGCCCTACCAAGAAACGACTACTCTACAAAGTGTCGTTATAGGCACGTTTCAACCCATGTCGCCCCTTAAGTCAACGCCTTCTATTCAACCGGCAAATTAGGCGTTATGACTTGTGGGACCTACATGTCAGTCTGGACAAAAATCCCAGAGTGACCTCCTACCTCCGGCCCGTACACCTAGTCATCCTCGGCCATGGGACGTAGCTACCGCCGCCGGCAGAAGGCGAGGTCAAAAGCGCCGGCGGCGCGGAGCCCATCTTGCGGCAGCCCGGATGCCAGCTCCGTCCGGCGCTCGCGGCCGCTAGATAGCCAAGATAGCACACACCCTGCTGGATGCATCCAGCTGCTTGTCTGCAAGGTTTGCTAGCTATGTTGGCACGGCGGTGCGGCGGCTTACTCGCGCGCGCCGTGCTAAGGCCAGCCATCTGGCTCGAGGGAAGGCCAGCGCGGCGGCTTGCTCACACGTGAGCCACGCTCGGGCCAGCCAGCCAACCCGTGCGGAGGCCAGCGCGGCGTCCGGCCCGTCCAGCGGAGCGGCGGCCAGCTCGCTCATCACCGGCGCCACCGACGAACACGCATAAGAACTGTTTGAAGTAATGTTCAGGAAAAATAATGATTGGAGGAGGAAGAACATGATAGAAGGTGAGATGTGGGTCCCTGCTACTTCTTGAGCTTGCGTTGGTTTTCCCTTGAAGAGGCAAGGGTGATGCAACAAAGTAGAGTAAGTATTTCCCTCAGTTTTGAGAACCAAGGTATCAATCCAGTAGGTGACAACACGCAAGTCACCGAATACCTGCACAAACAAACACCAAACTTGCACCCAACGCGATAAGGGGTTGTCAATCCCTTCACGGTTACTCGCAAAAGTGAGATCTGATAGAAATAGATAAACGGTAAAGTAAATATTTTTGGTATTTTTGTTTTATAGATTGGAAAGTAAAAGATTGCAAAATAGTAGATCAGAAACTCGTAGATTGGAAAGTAGAAGATTCTATGATGGAAAATAGACCCGGGGGCCATAGGTTTCACTAGAGGCTTCTCTCAAGATAGAAAATAATACGGTGGGTGAACAAATTACTGCCGAGCAATTGATAGAAAAGCGCAAAGTTATGATGATATCTAAGGCAATGATCATGAATATAGGCATCACGTCCGTGTCAAGTAGACCGAAATGATTCTGCATCTACTACTATTACTCCACACATCGACCGACTCCTGCCTGCATCTAGAGTATTAAGTTCATGAAGAACAGAGTAATACATTAAGAAAGATGACATGATGTAGAGGAATTAACTCAAGCAATATGATGAAAACCCCATCTTTTTATCCTCGATGGCAACAATACAATACGTGCCTTGCTACCCCTACTGTCACTGGGAAAGGACACCGCAAGATTGAACCCAAAGCTAAGCACTTCTCCCATTGCAAGAAAAACCAATCTAGTTGGCCAAACCAAATCGATAGTTCGAAGAGACTTGCAAAGATATCAAATCATACATAAAAGAATTCAGAGAAGATTCAAATATATTCATAGATAAGCTGATCATAAATGCGCAATTCATCGGATCTCGGCAAACACACCGCAAAAAAGTATTACATCAAATAGATCTCCAAGAACATCGAGGAGAATGTGGTATTGAGAATCAAAGAGAGAGAAGAAGCCATCTAGCTACTAGCTATGGACCCGTAGGTCTGAGGTAAACTACTCACGCTTCATCGGAAGGGCAATGGTGTTGATGTACAAGCCCTCCATGATCGAATCCCCCTCCGGCAGGACGCCGGAAAAGGCCCCTAGATGGGATCTCACGGGTACAGAAGGTTGCGGCGGTGGAAAAGTCTTTTCGTGGATGCCTCTGGTGGTTTGGGCATATAAGAGTATATATAGGCGAAAGAATTAGGTCAGGAGACACACGAGGGGCCCACAAGGGTGGGGGGCGCGCCCTACCCCCCTGGGCGCGCCCTCCGTCCTTGTGGCCGCCTCGTGGCTTCTCTGACTTGCACTCCAAGTCCTCTGGTTTCCTTTTGGTCCAAGAAAGATCATCGCGAAAGTTTTATTCCGTTTGGACTTCGTTTGGTATTCCTTTTCTGCGAAACTCAAAAACAGGGAAAAAACAGGAACTGGCACTGGGCTCTAGGTTAATAGGTTAGTCCCAAAAATAATATAAAATAGCATATTAATGCATATAAAACATCCAAAACAGATAATATAATAGCATGGAACAATCAAAAATTATAGATACGTTGGAGACGTATCAGTCCCTCGTGTCAGCGGTCAAACAAAATGTGTTGGTTTAAGTTGCCTCATCAGCATGGACATGTGGGCCAACCCTGTCATAAACGGGTTTAAACGAGCCTAATCGGCACTAGGTAGTAGTTTTTTGGCGCGGATTAAGAAATTTTGGGTATGTTTTTGCTATTTTTTGTACAATAGTTTCTTCCTAGGGCTGGTTGAAAGTGGTAGTTTTTTGTTAAATACTCTACATACTGTAAGTAGAAGTGAAAGTTAAGTTTTGGAAGCCAATAAGCACGGCTAGTTACATAGTGCCTATGTGTACGTAATTCAAACTAAATATCAACCATGAGTGACTAATATCTTGATGGAAAACTCAAAACTATGGAAATACTAGCATTTTTTTGCATGGTTGGAAATACTAGCAATGTTCACATGCGTTGCAACGGATCATAATTAGAATAATACTTATTCACAAACTTGATAGAAAACACTCTAATTTTGATATACATATATCACTAGAAATATATTATGTTTCAATCAGAATTTATTCCTTGGGCTGTTTTGGTGAGGTGAGGGAGGGATGAGGTTGGTTTTAAGATACTAATTAAGGGTTTTTCTGCAAATTGGTAGAGAAGTGGGATGTTGTTGAGAAAAGGCAACAACTTACCTCACAGTCGTTAGAGGTAGATCTAATGGTCAGAAATGACGGATGGCAGACACACCATCATCACCAACTAAGTCTTCTGTAGGAGTACTAGCAAGATGCCCGTGCATTGCACGGAACATCAAGATGCATTTTTTTTATAAAACACCTGTTGTGATTGACCCATGCGGGAGTAATCCCATGTGTAGAAACTAATGATATCTCGAGAAAGAGGAGAGATAAGGTGAGGAGGAGTGGGGCGTGGTGGTGATTGGTGGTCGGACTGAGCGGAGGCATGGGGATGGACGACGCCGGCAGCGACCACCATGCCAGTTTGTTCCAGAGGCTTCCTTTTTTAATTGCTCAACAATGAGGTTGTGGGAGATAATGATGAACGAGGGAAGGCCTTGTCTGCAAATGTGGAGAGAGGTGCGGGTATCTTTTATATTAATTTCTATCCATCAGATATAGATCAGACGGTCTATATTGCAAGATGGCAGGCATACCATCATCACCAACTCGATTTTTTTATAAGAGAAGAGATATAAGTATGGAGATACAAACGTATTATCGATACTTGTTTCCATAAACTTGGATCTACATTCTATTCAACGGCTGAGCATGTGGGGCCTTAGCACGATGACTTCTCGACTGTGTAAAACAAAGGTTTTCCCGTCGCCGATAAGGAGGGGGTGACGGCGGTGCGCTTTCGGCTTGCTCTAGTCCTAGTAGTCATACTAGGTGGTCTACGCACATGTAGATTTATTCTTTTTCACGTCTCGTGTTCGCCGTACTGCCACGACTGTTGATGAATAGACGGTAAGTTATTCACGGGAAAACCTTTGTTGAGCGTGTGTGTGAGAGACAGACAACATGCGTGTGTGATATGTGTAGAGACTGAGGCAATGATAAGAGATTCTTTGTGTCTCTGTGTGTGGAGGATAGAGAGAGACATGTGCATGGGGCTTTGTGTTGTGTAACATGGAGACACATAGACATAATCAGAGAGTGTGTGTGAGATACACATGCGGACATGGGGAGATATGTGTGAGTTAGAGAGATGGAGAATTTTGGTGTGCATGTGAGCTAGAGAGAGGGGGGATATATACATACCTAGAGCTGGAGAGAATATGCAAGGGTGTGTGTCTTAAAAGAAGGATCCAGATAGATGGGTGTTTGTGCGTGTCTGTGTGTGTTTGTGCGCGCGCGTGTGTGTGAGAGGGAGTGTGTGTATGTGGAGAAGAGAGACCACTAATGATGTAAACCTAGTAGGGAAGGGGGAATGGTGTCACATGTGTGTCAAAGAGAGACAAAGGCATGTGTAGTAGTGGGATATCATGGGTGCGGGCGGGGAGCAGACTATTTGGAAGAGACACCGAGTGTGTGTGGGAGAGGGGTGTGAGAGCGAGAGAGAGAGAGAGCTAGCGAGGGAGAGAGAGAGAGAGAGGAAGAGAGGGGGAGAGAGAGGGGTCGTTTGTGTGCGGAAGTGGCGTATAGATAGGGAGACAAGGTTGATGTTGTTCGAAAGTGGCCTATGTACGGAGACGCAAGGCAAGCGAGTCATCGTGTGTGTGATAGATACTTCATGAGAGATCTAGAATAGATGGTGTAGAGAACAACGTGCGAGATTGAGAACGATGATACGTTAGGGAGCTATGAAAAGAGTCATGACATATATGTATATAGGGAAGGAGCTGGGGCGGGTCCACATGTGGGAGAGATAGAAAGAGGAGAGTGGTGCACAAGGAGACAAAGGGTGCTTGTTTGCAGTGGGGGTGGTGAGTGAGGTGAGTGTGCGAGAACCACATAACTAGGGAGATAGACATTTGGGGTGATGTTTTGTGTGTATGGGAAAGATACACTCTATATAGTGCGTGTGCTTGGGAAAGAGAGATGCCGGGAGACCTAGAGAGTGAGGGAAGAGATGTGTGCATGCCCGAGAGACAAAGTGATAGAGACCTATATTGGGGTCCGGACTTTAGAAGAGAGGGAGGGTGTTAATGTGCTCCTGTGTTCGTGTCCGGGGAAGAGAATGACTTGTGGGGGGGGGGGGGGGGGGGGGGGGGGGGGGGGGGGGGGGGGGGTGGGGGGGGGGGGGGGGGGGGGGGGGGGGTGTGGGTGGGGGGGCGCGGTGTGTGGGGGTGGGGTTGGCTTCAGATAAAGAGTGATGTGTCTATATTTGAGAGACTTTAGCGTAATTGAGATATATATGGTCAATAGTGTGTGCACTCATGGTTGATCAATTTGTTTCATAGTTTGGACTATGAGATAACGATACTTTTGAACATGCGTGATATACTTTGAAGTACCAGAATTACAAACCTAAGATTGGAATTTTGGAATTCGACTCCATCATTAGCTTTCGTAATTCATTTAAACGGAGGTACATTTTTAAGCCGGGATTTCGTGATTTCAAATTCATATATCAAACCTATAGATATACACGTACGGGCATGTTCAAACTTTATAATCATCCACTTTATTCATACACATACACATTTTTGTTTTTGTCATCATATTTAGGATAAACACATTTGGAATTTCATTTGAATTGGACCATATGATGGTATTTGCTTCCACTAGCTCAATGATCCATATTTGAATTGAATGGACAATCTAAGTTTCGAGTTGGAGACATTGATTTTTGAAACTTGCACTTTTTTTGCGTGCAAAACAATTAAATTCTCGGGCATGATATCATAGTCGGCCGTACAAGAGCAGAACACATAATTTCAGGCGCCAAAAGCTTTCAAACTTCCGCTCACATCGAAATATCTCGCGCCCAAAAGTTTAGCCCTGCGATATTCCTGTTTTACCTCTGCCACATGAACCGAAAAGGGCTGCTTTGGTAACTCCATTGTTTTCCCCTCTTTGCCCCCAACATTCTTCCCCAGAGCCCCTCCCCTTCCCCTCCCCGCCCACCCCCCCAACCATGCCAAGCCACTGAATCTAGTCCTCCGCCGCAGCGGTGGACCTCACACCCCGCCTGATCTACCTTCCGCACCTTGGAACCCCCAACTTCCAACTCACCACTTCACCGGAGCCGCTTCAAAGAATGGCTTGTCCACCACTCGAGATCTCCTTGACCGCCATCATGGTCCACCGCACCGGATCTGCTTCACCAGCTCCCTCATCCACCAAAGTGTAGGCCCTTCACTGACTCCCTCATCCGTCCCATCGCTGGCCCTTCATACAAGCTCTCGTCCGCCGCAATAGATCCGCCTCACCGAAAGCACTGTACACCGCGCCGAATGTGCTTCGCCGACGCCTTCGTCCACTACACCGGACCCGCTCCATGGATGCCATATTCAACTCCACCGACCCTACTTTACTGACGCCGCAGCCTCATCAGGTTATTTCGATTTGTACTCCTTTGGTTTTTCTCTTCTTTATCGTGGAACTGTTCACTTACCACGGATGAGCTTTCTTGTATGTCGACAGGCGCCGCAACCGAAGCACCGGAGCTGCTTCAGCAACGGTGACAGCCGGCCCAAACTCAACCACAACACGAGCACCATCAATGATCCTTAGCTATCAAGTATGACAACGATACCCATACGCCGCCGAGAACCAGGTACTATTATCCAACGGCCGGCGCCTACGTTCACTTTCTTACCATAAGCACCGCACCTTTGAATTTCTTCATGGCATCATTCAATTTTTCATGAGACGCGTTATTCTGCTTGCACCTGTAGGGCCATACTTCTGGCAGTGAACATGTTACATGTGCTAAATTACAAACCAGTGCACATATAGTTACAATGCTTTTGTTTTGTCCTAAGTATTACTGTACTTCCTAGATATCACTGCCTACTATTTTACTTCTTGCATGCTATATTTATGATAATGGTGTTGTTCTGATGCCACCTGTTGGTTCCATCAGACTGCTTCATGTTCTCTATGGTTAATTACACATCAGCAAACTAGCATGTGGTTCCGCTGCTTTTTGTTCGTTTTACCCTACATTTTCTGATGCTAGCTATTACATCACTGCTCCGAGCCTCTGTTCATTACTTTTTTGTGCGTTCTTGATCTTCCCAAGTTGCATGACTAATTTGATGCTTCTATTAATTATGGAGCTGCCAACCCCATCAAGCAAAATATTTGTTCTTTTGGGGCTGGCACCTCGAACAAGCATAAAAATAGAGTGAAGCACATATATTGTCGTGTAAGCACACACCCTTCTTTCATTAGTTTAGATGAACCATTGATAATCAATTCGAACTAGTGCATGCGATTAAAATTAATTTTACCTAAATAGAGGGTGCAGAATAAACTACAACAACTAGATTTGCAACCACGGGATGCTGACGATATCTTCAAAGAACATTGCAACAGCAGCGAGGCTTCACAGCAACATATGGTAAGCTAGTTGGCTTTAGTACATGTGAAATGTAATGCGTGCGGGCTACTTTCTTGGCTTGTGCCCTCAACCTGTAATCCTACAGAATTACAAATAGTTCAGTTGTCTGCTTTGCTGTATTGCTTGATTCGAATGCTTGTTTGTTACTTGTTAGGCTATACCTGAGTTGGCCAATATGTCAGCAGTGCCTGCTGTACTATCGTAAAGAAATGCATGCCTAGTCCATTTGACTCCTTAACTTTTCCTATGAACTTCATCACAAGACTGTCTTCGTAGTTTATATGAGGCCACACTATTAAGTGCTTTCTCAGATTATTTCAACTGCTTAGATGCCTTGGCAACTTAAATATAGCGGTGGTACACTCCCTTTCAACTAGGGATGTCAACTGGGTCCCGTTTAATCCCGATTAAAGTCCACTAGTGGTATGATAGTTCAAAAGAGTTTTTTGTTTTTTGAGGAAAATGAACTAGCGAGCTAGCAAAAACTAACTAGATGGGACTGGCGGATGCCGTTTATTTGCCACTTACATCCCTAGTTTCATCTTACCATTTTAATTTCTTTTCGGCTGATGCTGCTTCGAACCATTTAAATATAGCTTGCCATGCTCGGCAATAATTCGTATGTCGTTTACCATGTAAGCTTACTTCCTGGATCATGCGATAACTATCTCTTACTTATGTCCAGCGGAAACCTTTCAGGATGCCGTTCACACTAGGACACAATGTACAACCCCAGAATCTATTTGTGGAAGCAGTGCGCCATCCATGTTACCAGATGGTAGCAGTTCAGAGGCAACACCGCTGGAGAGCAGTCTGAGCACAGATATTATAGTTCTTGAGGCTCTACTAGAGGCAGAAAGAGATGGTGTGGCTGCCATGAATGAGGTAATCTTGATCTTTAGGCTAGAAATTATGCAATTAGCTGCACGCATTATGCAAGCAACCCAAGAATTGGAGGAAGTAAGAATGTTGCATTTGAAGACGGAGGAGGTCCTGCTGCTTCTGCTATCTGAAGCCCAGGGTAATCCCAGTTCTTCTTTAGATACCAGTTGAAATTGTCATTAGATTAGTATACTTGCATGTTGTGTCATGTCTCTGAATGGATTATGTTGTAAGACCCCCTATGTTGTCCATGTGTTGTAATGATCTGAATTTTTTAGGCGAGGTAATCCTCAGTACTTGTATGATTGACATAAGGTGAACTGTTTTTCGTGTGAGCATATTGTATTGGATGAGATAACTGTTTGACTCAAAGTGCATCCAACCTACTGAATTCGAAGATCACGACATTTCTAAATCATATTCATATATAAAGGTGGAATAAATATTTGCCGTGGTTTTGAAGAAATAAATAACAAAACGTAGAATGATGTATGGATATTCATAATCGAATAGAAATTGGATTTGAATTTAGTTGCCAGGGCCCAGGGTAAACGTGAATGCTAATTCTCCCAAATTTTAAACGAAGCGGCAAAACACCCACTATCATTTGTCGGCTGCCCGAAGCAAGTGTTTGCGAGATGGAAATTACTGTCTACCCCTGACACTTCACATCCTAATCGACCCAATTTCCACTGCTGTTGATAGGGGTAGACTAGTAACTTCAATCAGACATGACACGACCGCCTCTGAGCCCATTCAGACACGGTGGGTGCCAAACGTGGGCGGCAAAACACATTTTATTCAAGCTCGTCCCAAAGACCTGTGTCTCTCCCTCCATTTCCCCATTCATACACGGTGGGCGGCAAAACAAACTCTCCTCATCCGAAATCGACGTAGGCAAATATTTTAAATAGGGGCAGATGTGTAACTTCCCTCAGACGTGACACAACCGCCCTACCTGTCAGCCCCGTTCATACACCATGGGCGCCAACCGTGGGCGACAAAACACCCTCTCCTCGCCCGAAATCGCTACCAGCAAATATTGGGGAGATGCGAGATTACCGTCCTATCCCCAACCGATGAGATGTCCGAAATTTTAAATGGGGGATAAGTTCGTAACTTTACCATGATTCAGACAAGCACGTCCCAAAGTTTGAGATCCCCCTCCCCCTCCATTTCCCCATTCATACACCGTCGGTGCCACAACAACCTCCCCACTCCGGCCAGCCTCCTCCGTCCGCCACCCCATCCTCCACCTTGCCGGAGCCGCTACCCCTACCCCGTCGTCCACTGCAAGAGATGGACGTCTCTCATCCACGGCGCCGGACCAGGATCATTTCATCGCGTCCTCTCGCTTCATCGGCGCCGTCGTCCACCTTGCCGTTGCCGCTCCTACGACCGCCTCGTCCACGGCAACATGACTTATCCCCCGACCCGGCCGTCTACCATCTAAAGTCTTCTTCCGCGCCGCCGACAGCCATCGCACCCGCAGCACCCTCAACGTATCATGTGGGGCCTACACGGCGTCGCAAGAGAGGTGGTACTCTTTCATATCTGCTTAAGTTATTGATCTCACCCGGAAAATAGATCGTAACTTGTTTACTGTGCTTTTCTTGTCCGTACCAAATCATAGTGGCTAGTTGAAAGCAAACATTGGTTGTGAAGTAGCCTTTGTCCGGTTTGCACCTTCAGATCCGCCATGGCACGGTCACTATACTCGTAAAGCTTATGGTTTTCCCCCTTTATGTTCACTACCATCATCGTAGGTGCTTCGTGTCGTGCTAGCACTGCTCCTCAAGACCTCAACCCATCAAGCGAAACAACATGCCACTCATAATTCCAAAGCTTAGTTGTTGAAATACGAATCTGATATGATGCTCATATTACTAAAACAGAGAACGTTTAATTGGTTAGCTAATGTTCCTATATTCTTTTCGAAAAGCATGTGTGCCACATATAGAGAGATAGTAGGGATTTGCATTTCTCTGTGCGCTCTGGTTCATCATGGGTGGGTGAAAGATCGAGGATGTCGCCTAGAGGGGGGGGGGGTGAATAGGCGCTTTAAAATAATTACGGTTTAGGCTTGAACAAATGCGGAATAAACCTAGCGGTTAATTTGTCAAGCACAAAACCTACAACAACTAGGCTCACCTATGTGCACCAACAACTTATGCTAAGCAAGATAGACAACTAAGTGATAGCAAGATATATGACAAGAAACAATATGGCTATCACAAAGTAAAGTGCATAAGTAAAGGGCTCGGGTAAGAGATAACCGAGGCACGCTGAGACGACGATGTATCCCGAAGTTCACACCCTTGCGGATGCTAATCTCTGTTTGGAGCAATGTGGAGGCACAATGCTCCCCAAGAAGCCACTAGGGCCACCGTAATCTCCTCACGCCCTCGCACAATGCAAGATGCCGTGATTCCACTAAGGGACCCTTGAGGGCGGTCACCGAACCCGTACACATGGCAACCCTTGGGGGTGGTCACCGAACCCGTACACTTTGGCAACCCTTGGGGGCGGTCACCGGTACCCGTCAAATTGCTCGGGGCGATCTCCACAACCTAATTGGAGACCCCGATGCTTGCCCGGAGCTTTACACCACAATGATTGAGCTCCAAACACCACCAACCGTCTAGGGCGCCCAAGCACCCAAGAGGAACAAGCTCAAGGGTACCAAGCACCCAAGAGTAATAAGCTACTCAACTTCACTTCCACGCATCACCGTGGAGAACTCAAACCGATGCACCAAATGCAATGGCAAGGGCACACGGAGTGCCCAAGTCCTTCTCTCTCAAATCCCACCAAAGCAACTAATGCTAGGGAGGAAAATGAGAGGAAGAACGAAGAAGAGAACACGAAGAACTCCAAGATCTAGATCCAAAGGGTTCCCCTCACCTAGAGGAGAAAGTGATTGGTGGAAACGTAGATCTAGATCTCCTCTCTCTTTCCCCCCCAAAACTAGCAAGAATCCATGGAGGGATTGAGAGATAGCAAGCTCGAAGAAGGTCAACAATGGGGGAAGAACAAGAGCTCAAAGGATTAGGTTCATTGGGGAAGAAGACCCCCTTTTATAGGAGGGGAGAAATCCAACCGTTATCCTCACAGCCCGCACCGAGCGGTACTACCGCTCCTTGGAGCGGTAGTACCGCTAGGGCGGTGGAAGCCCTTTGAAAAACAACAGCAAGGAGGCAAAAGGCCAGTAGAACCGCCGGAGCGGTACTACCGCTCGTCCTCACGGTACTACCGCTATGGGTAGCGGTACTACCGCTAAGGGTAGCGGTACTACTGCTTGCGAGCGGTACTAAAAAAATACATCCGTGCCTACCACCGTTGGACTTAAGACGAGTTTTTGGTCCGGAGCGGAAGTAGCCATGGAAGTAGCTGCGGTAGTACCGCTCCCAAGAGCGGTAGTAAAAAATTACATCCCCTCCAAGCGGTAGTACCGCTCCCATGAGCGGTAGTACCGCTGCAGCCTTTTTAAGGACACCAAAACTGACACAACTTCTGCAAACGGACTCCGAATTCAACGAAACCAAGTTTGTTGGAAGGATAGCGAAAAGGGCTAACACAATCTTGATAGAAATAACAATAAGAAGGAAAATAGAAAAGGCCCATAAGAAAATGGTGAGAACCCTTCCTCGAATAGGACCGGTAAAACCTCCAACACCGAAAACGCAATAGAAGAAGCATGTGAACTCCGTTTTCGATGAACTCAAGCTTGTCATCAAGATGACCATAAGCTCTAAGACTCACAAAGAGAACAAAAAAAGAACCAAGAAAGATGATGCAAGGATGCAATGGTTTGAGCTCTCTACGAACGATACGATCAAGCTACTCATCGAGAGCCCCCCTTGATAGTACGGCAATCGATCCTATAACCCGGGCTCCCAACTACCACCATGAGACCGATAAAATAGAAAACCTATCAAGGGAAAACCTTTGCCTTGCACATAGTCCACTTGAACTAGATGATGACGATCTTGTCCTCCTCAAGATGGACCATCTATCTTGATTGCGTTGGCTCGATGAAGACTAGTTGATTGCTCCCCCATACTCCACTATGGGTGAGCCACTCTTTGGCTCATCTTCACAAGTCCATTGCCACCACAATGGACGACAAGCT
Source organism: Thinopyrum elongatum (assembly GCA_011799875.1). Taxonomy (NCBI): domain Eukaryota; kingdom Viridiplantae; phylum Streptophyta; class Magnoliopsida; order Poales; family Poaceae; genus Thinopyrum; species Thinopyrum elongatum. Next base: position 16,814,052 of record CM022300.1, on the reverse strand, counting down.
TCAAGCATGTGATCTCTTCATGATGATCCACTTGAACTTGCACACCGCAACCTAACCCCACAAAGAACTCTCACGAAGACCATGGGTTAGTACACAAAGCGTAATTGACAATGCTTACCATACCATGGGATCGCTTGGTCCCCCTCGGTACATCTTCTATGCTTTGTGCGTTGATCAACTTGATTCACTCTTTGACTTAGTCTTGATCAACCTCTCACATGACCAATCTTTAGGTATTTCCTTGAATAGCATCTTGGTCATCACAAACTCTCCTTGAAACCAACAAATGGACTCCAAGAAAAGCCTATGGACACATCCTTCAAATATAACTCAAGGCAACCATTAGTCCATAGAGATTGTCATCAATTACCAAAACCAAACATGGGGGCACCGCATGTTCTTTCAGTGGGCAACACACATTGTATTATCTAACTAGCAAGATGCCCGTGCGTTGCACGGAACATCAAGATGCATATGTATGAGTAGTTTATCTTGTGGGAGAAAAGGATGAACGTGGGAAGGCCTTATTTGCAAATGTGGAGAGGGGTGTGGGTATCTTTTTGCAAAATTGCCATAGTTTCCTTCCTATCCGTCAGATATAAATCGGACGGCCTATATTGCAGGATGGCACGCACACCATCATCACCAACTCTATTTTTTATAAGAGTAGATAGATAGAGATAAGAGTATAAGAGTAGAGAAAAAAGTAGAGAAATCTGCTTGCTCTTTGTTATCATGTTCCTCTTCTGTTCTTCTTAATAAGTATATTACTTCCTCCATTCCTAAACTGCCTTGGGTGCGTGCGTGTGTTGTGGTGGCGTGTGTTTGTACCGGGTGTTGTTCATCGTTGCTTTATTTATAAAGCCGGGCGAAAGCCTTTTTCGGTAAAACATAAGTCTTTTTAGATATTCCAATAAGAACTACATACAGATGTATATAGACATATTTTAGAGTGTACATTCACTCATTTTGCTCCGTATGTACATGTAGTCCGCATTCAAATCTCTAAGAGATTTATATTTAAGAACGGAGGGAGTAGTACAGTATGTTCCTTGTCGGGAAGTGGAGCAGGGACATTTGCAGTCGACAGGTCTATTGGGTCGCTTCAGATGGATGCTTTCAACGATTCTAGATGGTCTGCCCTAATATCCGGGAAATGCTGGGAGCTATGTCATCTTTGATAGTCTAGACTGATAGTAACAGTATTGTGCCTTCAGTTGAATAGAGCTGCCCCTTTTGGGGCCGAAGCCTTTCCAAACCCTTTCTTGCCGTATCGGCAATACAAGCCCATATGGTCCAGCTAGTTCCACTTTCCTGATTTTACTCTTGATGCTTAGGGTTTTCCCCTTTTATCTACCCTACTATGATCTGCGTAGGTGCGTTCTGTCGTACTAGCAGCACTCCACCCTTCAAGCTAAACAACACAGCACTCATAATTCCAAAGCTTAGTTGTTCAAATATGATTGTGATATGATACTGATATTAGTTAACAGACACATTTAATTGGTTAGCTAAAGGTCCCACTTGAGTTTCCAAATGCATGTCGCGACATATAGAGAGACAGCAGAATTGCATTTCTTTGTCACTTGTTGACTGAACTTTCTTGTCCATACCAAATCTTAGTTGTTATTTCAAAGCAAACATCGGTTGCTAACTACCCTTTGTGCGGTTTGCAGCTTCAGATCTGCCATCCCACTGCCATGGTCAACACTATACTCATCATGCTTACGGTTTCCCCATTTTATGATGACCACGATCAGCCTACGTGGTTCGTGTCGTAATAGCACTGCTCCACCCATCGAGCTAAACAAGCTTAGTTGTACAAATTCGAATCTGATATTAGTAAAACTGAGACATGTTTAATTGGTCAGCTAAATGTTCCTACTTTAGTTTCGAAATGCATGTGAGCCACATATGGAGAGACCGGAAGGAATAGTATTTCTGTGTGCGCTCCGGTTCATCATGGGTGGGCAACAGACATTGTATAGAAAGACTTGTAATATCTTCAATCTACTTGCTCTTCTGCTCTTCTTTAACATGATCCTCTTCTCTTCTTTAATAAGTATGTTCCTTGTTGGGAAGAGTAGCAGAGACACTTGCGGTCGACTGGTCAGGTCGAGTTGTTCTCCCTTAGTATATTTTGAATCTGTCAAGTCAGGTCGACTTGTTCTTCTTTACTATATGTTGAAGTTGTCATCTGCGAAGTATCATCACTTCTGGAGCTCTCATATTTTGAGTAGTAGGCCACATTATATTAATGCACACACACCAAATTACAGCATGCATGGCATCTCTCAGAAGAATTGCAGAGATAGCACAAAGGGGTTTACAGGGAGGCAGTATTGGATTAGAATCACTTCTGCATTACAAAGATAATCTCACGTGTTTTTATGTTTTCATGCATGTCAGGTATTGAACATGATCAAAATGAATATGAGAATGGGCACACGAGAGGAATATTGCGGAACAATCCACTGGCTAACAAACTTGGCATGGTGGAGGATGGCCTATCTTATTCACCCATCAAGGTGCTTGCTCTAACTTGGCAAGGTTGTATTGGTCGCACATATTTTGCAAATGACCTCTTGCATTACTTCTACTTTGTTACACCACCATCTGCCTAGTTTAAGCATCATATATGAGTATATGCCATAACTATCCATTTTCTGTACCTATTCCATGTGTCATCATACTATGTTTTTCCAGTCAAATGTTGTTCTTTCATAATAGATGTCCAAAAGGAAGAGGGTGAGTGCAGATCCTCAAGGAGTACAAACTAGGTATTTGGAAAAGGTAGTGATACCTGTTAAATCAGATAGATCAGCAGCCACAGAAAACACAGGCCCAACTGTACCACACTTTACCCCTACTCCACTGGCCAAACCCCTATTAGAACTGCAGAGAGCCCAGCGTCAGGTACTGTCTATGATATCAATTCAAAATTTGAACTACTAAACTTCTGCATGTGCCTTACCTTCTCTCTTGTATGAAAACTAATTTCTGATGAATCTCCTTTCTCAAAGGATCATAGGATCTCACAACAATACTGGGCACTGCATTGCTCTTGTCAGTACCTCTTGCCCTTTTTCAGCATACTTACACTCATTGTTGTTTGATTATGTAGCATCACTGTAAATGTTCGCTTCTTTATCCTTCCTTTGCTCGAAATTATAAGATCTATATTTACTCTTAGATAAATGTAGAATTAACACAATGGTTATGAAGTTTTGGATTGCTTATGTAAGTACCTGTTGTCATGTACTCCCTCTGTATCGAATTAATTGTTGCTCAATTGGATGTATTTAGAACTTAATAGTGCTAGATACATCCATTTGAGCGACAAGTAATAACGGACGGTGTTAGTATTACTGTACTTGCATTGCGAGATAGTTGATTGTCTAGCATTACTCTGCATCTTATCTACCCTGCCCTCCACTTTCTCCAAATTATCAGATCTACATTTACTCTTACCAAAATGTTGAATAAAGCCAATGCCACTGCACACGTTGATGTCTGCATTCCTCTTGTCAGTACCTTTTGCCTTGTCACACTATACTTAATTAATTGCTATTTGATTATGTATCAGCACTCTGCACCTGATCTTCATTATCCTCTATTTCTTCCAATATTATTTGATCTATATTTACTCTTTACAAAATGTAGAATAATGGCAATGCTTATAAAGAAGTTTCTTTGGGGAATTTATTGAATTATCCTTCCATCGACATGGAGAAGGGCTTTGTCCAGCCCGTGTTAACATGTAATGTAAGTTCATCCTTCTCAAGCCTTCAAACTTTCTTCTAGTATAGATTTGGACAGGCATCATTTCCTCCACTGTTGTTTACTTTGGTGTTTACATCTGATTGGATGTTTGCAACAACTACCAGTTTTAAATTGTAGTTGTAAAAACATGTTCCTTATGCAGAACAGATCCATTTATTTGCTTATATAATTGTGAAACCTATTACGTGTCTCCTTGTTTCTCTTTCAGAGTTGTATCTCTTATGCCAGGCAGAACTTTAGGGAAGATAGTGAGCCAAACCATCTTGAAGAGAGGGAGATGACCCCAAGGTCATGTCTTGATGAAGACAGTGAGTTGAAGCTACTCACCAGCAGCTGTGAGACAACCTCTGTGCAGTTGCTGCCTCAATCAGTTCGACTTCTTCAGTCTCAACTTAAAGCGGAAAGGCTTGCTTCAGCTTAGCTTCGATTTGATGTCAATGATGCAAAGAAGATCTCAGAGGACTGCCTTGCGGGCTTTGGTGCTATACAGCTAGGGATAGAGCATCTATCATTGACACAACTGAGGTCTCATCAGCTTGTTCGGCTACTTGCAGTGCACGTCCAGGCCAGGCCTAATGCCTTCTGAAGTGCTCTCAGTTTTGTATATTCTTTTGTCGGCGCGTTTATATGCACTGGTGGCGACCTTTCATGCCCAGTGTATGTAATCCGCGGTCACGTTGCGCTTTATTATCACCAGTGGCGAACTTTGATGCCCAGTGGATGTAATATGCCGTAATTTCTTTATTGTATAGTCTAGGTTTATTCTTAGTCGGTATGCTGTAATTTAGGCCGGAAGCTTCAATGGATCTCAATGTTGTCGGTCTTCAGGCCGGCCCGTAACTCGCTATATATGGGCCAAAACGTGGGCCTATAATCAGGTTGGGCCATTACCAGGTCTAAACGTATAGTAGTTTTCCGCCTTTAACAGGCCGAGTAAAGTTTTGGCCAGCTGGGCCAGAGAATACCATGGGCTTTTAACAGGCTAAAAACTAGATTGGGCTAGCGTTGAGCCGAAAAATTCACGGGCCAATACAGGCCGAAACTGCCTAAGGCCCATGTTTGGCCCAAATAGAACGAGCCGTTAACAGGCCAAAATATATCTCGGGCCCTGTTTGGCCCAATAAAATTATGGGCTTTAAGCAGGCCGGTATCAACGCGGGCCGTAGGCCCAACAGTGTCACGGGCCATTAACAGATGGGTTGTAAGCAGGCCGGATTCAACGCAGGCTGTAATTAGGCCCAACTGTTACATGGGCCATTAACAGGCCGATAGGCCAGTTGGGCTGAAATTTATCCATGAAAACTACGGGCCGTTAAGAGGCCTAAAGTTACTTCGGACAAGAAATAGCCCAGTTTCTGCATGGGCCGTTAAAATGGCCTAAAGTGAAACTGGGTCGAAAACGGCCCAGATGCACCACGGGCCGCTAACAGGCCGAAACTATTATCGGGCCGAACTGGTAAACGGGCATTTAACAGGTTGAAATACAAACCCGGCTTAGAATGGGCCCAAAAGAACAGTGGCCTGTTAACGGGCCTGATCTAATATGGGCCATAATTTAGCCCAAAACACGATAGGCTATGAACGGGCCTGATTTGATATGGGCCTCAATTTGACCCAAAACATGGCAGGCTGTTAACGGGCCAGCCCACTAGTGTCTGAAAAAATATGGTGGGCCTTTAGCTGGGCCGGCCTTTTTACCTTAAATGGGCCACTGTTGGGCTGTGCCACATGTCGACATATCATAGGCGTCTTCCGTCCATTGTAGGGATGACATCTGTCCCAACCATGAGCTGACACGTGGATTATCCGGCGAATGAGAATTTTACACGTGGAAAATCCCCATTGGTCGGGGCTGTTAACGGGTTATCGGATCCAAACCGGAACCCGATAGCTTAACGGCGACCCGTTACGGTGGATGCCACGTGTCGGTTACCCTTGACGAAAGTACTTATATGACGCATGATTTATCGTCATGGAAGTGGACACTTCCGTGATGATAATTTTGGTAATGTCATGGAACACTTCTACGACAGCACAGGTATGACTATCTTGATTCTGTCATAAAATCGTCATGGATGTACATGCATGGTAGAAAACATGACCTACTGTGACAAACACGTATCATCACGGAAGTGTATTTTTTTTGTAGTGGATTGAGGATCCGCTCCACACTCGGTGGCTTAGCTGCGAACCAGCTTTCGCCTAAGTTCAAAAATAATCCGAGTGAGGATCCGCTCCACACTCGGGGGCTTATCCTTGAACCAGCTTTCGCCTAAGTTCAAAAATAATCCGAGTGAGGATCCGCTCCACACACGGGGGCTTAGCTGCGAACCAGCTTTCGCCTAAGTTCAAAAATAATCCGACTGAGGATCCGCTCCACACTCGGGGGCTTAGCCGCGAACCAGTTTTCGCCTAAGTTAAAAAATAATCTGAGTGGGGATCTGCTCCACACTCGGGGGCTTAGCTGCGAACCAGTTTTCGCCTAAGTTAAAAAACAACCCGAGTGAGGATCTGCTCCACACTCGGGGGCTTAGCCGCGAACTAGATTTCGCCTAAGTTAAAAAATAATCCGAGTGAGGATACGTTCAACACTCGGAGGCTTAGCCGCGAACCATCTTTCGCTCAAATCCAAACAAAACACGAAGCAAATAGAAGCACAAAAGGTTTCAAATTAAAGTTTCGATTCGTCCGAATGTCTCCAAGGCAAAACGAGCCCAAACGCTCGACAAAGTACTTCATTACATCAACCACCCGGCATTCCAGGGCAAATTCAATCAAGTGTTTTTTAAGCTTCCGGCGAAGGGCTGGCTGAGTCGATGAAGGTCTCCAGATCAATCCCATCGACGATGCGAGTGGCGGCTTCAGCGAAAGTCTCCATAAAATCCTCAAACTTGAGGTTCTTCTTGTTCACCACTCGGAGACTCTTCAGCTTCTCTTCGTCCACGTTCTTGCAATGAACGCGGACGAGTGACAGCGCCATGTCAGCACTACTCGGGGCGGCAGATTTCTTCCAAGCCTTCACCCGAGCGGGAACATCATTCAGCCGCGTCAGGATCGACTCCAGGTCCTTCTGAGTCTCTTCACCAGGCTGCAGCTCTTCGTCAATCTGACCTGCAGCACCTTTTGCCCGAGTGATGAAGCCCAATGCATTCTCCAATCGGCCTTCAAGCCGAAGGATGGCAAGGGCGGCGTTGTCGGCGACAAGTGACCTAGCAGGGTTCAGATCCATCTCTACCCTCTGCAGCTCCAGTTCCTTGTTATAACAATGCTCTGCGCCAACAAAGATAAAGTATGAGCAAATGATCAAGGAAAAAGCTGGCAATATGCAGATTTCACTCGACTGAAGAAAAACTTACCAATGAGCTTCTCGCTAAACTCTTCGCATACCTCTTCGATATGCTTCTCCAGGGCATCCTTCTTGTCAGTCAGCTGGGTGCTACTTCTTGAGCTTGCGTTGGTTTTTCCCTTGAAGAGGAAAGGGTGATGCAGCAAAGTAGAGATAAGTATTTTCCTTAGTTTGAGAACCAAGGTATCAATCCAGTAGGAGACAACGCACAAATCACCGAATAGCAGCACAAACAATCAAACAACTTACACCCAACACGATAAAGGGGTTGTCAATCCCTTCACGGTTATTTGCAAATGTGAGATCTGATAGAGATAGGTAAAACTAAACAAAAGATAAAGTAAATATTTTTGGGTTTTTTGGTTTATAGATCTGAAAATAAAAGATTGCAAAATAGTAGATCGGAAAGTAATATGATGGAAAATAGACTCGGGGGCCATAGGTTTCACTAGAGGCTTCTCTCAAGATAGAAAATATTACGGTGGGTGAACAAATTACTGCCGAGCAATCGATAGAAAAGCGCAAAGTTATGACGATATCTAAGGCAATGATCATGAATATAGGCATCACGTCCGTGTCAAGTAGACCGAAATGATTCTGCATCTACTATTATTACTCCACACATCGACCGCTATCCAGCATGCATCTAGAGTATTAAGTTCATAAAGAACAGAGTAACGCATTAAGTAAGATGACATGATGTAGAGGAATTAACTCAAGCAATATGATGAAAACCCCATCTTTTTATCCTCGATGGCAACAATACAATACGTGCCTTGCTGCCCCTACTGTCACTGGGAAAGGACACCGCAAGATTGAACCCAAAGCTAAGCACTTCTCCCATTGCAAGAAAAACCAATCTAGTTGGCCAAACCAAATCGATAGTTCGAAGAGAATTACAAAGATATCAAATCATGCATAAAAGAATTCAGAGAAGATTCAAATAATATTCATAGATAAGCTGATCATAAATCAACAATTCATCGGATCTCGGCAAACACACCGCAAAAAGTATTACATCGAATAGATCTCCAAGAACATCAAGGAGAACATGGTATTGAGAATCAAAGAGAGAGAAGAAGCCATCTAGCTACTAGCTATGGACCCGTAGGTCTGATAAACTACTCACGCTTCATTGGAAGGGCAATGGTGTTGATGTAGAAGCCCTCCGTGATCGAATCCCCCTCCGGCAGGGTGCCGGAAAAGGTCCCTAGATGGGATCTCACGGGTACAGAAGGTTGCGGCGGTGGAAAAGCCTTTTCGTGGATGCCTCTGATGGTTTGGGCATATAAGAGTATATATAGGCGAAAGAATTAGGTCAGGAGGTGCACGAGGGGCTGATACGTCCATTTTGCATCATGCTTTTATATCAATATTTATTGCATTATGGGCTATTATTACACATTATATCACAATACTTATGCTTTTTCTCTCTTATTTTATAAGGTTTACATGAAGAGGGAGAATGCCGGCAGCTGGAATTCTGGGCTGGAAAAGGAGCAAATATTAGAGACCTATTCTACACAACTCCAAAAGTCCTGAAACTTCACGGAGAGTCATTTTGGAATTAATAAAAAATATTGGGTGAAGAAAGCACCAGAGGGGGGCCACCAGCCAGCCACAAGGGTGGAGGGCGCGCCCCCCATCCTTGTGGGCCCCCTGGCAGGCCTCCGATGCCCATCTTCTGCTATATGGTGTGTTTTGACCTGGAAAAAATCATAAGGAAGCTTTCGGGATGAAGCGCCGCCGTCTCGAGGCGGAACCTGGGCAGAATCAATCTGGGGCTCCGACGGAGCTATTCTGCCGGGGAAACATCCCTCCAGGAGGGGGAAATCATCGCCATCGTCATCACCATCGATCCTCTCATTGAGAGGGGGTCAATCTCCATCAACATCTTCACCAGCACCATCTCCTCTCAAACCCTAGTTCATCTCTTGTACCCGATCTTTGTCTCAAAACCTCAGATTGGTACCTGTGGGTTGCTAGTAGTGTTGATTACTCCTTGTAATTGATGCTAGTTGGTTTATTCGGTGGAAGATCATATGTTCAGATCCTTAATGATAATTAATACTCCTCTGATTATGAACATGAATATGCTTTGTGAGTAATTACATTGTTCCTGAGGACATGGGAGAAGTCTTGTTATAAGTAATCGTGTGAATTTGGTATTCGTTCGATATTTTGATAAGATGTATGTTGTCTTTCCTCTAGTGGTGTTATGTGAACGTCGACTACATAACACTTCACCATAATTTGGGCCTAGGGGAAGGCATTGGGAAGTAATAAGTAGATGATGGGTTGCTAGAGTGACAGAAGCTTAAACCCTAGTTTATGCGTTGCTTCGTAAGGGGCTGATTTGGATCCATATGTTTCATGCTATGGTTAGATTTATCTTAATTCTTCTTTCGTAGTTGCGGATGCTTGCGAGAGGGGTTAATCATAAGTGGGAGGCTTGTCCAAGGAAGGACAGCACCCAAGCACCGGTCCACCCACATATCAAATTATCAAAGTAACGAACGTGGATCATATGAGCATGATGAAAACTAACTTGACAACAATTCCCATGTGTCCTCGGGAGCGCTTTGCTTTATATAAGAGTTCGTCCAGGCTTGTCCTTTGCTACAAAAAAGGATTGGGCCACCTTGCTGCACCTTGTTTACTTTTGTTACTTGTTACCCGTTATGAATTATCTCATCATACAACTATCTGTCACCGATAATTTCAGTGCTTGCAGAGAATACCTTGCTGAAAACCGCTTGTCATTTCCTTCTGCTCCTTGTTGGGTTCGACACTCTTACTTATCGAAAGGACTACAATAGATCCCCTATACTTGTGGGTCATCAGGGGCCCACAAGGGTGGGGGGCGCGCCCTCCGTCCTTGTGGCCACCTCGTGGCTCTTCCGACTTCATCTCCAAGTCTCCTGGTTTCCTTCTGGTCCAAGAAAGATCATCGCAAAAGTTTTATTCCGTTTGGACTCCGTTTGGTATTCCTTTTCTGCGAAACTCAAAAACAAGGAAAAAACAGAAACTGGCACTGGGCTCTAGGTTAATAGGTTAGTCCCAAAAATAATATAAAATAGCATATTAATGCATATAAAACATCCAAAATAGATAATATAATAGCATGGAACAATCAAAAATTATAGATACATTGGAGACGTATCACTGGGTAACCTTCTCATCCAGTTTGATCTTCTGCCGAGTGGAGGCATCAACAGCAGCCTTGAGGTTCCTGGTCTCCTCCTCCAACTTGCCGACTGAAGCCAGCTTCTCGTCGGCGAGTTTGGTCTTGGTCCTTGCCTCCTTCTGGGCCAGCGCCAGATCCTTATCCTTGTTCTCCAATGCCTGCTTCATGGTTTCTAAAGAAATAGAAGTCCTGAGCCTCATTACGAGTTGAGCATTCTCGCTATGAACATCTGTTGGAGCAAAACGATTCGGATCAAAGGGGAAAAACATTGCGTAGCTGCCAGTCGGAGGTGATAACTTACCTCCCATGGCCTTCTTCTCCTGCTCCAGTCGGGCGCTCTTGAGTTTCTCAGCTTCCAGGTCAAGCCAAAGGGCCGTCACCTCCTTCTCCATCATGGCATAGTGGGATCCCATCTCGCAAGTCCTCTGCAACATACAAAAACAGTCAGTCGGAAGATCCTGAAGAGAAATGAAAAATAGTAACTCACAAACATTTGGACATACGCCGCTGGAAGGAACAAGCTTGATCAATATCAGATCCTGAAGTGCCCTTGAGTACTAAGCAGGCTATCCACTCGGTCATCACCTCCCCCGAGAGGAACAACCTTGACCAGTATCAAATCCTCAAGTACGTTCGGATTACCGAGTCGCCCGAGCAGACACCACTGGAAGGAACAAACTAGACCAATACCAGATCTTGAAGTACCCTCTATTTTGCCCTCACTTGGTTGACTTCTGAGTCGGCGATGAAGAAGATAGAGGACAACAACACAAGGTGACCTACTCCCCACTCGGCTGACCTCTGAGTCGGCGATGAAGAAGATAGAGGATAATGGTGGCTCCACTCGGCCGACTCCCGAGTCGGTAACGAAGAAAATATCACTTATTATCTCACCAGCGCACGAATGTCGTGAGGCACTCCGAAAGCCTAATGACAAGTTCTAAAGGCTACCACCGATCACCAGCGATCAGTATCAGCCTCGGGGACTACACTCAGTGGGTGCACTCAGCGTGCCTCCACTGGAAAGTGACCCGTCGATGAGCTAAAAATAGGTTCTAAGACTATCACCGACTGCTCCAGTTAACGGTAGCCTCGGGGACTACACCCAGTGGGTGCACTCAGCGTGCCCCCACTGGATCATGTCCATTCGAATATGCTCTGGCTAGATTCCGAGTGGACATATATAAAAATAAGAAACACTCAAAGACTCCCGCCAACTGACTCTAGTCGACAGGAGCCTCGTGGACTACACCCACTGGGTGCACTCAGCATGCCCCCACTGGATCATGTACACCCAGTGGGTGTGCCCTGCGCAAACCCACTGATAGAAAGCCTACTACAAGAAAAGAAGAAATTTCGACTGAAAATCATACTCGCAATGGTACTTACATGAACATTGGTCTCCAGCGCGGTGCTGGCGTCATAGGCGTCCGTCAGTCGGCTACACATCAAGCCCACCTGGATCAGCGCTTCCTTACTCGCCCCCACCTGATCCTCTGGGACGTGGTACAGGGGGAAAGAAGTAGCTGGAGTTGACGGAGGTGCAGGAGTCGGCCTCGGGGCTGGGATCATCGCTGTTCCACTCGGAGGAGCTTCGGTAGTCCTTGCAGGGGGCACCACCGCCGACGAAGAAGCTGAACAGCCTTGACCAGAGGGCTCGGCCTTGCGATTTTGGCAGCAACCTTCGCCAGAGAGACGCGGGCTGTCTGGCGAGGAGAGGCTTCCGTCATTGGCGTGTCGGCACTCGGCTCTCCCTCCCTAACAGCGTCCGGGTTCGGCGGGTCAGCACCCACTTCATCATCTAGTTGGATAATCTCAGGCGGGGCTGCACAAATCAGACAAATCGTCAAAGTTCAGTCGGAAAAGACATAACCATGTGGGTCAATCGATACAGCATACCTTTGGAGGTAGCGGCGTCTGCCGCGTCGGCATCACTCGGGCTAGGCTTGCGGGCGTGTGGGTCTGCTCAGGTGGTCGAGGTGTCGTTGCTGCAAGAACAAAACAACACTCGGTCAGCAACCGAATGGATTCACAAATGGACAAAGAATTGGTGAGAACACTTACTTGGAGGCCACGGGCACCGCCACTCAGATCCATGGCACGGAAGCCTTCCGAGGCTTGGAGGAGATCTGCTTGGGCAGCTTGGGCTGTTTCTCTGCCGAGCTCTCAGCCTCGGCGTGGGTGCGCTTGGAACTCCGAGTCGCCCGACCGAAAGCAGTCGGCTGCTGAACTTCTCCTCCCTTGCCCTTCGGGTCATGCAGCGCCTTGGACTGGGGTTCTTTGGGGCCCTCAGAAGATGGAGAGGACTCCGCCTCTTCCCCCTCCTCCGAACTCTCCACCACGGGGATCCTTGAGATCAGGTTCTAGAAGTCCTGAGAGGCAAACGCATGCAAATGTGATCAACCGTACAGAACACATCCTACAACTGAACCGTCTGAGCCGAAGGCAAATACGTCGATGGGCGGCAGGTGCTTTTGAAAGGCTGGCACTAACCGAGTCCCCCGCGGGTTATCGCGGGCACAAGTGATGGCCTTAATCTTGGCGCCCACCTCCTTCTTGGTGAGGTCTTCTGGATGCACCCGAGTGGAGTCACCCGGCCCCTCATACAGCCACATAGGATGGGTCCTGGCCTGCAGCGGCTGGATGCGCCGACTGAAGAAGGTCTCCAGAAAGTCCATGCCGTTCACCCCACCGTTCACAATGCCTATTAACGCGCTGGATAGGATGTCGACACCCACCTTCTCCTCCTTCTCTATGGTGAGGGTCGGCTGAGCCTGTACCCTCTCGGTCGAGTACGGCGGAAGGCCCGACTGGCTGTTGGCGCTAGGGACGTCCTTGCAATAGAACCAAGTTCCCTACCACCCCTTAACTGAATCGGGAAAGCTCATCTTGGGGAACGATCTCCCCCCACGGACCTGGATGCCCAGACCCCGCACAGCTGGGTGACATGGGTTTTCTCACCAGTCGGCGATTCCTTCTTCACCGACATCGACTGACAGGTGAAGATGTGTTTGAAGAGACCCCAGTGGGGATAGCAACCCAGGAAGTTCTCACAGAGGGAGACGAAAGCCAAAAGATAAATGATGGCATTGGGGGGAAGATGGTGGAGTTGAGCACCGAAGAAATCAAGGAATGCCCGAAAGAAAGGGTGTGGAGGCATCGAGAAACCTCGCTCGACATGGGTGACGAGCAGGACGCGCTCGTCTGCCTTAGGCACTGGTTCGATCTCCCCTGCGCCCGGGCGACACCACCCATCGTGTGGGATCAGTCCCTCCTGCGCCAAATCTTCCAGTCGCCAAGCGGAAACGCGCGAAGGGAGCCATTCCCCCGACGCGCCGTCGGCTGCCGCAGAGCCCGAACCGGAGGAGGTGGCCTTCCCCGCCTTCTTCGGCTTCTCTGCCTTCATTGTGGAACCTCTCACCATCGCCATGCACTCTGGTGGAGGGAAGAAGCAGAGGAGTCGAGAGGAAAAGAAGGGGATCTGAGGCCAGGGGCTCTGCCGCCGAACCTTTTATATCAACAAACAAGATCTCGGGACGAATCTCTCACCACCAATCCCCGGATCGATGGCCCGCGCGGCAGTGCTTTGCGCAGGACAGCCGCGGCACGTGGCGGAGATCATGCGCGCAAATCGAGGAGCCATGCCCCCACTTTCCCATCAACGCACGACGTTACTGCTTTGGCGCGCGAACGCGTGAATTCAAATCCCGTGATTTTCGGGACAGACCAATCCGATTGATTACCGACGATTCCTTTCCTAAAGGACACACGTCAGTCCGACTGACCACCCTCCGCGAGAACTCGTGCACTCGGCCACGTTAAACACCCGAGTGAACTCTTCTTCAGGATCGTTATGTGACGAGCTTGACGCCCCTCTGTGGGTTCACTTGGCCCTCTCGGTAGGCTCCAAGGCGCATGACTCATAAACCTGGACTTGTAGAAGGCCCATGCTCGCGTTCCCCTGAGATAAGGGGTGGCATCTCTCTGGAGAATCAGACCACGCGCCGGCGTCGCCCCTCCAGTTGCCATGGCATGCCCTCACTCGGGCCCCTAGTCTATCTCTTCCGAGAGACAAAACGAATGCCACCGGGTTTTTTCTTGATGATGAACAACACCCGGTCATCTGGGTAAAATTAAAGTCCAGAATCCGTTGCGTTTTTGTCCAAGGAACAACGAATCATGACTCGAAAACGTATTCCGAGTGACCCTGCAGCACTCAGATTTAACCGAAGGATCGGTTCGTCTGTTCTACAAAATCACAACCGATTCAGGGGCTAATGATGTGGTCACCTATTACAGGTAGGGTCAAGGACTCATCATCTGGGACCCACATGGGCCCATCACCATCATAGGCAGGTCCCTGGACCATGCCAGCACTCGGATGCATACTTCAGGAGGATCACTCGGACGGCTCTACAACACTCGGACAACCACACATCACTCGGCGGACGATCAACCACTCGGACGTGCAGGACACGAAGGCGTTGTGGGAGCTGCAACGGTCGAGGGATCCTAAGTCATCCACTAAATAGAGGTATAACTACCGTTACCTGCAACTGCTGTAGTATATGCTCATTACACTAGTAACTGCCTCATTCAATGGCATTAATAGCCCCGGTGGCGTGGGAGACACGGGGCTGCAGCGCACTCTATATAAGCCGCACCCCTCTCCATAGCTGGGCACGTTCAACCTTGTAATCCTATCTATCATATCAAAGCAAGCCTCAGGGCATGAGACATAGGGCTTTTACCTCCATCGAGTGAGGGGCCTGAACTCATTAAACACCATGTGTTACACCTATGCCGTAGCTAGGCTCTGCCCCTTATTCGTACCCCTAGTACACATTGTCAGTATCATAACCCCGATAGTGGCTTCGCAAGATCTTTGGATATGACATTCTTTCTTCGGCATGGCAGGTTCTCACAATGATATCAACGTGCTGCAGCGTTCTCCAGTCTTCGCAAGGCTTGCAGAAGGCCACTCCCCACCAACTTTGATTTCAATGGCCACCACTACAAAAAGGGATACTACCTAGCTGATGGTATATATCCTCAGTGGTCAACTTTTGTGAAGACAATCTCGAACCCCCAAGGTGAGAAGAGACAGAGATTTGCCCAAATGCAAGAGAGTGCTATAAAGGATGTGGAGCGTACTTTTGGTGTGCTTCAATCCCGATGGGATATCGTTTGAAACCCTGCACTGACGTGGGATGAAGGGGAGCTTTGGGAGGTGATGACTGCTTGTGTGATCATGCACAACATGATCGTCGAGGACGAGCGTGATAACAACATCTTCGACCAAGGATTTAATTTCCATGGTGAAAATGTTGAGCCCCTGCACCAAGAACCGGCCACGTTTGAACAGTTTACCCAATTCCATCGTGAAATTCGTGATTGACACACTCATTTGGAGCTTCAAAATGACTTGGTTGAGCACATGTGGAATCACATTGGCAACCAATAGATGTATTGGTTCATTATGTTTATTCAAGACAATTTCGATTTGGTTGTAAAACTATTTTATTCGAGACAATTTTGATTGGGTTGTAAAACTATTTTTATTTGAGACAATTAATATTTGGACGTGCAAACTTGTTTTAAAACATTGATTAATATGAATATATGGGCATATTGGCCGTGGCGGACAGGATGCGGCCGCGCGTTGGGCGCACGGCCACCGCATCCCAGGAAAGGCCCAGACACGACCCCATTGCCCGCCCCAAACGGACAGAATCCGGGCAAAACGGACATCCGTTTGGGGTCGTGCACTGGAGTTGGCCTTACTCTTGCTCTTGCTCATCTTCTACGTCTTTTTACCACCCTTTGGTCTCGGAGCATCTTCAGCGGCAGCTCTACACCAAGAGGTCTAAATGATTTTTGGCATAAAAATTTGCTATCTCCCACCGCTGACTTAAAATAAAACACCAGGGCATCTCCAACGCAGACACTCAAACCATCTGCAACCATCCGGACCGCGCGGCCCGGACATGTTATGTCATTCGACGCGGGTCTGTATCGGTCCGCTCAGCGATTTAGACGCATTTCTTCTCACAAACCAGGAGGGCTTCACGGGCGTCCGGACCGCTGCCATGTTCGCTTCTGACTGCCCTGACCCACCATTAACCCTCTCCCCCGCCTGCGCGCTTCCAACCCGAAACAGTCAGCGCTGCTCCAGAGCGTCAGTGCCGCATGCATGCCCGGTCGGAGCGGATGCAACCTCTCACAGCCGCGGGCATTGGAGCGGTGCGCCGGCCGAGAGAGCGCCGCCCACGTCACTGTAACACCCCCTTGTAATAAACTCTGTGACACTCTGTTAAAACTGCCAAGTCATGATCATTTGCAGTGCCAAGTCATGAGGGTTAATGATCCAATTCAAATCCACATCTGAAAATCAACTCAAATTCATAAGTGAAATATAAGGTTGATCAAACTCTGCTGGAGAAATGTTATTTAATTAGCAAATAATCCAGTGGTCATGGCAAAATCATAACCAACATTTTTGGAATATGATTGATGAGTCAAACAAGATGGAACAGCACCCAAAACAGCAATATTAATTCATTTAAAATCATTGCAGATTCAAATGAACTCCAAAACTGTCCAAACCACTTTTTGGTGAGAGCTAATATTGCATTGCAATATTTGGGCCAACTCCCACATTTTTCGAAAGTGCACAAGTGCCCTAAACATTTTGAAACAGAAAAGGATAAAAGAAAATGGAGAAGCTAAAACAGAAAATCAAAAGCGGGACACTGTGCACTGGGCCTTAGTGCACAGTGCCCCGAGTCGCGGCCCAGCAGGCCCACCTCGTCTCCCTCCTCCCCGTGTCGTCCCCGCCGTGGCCGCGCGCGCGCGCGCCAGTCGGCCGGCGACACCGCGGCGCCACCGACGCTACAGGGAGGAGGAGGAGATAAGGCCGGAGCCACTCGACCCCCTGGCTTCCCCTGGCATTCCCCATCTCTCTCCCTCGCTCGCTCTGCCTCCTTCCTCCTCAGATCCGAGGCGTCTGAGCGCCACCGCCGCCGTTCTCGTTCGTCCCCGCGGCCACCGAGCCCTGCCTGCCGCTCTGCCATGTCCTGCGCCATCGCCATGGACTGCCACGGCCTTGGGCGCCGTTGATTGGGGCCGAGGAGCTCCACGTTGCGCGGATCGAGCCGCGCCCCTCTTCTGCATCTCCGGCGCGGTTCCGGCGACCTCGACCCCTGCAGCTCCTAATCCTCACACGGGCCACCTTGCGCCGCTCGGTGAGCACTCTCCCTCTCTCTCTGGCCTCTCTGGTAGCCCGTCTGCACGCTGTAGCCGCGGCACCTCGGAGACCCGAAAGTCACCGCCGCCATTGCCGCTGCAGCCAAGCTCCCGAGCTGTTGCTAGCTCGTTTGACTCCTCCGGCGAGCTCCCTGTGAGCCGTAGGCCCCGCACAGCTAGCTAGTTAGGTCGCCCGCGCGCTAGGACGTCGAACCCGACGAGCTCGAGCTTCGGACGTCCGCCTCGCTCAACGCCGGCGACGTTCCGGCCACCTCCGAGCCCGGCTGTTGGCTCAGCTAGATGCGCGAGGACGCCAGCTTTCGAACGCATCCAAGCCCGGCTCGAACCGAGCCCTATAGCTCGATTCCGGCCAACTCCGGCGACGCGCCGCCGCGCGATTTGGTCGCCGGCGACCAGCCGCCGGCCCCGCTGACGTGGCACAGGCGGGGCCCACCCCTGGGTCACTGACCCGTGGGTCCCAGGGGCCCGGCCGGCCAGTTGACCAGTCAGCCTTGCTGACTGGACCGGCCCAGCCGCTGACAGGCGGGCCCCACCTTCCTGTTTAATTAGTTAAAACAAATTAGAAATAAAAATAAACTAATTAACCTAATGTCTCACTGACATGTGGGGTCCACCCCCCTAATTAATCCTGGTAATTAAACTAATTCACTGGATAAAGAAACTGAGGCTGACATGTGGGTCCCACTGGACCCACATGTCAGGTTTGACTGGTCAACCGTCCTGTTGACTTGCTGACGTCAGCAGCGCGTCATGCTGACGTCATAATTCATTTTCTGTTAAATAAAATAATTCCAGAAATTCAAATAATCTTTAAAAATTAATAACTTTTAAACCGTAGCTCGGATCGAAAAAGTTAAAACATGAAAGTTGCTCAGAACGACGAGACGAGTCTGATCATGCCGTCTGTTTCTCCATCGGAACCTCCTACGTAGAAGAACTCGTAACTCCGGACCCGAATCCGACAGATGAATAGTGCACACACGTCGGATATTAAATCCCAGAATAATTCTAAAAATAACTAAAATGACTTAGATGCATATTCAGGCAACCCTACACTGCATCATAGCATCACACGCACCGTGTTGCATTTGTTTGCATTATGTTTACCTGTTTCTTCCCCCTCTTCTCTCTCGGTAGCCCCCGACGTTGACGTAGCTCCCGAGGCAGACGTCGCACAGGAGTACGACTACGTCCCCGACGATACTACTGAAGACCTTGCCCTTGCCCCCGAGCAAACAGGCAAGCACCCCCATTTTGAGCATTCCGATATCGCCTATTCTCTCCCCTCTTATGCTTGCATTAGATGATACTGCTGCTGTTACCATCCTACTCTGTTGCATAGCCTGTTTACTTGTAACCTACTTTTGATACATTCCTGTTATCCTAAACTGTTTAGCATAGGATGGGTAGAGACACGACAGAGACCCCCACTTGATCCCGACTGCCCTGCTGGATATCAGAAGACCCGATCATCGGGATTGAAGATCAGTCCAGGGCACCGCACATCACTTTCCCCCCTTAAGTGCTCGACACTACTGGGTCACCATCGGGTGCCGAGGGTGATACCTCGTTAGCACTTCTGATGTTAACCTTGTAGGTTAGTTACTCGGTCGTGGTAAGCGAGGGTGATTCCTCCTACACCACCCCCGATAACGACATCGTCGCGCAACCTCTCAAGTGTGGACCTCGAGGGTGATTCCTCCTTCGTTCACCTTGATGATAACATCGAGCGGGAATTCCATCAAGGGTGATTCCTCATGGTTCCCTTCGGTGTCAGACACACAGTTACCTTGGATATTATGACTTGCACTAAACTATGATACTAAAGACGGGTCGGCCCTGAGGGGTACCCGCGCGAGCTTAACGCGAAGTGATGTGGAGTCGGGTTGACCTGGATGGTGCCCGCGAGATAACTACGAGGCGTGGCCGGGCATTCTTAGCCCTTGCCGCAAGTCCTCGAGACGGGGCGACGGGGTCACATCGATCGTGAGTCTCTGTTCGTTTCCGTGCGCTCCTAATCCACTACGGTTTGGATATTTGATCCGAGGGGCCTCTGGCCCGATAGCACTAACCATCACGTGGGCATAGTATGGCGTTCTGCGTCGTACACATCAGCCGAAGCTTGTTTGACGTCAGTAAGGAGTGGCGCACGCCGAGTTGGACTGGTAACGCAACCGCGCTTGTATAAGGGGTTGCTAGGTCTGCTCTCGGTGGCCCCGTAACGTGCAGGAGTTCCCGGGGCGATGGCCCAAGACCCCTGGGGGCATAGGTTTAGTCCGGCGTGCTGACCTCTCTTATAAGCCTAGGTCGGGTTGCGGCGTGTTGCTTAGCCGAGGCCGGGCATGACCCAGAAAAGTGTGTCCGGCCGGAGTTAAGCGAGCGTGGTGGGTAAGTTGGTGCACCCCTGCAGGGAAGAAACTTCTATCGATAGCCTGTCCTACGGTAACGGACACTCGGAGTTGTATCCCGATCGGTACAACTAGAACATGTGATGAGAATTGGATAGTACGGCTCTGGGATTGCTTTCTCGCAGGGAGTCGAGAAAGGATCTCAGGTCGAGGTTGATGATATTACTACTACTACTTTACATTATGTTCATCTGCTCTCTCCTGATGCTGCAAGACTGTCGAAGATTGTTGAAGATGCTAGTCTTCGATAGGACTAGGCTTCCCCCTCTACTCTGGCATTTCTGCAGCCCAGTCCACATATACAGCCATTCCTTTGACAATGATGCATATGTAGTGTAGATCCTTGCTTGCTGAGTACTTTGGATGAGTACTCACGTTTGCTTTATTTTCTTTTTCCCCCATTTTCCATTTGATGCCACCAGACGACGGAGCCCCTGAGCCAGAAGCCCCAGCCGACGACCAGTACTACTATCCGCCTGGCGAGTACTACTACTACGAGGAGCCGTTCGACGACCAGGAGTAGGATCGGAGGGTCCAGGGCAGGAGGCCTACGCCTTTCGATCGTAGTTTTTATTTTTACCCCGCCTCTGTGAAGGCTTATCTCTCTCTCTGTAATATATCTGTACTCAGATATCTAATGCTTCCGCTGACGCTTGTATGCCATCGAGCTTGTATTCGAGCCCTCGAGGCCCTGGCTTGTAATATTAAGCTTGTATGACTTTATTTTTTGTTTTAGAGTTGTGTTGTGATATCTTCAAGTGAGTCCTTAGGCTTGATCGTGCGCATTTGCGTGTATGATTAGTGCACGATTAAGCCGGGGTCGTCACAGGTTGGTATCAGAGCCGACTGCCTCTAGGAATCCCCCTTCCCAATTCCTTGGCCGAAGTTGAGTCTAGTGGTCAAAAATTGTTTTACTAACTTGGCTGTGTGGCTTACGGGCCCACGTCGCCAACTGGGTGGTATTAGGATCTTTTATTCCTCGTCTTTACTCTGGGATTCTAATCTCTCATCTATTCGGGTTTAATAAAATTTACTAACACCGACATTTAGGATCTCGTTAATTCTATCCACCCGGAGAGCTGGATTCAGTGCGATTTCCCTGTCTTTGATCTGATTAGTCTGATAATCATTTTCCTTTCCATTGTTTTGTTTAACCTTTCCTTCCGAGATCGGTTATATTTCTCATTGTCTTATGACAACCCTGAACCTTTCTGCTTCAGATGGATCGGCTATTTCCACCGCGGCCTACGACCCAGCTTGTGCTTCGCACTTGGGCTCGTGATGCCCCTGGATTTCCAGCTGTTCTGATCGCCCTCCTGAGTAGACTGGGTTACCGCTGGTATCCCGAGTACATGGTCTATGAGGTTTACCGTGAGTTCAACCAGGAACAGTACTATGTTGAAGTTCGGATTTATGATCAGCAGAATAACTCTGACACTGAGCTTCACCGTTTTCACGGTATCGGCGTGACGATTGAGATGGCAGTCCATGATGCTGCTTACTCTGCCGTCGCACGACTTCGAGGACAGTTCAGTGCTGACTTGGATGCCTCTGAGTATTGGTACATTCCGTATGCACCTGTTGGAGATGCTACTGGATTTTACACAGCTATCTGTGCCCCGTACGAGTCTCGACGCTACGACCCGCAGGTTCTGATTCAGTGCACTCAGGCTTTGGATCGCACTGTTCGTGCACTTGCTGTTGAGTTGTTTGCCACTCGAGCACGCTACTACGAGGCTATGACACAGTTGCTACCAGCTGTTCGTGCAGGGATGCATCCGGAGTACATTCTTTACCCGAGCAGGACTGAGATGCCATCAGGGATCGTCTGGCCTGCTGTGGGAGGTCACACGCCTGCACGTGGACCTCTTCTTTCTTCTCGAGACCGGGTTCTGCATCAGAGTGCCCATGGAGCGCACGATCCTTCTGCGACGAACGTCCATCGTCCGCACTTGCAGTTACCCCGTTTCAGTGGTTTTCTCCGACGTTGATGTAGCCTTTGCTATGTCCCGTTATGTACTTCCTTACCGCGTGCCTGCGCGCCGCCTAGCATGTCTAGCTTTTCAATTTGCGCCGTTATGCTGCCCGAATGTAACCGACTATGTATGGATCTGTACGTCTTAATGACTACTTCTAGCATCTATTGCACTCTTTCAATAATGTCGAGTTACCTCATGTTTATTGTTAAACACTTGCATAAGCTATCGCTGAAATACCCCTGTTGGAATAGCAGGATGGCTGACAACAACCCGCCACCGCCGCCACCACCTGATTACATGGCAGCGATGATGCAACAGTTTGAACTCAACCGCCAGTTTATGACGGGAATTATGCAGCAGTTCCCTCGTCCTGATGCTAATCAGCAGCCTTTCTCCATCACTTTGCCAGAATTTATGCGGCTCAGCCCATCCTTCTTCCGCAACACAGTCAACCCATTGGATGCCGATGACTGGCTGCGTGACATCTCCCATGAGATGGAGTCTGCTGGTGTCGCCCAAGTCAACTATGTCACCTTCGCGACATACCTTCTGAAGGGTCCCGCAGCCCAATGGTGGGCCACTCATCGACAGACTCTGCTGCCTGGTACTGTCGTCACTTGGGCAGAATTCAAGATTGCATTCCGTGCCCGCTACATTCCTCAAGCTGTCATAGCTCGGAAGAAGGCCGAGTTCCGTAATCTTGTTCAGGGCAACAAGACTGTGGAAGTCTATCAGCGCGAGTTTCTAGACTTATCTCGTTACGCTGAAGAGGACATTCCTACTGATGAACGCAGACAGGAGAAGTTTCATGAAGGACTACACCATGACATTCAGTTAGCCCTTCTTGTTCAAGATTATCCTTATTTCGCCACCTTGGTGAATAAGGCCATCATGGTTGAAACTGGACTTAAGAAGCACAAGGAAGCGTCCAGACGCACCCGTGAGTCGGGCTCATCTTCGGGCTCGTCTTCCCAGAAGCGACGCATCTGGTTTCCCAAAGGCATGTTCCGTTCAGCAGCTCCTGCGAACAGACCTTCTTATGCTGCACCACGTCTGCCACCTCCACCACCGAGACAGCCCCTGCCAGCTCCAGCACCTCGAGCTCCAGCACCTCGTCCTGACAGCGGACTATGCTTCAAGTGTGGCAAGCCAGGTCACCGTGCTAGAGACTGTTCTCAGAATCAGAATCAACTAGCTCTCTCTTCTGCTGGACGTGGAATTGGCCGTGGTATTCCTCAGCAGCGCAACAATAATGCCAGACCTTCTTACGGTCGTGGGCAGTACTACCACGTCAACATGTCTGAAGCTCCAGATCAACCAGATACTGTGATGGGTACACTTCTCGTTAATTCAGTACCAGCATCTGTTTTATTTGATTCAGGAGCATCGCATTCCTTCATGTCAGAACATTTTGCACGCATGCATGACATTAAATGCGAATACATGAACACACCCTTATTGGTACACACCCCCGCGGGTGGTTGCCGAACCTTTGCAGTTAGCTATAATGTTCCCGTTGAAATCGAAGAGTTGGAGTTCAGTGCGTCTCCCATTATTCTGAAATCGTCCAAGATTGACCTTATTCTGGGAATGGATTGGTTGAAGGCCCACTATGCCTCAATCAATTGTGCCACCAAAGTTGTTCACCTCTTGCACCCCTCGAATGAGATGGTGAATTACCATGCTCATATCACTCAGAACGCCGAGGCTCAAATTTATGCCTTGAATGCGTAGAATGCTTCTCCGCTTGATGGGATTGAGACTATCCCAGTTGTCTGTGACTTCCCGGATGTTTTTCCAGAAGAACTTCCAGGAATACCCCCTGCTAGAGCTGTCGAGTTCGTCATCGACTTGAAGCCTGGCACCACTCCTATTGCGAAGCATCCCTACAAGATGCCTCCGCACCACCTCATCGAGCTTAAGGAGGAAATTGATAAATCCTTAAGGAAGGGTTTCATTCGCCCCAGTTCCTCTGCATGGGGAGCACCGTCTCTTTTCGTCAAGAAGAAAGATGGAACGAATAGGTTGGTCCAAGATTATCGTCCTATCAACCAGGCAACCATTCAGAATAAATATCCACTTCCCCGGATCAATGATTTATATGACCAACTCGCTGGATCTTCGGTGTTCTCTAAACTCGACTTGAGGTTGGGTTATCACCAGATCCGTGTTCGCGAAGAGGATATTCCGAAGACTGCATTCGTTACTCGTTATGGCTCTTACGAGTACACAGTCATGTCGTTTGGTTTAACAAACGCTCCAGCTACATTCTCCCGCCTAATGAATTACATATTCATGGATTACCTCGACAAATTCGTCGTGGTATATCTGGATGATATTCTGGTTTATTCGAAGAACAAAGAAGAACATGTTGAGCATCTTCGCCTAGTTCTGGAGAGACTTTGAGAGCACCAATTATATGCCAAGTACTCTAAGTGCGAATTCTGGCTTCCTGAAGTGACCTACCTTGGACATGTGATTTCCAAGGACGGTATTGCCGTTAACCCGGAGCGTGTTCAGGCTATCCTTGACTGGACTCCTCCGAAGAATGCCAAGCAGGTCCGAAGCTTTCTCGGTCTAGCCAGCTATTGTCGCCGATTCATCGAGAACTTCTCCAAGATCGCCAAGCCCCTGACTAATCTGCTCCACAAAGGCGTTAAGTTTGAGTGGACAGACAAGTGTCAGGAAAGTTTCCAAACCCTCAAGGACAAGCTCACTTCTGCTCCAGTGCTTGCTCCTCCTGATTCTCGCAAGGACTTTGTCATATATTGCGACGCCTCTCGTCAGGGATTAGGCTGCGTCCTAATGCAAGAGCAGAGAGTAATTGCATATGCTTCACGTCAATTGCGTCCACATGAAGAGAATTATCCAGTGCATGATCTTGAACTTGCAGCAGTGATGTATGCATTGAAGTTATGGCGACACTACCTTCTGGGTAATCGGTGTGAAATTTATACCGATCACCAAAGTCTGAAATACTTATTCACTCAACCGGATCTTAATCTCCGACAACAACGATGGTTAGAAGCTATTGCGGATTATGACTGCAGTATTTCTTATACCCCGGGCAAAGCTAATGTAATGGCCGATGCCCTGAGTCGCAAGTCATATTGCAACAACCTCATGGTTAGGCAAGCTCAACCTCGTCTTCACGCAGAACTGACTCAGCTGAATCTGCAAATTGTTCCCCAGGGTTCTCTTAATAACCTTGTGGTACAGCCAGACCTTCTGAAGGCTGTTAAAGAAGCGCAAGCCAAAGATGCTGAAATTGACTTGATGAAGAAGGAGCTTCACCTTGCTAAGTATCGGGATTTCTCAGTTGCTGAAGATGGTACATTATATTTCAGAGACCGCATCGTAGTACCTCGCTTCGAGCTGATGACTGACAAAGTCATGAAGGAGGCCCATGATACACCGCTGTCTATCCATCCGGGTAGTACCAAAATGTATCGAGATCTTCGTCAAAGGTACTGGTGGTCTAGGATGAAGCAGGATATTGCTCGTTATGTTGCCGAGTGTGACGTTTGTCGTCGCGTGAAGGCAGAACATCAGAAACCTGCTGGAATTCTGCAACCGCTCCCTATTCCTCTATGGAAGTGGGATAAAGTGCAAATGGACTTCATTACTGGTCTTCCCAAGTCTCAGAAGGGTCACGATGCCATTCTTGTCGTCGTCGACCAACTCTCCAAGGTTGCTCATTTCCTACCTGTTAAGGAGACTATCACCGCTAGCCAGCTAGCAGAACTGTACATTGCCAGAATTGTTTCACTCCATGGTATTCCGAAGGAGATTAGTTCAGACCGTGGTGTTCTTTTCACTTCCAAGTTCTGGGAAAGTTTCCAAGAAGCCATGGGAACTCATATTACCTGGAGTTCCGCATATCATCCTCAGTCCCAAGGCCAAGTTGAGCGTGTTAATCAAGTGCTTGAAGACATGCTTCGAGCTTGTGTTATATCCTTCGGTAAGAAATGGGAGGAATCTCTCCCGTATGCCGAGTTCTCTTATAACAACAGTTATCAAGCCAGCTTAAAAATGGCCCCATTTGAGGTTCTTTATGGACGTAAATGTCGAACCCCTCTGAATTGGTCAGAAACCGGGGAACGACCTCTTGTTGGACCGGACATTATTCAGCATGCCGAAGAACAAGTCCGAATTGTACGGGAGAATCTCAAAGCAGCTCAAGACCGTCAGAAGAGTAATTATGATCGCAAGCGATGGGGTGTGATCTATCAACCTGGTGATCAAGCCTATCTTCGTGTCACTCCAATGAAGGGCACCCGTCGTTTCGGAATCAAGGGCAAGCTAGCTCCTCGCTATATTGGTCCTTTTCGCATAGTTGCCAGACGTGGACATGTGGCATATAAATTGGAGTTGCCGCCACAGTTCTCTCATATTCATGATGTCTTCCACGTGTCGCAACTCCGTAAGTGCTTTAAGGAATCCCCGCACCGTGCAGTGGATCATGAGATGCTCGAGCTACAAGATGATCTTTCCTATAAGGAGCATCCGATCCGCATCCTCGACGAAGCTGAGCGTCGTACTCGTCAGAAGACGACCAAGTTCCTAAAAGTGCAATGGTCGAATCATACTGAAGATGAAGCCACTTGGGAACGCGAGGATCATCTTCGGGAAGAATATCCCGGACTCTTTCCTTCTACCTCCTAAATTCTCGGGACGAGAATTTCTTTTAGAGGAGGAGAACTTGTAACACCCCCTTGTAATAAACTCTGTGACACTCTGTTAAAACTGCCAAGTCATGATCATTTGCAGTGCCAAGTCATGAGGGTTAATGATCCAATTCAAATCCACATCTGAAAATCAACTCAAATTCATAAGTGAAATATAAGGTTGATCAAACTCTGCTGGAGAAATGTTATTTAATTAGCAAATAATCCAGTGGTCATGGCAAAATCATAACCAACATTTTTGGAATATGATTGATGAGTCAAACAAGATGGAACAGCACCCAAAACAGCAATATTAATTCATTTAAAATCATTGCAGATTCAAATGAACTCCAAAACTGTCCAAACCACTTTTTGGTGAGAGCTAATATTGCATTGCAATATTTGGGCCAACTCCCACATTTTTCGAAAGTGCACAAGTGCCCTAAACATTTTGAAACAGAAAAGGATAAAAGAAAATGGAGAAGCTAAAACAGAAAATCAAAAGCGGGACACTGTGCACTGGGCCTTAGTGCACAGTGCCCCGAGTCGCGGCCCAGCAGGCCCACCTCGTCTCCCTCCTCCCCGTGTCGTCCCCGCCGTGGCCGCGCGCGCGCGCGCCAGTCGGCCGGCGACACCGCGGCGCCACCGACGCTACAGGGAGGAGGAGGAGATAAGGCCGGAGCCACTCGACCCCCCTGGCTTCCCCTGGCATTCCCCATCTCTCTCCCTCGCTCGCTCTGCCTCCTTCCTCCTCAGATCCGAGGCATCCGAGCGCCACCGCCGCCGTTCTCGTTCGTCCCCGCGGCCACCGAGCCCTGCCTGCCGCTCTGCCATGTCCTGCGCCATCGCCATGGACTGCCACGGCCTTGGGCGCCGTTGATTGGGGCCGAGGAGCTCCACGTTGCGCGGATCGAGCCGCGCCCCTCTTCTGCATCCCCGGCGCGGTTCCGGCGACCTCGACCCCTGCAGCTCCTAATCCTCACACGGGCCACCTTGCGCCGCTCGGTGAGCACTCTCCCTCTCTCTCTGGCCTCTCTGGTAGCCCGTCTGCACGCTGTAGCCGCGGCACCTCGGAGACCCGAAAGTCACCGCCGCCATTGCCGCTGCAGCCAAGCTCCCGAGCTGTTGCTAGCTCGTTTGACTCCTCCGGCGAGCTCCCTGTGAGCCGTAGGCCCCGCACAGCTAGCTAGTTAGGTCGCCCGCGTGCTAGGACGTCGAACCCGACGAGCTCGAGCTTCGGACGTCCGCCTCGCTCAACGCCGGCGACGTTCCGGCCACCTCCGAGCCTGGCTGTTGGCTCAGCTAGATGCGCGAGGACGCCAGCTTTCGAACGCATCCAAGCCCGGCTCGAACCGAGCCCTATAGCTCGATTCCGGCCAACTCCGGCGACGCGCCGCCGCGCGATTTGGTCGCCGGCGACCAGCCGCCGGCCCCGCTGACGTGGCACAGGCGGGGCCCACCCCTGGGTCACTGACCCGTGGGTCCCAGGGGCCCGGCCGGCGAGTTGACCAGTCAGCCTTGCTGACTGGACCGGCCCAGCCGCTGACAGGCGGGCCCCACCTTCCCGTTTAATTAGTTAAAACAAATTAGAAATGAAAATAAACTAATTAACCTAATGTCTCACTGACATGTGGGGTCCACCCCCCTAATTAATCCTGGTAATTAAACTAATTCACTGGATAAAGAAACAGAGGCTGACATGTGGGTCCCACTGGACCCACATGTCAGGTTTGACTGGTCAACCGTCCTGTTGACTTGCTGACGTCAGCAGCGCGTCATGCTGACGTCATAATTCATTTTCTGTTAAATAAAATAATTTCAGAAATTCAAATAATCTTTAAAAATTAATAACTTTTAAACCGTAGCTCGGATCGAAAAAGTTAAAACATGAAAGTTGCTCAGAACGACGAGACGAGTCTGATCGTGCCGTCTGTTTCTCCATCGGAACCTCCTACGTAGAAGAACTCGTAACTCCGGACCCGAATCCGGCAGATGAATAGTGCACACACGTCGGATATTAAATCCTAGAATAATTCAAAAATTAACTAAAATGACTTAGATGCATATTCAGGCAACCCTGCACTGCATCATAGCATCACACGCACCGTGTTGCATTTGTTTGCATTATGTTTACCTGTTTCTTCCCCCTCTTCTCTCTCGGTAGCCCCCGACGTTGACGTAGCTCCCGAGGCAGACGCCGCACAGGAGTACGACTACGTCCCCGACGATACTACTGAAGACCTTGCCCTTGCCCCCGAGCAAACAGGCAAGCACCCCCATTTTGAGCATTCCGATATCGCCTATTCTCTCCCCTCTTATGCTTGCATTAGATGATACTGCTGCTGTTACTATCCTACTCTGTTGCATAGCCTGTTTACTTGTAACCTACTTTTGATACATTCCTGTTATCCTAAACTGTTTAGCATAGGATGGGTAGAGACACGACAGAGACCCCCACTTGATCCCGACTGCCCTGCTGGATATCAGAAGACCCGATCATCGGGATTGAAGATCAGTCCAGGGCACCGCACATCACTTTCCCCCCCCTTAAGTGCTCGACACTACTGGGTCACCATCGGGTGCCGAGGGTGATACCTCGTTAGCACTTCTGATGTTAACCTTGTAGGTTAGTTACTCGGTCGTGGTAAGCGAGGGTGATCCCTCCTACACCACCCCCGATAACGACATCGTCGCGCAACCTCTCAAGTGTGGACCTCGAGGGTGATTCCTCCTTCGTTCACCTTGATGATAACATCGAGCGGGAATTCCATCAAGGGTGATTCCTCATGGTTCCCTTCGGTGTCAGACACACAGTTACCTTGGATATTATGACTTGCACTAAACTATGATACTAAAGACGGGTCGGCCCTGAGGGGTACCCGCGCGAGCTTAACGCGAAGTGATGTGGAGTCGGGTTGACCTGGATGGTGCCCGCGAGATAACTATGAGGCGTGGCCGGGCATTCTTAGCCCTTGCCGCAAGTCCTCGAGACGGGGCGACGGGGTCACATCGATCGTGAGTCTCTGTTTGTTTCCGCGCGCTCCTAATCCACTACGGTTTGGATATTTGATCCGAGGGGCCTCTGGCCCGATAGCACTAACCATCACGTGGGCATAGTATGGCGTTCTGCGTCGTACACATCAGCCGAAGCTTGTTTGACGTCAGTAAGGAGCGGCGCACGCCGAGTTGGACTGGTAACGCAACCGCGCTTGTATAAGGGGTTGCTAGGTCTGCTCTCGGTGGCCCCGTAACGTGCAGGAGTTCCCGGGGCGATGGCCCAAGACCCCTGGGGGCATAGGTTTAGTCCGGCGTGCTGACCTCTCTTATAAGCCTAGGTCGGGTTGCGGCGTGTTGCTTAGCCGAGGCCGGGCATGACCCAGAAAAGTGTGTCCGGCCGGAGTTAAGCGAGCGTGGTGGGTAAGTTGGTGCACCCCTGCAGGGAAGAAACTTCTATCGATAGCCTGTCCTACGGTAACGGACACTCGGAGTTGTATCCCGATCGGTACAACTAGAACATGTGATGAGAATTGGATAGTACGGCTCTGGGATTGCTTTCTCGCAGGGAGTCGAGAAAGGATCTCAGGTCGAGGTTGATGATATTACTACTACTACTTTACATTATGTTCATCTGCTCTCTCCTGATGCTGCAAGACTGTCGAAGATTGTTGAAGATGCTAGTCTTCGATAGGACTAGGCTTCCCCCTCTACTCTGGCATTTCTGCAGCCCAGTCCACATATACAGCCATTCCTTTGACAATGATGCATATGTAGTGTAGATCCTTGCTTGCTGAGTACTTCGGATGAGTACTCACGTTTGCTTTATTTTCTTTTTCCCCCATTTTCCATTTGATGCCACCAGACGACGGAGCCCCTGAGCCAGAAGCCCCAGCCGACGACCAGTACTACTATCC
This sequence comes from Thinopyrum elongatum, assembly GCA_011799875.1. Lineage (NCBI taxonomy): Eukaryota > Viridiplantae > Streptophyta > Magnoliopsida > Poales > Poaceae > Thinopyrum > Thinopyrum elongatum. The sequence continues at coordinate 16,783,505 of CM022300.1, read as the reverse complement.
GCCTGGCGAGTACTACTACTACGAGGAGCCGTTCGACGACCAGGAGTAGGATCGGAGGGTCCAGGGCAGGAGGCCTACGCCTTTCGATCGTAGTTTTTATTTTTACCCCGCCTCTATGAAGGCTTATCTCTCTCTCTGTAATATATCTGTACTCAGATATCTAATGCTTCCGCTGACGCTTGTATGCCATCGAGCTTGTATTCGAGCCCTCGAGGCCCTGGCTTGTAATATTAAGCTTGTATGACTTTATTTTATGTTTTAGAGTTGTGTTGTGATATCTTCAAGTGAGTCCTTAGGCTTGATCGTGCGCATTTGCGTGTATGATTAGTGCACGATTAAGCCGGGGTCGTCACAGTCACTTCCAGCTGCAGGCTACTGCTCCATGTTCAAATGACACCCCGTCGGTCCGTCACCCTACATTAATGATATGCGATTGCCGACGAACCTACTCTGACGCCACCCGACCGTTTGTCTGCCGCCCACCATTAACCACACCGTCACACCCATTGCCATATGCCCGCTATATAAACCCGAGAGGGTTGTGGACACCGGCTCTTCCTCCGTAGACGGCGACGGGATTAAAAGAGGGAGGGTGCACCACTACAGCAGCCTGAGTGGTCGTGGTAGTTGGGGAACGTTGCATGGAAAACAAATTTTTTTTCTACGAACACGCAAGATTTATCCATGGAGATGCATAGCTACGAGAGGGGGAGAGCATCTACATAACCTTGTAGATCGCTAAGTAGAAGCGTTTATCAACGCAGTTGATGTAGTCATTCACCTTCACGATCCGCCCCGATCAAGTACCGAATGTACGACACCTCCGCGATCAGCACACGTTCAGCTCGATGACGTCCTCGCCTTCTCGATCCAGCAAGAGAGGCGAAGTACTAGATGAGTTCCAGCAGCACGACGGTGTGGTGACGATGGTGGTGAAACTATTCCGCAGGGCTTCACCAAGCACAACGGACGTGGATGGAGGAGAATCTAGAACTAGAGGGAGAGGGGGCGCCGCAGACGGCTCGGGGATTCGTGGTGTGTGTTGCCCCCTCCCCTCCTCTCATATATATAGGTGGAGGGAGGAGGGGAGGCAGCCCTAGGCGCCCCCAAGGGGGCCGGCGGCCTCCCTAGGGGCCTGCCCTAGGCGCGCCACCTTCCTTTCTTGGTGCGTGGTGAGAAGGCAGGAGGGGAGGCGCCCCCCTTTCCTTTTTCTCATGTGGAAGAGAAGGCAGGAGGGGCTGGCCCTCTTCCTTTCCTTCCCTAAGTGCTGGCGGCCTAGAGGTGGGGCGCACCAGCCCCTTGTGGGATGGTGTGCTTCCCTCGTTGACCCAATAAGCCCAATAACTCCCCGTGGCCTCCCAGAACCCCTTCCGGTGATTCGGTGCATTCCGTAACTCTTCCGGAGACAGAATACTATCATCCTATATATCAATATTTACCTCCGGACCATTCCGGAGCTCCTCGTCATGTCCGAGATCTCACCCGAGACTCTGAACAACATGCGGTCACCAACATGCATAACTCATATAGTACTATATCGTCAATGAACATTAAGCGTGCGGACCCTACGGGTTCGAGAATGATGTAGACATGACCGAGATGCTTCTCCGGTCAATAATCAATAGCAGGACCTGGATGCCCATATTGGTTACCACATATTCTACTAAGATCTTTATCGGTCGAACCTTTATGACAACATACGTAGTTCCTTTGTCCGTCAGTATGTTACTTGCCTGAGATTCGATCATCGGTATCTCCATAGCTAGTTCAATCTCATTACCGGTAAGTCTCTTTACTCGTTCCGTAATACATCATCTTGTAACTAACTCCTTAGTCACTTTGCTTGCAAGCTCCTTGTGATGTTGTATTACCGAGAGGGCCCCAAGATACCTCTCTGTCATACGGAGTGACAAATCCCAATCTCGATTCATGCCAACTCAACAGAAACCTTCGGAGATACCTATAGAGCACCTTTATGATCACCCAATTATGAAGTGACGTTTGATAGCACACAAGGTATTCCTCCGGTATCCGGGAGTTGCATGATCTAATGGTCGAAGGAATATGTATTTGACATTAAGAAAGCAGTAGCAATAAACTGAACAATCATATGCTAAGCTAACGGATGGGTCTTGTCCATCACATCATTCTCCTAATGATGTGATCCAGTTATCAAATGACAACTCATGTCTATGGCCAAGAAACCTTAACCATCTTTTGATCAACGAGCTAGTCTAGTAGAGGCTTACTAGGACTTGGTATTTGCTTATGTATTCACACATGTATTTAAGTTTCCAATCAATACAATTATAGCATGAATAATAAAACTTTATCATGATTAAGAAAATATAATAATAACCACTTTATTATTGCCTCTAGGGCATATTTCCAACAATCTCCCACTTGCACTAGAGTCAATAATCTAGATTACATTGTAATGAATCTAACACCCATGGAGTCTTGGTGTTGATCATGTTTTGCCCGCGGAAGAGGTTTAGTCAACGGGTCTGCTACATTCAGATCCATAAGTACTTTGCAAATTTCTATGTCTCCATCCTTGACCTTTTCACGAATGGAGTTGAAGTGTCGCTTGATGTGTTTGGTTCTCTTGTGAAACCTGGACTCCTTGGCTAAGGCAATAGCTCCAATGTTGTCACAAAAGATTGTCATTGGACCCAATGCATTGGGTATTACACTCAGATCAGATATGAACTCCTTCAGCCAGACTCCTTCATGCGCTGCTTCCGAAGCAGCTATGACTCCGCTTCACACGTAGATCCCGCCATGACGCTCTGCTTGGAACTGCACCAACTGACAGCTCCACCATTCAATATAAATACGTATCCGGTTTATGACTTAGAGTCATCCGGATCTGTGTCGAAGCTAGCATCGACGTAACCCTTTACGACAAGCTCTTCGTCACCTCCATAAATGAGAAACATATCCTTGGTCCTTTTCAGGTACTTCAGGATATTCTTGACCGATGTCCAATGATCCACTCCTGGATTACTTTGGTACATCCCTGCCAAACTTATGGCAAGGCACACATCAGGTCTGGTACACAGCATGGCATACATAATAGAACCTATGGCTGATGCATAGGGAATGCATGACTTTCATTCTCTCTCTATCTTCTGCCGTGGTCGGACTTTGAGTTTGACTCAATTTCACACCTTGCAACACAGGAAAGAACCCTTTCTTTGACTGGTCCATTTTGAACTTCTTCAGAACTTTGTCAAGGTATGTGCTTTGTGAAAGTCCTATTAAGCGTCTCGATCTATCCCTATAGATCTTGATGCCGAATATATAAGCAGCTTCACCGAGGTCTTTCATTGAAAAATTCTTATTCAAGTATCCTTTTATGCTATCCAGAAATTCTATATCATTTCCAATCAGCAATATGTCATCCACATATAATATCAGAAATGCTACAGAGCTCCCACTCACTTTCTTGTAAATACAGATTTCTCCGTAAGTCTGTATAAAACCATATGCTTTGATCACCTCATCAAAGCGTATATTCCATCTCCGAGATGCTTGCACCAGTCCATAGATGGATCACTGGAGTTTGCACACTTTGTTAGCGCCTTTAGTATCGACAAAACCTTCTTGTTGCATCATATACAACTCTTCTTTAAGAAACCCGTTAAGGAATGCAGTTTTGACGTCCATTTGCCAGATGTCATAATCATAAAATGCGGCAATTGCTAACATGATTCGGACAGACTTAAGCATCGCTACGGGTGAGAACGTCTCATCGTAGTCAACCCCTTAAACTTGTCGAAAACCTTTTGCGACATGTCGAGCTTTGTAGACAGTGATATTACCATCAGCGTCTGTCTTCCTCTTGAAGATCCATTTATTCTCAATGGCTTGCCGATCATCAGGCAAATCCACCAAAGTCCACACTTTGTTCTCATACATTCATCCTATCTCAGATTTCATGGCCTCAAGCCATTTATCGAAATCTGGGCTCATCATAGCTTCTTCATAGTTCGTAGGTTCGCCGTTGTGTAACAACATGACTTTCAGGAGAGGATTACCATACCACTCTGGTGTGGTACGTGTTCTGGTCGACCTACGAGGTTCAGTAGTAACTTGATATGAAGTTTCATGATCATTATCATTAGCTTCTTCTCTAGTTGGTGTAGGCATCACGGGAACAGTTTTCTCTGATGTGCTACTTTCCAACAATTACCTCATCGAGTTCTACTTTCCTCCTACTCACTTCTTTCGAGAGAAACTCCTTCTCTAGAAAGATCTTGCCTTCGGATCTGTGGTAGAAGGTATACTCAATTGTTTCTTTAGGGTATCCAATGAAGAGGCACTTCTCCACTTTTGGTTCGAGCTTATCAGGCTGAAGCCTTTTGACATAAGTGTCACATCCCCAAACTTTAAGAAATGACAGCTTAGGTTTCTTGCCAAACCATAATTCATACGGTGTCGTCTCAATGGATTTAGATGGTGCCCTATTTAACGTGAATGCAACTGTCTCTAATGCATAACCCCAAAATGATAAAGGCAAATCGGTAAGAGACATCATAGAACGCACCATATCTAATAAAGTATGGTTACGACGTTCAGACACACCGTTACGCTGTGGTGTTCTAGGTGGCGTGAGTTGTGAAACAATTCCACATTGTCTTAAATGAAGGCCAAACTCGTAACTCAAGTATTCACCTCCGCGATCAGATCGTAGAAACTTTATTTTCTTGTTGTGATGATTCTCCACTTCACTCTGAAATTCTTTGAACTTTTCAAATGTTTCAGACTTGTGTTTCATCAAGTAGATATATCCATACCTACTAAAATCATCTATGAAGGTCAGAAAATAATGATACCCGCCGCGTGCTTCAACACTCGTCAGACCGCATACATCGGTATGTATTATTTCCAATAAGTCATTAGCTCACTCCATTGTTCCGAAGAACGGAGTTTTAGTCATCTTATCCATGAGGCATGGTTCGCAAGTATCAAATGATTCATAATCAAGTGATTCCAAAAGTCCATTCGCATGGAGTTTCTTCATGCGCTTTACACCAATAAGACCTAAACGGCAGTGCCACAAGTATGTTGCACTATCATTACCAACTTTGCATATTTTGGCATCAATATTATGAATATGTGTATCACTACGATCAAGATTCAACAAGAATAGACCATTCATTAAAGGTGCATGACCATAAAATATGTTACTCATATTAATAGAACAACCATTAGTCTCTGACTTAAATGAATAATCGGCTCGCAATAAACAAGATCTAGATATAATCTTCACGCTCAACACTGGCACCAAATAACAATTATTCAGGTCTAAAACTAATCCCGAAGGTAGATGTAGAGTTAGTGTGCCGACGGCGATCACATCAACCTTGGAACCATTCACGACGCGCATCGTCACCTCGTCCTTAGCCAATCTTCGTTTATTCTGCAGCTCCTCTTTCGAGTTATAAATATGAGCAACCGAACCAGTATTAAATACCCACGTGCTACTACGAGCATTAGTAAGGAACACAACAATAACATGTATATCAAATATACCTTTGTTCACTTTGCCATCCTTCTTATCTGCCAAGTATTTGGGGTAGTTCCGCTTCCAGTGACCATTTCCCTTGTAGTAGAACCACTCAGTTTCAGGCTTGGGTCCAGCTTTGGGCTTCTTCACGGGAGTGGCAACTTGCTTGCCATTCTTCTTGAAGTTCCCTTTCTTTCCCTTGCCCTTTTTCTTAAAACTGGTGGTCTTGTTAACCATCAACACTTGATGCTCCTTTTTGATTTCTACCTCCACTGATTTCAGCATCCCGAAGAGCTCGGGAATCGTTTTCGTCATCCCTTGCATATTATAGTTCATCACGAAGCCTTTGTAGCTTGGTGGCAGTGACTGAAGAACTCTGTCAATAAAATTCTCAACTGGTAGATCAATTCCCAGTTGAGTCAAGTGGTTATGATACCCAGACATTTTGAGTATGTGTTCACTGACAGAACTATTCTCCTCCATCTTACAGCTAAAGAACTTGTTGGAGACTTCATATCTCTCAACCCGGGAATTTGCTTGAAATATCAATTTCAGCTCTTGGAACATCCCATATGGTCCGTGGCGTTCAAAACGCTTTTGAACTCCCGGTTCTAAGCCATAAAGCATGGCACACTAAACTATCGAGTAGTCATCAGATCGAGCCTACCAAGCGTTCATAACGTCCGCATCAGCTCCTGCAGCAGGTCTGTTGATGTCGCTTGTACTACGTCGGTACTTCCCCAAAGAGGAAGGGATGATGCAGCACAGCTACGATAGGTATTTTCCTCAGTAATGAAACCAAGGTATCAATCCAGTAGGAGAACCAAGCAACACTATGTAAACGGTACCTGCACACAAAGAACAAATACTTGCAACCCGATGCGTAAGAGGGGTTGTCAATCCCTCCATGGTAAAAAGATAGATAAATTTGTGGTAGATTGAATAAATAGCTCTCGATAAAACGCGAAATAAAATAAGTAATAAAAAAGGGCAGCAAGGTATTTTTGGGTTTTGGAATAATAGATCTGAAAATAAAAGCAAATAAAAATAGATCTCAAAGCAAATATGATAAAGAATAGACCCCGGGGCCGTAGATTTTACTAGTGGCTTCTCTCAAGAAAATAGCATAGGGTGGGTAAACAAATTACTGTTGGGCAATTGATAGAAGATCGAATAATTAGGACGATATCCAAGGCAATGATCAATATATAGGCATCACGTCCAAGATTAGTAGACCGATTCCTGCCTACATCTACTACTATTACTCCACACATCGACCGCTATCCAGCATGCATCTAGTGTATTAAGTTCATGGAGAAACGGAGCAATGCAATAAGAACGATGACATGATGTAGACAAGATCTATTCATGATGGAATAGCCCCCATCTTGTTATCCTTAATAGCAACGATACATGCGTGTCTTGCTGCCCCTTCTGTCACTGGGAAAGAACACCGCACGATCGAACACATCACAAAGCACCTCTTCCCATGGCAAGAAAAATCGATCTAGTTGGCCTAACTAAACCAAAGATTCGAAGAAGAAATACGAGGCTATAAATAATCATGCGTATAAGAGATCAAAAGAAGACTCAAAAATATTCATGGATATAGATCTGATCATAAACTCAAAGTTCATCGGATCCCTACAAACACACCGCAAAAAGGAGTTACATCAAATAGATCTCCAAGAGACCATTGTATTGAGAATCAAAAGAGAGAGAGGAAGCCATCTAGCTAGTGCCTATGGACCCGTAGGTCTATGATGAACTACTCACGCATCATCGGAGAGGCATCAATGAGGATGATGAACCCCTCCGTGATGGTGTCTAGATTGGATCTCGTGGTTCTGGAACTTGCGGCGGCTGGAATTGTGTTTCATCGACTCCTTTAGAGTTTCTGGAATATTTGGCAATTTATAGGGCGAAGAGGCGGTGCGGGAGGTCACCGAGGGGGGGGGGCACAACCCCCCTGGGCGTGCCTGGGCCCCCAGGCGCGCCCTGGTGGGTTGTGCCCACCTCGGGCCTCCCCTCTGGTATATCTTTGGCCCACTGGGTGTCTTCTGATCCATAAAAATTCTCCAAAAAGTTTCGCTGCGTTTCGACTCTGTTTGGTACTGATATTCTGCGAAGTAAAAAACAAGCAAAAAACAGCAACTGGCACTGGGCACTAAGTCAATAGGTTAGTCCCAAAAAATGATATAAAGTTGCTATAAAATGATTGTAAAACATCCAAGAATGATAATATAACAGCATGGAACAAGCAAAAATTATAGATATGTTGGAGACGTATCAGCATCCCCAAGCTTAATTCCTACTCGTTCTCGAGTAGGTAAATGATAAAAACAGAATTTTTGATGTGGAATGCTGCCTAACATGTTCATCACATATTCTTTTCTTTTGTAGCATGGACATTTGGAATTTTATATGGTTCAAAGCAATAGTCTAGTTTTGACATGAAGATTTCAATACTCAAGCATATCAACAAGCAACCATGTCTTTCAAAATATCAACACTAAAGAAAGTTATCCCTAGCCCATCTTGCTCAATTATTGATCCATTCATGAAACACACTCGCATATTAGCTACATCCAATGCTCAAGTACGATCATAGTGCCCCTTAGTTGGTGCTTTATCAGAGAAGATAGAGACTCAAATAAAAAAATTACATAAATTAAATAGATAGGCCCTTCGCAGAGAGAAGTAGGGATTTGTAGAGGTGCCAGAGCTCAAAGCTTAAATTGAGAGATAAATTTTTTTGAGAGGCATACTTTTCCTGTCAACGAAAACAACCGAGTAATTCCCAACACTTTCCATGCTAGATATATCATAGGCGGTTCCCAAACAGAAAATAAAGTTTATTCCTTTTTCCACCATTCTTTCACATTCCACGGCTAGCCGTATCTACGGGTACCGTCCATACCAACATTTTCCAAGGAATTTATTATTTGACAACATAAAGTAAATTTCTTTTTCATTTTGGGACTGGGCATCCCTATTACCGCCGTACTCTCGTGCAATGACAAGTGAATAAACACTCATCTTGAGAATAACACATCTAGCATGGAAAATATTGGCCACCCCCTGCCGCTTCATGAGCGGTACGAGCACACAAAAAGGAAATTTATTTTGAAAATTAGAGATGGCACATACAAATTTTCTTAGAACGGCATGGAAATACCGCATATAGGTAGGTATGGTGTACTCATATGGCAAAACTTGGTTTAAGGATTTTGGATGCACAAGTAGTATTTCTACTTAGTACACGTGGAGGCTAGCAAAAAGATTGAGAAGCAACCAACCAAGAAACGAAAAATCACATAAGCAAGCATTAAGCATAACTAACTAACAACGAATAATGCACCACAAGTAGGATGTAATTTCATTGCACAACTATTGACTTTCGTGCTTGCATAGGGAATCACAAACCTAAACACCAATATTCTTACTAAAGCATAATTACTCACCAACATGACTCACATATCACTATCATCATATCTCAAAACTATTACAAAGAATCAAGTTTATTTTGTTCAATGATCTTCATGAAAGTTTTTATTATATCCCTCTTGAATATCTATCACTTTGGGACTAGTTTCATATATTGCAATTGCTTTGACAAGCTCAAACAAATCTAAGTGAAGAACATGAGCATAAAAAAATTTCATCTCTCAAAATAATATAAGTGAAGCATGAGAGTATTTCTTCAAAAAATTATTAACTCTCAAATTAACCTAAGTGAATCATGAGAGCGTTTCTTCAAAAATATTAAAGCACACCATGCTCAAAAAGATATAAGTGAAGCACTAGAGCAATTCCATAGCTCAAAATTTTTGAGTGAAGCATATAGAGCAATTCTAACAAATCATAGCATAATTTTGGCTCTCTCAAATAGGTGTGTCCAGCAAGGATACTTGTGACAAACTAAAAAGCAAAACTAGACAAGACTCATATAATACAAGGCACTCCACGCAAAACTCATGACATGTGACGAAAAAAAATATAGCTCCAAGTAAAATACCGATGGTCATTAGAAGAAAGAGGGGATGCCTTCCGGGGCATCCCCAAGCTTAGTTGCTTGGTTCTCCTTGAATATTAACTTGGGGTGCCATGGGGCATCCCTAAGCTTAGGCTCTTTTCACTCCTTATTCCTTCATCCATCGTGATCTCCCAAAACTTGAAAACTTCAATCACACAAAACTTAACAAAACCTTCGTGAGATTCATTAGTATAAGAAAACCAATCTTTACTTTAAGTACTGTAGAAAACCCATTCAAATTTTTTTATTGCATTATATCTACTGTATTATAACTTTGCCATGGCTCATACCCCCCGATACAATCCATAGATTCATCAAAATAAGCACACAATGTAAAGAAAACAGAATCTGTCAAAAACAGAACAGTCTGTAAAGATGCGAATTGTTCTCATAATTCTGTAACTCCAAATATTCTGAACAACTAGGAGAACATAGGAAATTTGTATATAAACCTTTTGTAAAAAAATCAGAATTTTTCTTCGCATCTGTGAATTTTTAATATTCTGTTACTGGACGCAAATGTTTCTGTTTTTCAACAGGATCAAATCAACTATCACTAAAGCTATCCCAAAGGCTTTAATTGGCACAAACACTAATTAAAACATAAAAAACACAATCATAACAGAGGCAAAATTGTGCAAACACTCAATAACAGAAATAAAAAGGCAAAAATAAATTTTATTCATTGGGTTGCCTCCCAACAAGCGCTATCGTATTACGCCCCTAGCTAGGCATAATGCATAGATTCAAGTATTGTCATCTTTCTTCTTATTTCCCATAGATGTGTTCTTGTCAGGAGGTTTTGCAAAAATAACTTCAAACACATTATCCATAGAAATTTTAGCATTATCAAGTTTCCCATCTACGTATCCCCTTTGATTTCCGGCAACAATCCAAGAATATTGTTGATTGACATCATTGAAAACTAGTTGGATTATATCTAAAACGGGGATTTCCTTTTTAAGATTCTCATAAATTTTTTGGTTATTTCCAAGCAAATGTCTCAACATATAATCACTATTATAAAGGATCTCATTTATCACCGGTTTTTCACGGCTCATACCATAAAAATCAAAAATTTCCCTAGCTTTTCGTACTATGTAATCAAGTTCATTCATAAGAATAAGGGTAGCTAAATTTTTTGCTTTAGGATCCTTCATAACGGGCAGCTCATAAAACAATCTCTAAAAGGTAGGGTGGATACAGATAAATCTATTTTCAAGTTTCAGAACTAGTGCTGAAATAGCTTCCGCATAAGATTTAGTTCTTTTAAGTATAGGAGTATCATCAAGAGTCAAATTTCCAACACTATTGAAAAATTCTTGGATATGTTCTTTTCCCATAACGTTCCCTTGCCCCAAAACAAAAGTTTTAGCATCCAGATTGCCAGATCGTCCAATTTTAGGAGTTAGGCCATCATCTGTTTCTACCATACCAAAGTCACTCATGATGACAAGTTCAAGAAAATAAGAGATCTGACTAGAAAACGACAAACAAAGAAGAGGGCGAATAAAACGGCAAATTTTTGTGAAGTGGGGAAGATGAAAATGAGAGGCAAATGGAAAAAAATGTAAATTGCAAGGAGACGAGATTTGTGATTAGGAACCTGATAGATGTTTATGATGTCTCCCCGGCAACGGCGCCAGAAATTCCTTTTGATGTCGCTGGAACTACGTCGGTATTTCCCCAAACAGGAAGGGATGATGCAGCACAGCTACGGTAGGTATTTCCCTCAGTTATGAAACCAAGGTATCAATCCAGTAGGAGAACCAAGCAACACTATGTAAACGGTACCTGCACACAAAGAACAAATACTTGCAACCCGACGCGTAAGAGGGGTTGTCAATCCCTCCACGGTAAAAAGATAGATAAATTTGTGGTAGATTGGATAAATAGCTCTTGATAAAACGCGAAATAAAATAAGTAATAAAAAAGTGCAGCAAGGTATTTTTGGGTTTTTGGAATAATAGATCTGAAACCAAAAGCAAATAAAAATAGATCTCAAAGCAAATATGATAAAGAATAGACACGGGGGCCGTAGATTTCACTAGTGGCTTCTCTCAAGAAAATAGCACACGGTGGGTAAACAAATTACTGTTGGGCAATTGATAGAAGATCAAATAATTATGATGATATCCAAGGCAATGATCAATATATAGGCATCACATCCAAGATTAGTAGACTGACTCCTGCCTGCATCTACTACTATTACTCCACACATCGACCGCTATCCAACATGCATCTAGTGTATTAAGTTCATGGAGAAATGGAGTAATGCAATAAGAACGATGACATGATGTAGACGAGATCTATTCATGTAGTAATAGCCCCCATCTTGTTATCCTTAATAGCAACGATACATGTGTGTCTTGCTGCCCCTTCTGTCAGTTGGAAAGAACACCGCACGGTCGAACCCATCACAAAGCACCTCTTCCCATGGCAAGAAAAATCGATCTAGTTGGCCTAACTAAACCAAAGATTCGAAGAAGAAATATGAGGCGATAAATAACCATGCATATAAGAGATCAAAAGAAGACTCAAATAATATTCATGGATATAGATCTGACCATAAACTCAAAGTTCATCGGATCCCAACAAACACACCGCAAAAAAGAGTTACATCAAATAGATCTCCAAGGGACCATTGTATTGAGAATCAAAAGAGAGAGAGAGGAAGCCATCTAGCTACCGCCTACGGACCCATAGGTCTATGATGAACTACTCACGCATCATCAGAGAAGCACCAATGAGGATGATGAACCCCTCCGTGATGGTGTCTAGATTGGATCTCGTGGTTCTGGAACTTGCGGCGGCTGGAATTGTGTTTCATCGACTCCTTTAGGGTTTCTGGAATATTTGGCAATTTATAGGGCGAAGAGGCGTGCGGGAGGTCACCAAGGGGGGCACAACCGCCTGGGTGCGCCTGGGCCCCCAGGCGTGCCCTTGTGGGTTGTGCCCACCTCGGGCCTCCCCTCTGGTATATCTTTGGCCCACTGGGTGTCTTCTGGTCCATAAAAATTCTCCAAAAAGTTTCGCTGCGTTTGGACTCCGTTTGGTACTGATATTCTGCAAAGTAAAAAACAAGCAAAAAATAGCAACTGGCACTGGGCACTATGTCAATAGGTTAGTCCCAAAAAATGATATAAAGTTGCTATAAATTGATTGTAAAACATCCAAGAATGATAATATAACAGCATGGAACAAGCAAAAATTATAGATACGTTGGAGACGTATCATCTGTCACCTAGCGATGCATCAAGGACATAATTCTTCTGTGCAGCAATGAGCATAATCCTCAAGTTACGGACCCAGTCCGTGTAGTTGCTACCATCATCTTTGAACTTAACTTTCTCTAGGAACGCATTAAAATTCAAGGGAACGGTAGCACGGGCCATTGATCTACAACATAGATTTGCGAAAACTATTAAGACAAAGTTCATGATAAATTTTAGTTCAAATAATCAAATTACTAATGAACTCTGACTTAAATCAACATCTCTCAAGATGTCTAAGTGATACATGATCCAAATCAACTAACCCATGTCCGATCATCACGTGAGATGGGTTAGTCTTCAATGGTGAACATCTCTATGTTGATCATATCTACTATATGACTCACGTTCGACCTTTCGGTCTCCAGTGTTCCGAGAGCATGTCTGTACATGCTAGGCTCGTCAAGTTTAACCCAAGTATTCTGCATGTGCTAAACTGGCTTACACCCGTTGTATGTGAACGTAGAATCTATCACACCCGATCATCACGAGGTGCTTCAAAACGACGAACTTTGGCAACAGTGCATACTCGGGGAGAACACTTTTATCTTATAATTAAGTGAAGGGATCATCTTATAATGCTACCATCGTTCTAAGCAAAATAAGATGCATAAAGGATAAACATCACATGCAATCAAAATATGTGACATGATATGGCCATCATCATCTTGTGCTTTTGATCTCCATCTCCAAAGCATCGGCATGATTTCCATTGTCACCGGCACGACACCTTGATCTCCATCATTGCGTCAGGGTCGTCTCACCAACTATTGCTTCTACAACTATTGCTAACGCATAGCGATAAAGTAAAGCAATTACATGGCGCTTAAGTGATTGACACGCATGTCATACAATAATTAAAGACAACTCTAAGGCTCCTGTCGGTTGTCGTACTCATCGACATGCAAGTCGTGAACTTATTACAAAACATGATCATCTCATACATCAACATATATCATATCACGTCTTGACCATATCACATCACAACATGCCCTGCAAAAATAAGTTAGACGTCCTCTACTTTGTTGTTGCAAATTTTTCGTGGCTGCTATGGGCAACTAGCAAGAACCGTTCTTACCTACGCAAAACCACAATGGTGATTATCAAGTTGCTATTTAACCTTCTGCAAGGACCGCCGTAGTCAAATAAGATTCAACTAAAGTGGGAGAGATAGACACCCGCTAGCCACCTTTATGCAAAACAAGTTGCATGTTAGTCGATGGAACCAGTCTCATGTGCGTGGACATGTAAGGTTGGTCTGAGCCGCTTCATCCCACAATACCGCCGAATCAAAATAAGACATTGGTGGGAAGCAATATGAACATCACCACCCACAAGTCCTTTGTGTTCTATTCGTGCATATCATCTACGCATAGACCTGGCTCATGATGCCACTTTTGGGGAACATTGCATGGAAAACAAAAAAAATTCTACCCACACACAAGATCTATCCATGGGGATGCATAGCTACGAGAGGGGGAGAGCATCTACATACCCTTGTAGATCGCTAAGCGGAAGCATTTATCAACGCAGTTGATGTATTCGTACACCTTCACGATCCTTCCCGATCAAGTACCGAATGTACGACACCTCCGCGTTCAGCACACGTTCAGCTCGATGACGTCCTCGCCTTCTCGATCCAGCAAGAGAGGCAAAGTAGTTGATGAGTTCCGGCAGCACGACGGTGTGGTGACGGTGGTGGTGAAACTATTCCGCAGGGCTTCGCCAAGCACAACGGACGTGGACGGGGGAGGAACTAGAACATAGGAAGAGGGGGCGCCGCACACGGCTTGGGGATTCGTGGTGTGTGTTGCCCCCTCCCCTCCTCTCATATATATAGGTGGAGGGGAGAGGGGAGGCAGCCCTAGGCGCCCCCCAAGGGGGCCGGCGGCCGCCCTAGGGGCCTGCCCTAGGCGTGCCCCCTTCCTTTCTTGGCGCGTTGGGAGAAGGCAGGAGGGGAGGCGCCCCCTTTCCTTTTTCTCATGTGGAAGAGAAGGCAGGAGGGGCTGGCCCTCCTCCTTTCCTTCCCTAAGGGCCGGTGGCAGGAGGGGTGACGTTTGATTGCACATAAGGTATTCCTCCGGTATCCGGGAGTTGCATGATCTCATGGTCGAAGGAATATGTATTTGACATTAAGAAAGCAGTAGCAATAAACTGAACGATCATATGCTAAGCTAACAGATGGGTCTTGTCCATCACATCATTCTCCTAATGATGTGATCCCGTTATCAAATGACAACTCATGTCTATGGCCAGGAAACCTTAACCATCTTTTGATCAACGAGCTAGTCTAGTAGAGGCTTACTAGGGACTTGGTATTTGCTTATGTATTCACACATGTATTTAAGTTTCCAATCAATACAATTATAGCATGAATAATAAACCTTTATCATGATTAAGGAAATAAAATAATAACCACTTTATTATTGCCACTAGGGCATATTTCCAATAGTGACCGCCAATGATAGATCCCGCGGCGGCCTCTTCATGTTGTCGGCACCGCACGAATTTTGGGGGCCTAGGTCTTCGGAGCAGCGTTGATCAGCCTATTCCCTCCGGCGGCCCATGAGGCGCAAAACGGCGTGGCGGATAGAGGGCTTGTGAAAGGATCGATATGGTTGACTAGAGGGGGGGTGAATAGGCAACTACCAATTTTTAGTTTTTCTTAACAAATTAGGTTTTAGTAACAAATGGGTTTTCTAGATATGCAACTAGGTGAGCAACCTATATGATGCTAACAACAATCACCACATAAGCAAGCAAAGGATACAACACAATAATAGCTTGCACAAAGTAAAGGTGAGAGATAACCACAAGTGGAGTTGATGAAGACGAGGATGTGTTACCAAAATTCCTTCCCTTTGGGGGAAGTACGTCTCCGTTGAAGCGGTGTGGAGGCACAATGCTCCCCAAGAAGCCACTAGGGCCACCGTATTCTTCTTATGCCCTCACATGAAAGATGACGTGATTCCACTAGTGGTGCCCTTGAAGGCGGCAACCAGACCTTTACAAACAAGGTTGGGGCTCTCTCCACAACTTAATTGGAGGCTCCCAACACCACCATGAAGTTTCACCACATTGTGGCTCCGAGGTTACCTCTTCCATCTAGGGTGTCCAAACACCCAAGAGTAATAAGATCCGCAAAGGATTAGTGGGGGGAATCAAATTTCTCTCGGTGGAAGTGTAGATCGGGGCCCTCTCAAGCAAACCTAGAGAATCAACAAGTTTTGTTGGCTAGGGAGAGAGATCGAGCGAAAATAAGCTTAGGGGCAACAATGGAGCTTGGGGAAAAAGAGGTAGGTCAACTTGGGGAAGAAGACCTCCTTTTATAGTGGGGAGGAAAATCCAAGCGGTTTCTGCCCACTCACGCGCTCAAGCGGTACTACCGCTTGGAGCGGTGGTACCAGCCAGCGAGTGCAAGTGGGCGAGCCACGAACGCAGTAGTTCCGCCGGAGCAGTACTACCAGCCCTATGAGCGGTACTACCGTTGCGTATAGCACTGCACGGTGGTACCCGAGGTAGTAGGGACATGTAGGATGGTAGTACCGCTTGAAGCGGTACAACCGCAGTCTACCACCATCCTACTACCATGGATGCGAACATGAGTTTTGAGGGCCATTTATTGCGCAACGGTAGAAAGCGGTACTACCGCCCTTCAACCTCGGTACTACCTCTTAAGGCAGTACAACCGTCCTCAACCACCGCCCTACCACCACGAGAGCGGGGAGGGTAACAGAAGCCCAATATTAACCTGCGATACTGGACTGATGCGGTACTACCACTGCCAGGAGCGGTACTACCGCTTGGGTGCCACCAAGAAACCCAAGCAGAGAAACAGGAGGAGCTCCAGGTTGCCGGGAAGGAAATAAGGGTGCAAATGAAATATATACGTGTTGATTCCACCCTAACCTTTCCACTGCGGACCCCCTCTTGATAGTACGGATTTCCTATGACTCAAATCCACCAAAAAGAAATCGTCGGAAAACAACCGTCTTCACTCTTAACCATCGAGGGGAAATAAACCGTCTCGTGCCATCTCATATAATCTCTAAAATACTCAATGCACACGGTTAGTTCGCAAAACACATTGTCATCACTCACCAAAAGTACTAAGGGTAAAATATGTCGTGACAGCTTGGAGGCAGCCGCGGCAAGAACCACTAGAGGAGGTTCTAGGGTGGGGGGAAGGGCAACCACGAAGGCATCAGAGGTCCCCTCCATAGCGATCCGGTGGTCGGTGACAGTCACACACGAGAGTGGATGCCAGGCGGTGCCGCGCGCGGGAAATGTCCTGACGACAAACAGTCATGCGTGCATTGCGGTTTCGCCCTTGGAAATGTCTGTACGACAACTAGGTGTACGCGTACTGGAGCCACGCGCGTGCCGCAATTATGCAGTCAAGACTGCCCTTGTTTGGTTGTATTCCTTTTACTTTTTTACAACAAAGACAATTGTTGGACATGTTTTTGGATCCAAAAGCCTAAAAAACAATTATGCCCTAGAATAAGTTAGCTATTGGAGATGCTCTTACAATCATCAGTAACATCCCGATTCACCTAGCCGGGGAGGTCGCCAGGTGCCAGCCAATAAAGAGTTCGTTGTTGGGAACGGTCCCAACAACTGAGCTATGTCTTCAGAGTGGACTACATCGTGTGCTAGATGGAAGTTATTGAGAGCATCTACAGCCGTATATGGCAAACATGAGCCCTCGTTTGTCCGCGGAAGCGCCTGGGCGCGTTCGCGAACAGGGCCGGACCACCCCTCATATGTCATCCGCCCCAACTACATAACACAAATTTACATCCTTAAATCCATACTACACAACATTTGTGCGGGCGGTGCCAGATGGATCGCTCTCCTACTCGTTGGCCACCTCGTCCATCTCGGCAAAGAGTTCGTAGCGCTACGCAGCTGCTTGGCGGAGGAAGGGGCGATTGGCTTCCACCTGGATCTCCTACTGCATGGAGTCGAGGATGGCTTGTTGCTCAGCCGCCTCTTTCGCTGGGTGACATTGATCTCCGCTAGCACCTTCGCCATGGCGAGGCCTGCAGCCGGAGGCATCGGATCTGCCTTGCTTGCGTCCTCTTCCTCCTCCGGCTCCGTGTCCTCCATGATCACGTCTAGCGCGTGCTCCTTCTCCTTCTCCGACTTTGGCAAGTCCGGAGGCAGTCCAGCTGTAAGCCGAGCTTTGCGCCTGGCCCGGATCTCCTCTAGCAACTCCAACCGCTACTTCAGGATGAGCGTGGCATAAGTGGTGACCCGCTGCTGGGCCATGATTACCGGCAGAGGGCACATATCGGACAATTGCAACATGGAAGGGAGGGAGAGGGGAAATGGGACATGCTAGGGTGAGGTGCTGCCGCCCGGCTTAAATAGTCTGATTTGGCCCCTTGGGTGTGATTGCTTGTATCTGCGTTGGTATTTCCCCGAAGAGGAGAGGATGATGCATGCAACACAACAAAGGTAAGTATTTCCCTCAGTTATGAAACCAAGGTTATCAATCCAGTAGGATAACCAAGCAACACTATGCAAACAGGACCTGCACACAAATAACAAATACTTGCAACCCAACGCGTAAGAGGGGTTGTCAATCCCTCCTCGGTATTGAGATAGATTAAATTGTATGAGATTTGATAAATAGTCTAACTAAAACACAAAATAAAATAAATAAAGAAAAAATGCAGCAAGGTATTTCTGGTTTTATATGATAGGAAAATAGACCCCGGGGCCGTAGTTTTCACTAGAGGCTTCTCTCGAGAAAATAACATACGGTGAGTAAACAAATTATTGTTGGGCAATTGATAGAAAAGCGAATAATCATGACGATATCCAAGGCAATGATCATGTATATAGGCATCATGTCCAAGATTAGTAGACCGAAATGATTCTGCATCTACTACTATTACTCCACACATCGACCGCTATCCAACATGCATCTAGTGTATTAAGTTCATGGAAAAATGGAGTAATGCAATAAGAACGATGACATGATGTTGACAAGATCTATTCATATAGGAATAGACCCCATCTTTTTATCCTTGATAGGAACGATACATGCATGCCATGTCTCTTTCTGTCACTGAGATTGAGCACCGCAAGATCGAACCTGAAAGGATCGATATGGTTGACTAGAGGGGGGGAGGTGAATAGGCAACTACCAATTTTTAGCTTTTCTTAACAAATTAGGTTTAGCAACAAGTAGGATGTCTAGACATGAACTAGGTGAGCAACCTATATGATGATAACAACCACAACAACAGGTGCAAGCAAAGAATACAATACAATAATAGCTTTGCACAAAGTAAAGGCAAGAGATAACCACAAATGGAGCTGGTGGAGACGAGGATGTGTTGCCGAAGTTCCTTCCCTTTGAGGGGAAGTACGTCTCCGTTGGAGCGGTGTGGAGGCACAATGCTCCCCAAGAAGCCACTAGGGTCACCGTATTCTCCTCACGCCCTCACACGATGCGAGATGCCGTGAATCCACTAGTGGTGCACTTGAAGGCGGCGACCGAACCTTTACAAACAAGGTTGGGGCAATCTCCACAACTTAATTGGAGGCTCCCAACAACACCACGAAGCTTCACCACAATGGAATGTGGCTCCGAGGTGACCTCAACCATCTAGGGTGCTCAAACACCCAAGAGTAACAATACCCGCAAGGGATTAGTGGGGGGAATCAAATTTCTCTTGGTGGAAGTGTAGATCGGGGCCTTCTCAACCAATCCCTAGAAAATCAACAAGTTTGATTGGCTAGGGAGAGAGATCAGGCGAAAATGAGCTTTGGAGCAACAACAGAGTTTGGGGAAGGAAGAGGTAAATCTTCTTGAGGAAGAAGACCCCCCTTTTGGGGAACAAATCCAACCGTTATGCCCTTCTCAGCCCGCACACAAGCGGTACTACCACTCAGGGAGCGGTACTACCGCTTCCTACAGTATGCCGAGGAGAAAGAGGAAACAGGGGAGAACAGAGCGTTGAGCGGTAGTAGCAGCGGCGGTAGGGGCGGTACTACCGCCTCTACTGCCTTCCGCTCGTCCTACAGGGTCTAACGAGGTTGCACGGTAGAGACCCAGAGGTACTACAGTAGAACCCGACACGAAAAGTCGAGACCACAGCAGTGCGTGGTAGTACAAGCGGAACTAGCAGTGGTACTACTGCTGCCGCCCGCGGTACTACCGCTTGCAGCTCTCCACTACTTCTTCAGCAAAACAGATGGACTACTACAAAGAAGAGGAAAGATGAGATGGGTGCAATATGAGTTTGTACGTGATGATTCCACCCAAACCTTTCCGAAGCGGACCCCCTCTTGATAGTACGGTTTTCCCTATGACTCAAGTCCATCGAAAAAGAAATGCAGGAAAGAAAACCGTCTTCACTCTGAAATTCCGAGGGGATCGAATCATCTTGTGCCATATGTTTGATAATCTGAAATGCTCGATGCACATGATTAGTCCGCGAACACATTGTCATCAATCACCGAAACCACTTAGGGAGAAATATGCCGTAACAATCCCCCTTTATGGTGGATTGATGACAACATGGGATTTGCACTAAAGATATAGCAATGAGGTGTGCAAACCCACAGTCTACAAAATATATACGGGCTCCCCCTAGATGTGTGCACTACTTAAGATATGCTTTTGGAATGCAAAGTGCACACATTTAGGATAAACACTCCCCCTATATTTTATAGACCAAGCAATACTTGCAAAAACATAATAAGCAAGATAGCAGGCAAGTAATAACATGTGAGCATACGGATAAGGGCATAACCATAATATACATCTCACATGCAACGGCAAATAATAACATGAAGTACTCGACAAAATAGATAGAGATAGGGTAGCACATATGTTTCACACCATATGGTCTCAAACTCATAAGACAGACACAAACCAAAGCAAATGAAATAATTCGAGCGAGGAAAGCAACAACAAATAAGAGGACACACACTCGACACAAGACATAACAAATCCCTAAACTCTCTCCCCCTTTGGCATCGAGACACCAAAAGGGCAGAGAGTACACCTAAGAACGAAGGTGGTAGCAGTACTCCACGACATCACCAATCGTGCTCCTCCTCCTCAGACTCCTCTATAGCAGGTGGCGGACCTCTAGTTCCCTCATCAGAATCAGTCCACGGGCAGTGCTGTCTGATCCAAGCATCCCCATCGGTGATCCTGTCCTCGGAGCCACTAGCAACATCGAGGCCAACCTGCCTCATGATGGCCTTGTCACGGCTGCGAGCCTTCTTTGCTTCCACGTGAGCCTTGTACTGTCCCTTTGTCTGGAAGCAGAACAACTTCTTCATCTTCTCCTTGAGCTTGTTAGCCCAAGAGGGCTCCTCTAACGGTGGCTCATAGTCCGGCTCATCATCATCATCAGACCTGACAGTGTCACACTCTGGAGGAGCAGGAGTAGAAGTCCCCACTTCTCCTTCTGTCTCAGCTGAATAACATCATAAGAAACTAAACCCCCAGTGATAAGCTCCTCATCCGGAAACGAAGAAGCCCACATCTCCTCAATGAGCTGCATCAAGTAAGGGCCATAGATGATGCACTTACGCTCCATGACCGCAGAGTGAAGTTCTGACCACATAACATGAGAAACATCCAACACCTCCTGAGTGCCCTGCTGCTTCTGGCAGAAGAGAAGTAGGTCCACTAGATAGGAGTGCACCATATCCTGGTTGCCAACGCGAGGGAACAAAGTGTTCCTGAAGATCCGATGAATGATATCAAGAAAGGGCCAGAGCTCATAGGAGACGTGCCCAGTTTCAGACACCTTTTTGGTAGAGAAAGGCCAAAGAGCCTCCTTGTGAGTAGCAGTAGCCTCCCGGTGAGGGCAAAACCTAATTGGGGTTTGGGCGCCCTGATCATTGTAAGAGAGGCTTGATACGTCTCCAACGTATCTATAATTTTTGCTTGTTCCATACTGTTATATTATCATTCTTGGATGTTTTACAATCATTTTATAGCAACTTTATATCATTTTTTGGGACTAACCTATTGACATAGTGCCCAGTGCCAGTTGCTATTTTTTGCTTGTTTTTACTTCGCAGAATATCAGTACCAAACAAACTTCAAACGCAACGAATTTTTTTGGAGAATTTTTGTGGACCAGAAGACACCCAGTGGGCCAAAGATATACCAGAGGGGAGGCCCGAGGTGGGCACAACCCACCAGGGCGTGCCTGGGGGCCCAGGCGCGCCCAGGGGGGTTGTGCCCCCTCGGTGACCTCCCGCACCGCCTCTTTGCCCTATAAATTGCCAAGTATTCCAGAAACCCTAAGGGAGTCGACGAAACACAATTCCAGCCGCCGCAAGTTCCAGAACCACGAGATCCAATCTAGACACCATCACGGAGGGGTTCATCATCCTCATTGGTGCCTCTCCGATGATGCGTGAGTAGTTCATCATAGACCTACGGGTCCGTAGGCAGTAGCTAGATGGCTTCCTCTCTCTCTTTTGATTCTCAATACAATGGTCTCTTAGAGATCTATTTGATGTAACTCTTTTTGTGGTGTGTTTGTTGGGTTCCGATGAACTTTGAGTCTATGATCAGATTATTTGAGTCTTCGATCTCTTATATGCATGATTATTTATAGCCTCATATTTCTTCTTCGAATCTTTGGTTTAGTTAGGCCAACTAGATCGATTTTTCTTGCCATAGGAAGAGGTGCTTTGTGATGGGTTCGATCGTGCGGTGTTCTTTCTCAGTGACATAAGGGGCAGCAAAACACGCATGTATCGTTGATATTAAGGATAACAAGATGGTGGCTATTCTTACATGAATAGATCTCATCTACATCATGTCATCGTTCTTATTGCATTACTCCGTTTCTCCATGAACTTAATACACTAGATGCATGTTGGATAGCGATCGATGTGTGGAGTAATAGTAGTAGATGCAGGTAGGAATCGGTCTACTAATCTTCGACGTGATGCCTATATATTGATCATTGCCTTCGATATCATCATAATTATTCGATCTTCTATCAAATGCCCAACACTAATTACCCACCGTGTGCTATTTTCTTTACAGAAGCCACTAGTGAAATCTACGGCCCCCGGGTCTATTCTTTATCATATTTGCTTTGAGATCTATTTTTATTTGCTTTTATTTTCAGATCTATTATTCCAAAAACACAAAAATACCTTGCAGCACTTTTTTATTACTTATTTTATTTCACATTTTATCGAGAGCTATTTATCCAATCTACCACAAATTTATCTATCTTTTTACATTGGAGGGATTGACAACCCCTCTTACGCGTCGGGTTGCAAGTATTTATTCTTTGTGTGCAGGTACCGTTTACATAGTGTTGCTTGGTTCTCCTACTGGATTGATACCTTGGTTTCATAACTGAGGGAAATACCAATCGTAGCTGTGCTGCATCATCCCTTCCTCTTTGGGGAAATACCGACGTAGTTCAAGCGACATCAAAGGAATTTTTGGCGCCGTTGCCAGCGAGACATCATCAACATCTATGAGATTCGTAATCACAAATATCATCTCCTTGCAATTTACATTATTTGCCATTTGCCTCTCATTTTCATCTCCCCCACTTCACAAAAATTTGCCGTTTCATTCGCCCTCTTTTTCGTTTGTCGTTTTCTAGTCAGATCTCTTATTTGCTTGAACTTGTCATCTTGAGTGACTTTGGTATGGCAGAAACAGATGATGGCCTAAGTCCTAAAATTGGACGATCTGGCAATCTGGATGCTAAAACTTTTGTTTTGGGGCAAGGGAACATTATGGGAAAAGAACATATCCAAGAATTTTTCAATAGTGTTGGAAATTTGACTCTTGATGATACTCCTATACTTAAAAGAACTAAATCTTATGCGGAAGCTATTTCTGAAACTTGAAAATAGATTTATCCGTACCCACCCTACCTTGCAGAGATTGTTTTATGAGCTACCCGTTATGAAGGATCCTAAAGCAAAAAAGTTACCTACCCTTATTCTAATGAATGAATTTGACTACACAGTACGGGAAGCTAGGGAATTTTTTGATTTTTATGGTATGAGCCGTGAAAAATTGGTGATAAATGAGATCCTTTATAATAGTGATTATATGTTGAGACATTTGCTTGGAAATAACCAATTTTTTTATGAGAATCTTAAAAGGGAAATCCCTGTTTTAGATATAATCTAACAAGTTTTCAATGATGTCAATCAACAATATTCTTGGATTGTTGCCGGAAATCAAAGGGGATACGTAGATGGCCAACTTGATAATGCTAAAATTTCTATGGATAATGTGTTTCAAGTTATTTTCGCAAAACCTCCTGAGAAGAACACATCTATGGGAAATAAGAAGAAATATGACAATACTTGAATCTATGCATTATGCCTAGCTAGGGGCATAAAACGATAGCGCTTGTTGGGAGGCAACCCAATGAATAAAATTTATTTTTGCCTTTTTCTTTCTGTTCTTGAGTGTTTGCACAATTATGCCTCTGTTATGATTGTGTTTTTATGTTTTAATTAGTGTTTGTGCCAAGTAAAGCCTTTGGGATAGCTTTGGTGATAGTTGATTTGATCCTATTGAAAAACAGAAACTTTTGCCTCCAGTAACAGAATATTAAAAATCCACACAAGTGACGAAAAATTCTGAATGTTTTACACAAGATTGATATACAAATTTCCTATGTTTTCCTATTTGTACAGAATTTTTCGAGTTACAGAAGTATGAGAACAATTCGCATAATTACAGACTATTCTGTTTTTGACAGATTCTGTTTTCTTTGCATTGTGTGCTTATTTTGATGAATCTATGGACTGTATCGGGGGTATGAGACATGGCAAAGTTAGAATACAGTAGATATAATGCAATAACAAAATTTGAATGGATTTTCTACAGTACTTAAAGTAAAGATTGGTTTTCTTATACTAACGGATCTCACGAAGGTTTGTTAAGTTTTGTGTGATTGAAGTTTTCAAGTTTTGAGTGAGATCACGATGGATTAAGGAATAAGGAGTGAAAAGAGCCTAAGCTTGGGGATGACCCATGGAACCCCAAGTTAATATTCAAGGAGAACCAAGCAACTAAGCTTGGGGATGCCTTCGGGCATCCCCTCTTTCTTATAACGACCATCAGTATTTTACTTGGAGCTATATTTTTATTCGTCACATATCATGAGTTTTGCTTGGAGTGTCTTGAATTATATGAGTCTTTGCTTGTTTTGATTTTTAATTTGTCACAAGTATCCTTGCTGGACACACCTATTTGAGAGAGCCAAAATTATGCTATGATTTGTTAGAATTGCTCTATATGCTTCACTTAAATTTTTTGAGCTATGGAATAGCTCTAGTGCTTCACTTATATCTTTTTTAGCACGGTGTGCTTTAATATTTTTGAAGAATTGCTCTCATGCTTCACTTAGATTAATTTGATAGTTAGTAAATTTTTGAAGAAATTCTCTCATGCTTCACTTATATTATTTTGAGAGACGAAATTTTTTTATGCTCATGTTCTTCACTTAGATTTGTTTGACCTTATCAAAAGCAATTGCAATATATGAAACTAGTCCCAAAGTGATAGATATTCAAGAGGGATATAATAAAAACTTTCATGAAGATCATTGGACAAAATAAACTTGATTCTTTGTAATAGTTTTGAGATATGATGATAGTGATATGTGAGTCATGTTGGTGAGTAATTATGCTTTAGTAAGAATATTGGTGTTAAGGTTTGTGATTCCTATGCAAGCACGAAAGTCAATAGTTGTGCAATGAAATTACATCCTACTTGTGGTGCATTATTCGGCGTTAGTTATGCTTAATGCTCGCTTATGTGATTTTTTGTTTCTTGGTTGGTTGCTTCTCAATCTTTTTGCTAGCCTCTACTTGTACTAAGTAGAAATACTACTTGTGCATCCAAAATCCTTAAACCCAGTTTTGCCATATGAGTACACCATACCTACCTATATGCGGTATTTTCATGCCGTTCTAAGCAAATTTGTATGTGCCATCTCTAATTTTCAAAATAAATTTTCTTTTTGTGTGCTCGTACCGCTCATGAAGCGGTAGGGGGTGGCCAATATTTTCCATGCTAGATATGTTAATCTCAAGATGAGTGTTTATTCACTTGTCATTGCGTGAGAGTGCGGCGGTAATAGGGATGCCCAATCCCAAAATTAAAAAAAAAATTACTTTATGTTGTCAAATAATAAATTCCTTGGAAAGTGTTGGTTTGGACGGTACCCGTGGATACGGCTAGCCGTGGAATGTGAAAGAATGGTGGAAAAAGGAATAAACTTTATTTTCTGTTTGGGAACCGCCTATGATATATCTAGCATGGAAAGTTTTGGGAGTTACTCGGTCGTTTTCGTTGACAGAAAATGTATGCCTCTCAAAAAAAATTATCTCTCAATTTAAGTTTTGAGCTCTGGCACCTCTACAAATCCCTACTTCCAAACATAGCATAGTAAACAATTTATTTGTCTCCATAAGAGTCTCCCCTTTTGAGACAAACGGTGACGCACAAAATGAGCATGCTCATCTAATGATTTTTCCTCAACTAAACTAGTTGGGGTTTCAGCACGAGCACAAATGGATCAAAGATGACCCAAGTAGAAAATTTAAGTCGATCCATAGTTATCTTTTAACTTTTTGTTTCTTTTCTGTTTTTGAGTCATGACATGAAGACAATAAAAGCAAGCAAACGAGCAAAAATAAAAAGGCAAACGGAAAATATTTTTGTATTTTTGTAAAAACTTTTTAGAAGTGGGGGAGATGAAAACGAGAGGCAAATGGCAAATAAAGTAAATGCAAGGAGATGAGAGTTTATGCGTAGGTACTTGATAGATGTTGATGATGTCTCCCCGGCAACGGCGCCAGAAATTCTTCCTGATTGCCTGTATCTGTGTTGGTATTTCCCCGAAGAGGAGAGGATGATGCAGCACAGCAAAGGTAAGTATTTCCCTGAGTTATGAAACCAAGGTTATCAATCCAGTAGGAGAACAAGCAACAGTATGTAACCCAACACGTAAGAGGGCTTGTCAATCCCTGCTCGGTATTGAGATAGATTAAATTGTATGAGATTTGATAAATAGATCTAACTAAAACACAAAATAAAATAAAGAAAGAAAAAACGCAGCAAGGTAATTTTGGTTTTACATGATAGGAAAATAGACCCGGGGGCCGTAGTTTTCACTAGAGGCTTCTCTCGAGAAAATAGCATACGGTGGGTAAACAAATTACTATTGAGCAATTAGTAGAAAAGCGAATAATCATGACGATATCCAAGGCAATGATCATGTATATAGGCATCATATCCAAGATAAGTAGACCGAAACAATTCTGCAGCTACTACTATTACTCCACACATCGACCGCTATCCAGCATGCATCTAGTGTATTAAGTTCATGGAAAAACGGAGTAATGCAATAAGAACAATGACATGATGTTGACAAAATCTATTCATGTAGGAATAAGCCCCATATTTTTATCCTTAATAGCAACGATATATGCGTGTCATGTCTCTTTCTGTCACTGAGATTGAGCACCGCAAGATCAAACCCATCACAAAGCACCTCTTCCCATGGCAAGAAAAATCAATCTAGTTGGCCAAACCAAACCAAATTTTTGAAGAAGAAATACGAGGCTATAACAATCATGCATAAAAGAGTTCAGCAAAGACTCAAATAATATTCATGGATAGAACTGATCATAAACTCACAATTCATCGGATCCCAACAAACACGCAGCAAAAAGTCATTACATCAAATAGATCTCCAAGAACATCGAGGAGAACATTGTATCGATGATCAAAAAGAGAGAAGAAACCATCTAGCTACTAGCTACGGACCCGTAGGTCTATGGTAAACTACCCGTAGAGAGAAGAACATCGAGGGGGCAACAAGGATGATGAAGAACCCCTCCGTGATCGTTGCCCTCCTCCGGCAGAGTGCCGGAAAAGGCCTCTAGATTGGATCTCGTGGTTCTGGAACTTGCGGCGGCGAAAACTATATTCTCTCGACTCCCCTAGGGTTTTTGGGATTTTAGAGTATTTATAGAGGCGAAGGTCGGTGGAGAAGTTTCCCGTGGGCTCCACTACCCACCTAGTGGGCCCCACGGGCCTCCTCCCGTGCACTTCTTTGGCTCCCTGTGTGTCTTCTGTCCAGAAAAAAATCTCCAAAAAGTTTCGTGGCATTTGGAATCCGTTTGGTATTGATATTCTGCAAAGTAAAAATAAGCAAAAAAAACAGCAACTGACACTGGGCACTATGTCAATAGATTAGTCCCAAAAAATGATATAAAGTTGCTAGTAAATGAATATAAAACATCCAAGATTGATAATATAAGAGCATGGAACAATAAAAAATTATAGATACATTGGAGACATATCAGGGTGGTATGCTAGAGCGGCGTGCTGACCAGACAGTTGTGTTCAGGCGTGTGTCTGTGTGGATCCTGGCCGTCAGTCCGATATGGCGGGCGCGCCCGAGCGTGACCTGGTCTCCTCATGTCCAACCCAATAGAAGAGTGCCGGTCAGGTGTGGGTGTATAAGACCGATATAAGGGATGCTGTTGTGTCAGGATTTCATGACCGATCACTGACTTGGCCGTCCGCCCGGACGTATAGGAACGTTTGAGGAGCCCGGGTTGTAGATGCTCTGATCACCGCCGCTCTGAGGATTCGCAACTGCACTTCACCCGAGTATGAGCATTCACTAGTGCAGAATGGACATCACTGACCCCGAGAAAGGGTAATACTTCCTTTTTATTTGCGAAAAGGATTAGATCTACGATAAAAATTCACCGGAAGTACAAAACACTTCAAACATAATAAAAATTACATCGAGGTCCATGGACCACCGAACGGCCATTGTCGCCGCCAGAATGAGCCGCTGATGCACCACTATCGTTGCTCCGATACCGGAACTGGCCTGACCTTCTCGATGATAGCCAGGAAGTCTTCGTGCACGTGCCCCTAAGGACTAGTTCCCTGAAGCTGCAGTCGTCGCCGTTGTACTTGAATCGATCTGAAGAACCTGACACCAAATATTGTCGTTGCGTACGTACGACGAGAAACCCTTATGTTGCCACACCAAGGAGCTGGCAGGAATCTATGACGGAGCTCCGTCTAATCCGTTCCAATGGACGAACTTGATGAGGATCAGAGCCCGGAGGACTGACTCGAAGAAGAAGGCGTCGTCATCCGTCCAAATGCCGCCCTTGCGAGGACTAAACCCTACCTATCTACTAGCCGGATCCGAGGCACGAGAAATCCCCTCCCCGCAACCGGCCGCCGGAGCAGCGGGTGGAGGGGAGGTGAATCCACGGGCTCGCCGGTGTAGATCGAGGGGAGGAAAGCTTTCCCTAGTCGCCTTGAGATAGGAAAAGAAAAGCTCTTTAGTGTAGTCGATATTCCAAAAACAATCAATTTACGAATATATGGGTAATACTTCCTCTGCAAAAGGAGAAAGAAAAAAAGAGACTGCGTAATACTTGCTCCCATAAGGGCATCTCCAACGGCAACCCGCAAATTTACATCTGCATCCGTCCACGGACAAAGGGGACTAGTCCGCGGACACGGATTGGGGAGGCAGCCATCCAACCATAGCCGCATACATTTCAAACTATTTTTCAACAAACCGAATGAAATTCATGCAAACACGGTCGGATTTCATATAAACATGACAGACTTCATACAAACACGCGGATTTGCATTACATTTCGAACGAAAAAAAGACCATCCCCTAAATCTATCCTACGGCGGCGGCGCCCTGCGTCCAAGCCCGTGTCTTCCTCCATCCGTCGTCTCAATGATCACTGGCGATAAGACCCGTGAAGTGAAGGTGCGGTCTCCGGTGAGGAAGAGTAGAACACGAAAGACGGACCGGCCCACATGGGACACCAGGCCCTGCCGCCTTCCATGGCCTACTCATCCTTGGAGTGGTCCGCGACCTGTCCGTCACCGGTGGACGTGAGGTCCACGATGGAAATGGTAGCGTCGTCGCTGTTGTCGTCCCACTGGGCTGCCTGATAGTTCGTCGGTGGCGCATAGGAGGCGTAGCTGGCGCCGTACTCCTCCGCGATCGCCTGGAGCCGTGCCTCGGTGGCGGCCGCTTCCCGGCGAGGGACGACTTGAGCGCAGACGGCATCGTAGATGGCAGGCTGCTCCGCGACGAAGTTGGGGTATGTCGCGGCCATGGCCGCCACGGCCTCCTCGCTCACGCGCTTGCCGTAGATCTGGCCCTCCGCCGGCCGGTGCTACTCCAGGAGGAACATGTTGTAGTTCCTCCTGCACCTGCTAGAACACCGACAAAGGCGCCGGCGTAGACTGCACCTCCTCCATGGCGGCATTGTAGTGCGTCTACACCTGCTCCATGGTGAAGCCGGCGTGCACAGGAGGCGCGGGAGCCGGGGCGGTATCGTCAGAGCCCGTCTTCATCGTGGTCTCGTCCTTGTCGTCGGAGACCTCGGGCAAGCTGGCCGACAAGCTATCCTCGATCCGCCTGGCACGGTGGCTCTGTCAGGCGGCAAGGGCGGCCACAACGTGCTTCAACTCCGTGGAAAGGCTCTCCCACAGAGCTTCGCCGCCTATAATCATGGCGGATGCAGTGCAAGGAAGGAGGATGGGGAGCAGCTTGTGTTGTGGTGTGGAGTTAGCCGGGTGTGGCCGCTTTTAAATAGCGAATTCCGGTGAGGCGAGGCATCCGGGTGCGTCAATGCGCGGCGCCGGAGTGGGTTTCTCGGCCGGCGAGCCTGCTTAATGGCGGCATACGGACGGACGGGGCATTGAACGGGCATGGTAGATATCCGTCCCGTCCCGTCCAGTGACGCATCGCCGGCATTGAACAGGACACCGGAGACGTGTCGCGGGCGACGCCCTAGGCCGCGCACCGCTTCAATGGCGGAGGTAGTGAGAGGTCGCGTCGCCCTGAGCCGCCTTCAATGTGGAGCGGCGCTCTCTACAGCGGCATGAACGCGGGCAGCTGGCACCGAGCGGGAACGCGCCCGGGCGAGGGAGCAGGGGTTTGGGTGGGCGAGGGTGGTCAGAAGCGGGCGTGGGAGCGGTCCGGACTTCCGCAAAGCCACCACGATTGTCTCCGGTTTGCGGAGAAAACGCGTCCGGACCACGCCGCGGACCGATACAGGCCCGCGCTGGATGACTTCCGCGGTCCAGACAGCGCGATCCGGACGGATGCGGGAGGTTTCAGGATCGATGTTCGAGATGCCCTAATTTACGCCTAATTGTGATTGGTAAACAGTGCGCAGAAATGATCCTAACATTCACGTAAATTTGCAACGGTAGTTTCTACACTTTCGCTAATCTTTAAAGAAAAATCCAAAGCATGAGACACGATTTTAACTGGAGTACGCAAAAAAGAAACTACTAAGTTTCAAACAATAAATTCACATATACCCCAGTTGTCAGAAGTCCTGCTTGGCTTATGGGCTTCAAACGGCTTCCTTCACCACCGGACGTTTTTTTTTTTTTTGATGTGGGAGCTTCACCACTGGACATGATTAGGGAGACAGCGACTTGGTGGCACTTCATGAAACCCCGCCATTGCCAATGCATCTCACAGAAGATATTTTCAGACATCAACTGCTGGATGATGATAAATGCACTGTTGACTTGCCTGCTATATGGTCTTTTGAATCAAGCACAAAATAAATTCACTAGTTTTTTTGTAGGACGTGAAAGCTTACCCGAAAAACCGTCCACGTGGGATGAAATGAAATGCTAACTGATTCTAGGTAAATGATGAGCAGATTATAAATTAATTTATGATTTATGAGTTTCGCGGGGCGTTTGCGCTCTTCTCCCTTGCTGTCCCCAATATCTCTTCGTGGAGAAAACATAGTAAAAAGGGATATGGTTGACATGGGCCTCTCAATTCCACAAACACGGGCCTCTCATTTCCGCGGGATAGTTGCTAGTACACATTCTCTATCCAATCTTTAAAGAATTCTACAGTTTGAGATACGATTTTAACTACTCAAAAGAAGAAAAAAAACAGTACTGTAAGTTTCAAACAATAAATTCACATACACCCCAGTCGTAAAAAAGTCACATGTTTCGTATCTAAGACAATTTTTTTTTTTTGAGGGAGCTTCTTCAGCAGTGGACAAGTGGACATGATGATTAGGGAGACAACGACTTGGTGGCATTTCATCAAACCCTGCCAATGCAACTCACAGGAGATATTTCCAGGCACCAACTGCTGGATGATAAATGCACTGTTGACTCTGCTGCTACACGGTCTTTCGATCCAAGGACGAAAATGTTCAATAATTCATCATAGGACGTGAAAGTTTACCCGATCTTCCCCAATATTTCTTCCTGGGGAAAACCCAGCACAGTAAAATTTTGCCAAAAAAAATAAAAAAAACTTCTTTCTTTGAACCGGGCTGAACCCCTTTCCATTGCAAATGAATGGAAATGCAACAGTTTCAGGAACAATTTTCGAAAACTAGTACAGGATCATATGGTTGACCCGGGCCTCTCATTTCCACGAACATGCATGGCACCGGTTGTACCCACCGTGGACAGCGTTACGGGTAGCGGCCAGCATGTGAAGCCCAGTCCAGCGGCACCAGCAAGACAAGATGCCACGATGGGGTTAGGTTAGGTTAGTGGGTGCCAAGTGCTCTCGAATCTGGATCGTCCCGTGCAAACGAAACGGACACGCGACCACACACACGGGCGTTATCCTTTTCTTTCTCTTCCGCCACGGCACCAACCAACCGCTGCAAGGGATTTTTTTTTTTAAAGGAGGTTTACCTCCGGCCTGCATCAATCGAATGCTCCAGACACCAACAGCAACAATTATCTACTAGCATATCTGTCTATCCATCTGCATTGCTTTCGTGCTGCCCACCGAGCCAACATGCCAGGGGACACCTGCACAGCAAATCTAGGGAGGACAAACAAATGGCTCACCTTCTTCCTTCCATTTCCTTTTGCCCTCTGATTTTAGGGCTTCAACTCCGCAGAGACCACTGTTTCAATGATCTCATACTAACTTTTTGAAGAGCATCTCTGATAGGACGCGGATTTCTGGAACATGGTTCCACGCTAAACCCTGTATTAGTAGCAAATTTGAAAAATAAATACTAGTAGAAAATATCAAAGAATTCTGAATTTTCCATGTAACACAAAGAAACGACATCGCTGATATTCTGGGCAAAAGTGACAAAATCAAAGTTGTATTAAAAAAAAAAGTTTGAAGTGAAGGAATAGCAAGGTCGTATTGTATTTTCTTCACCAGGGAATACCCTCCTTCACGAAACTTCATACGTAAGCAGAATGGTCGACCGAGTATGATGCCCCAAATTTTCAGAATTTTTTTTGTATTTTTCAAGCTTTTTAAAATCAAATTCACTATCCACCTATTTTCGACCTCTGATATTGCTATTGATATTTGTGCACAAATCCCTGGAGTTCTCAAGATTTCAACGGACTAGCTTCAATGCATTGGATAAAGCTGGGGTTCTGATTAACAGTCCATGCACATTCATCATGACTGGACCTTCAAAATCACTTGAAACCAAGAGGCCTGAGCATGCGAGATGGATAGAATCACTGCTGTGAAGAGTGGCCACCAGCGATCGAAAATCATCTACTGAAGCCTGCCACATGTCAAACCACAGTAACTACAGAGAATGCACCAAGCAACAATCAAACTAGAACCGATGCGCTTGCTTGGTTACATCCACATACATGGTTTCACTGCACTACAAACTGTCAACAAAACCTTTGCTAGCTTCCCCCCACCCCACCTCTCCGAGACCATCACGCCGCGCCTGCGCTCGACGGATCCGGCGTTAACCTATCGACATGGCGACATCGAGCTTATGTATCACCGCGACAGCCTCGCCTTTTTGTGACCATGCCTACTAACCTTTCCATCACCCCTTGGTGAAGACGAGGACGTTGATGAGGCTATGGCTGCAACAGCCTTGTCTTTGCTGAAGGCCTTCCTCACATCCTCTTTGAGCTCAGAGAAGCGCGACCTCCTGGTGCACTGGTCCTCGGCGGTGCCGCTTTCGAGGAAGTGCAGATCTGTGGATTCTTCCATGAGGAACTTGTCGAGAACATCCGAGCAATGCGGGAAGTACTTTCGCCCTAGCTCAACTGAAACAGAAACACAAGTTTATTTAATAAAAAACAGTAGTAATACAAACTACCCAGCATCAGTTACTCTGAGCTTAATAATCAGCTAAAGGCCAGTGACATATATTTATTCATTAAGAGTACTGGAAGAGTTTGCAAATAGTTCATGTAAGCAAAACAGGTAAAATGTAAATTGAGGGGGCATATGGTAAAGAAAATACAGTAAAAGCAAGATTCAAGACCAAATATCTGTTTTTTTGCGGGTAACCAAATATCTGTTAGTTCAAGCAAACACGAATTTGTTGAACAGAACGTAAGCTAAATCAAATCTTGTATGCTACGTCACGAAAACCATCATCGCATAGCAGGACGACATTGTAATCTTCCCTTTAATTAGTTCCTATCCCACAAGATTGAATTATACATGACAACACCTCTTCTCTCTGCGTATCTTACTTTGGGCTGTTAATTTGTTTTTCGCTATACTTCAAAATTGTCTTCACAAGCACAAAAAATCGGACCTCCTTAAACTAGCCATTTTTTGCTCGAAGATTTGTAAATTTATTAGCAAAGAGAAATACTGAAAGCATTTCTCATTTTATAACACATCATGAGTATGTTAAAATCACCCGTCTTTGTCAAGGCATCAAGGCGTTCACGCAGTCTCTTGTTCTGCATTGTAGGGGTCTCATTCAGGTCAACCTCCTTCAGTTTACTGAAATTAGCTGACGTGAGACCGGCAAACTCTTCGGTTGAGTCGGCTTGTGCAATGCGCATCACAAGCTTGGCTTCGGAAGGGAAGAATATTCTTGCAAAGGCAACTGCGTAGACACACAAAAATATATTTCAGCAATGATTTTAAGAATTGTATGCTTCTTTCTAGCTGGGAAAAGAAAAGGAAACAGCAGCATAACTCCATTGATACTGCATTCAGTATTAGATTTCCTCCTTTTGTGCTACATAAATGTCAAGTAACTGGAGATTATCATTATCACAAATAAAAAATACTAAGAAAGAGATAATTCAATGTTCTATGATATACATGATATTTGAAGAGAATAACAGAGAGAGTTTCAGCTAACAGAGCATACTGAGAACCCAGTGCAACAAAAAACTAAGCCTGTCAGAAACCTGTGCTTCTAAATTCAAGAGAAGGAAAAGAGCACCAAATTCTCAAAACTCTCTCTACCATGAGATCAAATATTAAAACACCACAAGCACAAATACACCTCACTATGTTCTTACTGAGAAGTCTAAAAAAAAGGACAGACCCAGTGCATAGAAGCTCCCACACAAGGTGGGGTCTGGGGAGGGATTATAGGAACCTAGTCTTACCCCTGCAATGTGGAATTCAGAGAGGCTGGTTCGAACCCAGGACCTCTTGGCACAAGTGGGGAGGACTTCACCACTGCGCCAGGCCTGCCCTCTTTACTGAGAAGTCTAACTGCAAATATATATGAAACCAAAGTAATATGCGCAAACCTCTATTTTCCAAGTTTATGAGCCTCATGTGGAAATTGTCAACCAGCAAAGGTGTGGCAACCGAAACCTCTGCTGAAAGGAGCTCCTCGAAGATGAATGATTTCCTCTTGATCTCCTGCTCCAAGATATCAATGCACAAGTAAGCCTTGCTTCTCTCCTTACATTTCTCCAGCTTCTTGTTGCAGTCTTTCTCTGTTGTCAGTCTCTTGCAGATGGTAAGTGCATCGCGCCCATCGTGCGTCCTCTCCACCACGGACGCGCCCTTCTCGATAAGCGAAAGAAGAATCTGCGGCTCCCGCCTCATGCAAGCCAAATGCAGCGGCGTGTATCCGCTGTCATTCTTCAGGTTGACGTTTACGCAGTCGCCGGCAGGGTCCAGCTTCAAGAGCAAAGCTAACACTTTGGGTTCACAATATGCAGCAGCATAGTGTATGGCCAATGCATCATCCAAGGTGATCGCAGACTCTTGTAATAGCAAGCCAACTAGGTCGACATCGTCGCAATCCAGTGCCTTGTGGATGTTCCTGACCTTCTTGGCATGCTCAGGGTCCAAAATGAACTCGTCGGAATCGTCGTGCAGCGAGTACCGACGGAACTCCTTCACCTTGGCAAATGCCTCGTCTGGAAGCTCCTTCTCGAGGTACCGGCTGTCGACGCTGGATCCTGCCACCCGCTGGATGCACTGGCTGAGCAGCTCATGAAGCTGGCAGGTGGATGCCACATGAACAATGGGCACTATGTCCTCCACCAGAGCTATGTTTACAAAGTCAGACAGCCGACGCTGCAAAATCAAAATCAACATCAATATCATAATCAGACAGAGCTTGGTTGCTGCAATTTTTTCACATTTGGGTGATTCACTGATCAACTCATTTCTTTTCTTTCAGCAGAAAAGATGAACAATTTGCAGTATATATTAGATTCCTGACGGCACTGTAGCAATGCATCGTCAGGTGTATATGTGTTGTCAGTGTAAGTTCTGAGGTATCCATGATTGTTACCTGGAAGAGCGAGACGAGCTCGGAGATCTGGAAGCCGGAGGCGGCGTAGGTGGACTCGACCACGAAGTCTATCGCCGGGCGGCAGGCCTCGTGCGGGCACCGTTCGTCGACGCAGACCGCGGAGTCCCGCGGCGGCGGCTTGAGGCGGCCGGTGTACAGGTACCCAAGAACGGCGACGAGGGCGTCGCGGCCGATGTGGCGCCCGCCCGGGACCAGCTCCGCGAGCTCCAGCCGCGGCCTCTCCTTCTCCTTCTCGCCGGTGAGCGAGGAGAAGTGGTCGAGGAAGAAGCTGCTCCTGGCGGCGAGGATGCAGAGGTGGACGCCGACGACGCCGGCGTCGTCCGCGAGCACGACGTCGGCGTCCGCGCAGCTGAGGAAGGCCGGGTCGAGCAGGCGCTCGAGGTTGGCGCTGAGGCGGCCGAGGCTGACGGCGTCGAGGTCCGCGGCCTGCTCGGCCTGCTGCGGCGGCGAGGAGGAAGGGGGCGGCGAGGAGGAGGAGTAGGTGACTGTCGACGTCTCCATGTATGTGGCGCGGAAGGTTCTAGAAGCTCAAGTCTACTACTTGATGATGCTTGGCATGGTGTCAAATCCGAGCACACGGAGGCCCCAAGGTCGGAAGCTTTTGTCCCATGCTCCGACGATTCAACAGAAGCAGAGCCTCCCGCACGAGCTCAAATGATTGCGGAAGTGGTGGATCTTACGGAGGAATCCGAGCTCTATAAGGGGCAAATCCTCCCGCAAGAACCCAAAAAAACCATGCAAATCAAGCAAAAAAGATGACAAGATGTCACGAAGGAAGCGTGAATCTCTTCCAAGAAACCATCCAAAGAACAGAGCAGTAACCCCCAACAGGAAAAAGCGAGGATACTCCTGCTCAAACGAGGCCCCAAACAGCGCGGATTTGTTCTTGCCACAACAGGCACAAGAGGCTGGAACGGAACGGCCGGTACTCACGCGGATTTTGGAAGTAGTCGAGAAGGGGAAGCGGCGGCCGGCGGCAGCTACCGCAAATCTGCAAGGAAGTGCAGCGAACCAAACGCGGAAGCGCCGCCCGCGTCCGCTCTTATCGGGAAATTTCGCGGCTGGCTGCCCGGAAAAGGATTATCCGCGGCGCGCCTTTTTATTTTTAGTCCGCTCTTCCTCTTTTCTCTTGGCTGCTTCTGCGAGATACCACACGTAGAATAGGGACAGGAACGTGCGGGATTTGCTCGAGTGGTGCGCGTGAGGTGAGGGTGTGATGGGGTCATCACGGCCCGTCGGGGCCGGTGACCGGCTTACCGGACGTCACCGCGGTGACGTCGCCGGGAGAATAATCGTGTCTCGTGTGGGAGGAAGGAATACTCTAGTCCGAGAAAATCACTGCGGGGATGGGAGCGAGGCCGAGGTCGGCAGAGTGTGTACCACCGGCGGAAGCGACGACCTGGACGACGACTTGACGGGTGATTGCTGGCTGCCTGGCTGGGTGAACATGTTATAGAGAATCTCTCCTCCCTTTGCACCTGCACTGCACATGTATGTATGTATGTATGTACGTACGTATGTATGTATGGTGCACACAACTCTGCAAGTCTAAAGTTCAACAGATACTAGTAGAAAGAAAGATACGAGGGCTTTGCTAATTTATTAAAGTTAGGGCATCCAACGACAACCCGCAAAAAACCTCCCACATCCGTCCGCGGTCAGGGGGACCAGTCCGCGGACACGAATACGGAAGGCAGCCATCCAATGCTACCCGCATACATTTTCACAACAACTCAAACCAATCGGACGAAATTCGTGCAAGCAAGTGCGAATTTTATGCAAACATGACATTTCATATAAAAAAGCCGGATTTTCATATAAACATGACGAATTTCAGTACATTTACATCAACGGTGCTAGTCCGGCTCTGAAGGTATAATTAATACCTAATCTAAATCGCCGCCCCCAGATCCCTTTGTCTTCCTCATGTCCGGCATCCCGATCATCGGACTGCCGGGAGCCCCGAAGGTATATGCTTCGACGCAAAGGACGGCTCGCTTCCCCGCCACTCATCGGAGTGGAACCCCCAGCTGATGCTTCAGCGGGAGGGGAAGGCGGCGCCTCCGCTTTCGTGAAGCCCATGTGGGATCGACAGAGATCCTCGAAAGAGAAGAACCGGGCAAGACACCGGCTGTGTACGCCGGTGTCGCCTAGGCAGTGGCCTTCGTGGGACCCAAGCGGTGGCGTACTCCCGTGTTCTGCTTCTCCTCGGTGATGGCGGCGGACGCGGAGGCACCGGCCACTGACTCGTCGCTCTCCACGCACCCGGCTTCTGCCTCTGCCTGCATGGCGCGGGCGCATGCACAGGAGGTGCAGTCGTCGACGGCAGCGATGATGCCCGTGCCGCCATGCTCCCCGCCGTGCCGGCGTCGAGCAACTGGCCACTCCTCATCGAGTGCCCCTGGAGCGGCGAGTTGCTGAACCACGCGGCGGCTTGGGGCGGCAACTTGCTCCGTCGGGTGAGGCGCGGGAGGTAGAGCAGCGAGTTGCCTCGCTCGTATTCGGCCGGCTCGATGGGCCACCCAGCCGGCTTGTATGCCAGAGAACTGCTCTTCGGAAGACATCAGAATAGTGGTGGAGGAGGAGATTGGGTCAGCGGCGGAGGGGTGCGGTTGTTGCCCAGTGCCTACCATCATTTAAATAGAGGGCAGACAGTAGGAACTCGGCCGGCGTTGTGTTTAATGCCGGCCCGCTCATGAACGAACGTGTGGCCGGAGTAGGTTTATCGGCTTCCACGCGGGGTTAATGGGTGTATGAATGCGGCGAGGAGGCGTGTTCAGCCGAGCGTGCAGCAGGCGACGCCCTCGGCCGGCACGCCGCTTCAATGGCGGAGGCAGCGAGAGGTCGCGTCCGCCCTAAGCCATCTTCAATGCAGAGCGGCGCGCCCACAGCGCCATGATTGCGGGCAGCTGGCGCCGGGCGGGAGCGCGCGCCGGGGGGTGGGGGGTTGGTGGGCCAGGGCGGTTAGAAATCGGGCTTGGGATCGGTCCGCACTACCGCAAACCTCTCCCACCTTTGTCTCCTGTTTGCGGGAGAAATCGCGTCCGGACTGCTCCGTGGACCGATACATATCAGCGTTGGATGGCTTCCGCGATCCGGACAACCCGATCCAGACGGTTGCGTGAGGTTTGCGAGTCCGCCTTGGAGATGCCCTTATGGCCTTCTTCAACCTGTACGATCGTCATGTTCATCTTCTTCCCAAAAACCTAGCACCAGCCTTGGCCTAACCGCCTACATTTGCCCCCGTGGCCAGTGGTGCTCCATCCCGCGCTAGCCTTGCCGCCCCGCCCTCCCCTACCACCGCCCATCGTCCTGCTGGCCCAACCCTCGACCATCCCTATAAACCGACGAACCATCGGAAGTTTGAACCTGCACCTCTCACCCCAACCACGTCGAACCATCAACTTTCGAACTCGCCTCCGTCGGCTACGGCTCGTTTCTGGCCGAAGCCTTACCGGCGTCCTGGGCCTCGCTACCGCTCCCCCCGGCACCGCCATCGGCGTCTTTGATGCCGCGCCTTGCCACGTGCTTCCTTCCCAACGAAATCGACTGGCCCAAATTCGATTTCCAGGCAATTTACTTGCAGCTAAATCATTTAAAATTTGAGCAAGAAACTCTTGTAGCTCTCGCCTAAAATTACACAATACTAAACTTAAGACTGCAGTACAAAGAAATGAGCAAACACGAAAACAAAATTGTACTAATACATTAGTAGGTTATGATCAATAAATACTTCCATTTAAATGCATTGTCTATTTTAACTGAACTTGGATGTAAAATACGAGCTCCTGAAGTCAGTGATGGTACTCCCTCCGTTTCTTTTTTACTCCGCATATTAGATTTATCAAAAGTCAAACTTCATGAACAAATTTATATTCAAAAATGTTAACGTCTACTACAATACCAAAATTATACAGTATGAAAATTAATTTTGTGATGCATATAATGATGCTAATTTATAGAGTAGTTGGGGGCCAGTCGGCTGATATATTTTTTGTCAGTCGATTTGTTCTGGGTCGTCCGATGCAAAATGAATGACCTTCCTCAACCTTTCCGATCGTTGTGTTCATCTTCTTCCCAAAAACCGTCAAGGCTATTGGCCTAGCCGTTGTGCGTGTCCGACAGTGCTCCCTCCCGTGCCAGCCTCACCCTCCCCTGCCACTGCCCGCCTTCCTGCTGGCCCAACCCTCGACCATCCCTCTAAACCGACAAAACATCTGAATTTTCTGGTGAACTTGCACCTCTGTCCCGAACCACCTCGAACCATCAATTTTCGAACTCGCCTCCGTCAGCTATAGCTCCTTTTTGGCCAAAGCCTTGCCGGCCTCGCTACCACTCGGCGGCTTCAATGCCGCACCTCGCCACGTGCTTCCTTCCCAACGAAATCGACTAACCCAAATTCGATTTCCAGGCAACTTTCTTGTAGCTCTCGCCTAAAATTACACGATACTAAGCCTAAGACTGCAGTACAAAGAAATGTGCAAACAAGATAACAAAATTATACTAATACATTAGTAGGTTACGATCAATAAATACTTCAATTTAAATGCATTGTATAATTTTACTGAACTTGGACGTAAAATACAAGCTCCTGAAGTCTGCGGTGTTACTCCATCCTTCTCCGTTTACTTCACATATTAGATTCATTGAAAGTCAAACATCATGAACAAATTTAAATTTAAAAAATGTTAACGTCTACTACAATACTAAAATTATACAATATATGAAAATTAATTTTGTGATGCATCTAATGATATTAATGCTGATATTTTTCCTATAAAGTTTATCACACTTTGTGAAATTTGACTTTGGACAAATCTTATATGAGAAGCAAAAAGAGGAAGGAGTACCGGTTCTAAGAGCCTGGCAGGAGCAAAATAATGATGAAATCCAGCCCCACTTTGCAGCATATAAAGCAAAAGAGCTAGATGCGGGAGGAACAATGTAGCATTAATGTTGTCTTTCCTCTGCCGGAAGCATTTAACGATGATACTCGATCGGCATTCCTCGAGTAGTATGTGCTCTGCCTCTGCCAGTTAAACCGAGAGAGAAAGATCCATCCATATCCTCACAGTAACAGCCCATGTTCGGTTCCGGTGCACGCTACATCCTGCATGGCTGGTCACTGGTCACTGCACATCAATAGGCTGTCCGAGAGGGAAACATGTCGGCGCTCGAACAATATCTTTCCTTGGCATCCCATTGTTACACTGTGAGATAAAATGGAGCCTTCTCACGGCGTCTGCATTCTCGGCCGTCCGATTAGGTGTCCAAACAAATCCCGACCGTCGGATCTTTGTATGGCTTGATCTGGGCCGTTGGATCCTTCTGATGTGACAACCAATGAATAGTGTCCAGACTTGCTACACCCGCGTTACGGCACTGACTGTCCATGACAAGCGGGTCCCAGGCGAGGTGGGCCGCCTCCGTCAGCGACTGCGGGGGCGAGTGCGTCCGGTGCTCGTTTTACTGGGCGCACCGTTTGTGCCACCGCGTGTAGTTCTCGATGCCCGCCGAGGATACTTTCGACATTCCACGTCCGAGCTGTTGCGTGGCGGTCCGTGGCTGGCTGCGAACACACGAAGGCGAAGACGGCGCTCGATTGGGTGAGAACCCTAGCTTCCTCGCCTCGCCCCCAACCTTCCTCCTCTCCCGGTTCCTTCTCCCTCCCGTCCCAAACCAGCCGCCACCCCCGCCTTGCCGCCGATCTCCTCTCCCCCAACCTCGGTGCCGCCTCCACCCCGCCCTGCCGTCGATCTCCTCTCCCCCAACCTTGGTGCCGCCTCCACCCCCGCCCTGCAGCCGATCTCCTCTCCCCCAACCTCGGTGCCGCCTCCACCCTCTCTCCATAGGCGCCCACCGCTGCAGTTTCACCTTCTCGAGAAGGTCAGGTGGAGGCCAGATCCGCCACGCCACACAGCGCTGCCGTTCCCGAGCCCGTTGACGAAGGAGATGCACGGCCACCCCCTCCCCGCGCGGTGGTGCACGTAGGAGGTGCACGTCTCCGTCGAGGTCGTCATGCCTCCCTCCAGATTCTGTGTTGCCGATGGCGATGGCCACCGGTGAGCAGCACACACCTACAGCGCGAACCATCACCACCATGCTCCTCCGAAGGTAAGCCCACTTTGTGATGGCTACTTATTATTCCTGCTGGTGCTGATCTTCTTTCCCGTGGATGCCTCTACCAGATCCGCCGCTACTCGTGCTGCTGCTCTTTGTGTAGTTGCTTCTGTCTTTGGGGCGTTTGCAGTGTTGTGGCTCACGGTAGTCAGGCATATCCTACCAGCGCTTGGAGGTGGATGTACTTAGCTAGAACAAAGCATGAATGCCGGCAACCTTGCAGCATCTGCAGTCTGCACGTCCCCAGGTGCATCCCTTTCTCTAATCTGTTAACAATCCCAGTTCAGTTTGGGTCCCTAATGTGTGTTCTTCTCCAATGCATCCTCTTGATTCTTCATGTGATTGCTAAAATGCTAGCCAACAGATTGGAAGTATGCATGTGCCTGCTCTTTTTAGTTTGAATCAATCATCCTTATCTTTTGGGATCCATTTATGGTTAGATTACTGAAATATTATTTCCTGTGCTTGCTAGATTAATAAGTCACCACACCAAGCGAGTTGTGCGTATACTGGGTTGTAGTTGAATTAGTTTAGTGTCTATTCTATGAACGATGTCAACTATGCCTTCCTAGATGGGTTGATCTATCATACTTTCAGTAAGGGTTTCGAATTTCCTACTTACACTGGTTCAGTCCCTCCGATGGCTAGAGAAATGAATCCTGCATGAAGCTGGTCGACGGCTTTGAAGTATTTAGATTGAAGATTATGGAGATAATTTTGGTTGAGAACTAGAACTGAATTAAGCCAGAAATACGCTATAACACTTGGTGTAGGATTCAACATATCAGATGGAATGGTAGATGTTAATTATTCAAGGTGGATGGTCCACTACAACTATTGCTTACATGATTCATTATTGGTCAGTTGCATGCTTTGTTAGTCGATTGGGTATAGGGGTCATTCAAGAAAATAAATGATAGAGGAAAATATTACCCCTGTAGTAAGTTTGATTGAGACAGCTTCTCTCTAATTGTTTGCAAACGTTTGAGATGTTTATGGACCTTTATAGGGTGAATTGGTGAAAGTGAATATTTATGATTCCAGAGCTCATGGTCTCCATTTTTGTTCACATGTTTCATGAACAATGTTTATTAGTATATTTAAGTCATTTGGTTTGTTCTGTATTTCGTAGCAATTTTTACTTGCAAAAAAATAAATAGCAAATAAAATTCCAATTAGATATGTATGCACTGTTGTAAAAAAGGCCATAAACTGATTGTGTGGTGCACTTGGTATGGTCTGCGCCTCCCTTCGCCGCCTCCCCATACGACCAGGTAGAGGAGGAGCACGGGCCGCGAAGACGACGAGGTGGCCGAGCTGCCTGTGGCGCCGTCGCCGTTCCTCGTGAATCAGTAGGAGGTGTGCTGGCCGCAGAGACGGTAGATGTCTCTTCCGCTCACTCTCTCGAAGCTATAGGGGAGTGGCGGGCCAAGGTGCGCTTGCCGGCGCCGCCCGCTGACCGGTGGATCCAGGCGTACCCTCTTCGACGACCTCTCGGGCACGCCACCGCTGGCGACGGTGAGGACCATGCACTTCGTACACCATTGGCCACCAGCAGTAGCAGGACGAAGGTGCCGCGGCGGGGATAGCTCCAATTCGCTCGACAGGAGGAGAGCGGGATGCAGAGACGACTATCCTCGGCTCCGTCACCGTTGCCATTTATATCACAGCAGAGAAGGTCGACGATCTTGGTTTGGCCTATCTCTTGCGCTTTTTCTTTGCCACTTCCATATTTACATTTTGTTGTTGTACAATTGGATCTATTAAAGTGATGTCTGGGTCGTTGTTGCAGCCTCGCAGGTTAAGGCCTTGTGGTGGGACTCCTTGCCTGCTAAACTAACAACAAATGGACTTGCTTTTAGAGTAAAAGCGGGTTAGGTGCATTGGTATGAAGAGCTTTGAGAGTTGTTTAGGTGGCCAACGTTCATGTTAATCTCCGTGTGTGTGTCGAAG
This sequence comes from Thinopyrum elongatum, assembly GCA_011799875.1. Lineage (NCBI taxonomy): Eukaryota > Viridiplantae > Streptophyta > Magnoliopsida > Poales > Poaceae > Thinopyrum > Thinopyrum elongatum. Next base: position 16,739,029 of record CM022300.1, on the reverse strand, counting down.
AGGATATAGGATATCTATGTTGTGTGTATGCAGCCAGTTCTCATGTTTTGGATTCGGTAGCCACTAATTTTTTTGAAGCACAAATGCACAATCAAACTGCTAGCATGAATAGATGATCGGCCTAATATTTTCCATTTGATGCATGATTGAAATGGTGAATTTGCTAGAAAGAAGAAGAATTTTTTTAACTCCCAATCAGAGTCAAACTCCTAGCAATGAACAAATGATTAGCTTAATAAACTTTTTAAATGGGTAATGTAATTGGACAGATAAAGAATGATAGCTTTGTATTATGAATTATGCGCAGGCCTCTGTTGTCGTTTAGATCGCCACGTATCTATGCATTCCAAGGCTTTCTATGGTGATGCTACAGGTTCATGTTCTTGAAAATTTTCTTTGCTTGTTTCTTCTTTTGGGTGTAGCATATGAGCTAATTTGGGGCTTCTCTTTCTTAACTGCATTGGGCAAGACTTCGCTGCACGCCTGGGGGTGTCTCTCCATGGCTGCCAAATTAAAGGTCCTAGGTCCCAGGTGAACTTGTGCTCCTTCTAAATCTTCTCTCTCTAGCATCTCCCCTTACCATGATTCATATTTTTCTTCCTCCATTTTCTTCCTGCAGGTGGTGATTTATCTCTTTGCCACATTGATGCCCCAGCCCTGGTTAGCTATTCCTTTTTAGTATATCTTCCTTCTTCAGTCTCTTTGTAGTATTTATATACTTATATTCATTGGACTGTCATGTGGTAGCTGCTTTTCTATATGTAGTGTCATGTATTGCTCTACAGAAATGGTTGCTAACCGATTCTATAGAAATATCAACTTAAGCTTTGTGATCTTTTTAACACCAACAAATCAAGGATTGTGTGAAGTTAGTATTTCTTTTCTTACTTTTAGGTCACAGGCACATGTGTTAATTATCACTCACCATTCTACCTTTCTTCTTTTTCAGGGATATGTGAAAGTGTTTTGGTAGGCAAGTCTTCCTGTCAAATGGTTTGACATGTTCAAGCCCAATATTAAACGAATGCGCTTAATTCACAGCATGGCATTGGAATGGTAAGCTCCGTGTGAGATGTACTATCATGACTACGTTATAAGCAGGGATTAGTATATATTTTTTGGATATTTGCATATGTTATGTGCTCTACTCTGGTTCAGGTTTATTTTGTTTTATTGATGAATTGTGTATGTCTGATTTGAGTTCTTTGAAAATAAAACCAAAAGATCGTAAATTCGTGATATTGTAGCAGAGTTGTCGAAGAACCCTGCTGCAGATATCAAATTCGATTCATTTTCTTATTACAACTCTATTATAAATTTCTTTGCAAATTAAGTGTTCTTTGTAAGGTCACAGTATAGAACCAATTAAAGCATGATTCCTGGGTTCTTATATGAAGCTATGTATTTTGATCACTTCCTATATATGTTTGTGGGGACGACCTTTGAACTTTTGGACTATGCTTAGCGAGGTGTCGTTGTTTGAGAGGATACAATGGGTTTGCTCCATATGCTAGGTAGTTCTTCTTTGCTTTCATTGGATATATGTACTCCTGTAACCTGCTGATTCCTGCACAGCTCCTTCATAGTTTGCTTTATATGTGTGCATATGGACAAATTAATGGGTATGATAGTCACTGTTCTTTGTTTGTGTGTTGTACTTTCATTCATGGGTGTTTGTTTGTTTGTGTGTTGTACTTTCATTCATGGAGACTCCTGTTTACATTGCTGGATGCCTTTTGAGGTTTCAAATAATGTTGCTTCTCCGAGTTGTTTTGTTTGCATGTTTATTTGATTGCACCTAGCTCCAAACATCATTTTATTATTTTGTTATCTCCTGTAATTTCACATGATGTTAGAGTTTATTTTTTATCTGAATGCTTCAATGTAGTTCATTTCAGGTGAGAGTGATATGTACCTTTTGTGATTTGTTTAGTCAGTCCTTTTAGTTCAGTCAGTCCTTTTAGCTTCTCTACGATTTTGTATTGATAGTTCGGGTTTGGTGTACAAATCTGTTTCAATAATGCCATTATTTTGTCCAACTAAATCTAGAGAATGGCCAAGAAGAGCATGTGAGGGACCAGATGAACCAAGGAGTTGATATGATCCTAGGGTATTGCTGTTCAGTGTCTCGCTAGCCTGATTACTCAATCCATCAGCCTATATCGACAAGGCAGATCGCCCCCTGCGCCTCCTACTACTACTGCAGCGTTGAGGAGCTTCCTCGCCGTGCCATCAGAGAAAGAAGTGGATCATCAAGGAAGGCCTTCACATTTTCATCTTGCCTCTCCTCTGCGTCACCTCCATCTCTGGCCACAACTTCTTTGCCGGTCTGCATGTGAGAATTACAATTAAGTGAGTTTTATGGCAGATGATTTTTTAATGGTTCCATCCGTATACCCACAATTTCATTTGATTTGCTTTTAAGATTATGATGGTTTATATCTTCTTTTATACATTAATCTGTGTGCCATTTGGACATTCATCTAGATAGAGACAGCTATTTTATTAGGTGTCGGTGCTAATAAACATGATAATGGTTTGTTAGGTAAATTAGTAGCGGAAATTTTAGCATGTAGTCAGTCTAGATGCCAGACGTGCTTATGTTATGCTCTTTTTCATTAACAATAAATTATATATGCTGTTGTTTTAGTTTCTATATCCTTTCATTTGTATATTTGTACAATCCATGCTTTAATTTCTTTATTTTTTTCCCTTCCGCTTGTAGTGGTGTAAGCTATGGCTTTTGAGGATGCCCTGAGATGGCATGTATCGCTGAGGAGGCGAGCTGCGTGTGTGAGTTTTAGGAAGAGATGACAAAACAAGTGACTTTGATTGGTAAGTTCGCAAGCCAAAAAATGTTGGTTGCGGTGTTTGCGCCTCTGAATTTTCTCATTATTATGCCCAGAAAGGCATGTTATATTAGTGGAAGGGCATACAAGAAAAACTTAACATGTTTGGAATTTTACAGAGCGAGACAAATAAATTTACTAATCCAGTATCAAACCTGAGATTTGCAAGTTGCAACAATGATGTTATTAGCGGGACTAAATTATAGTTCAAGATCAAGTTGTATGTTTTCTTACCGATTCTATTATTTCCTTTGAAAAAGTGCTCCCCTCCAATAGTTGGCACAACTTGTATGTCTTACTGACACATGAGGTCAGTGGTACATCTCTACCATTTATTGTCACTGAATTTCATGCTACACCCCTATTATTAGTTTTCACGATGTACCAAGAACAAAAGATTAAGGATTGTTGTGATCCAAGGCTCAACATAGAGGGGATTCTAATAAAGTGACATTGTTATCCATCAAACACATCATTTAAGTGAAGCATGCGGGAAAAAATGGCCGTAGGAATAATGGTATATCGAAAGGATACAAAACAATTTACATGTCTTCCCATCTTCTATTGTGTTAGTAATTTTCATTGACCTTTGTTGCACCGCTGAATGTAATCAGAGTATAATTTTATTGTTGCTTCACGGTGCTTTCCATCAAGATGTTTGGTATGTGCTCATTCTGCAATTTAATTGTTAGCTAATTACCTAATTGTGTCTTCTTCGGTGTTGTCCAGTGATGGACAAGCTTCTAGGATAAAAAAAACTCACACAAATATGAGCCAGGTAACCATGATATGCTCGTGGCAAATTCGATATTTTTGCTCCCGCTTGGGGATATTTCTTTTCACATGTTGCTTATCCCTTTGTACTGAAGAACATGCATTATTGATCCAATAGCTATAAAACTACATATTTAAGTACAATGAAGGTGGACATGATACAACAAACCGTGTGTTGTTTGTTATTCTTTATTGCAATTTATAAATTATAATTCCAGTGATGTCTCATCCTTCTCGTTTGTTGTAGGTTTTTCTTAGAGCAATGGTCTTATGATTCTGTTTGAATCTAATGCCATTTTCTATGTTTTTCGTACTTATTTTCAGGACAAATCCCAACAGACTTAGCTTTAATTGAAGTTATGATAAGAGTAAGTAATCAGCACCTGTTGTTCTGTTTTCTATTTCTATTGACAAAGCTCAAAATTTGCAGTGTAAGATCAAACTTTTGCTCGCAAAATACTAAATGTGCACTAAAAAGTATTGAGATTTACTAATGAGGGCAGAATCCTGTGAATTTCGTTTGAATCGGTCGCTCAATTAGGAATTATAACATACATGATAGACATTTTATTTTATAACACTCATGATGAGGAAATATGTGGTGCGTAAATTCTATTCATAAGTTTTTAGATCATAAATTATATTCTCCCTATCCATTAAACACACAGATGTATGAATCTCCATCAGTAGATCCTTGCAGCGCAACACGCAGGGTGAGCCAGATGGCAAGGCATTCAAACAAAGCCATCTTTTTATTTAGTCTACTATATAATGTACTGCAATCACTATATGAGATAGAAGAACCATATAAATCTGTTATCCTGGACTGCCATTATGGCTTGCTTTTGGTGTATCAGTGTAGCTTTGAACTGGATGAAGAAAACCTATTACCATATGTAACTGACTTGGTACTACAGTACCATTTTCTATGAGATTCATGTATTCTGTTTGCTCCTACCTCTTTCATTACGAAATATCAAATGTTGGATCAGACGCGCCCCAAAGTAGTATTACTTTCTTGTGGCTATGGCAAAGATGCATAATTTTAGATATGCTGGAACCTAGGGTTGGACAAGGCAAACTTCCTATATTGGACACAATTATGTTATCTATAAAAGTAATTTCATGCTTTCATGCATTACAATGATCCATTTTTTGCAACTATTCTCGCAACACTATGTACTCTGTTTACATGCTTGGGCAATGAGTTGAGCCACGCACCGCATGCCAAGGCGTGTTTTAGATTGATAAACACAACTACATCATGCTATTTTTATATTTGCAATGCTTCAATGATGTATTACCGGGTTAGATATGATTATATCCGGCAGCACCGCTGCTGGATGCGGCAAGCCGCACTTCCTACCTAGTGGAATAGCAAAGCGTGTTAGGCTCAATGTTCCAAAATCTCAAACAGATCACGCAGGGCGTAGTTTATATCTTTCTGCCACTCGTGGAACCCCGAGGCCCGACCGCCCACCATAAGGCCAAAGCGAGACGGCGCCGACTGTTCAGACAACGCGCGCCGCTCAACGCCGACCTAAGCAAGTATAATAAGATGACATGAGCGGGCTGTAAGACTTAAAATAATATATTGTTGCTGAGTTGACAGAGAGAGAATAGGAGAGAGAAGAGAAGCGGGCTATTAACTAACAGCCAGCTGTAACACATGCTTCTAGACACTTTGTAAGAGAGGGAGGTGGGTCATGCATCAATGAAGTAGTACTTATTTGCATCTGACTATTATACTTGTCGGCTATAAGCTTGACTATAGATGAGGTGGCAACATCTTATAGCCAGCGGCCGGCTATACTAATAACCATGCTCTAACGGTAACCACGGCTAGACCCTTTAAATTTGGCTCCTCGAACTATTGACGGGTCTGATTTTTTAGGGGTTGTTTACAGATGTCTTGTGAACATTCGCAAAAAAAAAAGGTTTTTTGAAACATTTAAATTTGACTTTTTAAACATAGAAGAAACATAGGACTATAGGAGCACCTAAATGTTGGGGGCACCGGTTATATAGCTGGTTGTAAGGCTTCGAGCCTTCGACAAAACTCTCCGAATAATCTGTGTTGATTCGAAATGCATGAACAAAATAATGATGGAATCCGGACAGCTCTCACGCCGCTTCCCGGTGCAGGCGACTGTTTTGCGTTCAAATGACACCATGGTCGTCTGTCCGTCTGTCGCCCACATTAATGACACGCGGTTGCCGAGCAACCTACTCCGGCGCCACCCATCCGTCCCTCTACCGCTCATCATTGGTACATAAACTGTTGCCCCGGCCATAGCCGCAGTCATCCGCCTTCGATCCTTTCTCCTCTCCGCACCACTCCCACCATGGATTCCTCGCGCTCCAAAGCTCTTTGGGACGGGCCGACAATGGATAGGAAGAAGAAGATGGCCACCATTGCTTTCGGCTGGCTGGCCGGCAGGCAGCCGGAGGACGACGACATCCCAAGGGCATCTCAAACGCGGACCCTCAAATCGCTCCTCTATATCATTTGTGGGAGTCCGGACACTTTTTGCCATCCAATGCTAACCTTCAAGTGTCAAAACACGTCCGGACGTCCATCCGGACATCCCCTCTCTCCCCTCAACCGCGGCATGCACATGCGTAGAAGGACATTTAGGGGATATGGTTGAATGAGTGACTCTAGTATCAGTTTTCATGGACTGGTTCCCATCGGTTCACGCATACGATAGTACTCCGTACGTTGGTTAGCTCCAACGAATGATGCGTCGGTCGGATGGACATCGCACTTGGGTTGCAAAAAGTCAGAGCCTAAGCACAGGAGATCGAGAGAGAAAGATCCGTCGTCCACATGCTGGCAGCCGAGCAAAGGTCGAGAGGGAGAAAGATATCGGGCCCGAATAATATCTTGTCATAGCATGGAAGTGGCAAAGCGTGTTAGGCTCAATCAATCAAAGTCTCAAACTGATCTACTATCTCTCACTCAAACCAGAGGGGACGGGAGGCATATATTCCCGCCAGTCGTGGAACCGCAAGCAAGGCCCGAACGGCGCCGACGGTTCAGACGACGCGCGTCCCGATCAGTGCCGTATGCCGAGCTGTGACACGGTCCCGGCGCCGGTGCACGCCCCCTGGCCTGGCCTGGCCTGGAATCTGGATCGCACTGCCTCTATCCGTGCACCCGCCACGTCCACGCTCCGAGCTCCGTGGCCGCCGTTTTCCGGTCGTCCTCTCCGCCCATTTCCTTCGGCTTTGCCGCCCACTTTGTTCAACTGCCGATGCGATGTCACTCGTGTACGTACGGCCATCCTGGGAGCTTGCCTCCACCAGCTGATTGATGTGATTGGGGTAAATTCGGTTCGATGTGCCGCGCGTGTGGACAGGTGCACTGGAACTGCTTTTCCTTTTCCAGAAACGCGCTGCAAGTTCAGCATGTTGCAATTTACTCCCAAGTGTTAAAAACGCTCTTATACGAGACGGAGGGAGTATCTACGGTGTCGTAGAATTTTCTTCTTAATAGTAGTAGTAGGTACTAGGATATGTGAGATTACATTCTGAAAATATTCAAAACAAGTGACAACACACATCCATGCGTTGTATAAAACACCAGACCCAGAAGACTAATTTATGTGTAAAGTTGAATACCATAAATAAATTCGATTTAGCGATAATAGGCACAAAAAATCTTCACATTTACATATGATTATTTTTACTTAAGATTTCATTAAGCGGCATTTACATAATAATGCTAAACATATGCCGAGGCCTTCTAGTCGTCATCGTCATCCTTGTCATCGAGCTCGCTGAGGACGTCATCGTCGTCCAGCACCAGACCAAGCCTCTAGCCGTAGGCACACTCTTCGTAGAGTCCGGCCTCCTCAGCGATCGACGAATGAGGAGCTCGATCTGCCGCTTCTCCTCCAGCACGTCGTCATCTTATATTTAAAAATACCCACTTATATGATAACTCATATACTAAATAATATTCATGTTTTTTTATCAAAAAAGTGTGAATAATGTATTCATGTATGTCCAGATAAAAATACATATAGCTCCAAAAATGTCCACGTCAAAAAAGTGAAAAACATAAATATAATCTCTTACTAGGGTTCCTTTGCCTCCCGTCGGCCCCGTCGTCGGTCCGCCTCGTCCCCGATGGCCTTAGGGCCATGGCAGCGCGGTGGATCTCGGTCCTTTCCGGCGGGAGCGATCTGTTTTCAGTTGTTTCTTCTAGTTTTGTTAGGATTTGTGTCTTGCTCAGGAAGACGAGTCGACGGCGGCTCCCTGAAGATGGAATAAGCTTCTCCCCGCCTAGCCCCCATCCCAGTGGTGTGTTTAGCGTTGTCGGTGGGCGTGTGAAGGTGTGTCTCCGGCGGATCTGTCCTTGGTTGATTTGTTAGGATCTACTCGCAGTTCGTCTACATTCGTGTGTCTTTAGGTTGAATTCTTCCGATCTACGTTATTCTTCATCGGAGGCTGTTGATGTTCTGCTGCGCTGGTCCTATAGGGTCTTAGCACAATGACTTTCTGACTGTCTACCACAACAAGTTTTGTCGGGCTCCAGCGAGAGAGGGGCGATGACGACGGTGCGCCTCCGGTCGCTTCGGTGCTTGTAGTCGTCGCTAGGAGGTCTATGGATTTGTATGTATTTTTTTTTATTTTTTGTGTTCCTTATACTGCCATGATTAAAGATGAATAAATCAGAAGTTTTCACATAAAAAAGAAAAAAATATAGATATAATAAACATAAAAAATAAAAATAAAGAAATATAACAGAAGAAGGGAAAGGGAAATTGAGCCCTTTTTTTTTAACACGAGCCAGTTTTCTTTGAGACAATTGAGCCAGCTTAAATTACCAGACCTCCCGCTCGCCTTGGGCCAGCCATGTGCTGGGCGGGGCTCCCCTGTTTGTTTATTTTTTCTTTTTTTTCCCGTGTTAGCTTCGAAGCATGTTCACGATCATTTGGAAACATGTTTGCGAAGTTGAATAATATTCACAGATTTAGAAATTGTTCATGAATTTTAAAACTATTTCCATGTTTCAATAAATGTTCTGAATTTAAAAAAAAACATGAAATTGAAATTTTTTCTCCGATTTAAAAACATATTTATGAATTTGAAAAATATTACCATATTTTAGAATATTCACGGATTTGGAAAACATTTCCAGATTTAATAATTGTTCAGTTATTTTTAAAAGCTCTAGCATTTCAGAAAATATTAACGGCATTGAAAATTGTTCCAACATTTTTATAAAATGTTTTCGAATTTAAAATAAAAAATGAAATAGAAAAAGAAAAAAGAAAGAAAAGAAGAAAACCAAGAGAAAAACACAGAGAAAAATTGGTTCAGGGAAGGTAACTGCTGGGGAGGAAGATGGGAATGGGCCCGCCCATGTAGCACAAAGCTCTTGTGAGGGTTGCACATTTGCAAGTTATTCCCTGCATTACACCGGGAATGACTCGGGCTGCGAAAAGTGATGCACATGTAATGCGTCACTTGTCAGTGCCTGAAAAGATAGGAGTGACTTTTGCAATGGTATCCCTTAACTAGTGATTTCGGGTTAATGCACCGAAAATGTACTGTAGGTGCCAGGTACGGTTTTGGGAAACTTCAGTTGGCGGTTTGATCTTTATTAGTTTTTTGTGTGTGTTTTATTACCTTTTTTATGGTTTTTCTTTGCTCTTTTTTAGTTTTTTTTAATTTTTCTAAAGACATGTAGATTTCATAAAATATGTTGTACATTTTTGTATATATGTGCAATATTTTATAAATACATGGTTAATATTTTTTAAATCATGATAATAATTTTTGAGTAAATGTTAAAGAATATAATTACATATTTTTTGAATGATACGAAAATTTTATTTTATGTCTTTTAGAACACAGTACAGACACAGGCGCTCATATATACGCGCATACACTCATTCCTATGAATGCACACACGCAGATCCTATCTCTATTAGCACCTCCGAGGCTGAGCAATTGCGTCATCTTGAGATCGTCACAACAGGTGCCTCGTAGTCGAAGGGAACGTCTCCTCCCACGGAGCGCGCATCGCCGAAAAATCCTGAAATAAATCCAGGAATAATGCGAACACCGGGACTTCAAACCTGGTGGGCTGGGATATCACTATCCTCCTAACCGTCCAATCAAATGTTGGTTCACAAATTTTATTTTATGTTATATGAACATATTTTTAAAGTGTGAGGAGCCTATCTTTGAAATGTGTGATTTATTTAAAATGTCACATACATTTTTTGATTGGTACGGAACAATTTTTAAACCACGTAAACAAATAGTACCTTTGATTCATATTAATTGTCGCAGAAACTAACGTATTCCAGTGCTAGATACATCCGTTTGAGCGACAAGTAATATGAATTAGAGGGATTACATTTTTAGAAAGGTCAAGTACTCTCTCCGTTCCATAATATAAGAGCGTTTCTGACACTAGTATAGTGTCAAGAATGCTCTGATATTATGTGACGGAGGGAATGCATTTTTTGAATGTACCAGACTTTTCGTGAAATATGCAAAAAATTGCACTATATAAACATTTTTAAAAATGACACAATTTTTTTGAAATGCCTGAATATTTTTAAAATGTTATGGATATTTTTGAATACTATAAACATTTAATAAAAGTTGCATGCAATTTTTTTACATTGCGTTTACATTTTTCTACCGTGCTCAAAAGCTTATGTAAAATATTTTTCCATTTCAGATATATAAGTTTTTTAGAAGATTTCAGAAATATAAGTAAAAGTAATAAAACGAAATAAAGAAAAAAGTCCGTTAGCGAGCCAGCGCCCCTCCCACGTGGGGCTAGCCCATTTGGTGAAGGGGGCAATTGAGGCGTGGGATCTCACTACAGGCGAAATAAAGCTACGCCCAGAGAGCAACTAATTAAGGAGCGCTTATTCGAAATGCTGCGAGCGAACGGTTCGGGAGTGCTCCGCGCGCGACACTTGTCGCGTGAAAAAACCAGCCGATGCGGTTGATTCCAATTTTCCCTTTCCGGTTTGTTGTTCCGTATGTTTTGCAGTTTGCCCCTCGTAGTACTTGTGTTTTCCATTTTTCCCTTTCCGCACGATAACACACCGAAAAACCCAGCAACGGGTCTTTGATTCCCAGTTTCCCGTTAGTTTCCCTTTGTTCCCACTATATTTCCGGGAAGTGAAGATTTATGGGGTAATTACGGGTGGGGGCTAGCAACACTATCAAATGCGAGCTTTCAAGTAAGAAAACATGAACTTAATATAATATTACGACGCCTCCGGCGCGCGGCTCCTGCTCGCTTTCGGCTCGTTAAATTTTCATAAAAAATCTTGAAGGGGGCATTGGTCGAAGTGTGTGTTGGCTGTGCAACCTGATGCATCCGGCTTAGCCGGCTCATGGCGCCTCCGGCGCGCGGCTCCTGCTCGCCTTCGGCTCGTTAAATTTTCATAAACATCTTGAAGGGGGGCATTGTTCGAAGTGTCTGTTGATCGTGCAACCTAGTGCATCCGGCTTCGCCGGCATACGGCGCCTCCGGCGCGCGGCTCCTGCTCGCCTTCCTCTCGTTAAATTTTCGTAAAGATCTTGAAGGGGAGCATTGGTCGAAGTGTGTGTTGGTCGTGCATTTGGCTACACCTGTGCATGGCACCTCCAGAGGCACGGGTGTGGAGAACCAAGAGGCACGAGCGAGAAGCATCTGGAGGCACGGGTGTGCAACACCTAGAGCCACGGGCGAGGCGCATGAGGCACGGGTGTGGAGCCTCCAAAGCCATGGGCGTGTGACCTCCAGAAGCACATGAGTGAAGTCTCTACAAGTACGGACGTGGGGCTTCTCGAGGCATGGGTATGAATCCTGTGCATGCACGGTGTGAAGTCTCTAGATCCATGTCTGTGTGGCCACCAGAGGCATGGGTGCGAATCCTCTACAGGCACGGTTCTGAATGCAGCAAAAAGCACAATTTTGCCTTAGTTCTCCAAAATGTTTCTGTGACTGGTTCAGTTAGAGAGGCACTGTTGCACATAGACCAGTGGCACAGTTGAGAGATACACTGTTGGAAATATGCCCTAGAGGCAAAAATAAATTGGTTATTATCATATTTCCTTGTTCATGATAAAGGTTTATTATTCATACTAGAATTGTATTAACCGGAAATTTAAATACATGTGTGGATACATAAACAAGTACCGTGTCCCTAGTAATCCTTTACTAGACTAGCTCGTTGATCAAAGATGGTTAAGGTTTCTTAACCATAGACATGAGTTGTCATTTGATAACGGGATCGCATCATTAGGAGAATGATGTGATGGAAAAGACCCAACTGTAAGCTTAGCAGTTGATCGTATCAGTTTATTGTTATAGCTTTCTTCATGTCAAGTATCTATTCCTAAGACCATAAGATCATGCAACTCCCGGATACCCGAGGAATACCTTGTATGCTATCAAAGTCACTTCGCAACTAGGTGATCATAAAGATGCTCTACAGGTATCTCCGAAGGTGTCTGTTGAGTTGGCATGGATCAAGACTGAGATTTGTCACACCATGTGACGGAGATATACCTCTGGGCCCTCTCGGTAATACAACATCGTAAAGAGCTTGCAAGCAATGTGGCTAATGAGTTAGTCACGAGATCTTGTATTACGAAACGAGTAAAGAGACTTGCCGGTAATGAGATTGAACTAGGTATGGAGATACCAACGATCGAATCTCGGGCAAGTAACATATCGCCGGACAAAGGGAATTACATACGGGATTAACCGAATCCTTGACATCATGGTTCAACCGATAAAAGATCTTCGTGGAATATGTAGGAACCAATATGGGCATCCAGGTCCCGCTATTGGTTATCGACCATAGGGGTGTCTCGGTCATGACTACATGATTCCCAAACCCGTAGGGTCGCACGCTTAACATTCGATGACGCTAGAGTAGTATTGGGATATTTGATGATTGGTAACCGAATGTTATTCGGGGTCCCGGATGAGATCCCATACATCACGAGGAGTCTCGGAATGGTCGAGAGGTAAAGATTTATATATGGGAAGTCATATTTTGGGTTCCGAAAAAAGGTGCAATTTTTTCGATATTGTACCGAGAAGCTTCCAGAAGGTTCTGGTAGATTCCGAAGGGGTTCAGAAGTCCACAAGTGGGTCCACCATGTCCCAAGGGCTGGCATGGGCTGAGGGGATGCGCCCTGGCCTTATTGGTCTAGGCGCACCAAGTCCTCAAAAGCCCATGTGACCAGGGAAGGGAAAAAAAGGGGAGTCCTACTAGGAATAGGATTAGACTTGGAGTCCAAGTCCTCTCCCCCTTGGCGCCAACTCCTATTAGGAGTAGGGCTGGACTCCCAGCCCTCCCGCGCATACAAATATAGGGGAGAGGGCTCAGCAAGGCACCCCAATACATTGGCCTTGGCTGCTGCCCCGTCTCTTCCTCCCGACATAGTTTTCGTCCAGGATTTTTCGCTTAGCGAGGGCCTGCCGGTATTCTGACTCCACCACCACCATCACCACCACGCCATCGTGCTGGTTGTGATCCCATCTACTTCTCCGCCTTATCTTGCTGGATCAAGGAGGAGGAGACGTCATTGAGCCGCACATGTGCTAAACTCGTAGGTGCCGTCCGTTCGGCACTAGATCGGTTGGATCGTGATCGGATCGCGAAGAGTACGACTACATCAACCACGTTGTATACACTTCCGCTTTCGGTCTATGAGGGTACGTAGACACACTCTCCTCTCTCGTTACTATGCTTCTCCTAGATAGATCTTGGGTGTTCGTAGGATTTTTTTTGATTTTCATGCTTCGTTCCCCAACAGTGGCATCATGAGCTAGGTCTATGCGTAGATGTATATGCACGAGTAGAACACAAAGAGTTGTGGGCGTTGATGCTCAAATTTCTTACCTCTCTTGTCTTATTTGGATTCGGCGGTATTGTGGGATGAACCGTCCCAGACCGACCTTACTTGTCCACGCACAAGAGACCGGTTCCACCGACAGACATGCAACTTGTTTTGCATAAGGTGGCTAGCGGGTGTCTGTCTCTCCTACTTTAGTTGAATCTAATTTGACGAAGGCGATCCTTGTAGAAGGTTAAAATGCAACTTGATTATCACTGTTGTGGCTTTACGTATGTAAGAACGGTTCTTGCTAGTTGCCCATAGCAGCCACGTAAAATTTGCAACAACAAAGCAGAGGACGTCTAATTTGTTTTTGCAGGGCGTGTTCTGATGTGGTATGGCCAAAACATGATGTGATATATGTTGATGTATGAGATGATCATGTTTTGTAATAGGTTCATGACTTGCATGTCGATGAGTACGGCAACTGGCAGGAGCCATAGGTTTTCTGTAATTTATTATTCATCATGTAATTGCTTTACTTTATTGCTATGCGTTAGCAATAGTTGTAGAAGCAATAGTTGGTGAAACGACCACGTGACGGCACGATGATGGAGATCATGGTGTTATGCCGGTGACGATGGAGATCGTGCCGGTGCTTTGGAGATGGAGATCAAAGGCACGAGATGATAATGGCCATATCATGTCACATATTGATTGCATGTGATGTTTATCTTTTTATGCATCTTATTTTGCTCAGAATGACGGTAGCATTATAAGATGACCCCTTCACTTAATTTCAAGAAATTGTGTTCTCCCTAAGTATGCACCGTTGCAAAAGTTCGTCGTTTCGAAGCACCCCTCGTGATGATCGGGTGTGATAGACTCTACGTTCGCAAACAACGGGTGTAAGCCAGTTTTACACATGCATAATACTTGGGTTAAAGTTGACGAGCCTAGCATGTACAGACTTGGCCTCGAAACACAGGAGACCGAAAGGCTGAACATGAGTCATATAGTAGATATGATCAACATGGAGATGTCCACCATTGATGACTACCCCATCTCACGTGATGATCGGACACGTGTTAGTTGATCTGGATCATGTATCACTTAGACAACTTGAGGGATGTTGATTTAAGTGGGAGTTTGTTAGTAGTTTGATTAACTAAACTAAATTATCATGAACTTAGTCTTAATTTTCTTTGCAAAAATTTGTGTTGTAGATCAATGGCCCGCGCTGTAATTCCCCTGAATTTTAATGCGTTCCTAGAGAAAGACTAAGTTGAAAGATATTGTAAGCAATTATGCGGACTAGGTCTGTAGTCTGAGGATTGTCCTCACTGTTGCACATAAGGCTTATGTCTTTGATACACCGCTCGGTGTGCCAACCCCTCTAGCATCGTCTGTGGATGTTGTGAACATCTGGCAGGCACGTTCTGATGACTACTCGATAGTTTAGAACACCATGCTTTACGGCTTAGAAATCAGGGGCCCAAAGACGTTTCGAACGCCACGGAGCATATGAGATGTTCCAAGAGCTGAAATTGGTATTTCAGGCTCATGCCCGTGTTGAGAGGTATACGACCTCTAACAAGTTCTTTGCCTGCAAGATGGAGGAGAACATCTCAGTTAGTGAGCATGTGCTCAGAGTATCTAGGTGCTACAATCGCTTGAATCAAGTGGGAGTTAATCTTCCAGATAAAACAGCGGCTGACAAAGTTTTCCAGTCACTGCCACCAAGACATAAGGGTTTTGTGATGAACTATAATATGCAAGGTTTGGAGAAAATGATCCCCGAGCTATTCGTGATGCTTAAGGCCGCGGAGGTAGAAATCAAGAAAGAGCATCAAGTATTGATGGTTAATAAGACCACCAGTTTCAAGAAGAAAGGCAAGGGAAAGAAAGGGAACTTCAAGAAGAATGACAAGCAAGTTACCGCTCCCGTGAAGAAACCCAAGGCTGGACCCAAACCTGAGACTGAGTGTTTCTACTGCAAGGGGAATGGTCACTGGAAGCGGAACTGCCCCAAGTACTTGGCAGATAAGAAGGCTGGCAACGTCAACAAAGGTATATTTGTTATACATGTTATTGATGTGTACCTTACTAGTGCTCGTACTAGTGTCTGGATATTTGATACCGATTCAGTTGCTAATATTAGTAACTCGAAGCAGGAGCTGTGGAATAAACGAAGACTGGCTAAGGACGAGGTGACGATGCGCGTCGGAAATGGTTCCACGGTTGATGTGATCGCCGTCGGCACGCTACCTCTACATCTACCTTCGGGATTAGTTTTAGACCTCAATAATTGTTATTTGGTGCCTGCGTTGGGCATGAACATTATATCTGGATTTTGTTTACTGTGAGACGGTTATTCATTTAAGTGAGAGAATAATGGTTGTTCTATTTATATGAGTAACATCTTTTATGGTCATGCCCCTGATACGTTTCCGTCGTATCTACTTTTCCTAATGCTTTTGCTCTTGTTTTGGACTCTAATTTGCATGATTTGAATGAAACTAACCTGGACTGACGCTGTTTTCAGCAGAACTACCATGGTGTTGTTTTTGTGTAGAAATAGAAGTTCTCGGAATGGAACAAAACTTTTTGGAGAATTATTTTGCAATAAAAGAAAAATACTGGAGCCAAGAACAACCGGAGGGGCCCCCTGGTTGAGCACAACCCACCAGGACGCGCCACCCCCTCCAGGCATGCCCAGGTGGCCCCGCAGACCCTAATTCCGACGCTATAAATACCTATTTTCGGAGAAAAAATCAGAGAGAAAGTTTCATCACGTTTCACGATACGAAGCCGCCGCCACCTCCTGTTCTTCATCGGGAGGCCAGATCTGGAGCCCGTTCGGGGCTCCGGAGAGGGTAATCTTCGGTCTTCGTCATCACCAACCCTCCTTCATTGCCAATTCCATGATGCTCCCCACTGGGAGTGAGTAATTCCTTCATAGGCTCGTTGATCGGTGATGAGTTGGATGAGATCCATCATGTAATCGAGTTAGTTTTGTTAGGGCTTGATCCCTAGTATCCACTATGTTCTGAGATTGATGTTGTTATGACTTTGCCATGCTTAATGCTTGTCACTAGGGCCCGAGTGCCATGATTTCAGATCTGAACCGTTTATGTTTTCACCATTATATCTATGTTCTAGATCCGATCTTGCAAGTCATATTCACCTATTACGTGTTATGATCCGTAAACCCCAATGTGATAGTAATTGGAATACTTTCCGGTGATGACCGTAGTTTGAGGAGTTCATATATTCAGTATGTGTTAATGCTTTGTTCCAGTTCTCTATTAAAAGGAGGCCTTAATATCCCTTAGTTTCCTTATGGACCCCGCTGCCACGGGAGGGTAGGACAAAAGATGTCATGCAAGTTCTTTCTGAAGGAAATATGCCCTAGAGGCAATAATAAAGTTGTTATTTTATATTTCCTTATTTCATGATAAAGGTTTATTATTCATGCTAGAATTGTATTGATCGGAAACCATAATACATGTGTGAATACATAAACAAACACCATGTCCCTAGTAAGCCTCTACTAGACTAGCTCGTTGATCAAAGATGGTTAAGGCTTCCTGACTGTGGACATGAGTTGTCATTTGATAACGGGATCACATCATTAGGAGAATGATGTGATGGACAAGACCCATCTGTTAGCTTAGCATAATGATCGTTCAGTTTATTGCTATTGCTTTCTTCATGTCAAATACATATTCCTTCGACTATGAGATTATGCAACTCCCGGATACCGGATGATTGCCTTGTGTGCTATCAAACAACACAACGTAACTGGGTGATTATAAAGATGCTCTATAGGTATCTCCGAAGGTGTTTGTTGAGTTGGCATAGATCAAGATTAGGATTTGTCACTCCGAGTTTCGGAGAGATATCTCTGGGCCCTCTCGGTAATACACATCATAAGCTTGCAAGCAAATGACTAAGGAGTTAGTCACGAGGTGATGTATTACGGAATGAGTAAAGAGACTTGCTGGTAACGAGATTGAACTAGGTATGAAGATACCGACGATCGAATCTCGGGCAAGTAACATACCGATGGACAAAAGGAATTACGTATGTTGTCATAACGGTTCGACCGATAAAGATCTTCGTAGAATATGTAGGAGCCAATATGAGCTCCAGGTTCCGCTATTGTTTATTGACCGAAGAGGTGTCTCGGTCATGTCTACATAGTTCTCGAACCCGTAGGGTCCGCACGCTTAACGTTCGTTGACCATATAGTATTATATGAGTTATGTGATTTGGTGACCAAATGTAGTTCGGAGTCCCGGATGAGATCATGGACGTGACGAGGAGTCTCGAAATAGTTGAGAGGTAAAGATTGATATATAGGACGATAGTATTCGGACACTGGAAGTGTTTCGAGGGTCACCGGGTACTTATCGGGTCACCGGAAGGGGTTCCGGGCACCCCTGACAAAAGATATGGGCCTTATGGGCCAAGAGGGGAAACACACCAGCCACAAGGGGCTGGTGCGCCCCCCATATGGGCCGGCCAAGGTGGAGAAGGAAAGGGGAAGGAGGAAAGTAAAGAAAGGGAATAGGATTCCCCCTTCCTTCCACCTCTCCCCCCTTTCCTTCCCCCTCCGACAAATATGGCAGGGGGGGCACCACTTGGGGAGGAGCCCAAGTAGGATTTGGCCTACTTGGAGCGCCCTCCTGGCTGCTCCCTCCTCCCCCCCACCGATATATATGTGGGAGGGGGGGGGGGGCTAGCACATCCAGACAATTGCCTAGCCGTGTGCGGCGCCCCCCTCCACCGTTTACACGCCCGGTCATATTTTCGTAGTGCTTAGGCGAAGCCCTGCGGAGATCACTTCACCATCACCGTCACCATGCCGTCGTGCTGACGGAACTCATCTACTACCTCAAAATCTTGCTGGATCAAGAAGGCAAGGGACGTCACTGAGCTGAACGTGTGCAGAACGCGGAGGTGCCGTACGTTCGGTACTTGATCGGTTGACGTGAGAAGAAGTTCGACTACATCAACCGCGTTGTGAAATGCTTCCGCTTACGGTCTACAAGGGTACGTAGACACACTCTCCCCCTCGTTGCTATGCATCTCCATGGATAGATCATTGCGTGTGCGTAGAATTTTTTTTGTGTTCCATGCAACGTTTCCCAACAGTGGCATCATGAGCCAGGTCTATGCATAGATGATATGCACGAGTAGAACACAAAGAGTTGTGGGCGGTGATAGTCATACTGCTTACCACCAACGTCTTATTTTGATTCTGCGGTATTGTGGGATGAAGCGGCCCGGACCAACCTTACATGTCCACGCACATGAGACCGGTTCCACCGACTGGCATGCAACTAGTTTTGCATAAAGGTGGCTGGCGGGTGTCTGTTTCTCCTACTTTAGTTGAATCGAATTTGACTGCGGCCGGTCCTTGAAGAAGGTTAAAACAGCAAACTTGACAAATCACCGTTGTGGTTTTTGCCCTAGGTAAGAACTGTTCTTGCTAGAAACCCGTAGCAGCCACGTAAAACTTGCAACAATAAAGTAGAGGACGTCTAACTTGTTTTTGCAGGGTATGTTGTGATATGATATGGTCAAGACATGATGTGATATACGTTTTTGTATGAGATGATCATGTTTTGTAAATTATCGGCAACTGGCAGGAGCCTTATGGTTGTCGCTTTATTGTATGACATGCAAACGCCATGTAATTGCTTTACTTTATCACTATGCGTTAGCGATAGTTGTAGAAGCAATAGTTGGCGAGACGAACACGATGCAACGATGGAGATCAAGGTGTCGAGCCGGTGACAATGGAGATCATGACGATGCTTTGGAGATGGAGATCAAAAGCACAAGATGATGATGGCCATATCATGTCACATATTTTGATTGCATGTGATGTTTATCTTTTATGCATCTTATTTTGCTTAGTACAGCGGTAGCATTATAAGATGATCCCTTCACTAAATTTCAAGGTATAAGTGTTCTCCCTGAGTATGCATCATTGCGACAGTTCGTCGTGTTGAGACACCACGTGATGATTGGGTGTGATAGACTCTACGTTCACATACAACGGGTGCAAGACAGTTTTGCACATGCGGAATACTCAGGTTAAACTTGACGAGCCTAGCTTGTACAGACATGGCCTCGGAACACTGGAGACCGAAAGGTCGAACGTGAATCATATAGTAGATATGATCAACATAGAGATGTTCACCATTGATGACTACCCCATCTCACGTGATGATCGGACATGGGTTAGTTGATTTGGATCACGTATCACTTAGATGACTTGAGGGATGTCTATTTAAGTGGGAGTTCTTAAGTAATTTGATTAATTGAACTTAATTTATCATGAACTTAATCTTGAAAGTTTTTGCATATCTATGTTGTAGATCAATAGCTCACGTATAGCTCCCCTGTTTTATTTTGATATGTTCCTAGAGAAAACTAAGTTGAAAGATGATAGTAGCAATGATGCGGACTGGGTCCGTGATCTGAGGATTATCCTCATTGCTGCACAGAAGAATTATGTCCTTGATGCACCGCTAGGTGACAGACCTATTGCAGGAGCAGATGCAGACGTTATGAACGTTTGGCAAGCTCGATATGATGACTACTCGATAGTTTAGTGTGCCATGCTTTACGGCTTAGAACCGGGACTTCAAAAACGTTTTGAACGTCACGGAGCATATGAGATGTTCCAAGAGCTGAAATTGGTATTTCAGACTCATGCCCGTGTCGAGAGGTATGAGACCTCTGACAAGTACTTTGCCTACAAGATGGAGGAGAATAGCTCAACCAGTGAGCATGTGCTCAGAATGTCTGGGTTCTACAATTGCTTGAATCAAGTCGGAGTTAATCTTCCAGATAAGATAGTGATTGACAGAGTTCTCTAGTCATTATCACCAAGCTACTAGAACTTCGTGATGAACTATAATATGCAAGGGATGACGAAAATGATTCCCGAGCTCTTCGTGATACTGAAATCGGCGAAGGTAGAAATCAAGAAAGAGCATCAAGTGTTGATGGTTGACAAGACCACTAGTTTCAAGAAAAAGGGCGAGGGAAAGAAAGGGAACTTCAAGAAGAATGGCAAGCAAGTTGTCGCTCCCATGAAGAAGCCCAAAGCTGAACCCAAGCCTGAAATTGAGTGCTTCTACTGCAAAGGAAATGGTTACTGGAAGCGGAACTGCCCCAAATACTTTGCGGATAAGAAGGATGGCAAAGTGAACAAAGGTATATTTGATATACATGTTATTGATGTGTATTTTACTAGTGTTCATAGTAGCCCCTGGGTATTTGATACCGGTTTAGTTGCTAAGATTAGTAACTCGAAACAGGAGTTGCAAAATGAACAGAGACTAGTTAATGACGAAGTGACGATGTGTGTTGGAAGTGATTCCAAGGTTGATAAGATCACCATCGCAAACTCCCTCTACCTTCGGGATTAGTGTTGGACCTAAATAAATAAATGTTATTTAGTGTTTGCGTTGAGCATGAATATGATTGGATCATGTTTATTGCGATACGGTTATTCATTTAAGTCAGAGAATAATTGTTGTTCTGTTTACATGAATAAAACCTTCTATGGTCATACACTCAATGTGAATGGTTTATTGAATCTCAATCGTAGTGATACACATATTCATAATATTGATGCCAAAAGATGCAATGTTGATAATGATAGTGCAACATTTTTGTGGCACTGCCGTTTAGGTCATATTGGTGTAAAGCGCATGAAGAAACTCCATGCAGATGGGCTTTTGGAATCACTTGATTATGAATCATTTGATACTTGCGAACCATGCCTCATGGGCAAGATGACTAAAACTCCGTTCTCCGGAACAATGGAGCGAGCTAATGACTTATTGGAAATAATACATACCGATGTATGTGGTCCGATGAGTGTTGAAGCACGCGGCGGGTATCGTTATTTTATGACCTTCACAGATGATTTAGGTAGGTATGGATATATCTACTTGATGAAACACAAGTCTGAAATATTTGAAAAGTTCAAAGAATTTCAGAGTGAAGTGTAGAATCATCATAACAAGAAAATAAAGTTTCTACGATCTGATCGCGGAGGCGAATGTTTGAGTTACGAGTTTGGCCTTCATTTAAAACAATGTGGAATAGTTTCACAATTCACGCCAGCTGGAACACCATAACGTAATGGTGTGTCCGAACATCGTAACCGTACTTTATTAGATATGGTGCCATCTATGATGTCTCTTACCGATTTACCACTATCGTTTTGGGGTTATGCATTAGAGACAGCTGCATTCACGTTAAAAAGGGCACCATCTAAATCCATTGAGACGACACCGTATGAACTATGGTTTGGCAAGAAACCTAAGCTGTCGTTTCTTAAAGTTTGGGGTTGCGACACTTATGTCAAAAGGCTTCAGCTTGATAAGCTCGAACCCAAATCGGAGAAGTGCGTCTTCATAGGATACCCTAAGGAAACAATTAGGTACACCTTCTACCACAGATCCGAAGGCAAGATCTTTGTTGCCAAGAATGGAACCTTTCTAGAGAAGGAGTTTCTCTCGAAAGAAGTGAGTGGGAGGAAAGTAGAACTTGATGAGGTAATTGTACCTTCTCTCGAATTAGAAAGTAGTTCATCAGAGAAAACCGTTCCCGTGATGCCTACACCAACTAGAGAGGAAGCTAATGATGATGATCATGAAACTTCGGATGAAGTTACTACAGAACTTCCGAGGTCTACCAAAACACGATCCGCACCAGAGTGGTACGGGAATCCTGTACTGGAAGTCATGTTACTAGACCAAGGCGAACCTACGAACTATGAAGAAGCTATGATGAGCCCAGATTCCGACAGATGGCTTGAGGCCATGAAATCTGAGATAGGATCCATGTATGAGAACAAAGTGTGGACTTTGGTGGATTTGCCCGATGATCGGCAAGCCATAGAAAATAAATGGATCTTCAAGAGGAAGACTGACGCTGATGGTAATGTTACTGTCTATAAAGCTTGACTTGTCGCAAAAGGTTTTTGACAAGTTCAAGGGGTTGACTACGATGAGACTTTCTCACCCGTAGCGATGCTTAAGTCTGTCCGAATCATGTTAGCAATTGCCGCATTTTATGATTATGAAATTTGGCAAATGGATGTCAAAACTGCATTCCTTAATGGATTTCTTAAGGAAGAATTGTATATGATACAACCAGAAGGTTTTGTCGATCCTAAAGGTGCTAACAAAGTGTGCAAGCTCCAGCGATCCATCTATGGACTGGTGCAAGCATCTCGGAGTTGGAATATACGCTTTGATGAAGTGATCAAAGCATATGGATTTATACAGACTTTCGGTGAAGCCTTTATTTACAAGAAAGTGAGTGGGAGCTCTGTAGCATTTCTGATATTATATGTGGATGACATATTGTTGATTGGAAATGATATAGAATTTCTGGATAGCATAAAAGGATACTTGAATAAGAATTTTTCAATGAGAGACCTCGGTGAAGCTGCTTATATATTAGGCATCAAGATCTATAGAGATAGATCAAGACGCTTAATAGGACTTTCACAAAGCACATACCTTGAGAAAGTTTTGAAGAAGTTCAAAATGGATCAGTCAAAGAAAGGGTTCTTGCCTGTGTTACAAGGTGTGAAGTTGAGTAAGACTCAAAGCTCGACCATGGCAGAAGATAGAGAGAGAATGAAAGTCATTCCCTATGCCTCAGCCATAGGTTCTATAAAGTATGCCATGCTGTGTACCATACCTATTGTGTACCTTACCATGAGTTTGGCAAGGGGGTACAATAGTGATCTAGGAGTAGATCACTGGACAGCGGTCAAAATTCTCCTTAGTTACCTGAGAGGATTAAGGAAATGTTCCTCGGTTATGGAGGTGATAAAGAGTTCGTCGTAAAGGGTTATGTCGATGCAAGCTTTGACACCAATCCGGATGACTCTGAGTCTCAATCTGGATACATATTGAAAGTGGGAGCAATTAGGTAAGAGTAGCTGCATGCAGAGCATTGTAGACATAGAAATTTGCAAAATACATACGGATCTGAATGTGGCAGACCCGTTGACTAAATGTCTCTCACAAGCAAAACATGATCACACCTTCGTACTCTTTGGGTGTTAATCACATGAAGATGTGAACTAGATTATTGACTCTAGCAAACTCTTTGGGTGTTGTTCACATAGCGATGTGAACTATGGGTGTTAAATCACATGGTGATGTGAACTAGAATATTGACTCTAGTGCAAGTGGGAGACTAAAGGAAATATGCCCTAGATGCAATAATAAAGTTGTTACTTTATATTTCCTTATTTCATGATAAAGGTTTATTATTCATGCTAGAATTGTATTGACCGGAAACCATAATACATGTGTGAATACATAAACAAACACCGTGTCCCTAGTAAGCCTCTACTAGACTAGCTTGTTGAGCAAAGATGGTTAAGGTTTCCTGACCATGGACATGAGTTGTCATTTGATAACGGGATCACATCATTAGGAGAATGATGTGATGGACAAGACCCATCTGTTAGCATAGCATAATGATCGTTCAGTTTATTGCTATTGCTTTCTTCATGTCAAATACATATTCCATCGACTATGAGATTATGCAACTCCCGGATACCGGATGAATGCCTTGTGTGCTATCAAACATCACAACGTAACCGGGTGATTATAAAGATGCTCTACAGGTATCTCCGAAGGTGTTTGTTGAGTTGGCATAGATCAAGATTAGGATTTGTCACTCCGAGTTTCGGAGAGGTATCTCTGGGCCCTCTCGGTAATACACATCATAAGCTTGCAAGAAAACGACTAAGGAGTTAGTCACGAGGTGATGTATTATGGAACGAGTAAAGAGACTTGCCGGTAACGAGATTGAACTAGGTATGAAGATACCGACGATCGAATCTCGGGCAAGTAACATACCGATGGACAAAGGGAATTACGTATGTTGTCATAACGGTTCGACCGATAAAGATCTTCGTAGAATATGTAGGAGCCAATATGAGCATCCAGGTTCCGCTATTGGTTATTGACCGGAGAGGTGTCTCAGTCATGTCTACATAGTTCTCGAACCCGTAGGGTCCGCACGCTTAACATTCGTTGACGATATAGTATTATATGAGTTATTTGATTTGGTGACCGAATGTTGTTTGGAGTCCTGGATGAGATCACATACATGAAGAGGAGTCTCGAAATGGTCGAGAGGTAAAGATTGATATATAGGACGATAGTATTCGGACACCGGAAGTGTTTCGGGGGTCACCGGGTACTTATCGGGTCACCGGAAGGGTTTCCGGGCACCCCCGGCAAAAGATATGGGCCTTATGGGCCAAGAGGGGAAACACACCTGCCACTAGGGGCTGGTGCACCCCCCATATGGGCCGTCCAAGGTGGAGAAGGAAAGGGTAAGGAGGAAAGGAAAGAAAGGGAATAGGATTCCCCCTTCCTTCCACCTCTCCCCCCTTTCCTTCCCCCTCCGACAAATATGGAAGGGGGGCGCCACTTGGGGAGGAGCCCAAGTAGGATTTGGCCTACTTGGGGCGCCCTCCTGGCTGCTCCCTCCTCCCGCCCACTTATATATATGTGGGAGGGGGGGGGGGGTGGGGGGAGGCGCCTTAGTACATCCAGACAATTGCCTAGCCGTGTGTGGCGCCCCCCTCCACCGTTTACACCCCCGATCATATTTTCGTAGTGCTTAGGCGAAGCCCTGCGGAGATCACTTCACCATCACCGTCACCACGCCGTCGTGCTAACGAAACTCATCTACTACCTCAACATCTTGCTGGATCAAGAAGGCGAGGGACGTCACCGAGCTGAACGTGTGCAGAACGCGGATGTGCCGTACGTTTGGTACTTGATCGGTTGACGTGAGAAGAAGTTCGACTACATCAACCGCGTTGTGAAACACTTCCGCTTACGGTCTATAAGGGTACATTGACACACTCTCCCGCTCGTTGCTATGCATCTCCATGTATAGTTCATTGCGTGTGCATAGAATTTTTTTTGTTTTCCATGCAACGTTTCCCAACACTTTCCATAAGCACGTATGACTATTTACTGAATACATGCCTACATTATATTTATGAACTGGAGCTAGTTTTGTATCGCCCTAGGTTATGACTATTATATGATGAATATCATCCAACGAATTCACCGATCCAATGCCTACGAATTTCCCACATATTGTTTTTGCTAAGTTACTACTGCTGTTACTATTGTTACACTTGCTACAAAACCATTGCCATCACTTTTACCGTTACTGCTACTATTATCACTACTATCAAAACTATCATATTACTGTGCTACTGATCCACTTTGCTGCAGATATTTAATCTCCAGGTGTGGTTGAATTGACAACTCAGCTGCTAATACTTACAAATATTCTTTGGCTCCCCTTGTGTCGAACCTATAAATTTGGGTTGCATACTCTACCCTCGAAAACTGTTGCGATCTCCTATACTTGTGGGTTATCAAGACCTTTTTCTGGAGCTGTTGCCAGTGAGCATATCTATATTTGTTGAGTCACTTGGGATTATTAGCTATTTATCACTATGAAGAATCTGAAGGATACAAAAACCAAGATCGTTCCCTCTAGGACGAGGGGAGGTAAGGAACTGCCATTACACTCTGCACTTGATTCACCTTCTGTTTTGAGTAGACTTCCAACACCACCACATGCTATTAATCCTGATATGTCGCAAGTTATTGATGATGCTACTTCTGCTATGAATGCTACTCATGATGATGCTAGTACCTTGCTTGATGATGATATGCCACTAGGTGAATTTCTTGATGAACAAATTGCTAGAGCTAAGATATTGAGAATGCTGAAACTGATGAAACTATTGAAACTGATGAAATACTAGAAACTAAAAATCTTGGAACACCTATTAGACCTAGCTCTCCTAGATATGAATTGCCTAAGATACCTGAAGGTTATGTTACGGATGAGGAGACAGCTTGAGATTTTCTTGCTTGCAATGATAGAGATGATCTTAAGAAATTATTATGCAAACTAAAAGAAAAATCTTTGAATGCTAGAATGAAATGTGATCCCAAGTTTGCTACTTCGACTATCGTTGTTACTGATAAGGATTATGAATTCTTTGTCGACCCAAAGTTAATTACTTTGGTTGAATCTGATCCTTTCCATGGCTATGAAACTGAAACTGTTGTGGCACACTGTCGGTGTCAAAACTGGCAGACCTCGGGGTAGGGGGTCCTAAGCTGTGGATCTAGGGTCGATGGGTAACAAGGGACGAGGAACACAGTGTTTACCCAGGTTCGGGCCCTCTCGAAGAGGTAAAACCCTATGTCCTGCTTGATTGTATTGAATGTATAATGTGGTTTACAGAGTAGATCTACCTCGAGATCAGCATGAGCTAAACCCTAAGGCTATGAGGTGATGAATGTAGCTCTAACCCTAATGACTACAACCCTCAGTTTATACAGACACCGATAGGGTTAGGGGTACCGGAGATAGATTACAACAAGAGGGAAAGAGATCTCGTCCATCCTTGACTTGGAGGGCACACCACGGCTTCATAGATCTCCGGTCACCATACGGCTCCACCAGTTCGGCCCATGTACAATGGGCCGTTGCCCCGAGGACCCCTTAGTCCATGACTCCCTCAGTAGCCCTCGAACTTGCCTCCAACGCCAAGACTTGTATCCATCATCCACTTGTCCGACCTATATTCGGCTTGCGAGGCGAGTTCTTCCATGTTCGGAACCAGGTGATGTCCGGAATCTGAAATGGTAGTTTTACTTAACAACGAAGGCAATAAAAACATCGCTCAAGCGCAAATAGTGCCTTTATCTGACAACTTTTTCTCTCTCAACGAAGAGTCGCTTCCGGCGATAACACCAAGCAGTTACTATTTCTCAAAGCGCGGCTCGAGGCTGACGCCACGTTTGACACGTCCCCTCAAGGTGAAGATCGTGTCACATTTTTTGGGGGATATTGTTAATGATTTCGATTCCCCTTCCCGCTCATATTGTTGCGGAGATATTGGGAAGTGGAGGAGCCAACGGCGTGGAAAAAGGAATCCCTGGCCTGCCCATAGTCTATAAAGGAGTGATGCTACAGTCTGCATCACACGCCCTCTTCCACCTTTCGCTCACACAGACCTTCAGAGCTCCAGCGCCCTTTCTCCCTGCTTCCACAGCGAATCCCACTTCACCTCCTTCGACCATGGCTGGATCTGGCACCAATGGGAAGTGGGAGGCCTCCTCCGTCACCGACAGGGACATTCTGAAGCTGAAGGAGGCTGACTACTTGCCGGCCAATGTTGCCCATCGGGCCCCCGAAGAGGGCTAGATCATCCCTACGCCCGAGCCGGGCGAAAGGGTAGTTTTTCTCCCCCATTTCCTTCGGGGGCTTGGATTTCCCCTGCATCCCTTTGTGCAGGGGCTGATGTTCTTCTATGGGTTGGATTTTCACGATCTAGCCCCCAACTCCCTCCTCCACATCTCGACCTTCATCGTCGTCTGTGAAGCACTCCTCCGGGTCCAGCCGCACTTTGGTTTATGGTTGAAGGTGTTCAATGTCAAGCCCAAGGTGGTCGGCGGTGAGCATGTGGACTGTGGAGGGGCCATGATTAGTAAGTTGACACAGGTCCAGTGGCTGGACGGCCACTTCGTCGACACTGTCCGGATGTGGCAGAAGGAGTGGTTTTATATCACCGAGCCGAGGGAGTCCGCCTGGGGAGCGGCCCCCGCATTTAGGTCCGGACCCCCTACCAGATTGGCCTCTTGGACCACCAAGAGCCCGAACTGGGGGTGTGTTGCCGATACGAAAGTGTTGCAGAAGCGCGTCGATAGCATAATAGAGACCGACGCGAAGCTGGTCGACGTGGTCCAGATCATGCTCCACCGCCAGCTCCTCCCTTGCCAGGAGAGGGCCAAGCCTATGTGGGAGCACGAGCCTGAGGATCCGGCCACCGTGCGACACCTCTACGGCACGACTCCTGACAAGATATGGGGCCAACTATTCCAGCCCCAGAAGGAGTGGCCAGTCGAGGGAAAGGACATCGGCCTCGACTCCGCGAACCCCCCAAGGGAGGTGAGCGACATTTTTCTTCGAGGAGTGTTCGGATATTCACACCATGTTTGATTTGGTCTAACCCTGATATGTGGATTTTGCAGGGCTGGCTTGCCAAGGCCAAGAAGATCCGCGGCCCGGCGCCTCTGCCAGAAGGGCCCCGATCAGAGCAGCTGAAAAGCTGCTGGTCGTGGTGCCTTATAAGGCGCCCGCCAAGAAGGGCAAGAAGAAAGAAGCGCTGGAGGCCAGGGAGGGCCTCCGCCGTAGGGTTCGTCCGGGCAATCGGTCCGGAGACGCTGCGGCCTCATCCGTGCAGGATGGGGGTGAGGATGAGGACAAGGAGGAGAGTGCCTCCTCGCACTCCAAGAAGAGGGCGGCGTCCGAGGACGTCGAGGAGGTCCAACCTTCTCCGGCCCCGAAGATATGATGCCGGCCCAAGCTGGTTCTGTCCGACAGTTCGGACTCCGACAAGGAGTCCGAAGTGTCCGAGAAGGTTCCGAAGAAGGAGCCCAGGGTCAAGCCCCGGCCAGCAGGTAAGGCGTTGGCATTTTTAGCTATCTTGTTTTCAGTAATTTGCTTTAGTTGAAGGTTAACCCCTCCGAGTTGCAGTCCCCCACATGAACGCCCCACCGAGCAGACTTCGAAGGGGACGTCTCCGCCCGCCGAACTGGCGGACAGTGGGTCTATGGCGCACTCCGCGCCTCCTCTGACCCCCGAAGAGGTTGAGGAGGTGCGGTCCCAAAGGACTCCTCCTCTCCTGAACACAGAGGGGGAGGCGGACGCCGTAATGACCGAGGATAACACCTTGGTCACGAAAGACCAGGAGGGAGCGTCCCTCCTGGCTGACAAGGGAAAAGAGTCCAGACCATCCGGACCCCATCTGTCGACCGCTCCCGAGCCCCCAAGGCCTTCGACGAAACAGGCTCCTCCCAGCGGGGAGGGTGCCGGGGAGCCAACGCCAGCGCCGAACACCTCTATACGGGCGACGACTGGCTGGCCAGACGTGCTGGAGGAGTTGGTGAACAACTCCGTCAGCATTGATGGGCGCCACACTCTAATGAGTGCGGTCATGTAGAGTGTTCGTTCTGTCCAATCCGGACCGAACGATGTTGTCCAAGGCCTTCTAACAGGCTTTGAGGTAAGTCAAGTAATGCTCTTTCCTCATAATGCAGTTGTAATTGTTAGTTTGGGTAGGCCGTATACATAGCAGCCCCCGAGACTCTGCCAGGACCTCAGATAGACCTGCAGAGGATCAAATTCAGTAGGCCGAATAATAATGTCGACATTTCTTTTGCTGACGCAGGCATCTTCCGTGGCCGCGGCCGCTAATGCCGCGACGTTAGAGGAGATGGATCGGAAGCTCAAGCTATCCGATAAAGAGCTTGACCTTGTCAACAAACGGCTTGACGAGGCGCAAGGTAAGCCTTGTGAGAAGATGCGTACTTGCTTGACACCGGATATTGATGAGTTGGACTGTGTGCTAATCCCTTATCTTGATGATCCTGTAGCTGCTGCTGCCGAGGTTGAGGGCTTGAAGGAGGCCCTGAAGAAAGCCGAGACCGAGGCGGCCACAAAGAAGACGGCCGCTGAGAAGGCGGTGGCCGAGCTTGAGAAGGCCAAGCTTGCTGCTGATCAACACGAGGCTCAAGTGACCGAAGTCTAAGTGGAGCTCCAGGATGCCACCAAGAAGCTGGAGGCCCTTGAGAAGGGGCAGGAGGAGCAATCCTCCCGGCTATCCAAGGCGGAGAAGGAGCTTCAGGAGGCGAGGAGTGACGCGCGAGGTGTCCGGACCGGGAGGAGCTCCGCCAAGCCGCGCAAATTGCAAATGGTAAGAAATATTTATTGCAGAGTGTGTTTGGAGGCAACAGGTTCGCCCTGCTGACGCAGGTCTGGCGCTCCGCAGGCGTCTTCGCTGAACTTCCGAAGAATGCGGCGGCCGCGGCAAGGCACTATGCCACCCTCAAGGAGGACCCCATGCAACGGCTCTTCTGGTCACAGTTTCCAGACTCCTAGCGCCCCCCTTCTAAGCGATCAAATGAAGCAGTTGATGGAGATGCATCAGATGTCGGAGCTAGCTGTGAAGGACCTCTATGTCAGCCTGTGGCCGGCCGAGCCCATTCCGGACACCTACTTCGGCCTTGTGCCGAAGCTGCGGGAGGCGCCACTCCGGATTGACGCCGTAAAGCGGTCAGCGTGCCTTGAGGGGGTGAGGCTCGCGTTTGTGTAGACCATGGTGCATTGGCCGAGGATTAATCCAATGGAGATGGCCACTGGTCCTCCGCCCAAGGGGAAGGAGCATCGCCGCCCCGAGCAGTACTTCGCGCAGGTGATAACCGGAGCGCGGGCTATAGAGGGCCAGTGTTCGAAAGATGTAATGTTTGAGTAGTTGTATTAAGTTTGTATCAAGTGGGACTTGTGCTTTATTATGCCCCGACGGACTTATTTGATATTGTAATGATTAAATTTTGACTCCTGTGTGGCCGTATGTTTATTCTGAAAGCTACCAGTCGTCGGCTTCAGCCCCCAAGTGAAAATCACGAGGGGTGTTTCGTCTCCGCACTGTTACCCTTAGCTAACATCTTGGTGCCCGGAGGCGGTAGTGCGGGAGCGAAACCGGGCGATCAGACTATTCGGTTTTACTGCTTTCACTTAGCCTTAGGAGCTTGACGGTGGGGACTAGGGACTAGCCCCCGGTGTATTGTGATGTACTTGGGGATCAAATCCTACCCCTTTCGATCACATGGTTTGTGTTAAGACGAACCCTTCATGTGACATGGCGAAATCGCCAACGATTTTTAGAGTTGAACCTCGTCATCGGATCGCGGACCCGTTCGCACTTACTATGACGGTCAGTTTTCGGCTTTTTCCTCCTGAGGTACTTGACCGGGCAAACCCGAAGTACAATCGCAGGGGTTCTCCCTTTGCCCTCTTAGCCGAACATGCAGAACATAAGAGGCAAGCACAGGAGCCGGGCAACCTAACTATTGACCCAAGACATAGTTCGGAACAGATGCATATAGTGCAATATCCGAGACGCCAGACACCTAACAGAAAGCGCTGCCGGACTTGGAGATATTGAGCTGATATATAAGTCGAACTCTTGACTATTTAATATTTTCATGCCGGGCTGTTCGAAGAGCGAGGAGAGAATCGGAAAAGGGATAGACAAGTCGCAGAATGCGGATATCCGAACACCATAAAGGGAATTTTTATTACTTCTCGTAAGCCCGGGACGTCTATCCGTACAATTCAAACTGCAAAGGCAGTACTTGTAAGAGAAAATAGAAAGAAAGTTTTACAGAGTAAAGGTTGACGCAGGGCCTTGATGCGTGAGTTGAAGCCTTCACTGTGCCCTGCTGCACGTCTGCGCCTTTGCTTCTGATAGGTGGGGGTTGGGACCTTTGATGAGATCTTGATGGACGAGGACCTTGCCAATGGAGCTTTATGCTTGGGGGTATCCGGAATTGGTCCCCAAGTCGTCCGAAGAAGAGGTAATTCCAAAGTTCGGTTTAACCAAACATGTACTTCAGATTAATGTATGCCTCACGGCTGCCCATGGTATATTGAGTGTGAAGTTGTGCTGACGAGGCACGTGGAGCGTGAAGAATGTGGGCGTGCCATGGGCGCGTATCCCTATTTGCGGCAAACGCATGCGGGTTCCCATGACGGGGAACGGGTTCGAACCCGTTTACTATTGTCGCCGGACTTCACGGCGGGTCGGCACCCGGGCCTATATGGGCCGGTGTGGTCTTCGGCTGCTAGGGCCGTAGTGTGCTCTTCGGTTCGAAGTGAGCATTCTA
Organism: Thinopyrum elongatum; assembly: GCA_011799875.1. Taxonomy (NCBI): domain Eukaryota; kingdom Viridiplantae; phylum Streptophyta; class Magnoliopsida; order Poales; family Poaceae; genus Thinopyrum; species Thinopyrum elongatum. The sequence continues at coordinate 16,706,751 of CM022300.1, read as the reverse complement.
TGTTGCCGTTGATAGTTATGACGCCCGAGGGACCAGTCATTTTCAACTTGAGGTACGCGTAATGCGGAACGACATTGAATTTGGCGAACGCTGTTCGGCCGAGGAGGGCGTGATATCCACTACGAAAAGGTGCAATATCGAAGATCAAGTCCTCGCTTCGAAAGTTATCTAGAGATCCGAACACTACTTCAAGCGACACGGTGCCCGTGCAGCGGGCCTCCACTCCCGAAATGACCCCCTTAAAGGTGGTGTTACTGGGTTTAATCCTTGATAGGTAGATCCCTATTTTCCTCATTGTGTCTTCATATATCAGTTTGAGGCTGCTACCTCCGTCCATTAGGACTCTAGTGAGGTGGAATCCATCGATGATGGGGTCTAGCACTAAGGCTGCGGACCCTCCATGGCGTATGCTGGTGGGATGGTCCCTGCGATCGAACGTGATCGGGCAAGCTGACCATGGGTTGAACTTCGGCGCTACTGGCTCGACGGAGTGTACGTCTCGTAGTGCTCGTTTCCTCTCCTTCTTCGGTATATGGGTTGCGTAAATCATGTTTACCGTCTTGACCTCGGAAGGGAAGGGTTTCTGGCCTCCACTATTTGGCTTGCGGGGCTCGTCATCGTCCTCGCTTCGTGGGCTTTTGCACAAGTCTTCGGCTGTGAGTTTGCCGGCCTGTTTGATCACCCAACAATTTCGGTTGGAGTGGTTGGCGGGCTTCTCTGTTGTGTCGTGGATCTGACAAGGCCTGTCCAAAATTGTGTCTAGTCTGGATGGGCCATCATTGTTGCCTTTAGGGGCTTCTTTCGGGGTCTGGACTTTTGGTTTCGGAATCTGGCGTTTACTGCCGTATCCTCGCCCTCGCCGTCATTGTGGCGACATTTATTCTTGCTGCGTCGGGGCTTTCCATTTTCGTCCCGAACCTCGCAGGTACCGGGTGTGTCTGGGTTGGTGTTCTTGCAAGCAAGCCAACTGTCCTCGCTCATGCAAAAGCGGGTCATGAGGGAAGTAAGGGCTGCCATAGTTCTTGGTTTGTCCTGGCCGAGCTGTCGGACGAGCCATTCGTCCTTGACACTATGCTTGAAGGCAGCCAAGGCTTCGGCATCCGGACAGTCGACTATCTGGTTTTTCTTGGTCAGGAATTGGTTCCAAAATTGTCGGGCAGACTCTCCGGGTTGTTGTGTGATGCGATTTAGGTCGTCAGCGTCCGGAGGCCGGACATAGGTGCCCTGAAAGTTTGCTCGAAAAGCGTCCTCAAGCTCTTCCCAGCAGATTATAGAGTCTTCGGGAAGGCTGTTCAACCAGTGTCGAGCTGGACCTTTAAGCTTTAGCGGCAGATATTTAATGGCGTGGAGGTCATTTCCTCACACCATGCGTATGTGTAGGAGAAAATCCTCTATCCATAAGGCTGGATCTGTGGTTCCGTCATATGATTCGATGTTCACGGGCTTGAAGCCTTCCGGGAATTGGTGTTGCATCACCTTCTCTGTAAAACATAGGGGGTGTGCGGCGCCCCGAATTTGGGCTACATCGCGTCGGAGGTCCTCGGCCCTCCGAGCCTGCTGTTGCTCCCGGATTCTATCGTTTTGGTTTAGCCGATCCTAGTATCCTTCCCGGTAAGTGGGCGGGTCCTCTCTGGGTCCATAGATGGACCTGGTACGGCCTCCACGAGCATCTAGATCATGGCGGAGGTCGTACTCATAAGCGGGCCGCACTTGATCCTTGCCGTGACGGCGAGGTGGGGTGGCTTGGTGTTCGGCCTCGTCAGCTTCCCTGTCCCGCCCTCTAGAGGTGCGGTCCGGCTGTTCGGCATTTGTATATGTCGGGCGTGTTGGTTCTACGGCTCGTCGTTGAACTGGAGCAATAGCCTTCGCTTGGGATAACTCCTGGTTGGCTGTTCGCGGCCATACTCCTCTTCGGCAGCTAGGACTTTAGTCCATCGGTCGTTGAGGTTGTCCTATTCGGCTTTGATTTTGCGTTTTTGTTTCTTTAGGCTGCAGGCGGTGGCTAGAAGCCTCCGCTTGAACCGTTCCTGCTCCAGAGGGTCTTCGGGGATGATGAAATCGTCCTCCCCAAGACTAGCCTCCTCTTTAGAGAGTGGGAGGTAGTTGCTATCCTCGGAGTCGTCGGGGTTTTCTGAATTGAGCGGGTCCTCCTGCCCCGCGGGGTCATCCTGATGATGTTCGAAGGCTGCGTCTCTGGCGAGGTCATCCATATTATTTATGGTGCCGTTCTCCGTAGAGTCCACGTTGCTCGCATGGCTTCGACGTGGCTTTGATCGACGACGCTGTTTTCGGCATTTGGGCGGCTCATCTCTGGGATTGCCTCTGTCTTGATTGGGAGTGACATCGCCGTCTCTGGGGGTGTCCACCATGTAAATGTCATAGGTGGAAGTGGCCGACCAATGGCCGGTGACCGGGGGGGGGGGGGCAACATCGGCATTGGCCGTGGCTCCATCCCCCTCGTCCGTGTATTCGGTATTCTCCGAATTTTAGTCTAGCATATCGGTTAAATCATCGATAGTGGCTACCAAGTGGGTGGTGGGTGGGACGCAAAATTCCCTATAGTACGCCTCAACGTGTTGACGACCGTGAGCGGGGGAGAGGTCCTCCTGGATAGTCATTTTCTGAATTTGGTCCAACGCCTCGTTTATCATAGCGAGGGTCGCCGAACTCGAGGGCTCTAGGCCAGATTCCATTGTAACGGGGGCAGTCACTGCTCTAGCCAGTCCTTGATTTCTACAGGCCGAGCTAAGCTCGGGGTGCGGAACCGGATCCTTGATCGGGTCCGGACAGTCATCGAAAGTCAAGCACGGATTTTGATCCCTGCGTGTGGATTCCACGCTGGGGCTTGAGATCGAGTTGCTTCAGGCCAGGGGTAATTCCTGGCCATCGGCCGCCACTTCATCGTGGGAGCTCAAGGTTGGGTGAGCATTGTGGACGAACGGTTCAGCCGAGATTGACTCTTGGCTTCTGCCTCCAGATCCTGCCTTGAAGGTCGGGGATAAGTCCTCCACCAACATGATGGGTTCGAGCGAAGGTGGAGTCTGGCCGCCGCTCGAAGCGGAGCTCTCCTGGCTCAAAGCTGCTAGGGCCGGTCCATAGATCGGATCGGAGGGAGACTTCGGGGCGGGCACAACGAGGTCTGCGTGGGTGCGGGAAGGGGTAGTGAGTCCGGCGAAGACCAGATCGCCCCGTGAGTCCGCCACATATTCTAGGTTGCCGAATCGAATTCGGTGTTCGGGGGGGAAGTTGTCGATCTGATCCAAACGACCAGTCGGGTCGGCGTGTAGCGCAATGCTGCCAAATGCGAAGAGTTGACTGGGGACGAAGAAGTCCCCAGATCCGGCGCCTTCTCCTCTGATCAGGTGAGCCATCGATCCATTGAGCGACCCCACAGTGGAACTCTCAATGAAAGCACCAATGTCGGTGTCAAAACCGGCAGACCTCGGGGTAGGGGGTCCCGAGCTGTGGATCTAGGGTCGATGGGTAACAAGGGACGACGAACACAGTGTTTACCTAGGTTCGGGCCCTCTCGAAGAGGTAAAACCCTACATCCTGCTTGATTGTATTGAATGTATAACGTGGTTTACAAAGTAGATCTACCACGAGATCAGCATGAGCTAAACCCTAAGGCTATGAGGTGATGAATGTAGCTCTAACCCTAATGACTACAACCCTCGGTTTATACAGACACCGATAGGGTTAGGGTTACCGGAAATAGATTACAACAAGAGGGAAAGAGATCTCGTCCATCCTTGACTTGGAGGGCACACCACGGCTTCATAGATCTCTGGTCACCATACGGCTCCACCAGTCTGGCCCATGTACAATGGGCCGTCGCCCCGAGGACCCCTTAGTCCATGACTCCCTCACACACCTTACTAAATTAAATGATATAGCCACCCTATTTGCTCATGATGAGAAAATTCGCTACTACTATATTCTCAAATTATTTCCGTTCTCATTAAAGGGTGATGCTAAGATATGGTAGAATACTCTTGCTCCTGGTTGTGTGCGTAGTCCCCAGGATATGATTTATTACTTCTCTGAAAAATATTTTCCTGCTCATAAGAAACAAGCTGCCTTACAGGAAATATTTAATTTTGTGCAAATTGAAGAAGAGAGTCTCCCACAAGCTTGGGGGAGGCTTCTCCAATTCTTAATGCTTTGCCTAATCATCCTCTTAAGAAAAATGAAATACTTGATATCTTCTATAATGGACTAACTGATGCTTCTAGGGGCTTCCTAGATAGTTGTGCTGGTTGTGTTTTCAGGGAACGAACTGTTGAACAACCTGAGGAATTATTGAATAATATATTGAAAAATTATGATGATTGGACTCTTCCTGAATCATCGCCTAAGCACACTCCGAAGAAGAGGGGCATCTTATATCTCAGTCCTGAAGATATGCAGGAGGCAAAGAAAAGTATGAAGGAAAAAGGTATGAAAGCAGCGGATGTTAAAAATGTACCTCCAATTTAAGAAATACATGGACTTGACACACCACCACCAAAGGTGGTAGAGGTAAATTCTTTAATGAAATTTGATGAAAGTGACATCCCTTACAATAAACATCCTAGTCAATGCCTTTATGAGTTTGACAATTACATTAGAAACCAAGATCACTTCAATGAAAATGGTATGAAACAATTGAAATATAACTCTAATATGATTGCTCGCTTGAGTGACTTGTTATTTAGAATTACTAATGATGTAAGAGGTGTAGGAAAACATGCTCCTATGGTTCAAACTCAACTAGAACAAGTTGCTAAATCTCAAAGAGAGTTGCTTAGTGAAATGAATAATAATATGAATGACTTTGCTGTTAGAGTAGCAACTAGAGGAGGTAAAATGACTCAGGAACCACTCTATCTGGTAATATGAATTGAATAAGACTCTCAAAGAATTAACACTGATGCACCTAGTCCTTCTAAAAAGAAGAAGAAAAAGAAAAATGATAGGACTTTGCATACCTCTAGTGAACCTGAAGTAGAAAAACCTCCTGATAATAATAATGATGTTTCTATTTCTGATGCTGAAACTCAATCTGGTAATGAACATTCATCTAGTGATAATGAAAAAGATAATGATGATGCTCATGAAGACACTCAACCAGACATTGATATACAACCAGATAATGATGTTGAAATAGAACCAACTGTTGATCTTGATAACCCATAACCTAAAAATAAAAGATATGATAAAAGAGACTTTGTTGCTAGAAAGCATGGAAGAGAAAGAGAACCATGGGTTCAAAAGCCCATGCCCTTTCCACCTAAATCAACTAAGAAAAAAGATGAAGAAGAATTTGAACGCTTTGCTGAAATGCTTAGGCCAGTCTTTTTGCGCACTCGCTTGACTGATATTTTAAAGATGGCCCCTTATGCAAAATATATGAAAGACATCATCACTAATAAGAGAAAAATACCTGAAGCTGAAATCTCCGCCATGCTTGCTAATTATTCTTTTAAGGATGGAGTACCTAAAAACTTGGAGACCAAGGAATACCAACTATACCTTGCTCCATCAAAATAAATTATGTTAAAACTGCTTTGTGTGATCTAGGAGCTGGTGTTAGTGTTATGCCTTTCTCCTTATATAAAAGACTTGATTTTAATAAACTCACACCTACTGAAATATCTTTGCAAATGGCTGACAAATCAACTGCCATACCTATCGGTATTTGTGAGGATATGCCCGTTGTTGTTGCAAATGTTACTATCTTAACTGACTTTGTTATACTTGAGATGCCCGAGGACGACAACATGTCGATTATCCTTGGTAGACCCTTTTTGAATACTGCACAGGCTGTTATTGATTGCAATAAAAGCAAGGTCACTTTTCATATCAATGGTAATGAACATACGGTGCACTTTCCGAAGAAACAATTCCAGGTGAATGGTATTAATGTTATTGAAAAATCTCCGACACTCACTATTGGAAGTTTTCAACTACCTCTACCTGCTGCCAAAAAGAAATATGAAATGCTTATTGTTGGGGACATGCATATCCCCGTTGAGGTAACTTAGTGTTTTATGAAAGTTCTTCAGTTTCATGCTAATCGAAGGTGGTTGTTAATAAGACTTGATCAACCTTATTAATGGATCATTTTTGAGAGGTATGAAGTTGATGAATTTAGTAAGCGCAACCTTCTACTCCCAATTTTTATTTTCTATTTTTCTTAGTTAAATAAAATAAAATGCCATGTTTTGTGTGTTTTCTGAATTTTCCATGCAATAAAAAAATGACCAAAAAATAAAAGTTCTCAGAATGCCCTGAAAATTTAATACGATTTTTTCTGAATATTTCTGAATTTTTGGTGCAAATAACATTAGAGGGGGGGGGGTGGTGCACCTGGTGACCACAAGACACCAGGGCGCGCAGCAGCTCCAGGCGTGCCCTGGTGGGTTATGGTCCCCACGTGGGTCCCCTCATCTCTTTAGCCCATGTCATCTCCTACCTCTAGAAAAAATTCACCATAGCTCTCTCTCTCTCTCGTGTTCTTGCTCTCAAACCCACGGATTTCGATCTCTTTGCTCGAAGCTCCATTTCTGAAACTGTTTTGGGGGATTGCTACTTGGTATGTGACTCCTCCATTGCTCCAATTAGTTTTTGCTTTAGTGGATTATATTTTGAAAAATTATCTACTCTTGGTGCTACTGTAGATGAGCTTGCATGTTTAATTCTTAGAGTTCTAAGTAGTTTGAATGCTTAATATGGCCTCCATGCATCCTTATGAGTAGTTGCTATCAATCTTGTGAAGTTTTGTTCACAAAAATTTTGTGTCCCAAATTTTTTCAGAAATTGTTTGCAAATAAAAATGCAATTCTTTAGGAGTTCTTCGAGGAGGAAGTCTTTGAAGGCATCATCGAGTAGTGACTCGATACGTCGGTCATATGTCGAGCCAAGTGCAAGTTCAATACGGAATGCCGCTATCAAATCATGCTTATGGCCGTGCGACGATTTCATGGTGAGTGCAGGTATTAAAGAAGAATTTGAGCAATATGTTCACAACACCGAGCTCAGTCCCTACATTGAAGATAAGTGCATCCAGCATCTCAGCCTCATAGAAACATTTACTAAAGAATTTAAATTTCATCCTCGTGAGTCCAGAGTTTCGTTTAAACTTTATGACCGTCCATTTACCATGCCTCTAGAAGTGTTTTGTGGTGTTTGTAAAATTCCATTTTGGGGTTCGCTGGATGAGCCACCAAGATCTGAATATGAGTCATTTTTGACTAGCCTTTGCTACGGTGAGGACAGAGGAGTGACACAAGGTAGAATAAAAAGTATTCATTTCCCATCAATTCATTACTTTGCACTCTTTAATGGAAAATGCATCGTAGGCAAGCAAGATTGTAGTACACTATGTGCTCCTGACTTGAGCCTCATACACACTGCTCTTACCAGTATTAAACACTATAACCTTGGAGCGATTGTTCCACGCAGATTGCAACACAACGCTGGTAGTGGTTATTTTTATGGTGGGATTTATGCTTCTCGTTTAGCTAAAGAGGTTGGTGTTACATCTCTGCCTTATGACCCCATCTTGCCAACTCAGTACTTAGACTTTGATGCCATGAAATGTCATAAGTTCCTTACAGGCACAATCACTGATTATACTTATAACTTGATGTTCGATAAAAAAAATATTGTGCCTGTTGTTTTGCCTGCGCCTGCTCTCTTTGATTATCACAGCAAAGGAAGGTATTATGTTCTTGAGAGCGAGGCCCGCGCGCAAAATGCAGAGGTCATGGCTGCTCGGCGGGCTGAGGAGGCTGCACCAAGAGCCTTCGTGAGCTACCACTCTGACTATTATGCAGGCCACGGATGGTGATTACAAAGCTAGGCCAAAAGCCTAAGCTTGGGGAGTACATATTTCCACCGACATTACATTCATGTTCACACATTTCATTCCAGTCGTCGGTGTTCACACTTTTTCATTGTATTATCCATGCTAGATTTATTTTCTCGCTTTCTTCTTGTGTGTTTGAAAAACTTTGAGAAAATCCCCAAAAAATGTTTCTTGCTTCTTTTCGGTTTTTCTTTCTAGTTTAGTTAGTTGTAGTATTAAAAAAGAAAACCCAAAAATATTTCCCTGTTCTTCTTTTGCTTGTTGGGAGCTCTCCCGTGTAAATAGTTTTTCTCGTTTTTATTTTTGTTTTCTTTAATTTGCTTTCTTCAAGAAAAAACTAAAAACTCCAAAAATATTTCAGTGTGTTTCTCTGAAATTCTCTTCTTTTTATTGAGTCATACCAAGGAGAAGACCACGATGAAAATGTTGAGTGGCTCTCATATGCATTGATATTGATCTAACAAAGAGCCCATATTACCTTCTCTTCTCCTTTTGAATAAAATTGTTTGCAGATTCCATCTTAGTCCACGGTACTCTTGCACTATTATTTTCATATCATTCGGTCGTGCAAGTGAAAGGCAATAATGACGATATTTGATGAACTGGCTGTGGCAGAGAGAAACAGGTATGAACTCAACTTGTTCTGTTTTTGTAAATATGTTTAACCTAGTATCCATGATTCAACATATTATGATCAAACATGTTTGCAATGACAATTAGAGATTATAGTTTCTCATGCCATGTTTAAGTAGCTAGGAGTGGATAATGATTTATCTTGGATATCAACATGCATTAAAATGATTGTGATGTAGTATGATGGGATGGTATCCTCCTCTAAATGTTTCAAGTGGCTTGACTTAGCACATGTTCATGCATGTAGTTGAATCAAAACCAACATGGCCTCTACGGTATTTATGTTCATGGTGTTCATATCCTACTCATGCTAGTGTTCAATGTTAATTATGCATAACGCATGTTCATGACCGTTTTCGCTCTCTAGCTGGCCGCTTCTCAACCTATTTGCTAGCCTTCGCCTGTACTAAGCGGGAACACTGCTTGTGCATCAAATCCTAAAACCCAAGCTATTCCAGATGAGTCCACCATATCTACCTATATGCGGTATTACCCTGCCGTTCTAAGTAAATTTGCATGTGCCACCTCTAAAAACTTCAAATAAACTTCTGTTATTGTGTGCCTGGATTGTTCATAGATCGACAGGGGGTAGTCGGTATCTTCCGCGCTAAGCAGGTTATTCTCATGATGAATGTTTATTCACTCGTCCTTGCGCGAGAGGGGTGGTAATAGGAATTCCCAGTCCCGAAATAAAAAATTGCAAATAATTAAACAAAACTACCCCAGGACTGATGTTGGTATGGACGGTACCCGTGGATTCGGCTAGCCGTGGAGTGTGTTTGTTGGTGGAGGGGGAGTAAACCTTTACTTTTTATCATTTGGGAACTGCCACTAATGTGTTTAGCATGGAAGATATTGATAACTTTTGGTCGTGACGTAAACAGGAAGGGTGCATTTCCCAAAATTATATTTATATCTGTTTTAAAACTTTGAGCTCTGGCGCTGCTGCAAATCCCTGCTTCCCTCTGCGAAGAGACTATCTATTTAATTTTATGTTGAGTCATCACCTTCTCAAATAAGCGCCAGATCTGAGAGCACCATTGTCATCCTCATGCATTGTGCATAGTTCATGTTGGATGCATCATGACAGGATCTTTTCTACCATGAATTACAATGTTTAGTCGCTGCTTGAACTTTGGAGGTGCTCTGCATTTATGTTTTGCGGTCTCAGAAAGGGCTAGCGACATACCACTGTTGTCATATTATATCACAGTTGTTTTGACAAAGTGTTGTCATTTGAGATATTTTGTTATTGTTCGCTTGTTGCTTATGCCATTCATATGAGTTAATATAATCTGTAAGAGTTATTGTTGACATGGTTAGTCATGATTTTTGCTGAAAACCTGGGTGCTACTTAAGCTTATTTATGTAAACAAGAACAAAAGAGTTTGGAAAAGTTTTTCTTTTTCACTTTCAATTTGTCAATTGAATTGCTTGAGGACAAGCAAAGGTTTAAGCTTGGGGGAGTTGATACGTCTCCCTCGTATCTAATTTTCCTAAAGCTTTTGCTCTTGTTTCAGACTCTAATTTGCATGATTTGAATGAAACTAACCCGGACTGACGCTGTTTTCAGCAGAACTACCATGGTGTTGCTTTTTTGCAGAAATAAAAGTTCTCGGAATGGAATGAAATTTTTTGGAGAATTATTTTGCAATAAAAGAAAAATACTGGAGCCAAGAACCACCGGAGGGGCCCCTGGTTGAGCACAACCCACCAGGGCACGCAACCCCCTCCAGGCGCGCACAGGTGGGTTGTGTCCACCTGGTGGCCCTGCAGACCCTAATTCCGACGCTATAAATACCTATTTTCGGAGAGAAAAATCAGAGAGAAAGTTTCATCGCGTTTCACGATACGGAGCCGCCGCCACCTCCTGTTCTTCATCGGGAGGCCAGATCTGGAGCCCGTTCGGGGCTCCGGAGAGGGAAATCTTCGGTCTTCGTCATCGCCAATTCCATGATGCTCCCCACCGGGAGTGAGTAATTCCTTCGTAGGCTCACTGGTCGGTGAGGAGTTGGATGAGATTCATCATGTAATCGAGTTAGTTTTGTTAGGGCTTGATCCCTAGTATCCACTATGTTCTGAGATTGATGTTGTTATGACTTTGCGATGCTTAATGCTTGTCACTAGGGCCCGATTGCCATGATTTCAGATCTGAACCGTTTATGTTTTCACCATTATATCTATGTTCTAGATCCGATCTTGCAAGTCATATTCACCTATTACGTGTTATGATCCGTAAACCCCAATGTGACAGTAATTGGGATACTTTACGGTGATGACCGTAGTTTGAGGAGTTCATGTATTCACTATGTGTTAATGCTTTGTTCTGGTTCTCTATTAAAATGAGGCCTTAATATCCCTTAGTTTCCTTATGGACCCCGCTGCCACTGGAGGGTAGGACAAAAGATGTCATGCAAGTTCTTTCCATAAGCACGTATGACTATTTATGGAATACATGCCTACATTATATTTATGAACTGGAGCTAGTTTTGTATCGCCCTAGGTTATGAGTATTATATGATGAATATCATCCAATGAATTCACCGATCCAATGCCTACGAATTTCCCACATATTGTTTTTGCTAAGTTACTACTATTGTTACACTTGCTACAAAACCATTGCCATCACTGTTACCGTTACTGCTACTATTGTCACTTCTATCAAAACTATCATATTACTGTGCTACTAATCCACTTTGCTACAGATATTTAATCTCCAGGTGTGGTTAAATTGACAACTCAGCTGCTAATACTTACAAATATTCTATGGCTCCCCTTGTGTCGAATCTATGAATTTGGGTTGAATACTCTACCCTCGAAAACTGTTGCGATCCCCTATACTTGTGGGTTATCAGCACCCCTTGTGAATGGTTTATTCTTATTGAATCTCGATCATAGTGATACACATATTCATAATATTGATGCCAAAAGATACAAAGTTAATAATGATAGTACCACATATTTTTGGCATTGCCGCTTAGGTCGTATTGGTGTAAAGCGCATGAAGAAACTCCATGCTGATGGACTTTTGGAATCTCTTGATTACGAATCATTTGAGACATATGAACCATGCCTCATGGGCAAGATGACTAAAAATCCGTTCTCTGGAACAATGGAGCGAGCTAGTGACTTATTGGAAATAATACATACCGATGTATGCGGTCCGATGAGTGTTGAAGCACGTGGTGGATATCATTATTTTCTTACCTTCGGAGATGATTTGAGTAGATATTGGTATATTTACTTAATGAAACACAAGTCTGAAACATTTGAAAAGTTGAAGGAATTTCAGACTGAAGTAGAGAATCATCGTAATAAGAAAAAAAAATCTACGATTTGATCGTGGAGGTGAATATTTGAGTTACGAGTTTGGTTTGCATTTAAGACAATGTGGAATTGTTTCACAACTCACTCCACCTGGAACACCACAATTTAATGGTGTATCCGAACATCGTAATCGTACTCTATTGGATATGGTGCGTTCTATGATGTCTCTTACAGATTTGCCACTATCATTTTGGGGTTATGCATTAGAGACAACCGCATTCACTTTAAATAGGGCACCGTCTAAAGCCGTTGAGACGACACCGTATGAGTTATGGTTTGGCAAGAAACCTAAGCTGTCGTTTCTTAAAGTTTGGGGATGCGATGCTTATGTCAAGAGGCTTCAACCTTATAAGCTTGAACCCAAAGCGGAGAAGTGCGTCTTCATAGGATACCCTAAAGAGACCATTGGGTATACCTTCTACCCCAGATCCGAGGGCAAGATCTTTGTTGCCAAGAATGGGTCCTTTCTAGAGAAGGAGTTTCTCTCGAAAGAAGTGAGTGGGAGGAAAGTAGAACTTGATGAGGTAATCATAGCTTCTCTTGAATTGGAAAGTAGCGCATCATAGAAAGCAGTTCCCGTGATGCCTACACCAAACGAAGAGGAATCTAATGATGATGCTCATGAAACTTCAGATCAAGTTACTACTGAACTTTGTAGGTCGACCAGGGTACGTTCCACACCAGAGTGGTACGGTAATCCAGTCCTGGAAAATATTTTGTTAGACAACGGCGAACCTACGAACTATGAAGAAGCTATGACGAGCCTGGATTTTGACAAATGGCTTTAGGCCATGAAATCCGAGATAGGATCCATTTATGAGAACAAAGTATGGACTTTGGTGGACTTGCCCGATGATCGGCAAGCCATTGAGAATAAATGCATCTTTAAGAAGAAGACAAACGCTGATGGTAATGTCACCGTCTATAAAGCTCAACTTGTCGCAAAGGGTTTCCGACAAGTTCAAGGGGTTGACTACGATGAGACTTTCTCACCTGTAGTGATGCTTAAGTCTGTTAGAATTATGTTAGCTATTGCCGCATTTTATGGTTATGAGATCTGGCAAATGGACGTCAAAACGACATTCCTTAACAGGTTTCTTAAGGAAGAGTTGTATATGATGCAACCAAAAGGTTTTGTCGATCCTAAGGATGCTAACAAAGTATGCAAGCTCCGGCGATCCATCTATGGACCGGTGCAAGCATCTCGGAGTTGGAATATACGCTTTGATGAGGTGATCAAAGCTTTTGGTTTTATACAAACATACGGAGAAGCTTGTATTTACAAGAAAGTGAGTGGGAGCTCTATAGCATTTATGATAAGTATAAGGGAATGACATATTGTTGATTGGAAATGATGTAGAATTTCTGGAAAGCATAAAGGGTTGTTTGAAAGGAGTTTTTCAAAGGAAGACCTGGGTAAAGCTGCTTACGTATTGGGCATCAAGATCTATGGAGATAGATCAAGACGCCTGATAAAACTTTCACAGAGCACATACCTTACAAGGTTTTTGAAGGAGTTCAAAATGGACCAGTCAAAGAAGAAGTTCTTGCCTGTATTGCGAGGTGTGAAGTTGAGTGAGATTCAAAGCTCGACTGCGGCAGAAGAAACAGAAATGGCGAAAGTCGTCCCCTATGTCTCAGCCATGGGCTCTATAATGTATGCCATACTTGTACCATACCTGTTTGTGTGCCTTGCTATGAGTCTGGCAAGGGGGTACTAGAGTGATCCATGAGTGGATCACTGGACAACGATAAAAAATTATCCTTAAGTTACTTAAGGAAATGTTTCTCATTTATGGAGGTAACAAAGAGTTTGTCATAAAGGTTTACGTCGATGCAAGCTTTGACGCCGATCTAGATGACCCTGAGTCTCGAACCGGATGCGTCAAGTGGAGCAAACATTTGTGGTAGTTCCAAACCGAGCGTTGAGGCAGGATTTACATATGAAGCGCATATTTAACGCCCTTTTCAACTCCATCCGTGATTGGATCAAGGACGGCAACATTGAGATTTGCAAAGTACACACGGATCTGAATGTTGCAGACCCGTTGACTAAAACTCTCTCACAAGCAAAACATGATCAAACCCCAGAACTCATTGGGGGTTAATCACATAGTGATATGAATTAGATTATTGACTCTAGTGCAAGTGGGAGACTATTGAAAATATGCCAGAGGCAATAATAAATTGGTTATTATCATATTTCCTTGTTCATGATAAAGAATTATTATTCATGCTAGAATTGTATTGGCATGAAACTTAAATACATGTGTGGATACATATAACACCCCCAGTGGTTTGCTACAGTAAACTCCCCCCAATGGTGGCCATGTCATCATGATCATCATAATTTAATTGCCTTAAGAAATAACTCAACTCTCAAACCCTAGTCAAATTCAAAAAAAATCAAATTTAAAGTGAGAAATTAAATTCACAAACATGGTTGGAAAATAGTTCATCATCTGTCAAATAATTCAAAACAATTAAGGCTTAAGAAAAACAACATCATCTGTTTACAAAAATGGGCCCTAACAATTAATTCAGTGCCATTTCAGCCTTTTTTTAAATGCTTTTAAAATTATAAAAATTCCAAAATAACTCATATATCCCTCTAAACTTTTGTGGTAGTGTCTAAAATTGCAACACTAATTATGGGCTAAGTCCCTTATTTTATAAAAGTCTTTTGCTATTGGAAAAAAATAGAAGAAAACAAAAATAAAAATAGAAAAATAGAAAGAACCCCCCTGTGCACTTGGCCCAGCGTGCACTGTACCAGGCCCAGCCCACCGCCCTGGCCTTTCCCTCACCTTTCGACAGAAGCAGAGGCCATGGCAACGAACACGCACGCGCGCCGTCCACGTCCCCGATCACCTCGTGTCGGTCATCCCTGGTCGCGGCGGTGGATAAGAACAAACCCCGAGCCCCCTCCCTCTCCCCTGGAAACCCTAACCCTCTTTTCCCTCATGCTCGCTCTCTCCCTCGGTTCCATCAACGACCGCCGCCACCGCTGCCATGGGCCTCGTCGTTCTCGCGACCATCGAGCTCCGCACGGGCTGGTTCCATGTCCAGGAGCTCCCTCTACCTCGCATACGTCGACTACGTCAACCAGTTCGAGCTCAGCGCCACCGCAATGCCAAGATCGAGGTCGTCTTCTTCCTTCGGCCGCCGTCACCCATCCCTAATTTTCTGTCGCTCCGGTGTCTCCCACGCTCCACCGCCCACCGCACCGTATCCGCTGTGAGATCCATCTTACTTCCCCTCTGTTTGCGTCCTCTTTCCGTTGCTGCTATTGTCTCACGCCGATTCCGTATCCCCACCATTCGCCATGGCCGATGACCTCGAGCCTACTGTGCTCCTCTGGATCCGCCCGTGCTGCATGCGTGCTCCAGACACCCCTCGAACCATTTGTGCTGCATGTTTTCTTTGGTAGTACCCCGTAGCCTCACGCCCATGCAACCGAAGCTCCCGCCGCCACGGATGTGCTCGCCGCTGGCACTTTCGACCACCCCCGGCCTCCTTGTGCTTGTCTACAGCCTCCCTATGGGCTCCTCCCCCAAATCTCCCTGTCCCCCGTCTCAATCCATCACCGTAAACCGTCGCCCCTCGAGCTCCAGCCACCATGGCCGGAGCTTGGTCCGTGGCCGCGCCCGAGCCATGCGCTCGCGCTGCTCCGACGCCCTGTGTTCCCTGCCTCCCGTGTGCTGCGCCCGCCCACCTTCCCCTGGATGCTGCTTCTGCTGCTGCTCTTGCCGTGGTGCTGCTGTTCCTTGTGTCGCCGCCGTCGCGCTGCCGCAGCTGTTGCCTCTCCTTGTTGTTGCCGCTGTGCTACTGCGCTGTTGCTGCTCCTACTGCTGATGGCTTGCTGCCACTGCTACGCTGCTGCTACTCACTACAGTCGCTGGCCACCGCCGCCGCTGTCCATGGCCGAGTGCGCCGTGAGCTGTGTGTGCGTGTGTGTGTGGCCGGTTGGGCCACTGCCCCCCGGGCCAGGTCCTGTTAATTAAGGAGGCCTAATTAACTTAGCCCACAACCCCCTAATAAATCTAAACTATTTGTCCCCACAGTCCATTACATGTGGACCCCGTTGCTACATAACAATTTTAATTAACTCGAGACACTTACAGGTAGGACCCACCCGCACTCTTCATTTGGATAAGACTTGCTGAGTATGCTGCTGACTCAGCACCTGCCCCCACCTGTCATACATACCGTATGAGATGCTGGGTACACTTCTGTGTACCCATAGAATTTACGCTTTAATTTCAAATAAGTATTAATAATCCAGAAATTCTAGAAAATGTTTAAAACTTTGATAATCATATAAAATAATCTGTAACTCGGATGAAAATAATTTATATATGAAAGTTGCTTAGAAAAATATAACGAATCCAAATATGCTATCCATTCATCTGTCACATACCTCTAGCATGATGAACATGGATCCTTCCCCTCCGATTCATCCGTCCGGAAAATGCCAAACGCCGGGAAAACATTCCAAGATGTTTTCACGCTTCATCTGTATCGTGTAGCACCGTTAGGTCACCCCTAGCACTGCATATTGCCATGTCATGCATCGTGATGTATCTGTTTGCTTTGATATTTATTCCCCCTCTTGTCTCCGGTAGACCCCGAGACTGACGCTGCTCCAGAGTGCGACTATACCTCTGACGTCCAGCCACTTGCAGCAGAGCTTCTAGGCAAGCAAAACCCCCTTGATCATTCCTATATCGCCCAATTCCTTCTCTCTCATGCTTGCATTAGATTTTGCTATGGTATTTGTATGATCCTATTCTAATGCATAGCCTGCTATTGTTACCTTATCTGCTTATCCTATATGCTTAGTATATGTTGGTTAGTAATCCACCAGTGACCCCTCACCTTGTCTTGTTGCCCCCGCTTTATGACCGATGACTCGATCAACGTGATCGGCGTCCTAAGCCCGACACATCACCTCACACCGCCTTAGTTGTACGACACTGCAGGGTTACTATCGAGTGCCGAGGGTGATACCTCGTATAGCACTTCTGATGAGATCTCTGTAGTGTAGTTAATCGGTCGTGGTCTACGGAGGGTGATTCCTCCTTCACCACTCCCGATAACGACTCTGTCGTGCAATACCTCAAGAGTGAACCTACCGAGGGTGATGCCTCCAAGTTCACCTTGATGGTTACATCAAGTAGGAATCCTTCGAGGGTGATTCCTCAGATTCCCCCTTGATGTTATGAACCATCGAGTGGAGATCCATCGAGGGTGATTCCTCGAATTTCCCCCTTGATGTTCTGGACACACCGTTACTTTGACTTTAACCTAGAACCATGTCGAAGTTGGGTCGGCCCTAAGGGGTACCCGCGAGAGTTACTGAAGTCGGGTCGGCCCCGAGGGGTACCCGCGAGTGATGTGGAGTCAGCTTGACCTGGAGGGTACCCGCGATATAACTACGCGGCACGACCGGGAATTCTTAGCCCTTGCCATAAGTCCATGAGATGGGGTGACGGGACCACAGATCGTGGATCATTGATCGTCTCCGCGCGCTCCCAAGACACTAACGGTTTGGATATGTGATTCGAGTAGGCCTCTGGCCTTTTCGCACTGACCACCACGCGGGAATAAGTATGGGCACTCTGCGTCGTACGTTTCTCTCGAAAGCTCTTCAGACGCCACAGTTGAGCGGCACGCGCCCGGGTGGTCCGCGTAAGCACCTGCTTTGTATAAAGAGGTAGCCAGGACTGATCCCGACCGTCCTTGCAACGCGTAGGATTGCAAAGAACGATTGGCCCATGACCCCTTTGCATTTAGGATGTAGACCGGCGTGTGACCTCTCTGTTGAGCCTAGGTAGGACTACGGCGTGTTGATCGGCCGAGGCCGGGCATGACCCGTTAAAGTGTGTCCGTCCGGAGTTGATTGAGCGTGTTGGGTAAGTTAGTGCACCCCTGCAGGGAAGTATATCTATTCGAATAGTCATGTCCATGGTAACGGACGCTCGGAGTTGTATCCCGATCTATACAACTAGAACTGGATACTGGAGACACTGAATGGATATGATGGCTCCAGGATCGCTTTCTCGTAGGGAGTCGAGGAAGGATCTCTGGGCGTTGATACTACAACATACTTACTACTATTATGTTATGTTACTCTACTCTCTTCTGTTGCTGCAAGATGCTAGTCTTCAATAGGCTAGGCCTTCCCTCTATTCTGGCATTTCTGCAGTCTAGTCCAAAGATACAACCCCATTCCTTTGATAACTGATGCATACTTAGCATAGATCTGATGTAAGTCTTGCGAGTACTTCGGATGAGTACTCACGGTTGCTTTGCTACCCCTTTTTCTCTTCTACCCAATTGATGCGATCAGATGACGGAGTCCAGGAGCCAGTCGATCCCGCCGATGACTACTACTACCTCGACGGAGCCTACTACTGTGTGGAGACCACCGACGACCAGGAGTAGATAGGAGGCTCCCAGGCAGGAGGCTTGCGCCTTTTCGATCCAGATGTCGTTGTTTTGCTAGCCTTCTTAAGGCAAACTTTTTTACTTATGTCTGTACTCAGATATTGTTGCTTCCGCTGACTCTTGTGTATTCGAGCTTATGTATTCGAGCCCTTGAGGCCCCTGGCTTGTAATATAAAGCTTGTATTATTTTATTTGTGTCTAGAGTTATGTTGTGATATCTTCCCGTGAGTCTCTGATCTTGATCGTGCGCATTTGTGTGTATGATTAGTGCACGATTAAGTCGGGGGCGTTACAATACATAAACAAGTACGGTGTCCCAAGTAAGCCTCTACTAGACTAGCTCGTTGATCAAAGATGGTTAAGGTTTCCTAACCATAGACATGAGTTGTCATTTGATAACAAGATCACATCATTAGGAGAATGATGTGATGGACAAGACCCAACCGTAAGCGTAGCAGTTGATCATATCAGTTTATTGTTATAGCTTTCTTCATGTCAAGTATCTTTTCCTAAGACCATAAGATCATGCAACTCCTGGATACCGGAGGAATACCTTGTATGCTATCAAACGTCACTTCATAACTGGGTGATCATAAAGATGCTCTACAGGTATCTCCGAAGGTGTCTGCTGAGTTGGCATGGATCGAGACTGGGATTTGTCACTCCGTGTGACGGAGAGATATCTTTGGGCCCTCTCGGTAATACAACATCGTAAAGAGCTTGCAAGCAATATGGCTAATGAGTTAGTCACGAGATCTTGTATTACGGAACGAGTAAAGAGACTTGACGGTAATGAGATTGAACTAGGTATGGACATACCAACGATCGAATCTCGGGCAAGTGACATATCGCCGGACAAAGGGAATTGCATACGGGATTAACCGAATCCTTGACATCGTGGTTCAACTGATAAAAGATCTTCGTGGAATATGTAGGAACCAATATGGGCATCCAGGTCCCGCTATTGGTTATTGATAGGAGAGGTGTCTCGGTCATGACTACATGATTCCCGAACCCGTAGGGTCGCACGCTTAACGTTCGATGACGCTAGAGTAGTAATGGAATATTTGATGATTGGTAACCGAATGTTGTTCGGAGTCCCGGATGAGATCCCAGACGTCACGAGGAGTCTTGGAATGGTCGAAAGGTAAAGATTTATATATGGGTAGTCATATTTTGGGTTCCGGAAAAAGGTGCAAATTTTTCGGTATTGTACCGGGAAGGTTCCAGAAGGTTCCGCTGGATTCCGGAGGGTCCGGAAGCCCACAAGTGGGTCCACCATGTCCCAAGGGCTGGCATGGGCTGAGGGGATGCGCCCTGTCCTTATTGGGCTAGGCGCACCAAGTCCTCAAAAGCCCATGTGGCCAGGGAAGGGAAAAAACGGGAGTCCTAGTAGGAATAGGATTGGACTTGGAGTCCAAGTCCTCTCCCCCTTGGCGCCAACTCCTATTAGGAGTAGGGCTGGACTCCCAGCCTCCCTACACATATAAATATAGGGGAAGGGGCTCAGCAAGGCACCCCAACACATTGGCCTTGGCTGCTGCCCCGTCTCTCCTTCCCGACATAGTTTTCGTGCACGGTTTTTCTCTTAGCGAGGCCCTGGCGGTATTCTAACTCCACCACCACCATCACCACCATACCGTCATGCTGGTTGTGATCCCATCTACTTCTCCGCCTTCTCTTGCTGGATCAAGGAGGATGAGACGTCATCGAGCCGCACATGTGCTAAACTCGGAGGTGCCGTCCGTTCGGCACTAGATCGGTTGGATCGTGATCGGATCGCGAAGAGTACGACTACATCATCCATGTTATATGCGCTTCCGCTTTCGGTCTACGAGGGTATGTAGACACACTCTCCCCTCTCGTTGTTATGCTTCTCCTAGATAGATCTTGGGTGTTCGTAGGAATTTTTTTGATTTTCATGCTTCGTTTCCCAACATATACGTGATAGGCCAACATTACCAAATGTCTGCTTTCAAGTAAGAAAACATAAACTTTAGATAATATTACGGCGCCTCCGGCGCGTGGCTCTTGCTCGTCTTCGGCTTGTTAAATTTTCATAAACATCTTAAGGGGGGGGGGGCATTGATCGAAGTGTGTGTTGGTCATGCAACCTAGTGCAACCGGCTTCGTCAGCACATGACGCCTCCTGCTCGCCTTCGGCTCGTTAAATTTTCATAAACATCTTTAGGGGGAGGGGGGGGGGGGGGGATTGGTCGAAGTATGTGTTGGTCATGCAGCGCGTTGGACGTGCAACCTGGTGCATCCGGCTTCGCCGGCTCATGGCGCCTCCTGCTCACCTTCGGCTCGCTAAATTTTCATAAACATCTTAAAGGAAGGAATTGGTCGAAGTGTGTGTTCATCGTGCAACTTGGTGCATCCGGCTTCGCCGGCACACGGTGCCTCCGGTGCGCGGCCAGCCGACGCATAGCTTCTAGAATATTATGTTTGTTGGGGTTCGATACTTAGGAGTTCCTTGATGTTGTGGCCACACGCTGGCTGGAGTAAATGTCACCGAAATCGCTAGGCCAGTGATGCGCAGGAGTCAAGCGCCCAGGCGTTTGGTGTGAAGGTGCCTTCCTGACCAATGGGGGCTTGGGAAGCAATTTTTCTACTCTTGGGAAAGTACCCTTGGGGGGCCTTCCCGGTGACTGGAATAAAAAATTGTCTCGAAAATTATTTGTAGAATATTATGTTTGTTGGTGTTTGATAATTAGGAGTTGTTGATGTTGTGGCCACTGGCCACACGTTGACTAGAGTAAATGTCACCGAAATTGCTAGGCCAGTGATGCGCAGGAGTCAAGCGCATAAGCTTTGTCTGACCAAATGACTGGAGTACGCGTCTAACTCACCAACCGATTAAATTTGTTGCTGGAATGTGTCAAGCAACATCTGTGGGTTTGGTGTGAAGGTGCCTTCCTGACCAATGAGGGCTTGGGAAACAATTTTTCTACTCTTGGGAACGTAGAAAATATCTATATAACCACGATTATATGGCCAACTGTATATTTTTTTTACTTGATCTAAAAATTCTTTTTTAGGATGTCCTTTGTAAAAAGAGTTGGTTGTTTCTGGTACTACTCGAGGAAACTTCATGCTTCTTCCTCCAAGCTTCAGTGTATAAATATGTGCATTCCTTGCAATACATGAGCGATGAGTGCCCCATGCTCAACAATCAACAAAAAACCACATAGCAAAGCAGCAAGATGGTTGGAGCTACGGCTAGCGCTCTGATGGGAGTGATGACCCCTCTCCTCAGCAAACTCGTCCTGATGGAGGATGGGTACCGCAGGCTGAGAAGCCTACAGCCCGGTATCACCTCCCTCAGATGCGAGCTGAGCAGCATGAAGGCCGCGCTGGAGGAACTATCGCGGCTGGAGAACCCCAGCTCGCCGGTCAGCGAGTGGATGGGCCAGCTACGGGAGCTGTCCTACGACATCGAGGACTGCGTCGACGACTTTTTCGCGCACGGCCTCGCCGGCCAGCAGCAGAACGCCGACGGCGAGGGTCTTCTCGGCAAGATCGCAGGCTGGATCGAGGCCGTGCGACGTTACCACCGCACGGCTGGAAAGATCGCCGAGCTCAAGGAGCACGCCGTGGAGGTCGGCCACCGGCGCAAGAGGCTCAGGCTGGAAGATGTTGCTCCTGGCGCCGCCACGGCGATCGACCCCAGGCTGCCGGCGCTCTTCGAGGAGCCGGGCAGGGTCATCGGGATCGATGGCCCCAGAGAAGAGCTCGTCGGCTGGCTGCTCGGTGCGGCGGCAACCGACCCAGCCAGCCAACGCAGGGTCGTCTCCATCGTCGGATGCGCAGGCCTCGGCAAGACGACTCTTGCCAATCAGGTATCTTTTTTTACGAAGACGTTTTTATTAACTTAAAATGTAACATCAAACAGATACAATGTATAATGAGTGACCCTCAACCTCTGCATAGTTAAGATGCACACAGCTACAAACATGTTCCCTCTGTAAAAAAATATAAGAGCGTTTAGATCACTATTTCTTTCCGGAGGAAGTACCATCTAACAAAGTAGAGTATATAAAAAGAAACGTCTTGCCAATCAGGTATACCAGAGGATCAAAGGCCAATTTGATTGCACGGCATTTGTGTCCGTGTCCAGGAGCCCCAATGTGGTCAAAATTCTCACTGATGTGCTGCTGCAATTCCTTGGGGCAAACAACACGATGTTGGACGGTGATAATCAACGAGGATATCTCCAGCTTGTCGGCATCGTGAGAGAATATCTCCAGGACAAAAGGTATGAAATTGCATGACATGCTACATTATTATTTTCCGTATTTTTTGTTATCGATCAGCAAAAGATAGTCCTAGAGCTTGAGCAGTGCTTTGTTGTTCTGAGAAGAAAATGCAAGCCACTTGCTTATCGCCATTTTTATTAATCTCGAGTTCAGTATGGCTGGAACAATACCGCACCTCGCGCTCTAGCGCACTCTTATAAAATTTGCATTTTAGGTGCTTTTGAGTAATGCATTCAGGCGACGAACCTCCCCCGATTGGTAGAGAAGACACGGCCGGAACAACTAGTTCAGGTTTCAGTGGCATTCTATAAGGGCCGGAACAACTAGTTCAGGTTTCAGTGGCATTCTATAAGGGCCGGAACAACTAGTTAATTTGAAAACTATCGTATGGATACCTGCAGCCTACCAACGCCACCCACCACCTCCATTGTTATTTTTATTTTGAAGTAATCATATATATTCCATTACTGGAACTAATTACATAGTACACACGTAGTCACACAAAGAAACCCGAACCCCCAATAAGTAGATATACAATTCCACCCTGGGAGAATCATGTGCCTCGCCGAGTGGTCATCCACCATCGGTCTCCGCTGCCACCAAGGCAACACCGGAGAAAGAGGGTAATCGCCGCCTTACCAAGATCTAGGGGAGCATCTTCACATAGAAGGATGCTTTTAGAGCCGATGAACCAGATTGTTGCAAAACGATGAGACAAATGCTTTGTGGCACATCGGCCAGGGTTCTTCCATGTGTCCACCAGACCCCTTCGCCGTCAAATTCATCCAACAAGGTCAAAGAAGAGGAACATCACCGCCTGTCATAACCCACATGCCCACTACAAGACAACAAACACAACCACAACATTCGGTGCCAACACCAACGACTGAGCCACCTTCCCCTTGGCGCCACCGGTTGGAGCACTGTCGAGATGAAAAAAAACAGTGGCAAATTATTTTGACGCAACACCATCTCCTCCATGGGTCTACCCTATCTAAGGTTTTGAGCCAAAGTGTTGGGATCCCCACCCCATCCTGTTGCTGGAGCGACCGACATAAGAGACATGGACCCGCCGCTTGGCTGACCAGGGGGAGGGCGGTTCTGCCTCCCAGATCGCCTCCCTCAAGCGATAAAATGAACTCTACTTCGTCATGCAGTACAAGTGCAAATAACTTTATGGTTTTAGGGGATAAAAGGTAGATTATTTAGTTGATGAGAGAAATGATGATGCCCCGGTAAATTTACACCTTTTGGGAAGCTAAAAAATGCCATCATAATTTTACTCTTGTGAAAAGTAAAATGAGTTGAATTGTACTTTCATTTTTGCCAACCATTTCCCCGTTAGTCGACCATCTTGTCTCATGTTAATTTCTTTCAGATTCCAAAATTAGCATTGATTTTTAACTTCTCAAGTTAAAAAAGGAAAAGGTCTCTCTCACACTCACATATGAACTCATCCCCAACTGCTCTTCCCTCCTAGCGGTGCTTACGTCCTGCTAGGTGTCGGTTGTCGTGCCTCCCACAGCGGTGACTCCTCCACCTACCCTCCCTAAGCGACGTGGTGTCAGACTCCTTCGGTATGGTGGTTCTTCCGGTCTAGTGTTATTTTCTCTATTCATGTGACACATGCGCGTCAGCCTTTGTTCTTGTGTGACCCAGAGTGTCATCCTCTTGTTTTGTTCTCGAGGAACAAATTCTTATAATTATGTGGATAATCTTTTGAAAGCGTTCAACAATGTATTGTTTATTGGGCTCAGTGGTTACAAATTTCCTCCACTTCAGTGTTGCAATGCAAATGTGCTACGAGTCTATTTTCTCTTTAAGATTATGTATCATATAGTTCCTTGTTTAGATATTCCATAGTTTTTATGGGGACACTTGCTAAATTTCATATACACTATAATTTTACTCATTGGATGATTCTTTTTTGACAATATGCTTCAACAAAACTAATGATATCTATTACCAACCGAATAACAGGTATTTTGTTCTAATTGATGATATATGGAGTAAACAAGCGTGGAATGGCATCCAATGTGCCTTTCCCAATAACAATACTGCAAGTCGAGTAATGACTACTACACGTATTCAAGATGTAGCAAAATCTTGTAGCTTTCCACACGGAGGCTATGTTTATCCTATGAAGCACCTTGGCATCGATGATTCAGAAAAGCTATTCTTGAAAAGGATATTTGACCATGAAGATGATTGCCCTTTTGAACTAAAAGAAGTTACTAGTTATATACTGAAGAAGTGTGATGGCTTGCCATTAGCTATAGTCAATATAGCTAGCATGTTGGCAACAAAACCAACCACAAAGCAGGAGTGGGGAAGGGTGCGGCTTTCTCTTTGCTCTTCGTTCGAACAAGATTCTGAGTTGGACGTGGTGAAACGTATATTGCTTCTTAGTTATTATGATCTACCTCACTATTTGAAGATCTGTTTGTTGGACCTGAGTATATTCCCAGAGGATTTTGAGATTTGTTGTGAGCGTCTGGTAAAAAGATGGATGGCTGAAGGATTTATCATTGGGTATCAAGGACAATGCATGGAGGATACAGGAAGAAGCTACATTAGTGAGCTCATTAATAGAAACATGATCCAACTAGTGGGCATTGACTCCATCAGTGGTAAACCAGTAGCTTGTCGAGTCCATGATATTATGCTTGATCTTATCATCTCATTATCAGCTAAAGAAAATTTTGTTACCATAATGGATGGTGAGAAGTTGACACCAACAAGCAACACGATTCGACGCCTCTCCCTTCAAGGCAAGTGTGAGAGATGGAAACTTCTGCCAGGAACCAATAAATTATCTCATGTCCGGTCACTTACTGTCTTCAGTGATGTTAAGAAGATGCCCCCACTCTTGGACTTTCAAGTTTTACGGGTGTTGGATCTTCAGGGTTGTTCTTATGTGGAGGATGGTGACATAACGGATATTGGATGTTTAATTCATCTGAGGTTTTTGAGCCTCCGAAAGTGTAGAAGAATCAGTGAGATCCCAGGGCAAATCGGGAAGCTGCAACATTTGCAAACACTTGACCTCACATTCACCGGTATAAAAAGGTTGCCAGGGAAAATAGCTCGGCTACGCCAATTGGTGCGCCTATTAATTCCTCAAGGTGTACAATTGCCTGTTGGGATTGGTAACATGGAATCTCTTAAGGAGCTATATTGGTTTGATGTCAAAATGATCTCCCGGGAAGTCGTGCTAGAGCTGGGTAATATGACCAAACTGAAGGATGTTAGCATCAATTGGGAATTTGACGATACAACAAGAGATGAAGAAAGCTACCAGGATTATTTGATGTCATCCCTTTGTAAGCTAGGTGAACATGACCTTCGACATCTAGAATTTTTTATGTACAATGGGAGTGGCTCTGCAGATTTCTTGGTTGACTCATGGTGCCCTCCTCCATGCCATCTCCAGACATTTAAGATGAACAGTGGCATCACAACCTTTTTGTCAAGGCTTCCAAGGTGGATATCCTCCCTCTCCGAACTCACTTGCTTAGATATCCCCATAAAACAAGTAGGACGTGGAGATTTGAAGGTGCTTGGAAACTTGCCTAGTTTGCTCCATCTCGGACTTCACCTAAGGGAATCTCCACAAGAAGCACTCATCATCAACCCTAGGGGATTCCAGAGTTTGAAGTGTTTCTTTGTTGGTACATGGGGCAGGGATGGACTGGGCCTCGTGTTTGAACACGGAGCAATGCCAAAGCTAGAGAAGCTTTATTGTGCCTCCGTGGCACATGATACGTACGATGTTGGTTATGAGTTCGGCATTAGGAAACTTACCTCCCTCAAGCATCTCCATGTTTCAATTAATTGTAGAGGTGCGAGGGCTTGGGAGGTGGAGGCTGCTGAGCATGCCATAAGAAATGCAGCCGCTCTCCTTCCCAACCATCCGATCCCTGAAATCTTTAGAAGTTTTCAGAAAGAGATGGTGCATAATGAGGAGTTGACGAGGGAAGGGCGTTGGTGGCTATGCTGAAGAGGTGAATATGCAGAGCTCATAAAAGAAAGATTTTTGAGCATTCAACTAAGGTATTACTACGGTCTTCCTTTTTTATCGTGTCGGTTTCCATGTCATGCTTGCTAACATTTTCCCAAATTTTTTGTCCCTGGTTTGAATTACAGCTTTGAAGGGGATTTTATGGGAATGTCACTTTGCAAAAGATGACCTCCTCGTTCTCATGGGTAATATTGACTGATCTCTACAATTTACTCCTACCCTAAAGGCTGCAAACATTCTCCAGGTCAATGTTGAGTGCCAAGATGGAACTAAAACAATTGTGGACTACTTTGACTTTACTTGGATCAACAAGACTCTTGTGGATCGTTTGCAACTGTTTCCTATTATGAACCTCGAATATGTCGGTCTTTTGGGGAGAGATTGTTTTTGCTCTATATATATTTTAGATTGGTGGGGTCTTTGATGAATTTTTGAACTTGAACAGTTGAACTTGATGGGACCGATTATCTTAGGGCATGTCCAAGGAGAACCCTCAAACCTTCCTCGTCTGTAAAGACACGATATGATATATTCCATCTTTGTAAACTCATATGTTCAAATATACCATATTGTCCATGAAATGTTTTCTACTTCTAGTGGTTCTTGTGCCATGGTTATGCTCATTTATCACTCAACTTCATAACATAATGATAACCCACAAGTATAGGGGATCGCAATAGTTTTTGAGAGTACGTAGAGTATTCAACCCAAATTTATAGATTCGACACAAGGCGAGCCAAAGAATATTTGCAAGTATTAGCAGTTGAGTTGTCAATTCAACCACACCTGGAGATTAAATATCTGCAGCAAAGTGATCAGTAGCACAGTAATATGATAGTTTTGATAGTAGTAGTAACAGCAATAGTAATGGTAACAGTGATAGCAATGATTTTGTAGCAGTTGTAACAGTAATAGCAGCAGTAGTAACTTAGCAGAAACAATATGTTGGAAATTCGTAGGCATTGGATCGGTAGATTCGTTGGATGATATTCATCATATAACAGTCATAACCTAGGGCAATACAAAACTAGCTCCAGTTCATAAATATAATGTAGGCATGTATTTCGTAAATAGTCGTACGTGCTTATGGAAATAACTTGCATGACATCTTTTGTCCTACCCTTCCGTGGCAGCGGGGTCCATAAGGAAACTAAGGGATATTAAGGCCTCCTTTTAATAGAGAACCGGAACAAACCATTAACACATAGTGAATACATGAACTCCTCAAACTACGGTCATCATCGGAAAGTATCCCGGTTATTGTCACCCCGGGGTTTACGGATCATAACACGTAATAGGTGAATATGACTTGCAAGATTGGATCTAGAACATAGATATAAGGGTGAAAACATAAACGGTTCAGATGTGAAATCATGGCACCCGGGCCCAAAGTGACAAGCATTAAGCATGGCAAAGTCATAACAACATCAACCTCAGAACATAATGGATACTAGGGATCAAGCCCTAACAAAACTAACTCGATTACATGATGAATCTCATCCAACTCCTCACCGACCAGCGATCCTATGAAGGAATTACTCACTCCCGGTGGGGAGCATCATGGAATTGGTGATGAAGGAGGGTTGGTGATGACGAAGATCGAAGATCCCCCTCTCCGGAGCCCAAAACGGACTCCAGATCTGGCCTCCCGATGAAGAACAGGAGGTGGCAGCGGCTTCGTATCATGAAATGCGATGAAACTTCCTCCCCATTTTTTTCTCCAAATATGGGATTTTATAGAGTCGGAATCAGGGTCTGCGGGGCCACCAGGTGGGCACAACCCACCTGGGCGCGCCTGGAGGGGGGCGCCCTGGTGGGTTGTGCTCACCCAGGGGGCCCCCTCCGGTGGTTCTTGGCTCCAATATTTTTTATATATTCTAAAATAAGTCTCCAAAAGTTTCGTTCCATTCCAAGAACTTTTATTTCTGCACGAAAACAACACTATGGTAGTTCTGCTGAAAACAGCGGCAGTCCGGGTTAGTTTCATTCAAATCATGCAAATTAGAGTCCAAAACAAGAGGAAAAGTATTAGGAAAAGTAGATACGACGGAGACGTATCAACTCCCCCAAGCTTAAACCTTTGCTTGTCCTCAAGCAATTCAGTTGATAAACTAAAAGTGAAAAAGAAAAACTTTTACGAACTCTTTTGCTCTTGTTTACATAAATAAGCTTAAGTAGCACCCAGGTTTTCAGCAAAGATCATGACTAACCATGTCAACAATAACTCTTAAAAATTATATTAACTCGTATCAATGTCATAATCAACTAGCGAGCAATAATAAGATATCCCAAATGCCAACACTTTGTCAGAACAATCATGATATAATATGACAACAGTGGTATCTCGCTAGCCCTTTCTGAGACCGCAAAACATAATTGCAGAGCACCTCCAAAGTTCAAGCAGCGACTAAACATTGTAATTCATGGTAGAAAAGATCCAGCCATGATGCATCCAACATTAACTATACACAATGCATGAGGATGACAATAGTGCTCTCAGATCTGGTGCTTATTTGAGAAGGTGATGACTCAACATAAAAGTAAATAGATAGTCCCTTCGCAGAGGGAAGCAGGGATTTACAGCGGTGCCAGAGCTCAGATTTTTAAAACAGAGATAAATGAAATTTTGAAAAATGCACCCTTCCTGTTTACGTCACGACCGAAAGTTATCAATATCTTTCATGCTAAACACATTAGTGGCGGTTCCCAAGCGATAAAAGTAAAGGTTTACTCCCCCCTCCACCAACAAACACACTCCACGGCTAGCCAAATCCACGGGTACCATCCATACCAACATTAGTCCTGAGGGAGTTTTGTTTAATTATTTGCAATTTTTGAATTCGGGACTGGGAATCCCTATTACCGCCCCTCTCGTGCAAGGACGAGTGAATAAACACTCATCATGAGAATAACCCGCTTAGCATGGAAGATACCGACTACCCCCTCTCGCTCTATGAACAATCCAGGCACACAAAAACAGATGTTTATTTGAAGCTTTTAGAGGTGGCACCTGCAAATTTACATAGAGCGGCAGGTTAATACCGCATATAGGTAGATATGGTGGACTCATCTGGAATAACTTGGGTTTTAGGATTTTGATGCACAAGCAGTATTCCCACTTAGTACAGGCGAAGGCTAATAAATAGGTTGAGAAGCGGCCAGCTAGAGAGCAAAAACGGTCATGAACATGCATTATGAATAATGAACATTGGATACTAGCATGAGTAGGATATGGGCACCATGAACAAAAATATCATAGAGGCTATGTTGGTTTTGATTTAACTACATGCATGAACATGTGCCAAGTCAATCCACTTGAAACATTCAGAGGAGGATATCATATCATCATACTACATCACAATCATTTTAACGCAATGTTGACATCCAAGATAAATCATTATCCACTCCTAGCTACTTGAGCATGGCATGAGAAACTATAATCTCTAATTGTCATTGCAAACATGTTTGATCATAATATGTTGAATCATGGATACTAGGTTAAACATATTTACAAAAACAGAACAAGTTGAGTTCATACCCGTTTCTCTCTGCCACAACCAGTTCATCAAATATCGTCATTATTGCCTTTCACTTGCATGACCGAATGATATGAGAATAATAATAGTGCAAGAGTGCCGTGGACTAAGCTGAAATCTGCAGACATTTTATTCAAAAGGAGAAGACAAAGCAATTTGGGCTCTTCGTTAGATCAATAGCAATGCATATGAGAGCCACTCAACATTTTCATCGTGGTCTTCTCCTTGGTATGAATCAATAAAAAGAAAAGAAATTCAGAGAAACAGAATGAAATATTTTTGGAGTTTTTAGTTTTTCTTGAAGAAAGCAAAATTAAAGAAAAACAAAAACAAAAACGAGAAAAACTATTTACACGGGAAAGCTCCCAACAAGCAAAAGAAGAACTAGGAAATCTTTTTGGGTTTTATTTTTAATACTACAACTAACTAAACTAGAAAGAAAAACTGAAAAGAAGCAAGAAACACATTTTTATTTTATTTTCTCAAAGTTTTTCAAACACATAAGAAGAAAGCGAGAAAATAAATCTAGCATGGATAATACAATGAAAAAGTGAGGACACCGACAACAGGAATGAAATGTGTGAGCATGAATATAATGTCGGTGGAAATATGTACTCCCCCAAGCTTAGGATTTTGGCCTAGCTTGGTAATCACCATCCGCGGCCTGCATAATAGTCAGAGTGGTAGCTCATGGAGGCTCTTGGTGCAGCCTCCTCAGCCCACCGAGCGGTTGCGACCTCCATGTTGTGTGCACGGGCCTCGCTCTCAAAAACATAATATCTTCTTTTGCTGCCAAAATCAAAGAGAGCAGGCGCAAGCAAAACAGTATGCACAATGGTTTCTTTATTGAACCTCAAGTTATAAGTATAATCAGTGATTTTGCCCTTAAGGAACTTATGGCGCGTCATGGCCTCAAAGTCTAAGGACTGAGTAGGTAAGATGGGGTCATAAGGTAGAGATGTAACACCCACCTCTTTAGCTAACCGAGAAGCATAAATCCCACCATAAAAATAACCACTACCAGCGTTGTGTTGCAATCTGCGTGCAACAATCGCTCCAAGATTATAACATTTAATTCCGGTCAGAGCAGTGTGTATGGGGCTCAAATCAGGGGCACATAGTGAGCTGCAATCCTGCTTGCCCACAATGCATTTCCCATTAAAGAGTGCAAAGTATTGAATTGATGGGAAATGAATACTTTTTATTCTACCTTGTGCCACTCCTCTATCCTCACCGTAGCAAAGGCTAGTAAAGAATGACTCATACTCAGATCTTGGTGGCTCTTCTAGCGAACCCCAAAATGGAATTTTACAAATACCACTAAACACTTCTAGAGGCATGGTAAAAGGACGGTCGTAAAGTTTAAATGAAACTCTAGACTCACGAGGATGAAATTTAAATTATTTAGTAAACGATTCTGTGAGGCTGAGATGTTGGTTGCACTTATCTTCAATGTAGGGACCGAGCTCGGCGTTGTGAACATATTGCTCAAATTCTTCTTTAATACCTGCACTCACCATAAAATTGTTGCACGGCCATAGGCAGGATTTGATAGTTGCTTCCCCTATTGAACTTGCGCTTGGTTCAACATAAGACCGACGCACCGAGCCACTACTAGATGATGCCTGTGAAGACTTCTTACTCGAAGAACTCCTAAAGAATTGCATTTTTATTTGCGAACAATTTCTGAAAACTTTGGGACACGAAATTTTTGTCAACAAAACTTCACAAGATTGATAGCAACTACTCATAGAGATGCATAGAGGCCATATCAAGCATTCAAACTACTTAGAACTCTAAGAATTCAACATGCAAGCTCATCTACAGCAGCGCAAAGAGTAGCTAATTATTCAAAATACAATCCACTAAAGCAAAAACTAATTGGAGCAATGGAGGAGTCACATACCAAGTAGCAATCCCCCAAAACAGTTTTGGAAACGGAGCTTCGAGCAAAGAGATCGAAATCTGCGGGTTTGAGAGCAAGAACACAAGAGAGAGAGAGAGCAATGGTGATTTTTTTTTCTGGAGGTAGGAGATGACATGGGCTAAAGAGATAAGTGAGGGGGCCCACGTGGGGACCACAACCCACCAGGGTCCGCCTGGGGCAGCTGGCGTGCCCAGGTGGGTTGTGCCCACCTGGTGCACCCCCCTCTGATGTTATTCGTACTAAAAATTCATAAATATTCAGAAAAAAATCATGTTAAATTTTCAGGGCATTCTGAGCACTTTTATTTTTGGGTCATTTTTTATTGCACGGAAAATCCAGAAAACAGGATAAACATGGCATTTTATTTTATTTAACTAAGAAAAACAGAAAATAAAAGATAAGGACAGAAGGTAGTGCCTACTAAATTCATCAACTTCATACCTCTCAAAGATAATCCATTAATAAGCTTGATCAACTCTTATTAACAACCACCTTCGATTAGCATGAAACCGAAGAACTTTCGTAAAACACTAAGTTACCTCAACGGGGATATGTATGTCCCCAACAATAAGTATATCATATTTCTTTTTGGCAGTAGGTAGAGGTAGTTGAAAACTTCCAATAGTGAGTGTCGGAGATTTTTCAATAACATTAATACCATTCACTTGGAATTGTTTCTTCGGAAAGTGCACCGTATGCTCATTACCATTGATATGAAAAGTGACCTTGCTTTTATTGCAATTAATAACAGCCCTTGCAGCATTCAAAAGAGTCTACCAAGGATAATCGACATGTTGTCATCCTCGGGCATCTCAAGTATAACAAAGTCTGTTAAGATAGTAACATTTGCAACAACAACGGGCACATCCTCACAAATACCGATAGGTATGGCAGTTGATTTATCAGCCATTTGCAAAGATATTTCAGTAGGTGTGAGTTTATTCAAATCAAGTCTTTTGCATAAGGAGAAAGGCATAACACTAACACCAGCTCCTAAATCACACAAAGCAGTTTTAACATAATTTCTTTTGATGGAGCAAGGTATAGTTGGTATTCCAGGATCTCCAAGTTTTTTAGGTACTCCATCCTTAAAAGAATAATTAGCAAGCATGGTGGAGATTTCAGCTTCCGGTATTTTTCTCTTATTAGTGATGATGTCTTTCATGTATTTTGCATAAGGGGCCATCTTTAAAATATCAGTCAAGCGAGTGCGCAAAAAGACTGGCCTAAGCATTTCAGCAAAGCGTTCAAATTCTTCATCATCTTTCTTCTTAGTTGGTTTAGGCGGAAAGGGCATGGGTTTTTGAACCCATGGTTCTCTTTCTCTTCCATGTTTTCTAGCAACAAAGTCTCTTTTATCATATCTTTTATTTTTAGTTTGTGGGTTATCAAGATCAACAGCAGGTTCTATCTCAACATTATTATCAGGTTGTTTATCATTGTCTGGTTGAGTGTCTTCATGAACATCATCATTATCTTTTCACTATCACTAGATGAATGTTCATTACCAGATTGAGTTTCAGCGTCTGAGACAGAGACATCATTATTATCTTCAGGAGGTTTTTCTATTTCAGGTTCACTAGAGGTATGCAAAGTCCTATCATTTTTCTTTTTCTTTTTCTTTCTAGAAGGACTAGGTGCATCAGTGTTAATTTCTTTGAGAGCCTTGTTCAATTCTTTAGGGTGTCCCTCGGGATAAAGAGGTTCCTGAGTCATTCTACCTCCTCTAGTTACTACTCTAATAGCATGGTCCTTCATATTATTATTCATTTCATCAAGCAATTCTCTTTGAGATTTAGCAACTTGTTCTAACTGAGTGTGAACCATAGAGGCATGTTTTCCTACACCTCTAACATCATTAGATATTCTAAATAACAAGTCACCCAAACGAGCAATCATATCAGAGTTGTATTTCAATTGTTTCATAACATTTTCATTGAAGTGATCTTGTTTTCTAATGTAGTTATTAAACTCATAAAGGCATTGACTAGGATGCATATTGTAAGGGTTGTCACTTTCATCAAATCCTATATACCTAAGAAGTTCATCCCCACTATTGTATTTTTCTGCACATGCAAGGCGTCCACGTCACCTACTCACCCAACTGCCATGTCATCAGCTCACATCAATGCTTTTTTCCTGAGAAAAAATGGAGCTCCGTGACCGTCTGTGGTGATATGGCCCTATCGTCTCCCAATTAACTCCCCCACCTATTAATTTTCCATCCATCACTTCATCTTCTACACAACAGCGTCTTTTCATCTCCACCGAATAAATGGAGGAGTAAGATGCATTTGTTCTCCCCCACAACAAGTACAGCTTCTGCTCCAGAGGATTGTCATATTCAAGCCCTACCGTGGATGCCCGTCGCTTCTGGTACAGGTCAAGAAGAGGAGGCGGAGGCCGGAAGCTTCTAGAACCAGCAGGCCGTCGGTGGGAGACACTGTCACCGTCGTACAGCCACCGCCTAGAGCGTCTCTCTCTTCTCCGACATGGCTATATCTGGCAACTCCCCGCTCGCCCGCTCCTTGTCGCACCACATCCGCCCTACCTCGGCACCAACACCAAGCCGGCCAAGCGGCCGCTGGCACTTCACCGGGAAGCTCGCCTCGATCATCTGTGCGCTGCTCGCGGTGGCCACCGTCTGCAACGGGCAACGCCTCTGGCTGATCCCTCTTTTTGCAGTTAGTTGTAGCATCAATGAAAATGTCAGTGTATCCTTCGAGTTTCCTGGTGTATGTGTAGTTGTGTACTTGCTACGTTTCTCTCTACGTACAACAACTTCTGATTTATTTCCTATACTTCACTTCTGTAACACAGGTTTCCAAAGCAAACATATTTGATAAGTACAACCTGACAAGAATCCCAATAATAAATGAGAAGGATACATATACATCCTTAATAATTTTAATGGCCTGGTTTCTTCTTTGCCGGTGGAAATCACATGCATTTATGTTGGTTGTAGATCATTTCTCAGATTGATGTCACTTCTGTTGGGCTTGCCTGGCGCCTGGTAAACCTGAAAGAGGCACAAAGTGTGTCAATCGGCATCACTCCTTGGTGATCTAAGCCCTCTATCACAGGGTCCCTATGTGCGTAGGCACACAAGTAAACCGGTGGACCCGAATTAGCTGGTGCGGTTCCAGTGGATGTCGTCGTTGTATTCGGCTACCTTCACCGCGCTCGCCATCCCTGTCGGCCTACATGAAGGGTTCAGCAGCTCCCTCTCTGCCAGCATTGTAATAAACTTCCATAAGTTCTCTTGATTGTTGTAGGTGCTGGAAATTTTGCATCTTACGAGTAGTACCCTTTCTGATAAATAGTTTGGTAAACATAGATCAATCGTTTTATTTCTTGGATCACTTCAGTAGTTAATTTTAAGTCAAGATTGAAGTTTAGTAAAAGTATACATGTAAATGTAGTTCAACATTTGAAGCCATATTTTCTTCTCATTTATCCAATATAAGCTTTTCATCTTATCTACGCATGAAAGGCAGGAAATCCCGCAACAACGTGCGGGGTGTCATCTAGTTTCATTAAAGAGTTTACCTCTACCACCTCTGGTGGTGGTGTATCAAGTCCGTGTATTTCTTCAATAGGAGGTAAATTTTCAACAACCTCTGCTTTAATACCTTTTTCTTTCATACTTTTCTTTGCCTCTTGCATATCTTCAGGACTAAGATATAAGATACCCCTCTTCTTTAGAGTGGGTTTAAGCGGTGGTTCAGGAAGAGTCCAATCATCATAGTTTTTCAATATATTATTCAATAATTCCTCAGCTTGTTCAATAGTTTGTTCCCTGAAAACACAACCAGCACAACTATCTAGGAAGTCCCTAGAAGCATCGGTTAGTCCATTATAGAAGATATCAAGTATTTCATTTTTCTTAAGAGGATGATCAGGCAAAGCATTAAGCAATTGGAGAAGCCTCCCCCAAGCTTGTGGGAGACTCTCTTCTTCAATTTGCACGAAGTTAAAATATTTCCTGTAATGCAGCTTGTTTCTTATGAGCAGGAAAATATTTTTCAGAGAAGTGATAAATCATATCCTGGGGACTACGCACACAACCAGGAGCAAGAGTATTGTACCATATCTTAGCATCACCCTTTAATGAGAACGGAAATAATTTGAGGATATAATAGTAGAGAATTTTATCATCATGAGCAAAAAGGTTAGCTATATCATTTAATTTGGTGGGGTGTGCCACAACAGTTTCAGTTTCATAGCCATGGAAAGGATCAGATTCAACCAAAGTAATTAACTCTGGGTCGACAGAGAATTCATAATCCTTATCGTCAACAAAGATAGGTGAAGTAGCAAACTTAGGATCACATTTCATTCTAGCATTCAAAGATTTTTCTTTCAGTTTGCATAATAATTTCTTAAGATCATCTCTATCATTGCAAGCAAGAAAATCTCTAGCTGTCTCCTCATCCATAACATATCCTTAAGGTACCTTAGGTAATTCATATCTAGGAGAGCTAGGTCTAATAGGTGTTTCAAAAATTTTAGTTTCAAGTACTTCATCAGTTTCAATAATTTCATCAGTTTCAGCATTCTCAATATCTTTAGCTCTAGCAATTTGTTCATCAAGAAATTCACCTAGTGGCATATTATCATCAAGCAAGGTACTAGCATCATCATGAGTAGCATTCATAGAAGTAGCATCATCAATAACTTGCGACATATCAGGACTAATAGCATGTGGTGGTGTTGCAATTCTACTTAAAACAGAAGGTGAATCAAGTGCAGAGTGTGATGGCGGTTCCTTACCTCCCATCGTCCTAGAGGGAACGATCTTGGTTTTTGTATCCTTCAGATTCTTCATAGTTATAAATAGATAATAATCCCAAGTGACTCAACAAATATAGCTATGCTCCCCGGCAACGGCGCTAGAAAAAGGTCTTGATAACCCACAAGTATAGGGGATCGCAACAGTTTTCGAGGGTAGAGTATTCAACCCAAATTTATAGATTCGACACAAGGGGAGCCAAAGATTTAAGTAGCACAGTAATATGATAGTTTTGATAGTAGTAGTAACAGCAATAGTAATGGTAACAGTTTTCAGTAGCACAATAATATGATAGTTTTGATAGTAGTAGTAACAACAATAGTAATGGTAACAGTTTTCAGTAGCACAGTAATATGATAGTTTTGATAGTAGTAGTAACAGCAATAGTAATGGTAACAGTTTTCACTAGCACAGTAATATGATAGTTTTGATAGTAGTAGTAACAGCAATAGTAATGGTAACAGCGATAGCAATGATTTTGTAGCAGTTGTAACAGTAATAGCAGCAGTAGTAACTTAGCAGAAACAATATGTTGGAAATTCGTAGGCATTGGATCGGTAGATTCGTTGGATGATATTCATCATATAACAGTCATAACCTAGGGCGATACAAAACTAGCTCCAGTTCATAAATATAATGTAGGCATGTATTTCTTAAATAGTCGTACGTGCTTATGGAAATAACTTGCATGACATCTTTTGTCCTACCCTTCCGTGGCAGCGGGGTCCATAAGGAAACTAAGGGATATTAAGGCCTCCTTTTAATAGAGAACCGGAACAAACCATTAACACATAGTGAATACATGAACTCCTCAAACTACGGTCATCACCGGAAAGTATCCCGGTTATTGTCACCCCGGGGTTTACGGATCATAACACGTAATAGGTGAATATGACTTGCAAGATCAGATCTAGAACATAGATATAATGGTGAAAATATAAACGGTTCAGATCTGAAATCATGGCACCCGGGCCCAAAGTGACAAGCATTAAGCATGGCAAAGTCATAACAGCATCAATCTCAAAACATAATGGATACTAGGGATCAAGCCCTAACAAAACTAACTCGATTACATGATGAATCTCATCCAACTCCTCACCGACCAGCGAGCCTACGAAGGAATTACTCACTCCCGGTGGGGAGCTTCATGGAATTGGCGATGAAGGAGGGTTGGTGATGACGAAGATCGAAGATCCCCCTCTCCGGAGCCCAAAACGGACTCCAGATCTGGCCTCCCGATGAAGGACAGGAGGTGGCGGCGGCTTCGTGTTGTGAAACACGATGAAACTTCCTCCCCGATTTTTTTCTCCAAATATGGGATTTTATAGAGTCAGAATCAGGGTCTGCGGGGCCACCAGGTGGGCACAACCCACCTGGGCGCACCTGGAGGGGGGGGCGCCCTAGTGGGTTGTGCTCACCCAGGGCCCCCCTCCGGTGGTTCTTGGCTCCAGTATTTTTTTATTCTGAAATAATTCTCCAAAAAGTTTCGTTCCATTCCAAGAACTTTTATTTCTGCACAAAAACAACACCATGGCAGTTCTGCTGAAAATAGCGTCAGTCCGGGTTAGTTTCATTCAAATCATGCAAATTAGAGTCCAAAACAAGAGGAAAAGCGTTAGGAAAAGTAGATACGACGGAGACGTATCACATAACTTGCTTAAAAACTCCTGCCCAAAACATGGCACAGATGAATCTCCTAATACCAAGGCGTAATGCAGACTCAATGGAAATATTATCAATCTACTTTATTTTATGTCTTTATAAAAAAAATCATGTCCCATCTCATGCATGGTTGCTTTCCCAGGTATTGTCATACTTGAATCCTCCATCGGATGCATGTTGTCGGACTTGAGACTTCATGCCAACTTCTTGACTTGGGATAAAGTTTCAATTTTATCTGTACTTTATGTTTCCTTCTGATTTTGCCATTGGAAAATTTATGTGTTGGATGTAGTATGCGAATGGGACCTATTACTTCTGTGTGTTAGAAGGCATGATTCTGCATCTCTACTTAAATGACTCAGCCAACTATGACTTTTCAATTGTTGTTTTTGTTGTTTCATTTTTGGCACACATTTACTGCTTCGTGCAAAAATGCAACAACTGAGAGTCCTCCATTAGTGCATGCGTACAATGCCTCTAACATACTTCTTCGTTGAAGAGTTGTCTTGTCACAACTTAGTAATCTCTTTATCTCAACCTGACAAGTGTGGGTGTAATGACATGTTCAACCAGACCTGTATATTGTTTTTACATACAGAACCAGGAGTACTGGTTATGTATCACTCGAGTGAAAGTGAGACTAAATATATGCCTTTCCATAGGGAGAATTGAACAGCTTTATGAACTTCACCTTGGCTTTAGTCTTGGCATTGTTCATGTTATTCGCAGTCTACACTTCATTTGATGTCCTCGACAAAGAGGAGTATATGACATGTCTTCTACTAACTGCCTGCTGCTTGCACTGCATATTCTCCATATGGGATTGTCTTGCCAGCTCTGGGATGGGGATGACATCTTTATGTCGGGTGTTCTTTCAGTATTAGGCCACATAAAAATTACCATTCAACTATTACTTCTAAGCTAATATCACATTTTGGTATGGGACTACCATGTACTACCATTCAACACAACTATACTTGCACACATGTTTTGCGTTAGACATCCAAATGAAAATTACTCATGTTGGAAAATGAAGCTGAACCCCCTTGATTTATCCAATGTTCTTTTTCTATCTCAGGCAATTGTCTATTATCTGAGTTGTTCCAAAGCACTCAATTAGGTCTAATGCCCAGAAGGTCGAGTCTCTTTAGTATCCAAGTGATACTATATGTGAGCATTGGAATTGTCTGGCTTGCTGATTTATTATAGGAAGAAAAGGCACTTATAACTTATACACACCTAGCATGATAATATTTTTGTTTGGCATATTGTATGTCGCATGGCAGTCCATGGGCATAGAGCAAGAAAATTTTACAAACTCAAACCATGTTTCTATTCATACAAACAAAAATGTGTTCAAGTACAATTATATTGAATGGCAGTACACGGTAGTCCCATACCAAAGTGTGATATCAGGTTAGCAGTAACAGTTGAATGGCACTTTTTGTATGGCCTAATACTGAAAGAACACCGAACATAAAGATGATTTCATACAAACATATGTCACAAAACATATTGCCTTATTTTTTTTATTCATAGAAAAAGCACCGATGATTTCACTCACCTTCACGGTCTAGCATGTTCTTTTGTGTCATATGTTCCATTTCCGACATCTTTGTTTGTAATTTTTATTCGTCGGTGTCTTAGTGTAAGCATGATAATTAAGAAGCCGCACAAGGATTATTTGATTAATTTGGAAATTTTCCTACAACATCACCGTTGGTTAAGAGTGCAACAACTTCCGTCACACACAACATAGGGATCCCTAGGGATGAACCTGTTGCTAGAAGTTGCTTGAGGTTCGTCCACGCCCGACCATTTACTGTTCATCATGTGCATTTGAGCTAGGGAGGTACTTTCGTGTTAGCTAATACTCCCTCTATAAAGAAATATAAGAGCGTTTAGATCACTAAAGTAGTGATATAAACGCTCTTATATTTCTTTACGGAGGGAGTACTATTTTCATATTCTTGATTTGTAGGCCATACATATTTCATATGCTTATGCCCATTTAATATATTGTCATTCTCATTGTTCGAATATGAAACCCCAACTCGCCTTCAACTATACTGCAATCTTGGTCCATTGTACCCACTATGCACTCATCCTTGGTTGCAGGGATGCATTTCATGTGTTCATGTTATTCTTCATTTTCCCCACTTTTTGGGCGTATATATTGAAGGAAATATGCCCTAGAGGCAATAATAAAGTTGTTATTTTATATTTCCTTATATCATGATAAATGTTTATTATTCATGCTAGAATTGTATTAACCGGAAACTTGATACATGTGTGGATACATAGACAAAACACCGTGTCCCTAGTAAGCCTCTACTAAACTAGCTCGTTAACCAAAGATGGTTAAGTTTCCTAACCATAGACATGTGTTGTCATTTGATGAATGGGATCACATCATTAGGAGAAT
The DNA here is from genome assembly GCA_011799875.1 of Thinopyrum elongatum. NCBI lineage: Eukaryota > Viridiplantae > Streptophyta > Magnoliopsida > Poales > Poaceae > Thinopyrum > Thinopyrum elongatum. Next base: position 16,665,867 of record CM022300.1, on the reverse strand, counting down.
GATGTGATGGACAAGACCCATCCGTTAGCTTAGCATAATGATCGTTAAGTTTTATTGCTATTGCTTTCTTCATGTCATATACATATTCCTTTGACTATGAGATTATGTAACTCCCGGATACCGGAGGAATACCTTGTGTGCTATCAAACGTCACAACGTAACTGGGTGATTATAAAGATGCTCTACAGGTATCTCCGAAGGTGTTTGTTGGGTTGGCATAGATCGAGATTAGGATTTGTCACTCCAAGTATCGGAGAGGTATCTCTGGGCCCTCTCGGTAATGCACATCATAATAAGCCTTGCAAGCAATGTGACTAATGAGTTAGTTACGGGATGATGCATTACGGAACAAGTAAAGAGACTTGCTGGTAGCGAGATTGAACTAGGTATGGAGATACCGACGATCGAATCTCGGGCAAGTAACATACCGATGACAAAGGGAATGACGTATGTTGTCATTGCGGTTTGACCGATAAAGATCTTCGTAGAATATGTAGGAACCAATATGAGCATCCAGGTTCCGTTGTTGGTTATTGACCAGAGATGTGTCTCGGTCATGTCTACATAGTTCTCGAACCCGTAGGGTCCACACGCTTAACGTTTGATGACGATTTGTATTATGAGTTATGAGTTTTGGTGACCGAAGATTGTTCGGAGTCCCGGATGAGATCACGGACATGATGAGGAGTCTCGAAATGGTCGAGAGGTAAAGATTGATATATTGGACGATAGTATTCGGACACCGGAAGTGTTTCGGAATGTATCGGGTACGTATCGGAGTACCGGGGGGTTACCGGAACCCCCCGAGGGAAGATATGGGCCATATGGGCCATAGGAGGGAGGCACACCAGCCCACAAAGGGGTGGCGCGCCCCCCACAGGGAAGGAGGCCGAATAGGATTAGGAGAGGGGGCTGCGCCCCCTTTTCCTTCTCCCTCTCTCTCTCTTTCCCCCTTTCCCCCTCCGGTAAAAGGAAAGGGGGGGGCCGAATCCTACTAGGAGCCCAAGTGGGACTCCTCCCACTTGGGGCGCCCCTAGGGCCGGCCTCCTCCCCTCTCCCTCCTTTATATACGGGGGCGGGGGCACCTCCAAGGACACACCAATTATTCCTAGCCGTGTGCGGCGCCCCCCTCCATTGTTTACTCCTCCGGTCATATTGTCGTAGTGCTTAGGCGAAGCCCTGCGTGGATCACTTCACCATCACCGTCACCACACCGTCGTGCTGACGAAACTCTCCCTCGACACTTTGCTAGATCAAGAGTTCGAGGGACGTCATCGAGCTGAACGTGTGCAGAACTCGGAGGTGTCGTACGTTCGGTGCTTGATCGGTTGAATCGAGAAGACGTTCGACTACATCAACCGCGTTAAGCTAACGCTTCCGCTTTCGGTCTACGAGGGTACGTGGACACACTCTCCCCCTCTCGTTGCTATGCATCTCCTAGATAGATCTTGCGTGAGCGTAGAATTTTTTTGAAATTGCATGCTACGTTCCCCAACAGTGGCATCCGAGCCAGGTCTATGCGTAGATGATATGCACAAGTAGAACACAAAGAGTTGTGGGCGATGATAGTCATACTGCTTACCACCAACGTCTTATTTTGATTCGGCGGTATTGTTGGATGAAGCGGCCCGGACCAACCTTACATGACCACGTTCATGAGACCGGTTCCACCGACACACATGCAACTTGTTTTGCATAAAGGTGGCTGGCGGTTGTCTGTTTCTCCAACTTTAGTTGAATCAAATTTGACTACGGCCGGTCCTTGTTGAAGGTTAAAACAGCAAACTTGACGAAACATCGTTGTTGTGATGATGCATAGGTAAGAACGGATCTTGCTAGAAGCCCGTAGCAGCCACGTAAAACTTGCAACAACAAAGTAGAGGACGTCTAACTTGTTTTTTCAGGGCATGTTGTGATGTGATATGGTCAAGACATGATGTGATATACGTTGTTGTATGAGATGATCATGTTTTGTAAAAGTTATCGGCAACTGGCAGGAGCCTTATGGTTGTCGCTTTCTTGTATGAAATGCAAACGCCATGTAATTGCTTTACTTTATCACTATGCGTTAGCGATAGTTGTAGAAGCAATAGTTGGCGAAACGACAACGACGCTATGATGGAGATCAAGGTGTCAAGCTGGTGACGATGGAGATCATGACGGTGCTTTGGAGATGGAGATCAAAGGCACAAGATGATGATGGCCATATCATGTCACATATTTTGATTGCATGTGATGTTTATCTTTTATATGCATCTTATTTTGCTTAGTACGGCGGTAGCATTATAAGATGATCCCTTACTAAAATTTCAAGGTATAAGTGTTCTCCCTGAGTATGCACCGTTGCGACAGTTCGTCATGCTGAGACACCACGTGATGATCGGGTGTGATAGGCTCTACGTTCACATACAACGGGTGCAAGACAGTTTTGCACATGCCGAATACTCGGGTTAAACTTGACGAGCCTGGCATGTACAGACATGGCCTCAGAACACTGGAGACCGAAAGGTCGAACATGAATCATATAGTAGATATGATCAACATAGAGATGTTCACCATTGATGACTACTCCATCTCACGTGATGATCGGACATGGTTTAGTTGATTTGGATCACGTATCATTTAGATGACTTGAGGGATGTCTATCTAAGTGGAAGTTCTTAAGTAATTTGATTAATTGAACTTAATTTATCATGAACTTAGTCTTGATAGTTTTTGCATATCTATGTTGTAGATCAATAGCTCGCGATGTAGCTCCTCGTTTATTTTTGATATGTTCCTAGAGAAAAATAAGTTGAAAGATGATAGTAGCAATGATGCGGACTTGGTCCGTGATCTGAGGATTATCCTCATTGCTGCACAGAAGAATTATGTCCTTGATGCACCACTATGTGACAAACCTATTGCAGGAGCAGATGCAGACATTATGAACGTTTGGCAAAGCTCGATATGATGACTACTTGATAGTTTAGTGCACCATACTTTACGGCTTAGAACTGGGACTTCAAAAACATTTTGAACGCCACAGAGCATATGAGATGTTCCAAAGAGATGAAATTGGTATTTCAGACTCATGCCCGTGTCGAGAGGTATGAGACCTCTGACAAGTACTTTGCCTACAATATGGAGGAGAATAGCTCAGCTAGTGAGCATGTGCTCAGAATGTCTGGGTACTACAATCGCTTGAATCAAGTGGGAGTTAATCTTCCAGATAAGATAGTGATTGACAGAGTTCTCTAGTCACTATCACCAAGTTACTAGAACTTCGTGATGAACTATAATATGCAAGGGATGACGAAAACGATTCCCAAGCTCTTCGCGATGCTGAAATCGGTGAAGGTAGAAATCAAGAAATAGCATCAAGTGTTGATGGTTGACAAGACCACTAGTTTCAAGAAAAAGGGCGAGGGAAAGAAAGGGAACTTCAAGAAGAATGGCAAGCAAGTTGTCACTCCCGTGAAGAAGCCCAAAGATGGACCTAAGCCTGAAGCTGAGTGCTTCTACTGCAAAGGAAATGGTCACTGGAAGCGGAACTGCCCCAAATACTTGGCGGATAAGAAGGATGGCAAAGTGAACAAAGGTATATTTGATATACATGTTATTGATGTGTATTTTACTAGTGTTCATAGTAGCCCCTGGGTATTTGATACCGGTTCAGTTCTAACATTAGTAACTCGAAACAGGAGTTGCAAAATGAACAGAGACTAGTTAATGACGAGGTGACGATGTGTGTTGGAAGTGATTCCAAGGTTGATAAGATCACCATCGCACACTCCCTCTACCTTCGGGATTAGTGTTGGACCTAAATAAATGTTATTTGGTGTTTGCGTTGAGCATGAATATGATTGGATCATGTTTATTGCGATACTGTTATTCATTTAAGTCAGAGAATAATTGTTGTTCTGTTTACATGAATAAAACCTTCTATGGTCATACACTCAATATAAATGGTTTATTGAATCTCGATCATAGTGATACACATATTCATAATATTGATGCCAAAAGATGCAAAGTTGATAATGATAGTGCAACATATTTGTGGCACTGCCGTTTAGGTCATATTGGTGTAAAGGGCATGAAGAAACTCCATGCAGATGGGCTTTTGGAATCACTTGATTATGAATCATTTGATACTTGCGAACCATGCCTCATGGGCAAGATGACTAAAACTCCGTTCTACGGAACAATGGAGCGAGCTAATGACTTATTGGAAATAATACATACCGATGTATGCGGTCCGATGAGTGTTGAAGCACGCGGCGGGTATCGTTATTTTCTGACCTTCACAGATGATTTGAGCAGATATGGGTATATCTACCTGATGAAACATAAGTCTGAAACATTTTGAAAAGTTCAAAGAATTTCAGAGTGAAGTTGAGAATCATCATAACAAGAAAATAAAGTTTCTACGATCTGATCGCGGAGGCGAATATTTGAGTTACGGGTTTGGCCTTCATTTAAAACAATGTGGAATAGTTTCACAACTCACGCCACCTGGAACACCACAGCGTAATGGTGTGTCCGAACGTCGTAACCGTACTTTATTAGATATGGTGCGATCTATGATGTCTCTTACCGATTTACCACTTTCATTTTGGGGTTATGCATTAGAGACAGCTGCATTCACGTTAAATAGGGCACCGTCTAAATCCGTTGAGACGACACCGTATGAACTGTGGTTTGGCAAGAAACCTAAGTTGTCGTTCCTTAAAGTTTGGGGTTGCGATGCTTATGTGAAAAAGCTTCAGCCTGATAAGCTCGAACCCAAATCGGAGAAGTGCGTCTTCATAGGATACCCAAAAGAGACTGTTGGGTACACCTTCTATCACAGATCCGAAGGCAAGATATTTGTTGGATCCTTTCTAGAAAAGGAGTTTCTTTTGGAAAGTAGAACTTGATGAGGTAATTGTACCTCCTCTCAATTTGGAAAGTAGCTCATCAGAGAAATCTGTTCCGTGATACCTACACCAATTAGTGAGGAAGCTAATGATGATGATCATGAAACTTCAGATCAAGTTTCTACAGAACCTCGTAGGTCAACCAGAGTACGTTCCGCACCAGAGTGGTACGGTAATCCTGTTCTGGAAGTCATGTTACTAGATCATGACGAACCTACGAACTATGAGGAAGCGATGATGAGCCCAGATTCCGCGAAATGGCTTGAGGCCATGAAATCTGAGATGGTATCCATGTATGAGAACAAAGTGTGGACTTTGGTTGACTTGCCCGATGATCGGCAAGCCATAGAGAATAAATGGATATTCAAGAAGAAGACTGACGCTGATGGTAATGTTACTGTCTACAAAGCTCGACTTGTTGCAAAAGATTTTTGACAAAGTTCAAGGAGTTGACTACGATGAGACCTTTTCACCTGTAGCGATGCTTAAGTCTGTCCGAATCATGTTAGCAATTGCCGCATTTTATGATTATGAAATCTGGCAAATGGACATCAAAATTGCATTCCTTAATGGATTTCTTAAAGAAGAGTTGTATATGATGCAACCAGAAGGTTTTGTCGATCCTAAAGGTGCTAACAAAGTGTGTAAGCTCCAGCGATCCATTTATGGACTGGTGCAAGCATCTCGGAGTTGGAATATACGCTTTGATAGTGTGATCAAAGCATATGGTTTTATACAGACTTTCGGTGAAGCTACTTTTGGAGAAGCCTGTATTTACAAGAAAGTGAGTGGGAGCTCTGTAGCATTTCTGATATTATATATGGATGACATATTGCTGATTGGAAATGATATAGAATTTCTGGATAGCATAAAAGGATACTTGAATAAGAGTTTTTTAATGAGAGACCTCGGTGAAGCTACTTACATATTGGGCATCAAGATCTATAGAGATAGATCAAGACGCTTGATAAGATTTTCAATGAATACATACCTTGACAAGATTTTGAAAGAGTTCAAAATGAATCAGTCAAAGAAGGAGTTCTAGCCTGTATTGTTGTGGCACCCCGGCTCAGAGAAGACCGGAACGCCCTGTATTCCAGCCCACGGTCAAGTCCTCTGGAATACAACACTATTGGCATAGAACAAATCAGCTCTTTATTACAATGGATATGGTTACAAAGGGTACATGGATTACATCGGCACGGCGACACTACGCCTGCCCGGGGTGGCTCTATGCTAACAGCGGAGTAACTCTCTCGGCAGCGGAACAGCGACGACGGTGATGGACTCCACTCCGCAGGGACTCTGGCTAGAACGCGTATCCTAGGTCGCAAACTCGGGATCCTCGACAAGCAAGCAATCATGGTATGACCTGCAAACTGGCATGACACGCCAGTTGAGTACTTTGAATGTACTCGCAAGCTCACAGCAAACATCAACATTAAGGCAAGACAACATCATAGCAAGATAGCTACTGAAGTAGATGCAGTAAGGTAAAGCATATTAAGTAGTTTAATCAATACTCCGAATAATCCCAAGATCCAATCCGAATCTGTTCCAAGTCCAATCTCAATCATGTGGTCATCCGACCACTCATCTCATAGCCATCCCATGGTTAACATATCATATTCCTGGTGCCATCTGCACGGCAAGTCTGACAAACTTACTCTCTCCCGGGTTGCCTCACAACCCTCAGAATACTCATAATCCACCGAGTACTTCCGATCTTACGACGAGTTCTTTCATCATTATCACTATTATGGTTGACCACCTAGTGAGGTCTGGACGGACTGTCCAATACCGTGGACACAGCTATTCGAATAGATTTTACACTCTGCAGAGGTTGCGCACTTTACCCACACCATGTAGCACCTGACCTCGTGATCCCATTCGGGTGGACCAGCGTTGCTCCAACGAAACCCGCCTGACCCGTGACTCTCCCATCGTACCACCGGCGATCATCCTCCCCTAGAGTCCTGCCCTGGGTGGCCCCTGTGTCACCTCGTGACACCTGCCACCATCGTGGCTAACAAACTGTCCCAAACGGGGACCTGGTACCATATAACTCAACTGGGTTCACAAGGTTATCGCCGCCTACTGGGCCAGGGTAGCACGCACGCATAACCTTCCCTGTCGGGCGGTACCGGTGAAAGAGCACGCGATCAGACCAAGTCAAGGCCATCCCATACCGGCAAATGTGGTTGCACGGATAAGTCCGGACAGGTGACTCAAGGTCAACCGACTAAATATCACATCTCCAAATAATATTTCCGTCATAGCTGACCTTCCGATATCATAATAATCCAAGTCAAAACGTTAACCAACTAGCAATCCAAAATAACCATAGACGGTAATCTCAACATCTTGGCATCAACGAGTAGGTAAACTACTAGTCACTAATAATCCGGTACTCAACATGGTAGTCACCTATCCGAGAATTAACTCCAACGTTGCATAGTCCAATTCATTTCACAAATAACTCATACTTGCTATTAAAGTAATTAGTTAAACTATGATATTGCAATGCAATGATGCAGATGAGAGTTGTGGCTTGCCTGGGGATGAAGGAACCATCGGGAAGGAGTGCGGAGAGTCCGCAGAAGTGATTGCCGGAAACAGTTCTCTCTCGGAGGGGCTGTTTACGGGCAAGGGTAGATTGGTCATTTCCACTGTGGGACCACATAGCGAAAATGATACCAATATGACGGGCTCGTCGAGACGAAGAAGTGGGCTTTGGATTCACCTCGATCGGAGTTACGGGCAAAAAGTTATAACCGTTTGAAGTCCAGGGACCAATCTGCAAAAATATATCCACAAACAGGCCCCTGAGTTGTTAAACTGAAAAAGCACTATCCGAAAATACGCCTTCAGACTAGAGAAACGTATTTCTGCCCGACACAGCAGAAGAATACGCTTTCGGTAGCTGAAAGCGCATTGCCTGGAATGCGTCTTGACTTATCCAGCGTGGCAAAGAGGGGGTCAACGGCGGGTGGTTGATAGGTGGGACCGCGCTGGGGTGGGGCCCGCCTGGCAATGGGAGAAAAGTTGTCGCCGTCGTCTTCTCGCTCGCGCCCGCGCTCGGCCGAGGGGAGGAGCGAGCTCCGGCGAGGCTGGCCGGCTCTACAGGCCACCAAACGCGGCGCCCGGACCACCGTTGAAATCAGGAGAGAGGGCCACATCCGTCTAGTCACAGCGCGGACGCCGGAGAACACCGAGACAGGCGGGGCATCGGCCACGGCGGATAGCAGCTCGGGTCGGCGAGGGAGTCGCGGCCAGAGGCCACCGGAGGAAGGGCCGAAGGACAGGGGAGGCTCGCAGGGGACTGGGTGGTGCTCCGGAGGAGAAAGGAGGAGGGGAGGGGCTCGGGCTTGAGCTAATTTAGGAGGAGGGCCGCGGCGGCCATGGCAGCATAGGGCGGGCAGAAGAGCTCCCGGAGCTCAATGGGGTGGTGGTGCGAGGTGCTAGGAGGGAGAGGGGTGGTTGGAGGTGCCGTGGAGCTGCTGGTGTGGATGAGAGGGCTCGGGGGGGGGGGGCCTTTATATATAGCCCCGACGAGGCAAGGCGATGAGGACGACCGCCGTGGCGTTCCTATCGTCGCACTGGAGCGACAAGGCGACGTGGCCGGCTGTATACGGCGTCGGGAAGCTTCAAGGAGGAGCGGGGGAGGGCTCAGGCGTGCTCCGGAAGGCTCGAGGGAGAAGAAAATGACAACGGTGTCACGTGCGCTCACGGGCAGAACAGCGACGGCGATTGTTGTGGCGTGAGGAAGAAGAAATTGGAGGGGGAGAGGCTTCCAGGAGATGGGCGACGACGAGAAGAACCTCCTGGACATGGAGAGGTGGCGAGGGAGCGAAGGAACGGACGGAACCGAGCGGTTAAATCACCAGCGCGCGCTGGCTGGCATGCCAAATGCGTGGTCACCGCGTGCACTGGCGCACGTGGTGCATCCTGGCGTGCCAATTCAAGTCCAGAGTGTTGTCCTTCCAAGGAACAGTCTCTGGGAGGTGATTGATCGATGATAGGAACTGTGGTTAGATAGGAGTGTTCATCTGAAGTTTGTTGTAGCAAACTTTGGCATGAAGCTGTGAGGAGCAGAGAAGTGATAAGAGCCAAACAAGATGTCTGGGAGTGCTAGGGCAGGAAGGACTACAATCTTGTGAAATTTGGAGAGAAATGGACCAATATTTAACAGGGTTACTTTGCAACTGACCAATCTGGTCCAGAAGCTTGATCTTGATGTGACACTCACATGGAGTAGCCAATTGGGTTAAAATTTGGTATAGCATGATGATTTGGTCATATGAGAGTTCCATAAAAATTTCATGCCATTTGGACAAGCCAAAATGGTACTTCCTTCACAAGGAACTTCTCTGACCAGAATCTTAGGAAAATTCTAGGGAATTATTGGGAAGATGAAATGAGCCCAAATTTTGTGGAGAGGTGTTATATGGGTAGGAGAATGCTCTGGTAAATTTTCAGCAATTATGGAGCAATATAAAATATAGTTGCTTCACAATGTGAAAAGCTGACCAGAAACCAAGATTTGATGGTATGCTCACATAGATGACTGGATAGGGTTGAAACTTGGTGGAGAGTCATGATTTGAGCATATGAAGATGTTTGCAAAATTTTAACTTATTTGGATACTCCTAGCTAGCACTTGTTTCACAAAGATTCCAGTTGCTCAGAAACTTTGGAAATTAGCCAAGGGATATTTAATATCCAAATGAAGTTGAATTTTGGCATGTGGCAATGATATGGATAGGAAAGAGTGTACAAAAAGTTTGAGAGCAAGCAAGCAAATATAAATGGTACTTGCTTCACAACTTGGCAGCTAGGGCAGAATCAGAAAAGGAATATTTGGGAAATATTTTTGAACATGTCAGGGAAGGGTTTGACATATTTGTGGAAGATCTGACCCAAAAAATTTATGAAAATTATTTGGGAATTTTGGGAATGATGGAAATGTGGGTTGCTTCACAACCCAGGACAAAGAGGGTTATTCCTTTAATAGAAAAAGGAATATTCCCAAGAAAAGAATATTGGGATTGGTCCAAGATGGAAATGACATGGTCTTGGGATGGTTTTGAGGTTGGCAAGCCACTCAGGAAGAGGAATCAAGGGTGATCTCTCTAGGTTGCAAAACTACTAAACCACAGAAAAGCGAATCCAGACCAAAATCAAAAGAAAAAGAAAATGGGCAAAATCCAGGGTGTTACAATTGTAAGGTGTGAGGTTGAGTAAGACTCAAAGCCCGACCACGGCAGAAGATAGAGAGAGAATGAAAGTCATTCCCTATGCGTCAGCCATAGGTTCTATAAAGTATGCCATGCTGTGTACCAAACCTGTTGTGTACCTTGCCATGAGTTTGGCAAAGGGAAACAATTGTGATCCAGGAGTAGATCACTAGACAGCGGTCAAAATTATCCTTAGAGGACTAAGGAAATATTTCTCGGTTATGGAGGTGATAAAGAGTTCGTCGTAAAGAGTTACGTCAATGCAAGCTTTTACACCGATCCAGATGACTCTGAGTCTCAATCTGGATACATATTGAAAGTGGGAGCAATTAGCTAGAGTAGCTCCATACAGAGCATTGTAGACATAGAAATTTGCGAAATACATACGGATCTGAATGTGGCAGACCCGTTGACTAAACTTCTCTCACAAGCAAAACATGATCACACCTTAGTACTCTTTGGGTGTTAATCACATGGCGATGTGAACTAGATTATTGACTCTAGTAAACCCTTTGGGTGTTGGTCACATGGCGATGTGAACTATGGGTGTTAATCACATAAAGATGTGAACTATTGGTGTTAAATCACATGGCGATGTGAACTAGATTATTGACTCTAGTGCAAGTGGGAGACTGAAGGAAATATGCCCTAGAGGCAATAATAAAGTTGTTATTTTATATTTCCTTATATCATGATAAATGTTTATTATTCATGCTAGAATTGTATTAACCGGAAACTTGATACATGTGTGGGTACATAGACAAAACACCGTGTCCCTAGTAAGCCTCTACTAAACTAGCTCGTTAATCAAAGATGGTTAAGTTTCCTAACCATAGACATGTGTTGTCATTTGATGAACGGGATCACATCATTAGGAGAATGATGTGATGGACAAGACCCATCTGTTAGCTTAGCATAACGATCGTTAAGTTTTATTGCTATTGCTTTCTTCATGTCATATACATATTCCTTTGACTATGAGATTATGTAACTCCCGGATACCGGAGGAATACCTTGTGTGCTATCAAACGTCACAACGTAACTGGGTGATTATAAAGATGCTCTACAGGTATCTCCGAAGGTGTTTGTTGGGTTGGCATAGATCGAGATTAGGATTTGTCACTCCAAGTATCGGAGAGGTATCTCTGGGCCCTCTCGGTAATGCACATCATAATAAGCCTTGCAAGCAATGTGACTAATGAGTTAGTTACGGGATGATGCATTACGGAACGAGTAAAGAGACTTGCCGGTAACGAGATTGAACTAGGTATGGAGATACCGACGATCAAATCTCGGGCAAGTAACATACCGATGACAAAGGGAATGACGTATGTTGTCATTGCGGTTTGTCCAATAAAGATCTTCGTAGAATATGTAGGAACCAATATGAGCATCCAGGTTCCGCTGTTGGTTATTGACCGGAGATGTGCCTCGGTCATGTCTACATAGTTCTCGAACCCGTAGGGTCTGCACGCTTAACGTTCGATGACGATTTGTATTATGAGTTATGTGTTTTGGTGACCGAAGATTGTTCGGAGTCCCGGATGAGATCACGGACATGACGAGGAGTCTTGAAATGGTCGAGAGGTAAAGATTGATATATTGGACGATAGTATTCGGACACCGGAAGTGTTTCGGAATGTATCGGAGTACCGGGGGGTTACCGGAACTCCCCGGGGGAAGATATGGGCCATATGGGCCATAGGAGGGAGGCACACCAGCCCACAAAGGGGTGGCGCGCCCCCCACAGGGAAGGAGGCCGAATAGGATTAGGAGAGGGGGCTGTGCCCCCCTTTCCTTCTCCCTCTCTCTCTCTTTTCCCCTTTCCCCCTTCGGTAAAAGGAAATGGGGGGGGGGGCCGAATCCTACTAGGAGCCCAAGTGGGACTCCTCCCACTTGGGGCGCCCCTAGGGCCGGCCTCCTCCCCTCTCCCTCCTTTATATACGGGGGCGGGGGGCGCCTCCAAGGACACACCAATTGTTCTTAGCCATGTGCGGCGCCCCCCTCCACCGTTTACTCCTCCGGTCATATTGTCGTAGTGCTTAGGCGAAGCCCTGCGCGGATCACTTCACCATCACCACGCCGTCGTGCTGACGAAACTCTCCCTCGACACTTTGCTGGATCAAGAGTTCGAGGGATGTCATCGAGCTGAACGTGTGCAGAACTCGGAGGTGCCGTACGTTCGGTGCTTGATCGGTAGAATCGAGAAGACGTTCGACTACATCAACCACGTTAATCTAACGCTTCCGCTTTCGGTCTACGAGGATACGTGGACACACTCTCCCCCTCTCGTTGCTATGCATCTCCTAGATAAATCTTGCGTGAGCATAGAATTTTTTTGAAATTGCATGCTACGTTCCCCAACATATATACCTTCTGCAATTTTCCCCATTTCATCTTATCCTTTTGCATGGCTTCAAGATTCCATGCAATAGAAGATCCTGGCATAAGCAAAAGAACTATAGCTAGATTATGTAGCTTCTATTCCTTTATGCTGATTGATGGTCTTTTCAAAACTTTATGTTTGTACTTTTACTCAATGTTTTAGTGTTAGCAAGAAATCTGTCAATGATGACAAGATTGTAAGTGCTTACACTCTACTCATGCAAAATGCTTGTTTGATGATGTAATTAATAAGCTACTTATTATTAGTTTGATGTTAATTTTTTCAAGATGTGCATAACACATATTTACACCACTACTTACTGGTTTGATGTTAGTTTCACAAGTTGTAGATAAGATACATTTTCAATTGTTATTATACCCAGATTGTACATGGCCATGTTGTGAGCAGATGATCTATTCTAACAGATCAAATTTCATCGGCACGGTCAAGTGCGCCATTCCACCTAGTGAGATTGAGCTCGAGGATGCTGAAACAATATCTACATGTCAATTCACCTCAAAACCAAGTGCAAACACCAGAGCCATTGCCAAAGGAGCCAGTGCGTCCGAGGGGTGGGGGGCACATGAACTAGTATAGAGCACATCGAAGGTCGCTGAAGATCATAATCATAGGGATTTCGTGTCTGAGTTGTCAACGAACAATCAGTTTGACACCAATTGTGATCGTTGGCATTCTAAACATGTGCCTTGGCTAGTTTACCTGTTTATGTGCGGCAAGCCACAACCATCAATCTGTTTTATCAAAGCTTTGTAATTCTAAATGGTGGTATGTAATGAATATATTCTATAAATTTTCGAAAAGAGAGCGAAGTTGCTCTCATTCACGTAAGAAGATGCAATTCCTGGCCTCACAATCCAAATAAAAACGTTGAGAAGGGGTGGAAACTACGCATAAGGAACATCTCTTCTATTGGCGTTCAACATATTTGCCAAATGCCCGTATGTCAACAGTCAATTGGACATTTATTTGGATTTTTCCAATATTTGGCAAGGGTGTGTGCATAGAGAAGTATATACAATATGCTGTCCCTGCCACGCTTTTGCAACTTGGTCGTCGTCGATCTGAGGAGAGGCGAGCAAGCTCACAATGGCTCCTAGATCTGGGGGATCCTGAAGGGTGCGAGGGCGAGGAGGAAATGTACAAGGGAGCCGGACTAGGCAAGGTGGCGGCACGAACACAAGTACGCAAAGGGCGCTAGGTAAGAGGATTTAGGGGAGAGACTGTGATGATGGTGGGCTGTGGAGCTAAATTGGGGTGTTGTGATTGAGAAGGTAATCTGTGTGTCGTTGAATGACATCTCGTTGAACCCAAAGTTGTCTAACAAAATACATGTCTCGCCAACTAGATTGAACGATCCTGTCACTCCCTTTGATTGTCCAGCGGCTAAAAACGCCCCGCGCCAGTAGGCACTGAGCATGCAGGTCATCAACCTTGCAAGCTTGGAGAGGTTATTATAGTACACACTATATTGGTCAAAATTACATCTTAGTGTGCAGTAAGACTAAATCTTATAGGTTAAAAAATCATGAGCCGTCAAACTTACATTGAAATGGATGGATTAGATTGTTTTTTTCAATTTCATGAACTCTCCAACTCCGGTAAAAAAAAATTGGATTTTCACCTGCAATTTTTTTGAAAAAAACAAGACCAGGAAAATATCCAATGAAAATCAAGTTACAATGAAAAGACCATGAAAATATGCCCCATGCAAAAAAAAGATGGCAATGTTTTGTTGGCATATGAAATTCCAAGCTCAAACACAAATTCGTTTAGGAGGTATGAAAAGCAAATTGGGGTATAAAATAGTTGTGTTTATTGTTTGACACCGTTTACCGCTGATTAATTTTTTCAAACCTTGCAAATAAATTTGCGTTTGAGCTTAATAAAATTTAGCATGTCCATACAAAAACATTTCTCCAACACACAAGACATCGCAGTCCTGCCGTGCCCCACAAACCAAGAAGCTGCTCGCTGGCACGCACGACGGGCCCACGCGACATGTCCAGCACAGCTCGCGGGTAGCTTGTGGCAGCGTAGCAGAAGCATTTCCGGCACCGAAATTTCCATCGATCTGAACGCCCCCACCGGCCGGTCGACCCTCCACCACCACCTACCGGCCCCGTCGCCGTCCGTCGCCGTCGTCTCCGCCCCCAAAACCCTAGCCCCGGCCCCGGCCCCGCCCGCCCGCCGCCCCCGCCATGTCCACCAACGGCAGCTCCCCGGTACGCGCGCCGGCCTCTCGCCCCGGTCCACATGCCTCTGAAATTTCCCGACTTTGGTTGGTGTCTTCTCTGACGATTTGCCCGGGGGATTCCGCAGAGGGTCAGGGACACGGAGAGCAGCCTGGAGAAGGTGAAGCGGCAGCTGTCGACGGGATCCGGGAGGTACCTGCTGCAGGGCCCCCTGCTGAAGCGATCTGAGACGGTATGGCGCTCATCTCTGGGACTCTGGGTCATATCATACAGGGGTTTATTAATGATTAGGCGTGTGAATGTTCGATTTTGGTGGTAGATTTGAACTGGTGAGGGGTGTGGCCGTCGAAAACTTAGGTTTGATGGCTCAATTCGGTGTGTTAGGCTAAGTCGTTGATGTACTGCTCGTCCTGGGCTTTTATTTGATATAGCAGAGTGGACTTTTCTGCTCGATTTCCTGATATGATTTGATCGATGTACTAGGGATTATATGGAATTTGATGAATGGCAGCTAGGAGTACAGCATTGCTCTGTGTCCTTGTGCGCGAATCAGCATGTTTTTTGTATTCAGTTCGAGCAAGGAGAGAAAGGGAAAGCAAAGTGGATCTTTCTCCATGTGTTAAGTGATAGACACTGATGGAAATGCTAGTTATCGATAATATGAGATGTACCACAAGATTGTGGTGGTAGAAGGGTGGGTGGATCAGTGGTTGGCTACGAACACCATACAAGGAGGGGAGGTGTTCTTTTCTTTTCCATCTGGTTGATTGTGATGTACCTAGGACTTACAATTTGACAGCCAGCCTTTGAATAACTGTTTGCAAATGAATCCAAGAGGATCCTGGTGAATATAATTTTCTGCCGATTAGCTTCTTACTTGTGAGCAGTTATCTACTAATTTCACTTTTGAACTGATATTATCTTCTTTCAAACAGCTACGGAAATGGAATGAAAGATGGATAATATTGGACCCAACGTCTGGCAAGATGGAATACAAGTAGAGAACACCACATTTTTTGTAACTTAGAATGCCAAAGAACATTTCTACAGCTATCTCCTTATCCTTTGTGTTTTTCTTGTTCCAGACTGAGGAGGAATGAAACTGCCGTTAAGGGAACCATTATATTTGATGCTTCAAGCACCATTACTTTGTCTCCTGTAAATTTTCAGTAAGACTGGTCCCTGAACATAAACTTGTCTTGGTACTTTCGTTCAAACTTTGGAGGTTGTATAACTACCACTTCAATTCTTACAGAGGCATGCCAAAGTATGACGGATGCTGTTTCTGTATCCTTTATACATCCGATGAGCTTTAAGCATATTTGTTTTGCAAGCTGTTTATATCCTTCTAGTCTTTGGTATTCCTTTACTCTAGCAGACATTGGAACTCCTCAGAAAAAAGATTACTTTCTTTGCGCTGAAACTCCTGGTGCTGCCAAAGCTTGGGTATCTACATTGCAGTAAGTTTCCGATCTATTACCTGTGAAATATCATTGTATGCTCTGTACAGGCGTTTGCAAATTTATTTTATGATTCTACAGTATAGTATCTAGTGCAAATGCTCAACTCAACCCAAACACGCAAACTTGGTGAGTCGTTCAATCAATGTGAATGGGATTATCGCTAACAGTGACACTATCCCAGTAGAAGATAGCACTCTCATGGTGCAGATTTAAACGATGTGTTTACATTCATTGTACAGCTTGTGATTAGAGTTTGCATTTTTGCACTGTATATGCACCTCTTAATTCTGTCTTCCAGTAAGGTATAACTAGAAGATAATGCTTTTGAATGGAACCAAAGAATTATATGTTGCCATGAACTGCTTTCAACTTTAGGAGTCCTGGACCCAACTAGTTTGGTACATTGCGGGGCTATGCGATAATCTTCTTTCAGTAGTTAAACTAAATATTATAGTACATACAGTTGTTGAACTATTTGGTACTGATGATATCTTTAATTAACAGTGCAACTCAATTAGTACTACAAGCGCATAAAGAGGCAGTAAATTCTTTAGCTGGGAATGGTTCTCCTTCTACATTAGGCACGGTTGCTACTGCAGTTGCTAATGCTAATGCAACTGCTTTGGAGGCAATGAAGGAGATAGACGCAGCACTGAAGGTTTCAATGAGGGCAGCTCTTGGGTTGGGTACAAATAATTCAAATGTGGGTCAACTTGATGATTTAACTATCATGAAGGTATGCATTCATCTCAGCTTAGATAGATAAATCTTTTATCTGGATCTCTTGCTTCATATTGTTATTAACTGTGGCTGGTGTGACCATTCAAACAAAATTTTCCAGCATGATTCATTGTTGAGCTGTCATGACTCATGACTATGTATTGCTTTATTTCCCAATATGTTTATGTTGTACTCCTAATAAGCATTTTATTTTATTATTACATAATGCAGATATGTGCAGTCCACTTAGCGATAAAAAACAATTCGTTATTCACACCAGCACGTAATCACTAATATCATCATACAGGCCATTGCAAACCATGGTCACACTGTTCTCTCTATTGGTTTCCTTATATTGTAATTGTCATAAAAAAGTACAAATTCATCATCCCTGCCATTCTTAATATTAGCCCGGTTGTCTTAGACCAGACTGACATATTCTGAGTAAACTTGGGGAATTCATTGCTAGGACATAATACTCCTTGCTTATTGTATGCAATTTTGACCTTTTGTTTTGTGGCTAGCATGTCATCCTTCCAACTTTATACTGACCAGCATAATTTCTTGAACCTTGGTTACCATGTCTAATTCTGTTAAATGATTACATCTTTGGGCACTAAGTTTGTATGGTGGTGTAATGGTAGCTACATGATTCGGTATCCTTGTTGTATACACGCCGATTGATTTGGTCAATTCTTTGTGTACTGTGTTAATGTTTCCCAGGAGACTCTCCGAGTGAAAGATGAGGAGTTGCAGCATTTGGCTAAGGACATCCGTGCTCGTGACACTACAATTCAGGAAATAGCAGACAAGTTAACAGAGACAGCAGAGGCTGCAGAAGCAGCAGCATCTGCAGCTCATACAATAGATGAACAGAGACGACTTTTATGCTCAGAGATTGAGCGCCTGAAAAAAGCAATGGAAACACAAATGGAACAGTCCATGCTTAAGGTCAATATTATGTTTTGTATTGCTTACTACTACCTCTGTTCCTAAATATAAGACGTTTTTGCAGTTCAATTTGAACTGGTAGTGTTTTGGAAGATTTAAGTGCTCTGAACTCTAATGCTAAATATGGTTAATGGGTGTATGGCAGCTACGACAATCTGAAGAGAAGGTAATTAGCCTGAGCAAAGGGAACGACCAGTTGCTCAAGGAAAGGGACGCCGCATTTCAGGAAGCATATATGTGGCGCACTGAACTAGGAAAAGCTAGAGAGCAAGCGGTGATACAGGAAGCAGCAATTGCCCGAGCAGAGGAGAAGGTAAGGGTGTCTGAAGCGGATGCGGCAGTTCGGATAAAGGAAGCCGCTGAAAAGTTGCATGCTGCTGAGAAAGAAAAAGAAGAACTTCTAGCCCTTATTGGTGTTCTCCAATCACAAGTGCAGAGGTTTTTGTCTTGTCCCATTCCTTTTGCACACAAGTTCAAAATGAAACCTGCATAGACATTTATCCATCGACATGAATTTACACTATGCATTACCAGTGATGATTAAAAGATAAACGATACTGATGCAGAGAACAAAGCAGCACGAAGCAGGTATGTGAAGAGAGATCCGAATCATGCTCTGGCGCAGACAACTCCCCTCCGCTGACGAAGCATGTCGACGCATCAGACGACGACGTGGACAAGGCGTGCGTGAGCGATTCGAGATCGGTCCTGGTCTCGAGCGAGAGCACGGAGGTCCAACTGGCCGTGGATGGGGTGGACATCCGCCCCATCGGCGACCCGGAGTGGGGCGGCTTCCAGCAGTCAGAAGCGCTGATCGCCGACGTGCGGGAGGTCTCCCCGGAGGCGGAAGGCAGCAGCCTGGATATCCCGGTGGTCAACCCGCCACCGGCCAATGATCATATGCAGGGAGGGCCAACACATCCCTGAAGGTCTTTGGGGCTGTCGATCCCTTTCCTGGATGGTTTGTGATTATATTGAGGAGACTGGCAAGGATTTGAATCCTCTCGAGAATTACTGTCGCGTTTTTTTGTTTTTGCGCTGCTTCCGGGTTGTGTGTCCTTTGTATTTAAGTATGCAGCTCAATAAAAGATGATAGCGGTTTGTCGTGTGATTGTAAATTATTATTCACGTCATCTCCTTTTGCCATTGATTTGAATTATGAATCGTCCATGATTGAAACAAATGTGATGAGAAAAGAACATATGAATTGAAAGTTGATGCTATGGAACTAAAATCACAGAAGTTGTACAGATCCCGTTTGGGAGATGCCATTTTCCCCCCCTTGTCAGCCTTATTAGCTTAACAAAATAAAATCATATTTTTGTTGGTAAACCAATATGTACTGATTCAATTGGCAGCGAAAATCAATCACGGTGATTGCATACAAAATATTTTTGCAGCGAAAGTTGATGATTACATACAATTTTTTTGTGCCCCAGCTGAAACCGATAGGCGAGAATCTATTACAAGAGGGGAAAAAAGATAAGGTTACAGCTGAAATCCTCAGGTTATGGAAATGAATAACATGTATAGGAGTGTACGATGAACAAATTTCCTGTTGAATCGGTGCAAAAAGCATATCTTCCAAACGAGTCCCAATTAGAAAATGAGCCAAATTTATACAAACCAGCACACAAACTTGAACTTTCTGCGAAACAACAGCATTTTTAGTGCTGATGATGATACGTGCATCACAGCCACTCAGGTTAGCAGCGCAAACATGTCAATCTGCTCACATTGCTGCCACAGTTTTACACAACAACAGCAACTCGGACAGAATAAATATACATACAATGGAGGCGGCGAAATGCGGGTTACAATATCAAAACCTTACGTTTCAATGGATCAGCCAACACATGAGCTTCCTAGTTCTTAATCTCGACGTCGTTCAGCCCCCCTCTCGGGCTACCGGCATTGCTCGGCGGCTCATACTCCTGGCTCGGGAAGACCTCCGACTGCAGGCCAGTCGAGATGTTGTTCACGTGAAGCCACGTCAGCTCCCACAGGCTGTCGCCCCCTATCGTGCTCCTCTTGGCGAGGATCCCCCTGCTCTTCATCGCGACCAGGATGTTCCTGAGGAGGTCCGGGATCAGTTCCTGAAGCTTGTCGCTGCGCTTGCCCCGGACCTTGGTCTTGATGCACTTCTCCATCCGGCTGAGGACTCCCAGCCACAGCTTGCAGAAGCTGCTCAGCCCGAAGAGGTCCGGTAACAGCTGAAGGTAGACCTTTGCTACCAGTTTCACGGCGAGCACGAGGGATCCTTCCATGTTCCTGTGGTCCTTCTGTGAGTGGTTCTGGGTGATTTCCAGCAAGTCGTCCAGCAAAGCAAATATGACGTGATCGAAAGCGTGTGACCATGTGGTGGACTGGAGGCATATCCCTTCGGTCGCTGTTAGGCATCGCTGGAGTGAAACCAATGCGTGGTTTCGCACCTCCTCTCTCTGGTCCAAGCTCAACTTTTTCAGCGCTTGCAGCAGTTTGAGCCACATCTCCCTGATTGCTTCCACCCCTCTATCAGCTTCTTCGCCTGGCTCTTTTGTATCTTGCGACCAGCGGGCAAGATTAGTGACCGAATCAGCCATCAAATCCAGGGCACGAATGGACCTGTCTGTTAGACCAACCCTGGACTCGGCAAACTGCCTTGACGCTTCAATGCAGAAGGCATAATTTGATCTTGAAAGGTGACCCTCTGACATGATAAACATGATAGCCTCAAAGCCTACCCCTGAAGCATCTGGGTGGCGAGCTGTAATGGAGAGCAGCAACACTACAGTTCTCCAACCCATCTGTGATTTTATATGTCCCGCGTTTGCTTTGACAAGCCGTGCGACCTCTTGTGTGATGTTCTCACAGTATGCATCCGCTACACGTGCATCCAGCTTCAGAACTAATTGCAATGACCTCAGCAACTCATCAGCAAGGTTCTCTTTGTATGGAAGTAACCTCTGGCATATCCGCAGAAGGCCAAAAATAGCTTTCTCCACAAGGGCACATGGCATGACTGTGGACTGAACTATGTTGGCAATATGCTCATATACACCTTGCCAGAGGAGCACAATTCGATCTCGATTGTTAAGCGTGATGGCAATGAGAAGTTCCAAGCAGAATACTGCTGTGTCTTCGTCGTCTGGCGAGCTGGCAACCTTTTGAGGCCGCCCTGCAGCCCATATCAATGCCCTGGCAAGCTGCAATAGTGAATCAGGTTGCAAAACTTTGCTCTCTGTAAATATACCATCAATGCGGCACTTCTGGATTGTCTGAAGAGTCCTCTGGTGGGCAGCAAGTTGCTGCTCAGTTGGTTGTGATCTTGGTTCCTCACTGTCAAGCGAGAGTAGCTGACTAAATCTTCCCATGAGCCCAGAAGATTTCCGAGGGGTACCCATCACTGGAATGTGAGATGTGGAGATTGAGCTAGGAACAGGCTTTCCTTGGACAGTTTCAGCAGAAACTTCTGAATCGTCAGCTGCATCACTAGCAACACGGGCAGGAAGAAGCCCTAGCTTATGCAGTCTCAGGATGCAATCCAATACATTCCTCCAACCAGTACGTATGTAATGCCCATATTTATTAGCTATGGTAAACAGTGTCTCAGTTGCCAATCTAGCCTTCAGATCATCTCCAAAGGCAGTGACTGGTTCCTCGACCAAAGAGGTATTCAAAAGAGTGGTGAATTTGCAGAGAGAAACAACAAGGTCATCCAAAACGTCTTCGAGATGATGAAATGCTGAGATCTTTGCGATGCCCAAGAAACCATCCACACAGGTCAACAGAACTTCTTCATGTTCCGAATGATCAAATACCACTGCAATGGCAGCAATAGTAGGGCCAGACATGATAGCAAACATATCGTGGTCGAGGAAAGGCTGAGAATCACCAACAATATACTGGGGTGTTGACTTGGACTTCCGCATTAGATCTATCCAACGGCTGGGAGACATTTCCAAATATCCCATGCCCTGCTCGGGCGTGGTCTTAATCTCATTTCGGCAGATAGCGTGGTATAGCTCAGACAACATCTCACGTGGGAGGTCACTACCCCCATTTATGTTCCTGTTGTTTTTTATGAAGTCCTCCTCGGTCATCTTCTTCTTCACCTGCATGTTATGCTGATCAGTGTTCAGCATTATAATTGAGTAAGACAGCAGCAAAGCAGTGTCCTTATTTGCAAAAGCTTGCGGAGCCTGCTCATAGTATCTATCTGAAAAGGCCTCAAGAACCCTCTGTATCTTCTGAGATTCTCCAGGTAGTCGGAATGTCTCCAAAAACAACCTCAGAGCTGTATCCAAGTTCATCTCCTCAAAGTCAAAGGTCTGAGCAAACTCATGAAGCACCTGAACACAAAACTCGTCATGATTGCCGAGAAAGTCTCCTACGAGATTCTTATCCAGACCAGCTGTGTAGCGGAAAAAACAAGCCACACTCTGCGGATCAAGCTTCTCGGGCAACAGATGATTGCCTTGAAGGAACTCCAGACCTTTCTTCGGGTCCCTGTTGAAGTGATCAGCACCAATCATTAGCCTCCTCTTGACATACTTCCTTTGGCGGACAAATTTCACCCAATGCTGAGGATCCAAAAAATTCTCGCACTTAACAGTCCAGAATGGAGCATATTCATCAAGTTCCACAGACCTTAGTTCAGGGCCAGAGGTTGCATTCCCAATCCGATCAGCCATTCCCTGAATCACAGCAATCAAGCCTTCCAGAGCAAGGATGTGCATAGAAGACAAGGGGCAGTTAATAGGAAATGCACTCTTTGATAGAAGATTTGCAAGCTCCTCAAACACATTCCTGCATGTTATGTCACAGTCAAGATTGGCATACATCTCCACCATAAAATTCTTCTGTCGACAGAAGTCTACAAGAGCTTCCATTGCAACCTCCTGCTGATGATATGTTGCTCCAAATCGGGGCTGTGCGAGCCTTAGAATTATGCAACAAAAAAAGGCCTCAAGCTGCATCTTGAGCTCATTACGGAGGTGATGGTAAAGATTCAACACGATGCTGCACACCACTGAAAGAGTAAGCGGGCTTATCGATAAGCCAAGCTGCATTAGGTTTCGGAAAAGCTCATCTTGGACCAGCGACAGCACCTTTGGATGCCTCCCAATTGCAGACCCACCAAGCTCTATCGCTGAATTGATCAACTTCAGAGCAAACAAAGGTTGACCTTCATCATACCCGTTCAGCTCGACACCACTGAGGAGAGAGCATAGGAAATGGAAAATCTCCTCCATGCAAGGAGTTCCATATGGCTCCACAACAAGGACACTACCATCCGGAGAATTCTCATCAGGTGTACCTGCCTCGGACACATAGCTTCCATTTCCATTTTCCATTTGCCCGATACCAAATGGATGATTCTTATCCATGCCACCCATCTGCACGAGTACAACACAGAAATCAATTGTAACCAAATGGAGCAAAAATGCCATCTAATACATGAGAATGGTACATGATATAAAAATAAATGCCAAGAAGCTAACCAAAATTCCAAACTTGTATAAGATCAGGACCTAAGGTGTGATCTGTGGCGTTAGCCCACACGGGGATCCAAAAGCTTGTTTAAATTCTGAATTCTTTTGATAGCAGTTCTATAGATTGCATCTAATTTGAATAAAAAATTCTGAACTTGAACCACAGGTCGAGTAACAAAATGACAAATTCGGCGGTGAATAGTAGCAGATGGATCTGAAATTCCATGTCGTGGTAGACGGATCTTGTGTGAATGTTGGCATAAACTTTTCAACACTTTTTGGGATCTCCAGTGAACTGATTGTGCCAAAGGGTATGCTTGGTTTGAGCCCCAACTAGCCCCACCAAAAATTTGGTGTGACCAAAGCGTCAAATTTTTTGGTAGCTTGTTTATGTTTGGATTGTGGCCATTGGACCATCCAATTTTTTGGCAAAACAGACCTCTTGTTTGGTTTGCGACCAACTGTAATTTCCTGACCATACTAGTCTTGCACATATTTAAACAAGCTATATTTTGTCTACTTATAGTAGACCTACAAGGGCTGAAGCTATCTGTTTTAAACCTGCCCTAAGATTGTCTTCCATGACGCGGCCATGCTGGTGCAAGATAAACATCACTCTGGAGGGCTTAAACATCAATTGCAGTATTTGCATACGCAACAACATTATGGGATTAGGTTTTTTGTGCATCATTTAGTTCAAATGCCCTACCCAATTGAGTTGTACCCTATCTCTTATCGCACTTGATCAGTTGGTCAGGACCAGTGCAGCATAATCAGTTAGGTTCAATGCATCTGTTCCAATAATTGCGATATTTGTTCATGGTACTCCCTCAGTCCCATAACATAAGAGCATTTTTGACACTAGTGTAGTATCAAAAGTCCCATAATATAAGAGCATTTTTTACACTAGTGTAGTGTCAAAAATACTCTTATATTATGCGGGCGGAGGGAGTAGCATTTACTGTGTGCAATGCTGCTGCATTCTTGGATACAGCAAAGTGAAAATCGTAAATTTGTGCTAGTTTTAAGGGTGAGCTGCGGAGTTGAGTGGCATTTGTGGACTGGATGCATGGCTGGTGACTAATAATAGTGAAAGCAGAAGCTCACATTACGAAGAAGATAGCATACCTCCTGTTTGACTGCAGCGTCGTCTGCATCGCCGCCGCCTATCAGCGGGAGGCGGGCGAAGACGTGGCGGACGAGCTCGTGCATCACGTGGCGGGAGAAGCGCTGCAGGAGCTCGCCCTTGGCGGCGGCCTGGTGGACGACGCGGAAGCAGGTGTTGACGGCGGTGAGGACGTGCTGGTCGCCGAGCGCGGGCGCGGCGGGGGCGCGGAGGCAGGCGAGCAGCGCCTGCAGCATCCGCATGAGGACGTCCTCCTCGGCGGCGGGCTCGGCGCCGGCCTCGAAGCGGCAGCAGGCGACGGCGTCGACGACCTCCCGCAGCGCGGAGCCCGGGAGGGCGGGGGCCGTGAGCGCCATGACCTCGTGCAGCGCGGCGAGGGCCGCCGAGGTGGCGTCGGCGCCGGCGTCCTCGGAGCGCACCGCGTCGAGGAAGGGCCGCAGCGCGGCGGCCGGGAGCGAGGGGGAGGCGGCGGCGAGCGGGGCGAAGGCGAGCCGGCGCAGGGCCTTGAGGGAGGCCACGAGCGGGTGGTCGGCCGCCGCGTCGTCGGCGGCCGCCGCGCGGGGGTGGCGGAGGCCCCGGCGCATGACGGCCAGCACGGCGCTGGCCTGCGCGGAGATCGCGCAGGCCAGGGCCGCGGGGTCGGCGCACGGGGCGGCGTGGGGAGGGGGGTGGTGATGCGGCGGCGACTCCTCCGCGATGGGGTCGATGCCGCCCGAGTTGAGCGGCCTGGGGCGGCCCATTTGTTTGGCTGGCGGCCGCCGGCGGGCGGGCTAGCTGGGTCTGGGTGTCGGGGCGGGGGGCGGCATGGGGGGTGGATCTGGGGCGGAGATCCGGCGAGCGGCTGCTCGGGGGGAGACGGCGAGGAGGGGAGGGGGGAGTGGGAGTTCGTGCGTGCGTGCAAGACTGCTTTTTTCCCCTCCTGTCCGCTTTAATTTTTCCGCCGCGCCGCGCCGTGCGTCGGGGAAGAGAAGCGGAGCTCGCCGTGGACTGGGGACGGACTTTGGCTGGAGCTGGTGGGTGAGTCGTTGCGCGTCCGAGAGAACCAAGGAGCGAAATGCGGTAACGAGGGAAAACTGCTTTCTTTTTCTTTTTTCTTACTTAATAATAACTGTGTGTGTTCTTATTTTCCATGGGTTTTGGGTTTTCGATGGCGTCGACGGCGCAAAAAATCGCCGGGTGGGTGAATCATGATGAACATGACGGCGGTAGTGCCAAAGCGATACAAAAGTGAGGGAGCGTCGGCTAACATGTTGCGAAGAGATGGAGATGGGGTTGCGATGATGAAGACGGATGGATGGTGATGATGCCCTCTCGATGCGGCAATCCTTTGATCAATTCCCCCTCCTCTCGATGCGGTGATGGGGACGAAATCAGACGTGATCAGGGAAGAACGAAAGTAGAGAACCCTAGCTACAATGAGTAGATAAAATTATGATTACTTTCCCATTTTCTTGTGTTGTCTGGTTCGAGATAGAGCGGTAAAAAAGGTACTCCCTTTGTCCTATAATGTAAGATGTTTGACATCATAGTAGTGTCAAAAGACGTCTTACATTATGGGACGGAGGGAATAGAAGATAACCAGTGATGAGTATATTTGAATTACAACGGTTAACCACAGACGGTGTTTAATCTCTAATCCTGACCGTCTATCTTCATTTACCCACTCCCATCCCCACCGTTGGATAACCGAGGAAGTGTTACTGCAGATGTTCGTCAGTTATCGACAGTTGCACATTTCTTCAGTTTGGTCTAGATCCTGACATTAACTGCATGGAATGACATTGACTGCGGTTAGGGGATGGTTTGATAGTTTAATACTATGTACCTTTTCCTTGAAAATGTTACTTACCCAATGCATGAAAGCATGATGTCAGCGCAACATTTTTCTCTTCGGCTCCAGATAATTTAACATGAACATTCCTGACCGGACCAGTGTGATCTACTTTATTTTGGCTCAAACTTATGTCGACGACTTTCACACACAACTTTTTTTGGAATAAAAGATGTGGCAAAACAACTAAACTGTCATAAGGGGAACATGCATACAAAGGGTGTGAAATTGATGTAACAAATGAAAATGACCTCTCCCGGCATAACTATCAGATGTCCACCCTCAAAGATCGTCCATGACTCTAGATTCTCGTTTACAGTTGTGCCCGCATCTTCACATTTATCAATCATCGGCATTCTACATGTTCATAAAGAAAAGTGTAAATGTTGCATCCGGTTAGCATCTATCAACATAACAAATTAGACAACCTTCTATACAAGTGCCCAAAAACAAATAAAAAAGATTAAAAGAAATATTACTCCCTCCAATTTGTCATGTCTCTTACCAATTACTGATCCGACAGTTATTAAAGAGGAAACATATTTACAAGAGGCGGATATGAGAATGTACCTTACTGCATCACCGGGCCCACACAAAGGTGGAGCATGGTGGCCTGTGGATTTATGTGGCACAACTAGGCTTGGGGCGGAGTTCTTCATATAGCAGTAGCTCTGGCCAAGGTAATGAACCTCTGAAAAGTAAGAACAACTTTTGCAGATAAAAGGAAAACTCGAGAATCCAAACAAAAAACAATGTGCAGCTATCAAGAATCCAAATGAAACAATGTGTTACAGCAACAAAGCTCTCGAAATCCTGATGGTGAGTACCTCTTAATTCTTATATGCAAAAAAAAATAGTCGCTGAGCTTATCTTGGTGAGGCGACTTTGGCATCTTCTTTCAATTTGTTAGCGACATGGTCCAACTTCTCCAAATTTCTGGACTAGTGGTGAAGAACTGTAAGCTTGTGTTGCATGGAGTGATGCCCCCAACCGATGTTCCTTCAACGATTTGTAGATCTTGTTTCAAGCGGCAAGTGGCTATTGCGGTTTGTAAAGTATGGTACGACTATGGCATTTGCAGATTGGCCTATCCTTTGATGTCGACTCAATGCAATCTTCAATCTCTGACGAACGACGCGCTATCGAAGAAATAAGATGTTATGGTTTTTAGTGTAATTTTTTTCTAGTCATTTTGTGTCCATTGTCTTTCAATTGTGCTAGATGTTGTTTTGTTGGTAATTAGTAGATCTAAGATGCTATTTGGATGTCTTTTCTTAAGAAAAGTTGAAGTTCATGTCAAAGGGAAATCAGCTTGTACGACAATATTACAGCTCCTTCGATTCAAAGAATTTTAGAAGAATTTGATTCTTAAGAATTTTTTTGTTCAAACCATGTAGAAAAGTTGCACGTAAGTTATTAAAAAGAAAGATAGTACAACGCTGAAGATGGGGCAACCCATATATTGCCAAAGATGGCACAAACACAACACCATCACGACCCAAGAACAAAAGCAAAAGTAAACACCCAAGAACGACCCGAAGCTCGACAAATAAGCACCTATGACCCAATTCTTCATTTTAACACTGATGTGACCCTGGTCTGTGATGCCTCGCAAGATGAGGGTGTCACACAAACCCGCAGGTAAAATGTCTGGTAGATTATCTGTTCACATCAATAAAAATTGTTCTAGGTGTAACCAGGAGGAAGATGAGCTTCATCTTTTCTTCCGCTGCAACTTTGTCAGAGCAACTTGGTTTGCTCATCCTTGGTACATCAGGTATGATTTATTTATGTGAAACAAACGATTGCTCATCCTTGGTACATCAGGTATGATTTATTTATGTGAAACAAACAATCGTTTCTGGATTAGCAAAGGCCAGTGCTAAGTATGTAATTAGTATGGTGATGTGGAGTACTGAGTATTTTAAGAAAATATAGTGTACATTCAGAATAACTAGCATGCAATTAGCGGCTATTAAGGTGGAATATTATGTTACACATATAGTTTTAATATCATCTTAGCACAATTTAGTTCCAAATCATGCAGGTAACACAAAAAACAACAGCACATACTTGCATTATTCGTTCTGAACTAGTTGCTTTCCAGATTTTCGAGATCAAGACATGTATCATGCTCATCTTCTTTTTTGGGTGCAAACGCTTGTGCTCAAACAGCACTGCACTGTAATCATCATCCATCATTACAGAGAAAGAGACACACCCATGTGGGAAGAGAAAGAAAAAGTATCATCCCGTAGTTCCGGCTAGCTGCCTACTTATCCCTTTCAGACCCCACGACAGCGGACGTCTTCTATGAACTGGCTATGTTATTCAGACACAAGGTTTATAAGTTACTAGAACAAAAGCCAACGAAAAGGTTCATGCCCAGCATATCGTATATTCTTATTAAAGAGCGTTTGATAATCAGGTCAGATGCTGACACATAACGAGAACACTAGTGATTTCAATCCCATTGCCAAAAAAGAACTGCATAGACCAGTTTGGAGACAACATGCAGATAAACCCACCCGGGCATTTACCATCACGACTTCAGTTGATCAAACGTCTTGAGAAGGCTAGTCTTGCAGGCCTCAATCTCGGCATATTCGGGGGAATTAGGAGTGGAGGCGACGATGGCGTACGCACCTGCCTTGTCCAAAAAACCCGCAGCTTTATCTGCACAGCACAAGAATGAAATTCAAATGAACCACTTCGGGTACCAGAACGATACAAGGAACTAAAATCAAGTAGGATGCGCCAATGGGAATGGCTATTATTTTTTACTCACCCGACTTTGCAAGTGCCACGAGAGCTTTCAGAGCTTCTTTACGTGTTTTGTCATCTTTAGCACTTTCCAACACATTTAGAATTTCTTGAGCTCCACCCATCTCTACCACCTTCATTCTCCTTTCATCTGTACCCGTAGGAAATTAGCAACATTCGATTGTAAAATGGGAATACATTTCATTGACAAAAAAAATTAAGTACGAATAAACTGAAGTTAACTGTTACAGGAGTAGGAACGGGAGCACAGAAAATTTAGCTACTGCAAGACTTCATATGCCTAGATCCTTTTCACTGATAAACTCTAGCGGCTTCTACCGCAGAAATGGACCAGTTGATACAAATGACCAACATCCCATGTGATAGAATAGCAATCTAACACGCATAACCATTAGTAAAGAAGCCCATAATCTCACGAGTCTGACACTGCTCAAGTCCAACTAACTGCTAAGAGATCATTCTCATGCAGTGGTATGCAGAATGGCAGGACTAAGCAATGAGTTGGATATTATTATTATCATACTCTCCACAACAGATGTATCATCCTAACTTTATGAGTTCAAATTTTATAAAGCAAAGGATATTACACAAAGTAGGAGTTTCCCTAAATAGATCAATCAGTAGTGATTATTCTCCATAAGCAGTATGTGGTAGAAATAAGTTTGTGTGATTCAGGGAGCCATCTAACGGGGCTTCAGGCTTGTGCAGGTGAAAGATGAAAAGTTTGAGCTACGGGAGATAGATCATAGATAAATAGAGTGACAGATTATAAGTTGTCACGCCATGGAGTCCTGGACCCAGCAGATAGGTCTTTCTTGGTCCAAGTCTAGTTGGGCTAATTCATAATAATAGGTTTACATATTTCCTTGTTAGCTTGAGTTGGTTCAAACTTTTCCTAAACAAACTACCACCAAGCTGTGCTAACATTCAAGAAATAACTATCCTAAGTCTAAATCTAGCTCTCTAAGCAAGTAGTTTGTAACATGTTGTAAAGCCCAGCATCTCAGAAATAAATTGCAACAGAACTCTAAAAATGCTTGGATAAAATTGGTTACCATCAACAGCAAAACGAGCTAATCGGGAAGCCCCCATCCGCTTGAACAAGGGATCTTTGACATGTAAAAGCGTAATGGATTGCTGTAGTAGGTTATCCCCTGTAAACTTGTCAGACAGAAGCAATTTCAAGTTCACCAGCATAATGTTCTAAGTTGGTAATAATGAGAGTATCCAGAAGCATCGCATCTGTTAGCACATTATATGAAATCGCTATCATACCCATGTAGGGAAAGAATTGCCAACCAACAAGGCCAGCAGTCCCTATGAAGAATATCTTTAATATCCATCCAAATTTCTTCTCAACTTCCTCCTCAAGTGCCCTGTCATCTGCGCACCATTTCAGTTCAAGTTAGACAGTTCTATACAAGGATTTCACTTGGGGGAAAGCATTCACATAGTAAAAGAATAGCAAAAACCGCAATTGTTCACAAATTACTTTCAACACAAGTTACCACGGCATAGCTCCATACTTCCATGGTGACATAAAAGCATGTGGATACAAAGCATAATCACTGAAACAGAACTTACTAAGTCATAGTGATGCTGTAAGGCAATTCTACAGTCACCACCACCACCAGTCTGACAAGGTGAGTTTGAGACCAGGGTGTTCTCGAAGAAAAACATTAGAAGTGCAGGAACCACTGGATCAAACTGATAACACACCATTATCTAGCGAAAGCGATTACCGGCGAGACAGGGTGAAACAATTAAACATGCCTCTTCCTCCCATACACACCAATCTCACGTTCACTGGTCCACATACATGTACATCGTACACCAATAAAAACAATCACCATCCACAGCCAAAAACGGTAATTCATGGCCATTTTGACCCAAATTAGCTACTTTTTTTATCAAGCCCAAATTAACTACTCCATAGTTGTGCTTAATTTCATCAATGTGTCCCATGAGCAGCGAAACATAATAGATTTGAGGAAGTGAAATGATGGCATACCTCTCTCGTTGTAGGTGCAGAGCCTGCGGCACAAGCGGATCCCAGATCCGCCACTCCAACCGCTCGCCGCGACCTAGAGCCCAAACCACACGAATCAGGAAGCATAGAGCATGGTGTGGAAGGAACCGAGAACCCAGGAGGGGCCGGGGAGCGTACCTCGGCGCCACCGGCGCGGCGTAGGATAGGGATTCCTCTGCCGGAACATGCCTCCGCGGCCACCGGCGCTGCCCGGCGAGCGGCTGCCGCGGCGGACGGCGGCGACAGGAGGCGGCGGCGCGCGACCTGCGAGAGCCTCTGCATCGGTGAATTGGTGCTGTGGAGGCGGCTTGGGCCCAGTGGGCTTAGAAGTTCTCTGCGGGGCGATAACACGACCTCTACCTTTTGTTGGGCTGGACATGACCTCTACCTTTTGCATTCCTACGAGAAAAATTAGAGAGGTTCAAGCCTAATTTTGTCAAATTTATCTCTACTACTCCGTTCCAAAATAAGTTTCATGATTTTAGTTCAACCACAGGTGCTCCCGTGTCGCTCCCCGGGGTGATGTCGATGCCGGCGACAAGGGAGTCGACGAGGTGGGGGACATTGTGGCAGCGTGCGGCGGCGATGGGTCCAGCGTCGAAGGTGCCTGGGGGGCCTGGAAGGTTGTGGTTGTGGTGATCGTCTTCGACGGCTCCGGAGTTTGCCTTTGGCTTTGCTGGATGTATTCTCGGGTTGCTTGGACCACCGAGTCGTCGGCTAGTACTATACGCATCCTCAGGGCTGGTGTGTGTGCTTGGCTTGTAAGCCGGAGCAACGACTCCAGATTAGTTGTTGGGTGTCGTCTCTAGTTGTTTGGATGGCAGAGTCGTCGGCTCGCTTAGGGCATGTACAATGGTTCTATCTTAAAAATGCCACGTAGGATAAATGATGAGGTGGAGGAGAGAGAAATCATAAGAAAATGCTTGTCTTCTCTTATTTAAGAGAAGATAAAAGATGATCTCTTAGTACAATATGTCTCACCACGTTTTTAGAAATAGCTAATTATTAAAGATAAGTCTAACTCCAAATTACATGCAAGAGTTAAGATAAGACTATCTTATCAACCAATGTACATGCCCTTAGGATGCAACCTCAGAGTTGCTATGATTGCTATGTATCGGTTTTCAGTCGCTTTTTCTTATAAATTAGCCATTCTATTCCTCCGTGTGTACGAAATGTCAGAGCTCCCAGTTGCTAAAAAAAAGTTATGAACACAAACGCCCTCACCAAAAATCTGTTTGGAAAATGAATGTGTGACTAAGCTGGTTGCAGTTTGAATTGATCTTCTAGGTCCGCCATCGGCTGTTGGTCCTTACCCTCCATTTCTAAATATAAGCTCTTTTAGAGATTTCAATATAAAATATATATGGATATAGATTATTCGCAGAAAAGAAAAATGGATATAGATTCACTCATTTTGCTTTGTATGTTGTTCATATTAAAATCTCCAAAATGGCTTATATTTATTTAGAAACGGAGGGAGGGAGGGAGTACAAGGGACGAACGGGTATCGAGGTTGCACGGAGGCGGAGCTGCCCGCCGGCGATCCCTAACCCTGATACGACAGTGATCCAGAGCTCCCTCTCGCTCTCCTCCACCTGATGACATCCTACTGGCAGGCAATCCGAGTCATGGATCATCATCGACTCTGTCCACCTTCAACGTGCACATTGCTCTCATCCTGGTCCTGCTCCTGGTCCGGGCAGGGGCGCGCATCCTCCTTGGCGCGAGCGCCGTGGACCGCGGGCGAGATTATCCCCTGCTACATCTGATCCGCGCTAGACTACGATGCTCCCTGATCAGTGATCACCCCATCCCATTCATTTGCCCGCGCAATCGAGTGCGATGGCAACCGCGCGCAATCCTTGGGTGCCATGGTGCTTCCACAATGATTTACTCCTCTTCCTTTTTCCCCTTCTCTTTGGTGGATTCTGGCATCGATATCGTCATGAATTCAAGTTGCGAGCTGCGGATCATTGCTCGATACGGATTCACTGTCCTGAGATCGATCAATGGCGGCCGGGTCGAAGTGGCATCAGGGCCGGTCCTGAGTTTTTGGGGGCCCAGGGCGAAACTAAAACTCGGGGGCCTTAATATAGACATCATAATAATAACAAGCAATATACAAATATATATGTATATAGTATTATCGATAACACTTAAATGTATTCGAAATCAGTAGGCGTATCAAATAATTATACATATTACCTTAAATTTTCTTCTAACATTTCTCGATCAAAAGTCACTTATGATGGGGTCGATGTCAATCTCAACCAATAACTTCTGAGTGCATAATATAGCCAAATCATTTAACCTCTCTTGATTCATTGTTGGCCACAAATAATTCTTCAATGACTCCAACTTCGAAAATCTTCTTTCGGCAGATGCGGCACAGTAAATGCGATAAACAATAGAGATATTAGGATAACAATTAACTTCTCTGACATGCTTGAAAATCTCCATAGCAGACATTACTTTTTTTTTTTGCGGGTGAAATTTGTATTACTCAAGTGGTAGCAAAGCTACTGTCTGAAATACAAAGATCAATAACCTCTGACAAGCCAGAGTTCAACCAAACGACAGTTCGTCCTTCACTTCTAGCAAACTCCATAGCAGACATTACGTCATGCACAAAAAAAATCAAGATATTCAGTACAGAATAAAATCATATACCTCAATATCATATGAACCATCAAGAGAGAAAGTTTTTGAAAATTTTGTTCAACATTCTTCTAGTTCATTATCACTTAATGACTTCAAGGTGCCGGGGCTCAATAAAAATCCAAATATATCTTTAAACACCATGAGTTCTGTAATTGTACCAATTTATCCACAACCTTTTTCTTTTATCGCTACTCGATCCATATGTGTTGTTTTCTCGACGAGATGGTAACACACAGTGCTGGAAAAAAAACTCTTGCATCAATTGTTGAACAATACCGGCTATGTATCAAGGAACGACAATATGATATACCTGATGATTGAATCGGTTGCGAGCATCAGTGCGTGCGCCCACACAGAATTACAGATGGGGGGCTGGAATCAATTGAAAAATCAGCGGCGAACTGGATTAGCGTTGGGGGCCCCGGGAATTGAAATCAACGGAGAATTATGAAGGAAATTAGCAGGAGTCAGGAGGGAGGGCGGCAGTACCAGTACGGACGTCCGGCGTTGACGGCCTAGGGTTGGAATAGCTGTGCCTCCCGGCCTGGGACTGCGTGATGTCGTGATGGAATAGGAAGGGCTCGGCGCGACGCGATCGCTCCTTTCTTCACGTGAGGGACTCGCTCGCTCATGAAACGAATCGATCGCTGGGCTGTTGCTTGCGCTAGCGCATCTGCGTGAAAGCCCAACGCCCAGCCCTTCTATTTTTTTGACATTGGCCCATAGGCCTGCATACCTCGGTGGGGGCCCCTGGTTTCGGGGGGCCCGGGGCGGCCGCCCCCACTGCCCCTCCCCAGGGCCGGCCCTGAGTGGCGTGGCCGCGTGGGCGGGGATCACCATGCGCGCCAGGTGCTCGATGGTATGCGCACAGGCACAGGTGTGTGCTCCTTGATATCGGTTCTTTATACTTTTTAGCGGGCCGTGTTCCCTGCCATGTCGGGCGGCCATGCTGTGAAATGCGTCCCACATAAGCTCGGCAATTTTTTTAAAATGATACATTTTTTTAATAAATTTGAGAAATAATATACGCTTTTGATAATTTTCAAAAATAATACACCGTCGGGCTAGCCTAAACCGATTGGATCGCATTCGGCCTAGGCTAGCCCGATTGGTACTAATCGGCTTAGGCTAGGCTGATTGGTCACTCGGCTACGCGAATTAGGCTCAGTCGGCTTAGGCTAGGCTGATTAGTGCACCAATATTCGCCGCTAGCGTGCTGCTTTGAACCATATTTTCGGCCATAATTTTACCCCGCTACACTTTTCCCTCCATATGCTCCCGCCTTTCTTTCACTCCCACCAACCCTTTCCCGCCTTCTTTCCCTCCCGCCGACCCTTTCCCGCCATTCTTTCCCTCGCGCCAACCCTTTCCCGCCTTTCTTTCTCTCTCGCCGACCCTTTCCCGCCTTTCTTTCCCTCCCGCCGACCCTTTCCCGCCTTTCTTTCCCTCCCGTCGACCCTTTCCCGCCTTTCTTTCCCTCCCGCCAACCCTTACCCGCCATTCTTTCCCGCCATCTTCTTTCCCTCCATCTTCTCCTCTCAACCTATAAAAACCCCTCGACACACCAAGGTGGGTAAGCAGTGCATTCTAGTCTTGTCAAGATGGCCGATTATCCTTTCGATCGTTCATTTCACCCTAGTATGTCCAAATGTCTTCTTAGGTTAGCCAGCGATTTCAAGGTAGACAATAGGATACTTGGATGGGACGATCTCATCAGGAGTGACACCTTGCTGAATGAGTTGGCTCACGCATTAAGAAGGTGCGGGTGGCCTGCAAGGACCTTCGAGGAGAAGCAACAGCATAAGGGTGAGACTTTTCTGAAGTTTGCAGCAGAACATACTTATTTATGGACTGCCGACAGCGAAGACGAAGACGATATGTTCATGCCGAGCACCAAGGCCAACAAACCCGCATCGTCGAAGGCCAAGAGTACCGCAGTGTCGAAGGGCAAGAGTGCTGCATCGACGGAGGATGACGATGATGTCTTCATGTAGTTTGTATGTTGTATTATTTAAGTTCATTCGTACTGCTTGTATCTTAATTTTCTGTTGCAGTCTATCTGGGAATGCGAATTAATAGTAATAAGTCTCTCGCATACATAGGTAGAAATAAGTCTCTCGCATACGTAGGTAGAAATATGCCACAGAAGTATCAGCCATGTCGTCCACCACGTCGTGGACGAGGTGTAGGTGGTGTCGGCCACATATACCTGTGAGGTGGCCCAACGTTACGAGGAGGAAGCTCGGACCAGTCCTGGTCTTGCTGTGTATCTTGTGTGGGGTCTGGTGGAGGAGTCAGATACGTGTCCATCCATTCGTTGTGCTGTCATATGAAATCCTGTGGGTTCGGCCCACTTTCATGGTCACTACTCCAAGCGGAACCAGACATAGACACGTCATGTCCGTACGCTCCTGCGGGGGGGAGGGAACATAAGTAGTGACTAAATACGTAGTCTCAACAGGATTGCATCCCCTGTTTTGGCTAGGCCGATTATTACTAATCGGCCTAGGCGAAACCAACTAGTACTAAAGCAGTACTAGTTGGTTTCGCCTAAGCCGATTAGTACTAATCAGCCTAGCCTAAGCCGACTGAGCCTAATTCGCGTAGCCGAGTGACCAATCAGCCTAGCCTAAGCCGATTAGTACCAATCGGGCTAGCCTAGGCCGACAGGATCCTAATCTGCTTAGCCTAAGCCGACAGGCGGGGCCGGCGGTGTTTTATTTTTGAAAATTATCAAAAGCGTATATTATTTCTCAAATTTATTAAAAAAAATGTATTATTTATAAAAAATTCGCCATAAGCTCGTGTGTGTCAGTGCGTGTGTGAGCTCATGGAAGCGCACTGATGAATATATAGGCATCCCTGAAACTTGGTGTCCATAGACTGCAGTTCTGCACTATTTTTCTGTGGAACTGTGGTAAGACTCTTTACTGTTTACAACTTACTGACATTTACCGTAAGAAGGTGGATTCAGCCGATGCCAAGAAATTAGAACTTACTGTTTAGAACTCTAGATGATTTGCATTAGAAAGTAATTGCTTTTTTGGGGGGAGGAAATACAACTGTGAGCCCATGACTGAACAATATTGGTGATAAAACTGATAGGTTGTGAAGTCCCATTTGTATCTTATAGTACATTATGCATCACACATAAGCAAATATTTTAGTAACACGCAGTTCTTCGCCTTTTGACCGTGGAATCTCTGGCCAAAGATAGAGTAAAATAACGTTCCATCCCATGTGCTAGAAGCCTAGAACCCAAAGAGTAGTCCACAATAAGCTGTCTAGTTTTATGCACTGTCCAGTATTCTTAGAACTTGGTCATGAATAGAAGTGATAGCACCATCACAACTCCACTTAAGCAGTGTTTCACTCTTTAGCCAGTGATTATCAGCTATGGCACTGTCTCAGATTTCTTCCTAAGCAACTGTAAAGATCGGCTTTGCAATACATAGATACACCCTAATGGTCTATCCTTGTCTTCACGACTGTTGAACTGATAGTGTCCTCAACCTGTTCCTAATTAGACCGCACACTCATATGAGAAATCACAATACTTCTACAATCTTGATATCAAACTGCACATGCTTCGGTCAGCAGCTATCACTATAATGTGAACGTTGGAAAGGGGGGGAAAAGGAGTTCCAAATGCTATCACTTTAGCTATCACTATAATCTTGATCACAGTATAGTGGTGCAACAGCAGCCACCAGCTTTAGGTAATACCGGTACATAGATAGATAAATAGATTGCCTTGATTCTTGGTGCGGCGTCTCCATCGCAAATCACGTCAGACACAGCGAGTAGTGTGAACAATGTTGCTTGCACATGCTAACCTCCTCTTTGTCTTTGTTAGGTTGCAACAAGAAACCAATTAGCTCATCTCAGTAGTAGTATATGTTAGCAACTCATGATTGCTTCGTTCTTAAAACGAACAAAAAGAACGCAGTCTCATTTCACATCCAAACACTATTAGCATCTATTTCGAAGAAATTTATGACTTTCTGTACATTCTAAATTCTTGCCATCATAAGAATATATGCCAAAAATGACAAAAGAAACAGGAGATTCAAGCCTGAGAAAAGCACTAGACGGTCTACAAGCCATAGAATGGTGTACTCCTCAATATAGCGACACGGATGAATCATCTCCGACCTGCGCAGTGCTGTACTTGTTGGAGGAGGAGCCCGACGGCTTGGACAAGTCACCGGACCGCCTCCGGAGCATCTGGCGCATGCCGTCGGCCACCCGGACGGCGGGGTTGGACTTGAACATCTTGCAGAAGGCCATGTGCGCCCTCACGGCCTCCTCCACGCCCGGGTGAGCCTTCTTCCTGCCGGCCTCGTCCCTCACGGCCTCGCAGCACAGCCCGCACAGCCACTGGCCGTAGAAGCTGGCTCTCACGCTCGCAATGTAGTCCGGGGTGCAGTCCTCCCTCAGGCCACAGCACTCACACTTGACTGACTCTATCTCCATTTCTGCTGGCTATGGCTATTGCTCTGTGCTGTGCTGTGTTGGCCTTGGTTGGGAGGCTATTTGTAGGGGAGGAGGTTATTACGGTTGTGAGGGGCAGGGGTGGGGATGGGGTGTATTTATGATTGGAAGGCGTTGCTGCATGTTCTGAGGTGAGAGATTTGAGACAGAGTTAGTTGGGTGTGAGCCTATTTGCTGGCCTTTTTTCCTGGCATTTAAAAACTCTGGCATCAGTTGGTGGCTGGAAAGTGTTGCTGTTGCTGTGGGAATTTGGGGGGCCTCTCCCCTTCCACACAAAATGCAACCTTTGTCCCTTGCTGATCAATCCACCGTTGCCACCTAGTATACATATTTTTCAGGTTAGTTAAAAGGAGTTGGCTCTTTATTAAGTTTCAGTTTTGTCCAGTTTCCTGTAGGTATGGATTTCTACAATGCTTTTCTGGTGACATGAGCCAACCAGCTGTCAGAGTGAGGACATCTCACCCTGCTACCAGATTAGGTTTTATGCACCAGCACAAGTTACTCCATAAACTCAAAGTGCCGTAGAATCATAGCAGAGCGCTGTCCACGATTCAAAACGAGAGCATTCCTGAGATACTCTGAATTGCATAATTGCGAGTCAACCCTTTCTGTTTGAAAATTACCATACAGATTCAGCACATGGCTTGGTAAAAAAAATCGAAACAAAAATTAAAGCAACCACTTATAATTGGGATTTAGAAGTGAAAGGAATACATGTTAGTATCATTTTTATACATTTTATTTATGTTTGAAAAGGTTTAGGTCTAGCTTTAGTCGGTTGACACCTCTTTTCATGAAGGATGGCAAATGGCTTCCACGATTTACACTGGCCCATGGAATCTTTGCTGGTGGTGAATCATTTTTCAGTTGAAATTGAATTGGTTATTGCATTATGGAATCATGAGTTACTTCGTAGATCATACTAAGGGCCAATTCTTTTTGGACGATTCTGGGAGAATCGCCCAAAAGAACTGGCCCTAACTATTATTGGTTCAACTGTTCATGTTGGTACCACCGAAGATTGTGTTCTAAGCAACAGATATCCAAAATAAAGTCTTATAGATAACTAAAAGTATTAAGTGAAGGCTCCATAGAAGATTTTCTTACTGAAAGGTGATGGCTGGACCCTTCGTTCCTAGCTGGCCGGTGCAAAATTCAGTCCATTGATGCCTTATTTCCTTCAATGCTATCTGACGTTGGTTATTTGTTTCCTCCAAAAGAAATGTCACCTTTTTGTTTCTTATTATAAGATGCCATGCCGCAACTAGGATGGACCATATCAGTTGGTTTCTTGTACTATATATGTTGTACCGTAGCAGTAGTGGAACTCTAATGCCTTGGCAGCACTCTGAGATATTTCTTGATTTTGGTACCCGAGCATGTCCACAAAAATTCGGCGAAGGTATGAAAAAACATCATAGTTTATTTTTTGCGGGAAAGAAGAACATCATAGCTTTGTGTTTTGGTCTACTAAAAATCGAAACCACATTTTGTGAAACTGGCTTTCTTTAAGAAGGCATTAAACTGAAATTATCTCCAAAAGCTAAGATCTGGAACTGAAACTATTTTGTAGAAAACATATCAAACTGGAATTTGATGAATGAAATGCAATTTTCTAGACCTGCATGAATCGAATGGATTGCATAATACTGCACCAGAACTTGATCAGTCCCTCGAATTCATTTGCAACTTGTACTGCCTTTTGGTTTTGATGTCATTTTATACTGCTTTACATTCTGACCGTTAATCTTTTCAAGGATAATCTGACCGTTAATCTCTCGAAATGGAGAAGTTAACTTATTGTTCACATGTCACCATTCCATGTTAATGGGCTTGTGCTCTTGTTAGCTGGAAGAGTCTTTGTCTACTGTCATACTATCTATCCTTTTCTTATCAGCTAAACAACTTATTGACTAAACACAAGTACGTGTTCGATCTTCACAGGCACACTTCCTGAATGTTTGATTAAGCGCATGGTCTATTCCGACACTGCTTGTCTTTCGCTATTTCCGAAATGCAACCACATTTTGGCTATTGCATATACTCCATTAGCTAGGAAGCTATATCGACCGTCTGTCTTTGTCTTCCATTTAAATGGAGTATTTAACCAAAAACTACCACAATTGACGGAAACGTGACGAAAAACTACCATTTTACGATTTTGTGCGGAAAACTACCACTTTTCTCCTAATCCGTGGCAAAAAACTACCAACTCGCCAAACCGCTCGCTTCGCCCGCGCTAAGCACCAAACTGACCGGCCGGTCCCACGAATCAGTTGCCACCGTGGCCAACGGACGCCCGCCGCGCGTTAACGGCCGTTAACGCCGCGTCTGCGGTCGGAACGGCGGCTGTCGGTCGGGTGCGGGTCAAGATCTGATCCGTTCCCCTCTCGCTTCACTCTCTCCCTCCTCTCCCTCTCTCTGACCTAGGTGGCGGCCGCCATGTCGTCGGTGATTCCGGAGGGGGGCGGTGGCGATATGGGTGGTGGCGACGGCGGCGGCGACGCCAGCGGTGGCACAAGTTTGGACGCTGTGGGCTCAGTCGATAACTGGTTGGGGAGCACCAGTTTCTCGAGCAGGCAGGCTCGCAGCAGCCGGAGTCACCGCTCGCCCAGTCATCGCCGGCGCCTGG
Organism: Thinopyrum elongatum; assembly: GCA_011799875.1. Taxonomy (NCBI): domain Eukaryota; kingdom Viridiplantae; phylum Streptophyta; class Magnoliopsida; order Poales; family Poaceae; genus Thinopyrum; species Thinopyrum elongatum. Next base: position 16,624,965 of record CM022300.1, on the reverse strand, counting down.
ATGTTCTATGGGTTGCAGGTATGGAAATATCTCTTGCTTAAATGAACATGTTTTCTTCAATCTGGCAAATTAGTAAGATGTGTTTGTTTCTGTTTGTTGAACATGTGTAGTAAACTGTATTGCACTTGTAGTTCTGTCAATTTCAATTCAATTCATGAGTACTTATTTGTGCAGTTTGGCTGACCAAAAGTGGGACATATGGTTTCATTTCGAAGGAAGAAACCCTGTGAAAAGTGGTATATATGAGACAGATATTTCTTTTCTTACTCTACAATCACTCATTGCTAGTGAAGGGTATGGGGAGAGTGATTACATGTATTATGTGAAGGAGGAGGAAATTGGATCTGAAAGAGTAAAGTATTTAGGTAATGAAGCTAGTGTTCATGAAATGTTGGAGTTTTATCATCATGTCAAGGTTGTGAACATAAGGGTTGTGAGAGATGTTGAACCTGCAAGTAGTACACAGGCTAATGAGAATTACATGAACACTCAAGAGAGCTGCTGTGTGAAAAAGATAGTGGAGCAATCTGAGCTTCAGAATCAGATAAATGATAGAAAGGCTCAGCTTGAGAGGAGCGGGATTCAAAGAGAGGCAGATTTGAACCACTTTGAAGGAGACACTGAAGTGTCTGAATTTTGTTCTGATGATTCAGTTCATTCAGATGGGAGTGTTGAAGCTGTTCAAATGGAAATAGAGTGTGCCTCTGAAGAGGATAGAGCATTGGAAACTACTGCTATTGTGAAACACGTGATGAATCCTGGTCCAACTAGCAGATGTCACAATGAGGTAGAGAAAAAACGCCTTGAAGATTGGTTTCCTGAAGCAGATGATTTTTGTTTTGCTGGTGATGTAGGCATAAGTGATGAGGAAGAAGAAGATGAAGTTAAACTACCATACCTCCTGAAGAAGCCAAAGAGTAATAAGAAAAAGATGAAGGATAGTGTATATTTTGACCCCTCAATTCCCAATTCACATTTACTGTTGTGCAAGAGCTTGTGTTTTGACAGTGTTTACCAGTTTAGAGAAGCATTAAGAGATTTTCATATAAGGACTTTGAGGTCTTTTCACTACCACAGGAACTCCCCAACAAGAATTATTGTTTGGTGTTCACAGAGAGAGCATGGATGTGAATTTTACATGTGTGCCTCCAGGATAGCTCATGAAAGAACTTTTTGCATTAAGAAGTGTAACATGGAGCACACTTGTCCAGCATCAGCAGAGAACACAAAGGTTACTACTAAGTGGCTTTCCAAAGCAGTTGAGCCTTCTCTTAGAGCAGATCCTAGAGCTCCTGTGGATGCACTTATTAAAAACAGCAAATTCAATTTTTCTGTTGATGTATCAAAGAGTGTGGCCTATAGGGCAAGGAGGAAGGCTCTTAAGGTTGTGCAAGGTGACTAGAAGGAGCAGTACTATAGACTGAGGGACTACCTACAAGCAGTTATTGATACAAACCCTGGTAGCAGGTGTATAGTTACAACATTTGAGGACCCAGAAAACCCTGCACCAACTCCTAGATTTAAGTACATGTTCTACTACTTGCATGCATCAAAGGAAGGATTTCTTAATGGTTGCAGGCACTTTATAGGTAAATGTACAACTGTATTTTCTTCAAAATATCTTGTTGAGAAAATTATGGTAGCTAATTTGGGTATGGATGCAGGGCTTGATGGTTGCTTCATCAAGCTAACCACTGGACAGCAAATTCTTGCAGCCACAGGAAGAGATGGCAACAACAACATCTACCCCATAGCCTTTGGTGTGGTTGATAAGGAAGATTCTGATAGTTGGACATGGTTCCTAACCCAGCTAAGATGTTGCATTGGAAGTGGAAGCAAATTTGGAACCTACACCATTATTTCTGACAGGCAAAAGGTATGCACCCTATCTTTGCCAGTACTTCAGAAATATTGATATTACTGGCTTAATTTCTTTTTATTCATGACCATAGTTATTAATTTATAAACAGGGTCTTCTTAAGGCTATAAATGAGGTGTTCCCTGATTCCCCTCAGAGATACTGCCTCAGGCACATATATGCAAATTTTCAGTCAGCTGGTTTCAGAGGAGCAGAACTAAAGAAGCTAGTAGATCAGGCTAGCTACTCATTCACCAAATATGGCCATGAATTAGCAATGGCAGAGCTGAAAGCAGAGTGTGAGGATGCCTGGAAGTGGCTTAAGAAAATTCCAAAGGAGACTTGGTGTAGGTCTGCAATGGATTATAATTGCAAAACTGATCTTGTTGTGAACAACCTTAGTGAGGTTTTCAACAAAATGATCCTTGATGTTAGGGCCAAACCAATTAGGACAATGTTTGAAGGAATTAGGACTAAGCAGATGATCAAAAGGCAGAAGACTAGGGAAAAGACAGAGACCAGCAGGTGGATGATCACACCCAACTATTCAGAGAAACTGGAGGAGAATAAGAAGTATGCCAAATTTTGTGAGGCACATAGGGCTGGTCCTGACATTTGGCAAGTGTCAAGTGGTGAAAACCAGTACTGTGTGAACATAGCTACTAAATCATGTGACTGCAGGAGGTGGGACATGACAGGTGTGACATGCAGTCATGCAATAGCAGCAATGAGCAAGCTTCACATGCACCCAGAGGACTATGTGCATGCTTTTTTCAAAAAACCACTATATATTGAAGCATACAAAGACATTGTGTACCCTGTCCCTGGTCCTGAATTCTGGCCTGACACACATACTCAGGATATTGAGCCACCAGTGTTCAAAGAAAAACCAGGCAAGAAACAGACAGCTAGGAGGAAGGGCCAGTTTGAGGTGCCTGCACCAAAGGACACAAGCAGGATGGGAACAATTACATGCATCAATTGTGGTCTACAAGGCCATAGATATACAAACTGTGGGAAAGCTCTGAAACCAAGTCTTGAGATGAGAAAGAACTTACATCAGGTCATTTGAAAATTCATAGATATCTCTACAAGGCCATAGATATTTCATCTAGAATTACTAACTGTTTTAATTTTGTCATGCAGGAGAATAGAGAAATTTTTAGGGGTTCATCTAGTGCTACACATGTACCTCCACAACCACCACATCAACACCAAAGTTCACACATCCCAGCCTCATCTGCTCTACCTCCTAAAGCAACGAGGAACAGAAAAACAGCAGCAGCTAAGAGAGGTTCAGCATCAACAGTTTCAGCAGGACCAGCCAAGTCTTCACCAGCACCTCCAAGAGGATCAGGATCAACAAGAGCTCCAAGAGGATTCAATGCACCCAGAACATCCACTGGAGAACCTGGGATATTAACAGGCAAGAGGAAGAGGAAACCTACTAGCAAGTTTGCAGCCTATTTCAGTGCAAGTGGAAATCATTGAAACTCTGTTCTGCTACTTCAATGTTGAGTGTATGCTACTAAGTTTCTGTTGTGCTACTTGAATGTTGATTGTATGCTACTAAGTTTGTGTTCTGGTACTTGAATGGTTAAATTCAGACTTGTGAACTTGAATGTTGAATATATGGTACTGAATTTGTGATAGTGGCAAGTGCATGTTTATATTTGTTTTTGCTACTTGGCATTTCTACAGTTCAGAAAATTTTTATATTTGTTTTTGCTACTTGGCATATCTACAGCTCAGAAAAAACCAGAATTTTTTTTAATAAAAAATAATAAAAAAATTGTTTGGCCTGGGGCTCGAACCCAGAACCAGGGGGTGTAACCATGCGTTCAATACCAGTGGGCTAGTGCTAGTGATTTGTTTGACTAGCACCGGCCATCCTAGTTATGTTGGTTGGTGGGCACGTACTGTGTTAAGTGTGTGTTGCGCCGGCTGTGTCGTGAGTGTCCGTTTCGTACTGCTAGTCGTTTCGGATTCCCAGGGCATTAATACGTGTCCACTCGCCGCTCTCTCACTCGCCCACTCGCCGCTCGCACCGCCCACTACACTCCCCCCTCTCTCCTGTCGAAATCCACGCCGACAACCACCCCTCCGCCGTCGCCATGGACGGGAGCCTAGGCTGGCAAAGGGCCATCGAGGAGCTCGCCGGCAACAACCAGGAGCTGCGCGCGCAGTACAGGGAGATCGCGCGCTGGTTCCCCAGCGTGGAGATGATGAGGAACCATGCCCGCGGCCTCGTGAAGGTCATGACGGCTGCTGAAAAGCAGCGTTGCTTCCCTCGCGGCTTCACCGTCCCGCCGGCGACCATTCTTCTGTGGGCGATGCGCGAGGTGCAGCGCTCCCCCGACCCCAGGCAGCGCGCCCGTTGGTGGATGTACCGCTCATCCACCACGCCGCCGGCAGGCGACGATCCTGCGCGCGTTGTTTCCAGGGCGGAGCACGTCACCGACGCCGTCCTAGCTCTCCCAGCCCCCATCAACAACGCCTACTGGGAGAGGCACAATCCGTGGGTCCTCGGGCCAGACGACGACTCCGAGGTGGACTCATCTGACGACTCTGACGATGAGTCCTCTGACGACGAGGTGGAGGAGCTCGTCGTACTCTCCGACGACGAGCCGGATGTGCAGCTGCAGGCGCCCGTCCTCGACGTCGTGGAGGGGGACAAGAACCTCCCAATTGACGTGGATAAGCTGCCGGAGGTCGCAGATCTCCCAGAGGTCGTCGTCGTGAAGGAAGAGGTTGAGGAGGAAGATGTGGTCGCCCCGGTGCCGGGCAAGAAGAGGGCGGCGGTGAAGAAGACTGCGGTGCGGCGTTCCCAACGCCTGAAGATGCTGAAGAAGGAGGACTGAGATGCTGTCTTCAGTTTTGTCAGTCCAAGAAATGTTCAGTTTCGTCAGTCTTATCTTAGTTCAGTAAGTTAAAATGTTCAGTTTGGTCAGCACTATGTGACTCCTAGGGCTGTTCTATGTCAGTTCAGTTAGTTTGGTAATCTACTTGCTATCTATGTATGCCAGCACTATGTCAGACTATCTATGCCACTACTATCTATGTATGCCAGCACTATGTTCAGTTCTATGCCAGACTATCTACTTTCTATCTATGTATGCCACTACTATGTTCTCAGTTCACTATCTATGTCAGACTATCTAAGTTGGATATGGGCAACACTGACTATCTATGTTATCATTTCCAAGTATGTCACTACTGTCAGCTAGCTAGATATATATGCAGATATTGGCTACACATAATATATGCAGAGTAAAACAGCCTCATCATAGATAAAACATTCTTACTTACTTAACTTAGCATGAGTACTCACTTAGCATAGTAGGTCTTAACATAAAAGTCATTACATCATAGATAAAACCATCTAGTTCTTAAACCATAACAGTAGCTGGCTCATACCATCTTGATTCAGGTTCTGAAACCACATGAAACTTTCCCAAAATATACACCTAACATGCATGACATTTCAAGGCCAGCTATATATAGGCCATTACTTAACCAACACAGCAAGCACTTCACTCATTCATTATTGCCTTGATCCTCTCCAGCTTATCTTTGCTGGCATGCCCAGCATTGAGCAGATCAGCAATCAGATACTTCAGCTTCTTCTTCTCTTGCTTAAGTAGGTCCCTGTCCCCCTCCACTTCCTTCTTGGCCTTCCTCATGTTCTGAATGATATCTGCTTGGCTTTGAAGAATGCACCTTTGCTCCTTGGCAAGCTTCAGCTTTTCCATACTTATCTCAATCTTTGCCTGATCCTCAAGTTGTTTCTTCTTTTCATTTAGTTCATTGATTGCCTGACTGGTATAGTCCATGTCATGAGACATCTTGCCATCTTGATAGTCAAAAAGCTTGGATACATCTTCCACCAACTGGCTGTAGTTGTTTGACAGGAAAACAATTTCCTTCTTTAGCTTGCCCACCTCTTTCTCATGGGCTTGTTTGTCCTTCACCCTACCCAAGTTCTGCTCATGGTACATGTCCCAAATCCTTTCTAGGCACCTTTGTAGAATCTCTGGCCAAGGACCATCTACCCACTCCACAACCCCACAGTTGACACCTACATCCTACAGAAGCAATTATTTATAATTAAGCACAAAGCACCTAGTAACAAACTTAGTACAGATAACTCAAGTCATAAACTCAATTCAGTTAAGTGAAACCCTATGTTACATCAATGCTCTCTGAATTCAGCTAACATAATTCTTTGAAACTAAGCACACAACACCTTATTTAGCAGCAGAGATAAATTCAGTTAACTCTGTTCTTTTCAGTTAACAGCTATATTCAGTTAACAGCTAACAGATATATTCAGTTCACGGTTCACAGTTCACATTTAACAGGTGTTCTCAGGTTCAGTCATTTATTGAATTCAGTTAACTCAAGATCTACTTTCACATATATGCTTCCATATGTATGGCACTTTTCAATTTCAGTTCAAAACACAGCACACATCTCTGCACAACTTAATACCTGTTGCACCACACATCTCCAGCAGCAAAACACATCACACACCACACATCTCCACCAGCAAAACAAGTAAGCGTTCAAGATTTCATACCTGCTCCACAGGACAACCGAGATATCGCCTCCCAGTCAAAGCACCTTCAAAAGCTACCATCTTCTTCGACCTCTGATGATGCATCATGCACGTCAGCCCAGATTCAGTGAAAGAACCACAGAAAGATGGATCCACCACACTGTCAGGGGTTTCCTGCAAAAGAAACTTCGAATCAAACCAAAAGTAACTTGGAATCTCCAATTTGGATGAACTAACCCTAACCCTAACTCTGTTCCACCATTATGCACTTACAAAGAGCTGAGGATCCATTGAAACCATGCAGATGTCCTCGTCCGAGCTCTCCTCGTCATTCCAGGATGGCATCCTCAAGTTCTACCGGCAGCAATGGCGGCGGCGGCGACGGCGATATGCTCAGAGCACCTGGGAGAGGGAGAGGATGAGGAGGAAAGACTGAGCGAGCGAGGAGAAAGATGATGAGTGAGTGGCTGAGCTCGCTCTCACTTATTGGACGACCGATAGCCGCCGTTTCCGACCGCAGACGCGGCGTTAACGGCCGTTAACGCACGGCGGGCGTCCGTTGGCCACGGTGGCAACTGATTCGTGGGACCGGCCGGTCAGTTTGGTGCTTAGCGCGGGCGAAGCGAGCAGTTTGGCGAGTTGGTAGTTTTTTGCCACGGATTAGGAGAAAAGTGGTAGTTTTCCGCACAAAATCGTAAAGTGGTAGTTTTTCGTCACGTTTCCGTCAATTGTGGTAGTTTTTTGTTAAATACTCATTTAAATGACTCTATAATCACATGGTTCTTCTTCCTTTTGCACTTTGGTTGACAACTGGAATTTAGGTCTGCATTTTAGTTATATTTGCCACGGGGAAGGCTTATCTAGTACAGTATGTAATGATTTCGCTCCCCGAGAGGAGTTATACTAGTAGTTCCACGTCAATTTTGATTTGAGGTGTCATAATAAATTTCCTAGTCCATTTCATGCCATGATGCTATTCAGGCCCATACACGTGATGCTACTCGATTGCGCATCATCTTCTATGAAGAAGTCGTCATTGTTCTTCTGATAGGGATAGGGATAGGGTACGAGTGTAATTGTGTGCAGATAGTTGAGTAGAACGCAAGTTATTGATGTTTGCATGCTCGTTTCCAAGAAGATTACACAAGTACCTAGAGACAGGGAGATCTATCCATACTACCTAGAGAAATTTGGCTACCGGTTAACTTGATGACGGTTTTTTTATTTTCCCTTAATTTGAGATCCTAGTAGAGAATTTTGGCTACTGGTATAAATTTAGTTTAACAATTCTAGGTTAGTAATCAGGTCATCTGCACTAGTACAATATCCATGATAACCCACTGTGTGCTGATGTATTGGTAAGACATGTTGTTTTAGTTTTAAGTAATGATGATTACTCATGTTGCAGCTCAATCTAGATAAAGGTGAAATGTTTGGCACCTGGTAGGCACGTTTGATGATACAGTAATTTTTGAAGTTCTAGCCAGTGGTTGAACAAAATCGTGACAAGATGTTTCAAGCTATCAGTAGCGCATGCCGCCGGCGTCTGAATGGAGCATTTGTTTGGTTCTGAATTGTTGTTCTACTCCCTCCGATCCAAAATAAGTGTCGCGACTTTGAACTAAGGCTATTTTTTTTTCATGAGCTTCTTATGTTTCTAAATTCTGATAACAGAAGGTAAAATCCAAAGAAATCAAGGAGAATTATTAGCCAATAAGTGAGGCTAAAAATGTTTTAAAATGTTAAGGGCCTTGCATAACAAGGTCAAAAGCCCATACTAGGTGGCTACTGTTATTATTATTTTTACCTAAGTTCACTCTAATCATCAACCTGAAACTTAAGGTTGGAAGCCATGCTGGAAATGCAGTACTACTACTAGGTCAGTGCTTGAAAGGTTCTCACAGAGTAATTAACAAAGAGAAATGTTAGTGATAGTTTAATAACTCGTGGTCCTACTAGTACTATAGCATAATACTCACTTGATCAAACTAATAACTGTTGGCGTTGGGTTATCCAGACAATTAATTGGACGCCTGTCCAACGCACTCCAGTCAATGTCGCCACTCCGAACATCCTTTTCCGTTGGCCGGAGGAAGGGGGCGAGTGGCATGACAAAAATTCTACTACAGTAGTACAGTGACAGTAGCAGAGTGGGAGCCAATGGATGGATGCACAAGGCAAGATGAGCACGCAGCCATGGCTTCTTTGGTCTGCATCCCAAGACGAGCCATGCATGCATGGCAACATGGCCCCACCACCGATGATAGATAGGCTGCTGCGGCCTGCAATCACGCTCCGATGAGATGAGCTGAGGCCATGCATGCATGTGGGTGATGTGTTGGAACTGCCAACGCACCAACTTGTCCGTCCGTCCGTCCGTCCTACGCAGCCGGCGCCTCCATGTGGAACGCAGTGGCTATACGTAGGTGCACGCTCTGGATCGCAGGCCCCAGGCCACATGTATGCATCCCAGACAGGGAGGGACAAAGAAGGCATCGGCAACCATGTGATGAGCTGATGATTGTGGGGCAACCACGTCCAAGAGCCCAAACTGTGGACCGATTTGGAGCTAGCTACGGATGATACCTTTTTCCTCTTTCTTTTATATATATGTCATGAGATGCGTGATGAAATTAACCGCCAGCCCCGTCGTCTTTATTCATGGACGCTGTCTCCTCTCCTCTCCTCTTTTGTGCCCTCTTTTCTGGTACATAGGTCGATGCTATTACAGGTCACAAGATCTTCCTCACGAAAGTGTTGCTCCGTTTCTGGTGCCAAGTCGGTCGTGAATGCAGCTCACATGATAACGCTGAATCTTATCCTTACGCTGCATATTTATGGAGCCGTCGTCCGGCTTGGCCGGGGGAGCAGATGCAGAAAAGGTTCCCAGAATGTTATCGGCAAATACGGAGTAAAAAAAATAGCACTGCACACTGATCTTATTACGCCGCACACCCACCCTAGCTGGTACCGCAGCCGCATCAACATCCATGCCACATGCCTACTGGATTCATCTTTCATTATGTCACGTCAGGGGTTTAGCCACCATGATTAATTTGACTTTGGTCTCGTCGTAATCAGCATGATTAAACTGGAACCGCAGAACATGCTCTCTGCCTGCCCTGCACTGCACATCCGCCGTCTTATCCGAGATAAGTTTCTTATCAGATCCCCCGTGTCTTTATCTGTCTTGCAATCAGCTAGCTCTCTCGCTATACTATTTGTTTAGTTGGTTCGGCTTAACCGTATCCATCCTTCCATAGCTCCACGCACATGCCAATGATCGCGCACATGGGCGCGGTTGCTAAGGGGCAAGGTGCCCGCAATCAGGCAGATGATTGTGCTATCTAGTCCGATATACTCCCTCCGTTTCAAAATAGATGACTCAATTTTGTATCATCTATTTTGGAACGGAGGGTGAGTCATCTATTTTGTGAGTCATCTATTTTGGAACAGAGGGAGTACTAGATATCTTGGTTCGGTACTGGCCGGATAGAGTATGTTTATGTCAACCCAAAGAGACTAGTTTTGGACCCTTAGAGCATCTCCGATAAAAGATGTATATGCAAAAAAATAATTACCTTTTGCATTTCCGAGGCCCCAAAACACCTCTTCAACAAATAATGTAGATGCAGAAAAAAATACATCTCCGTCTCCCGGAGATGTAAAATACAACACCTAGCGGTGCAACTTTGCCTCTCCGCCGACTGGAGATGTAAAAAGAGCAGCCGCGCACCAACCGTCTTCCGTTCCCTTTCGCCCGACCGCCCGCCGCCCGACCAACTCCGCCGCCGGCCGAATTCGCACAAAATCGACGCCGCCACCGCCCGCCCGACGGCCGTGGGCCGCTGCGACTTCGCCCCCCTGTCCCCCGCCACCCGCAGCCGCCGATTCACTTTCGGCCGCCGCTTCGAATCGAAGCATCTCCGCCCACCTCGGCCGTTCTTCCGGACGCCCGCAACGCCGAGCTGCGGCCATCTCCTCTGCCGAGTCGTCGCCGCCACTCGCACCCGCCGCCGCCGAACGGCTGCCCAACCCGCAGCCGGCCGATTTCGTCCACCCCGCAAGCAAGGTGTTCAACGAAATTCCCCAAGGTAAAAAAACGATGAAACTTGACGTTTTTTTATTGGTGTTGGAGAGTTAGTTTGACGGTGATTTTTTGCATTGTAGATGAGCTCGTGTGACTCCTCTTTCATGGACAATTCCTCGTCGGATGAGGAATTTTATTTGAACGAAGAAGAGGACATTGCTATGGTAGTGGTGATACACAAGGGGAAGAAGCCGAAGCACGACGGTTTCGTGTATGGCCGTGCATTCATTCGGAGAGAACGGGTTGATGCGCACAAGAGGTTGATGCACAACTATTTTGCTTCACCACCCGTTTTTTCGGAGAGGTACTTCCGACGCAGGTTCAGAATGTCCAAAGACTTGTTCATCCACATTTGCCATTCCGTGTAGCAGCATGATCGATCCTTCGAGCAGAGGAGGAATTGTGCAGGGTTGCTTGGACATAGCACCGAACAGAAGGTCACTGTCGCTTTGCGCATGATGGCCTACGGTGTTCCGGCAGACTACACTGATGAAAACTTGGCGATGGCAGAGAGCACTTCTATCTTCTATATCAAACAATTTGCAAAGACTATGGTAGAAGTGTTTGGTGCAGAGTACTTGAGAGCACCCAATGCTCAGGACACTCAGAGGCTGTTGGAGATGAACAAAGCTCGTGGGTTTCCAGGTGTGCTAGGGTCCGTCGATTGCATGCATTGGAAATGGAAAAATTGCCCAAGAGCATGGCATGGACAGTTCAAGGGCCATGGGAAGGATGCCACTATCATTCTTGAGGCCGTTGCCGATCAAGAAACATGGTTTTGCCATTCATATTTTGGGATGCCTGGATCTTACAATGACATCAACGTGCTCGACCGGTCACCCTTTTTGCGAAGTTAGCAAATGGAGAAGCACCACCGGTGACCTTCGAAGCAAATGGCCGCACATACAACTATGGGTATCTATCTTGCGGATGGGATCTACCCGAGGTGAAGTACTTTTGTCAAGCCAATTGGAAAACCCCAAGGTAAGAAATAACTCATCTTTCACAATGCACAAGCAGCGGCTAGGAAAGATGTTAAGAGGGCTTTTGGGATTTTGCATTCGCCATTTGCTATTGTGCGAGGACCACCTAGATTCTGGGATCAAAAAACCCTTTGGCATATCATGACCGCTTGCGTGATCATGCATAACATGATCATTGAGAATGAGTGTGGACAGGATTTAGATTACACCTTCTATCACTTGATGGGCGTACGCGTTATGCCGATGAGAAGAGAGGCGTGAATCAAACGCTTCATGAAGGTGTACAATGAAATTAGAGACTCCGATGCGCACGATCAACTTCAGAAGGATTTGATGGAGGAATATTGAAAATATCATGGCGAAAGAGCTGCCTAGTTTCATTATTTGTTTGTTGTATTGTGCAAAACTATTTTGTACTGTGCTGCATTTGATCTTTTGGATTTGATGAATTATGTAATAATTTGATATTGTGGACATGTGAAAATTTTAAGTTGTTTTCCGGATGTTTTATTTCAATTTGTGCGGTGAACAGCAGTTGAACAACGGCCGCGCGGCCGGCGGCCGGTTTTGCATCTCTAGTTTGCATCTTCTATTGAAGTTGCTCTTTTACATCTCCGTTTTGCATCATCTGTTGGAGTTGGCCCTTTTTTGGAGATGTAAAGTTTTACATATCATAATTTGCATCTTCTATTGGAGATGCTCTTAGGGCATCTCCAGCCAACCCTACGCGTCGATCGGCTGGTGTTTTGAAAACATCCACCACGTCGCGAGCCGTTGGATCCATCACGGGATAGCTGTCCGATCCGGCTGACGAGATTGTGACATGGATCATGTTGCGCTCGGTCCGATACAACTGACGAGGTATGCAACATGGTCATGTTGCGGGCGGGGGTTTGCAACATGAGTCATATTGCGCTCGGAGATTTGGCACGATGAGTGCTTTGCAACATAAGCCATGTTGCGACCGGGAGGTTTGCAACATGGCCAACGTTGTAGTCGTCGCCGATGTCGATTTGCCATGCACATCATCGATTCGTCCCCTAGAGGTTGCAACATGGCTGACGCTGCGGTTGCAGAACCAATATTGCAGACCACCATTGCGTATCGTCATGGCACCGACACCACCGTCGTTCACCTTCTCCTACCTTCGGTTGAAGAGGTAGGGATGACGCAGGGCCGCGTGGCTGCCGACGTCTGGCTCGCGAGGAGGCCGAGCAATGGCCCAGGGAGGGACCCAACATCGTCGCGTGCCCACAGGTAGTCGCGGAGCTGCTCGAGGGAGCCTGCCGGTGAGGCCATGATTTTCCCGGGGTGCAGCCATGGCGGAGCTCCGTCCGAGCGGTACGGGGGCATTCGTTCGCCCAAAAATTGAAGGATAGAGGATGGTAGATGGCTTGGGTCCCTCCAAGAGGAGTAGAGGGAGGATGGGGCTAGATGGGAAGAGGCAGAGGACGACTTGGGTTGCTCCATGAGGAGTAGACGAAGGATTTTTTTCGGGGGGGGGGGGGGGTGAGGGAGTCCTGGATTAAGGGGTCCTCGGGCCGCTAGCCTATTGCTTATGGGCCAAATTGGTGGGCTACTATGGAGCTGAACTGGGGCGTGGACCCGTGACCAGGCAGGAGATCTTCGTAGCCGTGTTGTGCTCTCCAAGTCAAGATTTAGCTTGATCTTTCCTTTGTTGTAACCGATCTCATGTAACCCTAACCCTACCGGTGTCTATATAAACCAAAGGGTTTTAGTCTTTAGGGCTAGAGCAACATCCAACATCCTATCAACCTAGGGTTTAGCTCGCCTGATCTCGAGGTAGATCGACTCTGTAACCATACCATACACATCAAATACAATCAAGCAGGACGTAGGGTTTTACCTCTTAGAGAGGGCCCGAACCTGGGTAAACACCGTGTTCTTCGTCCCTTGTTCCCCATTGATCCTAGATCCACAGCTCGGGACCCCCTACCCGAGATCCGCCATTTTTGACACCGACATTGGTGCTTTCATTGAGAGTTTCGTTGTTGGGTCACCGAAGGATCAATGGCTCGCCTGATCATCGGAGAAGGCGTCAGCTCCGGGGACCTCTTTGTTCCCGGCCAACTCTTCGCGTTCAGCAGCATCGTGTTGCACGCCAACCCAACTGGTCACCTAGATCAAATCAACAATTTCGCCCCGAGCACCGGATTAGATTCGGCAACCTGGAGTACGTCGCGGACGCTCGTGGCGATCTGGTCTTTGCCGGATTCGCAGTCTCACCGGGTATCCCTATGGGCCCCGCCGTACCTGCTCCGGAGCTTTCTCCCGATCTGATCTACGTATCGGCCTCAACCCTTCAGTCGGCCTCAAGCTCGGCTAGCTCCTCTTTGTTCAGAGACCAGGGATCCCCTCCAGCCACGCCCGCCGAAGACCCAGCTTCTGGCCCCGGCGCAGAAGCGGTGTTCAGACACCAAGAGTCACTCTCAGCCGAACCCTTCCTTCACGACGCAGATCGGGCCTTGAGCCCCAGTGACGGGTCGACGTTCGGAAGTTAGGAATCAACCCTGGCCGAACTCCCCCTCACCCACTTGGCTTCGAGTCCCAATACGTAGACAACATCCAAAGACCAAGTTCTATCTTCGGTCTCTCCTGCTTATCCGGCCACTGAGCCGACCCCAGGCCTTGAGTTCGACTCGGCCTTTGAAGATCGGGGTCCAGCCCGGACCCAGATCATTCCTTGCCCCGCCACGTCAAAGACCGGCCCTCAGCGGGCGCCGCGTATCAGTACGGTGACCCTCGCCTTATTAAACGAGGCGCTGGACCGAATCCAGATGATGGCCATTCGGGAGGATCCACCCGCGGCCCGCGTTCAGCAGCCCGTCGAGGTGAACCATAGGGAATTTTACGGTCCGCCCACCACCCACCTAGTAGCCACAGTCAAAGACTTAACCAACATGTTGGACTACACTTCGGAAAACACCGAATATATGGACGAGAATAGTGGAGCCACAGCTAACACGAATGCTGCTCCCCCCGTCACCGGCCGCTGGACGACCACGTCCACTTACGACGTCTACACGGTGGACCCCCCAAAAGACGATGACAGCACTCCCGGGAAGGATAACAACAGACCCAGCGAAGCGCCGCAGAAAACGTCGCCGCTCCAAGGCGCGTCGAAGCCATGCGAGCAACACGGACACAAGAGAGAACGGCACTGCGGACAATGCTGACAACCTCGACCCTGGCGCCGATGAACAACCACGAGACGATCGTGAGGAGCATGAGGACCCGCTCGATCCCGAATACCTCGATGACTCCAAAGACAGCAATTACCTCCCCCTTTCTGAAGAGGAGGTCAGCTTGGGCGACGAAGATTTCATCGTCCCCGAAGACCAGCTGGATCAAGAGCGGTTCAAGCGGCAGCTCATTGCCACTGCGCGTAGCCTGAAGAAACAACGACAACAAATAAAGGCCGAACATGATACCCTCAATGACAGATGGACCAAGGTCCTAGCTGCCGAGGAGTACGGCCACACGCGACAGACTAAAAGCTACCCCATGAGAAAACTATTGCCGCAATTCGACGACGAAGCCATAAAGCAAGCACCTCCAAGGCACACTCAGGCGGAACAACCAGACTGCCCCCCTCGAGGACGGGACATGATAGCTGATAAAGCCGAACAGCCTCTCGCTCCACCTCGCCGTCAAGGCAAGGAGCCATTACAGCCAGTTTATGAATATGACCTACGACGTGACTTGGACGCTCGGGCAGGTCTGACGAGGTCCATTTACGGACCCAAAGATGATCCCCTCACTAGATGGGATGGTTACCAAGCCTGGTTAGACAGAAATGATAGAGCTCGGGAACAACAATGAGCCCGGATGACAAACGATCTCCGGCGCGACGTAGCCCGAGTCAGGGGCGCCGCTCACCCTCTGTGCTTCACGGATAGGGTTATGCAGCACCAATTCCCAGAAGGATTCAAACCTATGAATATCGAACCATATGACGGAACAACAAATCCGTCCGTATGGATTGAAGATTTTCTTCTACACATTCATATGGCATGTGGAGACGACCTCCAGGCCATAAAGTACCTACCATTAAAGCTCAAGGGTCCATCTTGACACTGGTTAAACAGCCTCCCCGAAGACTCCATAAGATGTTGGGAGGAGCTCGAGGACGCCTTCCGAGCCAACTTTCAGGGCACTTATGGCCGGCCTCCGGACGCCGATGACCTGAGCCACGTAATCCAGCAGCCCGGCGAGTCAGCCCGACAATTTTGGAACCGGTTTTTGACCAAGAAGAACCAGATCGTCGACTGTCCGGACGCCGAAGCTATAGCCGCCTTTAAGCATAGTATTCGGGATGAATGGCTAGCACGTCAGCTCGGCCAGGACAAGCCGAGAACGATGTCAGGGATTACCTCCCTGATGACCCGCTTCTATGCCGGAGAGGATAGTTGGCTGGCTCGTAGAAGCACCAACCCCGAAACCCCTGGCACCTCGGAAGTCCGGGATGGAAACGGGAAGCCACGATGAAACAAGAACAAACGCCGCCATAACGACGGCGAAGCTGACGAGACGGCAATAAATGCCGGATTCCACAACCCGAAGTACGGGCCACAGAAAAAGCCCTCTAAAGGCAACCAGGACGGCCCAACCAAGTTGGATGCAATCCTAGACATGCCTTGTCAGATCCATGGCACCCCTGAGAAGCCCGCCAACCACACAAACCGTAACTGTTGGGTGATAAAACAAGCCGGCAAGCTCACAGGCGAAGACCCTGGAAAAAGCCCTCGAAGCGAGGACGATGAAGAGGCCCGTAGGCCGAACAGTGGAGGCCAAAAGCCCTTCCCTCCGGAGGTCAAGACGGTGAACATGATCTACGCCACCCATATACCAAGAAAGGAGAGGAAGCGCGTGCTACGAGATGTTTACGCCGTCGAGCCCATAGCGCCAAAATTCAACCCATGGTCGGCTTGCCCGATCACCTTTGACCGCAGGGACCATCCGACCAGTATCCGTCATGGAGGATCGGCGGCCCTAGTACTCGACCCCATTGTCAATGGGTACCACCTCACAAGAGTTCTCATGGACGAAGGCAGCAGCCTCAATTTGATCTATGCAGACACTGTGAGGAAAATGGGGATCGATCCGCCAAGGATCAAACCCAGTAACACCACTTTTAAGGGGGTTATTCCGGGTGTAGAAGCCCGCTGCTCATGCACAGTGACTCTGGAAGTAGTATTTGGCTCACCAGACAACTTCCGCAGCGAAGACTTGATCTTCGATATCGCCCCATTCCGCAGTGGCTACCATGCCCTCCTCGGCCGAACGGCGTTCGCCAAATTCAACGCCATCCCGCATTACGCATACCTCAAACTGAAGATGCCTGGTCCCGCGGGCATCATAACTATCAACGGCAACACGGAGCGCTCACTCCGGACCGAAGAACATACTGCGGCCCTGGCAGCCGAAGACCAAGCCGTTGCCAACGGGCCTGGTATCAGCCCGCCATAAAGGCCAGAGATACATCCAAACGGGCTCGAGCCCGGTCCCCGTCATGGGAGCCCGCCTGCGTTCGCCGCAAATAGGGCCTCGCGCCCCACGACATGCCCAACTTAGTCACGCTCTACATGCCTCATCAGCACAACTTTGGCTCCCATGGGCAGCCGTGAGGCCTATATCAAACAAACAACACCATGTGTATGGCTTAACCGAACGACGCAATTATCACGTCTTCGGACGATAAGGGGGACGACTCCGGACTCACCCAACATCAAGCTGTGTCGACACGACCACCCATCAGGGTTCCTATTCAAGCCCCCCTTGCCGGCATGTGTTTTTCTACATAGACGGGTCCCTTACCCAGCAGAAGCAAAGGTGCAGACGTGCATCAGGGCACAGTTGAGGCTTCGGACCACTCATCAAGGCCCTGTGTAAACCTTTCTCTATAAAATTTCTTTTCTTATCATAAACGCCTCGGCAGTTCGAATTGTACGGATAGACATCCAGAGCTTATGGAAAATAAAAACATCTTTTACGGTGTTCGGGCATCCGCATTATCTAGCCCTCCTTTTTCTCTTTCTCTTTTTCCTGCTCTTCGAACAGCTGGGCATGCACACATTGTGTAAACAAATACAATTCGGTTAATTGACCAAGAGCTTGACCTCTTCATAAGCTCCACATACTAAGTCCGGCACCGCTTTCC
The DNA here is from genome assembly GCA_011799875.1 of Thinopyrum elongatum. Classification (NCBI taxonomy): domain Eukaryota; kingdom Viridiplantae; phylum Streptophyta; class Magnoliopsida; order Poales; family Poaceae; genus Thinopyrum; species Thinopyrum elongatum. The sequence goes on along the minus strand of CM022300.1, from coordinate 16,607,295 downwards.
GCTATGTGTTCAGCGTCTCGGATATTGCACTATATGCATCAGTTCTGAACTATGTCTTGGGTCAATAGTTGGGTTGCCCGGCTCCTGTGCTTACCTTCTTATGTTCCGCACGTTCGGCTAAGAAGGTAAAGGGAAAACCCCTGCGATTGTACTTATGTCTAGTCTAGTTAAGCACCTCAGGGGAGAAAGCCGGAAACTGACTATCATAGTAAGCGTGAACTGGTCGGCGATCCGATGACAAGTGTTAAACTTAAAAAATCGTTGGCGATTTCTCCGTGTCATACGCAGGGTTCGTCCTAGCACGGACCACGTGATTATAAAGGCATGCCTCGGCTACCCAGCACATCACAAAGCATCGGGGGCTAGTCATTAGCTCCCGCAGTCAAGCTCCTATGGCTAAGTGAAAGCAATAAAGCCGCATCGTCCGATTGCCTAGTCTCTCTCACGCACTACCGCCTTCGGGAACTGAGACGTCGGCTAAGGGTAATAGTGCGGAGATGAAACACCCCTCGTGCTACTCACTTGGGGGCTGAAGCCGACGACTGGTAACTTTCAGAACAAACAAACGGCCGCACAGGAGTCAAAATAAAACCATCATAGTTTAAAACATGCAAAAGGGCCGCATTATAAAGCACAAGGTCCAGTTGACAACTTAATACAAATTAGTCAATGATTACATCTTTTGAGCACTGGCCTTCTATCGCCCGAGTACCATCCATAACCTGTGTGAAATACAGTTCGGGGCGGCGGTGCTCCTTTCCAACGGGCGGAGGACCAGTGGCCATATCCATTGGCTTGATCTTAGGCCAATGCACCATGGTCTTCGCAAAGGCCAGCCTAGCTCCCTCAAGGCATGCAGAGCGCTTCACGGCATCAATCCGGGGCAAGGCATCGCGCAGCTTCTGCACCAGACCAAAGTAGCTGCTCGGAATCGGCTCTAAGGGCCACAGCCGGACACAAAGATCCTTCATGGCCGGCCTAGCCATCCGATGCAGCTCCATTAGTTGCTTCATCTGGTTGCTGAGGAGGGGAGGATGCTCGGGCGCCTGAAACTGCGCCCAGAAGAGCCGCTGATCGGAGTTCTCCTCCCGCTTGGCGTAGTACTCCGCCGCATCCGCCACACTCCTTGGAAGCTCAGCGAAAACACCAGCGGAGCGCTAGACCCGCGTCAGCAATGCGAACCTGTTGCCGCCAAACACACTCTGCAGTAAGTACGGCTTGCCATCGGCCATCTGCCTCGCTTGGCGAAGCTCCTCTCGAGCACCCCGCACTTCAGTCCTGGTCTCCTGGAGCTCTTTTCGCCTTGGACAGCTCGGCAAACTGTTTTATCTGTTTCTGCTCAAGGTCCTCACATTTCAGGATGGCATCCTTGAGCTCCAGTTGCACTTCGGCTACTCGAGCCTCGTGCTTTTCGCCGGTGGTCCTCACCGTCTCGAGTTCGGCCACCGCCTTTTTGGCAGCCACCTTCTTCTCGGCCTCGGCCTTCTTCAACGCGGCCTTGAGGTTCTCGACCTCCACGGAAGCAGTTGCAACCACTGCGTACTCAGAATACAATCCGGCACATAACTGTCCGACAGTATTGACTATGCAATTTGATCGGAACTTACCTTGCGCCTCATCAAGCCGCTTGTTGACAAGGTCAAGTTCTGCATCGGAGCGCTTCAGCTTCTGATCCATCTCATCCAGCGTCGCGGCATTAGAAGCCGCCACCAAGGACGATGCCTACAATGACAAATCAACAATAACGCCTCAGCTCCTGCCCTACGGATATTTGACCCTCTGTAAGTCTTTTGCAATCCTCACAGAGTCTCGAGGGCTGTTATGCACAAGGCCTATTCAAACTTAAGCTAAAAGCTAAATCCGTTTGGCGGAGAAAAAACATTACTTGACTCACCTCAAAGCCTGTTAAAAGGCCTCGGACATCATCGCTCAGTCCGGTGTTGACGGACCGAACGCTCTGTAGAACCGCACCCATAAGGGCGCGGTGTTCGGCAACGATGACGGAGCTGTTCACCAACTCCTCCATCATGTCCGGCTAGCCTGCTGTCGCCCGATTATTGGTGTTCGGTGCGGGCGACGGGATCTCGGCTCCCCCTTCAGCGGAAGGCGGGATTGGCTCCTCTGAGGTCCTTGGGGGCTCAGGTGCGGCTGGTTGGGAGGGCCCGGACGGTTCGGACTTCCCTCCTGTGTTAGCCAGGAGGGATGCATCCTCCTGGTCTTTGGCGACCGAGGCGTCGGCCTCGGCCATGACCGCGTCACCGCCCTCCCCCACGTTCGGACGGGGAGGGGTCCTTCGGGACAACACCTCCCCGTGCTCTTCAGGGGCCAGGGGAGGTGCGGAGCACGACGCAGACCCGCTGTCTGCCAACTCGGCGGGCAGGGAAGTCCCCTCCGAGGTAGGATCGGTAGGGAGGCCGCGCGATGGGCTGTGATATCACACAATCAGTTTCCATTAGTAAGGGACTGGTAAAATAGAGTAAGCAAGAAATGTCAAGGTTCTCCGGGGGGCTTGACCTTGGGTTCCCTCTCTGGGACCTCTTCGGACACCACGGACTCCTCATCGGAGTCCGAACTGTCGGGCAGGGCCACCTTGGGCCTGCACTGCCTCTTCGGGGCCTGAAGGGGTTGCTCCTCCTCGATGTCTTTGGACGCCGCCCTCTTCTTGGAGTGGGAGGAGGCGCTTTCCTCCTCGTCTTCGTCCTCCTCCCCATCTTGGGCGGACGGGGCCGCAGCAACCTCGGCCTTGGTGTCCGGGGGATCTCTTGAGCAGAGACCTTTCCTGGTCTCCGGCAGGTCCTTCCTTTTCTTCCCCTTCTGCTCCGACGCCTCGTAAGGCGTCACGACCAGCAGCTCCTCCAGTTGAGATGTCCGGGGCTCTTCGGGCAACGGAGTCGGATTGCTGGTCTTCTTGGCCTTCTCAAGCCAGCCCTATGGAGGCAACAGAAAAAAATTCAGACCGAACTTTGTGCAGCATGAGCATCCGAATACAAATTGGGCAAACGATCAATTACCTCCCTCGGGGGATGGGCGGTGTCAAGGCCAGTGTCTTCTTTCTTGGCCGGCCACGCCTCCTGGGGCTTGAACAACAACCTTCACACTTTATCGTGGGTGGTGCCAAAGAGAGACTGCATGGTGGCCAGGTCCTCGGGTTTGAAAGACCACATTGGAGTGGCCCTCTGCTGGCAAGGAAGGAGACGGCGACAGAGCATTATCTGGACCACATTGGTCAGCTTGGCGCCGGTCTCCATCACGTTGACAACGCGTTTCTGCAGCATCTTCACCTCGTTAGCGGACTTCCAGTCGAGACCTTTTTTGGTCCACGAGGTCAACCTCGCTGGGGGTCCGGATCTGAATTCGGGAGCCGCCGTTCAGGCCATATCCCGTGGTTCCGTTATGTAGAACCATTCCTTCTGTCACACCTTGACGGTGTCAATGAAGGTGCCATCTGGCCATTGGACTCGGGTGAGCTTGCTGATCATCGCTCCACCGCAGTCCGCCTGGGCACCGCCGACCACCTTCGGCTTGACGTTGAATACTTTCAGCCACAGGCCGAAATGCGGCTGAACTCGCAGGAGGGCCTCGCAAACGACGATGAAGGCCAAAATGTGGAGAAGGGAGGTGGGGGCTAGATCGTGGAAATCCAGCCCATAAAAGAACATTAACCCCCTCACGAAGGGGTGCAGAGGAAAACCCAGCCCCCAGATAAAGTGGGGGAGGAACACCACCCTCTCACCTGGCCTGCGCGTGGGGATGACCTGGCCCTTTTCGGGGGCCCGGTGGGCGACATCGGCCGGGAAGTAGCCGGCTCGCTTCAGCTCCTTGATATCACTGTTGGTGACGATGGAGGCCTCCCACTTGCTGTTAGCACCGGATCCGGCATGGCCGAGGCTAGGGAGAAGCTGGGAAGGAGACCTTCCGCGGAAAAGTAGAGCAGGGCGCTGGAGCTCTGGAGATTGGAAAGGCAACAACTGGAGGTGGAAGAAGGCGTAAGATGATAATTGTAGCCGTTCCCCTTTTTTTATAGGCCGTGGAGGAGCAAAGGGTTCCCCTTTTCACGCCGCGGGCCTCTCCACTTCCCGATACTCTCGCAATGTTATGCGTGGGTGGGGGAATCAAAATCTTTGATCATATCCCCTAAAAAAACAGGGCACGATCTCTGCCTTGATGAGACGTGCCAATGGAGGGGCGGCCTCGAGCCGCGTATCGAGAACTTCCAGCCATTCGGTGTTATGACCGGACGCGACTCTTCGCTAAAAGTTGTCAGACATGGGCACTGTTCACACTTGAGCACTCTGGCCTTCAAGGCTAAGTAAAACAAACGCTCCGGATTTCGGACACCACTCAACTCCGAGGATACACAGGACAGGATGGAGAACTCGCCTCGCAAGCCAAAGACCGTTGGATATGCGGATACCGGACACAAGCCCGGGCGTTGGAGGCTAGTTCGGGGGCTACTGAAGGAGTCCTGGATTAAGGGGTCCTTGGTCTGCTGGCCTATTGCTTATGGGCCGGATTGGTGGGCTACTATGGAGCCGAAAGGGGCGTGGACCTGTGACCAGACAGGAGATCTTCGGAGCCGTGGTGTGCTCTGCAAGTCAAGATTTAGCATGATCTTTCCTTTGTTGTAACAGATCGCATGTAACCCTAACCCTACCGGTGTCTATGTAAACCAGAGGGTGTTAGTCTTTAGGGCTAGAGCAACATCCAACATCCTATCAACCTAGGGTTTAGCTCGCCTGATCTTGAGGTAGATCAAATCTGTAACCATACCATACATATCAAATACAATCAAGCAGGACGTAGGGTTTTACCTCTTAGAGAGGGCCCAAACCTGGGTAAACACCGTGTTCTTCGTCCCTTGTTCCCCATTGATCCTAGATCCACAGCTCGGGACCCCCTACCCGAGATCCACCGGTTTTGACACCGACAGGGGGGAGATGGGAAGAGGTAGAGAACGAAAGGGTCAACGAGAATGAAATATGTTGTTTTGGCTTGATGCTAGGATAAGGCAAGAGAAGAGTGATGCATGCGAGTATGTGTGACACGTGTTAAGCATAGAAGTCGGCTGAGCTGACGTTGTTATCAGTCGGACGACTGCGAGTATTTCCCTATATTTTAATTAACTCCCCGGATGCCCTTCCCCACCCCCACCCCCACCCAATGACTTAACTCCTTAAATATGATGAGTTAAAAAAAAGGTTGGAGCTGACTTTTCTTTTAAAACTTGACTTGCTAAAAAAACTTTGTGAATTCTTTCATCCTTTTGCATACATGCTCCATTTCACCTTGATATTTGCACAACATATTAATTCAAAACACGGTAATTTCAATTCAAATAATTCAACAAACATTTCAAATTCAAACACACAATAGGGTCTAAATGAAGTAATAATCCAAATAAAACGTGGTAAAACACAAGAATCATGTGCCATGAAGTTGCCACAAGTGCTCAGTAAGTTCATCTTGGAGTTCATGATGAGCTTCTCGATTCTCGATGCTACGATGCACTATAAGGAATATGTGGATCATGTTTGCATTATGATGCAGTTCGACAAGTTGCCCACTGTAGATGTGACAAGAGGACCGATGCTTTCGAATACTCAACAAGGCCACGAACAATCGTATACATGCTTTTGGAGCACGTCGAAATCTCTCTCAACATCCTTTATTGATGATTCTTGGTATTAAACTGAGATTTCTTTTTGCAGACCGGCCATTGAAATTTTTTCACAAATGTGGCACATGGCAGATAGATGTCATTGGCAATGTAGTATCCCATGTTGTAGTCATGGCCATTGACAACATAGTTGCATGGTGGAGCATGATGGACAACAAACCTTCCTAATAATGGTGATCCCTACGGGGCAGTGATGTCATTGTGAGTTCCAGACAATCCAAAGTATGAATGCCTAATCCATGGATCCTTTTATGCAACAGCCTTGATGATGACGATCGGATCATGACAATGTCTTTTGTACTCCCATGCGGAAAAACAGTTCTTCCACGTCCAATGCATACATCAATGGATCCAAGTACTCGTGGCCATCCTCGATCTTCATTGAGACCAATGGGCATTGTTGTGTCTTCATGTAACACCCCTGTACTGATGAGCTACAGTAACCCATGGGGTTAACCTAATCATTTTGCTAAACAGTGCATGATCATCATTGATCCTATCTCTTTTCAAATTCCACTTGAATTCAAATTCAAATACTAAGTGAAATTCAAAACTTCTCAAACATGAAAATTAAAATGTTCATATTGTGGTAAATATTCATTTGTTAATATTGGTGGTGAACCAACATTTTTGTAAAGTGTTTAATGCCCTAAACTAATTAAATCAGTGGTTAAAGCAAATATTTTAATGCTTTTTTAATTTATAAAAATGCTAAACTAAATCATTTAAATGTTAAACTTAATATGACAGTAGCCTAAATTATACTAATATTTAGGTGTGAGTTTTATAATTTATAAAACAATTTTGCTTTTGGAATTAAAATAAAAACAGAGAAGTTCTTAAAAAGAAAAAGAAAAATTGTTTAAAAAAAGGAAAAGTGGGAGAGCCCCCTACCCCCCGGGCCTCGGCCCACCCGAGCCGGTCCACTCCCCGGTCACCTCTCTCCTCCCCTTCTGTTCGACCAACCGAGGCACCCTCGCTCGTCCCCGCTGGACCCGGCTCGGCGCCCTGCGCTGCCACGTCGCTCGCGAGGGGATAAGGGCAGCCCCTGACGCCTCAGGCTCCCTCCCCACTCGCCCACTCCATCCTACTCTCCCTCTCCGCCTCTCCCTCTCCCCACCAGATCTCCTTCCCTCCACCTAGCCGACGCACTGTCGTCGCCGTCGCCGCACCACCACCGCAGCCCCCGCCGTCCCCAGGCGCCCCGACCTGTTCCACCGCTTCGCCAGCCTCCGCTACCTCGTCTTCAACCGCGAGCTCGAGCCGGAGCGCCCCACAGCGTCGCCCTCTCCATCGTCTCCGAAAGTCGGACGCCGGAGGACGCCACCACCGTCTCGATCCACCGAGCCCTCCCTGAGCCTACTTTGCACCCTACAGGATCTCCGTAAGCCCCCGCTCCTCCTCCCTCTCTCCCGTAGCCGTGTGTGCCCTGCCGCGGCCGGACCGCGCCGACCGCCCTGCTCGCGTCGGCCCTCGCATCGCTGTGCCCTCGCGTGCCCCGTGCGCGCCCACTGCTGCCCATGCTCACTCGCCCTGCTGCTGTCTCGTGGGCTGCTGCCGTTCCCGCCGCCTGCAGCCCGCCTCCACCCGCCGGCGCGCCGCCCGTCCTTGCTGCCGCAGCTGCTGTCTCGTGGGCTGCTGCCGTTCACGCCGCCTGCAGCCCGCCTCCACCCGCCGGGGCGCCGCCCGTCCTTGCTGCCGCAGCTGCTGCTGCTGTTGCGTCGCCGCTGCAGCTTGATCCCGCCGTGGCCGCCCCCTGCCCACCCACTCGCCGGCCGTCGCCCGTGCTATCCGCTCCGTCGTTGCTCCGACGCGCCACCCCGCGCGCTCGCCGCCCCGGCCATGGCCTCTCCTGGTCGTGTGCCACTGCCCAGCCGGCCCTCCCCTGTGTGTAATTAGGGTGCTAACCCCCTGTAGTGCTACCCCCCCACTAATGAATCACTGACGCGCGGGCCCTCTTACTAAGTTAGACTAATTAAAACAAAAAAGGAACATGTTAGCAGAGATGTGTCTATGACACCTGGGCCCCGCAGGTCCGCTATGACTAGTCAACTAGGACTGTTGACTCCTGACTCAGCAGTCAACAGGTCCCACCTGTCGTACATTGCTGGGTACACTTCTGTGTACCCATAGCAGTTTTTGTTTTTATTATTTTTGAATTAAATTAAATCCAGGAAATCATAAAATCATTTAAAACTTCAAAAATTCATATAAAATAAACCACAACTCGGATGAAAATAATTTATATATGAAAATTGCTCAGAAAAATCCAACGAATCCGTTTATGCAATCCATTCATCTGACACATGCCCCTAGCATGCTGAACATGGAACCGTCCCCTTTCGTTCATCTGTCCGGAAAACGCCAGACACCGAAAAACCCCTCCGGATGTTTTCCCTCTCCGTCTGTGTCGGCGTTCTGGGAACGGGGGTACCCAGACTTGCCTGCCTGCGGCCCACGGCGTGGCTCAATCGATGGCCTGGTACGGCCCAGCTTCAGCGACAACAACTCAAGACCCTCGCGAGGGGCCAAGCCTCGCGAGGCGGATGACACCAAGACCTCCACGAGGAGCGGCCTCCTCAGGCTGGCTCCTGAGGAACGGAGAGTTCTATGCATGCCTCACCTCATGAGGTCCGGATGACGTGAGCCATGACGACCAAGGCTGGGTGGGCGCCAACGGGCGTAGTGTACCAGTTTCCTCTTTGGTGCTAAAGAGGCAAGCGCAGGCTCGGAGTCCCGAGGAATCAGCCAAAGGTTTCCATTCCCGTGCAACAAGACCAAGACCGCCAAGACGGAGGTCATCACCGAGCCCACCACGGCGTCACGACCAGAGGCTTTTGCAGGCGAAGACTACTTTTGTCTCCCTTCGAATTTGGCCGTTGTGGGATCCCTTCCCGCCTTTCATTTGGGAAGAGGACCAAGGCCACTATAAATAGGACTTAGCCACCACCATAGAGAAGGATCGGATCGGACCCCCGAACGGATCATTCAGACCACCCTCACTCCACCAGCTCACTCGAGCTTAAGAACACCTCTCCTCCTGAGGCTGTTCGTCACTGTACTAGTTCATCCCCAGCCCCTCGAGGCCAATCCACCACAAAGCAGGAGTAGGGTTTTACACCGCAAGGTGGCCCGAACCTGGGTAAACTGCTGTGTCTCTTTTCCTTATAGTTCGTCGAGCTAGGCTGTGAGATTAGCGAGTAGGCAGACTGGGGAGGACGAGTTCTTCGCACGCACCCCAGAGTTTGAACCTCTCAAGGGTTTGCGGAACCCGAAATCCGACATTTGGCGCACCAGGTAGGGGTGCGTCGGAGCCTCTCCCCGGCCGGTCGATCCACCACCGCTCCACCGCTTCCATGGCTGACGCTCGTCGAGCTCGCGCTAAGCACCGAGCCGCCCTCGCCGCCTGCATCGCTCAGACAGCGCCTGCGGGTGACGGCTGCCCTCGCTGTCCCCCGTCTCCAGTGGCAAACACCGCCACCGGCCCCGCGGGGCACGAGCAGCAAGCTTCGTCGCTGCATCCTTCTGTGCGGCAGGATGGGTGCAACGCCACCCCGTCGCTGACTCCGGCTGGTTCGTCGTCTCATGCTCGTCGCGGGCCGGCGAACGCGCAGGCTGCGTTGCTCATGGCGCGCGAGCTCCTGCGCTACCGCCCCGTCGACGACCTCTACGAAGACTAGCTGGACCGCATCGCCGAGCTTGTCAGCGCCGCCAGGGACTCTCCCGCATCGTCTCGCTCGCTGCCTCACCCGTCGCCTGCTGCGGGTGACGTAGCCCACGGAGCACCTCCTCCACCACCCCGTCAAGACGTCGCCCTCGGGCCAAGGCGCGAGGCCCCGTGGCGCGACCCGCCGCGCAGGGCGCTGGCGTGTGAAGAGGAAAGCTGCCAGGTGGTGCAGCGGCCGCAAGAAGATGCTCGTGCACTCCCAGCACTGCCACGTCAAGACCGTGCGCCGCCTGCAGCGGTGGCGCGCGAGCGCCAAGACCAGGCTCCACCACCCCGATAGGGCAGATCCGCCTCCCTGTCACCTTCGGCAAGCGCGACAACTACCGCACTGAGCTCATCGACTTCGGCGTCGCCCACATTCGCCTTCCATACAACCCCATCCTTGGGTATCCGGCCCTGGCCAAGTTCATGGCGGTGACTCATCATGGTTACAATGTCCTCAAGATGCCAGGGAGCTGCGGTGTCATCACGGTCGCCTGCGAGGAGAAGGACGCGGTGTGCTCTCTCGAGCGCGCCTACCAGGCTGCGGCGGTCGAGAACCCAGACGATGAAGGCGCTGTCTACCCTCCTGAGGCTGTCCCCAAGAAGAAGAAGCAGCCGCTTCGCCAAGGACCTCAGGAGAGCGGGGTGTCCAGCGGCACCACCTCAGGCCATGCGCCCACTGACGGGGCACCTCCCTCTCTCGCATAGCAAGACACGCCCGGCGCCCCTCTCAGGCTGGGCTCGGGGGCTCTCCTCTGGAGGGCCTTTGACCTGGCCAACGTCACGAGGGAGGCGCTCGGGCACCATGTGGAGGCATGCTTTAGCGCGCGCTTCTGCCAGGAGGGTACAAGGCGCGAGGTGCCAGGTGCTCAAGAGTTCATCACCAAGGCAATCGAGGAGCTTCAGGAGGCTAGAGCTATGCGAGGCGACCATCGCCCACCACCCGGTGCGGCTCCTTGTCCCGGCGAGGACAGCGAGCTGCGCGTCTGCGTCAACATCCCAGGGCTCAACAGGGCCGCATCTCAGGAGCGCTTCTGGCCGTCCCGCACTGGCCGGTGTGAGGGTCCCCCTCACAGCTATGTTCACATGCCTTTGGGCTTGTCGAGCGCAGCTGCCGCACTCCAGCACCACATGCGGGGCATCCTGGCGGCTCATGAGGCCAGAGGCCAGGCGATCCTGTCAGAGGAGGAGATGGATCCTCGCGAGCCCCTCGGGCACCCAGAGCCTCCCGAGGTTCAGGGCCTGGGCGGCTCATGAGGAGCGACTTCTGCGGCACGCGTCTTCAGCTACTCCAACATCTCTTCAGCAACGGTACCAGGTGACATTTTCTGGTTTGTTCAGTTGGGGGCGCCCCTCGGGCTGCATTATCCCCAAGCCGCGTGGGTCCGTCCCTGCGGCATGTATCGTTTTGCATCTATCAGAACTAGCTCTACCCTATCCATGAGTTTATTTATGATTATCACTTGACTGTCCGGTGCTTCGTCACCACGAACGTCGTACGCCCTTGCAAGCCCACTCACGACCGCCTCATGATTAAGGACTGGCACGACGTCTGTGCTCGGGTCCGTCCCTACAGCATCGCTAAACCCAAGTGGACGAGCTCTGGCTCGCGGGCCAGCTCCCGTGCACGTCACCTCCCATGGTCCTTGGTGCCTTGTTCTCGCATGAGCTAATCGGGGGCGGGTAAGTTAGGGCGCGCGACCCGGTGCCTCGCCACCGCGGGAGCCGCGCGCCGGTTGTCTTTCTTCAGGACATTCGCATGAGAAGACTGGGCACGGCGTCTGTGCTCGGGTCCGTCCCTGCAGCGTCGACAAACCCAACGGCTGAGCTCTGTCTGGCGGGCCGGGCCTGTTCACGTCACCTCCTGGGGTCGTTAAAGTTTGGCCTTCTCATGCGATAACCTCAGGAGATTCACTCGGCGCAGGTTGCCTAACCATCTCGCAGGACTATCACAAGTGCTACGGATCAAATTCAGGCGCAACCCGCCTTGAGGTAGGGCCTCGTGAGTCCCGCGCTGGCTCACGAGTGCCCATACACACCTCCTCTAGCCCTGCCGTGCAAGCCACGTGTCAGGGCGGGGCTGTACACGCCCTGGGGTCTCCCCTCAGAGGGAGCCCCCACCCATGTACCAGTGGAAGCACCATGCTCCGCGCTGGCAGTCGACACGGTCGAGGAGCGGCTATGCCTGTGCAAGAGCAGAAGCGCCATGCTCCACGCTTGTGATAAAGAACTGGGGGCAGCCTAACGGCTGCACTAACCTCAGGAGAGCCACCAGGCTCGGTGTTCAGCCTCACCGCACTGCTTTCCCCTCGGGAGAGTAGCGCGAGGGGGCTGGGCATGGGGGCTACGCTCAGGTCATACCTGGCGTACGCCACCATGCCAGGTCCCTCGGACCTGGTCTTCACGCATCCCTCCCGAGCGAAAGCCCGGCAAGGACAGGTATGGGGGTTTTTGTTCATACGTCAAGGGGGACTCCTGAGCATCGCGACTCAGGAGCCTAACTGGCCATGTAGGCCCTCACCCCTTGGTCTCGTCCTGGCGATCCAGACGCCCCAACGGCGGCTAAGCTATGCGCGGGGCCGGGCCCTGCCGACGCAGAACGCCAAGACCCACTCTTGCGTCTCCTTCCCGAGGGTTGTTCGTACGTCAAGGGGGACTCCTGAGCATCGCGACTCAGGAGCCTAACTGGCCACGTAGCCCCTCACCCCTTGGTCTCGTCCTGGCGATCCGGACGACCCAACGGCGGCTGAGGTATGCGCGGGGCCGGGCCCTGCCGACGCAGAACATCAAAGCAAACGGAAAGGAAACCGCAGAACCTTAGCAAATTATTACAAAACATACTGTTTCTTAAAGTTCCAAAGCATAAGTTCTTACGCCTCCACAAGGCACGATACATGTTGCAGGAATAAAACAAGGGGAAAGAGCCGCCATCTCCTTCAGCCTTGGACGCCACCGTTGCCTGCTTGGGGAGTCCCGTCACCGACGACGTCGCCGCCGTCCTTGCCGTCAGCCGTAGGCACGGGGTCGACGGCGAGGAACTTCCACAGCAGGGCCTCCACTTGACCCTTCACGGCCTCGGCAGCAGCGTCTTGGAGCTCAGGGTCCACGGGCTCGAGCAGGGCACCAAAGTCAATGCTGGAGTCCCGAAGATGGAGGTGGCTGAAGACGCGCGTTGCGGCCGAGGCCGAAAGCGCGCGGGCTTCTCCCTCCACCATGGGGCCCACTCCGACGATGATGCCCTCGAGCGCCGTGACGAGCTTGGGGAGCAGCCCGGCGGGGCCTTCCTCCGGAGTCACCAGCGGTAGGACAGCAAGCGCGATTATGAGTTATACTCTCCTCTCGGACTAACCCGCAGAAATCGATGGAGTTTAGCCACGGGTGGCCCCGTCGGCCGTCCCTTTTTCACGCAATTCACTTGCACGTTAAAGGGGGGGCTCCTGAGCATCGCGCCTCAGGAGCTCTTACTGACTCTCCAGCCCTCACCCCCTGGCCTTGACCACGGCATCGCGACCTGGCATACTGTGACGACCCCGGCTTAATCGTGCACTAATCATACATGCAATTGCGCACGATCAAGCCTAAGGACTCACTTGAAGATATCACAACACAACTCTAAAACATAAAATAAAGTCATACAAGCTTAATATTACAAGCCAGGGCCTCGAGGGCTCGAATACATAGCTCGATGGCATACAAGCGTCAGCGGAAGCATTAGATATCTGGGTACAGATATATTACATAGAGAGAATTAGGCCTTCACAGAGGCGGGGTAAAATAAAATACTACGATCGAAAGGCGTAGGCCTCCTGCCCTGGACCCTCCGATCCTACTCCTGGTCGTCGAACGGCTCCTCGTAGTAGTAGTACTCGCCAGGCGGGTAGTAGTACTGGTCGTCGGCTGGGGCTTCTGGCTCAGGGGCTCCGTCATCTGGTGGCATCAAATGGAATATGGGGGAAAAAGAAAATAAAGCAAATGTGAGTACTCATCCGAAGTACTCAGCAAGCAAGGATCTACACTACATATGCATCATTGTCAAAGGAATGGCTGTATATGTGGACTGGGCTGCAGAAATGCCAGAATAGAGGGGGAAAGCCTAGTCCTATCGAAGACTAGCATCTTCAACAATCTTTAGCAGTCTTTCAGCATTAGGAGAGAGCAGATTACATAAGTAAAGTAGTAGTAATATTAGTAGTAGTATCATCAACCTCGACCTGAGATCCTTTCTCGACTCCCTGCGAGAAAGCAATCCCAGAGCCGTACTATCCAATTCTCACCACATGTTCTAGTTGTACCGATCGGGATACAACTCCGAGTGTCCGTTACCGTAGGACAGGCTATCGATAGAAGTTTCTTCCCTGCAGGGGTGCACCAACTTACCCACCACGCTCACTTAACTCTGGCCGGACACACTTTTCTGGGTCATGCCCGGCCTCGGCTAAGCAACACGCCGCAACCCGACCTAGGCTTATAAGAGAGGTCAGCACGCCGGACTAAACCTATGCCCCCAGGGGTCTTGGGCCATCGCCTCGGGAACTCCTGCACGTTACGGGGCCACCGAGAGCAGACCTAGCAACCCCTTATACAAGCGCGGTTGCGTTACCAGTCCAACTCGGCGTGCGCCGCTCCTTACTGACGTCCAACAAGCTTCGGCTGATGTGTACGACGCAGAACGCCCATACTATGCCCACGTGATGGTTAGTGCTATCGGGCCAGAGGCCCCTCGGATCAAATATCCAAACCGTAGTGGATTAGGAGCGCGCGGAAACGAGTAGAGACTCACGATCGATGTGACCCCGTCGCCCCGTCTCGAGGACTTGCGGCAAGGGCTAAGAATGCCCGGCCACGCCTCGTAGTTATCTCGCGGGCACCATCCAGGTCAACCCGACTCCACATCACTTCGCAATAAGCTCGCGCGGGTACCCCTCAGGGCCGACCCGTCTTTAGTATCGTGGTTCATAGTCAAGTCATAATATCCAAGGTAACTGTGTGTCTGACACCGAAGGGAACCATGAGGAATCACCCTCGATGGAGTTCCCGCTCGATGTTATCATCAAGGTGAACGAAGGAGGAATCACCCTCGAGGTCCACACTTGAGAGGTTGCGCGACGATGTCGTTATCGGGGGTGGTGTAGGAGGAATCACCCTCGCTTACCACGACCGAGTAACTAACCTACAAGGTTAACATCAGAAGTGCTAACGAGGTATCACCCTCGGCACTCGATGGTAACCCAGCAGTGTCGGCAACTAAGGGGTAGTGATGTGCGGTGCCAGGGTCTGGTCTTCAATCCCGATGATCGGGTCTTCTGATGTCCAGCAGGGCAGTCGGGATCAAGTGGAGGTCTCTGTCATGTCTCTACCCACCCTATACTAAGCAGTCTAGGATAACCAGTAAGGTAATTAAGCAGGGTACAATAATCAGGCTATGCAGCAGATATAGGAAAACAGTAGCAGTAGCAGTTCTAATGCAAGCATAAGAGAGAAGAGAATAGGCGATATAGGCATGCTCAAAATGGGGGTGCTTGCCTGTTTGCTCGGGGGCAAGGGCAAGGTCTTCAGTAGTATCGTCGGGGACGTAGTCGTACTCCTGTGCGGCGTCTGCCTCGGGAGCTACGTCAACGTCGGGGTCTACCGAGAGAGAAGAGGGGGAAGAAACAGGTAAACATAATGCAAACAAATGCAATACGGTGCGTGTGATGCTATGATGCAGTGCAGGGTTGCCTAATTATGCATCTAAGTCATTTTAGTTATTTTTAGAATTATTCTGGGATTTAATATCCGACGTGTGTGCACTATTCATCTGCCGGATTCGGGTCCGGAGTTACGAGTTCTTCTATGTAGGAGGTTCCGATGGAGAAACAGACGGCACGATCAGACTCGTCTCGTCGTTCTGAGCAACTTTCATGTTTTAACTTTTTCGATCCGAGCTACGGTTTAAAAGTTATTAATTTTTAAAGATTATTTGAATTTCTGGAATTAATTTTTATTTACAGAAAATGAATTATGACGTCAGCATGACGTGCTGCTGATGTCAGCAAGTCAACAGTCGGCTGACTAAGTCAAATATGACATGTGGGTCCAGTGGGACCCACATGTCAGTCTCTGTTATCTTAACAGTGCATTTGAATTAATCTAAATTGCTAATTAAGCTTCTGGCCCCACATGTCATAGACTCATTAGGGTAATTAGTTTATTTTTATTTCTAAAACGTTTTAATTAGATTAACAGGGAGGTGGGGCCCACGTGTCAGTGACTGGGCCGGTCCAGTCAGCAGGGCTGACCGGTCAGCTGGCCGGTCGGGCCCCTGGGGCCCACGGGTCAGTGACCCAGGGCGACCCACGTGGCGGCCACGTCGGCGCCGGCGCCGGAGATCGCTCCGGCGACCATTTTCGCGGCAGAGCACGCCGGCGAGCTGCGGAATCCCTTTGTAGGGCGTCATTTCGCGCGCCGCGACCACCAGACGATCGAGGATCGAGCGCCGCGTCCATCTGGGACGGTCCCAGGCGCGGGGGTGGTCGGAGCTGTGCCGGAGACGAGCTATGGCGGCGGTGGCTCCGGGTGCTCATCGGGGTAGCAGCTAGGGACCACGACAGGGAGCGTGCGTGCGGGCGTTGTGTTCGCCATGAGCAGCGAAACACGTCTAGATGCTCGGTCGAGCGCGACAACAACTGGGTCGCCGGCGTTAAGCCTCGCGGCGGAGCTCGGTTCGGTCATCGCCGGCGACGGCGCTAGAGGCGTCGAAACGGGGAGGAAACAGAGGGCTTTCGCGGCGAGGCTCACATAGCGGCTCACGAAAGGCCTCTGGGGGGTTTTGTAGCTGCAGAAGGCGTCGGCGGCGTTGGAGAAGACCGGCGTTGGTCGGAGATGCCGTCGAGGAGAACCAGCGCTGCGGCCCTCCTCAGCTCCGCCCAAAGGCACCAGAGGACGCGGTCATTCGTGGCGGAGCTGGCCGACACGGTGGATGGGCGCAGGGTTGCCGGTGGCCGTGCTACCACGCGGTCATGGCGGCGACGGCGTTCGGGCGCGGCGGATCTGAGGAGAGGGAGATCTGAGGGGGGGAGTGTAGGGGCTAGGGTTCCAGGGGGCGAGGAGAGGCTCGGGGCCGTTCTTATCCACGAGGAGGAGGCAAGGATGCTCGACGCGCGGCGCATCGGCGGCCGCGGCGTCCCTGCGTTCGACAGCGAGGCAGGAGGAGGGGGATGACCTCCTAGCGGGCTGGGCCGCTTACAGTGCGGAGCAGGCTTAATGCACAGTAGTAGTTTAGGCCTTTTCTATTTTCTATATTTTTTGTTTCTTTTTCAGCTAACCTCTTCTGTTTGGAATTAGTTAGGTCTCTTCTGCATTTTTGTAAAATACAAGAATTGTCCCCAATATTACAATGCAATATTCCCTTCCACCAAAAAGTGGTTTGGGCAGAAATGAAGTTTGTTGGAATTTGATATAATTTTAAATAGATTAAATGTTCTGTTTTGGGTGCTGTTTCATGTTGTTTCACTCACTTAGCTAACTCCAAAAATAATGATTATGATTTTGTCATGACCACTGGATTATTTGCTAATTAAATAACATTTTTCTAGCAGAGTTTGATCAACTTCAACTTGCACTTTGGAATTTAAATTGATTTTCAGATGTGAATTTGAATTGGATCATTAACCCTTATGACTTGGCACTGCAAATGATCATGACTTGGCAGTTTTAACAAAGTGTCACAGAGCTTATTACAAGGGGGTGTTACACATACCAGCGGCGGCTGAGCCTCGCTCGAGGGTCGGGACCCGAGGATGTAGAGCACCTAGATGAGAGGGGAGAAGGGGAGGTTGGCGTGAGCTCTACCTGAAAGCATCACTGCCAAGGCACAATCAGGCGCTGCACAAAGGAATCACTTCAGGCCTACTAAGATAAGTCACCCATGCATATCAGAGTGAACCTCATCGTCCGGTATTTTGATTCTCGCAATCTCGCTCCGGCAATGCCGCTTCCCTTTTCGGCCTCTAGGGAGCTGCTTGCACGCCAAAGGGGACCTCTTGAGCATCGCGCCTCAGGATCTCTTACCGGACCTCGGGCCGCTCACCTCGTGGCCTTGACCACGGCATCGTGACCTGGCATACCAACGAACGCTGAAGCGTGCCTGGGGACTAGGACCTGCCGGCGTACAGCACTAAGCTACCGCGAGAACGAAAAGGGGGAACCATGCCGAAGCAAGATGCGCGGCTGCAACATCATGCTAGGAATAATAAACATTGGAGCAAAAGCATTACAGTTTTTTACATACCCCCGCGGGGTCTGTCACAATTCCGCGCAGGGAAACAAAAGAAGGAGTGGACAGCGAGAAGATGGAGATGAGTGAGGAGGGCTCTGCCCCTCCCCACATTTATAGCCGGAGGGAGGCCAACTGCCGGCCTCCATGATCCCACGCAATGATGGTTTTCCTCTGCATGCAGCAGAGTCTCATCAAGTCAAACGGTTGCCAAGGCAGCGTGGGGAAGTGGAGATGCCCACGTCCCATCAATCACCACGCGTCGACCAAGGCCGCAGGCGGTTAGGGCCCGCGGCGCTCCGCACTTGCCCCTTGGCTTCGCCTCGAAGCCAAGTTCGAGCGCGCGTTGGGCCCGGTGGCTACTGTCGGCGTTCTGGGAACGGGGGTACCCAGACTTGCCTGCCTGCGGCCCACGGCATGGTTCCATCGACTGCCTGGTACGGCCCAGCTTCAGCGACAACAACTCAAGACCCTCGCGAGGGGCCAAGCCTCGCGAGGCGGACGACACCAAGACCTCCACAAGGAAGGGCCTCCTCAGGCTGGCTCCTGAGGAGCGGAGAGTTCTATGCAAGCCTCACCTCATGAGGTCCGGATGACGTGAGCCATGACGACCAAGGCCAGGCGGGCGCCAGCGGGCGCAGTGTACTAGTTTCCTCTTTGGTGCTAAAGAGGCAAGCGCAGGCGCGGAGTCCCGAGGAATCAGCCAAAGGTTTCCATTCCCGTGCAACAAGACCAAGACCGCCAGGACGGCAGGACGGAGGTCATCACCGAGCCCACCACGGCGTCACGACCAGAGACTTTTGCAGGCGAAGACTACTTTTGTCAGGATAGCATGTACTAGTTGTCTCCCTTCGAATTTGGCCGTTGTGGGATCCCTTCCCGCCTTTCATTTGGGAAGAGGACCAAGGACACTATAAATAGGACTTAGCCACCACCATAGAGAGGGATTGGATCGGATCGGATTGGATCGGATCGGACCCCCGAACGGATCATTCAGACCACCCTCACTCCACCAGCTCACTCGAGCTCAAGAACACCTCTCCTCCTGAGGCTGTTCGTCACTGTACTAGTTCATCCCCAGCCCCTCGAGGCCAATCCACCACAAAGCAGGAGTAGGGTTTTACACCGCAAGGTGGCCCAAACCTGGGTAAACTGTTGTGTCTCTTTTCCTTACAGTTCATCGAGCTAGGCTGTGAGATTAGCGAGTAGGCAGACTGGGGAGGACGAGTTCTTCGCACGCACCCCAAAGTTCAAACCTCTCAAGGGTTTGTGGAACCCGAAATCCGACAGTCTGTAATGTGTAGTGCCGCGTTAGAACACTCCTAGCACTACATATCGTCATGTCATGCTTAGTGATGCATCTGGTTGCATGGTATTTACTGTTTCTTCCCCCTCTTCTCTCCGGTAGACTCCGAGACCGATGCTGCCCCTGTGATGGACTACGTCACCGACGACCCTTCTTCCCTTGCAACAGAGCTTCCAGGCGAGCAAACCCCCCTTGATCATTCCGATATCGTTCATTCCCTTCTCTCTTATGCTTGCATTAGTACTGCTACTGCTTTTTGTATGATCCTATTCTGATGCATAGCCTGATTTTGTAACCTGCACTTATTACCTTACCTGCTTATCCTAAACTGCTTAGTATAGGTTGGTTAGTGATCCATCAGTGACCCCTCACCTGGTCCCAGTTGCCTCGCTTTATGTTTGATGTCTCGATCAACGTGATCGACGTCCATGCCCCGACACCGCACATCACCCCCCTTAGTTGTACGACTCTACAGAGTTACTATCGGGTGCCAAGGGTGATACCTCATCAGCACTTCTGATGTTAACCCTGTAGTGTAGCTATTCGGTCATGGTCATCGAGGGTGATTCCTCCTTCACCACTCCCGATAACGACTCTATCGTGCAACCCCTCAAGTGTGGACCATCGAGGCTGATTCCTCCAAGTCCACCTTGACGGTTACATCGAGTGGGAATCCATCGAGGGTGATTCCTCGGGTTTCCCCCTTGCTGTCTTGGACACACGGTTACTTTGACTTTACCACAAAACCATGACTGAAGTCGGGTCGGCCTCGAGGGGTACCCGCGAGAGAAAAGTAAAGTCGGGTTGACCGTGAGTGTACCCGCGAGTTGATGTGTAGTCGGGTTGACTTGGAGGGTACCCGCGAGTTTTCCACGCGGCACGATCGGGGATTCTTAGCCCTTGCCGTAAATCCGTGAGACGGGGCGACGGGACCACATATCGTGGATCATTGATCGTTACCGCGCGCTCCCAAGACACTAACGATTTGGATATGTGATCCGAGTAGGCCTCGGGCCTTTTTGCACTGACCACCACGCGGGAATAAGTATGGGCACTCTGCGTCGTATGTATCAGCCAAAAGCTCTTCGGACATCAGCGACTGAGCGGCGCGCACCCGGGTGGCCCGCGTAAGCACTTGCCTTGTATAAGGAGGTTGCCAGGACTGACACCGGCCGCGTACGCAACATGCAGGAGTGTAAAGGGCGATGGGCCCAAGACCCCTGCGCGCTTAGGATGTAGACCGGCGTGCTGGCCTATCTGTTGAGCCTAGGTAGGACTACGGTGTGTTGATAGGCCGAGGCCGGTCATGACTTGATGGTGTGTCCGGCCGGAGTTGATCGAGCGTGTTGGGTAAGTTTGTGCACCCCTGTAGGGAAGTATTATCTATTCAAATAGCAGTGTCCACGGTAACGGATGCTCGGAGTTGTATCCCGATCGATACAACTAGAACTGGATGCTGAGGCATGAGAAATGGATGTGATGGCTCTGGGATTGCTTTCTCGCAGGGAGTCGAGAAAGTGATCTCTGTGCGTTGTTACAACATACTTACTACTATTAAAATATGCTGCTCTTACCTCTTCTAATGCTGCAAGATGCTTGAAGATGCTAGTCTTTGATATGCTAGGCTTTTCCCCTTCTCTTCTCGCATTCTGCAGTTCATCCCACAGATACTACCCATTCCTTTGATATAGATGCATACTTAGTTTAGATCTGATGTAAGTCTTGCGAGTACTTTGGATGAGTACTCATGGTTGCTTTGTTACCTCTTTTCCCCCTATACCCGGTTGCTGCGATCAGATGATGGATCTCAGGAGCCAGATGCCACCGCCGACGACTATTACTACCCCGAGGGTGCCTACTACTACGTGGAGACCGCTGTCGACCAGGAGTAGTTAGGAGGCTCCCAGGCAGGAGGCCTTGCATTTTCGATCGTTGATACTTTTGTGCTAGCCTTCTTAAAGCAAACTTGTTTAACTTATGTCTGTACGCAGATATTGTTGCTTCCGCTGACTCGTTTGTATTCTAGCTTATGTATTCGAGCCCTCGAGGCTCCTGGCTTGTAATATAAAGCTTGTATGACTTTAATTTGTGTCTAGAGTTGTGTTGTGACATCTTCCCGTGAGTCCCTGATCTTGATCATACACATTTGCGTGTATGATTAGTGTATGATTAAATCGGGGGCGTCACAAGTTGGTATCAGAGCCGACTGCCTGTAGGTTGCCCTCTTTCCAACTCCTTGGCCGAAGTTGAGTCTAGTCATTGCAAAACTTTTACTAACATGGATGTGCGGCTTACGGGCCCACAATACCATTGGGTGGTATTAGGATCCTTTATTCCTCGTGTATACTATGGGACTCTGATCTCTCTTCTATTCGGGATAAATGATTTTGCTAACTCTAACATTAGGATCTCGTGATCACATCCACCCGGATGTTTACCTTACCAATTTCTCGAGTTGGGGGCCAGGATCTGCTTCGCAGTGTTCACGGACCCGCGGGATCCTTTTATTGAGGGCACCCTACATTGTCCCGTGCAGATTCCTCGCTCTAGTGGTTTTCTCTGACGTAGATGTAGCCTTTGCTATGTCTTGTTGTTGTATCCCTCCATCGCGTGCCAGCATGCCGCCTAGTTGTCTAGCTACGTGTGTTTCCGAACTCATGCTGCCGATTTTATCCAACTCTGTGCGTGGATCTGTATATCTTGTTTGACTACTATGATTATCTATCTCACTTCTTTCTTTGTGCATGTTACTTCATGAATGACTCTTTGTCTCTACAACTGCTCAATGCTAAATTGCCCCTGTTACCTTCTAGCAGGATGGTTAGACCCGCTGGTCGTGGCCGTGGTGGCAACGCACCACCACCGCCCGAATTCATGGCCGGAATGATGCAGCAGTTTGAGCTGAATCGTCAATTCATGGAAGGAATGATGGCTCAGTTTCCTCGGCCTGATATGAATCAGCAGCCAGCCCCAGAAACTCTGCAGGACTTCATGAGCCTCAACCCGACCATCTACCGCAGCTCAACTCAGCCCCTTGATGCTGATGACTTGCTCCGCGACATCACCTACGAGATGGAGTCTACTAGTGTGGCCCCTGCTAGCTATGTCACTTTTGCATCCTACTACCTAAAGGGCCCCGCTTCTCAATGGTGGGACAGCCACAGACATTCACTACCTGCTGGAACAGTCATCACTTGGCCGAAATTCCAAGCTCCCTCCTGTGCCCGCTTCATTCCTCAGGGAATCATGGACAGGAAGAAGCGCGAGTTCCGCAACCTCACCCAGGGCAACAGGTCTGTGGATGCTTATCAACGGGAGTTTCTTGACTTATCTCGCTACGCTGAAGAAGACATTGCAACAGATGCTCGCAGACAGGAAAAGTTCCATGATGGACTTCAAGCTGATATCAAGCTAGCGCTCCTTGTGTATGACTTTGCTGATTTCGCCACTGATGGCTCGTGTCCGCGTCAGTATTTTCCCCGAAGAGAAAGGGATGATGCAGCACAGCTACGGTAGGTATTTCCCTCAGTGATGAGACCAAGGTTATCGAACCAGTAGGAGAACCACACAACACTAACTAAACGGTACCTGCATACAAAGAACAAATACTTGCAACCCGACGCGTAAGAGGGGTTGTCAATCCCTCCCGGGTAAAAGATAGATAAATTTGTAGTAGATTAGATAAATAGATCTCGCGGAAATGCGAGATAAAATAAATAACAAAAAATAGCAGCAAGGTATTTTTGGGTTTTTTGAATAATAGATCTGAAAATAAAAGAGGCAAATAATAGATCGGAAAGCAAATATGATAAAGAATAGACCCGGGGGCCGTAGATTTCACTAGTGGCTTCTCTCGAGAAAAATAGCATACGGCGGGTAAACAAATTACTGTTGGGCAATTGATAGAACTTCAAATAATTATGACGATATCCAGGCAATGACCATTATATAGGCATCACGTCCAAGATTAGTAGACCGACTCCTGCCTGCATCTACTACTATTACTCCACACATCGACCGCTATCCAGCATGCATCTAGTGTATTTATTTCGTGGAGAAACGGAGTAATGCAATAAGAATGATGACATGATGTAGACAAGATCTATTCATGTAGGAATAGACCCCATCTTGTTATCCTTAATAGCAACGATACATATGTGTCATGTTCCTTTCTGTCACTGGGATTGAGCACCGTAAGATCGAACCCATCACAAAGCACCTCTTCCCATGGCAAGAAAAATCGATCTAGTCGGCCTAACTAAACCAAAGATTCGAAGAAGAAATACGAGGCTATAAGCAATCATGCATATAAGAGATCAAAACTCAAATAACTTTCATGGATAAAATAGATCTGATCATAAACTCAAAGTTCATCTGATCCCAACAAACACACCGCAAAAGGAGTTACATCAAATAGATCTCCAAGAGACCATTGTATTGAGAATCAAAAGAGAGAGAGGAAGCCATCTAGCTACTAATTACGGACCCGTAGGTCTACAATGAACTACTCACGCATCATCGGAGAGGCACCAATGAGGATGATGAACCCCTCCGTGATGGTGTCTAGATTGGATCTGGTGGTTCTGGAACTTGCGGCGGCTGGAATTGTGTTTCGTCGAATCCCCTAGGGTTTTGGATTTTCGGGGTATTTATAGAGCGAAGAGGCGGTGCGGGAGGCGGCCGAGGTGGGCACAACCCACCTGGGCGCGCCTGGGCCCCCAGGCGCGCCCTGGTGGGTTGTGCTCCCCTCGGAGCCCCCCTCTGGTACTTCTTTGGCCCAACAGGTGTCTTCTGGTCCAGAAAAAATCTCCAAAAAGTTTCGCTGCATTTCGACTCCGTTTGGTATTGATTTTTTGTGAAGTAAAAAACAAGCAAAAAACAGCAACTGGCACTGGGCACTATGTCAATAGGTTAGTGCCAAAAATGATATGAAGTTGCTATAAAATGATTGTAAAACATCCAAGAATGATAATATAATAGCATGAAACAAGCAAAAATTATAGATACGTTGGAGACGTATCAGCCACCTTGGTGAACAAGGCCATTCAGGTTGAGACTGGTCTTCAGGAACACCAGGGATCCCTCAGGCGCAACCATGACGCTGGCTCATCTTCGGGCCCGTCGGCGCAGAAGCGTCGGATTTGGATCCCCAACAGCATGTATCGTCCAACTGCACCTGCTCCAAGACCCTCTTATGCTGCACCGCGTCTGCCTCCTCCACCACCGAGTCAGCCTCTTCGGACTGCACCACCTCAAGCTCCTGCTCCCAATCCCAATGATGGTTTGTGCTTCAAGTGTGGCCTGCCAGGTCACCGTTCCAGGAACTGCCCTCAGAATCAGAACCAGCTGGCTCTGCCTTCAACTGGCCATTACAACCAGCCTCGCAATGGCAATACCAGACCTTATGGTCGTAGTCAGGCTAACCACGTTGATATGAATGAAGCTCAAGACCAGCCTGCTACTGTGATGGGTACTCTTCTCGTTAATTCAGTACCGGCATCTGTTTTATTTGATTCAGGACCATCGCATTCATTCATGTCAGAAAATTTTGCATACGCACACGACATTCGATGCGAGCCCATGAACACTCCGATAGTGGTACGCACCCCTGCGGGCCAATGTCAAACTACCATGATTGCTCGCGACGTTCCCGTTGAGATTGAAGGGTAGTAATTCCATGTTTCTCCCATTATATTGGAGTCTTCCAATATTGACCTCATTCTGGGAATGGAATGGTTGAAATCGCATACGGCTTATATCGTTTGTGCCACCAAAGTCGTTCATTTCCTACATCCTTCTAATGAGATAGTACGCTACCATGCTCATCTTGTCCGAAACGCTGAAGCACGACTTTATGCCTTGAATGCGTTGAACGCAACACCTCTTGAGGGAATTGGAAAAATTCCAGTCGTTCGCCACTTTCAAGAGGTCTTTCCAGAAGAACTTCCAGGAATACCCCCTGCTCGGGCCGTCGAGTTCGTCATCGACTATAAACCAGGCACCGTTCCTATCGCCAAACGACCCTACAAGATGTCGCCTCATGAACTCCTCGAACTTAAGGAGGAAATCGACAAATCTCTTCGCAGTGGTTTCATTCGTCCAAGTTCCTCTGCTTGGGGAGCACCTTCTCTCTTTGTCATAAAGAAGGATGGGACAAATCGTTTGGTCCAAGACTATCGGCCTATCAACCAAGCTACAATTCAGAACAAGTATCCCCTTCCTCGGATCAATGATCTGTATGATCAACTGGCTGGTTCATCAGTATTCTCTAAACTCGACTTGAGGTTGGGTTACCACCAGATCCGTGTTCGTGAAGAGGATATTCCCAAGACCGCCTACGTTACCCGCTATGGTTCATACGAGTACACCATCATGTCTTTTGGCTTGACCAATGCTCCAGCGACATTCTCTCATCTGATGAACTACATATTCATGGAATACCTCGACAAGTTCATCGTGGTTTATCTGGATGATATCCTTGTTTATTCCAAGAACAAAGAAGAACATGCTGAACATCTTCGTCTTGTTCTAGAAAAGCTTCGGGAGTATCAACTTTATGCCAAGTATTCCAATTGTGAATTCTGGTTACCCGAAGTAACCTACCTTGGTCATGTGATCTCCAAGGAAGGCATTGCCGTCAACCCTGAACAAGTTCAGGCCATTCTTGACTGGACTCCCCCGAAGAATGTCAAGCAAGTCACAAGCTTTCTCAGACTCGCCAGCTATTGCCGCCGTTTTGTCGAGAACTTCTCCAAGATCGCCAAGCCCCTGACTAATCTGCTTCACAAGGGCGTTAAGTTCAATTGGACAAACAAATGTGAGGAAAGTTTCCAGTCACTCAAGGCCAAGCTGACATCTGCCCCAGTGCTTGCTCCTCCTGATTCTCGCAAGGACTTCGTCATCTATTGCGATGCTTCTCGTCAAGGATTAGGCTGTGTCCTAATGCAAGAGCGCAGGGTGATTGCTTATGCCTCCCATCAAGTGCGTCCTCATGAAGAGAACTACCTAGTTCACGACCTCGAGCTTGCTGCGGTCATCTATGCACTGAAGCTGTGGCGACATTACCTCCTCGGTAATCATTGCGAGACCTTCACTGATAATCAGAGTCTGAAGTACCTATTTACTCAGCTATATATGAACCTCCGTCAGTAGCGATGGATGGAAGCTATTGCTGACTACAACTACGGTATATCCTATACCCCTGGCAAGGCTAATATCAGGGCCGATGCCTGATGTCTACTACACAACTTGTTCTTGTAGACTCGTGTTGGGCCTCCAAGCGCAGAGTTTTGTAGGACAATAGCAAATTTCCCTCAAGTGGATGACCTAAGGTTTATCAATCCGTGGGAGGTGTAGGATGAAGATGGTCTCTCTCAAACAACCCTGCAACCAAATAATAAAAAGTCTCTTGTGTCCCCAACACACCAAATACAATGGTAAATTGTATAGGTGCACTAGTTCGGTGAAGGGATGGTGATACAAGTGTAGTAATGATAGTAGATATTGATTTTTGTAATAGGAACAATAAAAAACAGCAAGGTAGCAAGTAACAAAAGTGAGCACAAACGGTATGCAATGCTTGAAAATAAGGCCTAGGGTCCGTACTTTCACTAGTGCAATCTCTCAACAATGCTAATATAATTGGATCACATAACTATCCCTCAACGTGCAATGAAGAATCATTCCAAAGTTCCTATCTAGCGGAGAACATAAGAAGAAATTGCTTGTAGGGTACGAAACCACCTCAAAGTTATTCTTTTCGATCAATCTTTCCAAGAGTTCATACTAAAATAACACCAAGTTATTCTTTCCGATCGATCTATCCAAGTGTTCATACTAAAATAACACCATATGGTACGCATCAACCAACTCTAATGTCACCTAGATACTCTAATGTCACCTCAAGTATCCATGAGTTAATTATACGATACGCATCAAACAATTTCAGATTCATAATACTCAATCCAACACAAAGAACCTCAAAGAGTGCCCCAAGATTTCTACCGGAGAAACAAGGACGAAAATGTGCATCAACCCCTATGCATAGATTACCATAATGTCACCTCGGGAACCCGCGAGTTGAGTGCCAAGACATACATCAAGTACTCTCAAATCCATAAAAGTATTCAATCCGATAAAAACGAAATCTCAAAGGGAAAACTCAATTCATCACAACAAGATAGAGAGGGGAAAACACCATATGATCCAACTATATTAACAAAGCTCATGATACATCAAGATCATGTCATATCAAGAACACGAGAGAGAGAGAGAGAGATTAAACACATAGCTACTGGTACAAACCCTCAACCCGGAGGGTGGACTACTCCCTCCTCATCATGGTGGCCACTGGGATGATGAAACCGGTGATGATTTCCCCCTCCGGCAGGGTGCCGGAATGGGCTCCCGATTGGTTTTTCGTGGCTACAGAGGCTTGTGGCGTGGAACTTCCGATATAGGGTTATTTCTGATGGTTTCTCTATTTATAGGATTTTTCAGTGTTGGAATCACGCGAAGATGGCCTCGAGGTGAGCACAACCCACCTGGGCGCGCCTGGGCCTCCTGGTGCGCCCAGGTGTCTTGTGCCCACCTCCTTCACCTTCTGGTCCTCCCACGAAGCTTCTAGTGCCTCTTTTGTTCCAAAAAATCGTCAAAAAGTTTCATTGCATTTGAAGAACTTTTATTTCTGCACAAAAAACAACACCACGGTAGTTCTGCTGAAAACAACGTTAGTCCGGGTTAGTTCCATCCAAATCATACCAAAACCATATAAAATTGTTGTAAACATGGCATGAATACTTCATAAATTATAGATATGTCGGAGATGTATCAGCATCCCCAAGCTTAATTCCTACTCGTCCTCGAGTAGGTAAATGATAAAAGAAATAATTTATGAAGTGTGAATGCTAGCAAAGTGCATAAGTTTGATCAATGATAATTTCAGTCACTTTTCCTAGCATCATAACAACAATTCTTTCTCATAAAACTTCTCATGTTAAAGTAGCAACCAATTCACATGGTAAGGTTCAAACAATGAATTCTCTTGAAACTCAACAACCTATATTTTTAGTTACCAAACAATTGCAATTCAACTTATTCAACAGAGTCTAAGTAAGAGCTCCACATACTCAATCATCATATAATCTTCTATGATTGCTAGTACTCAAAGCATATTCTAAGAACAAATGGAATCCATCAAACATAGAGACAGATAGGGGCTTAATGTTTCGCCTCCCAACTCATTTATCATAGAGATAATTGTCAACAGTAATAATTCATGATCAAATATATTTGACTGGTCATATATGCCTAGATCTTTCTCCACCACATGATGCTTGCCAACTAGAGACTAATTGAGGTTGAAATGAGAATGCATACTATTGACTCTTGCATAAAAGTAAATACTGAAAAGTAAAAGATAGGCCCTTCGCAGAGGGAAGCAGAGGTTGTCATGCGCTTTCTATTTTTGGATGCCCAAGCTCTTAATGCAAAGGAACGTCACATTATATTGCCCCTTATGACAGCAACCTTTATTATGCAGTCCGTCGCTTTTATTACTTTGCCATCACAAGTTCGTACAACACTCAATTTTCCCTTACAATAAAAGATCAAACATATTTAGGAGCAATTTTTATGGCTTTATGCACCGATGACAACTTACTTGAGGGATCTTATTCAATACATAGGTAGGTATGGTGGACACTCATGGCAAGAAACTGGGTTTAAGGGTTTTTGGATGCACAAGTAGTATCTCTACTTAGTACGAGTTTTTGGCTAGCAAAAGATCCTAAGCAAACACCGCATGTTGGAGGATCCATAACAATATAACTTCTATGCAAATATACACAACCATAACTCATTACGTTGTCTTCCTTGTCCAACTTCAACTAATTTTTTCAAGTTTGAAAATAATTAATGGGTATTCACAATCATAGAAGATGTCCAAGATAATATATTTATATGTGAAAGTTCTCTTCCTTATACTAATCATTCATGAATTGCTTGTATGACCAATATTGTGATTGTCAAGCTTCAAAAGATTTCACTTTATAAACCCAAAGTGAAGCTACTACTAGGCATGATATGAACATATAATTTCAACTTCATTATATTCAATTCATTCAACAATTTACTCATAGGATATATGTGAAGCACAAGAGTAAATGACAAACTACTCCAAAAAGATAAGTGAAGATCAAGCGAGTAGTTAAGTAAATGGGTGGCTATTTGAGGACTCTTTCTCATTTAAAAACTTTCAGATCTAAGTATTTTATTAAAACAGCAAGAAAAATAAAATAAAATGACATTCCAAGAATAGCACAACTCTTGTGAAGAAGCAAAAACTTAGGCTCAATCGATACTAACCGATAATTGTTGATGAAGAAAGGTGGGATGCCTACCGGGGCATCCCCAAGCTTAGATGCTTGAGACTTCTTGAAATATTATCTTGGGATGCCTTGGGCATCCCCAAGCTTGAGCTTTTGTGTCTCCTTAATTCCTTTTATATCACGGTTTCTCTAAATCTTAAAAACTTTATCCACACAAAACTCAACAAGAACTCGTGAGATTCGTTAGTATAAATCAATGCAACACCTTATCATTATCTACTGTAACAAATCACTAAAATTATTATTTAACATTGCATACTAAATGCCTCTGCATATTTAACACTCCTATCCTCAAATAGAATCATTAAACAAGCAAACATATGCAAACAATGCAATCATAACAGCAATCTGTCTAAACAGGACAGTCTGTAAAGGATGAAGAATGGTCCATACTTATTTAACTCAAAAAATTCTGAAAATTTACCACACTGTAGAAAATTTATCATATCTTATTGTGCAAAAAGTTTCAACCTTTTATCACATTCTGACTTCTCTAGAGAATTTTTGCAACAGCGATAAACTTTCTGTTTTGAAACAGCAACTCATATACTTGCAAAATAAGCATGGCAAAGGCTATACTTGACATTTTTATTGAAGTAAAAGATGCAAAACATTACTCTAAATAACAGCAAGAAAATCCTAATAAAATAAAATGACGCTCCAAGCAAAACACATATCATGTGACGAATGAAAATATAGCTCCAAGTGAGGTTACCGATAATGTTGGAAACGAAAGAGGGGATGCCTTCCGGGGCATCCCCAAGCTTAGTTGCTTGGATCTTCCTTGAATATTACCTTGGGGGTTCCTTGGGAATCCCCAAGCTTAGGGTCTTGTCACTCCTTATTCTCCTCATATCCATATCTCACCCAAAACTTGAAAACTTCAATCACACAAAACTTAACGGAACTTCGTGAGATAGGTTAGTATGATAAAGACAAATCATTTACTTTGGTAATGTCAAATACAAGATTCATAATTGTTCTCACACAATGCCTACTGTACCCTATCGTTTCTACAATTTATATTGAGCAATATAAGCCATAGAAACTAGAAAACAAGCAAACTATGCATTGAAAACAGAATCTGTCAAAAACAGAACAGTCTGTAGTAATCTGTACTCTAACCATACTTCTGCCACTCCAAAAAATCTAAAAACTTAGTAAAACGTAGGAAATTTGTATATCAATCATCCGTAAAAAAATTCAGAACAAAAGCACGTTTCTGTGAATTTACAAAATTCCTGGACTGAGTGCAAAAGTTTCTGTTTTTGCACAGAATCAAGTCAACAATAATCCACACTATCCCAAAGGATTTACATGGCACTTTATTGAAACAAAAGCAATAAAACATGATTACTACAGTAGCCTAATCATGTGAACACACAAAAATAGTAGGTAAAAGTGTTGGGTTGTCTCCCAACAAGCGCTTTTCTTTAATGCCTTTTTAGCTAAGCATGATGATTTCAATGATGCTCACATAAACGATAAGAGTTGAAACATAATGGGAGCATCATGAAACACAAGTTCCTCTCTCATAATAATTTTAAGTAGCATCATGAATGGATTCATCAATATAACTATCACACAAATCATTCCTTTCATGATCCACAAGCATAGTATTTTTATTACTCTCCACATAAGCAATTCTATTCTCATTCATAATAGTGGGAGTATCATAGGAAACTCGAATACTATAAATTGTTTCCACATTAAAAGAGTAATGTTCAGTAAAGGATATTCAAAATTATTACAATAATTATCACTACTTTTTATAACATAAGTATCATAACAATAATCATCATATGTAGCAACTTTGTTCTCATCATAGTCAATTGAAACCTCTTCCGAAATAGTGGAATCATTACTAAATAAAGTCATGACCTATCCAAATCCACTTTTATCATTATAATAACATTAAACACCCTCCAAAATAGTGGGATAATTATTATCTAAAGTTGATGCTCTTCCAAACCCACTTTCATAAATATTGCAATCATCATAAGTAGGAGGCAAGCAATCATCATAACAAATTTGATCATTCAAAGTAGGGGAACTAAAAAGATCATCTTCATTAAGCATAACATCCCCAAGCTTGGGACAAACATTAATTGCAGCAAATAAATTCTCAAATATGTCATTCTCATCAAACATAGCATCCCCAAGCTTGTGGCTTGGCATATCATAAGCATAACCACTCTCATCATTAATAGTATGAATATCACCAATAGTATAACAATTATTATCATCATAATTTCCCAAGTTGGTGCCAAAGAGATTTTCAAGATTATAAGAAGTATCATTATCTTCCCAATCATAATCATCACAACAAGCAATAGGCATAACAAAATCATCATCAATAGTTCTTTCGGACATTGTGCCATAAGACAAACAAGCAATATCATCATCAATTGCATCATCTTCCACGATTATTTTTGATTAATTCTCATGAGGCAGAACAATAATAGGACCAACATTATTTGGGAGGGATACCTTTTTACCTCTATTCTTTCTTCTTTTCTTCTTCTTCACCACATCATGTATGCGTTTAATCAATTTTCCCGAGCTTCTTATTGATAAGATTGGTTGAACAGGGAGCTCCTTCTCGTAACCTATTTCATCATGAGAGACAATAGGAGGGAAAGTGGAAATCTTTACCCTTTCATTAGTATTCCTTTTATATTCTATTGGTTTTCCCATCTTTCTATAGTTGGCAATATAAGCATTCTCATTGCAATTTACCATGCAAAACATATAGATATTTTTTAGATTAGTTTCAATGTCGTCCTTGAGAATGAATACTTCAAACCAACTATTTTTATGTGTCAATTCTTAACTCCCCAAAAATAGACAAAGCTCATTATAAAGTTCAAGGGTGATCAAGTCATTACAATATTTGGACACGATTCAATCATGAAAAAGCATGCATTGGAAATTAAGGTGACCAACTTTATTGCAAAGTTCACAAGTAATAGGACAAAGAGAACATAATTTTGTAGCAAATTCATCTATCACTTTGAGCAAAAAATTGGTTCTATCATGTTTATGCTTCTTACAAAATCTATCATCCCTATAAGGCACGTCTTCACAAACTTTATGCACTCCACAAAAATTGACATGCTTATAAGAAACAATTTTATCATGACTAGTGCAATCATCATTAGTATTTCGGATATTCATAGAATTCATACTAAGAACATTGCAATCATGCTCATCATTTATGCTAATCATTTTATTGAATTCTTCTTCTATCAATTGGGCACAGTTTTCCTTTCCATCATTTTCAAGAAAGACATGATAAAGACGAATAATATGAGGCCACCTCAATTCCAATTTTTTTAGATTTCTTATAAACCAAACTAGTGATAAAACAAGAAAATAAAAGATTCGATTGCAAGATCTAAAGATATACCTTCAAGCACTCACCTCCCCGGCAACGGTGCCAGAAAAGAGCTTGATGTCTACTACACAACTTGTCCTTGTAGACTCGTGTTGGGCCTCCAAGCGCAGAGTTTTGTAGGACGGTAGCAAATTTCCCTCAAGTGGATGACCAAAGGTTTATCAATCCGTGGGAGGTGTAGGATGAAGATGGTCTCTCTCAAACAACCTTGCAACCAAATAATAAAAAGTCTCTTGTGTCCCCAACACACCAAATACAATGGTAAATTGTATAGGTGCACTAGTTCGGCGAAGAGATGGTGATACAAGTGTAGTAATGATAGTAGATATTATTTTTGTAATAGGAACAATAAAAAACAGCAAGGTAGCAAGTAACAAAAGTGAGCACAAACGGTATTGCAATGCTTGAAAATGAGGCCTAGGGTCCGTATTTTCACTAGTACAATCTCTCAACAATGCTACTATAATTGGATCACATAACCATCCCTCAACGTGCAACGAAGAATCACTCCAAAGTTCCTATCTAGCAGAGAACATAAGAAGAAATTGTTTGTAGGGTACGAAACCACCTCAAAGCTATTCTTTCCGATCAATCTTTCCAAGAGCTCATACTAAAATAACACCAAGTTATTCTTTCCGATCGATCTATCCAAGAGTTTGTACTAAAATAACACGATATGATATGCATCAACCAACTCTAATGTCACCTAGATACTCCAATGTCACCACAAGTATCCATGAGTTAATTATACGATACGCATCAAACAATTTTAGATTCATAATACTCAATCCAACACAAAGAACCTCAAAGAGTGCCCCAAGATTTTTACCGGAGAAACAAGGACGAAAACGTGCATCAACCCCTATGCATAGATTACCCCAATGTCACCTCGGGAATCCGCGAGTTGAGTGCCAAGACATACATCAAGTACTCTCAAATCCATAAAAGTATTCAATCCGATAAAAATAAAATCTCAAAGGGAAGACTCAATTCATCACAACAAGATAGAGAGGGGAAAACGCCATATGATCCAACTATATTAACAAAGCTCGCGATACATCAAGATCGTGTCATATCAAGAACACAAGAGAGAGAGAGAGAGATTAAACAAATAGCTACTGGTACAAACCCTCAGCCCCGAGGGTGGACTACTCGCTCCTCATCATGGTGGCCGCCGGGATGAGGAAGATGGCCACCGGTGATGATTTCCCCCTCCGGCAGGGTGCCGAAACGGGCTCCCGATTGGTTTTTCATGGCTACAGAGGCTTGCGGCGGCTGAACTTCTGATCTAGGGTTATTTCTGATGGTTTCTCTATTTGTAGGATTTTTTCAGCATTGGAATCATGCGAAGATGGGCCTCGAGGTGAGCACAACCCACCTGGGCGAGCCTGGGCCTCCTGGCGCGCCCAGGTGTCTTGTGCCCACCTCCTTCACCTTCTAGTCCTCCCACTAAGCTTCTAGTGCCTCTTTTGTTCCAAAAAAAATCATCAAAAAGTTTCGTTGCATTTGGAGAACTTTTATTTCTGCACAAAAAACAACACCACGGTAGTTCTGTTGAAAACAGCGTTAGTCCGGGTTAGTTCCATCCAAATCATACCAAAACCATATAAATTTTTTGTAAACATGGCATGAATACTTCATAAATTATAGATATGTTGCAGACGTATCAGCATCCCCAAGCTTAATTCCTACTCGTCCTCGAGTAGGTATATGATAAAGAAATAATTTATGAAGTGTGAACGCTAGCAAAGTGCATAAGTTTGATCAATGATAATTTCAGTAACTTTTCCTAGCATCATAACAGCAATTATTTCTCATAAAACTTCTCATGTCAAAGTAGCAACCAATTTACATGTTAAGGTTCAAACGATGAATTCTCTTGAAACTCAACAACCTATATTCTTAGTCACCAAACAATTGCAATTCAACTTATTCAACAAAGTCTAAGTAAGAGCTCCACATACTCAATCATCACATAATCTTCTAGGATTGCTAGTACTCAAAGCATATTCTTAGAACAAATGGCTTCCATCAAACACAGAGAAAGATAGGGGCTTAATGTTTTGCATCCCAACTCATTTATCATAGAGATAATTGTCAACAATAATAATTCATGATCAAATATATTTGACTGGTCATATGTGCCTAGATCTTTCCCCACCACATGATGCTTGCCAACTAGAGAGTAACTGAGGTTGAAATGAGAATGCATACTATTGACTCTTGCATAAAAGTAAATACTGAAAAGTAAAAGATAGGCCCTTCGCAGAGGGAAGCAGAGGTTGTCATGCACTTTTTATTTTTGGATGCCCAAGCTCTTAATGCAAAGGAACGTCATGTTATATTGCCCCTTATGATAGCAACCTTTATTATGCAGTCCATCGCTTTGATTACTTTTTCATCACAAGTTCGTACAACGCTTACAATAAAAGATCAAACATATTTAGGAGCAATTTTTATTGCTTTATGCACCGATGACAACTTACTTGAGGGATCTTATTCAATCCATAGGTAGGTATGGTGGACACTCATGGCAAGAAACTGGGTTTAAGGGTTTTTGGATGCGCAAGTAGTACCTCTACTTAGTACGAATTTTTGGCTAGCAAAAGATCCTAAGCAAACACCACATGTTGGAGGATCCATAACAATATAATTTCTATGCAAATATACACAACCATAACTCATTACGTTGTTTTCCTTGTCCAACTTCAACTAATTTTCTCAAGTTTGAAAATAATTAAGGGGTATTCACAATCATAGAAGATGTCCAAGATAATATATTTATATGTGAAAGTTCTCTTCCTTATACTAATCATTCATGAATTGCTAGTATGACCAATATTGTGATTGTCAAGCTTCAAAAGATTTCACTTTATAAACCCAATGTGAAGCTACTACTAGGCATTATATGAACATATAATTTCAACTTCATTATATTCAATTCATTCAACAATTTACTCATAGGATATATGTGAAGCACAAGAGTAAATGGCAAACTACTCCAAAAAGATATAAGTGAAGATCAAGCGAGTAGTTAAGTAAATGGGTGACTATTTGAGGACTCTTTCTCATTTAAAACCTTTCAGATGTAAGTATTTTATTAAAACTGCAAGCAAAACAAAATAAAATGACATTCCAAGAATAGCACAACTCGTGTGAAGAAGCAAAAACTTAGGCTCAACCGATACTAACCGATAATTGTTGATGAAGAAAGGTGGGACGCCTACCGGGGCATCCCCAAGCTTAGATGCTTGAGACTTCTGGAAATATTATCTTGGGATGCCTTGGGCATCCCCAAGCTTGAGCTTTTGTGTCTCCTTAATTCCTTTTATATCACGGTTTCTCTAAATCTTAAAAACTTCATCCACACAAAACTCAACAAGAACTCGTGAGATTCGTTAGTATAAATCAATGCAACACCTTATCATTCTCTACTGTAAAAATCACTAAAATTATTATTTAACATTGCATACTAAATGCCTCTGCATATTTAACACTCCTATCCTCAAATAGAATCATTAAACAAGCAAACATATGCAAACAATGCAATCATAACATCAATCTGTCTAAACAGGACAGTCTATAAAGGATGAAGAAGGATCCATACCTATTTAACTCAAAAAATTCTGAAATTTTACCACACTGTAGAAAATTTATCATAGCTTATTGTGCAAAAAAATTCAACCTTTTATCACATTCTGACTTCTATGGAGAAATTTTGCAACAACGATAAACTTGCTGTTTTGAAACAGCAACTCATATACTTGCCGGAACGCGCTCCCGATTGGTTTTTCATGGCTACAGAGGCTTGCGGCGGCAGAACTTCTGATCTAGGGTTATTTCTGATGGTTTCTCTATTTATAGGATTTTTCATCGTTGGAATCATGCGAAGATGGGCCTCGAGGTGAGCACAACCCACCTGGGCGCGCTTGGGCCTCCTGGCGCGCCCAGGTGTCTTGTGCCCACCTCCTTCACCTTCTGGTCCTCCCATGAAGCTTCTAGTGCCTCTTTTGTTCCAAAACAGATTGTCAAAAAGTTTCATTGCATTTGGAGAACTTTTATTTCTGCACAAAAAACAACACCACGGTAGTTTTGCTGAAAACAGCATTAGTCCGGGTTATTTTCATCCAAATCATACCAAAACCATATAAAATTGTTGTAAACATGGCATGAATACTTCATAAAATATATATACGTTGGAGACGTATCAATGCCCTGAGCCACAAATCTTATTGCAACAATCACATGGTTCATAAAGCTCAACCCCGCCTTTATGAAGAACTTTGCAAGCTGAACCTTCAACTAGTTCCACAGGGTTCTCTGAATAACCTTGTCTTGGAACCAACTCTTCTAAAAGCTATCAAGTGTGCGCAAGCCAAAGATGCTCATGTTGATCTTATGAAAAAGGATCTTGCCTTAGAGAAATCCAGAGATTTCTCGCTTGCAGAAGATGGGACCTTGTACTTCAGAGATCGCATTGTAGTACCCCGGTTCGAGCTTATGACAGAGAAGGTGATGAAAGAAGCGCATGACACCCCTCTCTCTATTCATGCGGGAAGTACCAAGATGTATCTAGACATCCGTCAGAAGTACTGGTGGTCTAAGATGAAGCAAGACATTGCTCGATATATCGAAGAATGTGACGTTTGCCGTCACGTCAAAGCAGAACATCAGAAACCGGCTGGACTTCTGCAACTGCTCCCTATTCCTGAATGGAAATGGGATAAGATTTAGATGGACTTTGTCACTGGCCTTCCTAAGTCACAAAAGGGCAATGATGCTATCTTTGTCGTCATCGACCAATTCTCGGAAGTTGCTCACTTTGTGCCAGTCAAGGAGACTATCACTGCTAGTCAATTAGCAAACTTGTATATCTCCAGAATTGTGTCACTCCACGGCATTCCGAAGGAGATCAGTTCAGACCGTGGTAGCTTATTCACTTCTAAGTTCTGGGATAGTTTCCAAGAGGCAATGAGAACTCATAGTACCTGGAGCACTGCTTATCATCCCCAATCTCAAGGCCAAGTCGAGCGAGTCAATCAAATTCTTGAAGACATGCTTCGGGCTTGCATTATTTCTTTCGGCAAGAAGTAGGAAGAATCTCTCCCTTATGCGGAGTTCTCTTATAACAACAGCTATCAAGCCAGCTTGAAGATGGCACCCTTCGAAGTGCTATATGGACGTAAGTGCCTAACCCCTTTGAATTGGTCAGAAACTGGGGAACGGACGCTCATTGGTCCAGACATCATCCAACAAGCAGAAGAGCAGGTTCGTATTGTCCGGGATAATCTCAAGGCGGCCCAGTCCCGCCAGAAGAGCAACTATGACCGGAAACACTGGGGTTCAACTTATCAACCTGGTGAACAAGCTTATCTGCGTGTCACTCCTTCGAGAGGCACTCATCGATTCGGAGTGAAGGGCAAGCTAGCTCCGCGCTACATTGGTCCCTTCCGCATTCTCGCCCGTTGTGGACTGGTGGCTTATCAATTGAAATTACCACCTCAGTTCTCTCATGTCCATGATGTCTTCCACATGTCGCAACTTCGTCGTTGCTTCAAGGACCCGGAGCCTAAAGTGGATCCGGAATTGATTGAAGTTCAAGATGATCTCACATACAAAGAGCATCTGATCCGTATTCTTGAAGAAGCTGAACGTCGAACACGCCAGAAGGTTACCAAGTTCCTCAAAGTGCAATGGTCAAATCATACTGAAGATGAAGCCACTTGGGAACGCGAAGTTAACCTCCGAGCTGAATATCACGATATTTCCCATCTACCTCTTAATTCTCGGGATGAGCATTTCTTTTAGAGGAGGAGAGTTGTAACACCCCTGTACTGATGAGCTAAAGTAACCCATGGGGTTAACCTAATCATTTTGCTAAACAGTGCATGCTCATCTTTGATCCTATCTCTTTTCAAATTCCACTTGAATTCAAATTCAAATACTAAGTGAAATTCAAAACTTCTCAAACATGAAAACTAAAATGTTCATCTTGTGGTAAATATTCATTTGTTAATATTGGTCGTGAACCAACATTTTTGTAAAGTGCTTAATGCCCTAAACTAATTAAATCAGTGGTTAAACAAATATTTTAATGCCTTTTTAATTTATAAAAATGCTAAACTAAATCATTTACATGTTAAACTTAATATGGCAGTAGCCTAAATTATACTAATATTTTAGGTGTGAGTTTTATAATTTATAAAACTATTTTGCTTTTGAAATTAAAATAAAAACAGAGCAGTTCTTAAAAAGAAAAAGAAAACGTGTTTAAAAAAGGAAAAGTGGGAGAGCCCGTGCCCCCCGGACCTCGGCCCACCCGAGCCGGCCCACTCCCCGGTCACCTCTCTCCTCCCCTTCTGTTCGACTGACCGAAGCACCCCCTCTCGTCCCCGCCGAACCCAGCGCGGCGCCCCACGCTGCCACGTCGCCAGCGAGGGGATAATGCCAGCCCCCGACGCCTCGGGCTCCCTCCCCACTCACCCACTCCACCCTACTCTCCCTCTCCGCCTCTTCCTCTCCCCACCAAATCTCCTTCCCTCCACCTCGCCGACGCGCTGTCGTCGCCGTCGCCGCACCACCACCGCAGCCCCCGCCATCCCCAGGCGCCCCCGACCAGTTCCACCGCTTCACCGGCCTCCGCTACCTTGTCCTCGACCGTGAGCTCGAGCCGGAGCGCCCCACAGCGTCGCCCTCTCCTGCATCTCCGTCGTCGTACGTCAGAGGACACCGCCGCCGTCTCGCTCCACCGAGCCCTCCTCGAGCCTACTTTGCACCCCTACAGGATCTCCGTAAGCCCTCGCTCCTCCTCCCTCTCTCCCGTGCTCTCCCGTAGCCACATGTGCCCCGCCGCGGCCGCACTGTGCCGACCGCCCCGCTCGCGCTGGCCCTCACATCGTTGCGCCCTCGCGTGCCCCGTGCTCGCCCACGCACGACCGCTGCCGCCCACGCTCACTCGTCCTGCTGCTGCCTCGCTGGCTGTTGCCACTCCCGCCGCCTGCAGCCCGCCTCCACCCGCCGGCGTGCCGCCCGTCCTTGCTGCCGCAGCTGCAGCTTTAGCCCGCCATGGCTGCCCCCTGCCCATCGCCCGCGTGCCCCCGCCCGCTCGCCGGCCGTCACCCGTGTTGGCCGCTCCGTCGCTGCTCCGGCGCGCCACCCCGCGCGCTTGCCGCCCCGGCCATGGCCTCTCCTGGCCGTGTGCCACTGCCCAGCCGGCCCTCCCCTGTGTGTAATTAGGGTGCTAACCCTTCCCCCCCCCCACTAATGAATCACTGACGCGCGGGCCCTCTTACTAAGTTAGACTAATTAAAACAAAAAAAGAACCTGTTAGCACAGATGTGTCTATGACACGTGGGCCCTGCAAGCCCGCTTTGACCAGACAACTAGGACTGTTGACTGCTGACTCAACAGTCAACAGGTCCCACCTGTCATACCCTACTGAAATGTACCCATAGCAGTTTCTGTTTTTATTATTTTTGAATTAAATTAAATCCAGGAAATTGGAAAATTATTTAAAACTTCAAAAATTCATATAAAATAAACCATAACTCAGATGAAAATAATTTATATTTGAAAATTGCTCAAAAAAATCCAACGAATCCCTTTATGCAATCCATTCGTCTAACACATGCCCCTAGCATGCTGAACATGGAACCATCCCCTTTCTTTCATCTGTCCAAAAAACGCCAGACGCCGAAAAACCCCTCCGGATGTTTTCCCTCTCCGTCTGTAACGTGTAGTGCCTCGTTAGAACACTCCTAGCACTACATATCGTCATGTTAGGCTTAGTGATGCATCTATTTGCATGGTATTTACTGTTTCTTCCCCCTCTTCTCTCCGGTAGACTCCGAGACCGATGCTGCCCCTGTGATCGACTACGTCACCGACGACCCTTCTTCCCTTGCAGCATAGCTTCCAGGCAAGCAAACCCCCCTTGATCATTCCGATATTGCCCATTCCCTTCTCTCTTATGCTTGCATTGGAACTGCTGCTGCTTTTTGTATGATCCTATTCTGATGCATAGCCTGATTTTGTAACCTGCACTTGTTACCTTACCTGCTTATCTTAAAATGTGTAGTATAGGTTGGTTAGTGACCCCTCACCTTGTCCCAGTTGCCCCGCTTTATGTTAGATGACTCGATCAACGTGATCGACGTCCAGGCCCCGACACCGCACATCACCCCCCCTTAGTTGTACGACTCTGCGGAGTTACTATCGAGTGCCGAGGGTGATACCTCATCAGCACTTCTGATGTTAACCCTGTAGTGTAGCTATTCGGTCATGGTCATTGAGGGTGATTCCTCCTTCACCACTCCCGATAACGACTCTGTAGTGCAACCCCTCAGGTGTGGACCAACGAGGGTGATTCCTCCAAGTCCACCTTGACGGTTACATCGAGTGAGAATCCATCGAGGGTGATTCCTCGGGTTTCCCCCTGATGTCTACTACACAACTTGTTCTTGTAGACTCGTGTTGGGCCTCCAAGCGCAGAGTTTTGTAGGACAGTAGCAAATTTCCCTCAAGTGGATGACCTAAGGTTTATCAATCCATGGGAGGCGTAGGATGAAGATGGTCTCTCTCAAACAACCCTGCAACCAAATAATAAAAAGTCTCTTGTGTCCCCAACACACCAAATACAATGGTAATTTGTATAGGTGCAATAGTTCGGTGAAGAGATGATGATATAAGTGTAGTAATGATAGTAGATATTGATTTTTGTAATAGGAACAATAAAAAACAGCAAGGTAGCAATGGATAAAATGGAACACAATCGGTATTGCAATGCTTGAAAATGAGGCCTAGGGTCCGTACTTTCCATAGTGCAATCTCTCAATAATGCTACTATAATTGGATCATATAACCATCCCTCAATGTGCGATGAAGAATCACTCCAAAGTTCCTATCTAGCGGAGAACATAAGAAGAAATTGTTTGTAGGGTACGAAACCACCTCAAAGTTATTCTTTCCGATCAATCTTTCCAAGAGTTCGTACTAAAATAACACCAAGTTATTCTTTCCGATCGATCTATCCAAGAGTTCGTACTAAAATAACACCATATGATACGCATCAACCAACTCTAATGTCACCTAGATACTCCAATGTCACCACAAGTATCCATGAGTTTATTATACGATACGCACCAAACAATTTCAGATTCGTAATACTCGATCCAACAGAAGGAACCTCAAAGAGTCTACCGGAGAAACTAGGACAAAAATGTGCATCAACCCCTATGCATAGATTACCCCAATGTCACCTCGGGAATCCGCGAGTTGAGTGCCAAAACACATATCAAGTGAATCAATATGATACCCCATTGTCACCACGGGTATTCATAGCAAGACATACATCAAGTGTTCTCAAATCCATAAAAGTATTCAATCCGATAAAACGAAATCTCAAAGGGAAAACTCAATTCACAACAAGATAGAGAGGGGAAAAAACACCATATGATCCGACTATATTAACAAAGCCCGCGATACATCAAGATCGTGACATCTCAAGAACACGAGAGAGAGAAAGATTAAACACATAGCTACTGGTACAAACCCTCAGCCCCGAGGGTTGACTACTCCCTCCTCATCATGGTGGCCGCCGGGATGTTGAAGATGGCCACCGATGATGATTTCCCCCTCCGACGGAGTGCCGGAACGGGGTCTAGATTGGTTTTTCATGGCTACAGAGGCCTGCGGCGGCGGAACTTCTGATCTAGGGTTATTTTCGGGGGTTCTGGAATATTTGGGAATTTATAGGGCGAAGAGGCGGTGCGGGAGGCCACCGAGGTGGGCACAACCCACCAGGGCGCGCCTGGGCCCCCAGGCGTGCCCAGGTGGGTTGTGCCCCCCTCGGGGCACCCCTCTGGTACTTCTTTGGCCCATGTTGTTGCTTCTGGTCCATAAAAATTCTCCAAAAGGTTTCGCTGCGTTTGGACTCAGTTTGGTACTGATATTCTGCGAAGTAAAATACAATCAAAAAACAGCAACTGGCACTGGGCACTATGTCAATAGGTTAGTCCCAAAAAATGATATAAATTTGCTATAAAATGATTGGAAAACATCCAAGAATGATAATATAACAGCATGGAACAAGCAAAAATTATAGATATGTTGGAGACGTATCACCCCCTTGCTGTCTTGGACACAAGGTTACTTTGACTTTACCACAGAACAATGACTGAAGTCGGGTCGGCCCCGAGGGGTACCCGCGAGAGAAAAGTAAAGTCGGGTTGACCGTGAGTGTACCCGCGAGTTGATGTGTAGTCGGGTTGACCTGGAGGGTACCCGCGAGTTTTCCACGCGGCACGGCCGGGCATTCTTAGCCCTTGCCGTAAGTCCGTGAGACGGGGCGACGGGACCACATATCGTGGATCATTGATCGTTACCGCGCGCTCCCAAGACACTAACGATTTGGATATGTGATCCGAGTAGGCCTCTGGCCTTTTCGCACTGACCACCACGCGGGAATAAGTATGGGCACTCTGCATCATATGTATCAGCCGAAAGCTCTTAGGACGCCAGCGACTGAGCGGCGCGCGCCCGGGTGGCCCGCGTAAGGAGGTTGACAGGACTGACACCGGCCGCGTACGCAACATGCAGGAGTGCAAAGGGCGATGGGCCCAAGACCCCTGCGTGCTTAGGATATAGACCGGCGTGCTGGCCTCTCTGTTGAGCCTAGGTAGGACTACGGTGTGTTGATCGGCCAAGGCCGGTCATGACCTGATGGTGTGTCCGGCCGGAGTTGATCGAGCGTGTTGGGTAAGTTTGTGCACCCCTGCAGGGAAGTATTATCTATTCGAATAGCCGTGTCCACGGTAACTGACGCTCGGAGTTGTATCCCGATCGATACAACTAGAACTGGATGATGAGGCATGAGAAATGGATATGATGGCTCCGGGATTGCTTTCTCGCACGGAGTCGAGAAAGTGATCTCTGGGCGTTGTTACAACATACTTACTACTATTAAAATATGCTACTCTTACCTCTTCTGATGCTCCAAGATGCTTGAAGATGCTAGTCTTCGATAGGCTAGGCCTTTCCCCTTCTCTTCTGGCATTCTACAGTTCAGCCCACAGATACAACCCATTCCTTTGATACAGATGCATACTTAGTTTAGATCTGATGTAAGTCTTGCGAGTACTTTGGATGAGTACTCACAGTTGCTTTGCTACCTCTTTTACCCCTATACCAGGTTGCTGCGATAAGATGATGGATCCCAGGAGCCAGATGCCACCGCCGACTACTACTACCCCGAGAGTGCCTACTACTACGTGGAGACCGCCGTCGACCAGGAGTAATTAGGAGGCTCCCAGGCAGGAGGTCTTGCCTTTTCGATCGTTGATACTTTTGTGCTAGCCTTCTTAAGGCAAACTTGTTTAACTTATGTCTGTACTCAGATATTGTTGCTTCCGCTGTTTCGTTTGTATTCGAGCTTACGTATTCGAGCCCTCGAGGCCACTGGCTTGTAATATAAAGCTTGTATGACTTTAATTTGTGTCTAGATTTGTGTTGTGATATCTTCCCGTGAGTCCCTGATCTTGATCGTACACATTTACGTGTATGATTAGTGTACGATTGAATCGGGGACGTCACACTTCATCAGTGGGTGCCCTCAAGTACTCTGGTCCGAAGATCTCGATCACAATTTGTGTCAATCTTCTAACTACCTCCAGTATTGTATCCTCTCTATTCAGACATAATCATTGATGGCATCTGTCGAGCATCCATAAGCCAACACTCGAAGTACCCTAGTACATTTTATCAATGGACTTGCACTAATTTCTCCGAACATGTTCCTTCTTAATGAGAACCAAGGATCATGGTTCTCAATAGCTCTAGCAATGGTGCTTAGAGATTCAGGTGCATTCGGAATTGATGCCAAAAATACTTCTCTGGATACACCAGATTCAACACGAGGTAATCATTGACAAGTTTGGCATGGCCTTGTGCCCTGTCTTGATTAATATAAATGTGACTGAACTTAACCTCGTCTCGATCTCCCCTAGGTTTTTCCTCGAAGGATGGTGGTCACCTTAATCTCAAAATTGCCATCTTCTCCGAAACAATGTTGAATATCCCTCGACGTCTTTCATCTCGACAATGCAATGTTGAATGATGAATTTGAATGCAAAAAAAGGGAACAACAGATAATAGGGAATAAAATTTACCATGGGCAATTTGTAGAGCAATTCACGGACAGATGGAGGGGAGAGTCATAGTGGTAGGCGTTGTGTAGCGCATCCGCCAGCCTCCGTGTAATA
Source organism: Thinopyrum elongatum (assembly GCA_011799875.1). NCBI lineage: Eukaryota > Viridiplantae > Streptophyta > Magnoliopsida > Poales > Poaceae > Thinopyrum > Thinopyrum elongatum. Next base: position 16,562,307 of record CM022300.1, on the reverse strand, counting down.
ATGATCCTAGATCGTCTCCTTCACACAAGTTACATGTGGCAACGTGCACGCCATGTGGTTGGAATGGTAGGTACCACAACATAATAATTATATAAAATCCGCAACCACAAAATATACAGCAACTCCAAAGAGTCAAATATAACGAATGTGTACAATACAAGGGTCATACGACCGAGATACAAGTCATACAACAGAAGCGAATATACTGTAGACATGTAAAGAATGCAAATGCCTTAAGAAGGCTTAAAGAAAAGCAAATAGCATCCATATCCCTGCCTAGGCCAGACCCCTGCTTGGGGATTAACCAGCTAACGTCGTTCGTCAACAAACCTAACACCTGAATTGTTGTCCGCTGATTATCTGTCCTACCGTCAAACATAACGCAACCTTGCACTCCCCTTTGCATCACCCACGAAGAAGAATCCGAAAGGCACTCACATGGTTGGCAAATTTTAGATTTACTGAATACTAGTTATAGTTGTTTTATGATCACGTTAACAGGCTCTAAATCAGCCATAACCACGAACACGACTATTCGAATAGATATAACACTGCACAGGTGTACCATTGTTGAACCGTAACGTAACTATAACTCCTAATGTCGTTCATCAAAACATATACCCCATGGAGGATCATACTGCTTTAGGTGTGCAGGCAAAGAGAGATAGCCGCGAACACCCCCCAACGCTGCAAACAATGTCCAAGGAGCCACCTAACTAGGTTGTACGTGGATCGAGAGTACGTAAGCAATGAACAAGTATTAATACCTGTGCACTTCGAGCACACATAAAACAGTAGAATATAATAAAAACAAGCCAAATAAATGACTAACAAGCTTATGTCTAGTCACATAAGCAAAGATAGCATTCATGTATTGCTAGTTAATACTTCAAACTTTACCCCTAATCAGATACCAATAAGGTCGGGTTATCCAGTTTGACGTTGTATATTATTAATACCATATGCTATATCGTATCCTATTCATCAGACTCGGCTTTAAATCGGATTGCGTTCGGATGTGAAAAATATACATCCTATAAAAACGGGTTCAAGTACGGTCTCCGTAGAAAATTATTGTAACCACTTTCACCCTTACGCCCCATGATCTAGCCAAGCTAGACTGGCATTGCCATGTCAAAAGAAACTCAATAGGAAGGATGCAAAGAGCGTGCGCGCGCGCGCGCGCACACACAGCGAGCTTGGAAGGAGAGATTACAAAGTTCATGCCGGTCCAATCCACCACAATCTATCTGTCGGTCACCATGTCATCGTCACCACCCAACCACAACTTATTTTCTCTTTGAAATTTACAACAAGAATGAATGTTTAATTTCTTTCGATTACTTTCTCAACATAGAGTAAACCACTACACAAAGGAACATCCGATGGTTCCTTAACAGTGGTCAAAATGCATGCCAATTTCCGTGCAAGTTTCCATGTCGAAATGCTGCAAGGGAGTTAAGCATTCAATCCTGAAATGTTTGGCCCATGAGAGTGATGGCCCCTCTTTATGAATTCTCTATATGATGCTCTCTGCATCAAAGAGTCAATCAAACGCACATGGAAGACTGAGCGAGCGATAGACTGGGCCGGCCCATTAGCTAGCTTTAGCACAGCGTTTTATGTATCTTTTCCTTCCAGTTTTGGAAACCTTCTAGAAGTTTGATGAACCGGTTTTTAGTTTGTTGGTTTCCTTTACTGGTTTTTTCTGTTTCTTCTGATTTTTTCCTTTATTCGTACATTTCAAAAAAAAAATCTTCAGTTTTGTTTAGAATTTAAAAAAATAGTTTTCCAAAAAAATGTGATTTCACAATTTTGTTCACTTTTCACGAATTGTTTTCAAAATTTGTTTAGAATTTCAAATTTATATGAAAGTTTCAAAAAAAAATAATTTGAGAAACTTTGTTCACGTTTACGAAAAATGTTTGGAATTTCAAAAGGTGTTCATAGTTTTTAAGAATGTTCAAAATCTTTAAATGTACTCATTTTTTTCAAAAATGTTTAGAATTTAAAAAAAGATCTCGTGTTTCCAAAATTTGTTCGTGTTTTTTCAAAAAATGTTTGGAATATCAAGTTTTGTTGTGTTTTTTTTAAAAAGGGAATTCCAATTTTTTTGAGTTTTTCAAAATTGTTCGGGATTTCAAAAATTAATCAAGTTTTCAAAAAAGAAATTCGTTTTAAAAAAAATATCAAAACTTGCATCCTTGGTACAATACAAATGTCGCTACAGCGCGTTTGCTACATCAGGGGTGCGCCGGCCCAGTCGGATTGCCCTATGCGCGCCCTGCGCTGCTGCTGGACACATTGGGCGATCCCACTGGGCAGCCTCGGGCTCTTCCCATTACAGCTGAATAGCAAAACTCATATAGTCAGTAAAATTCTCACTGTTTCAAGTCCACATTCTTGTCCTGGCTACAAAAGCCAAGGCTGGCAGACCAAGGGAAATGCGCACGAACTCCCTACGGCTAAACAAAGGTAAGAAGATACGCGCCTCTGAGGACAAAGCTTCCAACGAAGGGAGTACGTACCGCTATAAGAAAATTGCACAACTTGCAGTACCATGAGATGAGCGCATGATGGATGGGTTCCACTCAGTGCTCTGCCTTTGGCACAAGAGAAGAGAGAAGGCCTTCCTTGACAAACATGATGAAGAAGAAAGAGACATGCAAGTGCTCTGAATCCTGGAAAGGGAGCCAAATGGGCGTGACCTGCTGCAAATCCCAATAAAAATGTGATAGTGGTTCAAGTGAGGTCATGTAAAGTGGCCAATCTTGCTTGTCCTCTTGCTTCTCCTCCTTCCTTCACGAGCACAAACAGATCATCACCTCATGTCATTCATCAGTTTGTTTACAATGGTAAGAAAATACTCCTTGATGGTTCAGAGAAGAAACAGGTGCTCAAGTTGAATTAACCGGAGTACTAAGCTCCTTTCCTTGATGGCTCCGGTTAATTCAAGTTGATAGCAGCATAAACAAGGGATGATGGATGCAACTTGTGTCTCTCCGGTTGATCGTTAATCTTCAGGGGCCGGCATATAATCATCATCATCATCATCATCATCTAGTCCCATGATCGTGATCCCCGACACTGTAAATTAAATTAAGAACGGCCATCCATCTCCCTCCACCTAGAGAGATTGCTAGAGAAGCTCAAGAGACTTCTAGAATCCTACTCTGCACAGTGGACTATGATGATGCTGATGCAATGGCGACTCACATTCAAAACCATGTACAGTGACAAGACACCATGCCAACCCTGAAAAAGAAGGGAATCTTTTCCCCCATTTTCCAAAGCGCATCGGCGCTCCGTCGATTGATTGGTGGCATTTTTATGGGCCTCTGACGTGATATCTTCCTGCTCAACTTGCGTCAAGAAAAGAAAAAAGGCATCGGCGATTCCAGTTTTACTGCAGTGCTCCAATTGCCCATTGGCCATTGGGTTGCCTGCTGGGCAAAGACTTCCGCAGAATTTCAGTGCAGCTAGCTAGCTACTGTTAGCATGCATTGTTTCAGACTTTCAGTGCAGCTAGCTACTGTTAGCATGCATCGTTTCAGACTTTCAGTGCAGCTAGCTACTGTTACCAGGCCCAGGGCCAGGCTAGCCTGCCTCTGCCTGCCTTCTATGGAATCTCACTGGTTACCACAATTACTGACCCAGAAGGCCAAGCCAATGAAGCAGAGATGAGCTCTGTTTTCTTCTCTGAATTGTGAATCCAAGGCCCCTGCATCCTGAAGCAACTTCAACACCTCTATCCATGGCTCTTCATATGTCTATTCATCTTGCAACCAAGCACGAGATGGGCAAGAGATGGACCATAAACTCCTGAGGTAGCAAACGATTTTGCAACCATTGAGCTTGGTTGGGTATCCTGTCCACGCAAAAGAGGCTTTTTAATTTCTTTTTCTATTTGCCACCAACAGAAAAGAATAGCAATCATTTACTATTCTTTACCTGTCCGTGGCGTGCGGTTCGCGCCCCGCCATCACGACCACGAGACCGGCACGTCCATGTCCGGCGCAACCGACGAGGGGAACTCCGGCGAGGAAAAGTAGAATATGGGATGCCACCACGACTAGAGTCCCAAGAAGGCCACTCCTATTCTTCCCCTCCAGCAACTTCACTTTCCGGGGCTCATGGTCGGTGAGCTTGCCGGACATGGGGAAGAGACGACGCACACGGACTCCGCCAGGGCCGGCGATCATTTAGACTAGGTTAAAAAAGACTCATCCGCTTTTGTTTAGTTGGAATATGTTACAGAGCTCTTTTACGGTACCCCATTACTCCCAAACTACACCCGGGAATAGCATGCAGATCTGGCCGTCCACACAAAGGGGCAAGGAAGTCATTTCCCCATAGCCACATCGGGGCAGTTTTGACTTTTTTTTTTGAGAAGAATACTGCATTAAACCTTATCCAGAAACGGATACAGATGTAGCACAGACGCAGCATCGTCGAGAGATCCTGAGAGACCACAGGTGTCCCAACACACATGCGAAAAGACCCCCAAAGAAAGAAAAAATACAATGAGGACCCTGGGGGGCCAATCCACAAATGAAACCATCTCCTACCGTCGACCGCCGCCGTCGTCGAGACGAACGCCAGAGGAAAATGCAGATATCCGGCAAACCCTTGACCGAGGATACACCATTGCCGGAAACGGCTTTGTGAGTCGAATATGAACCCCGCCGCGAGCGGTGAGGCGTTGCCGCTGTGGTGCGTCGACCGGGGATCATCCCCGTGCACCTCGGCCCCAGCTCCAGCACCTCCGTCCGATGAAGTCGAAGGAGAATCTCCAGAACTGCAGCCATGAGCCACCATCCGAGCATTGGGCCACCAAATCTCTCGCCAGCCGTCGCGGCCACCATCGGGATGACCATCGCCGGCCAAAGCACTCCTGTACAGGACTCCACCGGCTTCTCATCGACACCGGAGAACGTGTCGACGTGGCAGAGACGAAGCCGAGGAAGCAAAACTCCTGATTTGGTCGACAGCGCCGCCTCCTCGACCAAACCCGAGCACGCCAAGCCCGCCGCCGCGCACGCCGGCCAGGCCAAACCTAACCTCACCGCCCAAGACGAGCGGCAGGAATCTACGCCGATGGCCCATCGATCCCGTCCGAGAAGACGAGCTCGAGATGGAGTGAGCCCCGGAAGAACAAAACGCCGACGAGACGCAGCCTCCAACCAAGCGGCGTCCCCGCGAAAATGCACCCAAGCTGCGGCCGCCACCGACGACGGAGCCCGCGGGCCAGAGCAGCGCCAGGACGAAGACATACTCGCGTGCAGCTCCTCCATCGCCTCCCGAGCCAGAGCCAAGGACGACGCCGGCGAGCGCCCAACCAGATCGAGCGCTCGATTCGGAGCACACACAAGCAGCAGACCTGTAGCCGCCACCAGGGACGAGGCCGACGAGACCACGCAGCACCCGAAGCACACCAAGTCGCGGGCGTCTCCGCCACCCACGCCGCCCGACCGGAGCCAAGCGCGACGCCGAGGAGCTCGCCCCGACAGCAAAAGCCTAGCTACAGCCATCAAACTAAGCTATATGTACAGCCCACCCGAGGATCTGGCCCCCCCTCACCTCACGACGCCGACGAGGGCGACGGAAGCGAGGGGGCCTGACGAGATCGACGGCGGGAGCTCAGGCGCTGAGGTCGCCAAACGAGTCTCCTCTCTGATCTACTGTAGCAGGAGGATAAGCGAGCTCCCCTGTGCTACGAGCATGCAGCGCAGCATGCTCGATCTGCATGCTCGATGCCTGAGAAAAAAGGCCAGCATGGTCGTTCTAAATCCCATTTCATTTCTGTGGTGGCGGCATGACCCTCGCGATACGGCCCATGCAGCGTCGACGTGCCGCCGACCGACACCCCCGACCGGCGCCCGACGTGCCACCGTCTGACATCCCCGTCCGGCGTGGAGATTGCGGCCGCCCGACATCCCAGCGCGCGGCCGTGCCGCCGTCCGACACTGTTGAGTATATTGGTTAGATTGTAAATATAAGATATACTAGGAATTATTCTGGCTTGTCCTGTACTCTAAATAAATCATGTACTCATATATATATAAATGCCCACGAGGCTCAAGCAATACAACGAACTATTTCATCAAATCCATCTCTCCCTTTTAACATGGTATCAGTCTTACCTCGATCCTAAACCCTAGCCATCGCCGCTACCACACCCGCGCGCCGCCCCCGGGGCGGTCGGCCTCCATGACCGCCGCCGGGGGCCGCGCCGCCCGTACCTAGGGTTCGTCCGCCGTCGTGACCTGTTGCCCTAGAGAGTCTTTTTCCCGAGCCCTTGCTCCGGGTTTTCTCTCTCCCGCCGGTCACCTTGATCGGCATTTTCTTTTTGGTTTTCCAATCTATGCTTGATCGGTTTGCGTCGCCCGCCGCCGCCGTCGACCCCTGTGCGCCTCTACTCCGACACCGGCGCGACCGACCGGCTTCTTCACCGACCTGGCGGCCTCGCGCGACAGGCGGCCCCTCACGGCCGTCGTCCGCGCGCCGGCCCGCCCGTCGATCTATGCCGGCCGTCATCGCCCTACTCCGACCGGGATACCTGCATCGCCCTGACCCGGCGGCCTCGTGCCATGCGGCGGTCCATCATAGCCGCCGTTCGCGCACCGGCCCGCCTGTCGATCTACGCCGGCTTCATCTCGGACTCCGCCGCCACCCTGCCTCCACCGAGCGGCGTCCCCGACCTCGCGCGCGATCGGATTGATCACCCGCCCGCCGCCGTGATCCGCCTCATATACGCCGTGCGACCGACCTGGCCCGTCGGTTGCGCGCACCTTCGCAGGCCCCGTGCATATTGTCCAGAGTTCAGCGCGCCCCTCTACCGATCGAGCAACGGGCTGCCGCTGCGTCGCCCCGTGGTTCTCCCCGCGGCTGCATCGACCCGCGTGCTGTCGTTAAGTCGCTCTTTTGGGCCGTAGTGCCGCGGCCCGCAGTCTACCGCCACCCCGAGTACGACCGTTCCAGGCCGTCTCCGTGGCTGCAACGACCCTCGCGCTGCCGCTGCGTCGCCCCATCGGGCCGTAGCGAGCGTGGCACAAGGTCCACGCCGCCGTCCCGAGACCGTTCCCGCGGTTGCACCGACCCGGATTTCGCAGCTGCGCCATCCCTTCAGCCGTAGCGCCGCGGCCCGCGGTCCCCGCCGTCGCCCCGACCTGCCCGCCGCCACTGCGTCGCCCCTTCGGGCCGTAGCGCCGCGGCCCACGGTCCACTCCGCCGTCACCGCGCGTCGACCTCCCGTGTATGCGCCACGCCGTCTCCCTTGGCACGGGAACGCCACCGTCCACGCCGGTCTTCGTCACGCTGTCAGGGTTCTTCGCCTACTTCGAGCACCGCCGTCGCACTCCTAACCTAGCCGCCGCTGCCACCATCAGGCCGCCGCCGCCGCTCTTCTTTGGCCGCCGCCGCCACTACCCCTGTAGCCGCCACTGCCCGTCCACCTCATTCGTCTTCGTCCAGCACCAACCCGTCGCCAGCGTCGCCGTCATCTACCCCGACCACTTCGTCTACTCCGACAACCGCGGGCGTCATCGGCCCCGCGCCGATTGGCGCAGCAACCGTCGTCAAGTTCTTCTCTGCTAGCCCCTCCAACTTCTCCGACATGGCGTACAGCTCGTGCAGGTCCCTTGTCTACGCATGCCCGGTGCTGGCAACACCGGTGCGTGTCTTCGTCCACGACGTGTCCCCGGGCCTGGCAAGCCTGGTGTGGTGCTTCGTCAACTTCGTCTTCGTCCGTCTACGCATGCTCGATGCTGGCAACACCGATGCGTGCCTTCGTCCACGATGTGTCCTCGGGCTTGGCAAACCCGCCGCGACACGTCGTCAACACCGTCTTCCCGGCGCACCACTACTTCGACACCACTGCACCCATGACTAACTCGGCGCCTCCTTGCGCCCGCGGCTCCACGGTGACTTCCTCGACACCGACTACCCCGACTCGACATCGACCACGGCATTCTTCGCATGGCTACCTCGACCACGGCTCCACCACCCATGCTCTGGGCTACCTCGACAACGACACAAAGGGCTACCGCCTTGCTTGAGCAACCTCGTCGGTTTCCACTTCAGCCACGACTTCCGCGATGCGTCGACCGTTACGACTGTGGGGGGGTGTCCGTCCGCTTGCCTTCGGATTCTTCTCCAGTCTCATCGTTTGCGTCGCTACCGTTGTGACTGCGGGGGGATGTTGAGTATATTGATTAGATTGGAAATATATGATAGACTAGGAATTATTCTGGCTTGTCTTGTACTCCAAGTAGATCATGTACTCCTATATATATGCCCATGAGGCTCAAGCAATACAACGAACTATTCCACCAAATCCCTCTCTCCCTTCTAATAGACACCACCGCGCGCCACTCTCATGTCGCCGTCCAGATCGACTTTCTTCAATCGTGCCGCCTGAGTCCTGCCCTGTCTGCCCTCGCCGTCCCTCCAGCAGATAGGCCGCCGCCGGAGGTGGAGATGACTGGACGAGCGGGCAGGCTACGAATGGATTAGGGCAAACTGATTAGATTAGGCCGCTCATTTCCAGCCGGGAGAAAACCAAAAGAGAAAAAAAATACTGAAATGCCTCTCACGAGAAAATCATAAACAGAGATTAAGGGAAATCATAACCAGCCGGGATTACCTTTTTTTGACAGCCAGGATTACCCTTTTACCCCTGAAATGGAGGCACTCCACCTGTTTCCAGGTTGGTACTCCGTGGGACTGGCTCTGGAGTACCAGATCGTTGGATTAAGGGAAATGAACGGTGCCTATTCATTTCGGGGTATAGTAAAGGAGCTCATGTTGGAAATGTAATGAATTTGGTCCGGTTTAATTGAAAATCATCCGATTTACATGAATTCATCCGGTTTATTCAAATTCAGTTTAAAATGTATGCGGGCATGGTTGGATCGCCAGCTACCATATCACGGTCCACAAAAAAATACAGTGTATGTTTCAGGGGTCCGCGTTGAAGATGCCCTAAGAATGAGTATTTAACAAAAAACTACCACATTTAATGGAAACATGCCTACAAACTACCACTTTACGATTTTGTCCCGAAAACTACCACTTTTTTCCTAATCCGTTGCAAAAAACTACCACTTTCGGAAAATGACCAGTTTAGAAGATTTAGACACATTTATGACAAGTGGGGCCACCCGTCAGGGCTGACGTAGCAGGAAAGTCAACACCGTGAGCAGCGTGTTCCAGGCAACACTGCTGATGCTTCCAGCGGGCATTTTGTCGAACAGCTCGCGCGCGAGCGCCATGCGGCCCGAGGCGACGTGGGCGTGGAGGAGCGAGCACCAGGACAGCGCGATGCGGTCGCGCATCTCCCGGAAGGCGCGCGCGGCGTCGTCTGCGCGGGCGCACCTGGCGTACATGCGCGACGAGCGCGTTGCCGACGGGGAGCGGCGCGCGCAGGCCGCTCCGAAGGAGGCGGGCGTGGAGCTGCGCGTCGGCGCCGGGCGAGCGGAGGGCCGCCGCTGCGGAGAGCGCGGCGGTGAGGGAGAAGGCGTCCGGCGTGCCCATGCCGGCGAAGAGCGCGAGGGCCGCACGCGGCTGGCCGGCGCGGGCGTAGGCGGTGAGCATGGCGTTCCATGCGACGGCGTCGCGGCGGGGCATCGCGTCGAACACGGCGCGCGTCGCGGCGGCGTCGCCGCCGCGGCCGTGGGAGGCGATCCTGGAGGTGGCGGCGGCCAGGCCGGCGATGGCGATCCTGCTGGTACCGAACCCCGCCCTCAACGATTTGCGCCTGCCGGAAGGGATCCTCAGCCTGTTTCTCCGTCGGGATGTTCTACCGGCTGTGCTCCCGTCCGTCCGGTGCCGGCGCGCAGCTCCACGCCCCCACCTGGACGTCTCTAGCGCCGCCCCCACCTACAGCGTGGCGCGGTGCGCGGCCCCGTTGACCACGGCCGCGTTGCTCCGCTGCTGCCCTCCCTTTGCTTGCCACGTCAGCCCTGACGGGTGGGCCCCACTTGTCATAAACGTGTTTAAATCTTTTAAACTGGTCATTTTCCGAAAGTGATAGTTTTTTGTCATGGATTAGGAAAAAAATGGTAGTTTTCGGGACAAAATCATAAAGTGGTAGTTTGTAGGCACGTTTCCATGAAACGTGGTAGTTTTTGGTTAAATACTCCCTAAGAATAGCAATCATTTACTTATTTTACATGGACCCTCGCTTTGGTTGAAGGTATATCTAATCTAATGCTAGATTCTGCACTGCAGAGACTCAAAGAGACATATGCATTCATGCATGGCCAAAGAACCTGATATATACAGGCACCGTCGTGCTCATAGCTGATTCTGACACGCATGGCTGCAGGGAGTTGCTTCTTGTGAGGTAGTAGAACGTTTCTTTCAGGCTAGCTAGAGAGGCTAGAAATTGAAAGTTTAGATTCATCAGATTCGAAAGAAAATCGGGAACGTCTCGTTGTCAATGGCCTAGCTGTTGAATGTTGATATCCTCCTTTTCGCAAAAATGTTGTTGATAGATGATGGGTTGTTGCTAGTGCCTTAGCTTCCTCCCACAAGACGAATCAAATGATATCAGCTTGTTGTATGTAGTATGAAGTATCTCTTTTTTCATAACACATATTCAGTCAACAACTTATTTCATTTGGCTGCCAAAGTCTAACCAAGCGTCATCACCAAAGGATAAGGAGAAATACAAATACTAGTGGTATTTGGCAGTGACAAATGGTAACATCTACTACATCAGATCAGGTAGCTATCTCATCCAGTGGATTGCCATGTATACTGATTAGGACAACTAAATTATACTATCAACAAGCACCATGGGAACTGACTATGACAATTTAAGTATATTAACGGCCATTAGGAATTGCTCTTGTCAAAACATGTCATCATGATGAATGAGTGTGTTGGTTACCGGGTGCTCAGATGATCGATCTGTGGGTCAGGTCAGGTGGTGACACTGTGTCTCCATCTTTGACTTGATGGATTAACGCCGTGGATGGAGCCCATACGCCATGCATCTTTATCATCCTTTAACTTATATATATATATTTGTCACTCAAAAGTAACCATGCGTATATGCATCTTCACGGTGACCCAAGAATTTAGCCAGCATGATTAGTCCTAGACACTTTTACCTACTGTGCAACGAAACATTTAGTCAACATGCATTACCTTTCTCATGGCATATTTGTACTGGATTGTTGTGGTAGGTTTGCCCATAGCCTAGCTTGTGGTTGATGGGTTCATATATATGGCCTAGCTTGTGGTTACACTCCTACCACTAGATCATGTGTGTGGTTGCCCATACCACCAGATCATGTGATGTTTGCTTGTCTCATTTTCATTTCCTGTAGGTTCATGACTTTTGTTAGCATTAGACATCAGTACTACCCATTGATCCTAATCCACCTGACTTGCCTTTTGTTATTGGGCCTACACTAAAGCAGGAAGCAAAACCACTAGACAAGACGTACAGCATCTGGTGTTAGTCACTGTAGTATAGTGCCTTATCCTTTCTGCTCCCACTAGAAAATCTTATTATCTTACTCCAAGCTCTTTTTACACTTTCTTTGTTTTCCCTGTTGCATCAAACACTCCCTGCTAATCCTATAGGATTGAAGTGAGCATGCCACTTCAATCCTGCATTTTCAAAATCCTGCAAATCAAAGAGGCCTTGAAATCTTGCATCTCCTCATGAATTTTGAATGAAGGCACTAATTACAAGTTGTTCACAGTATGATGGTACTTGGATTATTCTCTTGTCCAATAAACACTGGAATCATTTTTTGTTGTGTGAATCCCTTTTGGTAACGCTAAAAGATGAGGAAAAGGTGCTGATGTGAAAAAGTAAAGCAGGCCAAAACAGAACAACTAGCATCTTGACAGTATATACTCCCAAATTGTTTGTTTTTTGGGTAAAACGCCTTTTTGCAGCACAAGCATATGGACTTCTCCAAAATTTAAAATGAGGCATGCCTTCCAACATCCGGGTTCCCCTACGCCCTCCATGAACAGTAAATTCAAAAACATTGAAATAAAATCCAAAAAAAATAAGTCTAAACTTTGGGACAACAAATATGGTCAAACATTCAATGTTCTCTCCTCGAATGTTATTTGCGGCTGAAACTTTGCAAGAACATCCCAAATTTAAGATTTTGTTTAAGAAAATCAATTTACCGTTCATGAGGGTGTAGGGGCACCCGGGAGCCATCACACCTTTCTCATTTAATTTTTTTTCTACTCATATGCTCATACTACTCAAGTAGCCTCGATGAATACATTATTAAATATGTGTGTATGGATTATATGGTGACAACCCTACTCCAGGCTACTACAATCTTTAAGGCGATGCCAACAAGGTGGGTTTTTTCGCAAAAAAAGGTGGGTTTCATGTCTTTGTTATACTATTAGCTGCACCACCGCTGGTTGCGGAATACATCAAGGGATGGGGAAATAACCTTTAAGTGCAACTAGTGTCTCTTTGTGGGTTTTGAATGATTAATGATAAACAATGTGTTTGCGAGTATACACAGATGAAAGTTTATGAGGATTTCGTTACCAGTGGGTCATGACCCATAAAATGTTGTGAGAACATTGAGGTCTTCGGAAATGCTCTTTGAAAAATTAGAAGATGCGGCGTTGACTTCTATTTGCTAGTTTCTTTGTTCTTCATTTGAATCGTAGGGCAAATCGTACTATTAAGATGGGTCTAAGTGAAAGCAAGATTGAAGTCTTCGTGTGTGCGCTCAATCAAAACTATTTCTTATTTGACAGAAGACTTCGAAATCTTCTTTCAGACAAATCATTGGGTTGCTCCCCGACTATAAATAGCCTCCTACCTAACACATCTGTGGTTGGCCGCTCCGCGTGATTTTACAAATGTTGTAAGTGAGGAAAATCTGAGAGCCTAAGAATTGAACTCTGATTGAGCATCATCGAAGAACTTGATCGAAGCCTAGCTTGGACTTGTTACTCTTGAGGATTGTGCATCCTCTAGAAATTTAGGCGTCGTTCAAGAGCATCCTATGTATAGATTCACAAAAGAACAAGTTTGCGCCGGTCGAGAGATCACCGCAAGATCCACCACGAGTGATTGGGTGAGTTCTGAGAAACTTAACTCGAGTAGAATAAGGTGAAGACTTGTGTTTCTTCACAACTATGACTCAGCTTCTCTAACCCAGATGTAAAACTATGTTAGCAGTTTGAACTGTGGTAAACAAATATCTATGTCTTTTGTGAAGCATCATGTTCTAATTCCTCACTCAACTTTACTTTCTATAACATGCTGAGTTTCGAAGAGTTTCCCCTTCCTCATTCCCTGTGATTGTTGCGAAGACTTTTTAGTACTCAAGCTTCTATTCTGCTGCTTAGATTTTCACTATCCATTTATTCTTCTATTTACCAAAGTATTCTATGTTCTAGAAATTTTTTATAATCTCCCATTCACCCCATCTAGTCGATACTTTTGATTCTATGCACACCATCCTTCAAATGCTTCCATGCTTAAAATTTTAAAATCACTTTCAAATGTTTTGGAAAATTCTATTTTTTGTGAATGTTCACAAGACATGTGCCAATAAACTCATCCAAATTCAAAACACATGTTGAGAAGACAAATCCGGATGTGAATGTGTCATTTCTAGCACTATTGATGCTTGTCTTCTTTTAACACAATTCATGCCCGATTTTTTTTCTCAATGTGGATCTACAATTTTGATCTGAATTAAGTTATAGACACATATATTGTGAACATTCACAATCATTTTCTAGAAACATTTAAAATGCAACTTTTCAAAATGGAAGCATGAGAGCATGTAAATGGTGGTATCACCGGATATCTACTTCATCCGGGTTCCTTGGGCCCCTTTGTAATTTTTGGTCCAATTTTGACCATGTATTTGATTAAGAATATAAAGTATATGCTATAAAAATATTGTTGGATTTGTACTTAGTTAAATTCATAGTCAAACTTTGGCCCAAAATAAAATGGTCTCTAATAAACCTGGACATAGGGAGTACTATTGGAGCAACTCTAGCAGAATCATCATATGTGCGATGGCCATCCGCCATATGGAGCTTGCTTCATATGGATATGGAGGCCATGGCAGGTGTGCACAACACAGAATTGCCATAATGCGGCCTCCTTGTTGTTACCTTTGATCTGGCTTCAGATGTAGATAGTCCCTTCCTTTTTTCCCCAAGGGTCACCCTCGGAATCGAACCCACAGGAAATAATGCTAACAGACAAGGATCCAAACAAGCTATTGTTGTCGCTAGAAGTTCCAGTTTCCTGACAGAAAATCTTAAACTTTTTAGAGAGAAAACAATGGTATGAAATATCCTAGGGTGTGAGGACTTTACTTACAACCTTGAACTTGCACTTAGGATTTTGTATTGATTTCCAACATGATTCTGATAAACACCGCTATGATGTGGGGGATGCGTCCAAATAATGTTACGACTAACCAGCAGCCTACATCGTGAGTCTATTCTCCAGCCAAGGCCCTTACCGTTGCACGGGGTTACCGTTATTAGGGATTTCTCCAGACCAACGCATTGGGCGTTTAATGACTGCACCTCGTGGTCCCCAGTGAGTTGCTTTTGACTACCGAACTAATCCTTACCGCCATCGGCTTTTGGTATAGCCTTACAAGCGTCCCTACACTTTACCTCCTCTTTGATCGGGGTCTTAGAACGAGAAAGTGACAAGAAACAATTCTGTTGCAATAGCACATACAAATAAAGTTCAATTAGGCAAAGTCAATACCAATGATCTTGCGCACAAGTAGGCTATGCCTCAACACATGGCCTGAGGGGATTACTCACGCATAGCAATCGGATCACAGATGGAAAACATTGTATATGGAATCAATAGATGAATGATTGATAAAGGTCTTACATTGGCTTTGTATGCGATGTATCGATTACAAGTATGGCAAACTATGGGGAGAATGGCTATGGAGATCGAGATGGCAGCGGCTAGGGTTTCTCCTGGGAATGGCTCTTGGCGGCGGTGGTGATTATGGTGATCTGGGCGACTCCTTTGCTCTCTCTAGCGAATGGAGCCTAGGGCCTTTTATAAAGTGTGCTTGTGATGACATGAAGGAGCTGCTAGAGGGTGATACGACTGCTGACGCTTGTACTAAACACTGTCTTCTCCTTTTTTTCTCTCTGTTGCGCCTCTATTTGATTTGGTTTGATCTCCACACTTCATATTTTCATATATAGATTCATTCCTTTCCGTAAAATGGTCATTTCCTATGGAAACAAGTTAAACATAGGGAGTTGCAATCCTTTGAATTTATTAGTCATTAGTCATTGGAGTTATTTCCTCGAAATATCCGAAATTGTCAAGTTTAAACAATGATGAAATGAGTGTAAAAAAATACACTCATCAGCTCCATATTTACCTTGCAAGTAGGACCCACTTGTCATTGGGTCATACGCATCTGTCCCCACAAAATCAAAATTTCAGACGAAGGCCATTGTTTCCATAAACGAGGCGGAAAAATCAGACAATAACAATTGATTTCATTCTAAATGGGGGCGAAAAATGCGCCACACTACGAATTTTACATTCATACAACACTAAACTAAAACCTATACTAATAATAACTAAAGCTACGTCCACAGGCACGACTATAGCCACCACCAACACCACGGCGCCTGGCGCCGTCACGACCACCGACACCGCCATGGCTACCGCCGACGTAGAATGCATGGAATGTGGCTACATATTCTCCTCTTGAGGAACAATTATAGCATATTCTCGGTATACCCAGCATGATGATTTCAATCTCTTCTGCTGGGAAAAACAAGAGAGTGAATCAGGAGTAGTTCGGTCCATTGACCTGCCAAGTGTCATTCTCTGGTGGGGAAATAAATAATGGCGCGTGCTTTGAAGCTTGTTATAAAGAGCTCCGTGTTATAAATACTACTACCTCCTTTCCGGTTTATAAGGCTTAACTCAAAACTTTCATTTTTCCCGTTTTATAAGTCTCATTTCTATTGCTTCACATCATACACTTAGATACCAAGGTGCATTAAAGTATTGCATGCAAGGATTAAAAGAAAACTCACCAATGCATGTAGAAGTTCTTAGTTATTTATTGGTCATGCATGTTTGCATTGCAATTAATGCATTGGTAAACACAATTGTTTGACGAAAACAAGCGCATTAATTGAGTACTTTTACAAACTACCAAAATTATTCCACCACTCATCATCTACCTTGATTGATGAGATTTTTGAGTTGAGCCCTATAAATCGGAAAGGAGGGAGTAGTAGTAAAATATAGTAGTAGTCTCTAACAGAAATGCAATTGTTGTCCCTGCAGGAGGATAAGCACCATTATTAGCCGTTGAAAACCTATCACCACCTCCAATCAAACGGAAACACCCAAGCTTTGAGCCTTGAACCCCATTAGAGCAAGCACAATAAGGTGACATAAGTAGGCTATAAGGACTAGAATATTATATCTTTACTTAGTTGGAGGAGAGAGAAGAGAAGCGGGCTCTTGGTTAGTAGCCGGCTCTAGCACGAAACCCAAGACGCTTTGTGAGGTTGTAAGGTGGGCCAACTACTAATGAAATAGTATACATATAAAACTTATTATTGTACATGCCGGCTACAAGGTTGGCTATAGATGACATGGCTACTCCTTATAGTCGATTGTTGGCTGTATTATTAACCATGCTCTTAGAAGCGGGAGATAGCCAAAGCATGGTGGTAATAACTCCATGCGACTAGTTCACCTTCACCCTAAGGAAAGCAAGGCGGTGTACCGTGGGAGGGGGCATGGTCCATGCGCGGGCGTGGCTCGCCCACCCGAGGGCTGAAGGCACGGGCCGGACGGACCATAGCTTCCTCGCCCTGTCTCGAGGACTGGTAGAGCATTCATTTGCCCTCGCCCGGACGTATGCATATCTACTGTTGGCCTCGAACTCGGTGCCCCGGCGTCGCTGTCCACCCCGCTCCATGCCCGGCCCCGAACACCCAACACCGCGCGCATCCAGCAGCAGCACCAGGTGGAGCCTTATCCGCGACGGCCGGCTCCCTACGTGCTGCACCGGGTGGCCTCTGCGGTCCGTCCAGCGCTCGGGCGCGCAGCGCCCAGGATGGATTGATGGATGGCTCTCGAATCTACTAATATGCACAGGCCCGACACGCCTGCGCTGCGAGCAACAGTCGAGAATCGCCGGTGAGGCCGGCCGCTTGCATCCCCCATTGGACTCGTTCTGCCCAGCCCCCTCCCGCTCGCGAGAACCCCGGACAGCCGCACCACGCTAAAGCCAGTGCGCGAGCCCACTCTGTTCGCCTGCTACTGCTATTACTAGATTCGAATACACCTTGGAGATTAGATTAGGTTCCGCGTCGAAACTTCAAACTTGCTCTCCGACCTTTTTCTCGCGTTGAAACTTCAAGCTTGCTCTCCGGCCTCTGGCTGAATAGTACCCGTCGTACGTACTACATATCATCGTGAAAAATGACAAAACTGGCCCTTTGGCCAAAGTTCAGCACAAAATGATCATGTTTTCGAAATATTTCACAAAATGGCCCTACCCACATGCCGCCCGCGCCCGGGGCGCCATGCTAGATTACATAACGCCCCGGTCAAGGGCGTCATACACGTCAGCGCTGACTGCCACGTCGGCCTGGCCTTGGGTGCATGACGCAGCGGCCCAGGGCGCCATGATCTGTAGCACGACACCTCGCCCTGGGGCGTCATACCCCTTCACTTATCCCTGCCCGCATCCTCTCCTCTCTGCTTCGTTCTTTCCTCCTCTCTGTTTCTTTCCCCCACCATGGCGCCCCTCAATTCGCCCCTCCCTCTCCCCACTCAAGTGTTGCGGATCTGAGCCAAAAATCGGTGGATCCGGTTGTCCTTCCAATCCCGAAGGTATTCTCCTCCCTTTCCCCTCTTTCTATTGGTTGAAATCTCTGCATTTGATTGATTTGGGTGAAACCCTAGTTCATCATTTTCTTGAAATTATCATTGGATTTTGGTGTGATAATGTAGAGATTAGTGTGATTTAGGATATGTATGGCTTAGGATATGTATGATATAGGATTTTTATGAAAGTGCTGTGAATTTGGTTAGGACATGTACGCACATATATGGTGTATGGAAGAATTAGTGTAAAATTAGGAAGGCGGATGGATGAATATTTGCAAATATATGGTGTATGATATTGTAGAAAATTATATGCACATATATGGTGTATGGAAGAAGAATTAGTGTAGAAATTTTGCACATGTCTGTATGTTTTTGCACTAGTGCGGATATTTGCAAATGACAACGGGGCTTACCATATACATTTGTAATTTGCAGGATGGCTTCTCTTATCCATCCATCGTACGATCAATTGCATCGTGGACGGTTCATGGCAGATGAAGGAAGGGTTTTTTATCAGCTTCACCTGAGGTCCGGTTCGGTTCATGACAAGATGGAGTATGACGAGCGATACACGGAGTATATCCGGAAGACCGGGCTTCTCCCTTTCATCTCACTCGTGTCTCGTTCGATGCCGAAGATGAACCCTTGTGCGATCACGGCACTCGTTGACCGATGGCGCCCTGAGACACATACTTTTTACTTCTATGCTGGGGAGATGACGGTCACTTTGCAGGATGTTTCTCTGATCACTGGACATCCCATCAAAGGAGAGCCTATTTGTTTTAGCACAGATTCTGATGGATGGCGTGAGATTATGGTTGGACTCATAGGGAGGGAGCCATGGGTACAAGGGAAGTCCGCCGGTGCAAGTTATCATTGGATTGCTGAACACTTTGGGGAATGCCCGGCTGATGCGGACGATGAAACAGTGCAGCAGTATACCAGGGCATACTTGTGGTATGTAGTCAGCCGGACTCTTTTCTCTGACGGCACTGGCGTGAACGCTTCCTTTATGTGGCTTAAGCTGTTTGCTGGGTGGGAGCATGGACTCAGTTGGGGTACGGCAGCGTTGGCTTATTTGTATCGTCGGGTAAGTAGTTTTGCTTGTAATAGTGTGTTCACCATGTAGAAATTTTCTCTAGTTTGTAATGACATATTTCTTGTTTGTGTGTAGCTGGACGAGCCGTGCCGTAAGGGCGCGAATCCAAGAAACGTCGTAGAGTCAAAGGAAGCCAACATCGGTGGTCTGATGCTTCTATTATCGATCTGGAGTTGGGAGCACTTGCCAGTGGGGCGGCCGACACCAAAGGGTTACGACCCGTGAGATGATCATGATGACCCGGACCATATGCCTACATGGGCGTATAAGTGGGACAAGGTTGAAGGTTTTGTTGGCAATTCAAAGACCATGTATTTGCACTACTGCAACGAGCTTGACATCATGACCCCGGAGCAGGTTATCTTAGTAGCTTCTTGCTTTGTCTCTTCGGTTTTCCAAAAATCATACTAACAATGCAGTTTTTTCTTGATCTTTGTTTATAGGTTACCTGGGAACCGTACGGAACGGAGGGCAACATTGGTAGGGGAGCTGGTTTTATTACTTTCAGACTTAACCTAAAGTGTCTACAGGAAGCACACCTATGGCGGATGTGTTGCCCGTTGATTTGTTATTATGCTGTTGAGTTTTATCAGCCACAACGAGCTATGACACAGTTTGGCTTATTTCAAGAGACCCCGCCGAAGTACAAGGACACTTCGCTACATTTGCATAGGTAAGTGCTTAGCACTTCAAATGCTTTCTCCATTGTTTTCAAGATAGTAACGAAAATGCATTTGTCAAATGCTATGCAGTCTCGACAAGATGAAGCAGAAGAGTACAAAAAAATGAGATCGAGAGCATGACATGTATATCCAGGAGTTCAAGCACAAGCTCAATAAGATTGAGCTTTCATTGCGTCAACCCACTTCTAAGTCTCCCCCACGGCCTTTTGATATGGAAGCATTCAACAATTATCTCGTGTGGTTTCGTTCCGTTGCACGTACTCAACTTAACGCACCCGCATTTCAGCCAGGGGACATATTACATGAACCCAATCCAGGTTTTGATCGGATGGCCAATATGGAGTACAACAGGCTTATTAGAGATGGTAGACGGTATGAATCGGCGCCACCTATCCGCTTTGTGGTAAGTTACCGTTATCTCTATATACTTGCCTACATTGTGCCAAAATGATTTGTCCTATTGTGTCCAACAGCAAAACAAGCTCTCGAAGCATGTCAACGACGCCGGCGAGGCACTCAAGTACCCTCCAGGTGAAGAGTCGTACAACAAGCTTAAAGCTTTTTATGAGGTATGACATTTGATAATTTGCTTTCCATACACATTTTCGAGGTATATCTCCTAACTTCATGATATGTCAATTTCATAGCGGAGCATGTCTTGGGCACGTGGCCTTGGTGCTCTACTAGGCTGCCGCTCCACCGATGTCATCTTCCCTACTGCTTCGAGGTCGAGATCATCATCAAGCGGCACCCAGCAGCAAGGCGACGAATCGGTTGATGACGAGGGGGAGGAGGGGGATGAACCGACGCATGATGAGATTAACACCTCGCAGATGCCCGATGCGACTCAGCCTAGTCAAAGGCGTGGAAAGTATACTCCGGGCAAATACGCAAGGAAGGCACATAAGGACCCGGTGATCGAGGCCGCCTCAGAGGAGGAGGAGGAAGAGGAGGTGCCGCAGCTGCAGAGGAGAAGGCGCTTAGTGAAGGGGAAGGATGCTGCACCGGCTAAGAGGGGGAAAGGAAGGAAATGATGCATTTGTCGTCAAGTTGATGTATGTCGAGGACTTGTAGTATTTGTCCAAAACTTGATGTCGTGAACTTATGTTTGTCGAGGACTTGTAGTATTTGTCCAAAACTTGATGTCGTGAACTTATGTTTCTTCACTATACTTTTGAAAATAGACATTCAACTTCTGGAATGTATACTCTACTATTGCTGTCACCGGCAATGCACAGACACACTTTAGCACCATGTTGAAACATTCAGCCATGTTGTTTGTCATGTCACTGTACCTCACTCCATCGTTGTCAAAAGCCCGTGCCCACTTTCCTTTATCGGCAAGATTCCTATTTAGGAATTCTTCGCCACCATTGTTTGCTTTGGTATACACTTTGTCCCACAATTTCTCGAAATGTCTAGTGGTGAATGCGAGACAACAATCATGAAGAAGGTCAGACAATTCCTTGTCTCCACATGCTCGGTAAAAGTTAGACACAAAATGCCTCATGCACCACCTATGGTGCACGCGAGGATGTCCTGGAATGTCAATCTCCACTGCATTGAGTATCCCTGTGTGGCGGTCCGAGATGATGCAAACCTCTCTTTGAGGTCCAATTACCTTGGTCCTCACTAGACTAAGAAACCACTCCCAATTGTCATTGTTCTCTGCCGACACCAAAGCGAAAGCCAATGGAACCAATTTGTCACCACCATCATTAGCAACGGCGATCAACAATGTGCCCTTGAACTGGCCGGTCAGAAATGTGCCATCCACGGACATAACCGGCCTACAATGCTTGAAGGCCCTAATGCATGGCTCAAAAATTCAGAATGCACGTCCAAATATTCGAACGGTTGCATCGTTGTATATCCTTGTTCTCACGCCATCTGGCTCCACCACATAGTACATGCCAGGATTTTCTGCCACCATCGCTTTCAACACCATCGCGAGGCGGTTGTATGATTCTTCCCAACCACCGTACAATATCTCAAAGGCAGCTTGCTTGGCCTTCCATGCCTTCCCATACTTCATCGTGTAGCCAAAAACCTCCTTCACCATCTCCATCAACGCCCGAATGGGATATGTCGGGAGTATCTTTATGGAGGGTGAAAATCGATATGCAATGAATTTGGAGGTCAATTGACGGTGATCATCCTTTACATTAGCATCATCAATATCCTTGCCACTACATCGATGGTGAAACACGGAACTTGTAATCTTCTAGTGTGGCCCGCCTTTGACACATCTTGCACGGATAACCCAAGGGCAATGATTCTTGTGTTCCTCACATTTGATCACATAACGCACTTTGGAGTTTGACTTCTCCACAAAGAATGGCCGATGAAACTTAACCGCGTAGTCCTTGGCCCATATTTGAAGTTCTACCAAGCTTTCAAAGATTGTTCCTTCACTAACACCATACACACTTGCTTTGGTATCTCGCTTTGAAGTTAACCTTGGTGAAAGAATTTTACTTGTGCCACCATCAACAATCGCCTTATCGGCTAGGCTTAGATCACGAAACAATGATGTCTTGTGACCACGGCCTATTACCTTCTTGAAAGCATTGGCTTCTTTAGCTGTCAAACCATCCTCATCTATTTCTTCATCCGGGCCTTCATCCTCCGAGTCCCACGCATAGGACCTATTGTATGGAATGTCATGGTCCAAGTCCTCTTCCATGCAATTTGCCTCAACATCGCCAACATAATGGTCACGAAGATAAGCCTCCGATTCATCAGCCTCAAACTCACCACCATCCATGTGCAAGTCTTCATTATCAACTTGGTCATTCCCTATGGGGCTCAAAGGTTGGGTCATTGGAGGTTGGCTCATTGTTGTGTCATGCACATCCGGAGTGACATGTGTTGAATCTCGAACCGGGCTTCTAACATCATATGAAGATGCACACCGATTCAAATCAATGTGCAACCGAGCACGAACAACCTTTGTGGCAAATAACTCAAATGATTTATCTTATGAGGCCAACACACTCTCTTTATATGCTACCCAATGAAACTCGGAGTCAAGAGGCTTTATCTTCCAACGAATATGTTGCCCATACCCAACATTATACCTTCCGATTAAGTCTACTCTATCGCTTTCTTCCATCCAATTTAACCTTCTTCGAAACTCAACCACAACCTCCTCAAGGCTAGGACTTGTGGGAAACACCATCACTACCGGCTTCTTCTTCGGGTCACCATACTCCGCGTCTCCCTTCTCAAAGGAGACAAAGTCCACATGATGCACATTGACGATCCTCGCCATCTACAATCATAAACACCAAAATGCATCAACAAAAATAGCAAAATTGGATGACCTAGGGTTTCCCCAAATCCCCACAATGTGGAGATTTCAACCAACAAAAAGAGGAGGAATGATGGAGAATACCTTGAGGGGTCGAAGGGAAGGATAAATCACCGATTTGGAGCTCCGATCCACGAAATTTTGTGGGCATTAGGGAGGGGCATGAGTGGGGCGACCGGGGTGGAGAAGGGGAAAAGTGAGGGTTTGTGGAGGGAAAAACAGAGGGGCACTCTGTTTTGTTGAGGCAAGGGGCATGACGCCCTGGGCAGGGGCATCATGATGCTGACCATGGCGCCCTGGCCTGGAGCGCCATGGTGCCATGCCCTGCCAACGTGGCAAGTCACCGCTGAACAGTATGGCGCCCTTGACCAGGGCGTTGTGTAAATTGGCATGGCGCCCCGGGTGCGGGCGTCATGCGGGTAGGGCCATTTTATGAAATATTTTTTAAAAGAGGGCCATTTTATGCTGAACTTTGGCCAAAGGGTCAGTTTTGTAGTTTTTCACCATATCATCAGGGCACCGCTAAATGTGATGGCGGGCCAAACGCATCGTCAGCCTCTGGTGCCAATGAATTCACTGCTGCGCTGTTATTATTTCTTATTTGATGAGTGACACCCAACTTATGTATGACGTCGCGGCGTGAAATGACCCAAAAGAGCGTGATCGTCTCAACAATAAACATAATAAAACACTGTCCAACTCTTAGGGGAGGGCTGGACCATATTCGAGAAGCTTCAAGATTGACCAACACGAGGTTATTACAATATTTAGGACATCTGATCAGGTAGCTATCTCGGATTCTCGATCATCTAGTGGATTGCCATGTACACCGATTAGGACAATTAATTAATTTATATTAACAAGCACCATAGGAACTGACTGTGACAAATTAAATACATTATCAGACATTAAGAACTGCTCTTGTCAAAACATGTTGTCATGATAAATGATTAGACAGGTAGTGGCAGTGGGTGTTGCGGCAGTTTTCTGGACTTTGTGGAAAGCCAGAAACGCTGCTACTTTTCATCATGTTTACCCACATGATTCTGGTGTTTTGTTCTTCCAAATCTCTTACTGGACATCATATTGGGTCGGTTTACAGAAAAAAGAAGGGCAACGGATGCTGCGAGCCGTAGCAGCCATGCTGGTTGAAGTTGCAAATGGTTTCTTTAACAAGAGCAGAGGCTGGGCGCCGATGGTCAGACGCTTGGGAGTGGGTTGATCCTGATTCAATATGTTGGAGCAGTTTTATGTAAAAAAAAAAAGGGTTTCCTTTTGTTAGTAGTTCTTCTGGCAAAAAATTTGTTGTGGTAAGAGTTTGAAATCTGAAGGAGTAAGGACCCTGTGTGGTCACCTTCTCTCCCAGTAAAAATGCAAACTAGCTGTTCTGGATGCTGGTAGAGCACCCTCGGGGTAGCTGGCTCGTTTATACTTATGACTCTGTTTATTGGTTTCTTTCCATGCAATGAAATGAAATCGGGGGCGAATCCCCTCAATTCAAAAAAAAAAAAGATAAATGAGTGTGTTGGTTACCAGGTGCTCACAGGATTAATCTGTGGGCCAGGCTAGAGCATCTTCAACGGCTGTCCTAAAATAGCGTATTTGAAAAACAGTTTCAGGACACTAAAAAGTGAGATTTAGGGTATCAAATTTTCTTCTTCTCCAAGAGCTGCCCTAAAATAGGGCGGCACTGCTCCAACAGCTACCTTGAAATGGGGCACCCAAAACGTCCAAACTAAAACTTGATCATTGCAAATTCGATGCAAACATCAAGCATTCAAAGTTTGAAGACGGAAACTTGACATAATTTGATTATAAACATGCAAACTTAAACTACGGACAACTACTCTTCGTCACTAAGATTGTCACTGTCAATGTTGTCCTCCTCGTCGCCGTCATGCTCACTGGGCTTAACCTCGTCGTCCGACTCGACCTTAACCACCCTTGATAAGGAGGCAACTTCGTCCTCCTTCTTCACCACCTTGTTGCGATGCGCCCAGAACTCGTACTCCGCCAACATTAGATGCGGATCTTCCACGGCGAACCTTGCCATAGCCACCTCATCGTGCCATGGGTGTTGACCTGGTCGAGGACGATACAGGTTTCCATCTTCTTCTTGCAGGACACGATGTTCACTTCGGGACCGATGAACTCCGCCTCCCAAGATTTAACCTTTGCAAAACTCATCTCGCGTGTCGGCATGTCGAGCCTCCAACACACGATGTCGAATGCTTGCGCGGCGAGCTCCGCCGTGTCGAACGTCTCGAGCCAATGCCACTCCCCGTCGCACGTCAGCTCGGCGGTGAAGCGTCTGGATTGCCGCAGCCGAAAGCCGCGAAAGCCCTTCTTGCTCCTCGGCTCGATGCGCCTGCGCGCCGGCATAGTCGGCTCGGCGGCAACTGATTCGCGTGAGGTGGTGGGGCAGCGGGTGGATCCGGTGGCAGGAGGTGCAGCGGTGGCGGATTCAGCCGGATTTGGTAGCGGCAGATGCATAGGAAAGCACGTGGCTGCAGCGCAAGCTGCCATGGCCGAAAGCGGACGGATACATTGGCGCTGCCGACGCTGGAGGGGAACCTGCTGTGGGTGGGCTGCGCGCGGAATGTTCCGGATGACGGTTGGCTTGCGCACAACTGCAGTTCGGTTTTGCGGCAGCCACACGCATGTTGTATTTTTGCAGCACAAGTGGCTGTTTTTTTAGGCTACTTCAAAATAGGACCGCATAAATTTGAAGATAAGGCAACTGTTGGACCTACGATTTTGGATCAAAATTACGCACAAAGCAGGGGGTTTTAGGCAGTTGATGTAAAATAAGGCAGCTGTTGGAGATGCACTCAGGTGGTAACATTGTGTCTGAGTGTCTCCATCTTTGAGTTGATCAATTAACCGCATGGATTGAGCCCATACGCTGTGCGTCTTTGTCATCCTTCACTTACATTTGCCACTCAAAAGTAATCGTGCGTATGCTATGCATCTTCACAATGACTCAAGAATTTAGCTAGCATCATTTGTCCTAGAAACTTTTACCTACTGTGCAACAACACATTTAGTCAAACATCCATAGCCTTTCTCATGGCATCTTAATTAGTAGCATGGAGTAATGGATTGTTGTGGTACACTTGTTCATAACCTAACTTGTGGACTTGTGGTTGACAGGTTCATATATAGCCTAGCTTGTGGGTTTACTCCTACCACTAGCTCATGTGTGTGGTTGCCCATACCACCAGATCATGTGATGTTTGCTTGTCTCATTTTCTTTTCCTTAGGTTCATGACTTTTGTTAGCATAGTACCCATTGATCCTACCATCCTAATCCACGTGACCTAGCTTTTGTTATTGGGCCTACAGCCCTACACTACAGCAGGAAGCAAAACCACTAGAGATGAGAGGGACAACACCTGGTGTTAGTCACTGTAGTATGGTGACCTTGTCCTTTCTGCTCCCACTAGAAAATCTTTCATGTTATGACCAGACCAGAAGCAAGTTGTGCATGCCATCTCTTTTTCTTGTAGATAGAAAATTGTTGGGGTCTTAAGCACTTAGTAATCTTGATCTGCTGAGTTCTTAAAATTCTTCACAGTTCTAACACCATCTATGACTTTATCAGACAGGACTCTGGCCTGTCCACATTAAGTTAATGGAGGCACTAATTACAGGTTGTCCCCAGTACGATGGTATTAGGATTGTTATTCTCTTCTCCAATAAACACTGGAATCAGTTTTTTTGTGTGTGTCCCTGTTAAAGAGATGAGGAAAAGGTACCGATGTGACAAAGTGAAGCATATACTCCCTCTGTAAACTAATATAAAAGCGTTTAGATCACTAAAGTAATGATCTAAACACTATTTTATTAGTTTACGGAGGGAGTACTTAACAAAACAGAACAGCTGGCATCCTGGCGAAAGCATATATATACTCAAAAATATAATCAGGCCAAAGCTTATGCCTCTGTTTCGAGAAAAAAAAAATACTAAAAAATATAATCGAGGCAAAGCTTATGCCTCATTTTCAAAGAAAAAAATACTCAAAAAATTGTTTGTTTTTCGAGTATGAGTTTTTGCAGCACAAGCATATGGACTTTTCCAATTTAGATATCTCGTGTATTTATATTTGTTCTCATACTCAAGTAGCTAGCCTCTATGAGTGCATTAATCAGTGTATCATGGATTATATAGTGACAACGCTGCTCACTGCATCGATCAACCGCTGCCGGCAAGGTGGTTCTGAGTCCGTTTGTTTGTTTGTTTATTATATTAGCTGCACCACTGTTGTTAGTTGCGAAACACATCAAGGATACTGTTCAACAGCAACATCTTTTTAGGGCATCTTCAAGCGGACCCGTAAACCTCCCGCAACCGTTCAGACCGAGCTGTCCGGACAGCGGAAGCCATCCAACACCGACCTGTATCGGTCTACGGAGCGGTCCAGACGCGTTTCTCCCGCAAACCGGAGACAGACGTGGGAAGGTTTGCGTGAGTCCGAACCGATCTCAGGCCCGTTTTCTGACCGCCCTAGCCCACCAAATAACCCTTACCCTCCAGCGCGCGCTCCCACCCGACGCTAGCAGCCCGCATTCATGTCGCCGTAGAGTGTGCCGCTCAACATTGAAGACGGCTCAGGGGACGCGACCTCTCACTGCCTTCGCCATTGAAGCGGCGTGCCGGCCGAGGGCGCCGCCCGTGACGCGTCTCCGATCTCCGCGCCTGTTCAATGCCGGAGATGCGTGAATAGACGGGACGGGACGGATATCTACCGCGCCCGTTCAATGCCGCTGTCAGTCCGTCTGCCGCTGATACGTCCATTTTGCATCATGTTTTCCTACTGTTATTTAGAGTGTTTTTAATCATTATAACACTTTGTGAAGCAATTCTAATGCCTTTTCTATCTTAATATGCAAGGTTTACATGAAGAGGGAGATTGCCGGCAGCTGGAATTCTGGACCTGAAAAAGCTATGTCAGAGATACCTATTCTGCACATCTCCAAATGAGCTGAAATTTCACAGAGATTTATTTCGAAAAAAAATTATTAGAGAAAAGAAGTGCCAGAGGGGGCCACCCTGGTACCCACTAGGCACCAGGGCGCGCCCTGGTGGGTCGTGGGGCCCCTAGCCAGCCTCCGGTGCCCACCTTCTGGTATACAAGCCCATTCACCCTAGGAAAAAAATAAGGGGAGGACTTTCGGGACGGAGCGCCGCCGTCTCGAGGCAGAACTTGGGCAGGAGCACTTTTGCTCTCTAGCGGATCGATTCCGCCAGGGACACTTCCTTCCGGGAGGGGAAAATCAAAGCCATCGTCATCACCAACAACCCTCTCATCATGGGAGGAACAATCTTCATCAACATCTTCACCAACACCATCTCATCTCAAACCCTAATTCATCTCTTGTGTTCAATCTTTGCATAAAATCCTCAGATTGGTACCTGTGGGTGACTAGTAGTGTTGATTATATCTTGTAGTTGATGCTAGTTGGTTTATTTGGTGGAAGATTATATGTTCGGATCTATTATGTTGTTTAATATCCCTCTGATCTTGAGCATGAATATGATTTATGACTAGTTGCTTTTGTTCTTGAGGACATGGAAGAAGTATTGTTATAAGTAATCATGTGAATTTGGTATTCGTTCGATATTTTGATGATATGTATGTTGTGATTCTTTTAGTGGTGTTATGTGAACGTCGACTACATGACACTTCACCATCTTTGGGCCTAATGGAATGCATTGTGGAGTATTTATTAGATGATGGGTTGCTAGAGTGACAGAAAATTAAACCCTAGTTTATGCGCTATTCCGTAAGGGGCTGATTTGGATCCATATGTTTAATGCTATGGTTAGATTTCATCTTAATTCTTATTTCGTAGTTGCGGATGCTTGCGAGAGGGGTTAATCATAAGTGGGAGGCTTGTTCAAGTAAGAACATCACCCAAGCACCGGTCCACCCACATATCAAATTATCAAAATAGTGAACGCGAATCAAACAAACATGATGAAAGTGACTAGATGAAATTCCTGTGTGTCCTCGAGAATGTTTTACATGTTATAAGATATTATTCCGGCCTGTCCTTTGCAACAAAAAGGATTGGCCTACCTTACTGCACTTATTGTTACTCTTGCTACTTGTCACTTGTTACAAATTATCTTGCTACCAAACTATCTGTTACCGACAATTTCAGTGCTTGCAGAAAATAAACCGCTTGTCATTTCCTTCTGCTCCTCGTTGGGTTCGACACTTTTACTTATCGAAAGGACTACGATTGATCCCTTATACTTGTGGGTCATCAGGGCTCTTTTCTGGGACCGTTTCCGGGGAGTGAAGCGCTTTTGGTGAGTGGAATTTGGTAAGGAAAAATTTATATTACGTGCTGAAATTTACTGTTACTTGTTACTATGGAAAACCATCCTTTGAGGGGTTTGTTCGGGGTATCTTCACCTCGACTGGAAGCACAAAGAGTTGCTCCTCAACCTACTGCACCTACTGAAAATATTTTTTATGAGATTCGTTCGGGTATGATAGAGAAACTTCTAGTTAATCCTTATGCAGGAGATGGAACATTACATCCTGATATGCACCTAATCTATGTGGATGAAGTTTGTGTATTATTTAAGCTTACAGGTTTACCCGGAGATAAAGTTAAGAAGAAGGCCTTCCCTTTATCTTTGAAGGGAAAGGCATTGACATGGTATAGGCCATGTGATGATATTGGAGCTTGGGATTGAAATTGATTGAAATTGGAATTTCATCAAAAGTTTTATCATATGCATCTAGTTCATCGCGATCGGAATTATATATATAATGTTTGGCCTCGTGAAGGAGAAAGTATCGCTCAAGCTTGGGGGAGGCTTAAGTATATGGTATATACATGCCCCAATCATGAGCTCTTAAAAGAAATTATCTTACAAATATTTTATGCTCGGCTTCTCATGATAATCAAAACATGCTCGATTCTTCTTCGACTGGCTCTTTTACGAAGAAAGCTATTGAATTCAGATGGAATCTTCTGGAAAGAATTAAACGCAACTCTGAAGATTGGGAACTTGACAAAGGTAATGAGTTAGGTATAACACTTAAGTTTGATTGTGTTAAATCTTTTATGGATACCGATGCTTTTCACAAGTTTAGCACTAAATATGGACTTGACTCTGAGATGGTAGCCTCTTTTTGTGAATCTTTTGCTACCCATGTTGATCTCCCTAAGGAAAAATGGTTTAAATATCATCCCCCTGCTAAAGAAAAGATTGAGGAGCCAGTTATAGTTAAATATGAAACTATCATTTATAATGTTGACCCAGTTATGCCTACTGCTTACATTGAAAAACCACCTTTCCTTGTTAGAATAAAGGAACATGCTAAGGTTTCAACCGTGGTTAACAAAAGTAATATTAAAGCACCTAGACCCTCTGAACAAATTAAAGTTGAACCTAATATTGCTATGGTTAAAGATCTCTTGGTCGATAATATTAATGGGCATGTTATTTATTTCTGTGATGAAGCCACTAGAATTGCTAAACTCGATGATAAAGATAAAAATAAGCCTGTTATTGGCATGCTCGTTGTCTCTGTTAAAATAGGAGATCATTGTTATCATGGCTTATGTGATTTGGATGCTAGTATTAGTGCCATCTCATTTACCTTATATTAAGAAATTATGAATGATATTGCACCTGCTGAAATAGAAGATATTGATGTTACTATTAAGCTTGCTAATAGAGATACCATTTCACTGCTTGGGATTGTTAGAGATGTTGAAGTCTTGTGTGGGAAAATAAAATACCCTACTAATTTTCTAGTTCTCGGTTCTCCACAAGATGATTTTTGTCCCATAATATTTGGTAGACCTTTCTTGAACACTGTTAATGCTAAGATTGATTGCGCTAAAGAAACTGTCAGTGTTAACTTTGGTGACGTGTCTCATGAGTTTAATTTCTCTAAGTTTCGTAGACAACGTCATGATAAAGAATTGCCTAGTAATGATGAAATAGTTGGTCTTGCTTCTATTGCCGTACCTCCAACTAATCCGTTAGAACAATATTTGCTGGATCATGAAAATGATATGCACTTGCATGAAAGAAATGAAATAGATAAGATGTTCTTTGATCAACCACCTATTCTTAAACGCAATTTGCCTGTTGAAACTCTAGGAGGTCCTCCTCCACCTAAAGGTGACCCTGTGTTTGAATTAAAACAATTGCCTGATACACTAAAATATGCTTATCTTGATGAAAAGAAGATATATCATGTTATTATTAGTTCTAACCTTTCAGAGCATGAAGAAAAGAGATTACTTAAAACTCTGAGGAAGCACCATGCTGCTATTGCATATACTCTTGATGATCTTAAAGGCAATAGCCCCACTCTATGTCAGCACAAGATTAATATGAAACCTGATGCTAAACCAGTTGTTGATCATCAACGACGACTAAATCCTAAGATGAAGGAAGTGGTAAGAACTGAAATATTAAATCTTCTAGAAGCAGGTACAATTTATCATATAGCTGACAGTAGATGGGTAAGTCACGTTCATTGTGTTCCTAAGAAAAGAGGCATTGCTGTTGTTCCTAATGATAAAAATGAGCTTATTCTACAAAGAATTGTAACTAGTTATAGGATGGTAATTGATTTTAGAAAATTAAACAAAGCTACTAGAAAATATCATTACCCCTTGCCCTTTATTGATCAAATGTTAGGAAGACTATCTAAACAAACACACTTTTGCTTCCTTGATGGATATTCTTGTTTCTCTCAAATACCTGTATCACAATTCGATCAAGAGAAAGCCACCTTTACTTGTCCCTTTGGAACTTATGCTTACAGACGTATGCCTTTTAGTTTATGCAATGCACCTGCTACATTTCAAAGATGTATGACTGCTATATTCTCTGACTTTTGTGAAAAGATGGATGATTTTTCCATTTACGGAACTTCTTTTGATGATTGCTTAAGCAACCTTGATCGAGTTTTGCAGAGATGTGAACAAACTAATCTTGTCTTGAATTGGGAGAAGTGACACTTTATGGTAAATGAAGGTATTTTCTTGGGGCATAAAATTTCTGAATGAGGTATTCAAGTAGACAAAGCTAAAGTTGATGCAATTGAGAAAATGCCATGTCCTAAAGATATCAAAGGTATAAGAAGTTTCCTTGGTCATGCTGGTTTTTATAGGAGGTTCATTAAAGACTTCTCTAAAATTTCTAGGCCTCTTACTAATGTATTGCAAAAAGATGTTCCATCTATTTTTGATGATGATTGTGTAGAAGCCTTTGAAACACTTAAGAAAGCTTTGACCTCTGCACCCATTGTTCAACCACCTGGTTGGAACTTACCTTTTGAAATTATGTGTGATGCTAGTGATTATGCTATTGGTGCTGTTTTAGGACTGATACGTCTCCAACGTATCTGTAATTTTTTATTGTTCCATGCTATTATATTATCAATCTTGGATGTTTTGTATACATTTACTAGCAACTTTATATCATTTTTGGGACTAACCTATTAACTTAGTGCCCAGTGTCAGTTGCTGTTTTTTGCTTGTTTTTTACTTTGCAGAATATCAGTACCAAACGAAGTCCAAATGCCACGAAACTTTTTGGAGATTTTTTTCTGGCGATAAGAGACCCTGGAAGCTTTGAGAGGGAACCAGAAGATGAAAGGGGGGCCCACTAGGCACCAGGGCGCGCTAGAGGTCCCCAGCACGCCCTGGTGGGTAGTGGGGCCCACGGGAATCGTTTTGACCTACCTCCGCCTCTATAAATACTCTAAAATCCCAAAACCCTCGGGAGAGTCGACGAAATACTTTTTCCGTTGCCGCAAGTTCCAGAACCACGAGATCCAATCTAGAGCCCTTTTTCGGCACTCTGCCTGAGGGGGTAACGATCACGGAGGGGTGCTTCATCATCCTTGCTGCCCCTGATGACGCATGAGTAGTTTACCACAGACCTACGTGAAAGGATTGATATGGTTGACTAGAGGGGGGTGAATATGCAACTACCAAATTTTACCTTTTCTTGACAAATTGGGATTAGCAACAAATAGGTTGTCTAGATATGCAACTAGATGAGCAACCTATATGATGCTAGCAACAATAATACCAAAAGCAAGCAAGATACACAACACAAGTAAAGCATACACAAAGTAAAGGTAAGGGATAACCACAAGTGGGCCGGTGGAGACGAGGATGTGTTACCGAAGTTCCTTCCCTTTGAGAGGAAGTATGTCTTCATTGGAGCGGTGTGGAGGCACAATGCTCCCCAAGACGCCACTAGGGCCACCATATTCTCCTCATGCCCTCACACAATGCGAGATGCCGTGATTCCACTAGTGGTGCCCTTGAAGGCAGCGACCGAACCTTTACAAACAAGGTTGGGGCAATCTCCACAACTGAATTGAAGGCTCCCAACAACACCACGAAGTTTCACCACAATTGAATGTGGCTCTGAGGTGACCTCAACCATCTAGGGTGCTCAAACACCCAAGAGTAACAAGACCTGCAAGGGATTAGTGGGGGGAATCAAATTTCTCTTGGTGCAAGTGTAGATCAGGGCCTTCTCCACCAATCCCTAAAGAATCAGCAAGTTTGATTGGCTAGGGAGAGAGATCGGGCGAAAATGAGCTTTGGAGCAACAATGGAGTTTGGGGAGGAAGAGGTAAGTCTTCTAGAGGAAGAAGACCCCCTTTATATAGTGGGGAACAATTCCAACCGTTACCTAGGTTTTAGCCCTCATAGAGCAGTACTACTCATGACAAAGCTAATGGAGGACTACTCGGAGTTTCATAAAGAGATGCGGGCAGGGATCTCAAAGTACCCTGTATAATTTGAAGCTTAAGTGATAGCCTAGGGGGTTGCGACCTCTGCCATCGAACTTTGTAATATGCTTGTAACCTAATAACTATCCAATTCTAAGTGGATTCCAGCTAACATGATGTCTATTAGGTTGCCATGCTGTGTGTTTCTTGAGACTATCTTTAAAAACGACATTAGCTTTACCCATCTTCAGGTTGTGATAGTTCTGTACATAACTGATAGAAAGAAAGATACAACCAGAAGTACTAATGTTACTGCTCATATAATGTCATCAGCATTAGAAAGAGCATCATAAAGCATAGCAACAAACCCATACCAACTCACAGAAACAAAGATACATCCAGAAGTACTAATGTGACTGCTCATATCATTTCTTCAGCATTACGAAGATCATCAGGAAGCATAGCAGCAATCCGACAGCAAGGCCTAACTTCATGACGAACAAGATCTCTCTTGCTATCAGTATGAAAGCATTCATCGTCGTCAACAGTCTGCTATCGTGAGCGCCATTGCTGACGATACTGGATGCAGTAATGGCTAGTTTCGCCGCTTTCTCACGCTCAAGCTCTTCCCTTGTAGATCTAGCGTACTGTAGTGCAGCAGCAGCATCTTCACCTACCAAGAACCGTTGCTGAATCAGATACTCCACATACTGCAGCTCCCAATGCCAGAATTTATGCGTAGCCTGAAATTGGGGAAACATGCAACCATGAACTAAATTAGTGATGCCTCTATACGATGGGTAACCAAAAGCTGAATATGATGAACGAGAAGATCTTACTCCGCCTGATTTGCACTTGTAGAACACCCAGCCTTCATGAGGATACTTCCTTGAGACAAGAACAACAACCTGCTGACGACAACGGGGGCAGAGTACAAGTGGAAGTTGGTACACTGGGGTAAAGGAATGGATGCCGGATACAAAATAACTCCCGGCGGACATCGCGAGAGAAGGAAGGATTGCCAGGCTAGTGGTTTGAGATTTGGGGATCTAGATATTTGGGGACGAACGGATGTGTGCTGAGGTGTTGCAGCGGTGGCCCGGCTAAATATAATATGTATATGAGATACGCCATAACGTCTGATTTGACTGAACGAAGATGCGCCAGGACGACAGGCGATTTGGCGTGTTAGTCAAGTAGGCGTGTCAGTGTGTTGTTGAAACGCCGACACATTAGGTGCGACAGCGTCTGACATAAGTGATGGCGTCTGCAGTGCGATGGCACGCCCTTTGATTTGGCGCGCATATGAAATAATATAAACCCGGAAGGTTCACCTGTTGTACCTATATAAGCACAAGAGGAGAGGCCGTACGGGGATCAGCTAGGCTACATCCCAATACACTGTCGCAATGCCATCACCGGCTTCCAGCATGGAAAGCGTCATTCAGGACCCGGTCAAACATCTGTGTCGCATTTCCTCAGCTTCCCTAGGAGATGACCGCCAGCGAGGAAAGGTTCTTCCTGCTGATGTACATCCAGCGGTGTGAGGAACCCCGTGACAAGCTCGCCCGCGTCTTGGATGTGCGCACGGCAGCCGATGAGAAGCGTCTTGTCAAAAACATCAGCTGGTCGTAGTTCTTCGAACAGGAGAGCTGGTTGCGTGCATTGCAGGCCGGCGATCCAGAACGGCTGCAGGTTGCGCGTGAGTACGTCAACTTGATGATGACTCTTGCAAACCTGGAGGCCGAGACCGGTGCGAATGCCGACGTTATGCGGGTGGCGATGGACCGCGTTAGCCGTGCAAGGGAACACCTTGTAGGTGTTGAAGCTCAAGCACCCGCAGGTCTCGCGCTAGGCCAACCGGGAGCTGCTCCTCTGTAGGAAAAAAAATCAGGTTACCAATCTGGTTGAGTCATGTGTGTTAACCCGAAACAAGTCAGGCTCATGTATGTTATGCTAACTTTCGAAGGTTCTATATTATTTTAGCACTTACTCAGTCGATCCTCCCTAATATTCAGTATCGATGTAAGGGTGTATTCATATTACTGGATGGACTGGTTACGAGTTACTGGCTTCGGATAACATCCTTACTGTATTGAAAGATGTTGATAATCGAACACCCGCTGAACCCACCGGATGTTCTGAGTTGTTGATCGGGAAGGTCTGATACGAGTAAATAGATGTGGGGAAACATGCGGCCGCAGTAAACATAACGTATACAACATTAACCCTCCAACTGTAAACCATTCCCCAATAGCCGTCGGTTGAACTGCTTTCTTATTAGCATCTTCAACTCCAGCAATCGCTTGCCGTCCTCCGGCGACCGTCTCCTTTGCACCCAGGCGATGTCTAAATACAAAAGATCTGGTGTTTCTATCGGAGGGCCTATGGAGGCACGGTCAGTCAACCGCATCTGGTCAATCGATGAAATCCATGAGGAAAAGCATCATGGATCTATAGCAGCGGCGCTCAAAGCCTCCTCCAAGCCGCGACTGTGCAATCCCAGTCCCGGCGGTGGCAGTACCAACGATCCATCCGCTGTAAGCAATTCCTAATAGCCGTGAAACAACAGTTGTACTTATGTACCCGCTTTACTCTAGTGCAATGACTCGATTGTTCCCCGTACAGATGCCAACGGATGAAGGGGAGCGAAGATTATGTCTTGTTCATGTGCCTGATGCTATGAAGCCTGAAGAATTCGGGAAGTAACACACCGACGAAAGAAGCAATGAACGTACAGCGGCGGTGAGTTTCTGCAACCAGCCTTCAATTTCATTCGTGATCGCATTTCTTAATCCTCGTTTGTGTTCGCGTCATGATCAGATTGTGGTTCGTTTTGTGTTCAAATACAGCTGCCCCACGATCAAGGAGCACTGAAATACGTCGGGCCACCTGGGTTTATTCACCATGTTAGGACTAACTTTCTGGCTGATAGGATTCAGCCACCGGTGACAGCACCCATGCCGGCTGGCTTGAGTGCTTCGAGAAGTCATCCTAAACAGACCGGACATTATGTTGGCGTGCGCACCCCTCGCAGCTTCAGCATTCAGATACAGGAAACCGACCTCCATGTCCTGCCTATGCCAATCGGACTGACGAAGCACTTCGAGGGGTTCATTGGGCGTCTGGCTAAACTAATAACAACAAAAACTTGTGCTTGTCATTGGAACGTACGGATGGAGATCTGGAATCAGCAATTCATCCTGGGAGATGGCTGGCGGGAAGTGGTCCTGGCGAACACGGTATGTGTAGTGAATATTAGTACTTCTCGGTCCAAGCGCAGTTGGAGATGCAGCTCACGATGTACCGCGCAATGGACTCGATGGAGAAGATTATCAAGTGCCCTCAACATTATCAGGTATGTTGTAGTGTTGTAACACAATACATCGTATGATATCGTGTACTACTCTGACATTTGCTTATGCCACAGATGCCGACACCAACTCCAACAAATTCAGGATGCAGGATAGAACACTCCAATTTCAACAAGGGTGCAAAGAGTTTCGTGAAGGTCATGCTTCCGAGGAGTGAGCATGTGCCACTGGCCATCCCTGCTGGCGCGGCGTCTCTCCTGCATGGAGAATTGCCGAGACTCGTGGAGCTTGACACAGGCACCGGATGTACATGGCACGTCCGCCTGGTGCAACATTATGATGATGGAGAGAGATCACTGGTGCTGGATGAAGGCTGGCCAGAGTTCGCACACAAGCATGGATTCAGGCCAGGTTGCGTTGGCCAATTCGAGGTCGTCCACCAAGCATACATCAAGGCCAGATTCTTCGAAAGGGATGACATTGAGATTATGTATGGCGACTGCGTGTATTGGGGGGAACTTGGGTTCTGAGTTGTAATGAATTGTGATGAATTGCGTTTGACTCTTATAACATGAAAACTATGAGAATCACGCATCGCGTAAGTTGTCACTCAATGCATTTTTTGTTAACGCTAGATAAGTCGAAACCAAGCAATGGAATGCATAAGTTGCCAAACCATGAATATTATGTTTGCAAAATAGCATTACAACCAAGTACTGCAATGCTTAAACATGCATTGCGTAAGTTGTCAAATCCATGAATATTATGTTTACAAAAGATCATTCAAACCAACCACTAAATGCTAGAACATGCCTTGCGTTTCTCGAGCTGCATCTTCTAGTTTTTCTTTCTCTTGTTCTTCTCCTTCCTCCTCTGAGCTACAACATGATGTCTGGAGTATGTTAATGCTGCATCCATCTTGTCTTTCTTCGAACGCTTCACTGGTTGTGTAGGAGTCTTATACGGGTCATTGTCGATGACCTGACTATGTTGGGATGGAGAACATCTTTCCGCATCGCTTTCTGTGCTTTCGCTAACATGCGCATGGTTTCCTTCACCGTTTGCTTCATCGTCGTCCTCAGTTTCGTCGTCATCACCTTCTACCGCACCATTCTCCTTTTCGCGTTCATCCTCATCGTTCCGACTGGCATGCTCCACCTCCTGCTCCTGAGCCGTTATACGTTCCTTGTCGTTAATACATAGTTGCTCCTCCTCCTCCTCCTCCCCCTCCTCCTCGTCATCATCCTCGAGACTCTCCTCATCGTCATCCTCCTCCTCATCCGTCTCTACATCAGAGTCCACAAACTCATACCTTCCGGTTGCATGGAGAGCCATTTTAATCCTACTCCTTGCTCTCTGGGTTCCAAATTCACAATCCTCCAATGTTAGAATAACAACAAGCTGGGAAAGGGCATGACGATTAACATACTGACTATTTTGTGACACCTACAGGGCTTTCTTGAACACGTCGATACGAGTTTCCGGCGGCTGTCTCTTAACTTCACGGAGCAATAGCAGCGAACGAAAGCATGCCTCCTCCTAAGGAATAAGATGGACTTAGTTAGGCAAACGATGGCTATTTCATCAAACAAATTGGGTTTCTGGTCACTTACCAGTTTGGCCATGATGCCATGAATGTCCACCTAAGATCCCTCCTGGACGCGGCGGTGAAGACGCTCGTGGTCCTCTACCTCAGTCTCAGTACCGTCTTCTAGATCGATGCATTCCGTCTCAACATGAAGCTTCAAACGGCTGTGCCTGGATAGCCACATTAGGTAGCGTCTGAATGATTCTGGGTCGTGCGCTGCCTCTGGCAGACTCTCCTTGGCCTGCATCCAGTCGTTTATGTAAGACAGGTGCATCGTGGCCCAGTTCTGCTGACCCTTCCTCTTCCTTCGGTTAGTCCTGCGACAGAACCAGGCCAATAAGTGTAATGAGGTATGAAACGAAAAGCCTATGTCCATAAATTGAGTGATGCATTGCGTACGCATGCAGCTCTCGGCTAGTACATGAGATTTCGGTGGGGACATCCTGTAACCGTCTGAACTGGCGGCACACCCTTTCAGGCATATAGTGCTCCACGATGAAGAAGCATATCAAAGGACACTTCGAACGCCATAGCTGATGCCCTTCGTAGCACACTAGGTCCAGCGTCAGATTCTCCTCTTTAATATGGTCATACGGCGTCCAGTCCTCCTACAAATAAACAGGGAGGGCGTCAAGGGCCTGCTAACAACAGTTGCCAGACGAGCGTCGAAATTAGCATAACTTACCTGTGTGTGAGTTAGCACGTCCAGATGCCTGCTGTTCACCTGGTAAGATAGCTGCGCGTTGCCGATGAGATTTTTTGCACGTAGAAATACTTCAGAGTATGTCGGGCCGACATGGTACTGCGCGTACAAAGACAGATCGTGTTGTTTTGTGGGCACAGGTCTGCAGACGGGAAGATGAGCCCACGTCCACACTTGCAACAGGATAATGCATCCTCTGATGTTCGACTTGTACTTTGAACGGCGGCATGCCTCACATAGCTGATGATACAGCCAGGAAAGGGCGGCGGATCCCCAGCTGAACTGCCCAGCTTGCTCCCAATCACTCAGAAGCTGCAGCCAGATCTAGGAGACGTGGTCTCCAGTACCATCCGTGAATAGGGCTGGACCAAAAGCTCGTAGCTCGCGAGCTTAATGAGCGCTTGATAGTTCGACTCGTTAAGCTTGGAGCTCGCTTCTTAATGAACAGAGCCAATCATTGATTTCAGCTCGTTAAGCTTAACGAGCTTAACGAACGAGCTAACGAGTTTCACGAGTAGCTCGTTAAGCTCGTTAGTAACAACATAACACATATTTTCATCTTACGTGACAAACTTTTTGTAGCACCTCAGCCCATCAAATCAATCTAATCAACATATGAGGCAACAAACTAGTGCATTTCTTTTTGTAGTCACCATATTTCATCTTGAAAACCACACCTACACATTCATCCTGTATATCATAACACATTATAATCTGTTAACGAGCGCTCGCGAGCGCTCACGAGCTTAACGAGCTTCAAACGAGCCGAGCCGAGCAGGGTTTTCTACTCGTTAATCTTAACGAGCTTAACGAGTCGAGCCTTAACGAGCACGAGCTTAACGAGTACGAGCTTAACGAGCCGAGCTGCTCGTTAGTCCACCCCTATCCGTGAATACCATGCCCCCGAGGACGTATAGTGTGTACGCCCTTGCGAACCTCTGGACGATCTCGTCAGAAGCATCTGCAGGTGCGCCTTTCCCGAAATTTGCTTCCAGCCATACGAAGGAGACGCCGGTCTTGAACCGCTTCCTTTTATTATTCAACTCCTTCGACACCCCTTCTTCAACGGACTCTAGGTCGCCGGATACTGTAACTTTTTTCCTCGCCAACTTCTTCTTCCAACCTGGGGGAAAGGAGTCATGCTTCACACCAAGGTTCCGCTCAACCCGTGCCTTCCACAGGGCCGGATCGGTGATTCCGGTCACTGGTTTCCCGTTGACCGGTAGTCTAGTTATGAGGTTCACATCCTGCAGTGTGATTGTCATCTCCCTGCACGGCAAGTGGAAAGTATGGGTTTCGGGCCTCCAATGGTCCACCATGCATGATAGCAGACTGCCGTTGAATACGGGCATGCCTCTGCGCAGCATTGTGATGAAGGGCAGCAACCTTGCTAGTCGAAAATACTCTGTGTAACGGTCGTCGTAGGTCATGTTGTCGATGTCATGAGACCGGATACGAAGTGGTTTCAGATGATGTCGTCATGGTAGCAACAAAAGATGTTAGGGAACAATATAACCTTGCACGCACGACTTGCACCTAATGAGACACAAAGAGACAGGTACCTGCCCTTCCAACATTCTACGACCGCGGTGTGAATAATCGTAAAAGGTCTCTAACACCGTGTCCACGTAATCCTCAGGGTTTGGAGGTGGCAGCTCCGGCGGACCATCGGCTTGGGCCGCCATTCTGCATTGAACAAATAACAACATGTTAGCGCAGCTAAACAGATGCCATATACAAGAAATTAATAACGCCACAACGAAACGACCTCATATTTTCACACTGCCCACTCTGCACGTGGCTGGGCCTAGCCTCTACGGGAAGCACCCGTACGCCGAGTCCCTCGGTGCACCGCTCTAGCTAAGGCGGCCGTGCGCATGTTGCCCGATGCTTGGGCGGACACACCCTCCGCCATGGCCCTTGGCCCTATAGCGGCTTGCCTCACGGCTTCCGCCGTCATCTCATAGCTGAACTTCTTGTTGTTTATGTGTCCGGTCTTATGACAGACGGTGCAACGGTTCTTCGTGGCCGTCTCGTACGAGAACGTGTCAAACTTATTCCTCTTGCGCTTCATCTTGTCCATCGCCATCTTGAACCTCTTAGACTACCGACGCCTGCGTGTGGTGATAACAAGGGCAGGGTCTGGACGGAACTCGTACCCGTTGTATTCAGGCCACCTACCGGGGTCTAGGTATGGCTTAAACCTTGTGGACCAGGTACGCTCCATGGCCTCTATGCTGTAATATGGTGAAACCATATCATACCAATGCAACGAACGCTGCCTGCAAGCAACCATCAGATGCGAGCACGGCTCATGATAAGCACTCTTCCTATGGCAGCTGTAGGTGTATTCCTGAAGGTTCACCTCATGAATCCGACTACCCCATGGCTGCCAGGCGTTGTTCTGACCGCCCTTCTCTTGTACCGAGTAATGTTGTTTCTCCGGATCGTACTTCCTCACCAACTGATCCACAGACTTGATCTATTGTGTCTCTAGACGCTCACTCACCTTTCGCGGCCACCGCCTGTCACTGCGGTTTCATTCGCCATCCGTATGGCCGGCGGTGATCGCCCGCCTAACAGCGGACCACCATGATATCCAGTACTCATTGCACTTGTCGAAGGTGAATGTAAGCACAGCGGCCACTGGAAGCCGCCTTATTCCTTTCAGAACGGCATTGAAAATCTCAGCCATGTTGCTCGTCATGTGGCCGTACCTAGCACCCCCTACGTCGAAGGCGCGAGCCCACTTCTCCTTCAAAGGAAGGTGTGTCTATATGAACTTTGAGCCATCATTGGACACAAACTTCAAGAGGTGATTCAACCTTTGCTGGAACATGAAAGGCTCAAATTCACAGCACACAAGCTTCAATGCGTCAGTGCAGTCTTTGTTCTTTACCCTGGAGTAGAAGTTCTGTATGAAATGCCTCATGCACCATCTGTGAATCACATCCGGGTAACCTTCTAACTGCACGCGCACTGTGTTGATGATACCAGGGTGCCGGTCAGATATGATGCATGGTGACCTATCAACACCTAGAACGTGCACCCGGAGAAGAGTCAGAAACCATTCCCAGTTGAAATTGTCTTCCCGTTCGACGAGACCGAAAGCAAGGGGCACGAGCTGATTGTCGGCATCACAGGTTATGGCCACCAGAAGTACGCCTCGGACCTTGCCGGACAGAAACGTTTCGTCAACAGAAAGAACTGGCTTGCAGTGACGGTATGCCTCTATGGACGCCCCGAAGGCCATGAATGACCTCCTAAACACGGTGAATCTCCTATCCCACCCCTCCGGAGTCTTGTCTAGGTATCCCTCCACCTTGTACACCATTCCTGGATTGCGGGCTTTCATCGCCTGAAGTTGTTTCGGGAGCAGACCGTACGACTCCTCCCAGTCACCGTACACCATCTTTAGAGCCAGCTGCTTAGCCCTCCAGGCCTTTCCATAGTTCACATTGTACTCAAATATCATGCTTATGTAATCCTGCAGCTGTGACGCAGACAGCGTCGGCTGCTTGGCGATGGCATGTTTCAGACGCTGGCCGATGAAGCTGGACGTCAGCTGCCGGTGATGACCTTCTATGCGGTCTCTCCCGCATTTGTGCGATCCTACGCAGCTAACGATCTTCCATCGATCGTCCGGGTTGCGCTTCCTGGCACACACCTTCCAGAGACAGCCTTGCTCCCTGTTCTCGCACCACACCACGAATCGCTTTTTTTCTGACTTTCAGACTATGTAAGGCCGATAGTGTCGCACTGCATGCTCCTGTAGCCATATCTTCATGTCTAGCATTGAGCTGAACACAAGCCCTGGATATATTAAAGTCTTGGACCTTGGATTTATCTTCTCTTCTTCCGCTGTCTGAGGCCTTGGCACCGCCACTGCCTCCGTATCATACATGTCTTCCTCCGTCACAACTGCTAGGTCAGCACCAGTCAAATCTCTAAACTCATGTGTGCTCATGTCTCTCTGGTATACAGTGCGAAAGACTATCTTTTCCAACAAACTGAACTCATATTCATCAGCGGGGCAATCGTCATCCGAGTTCTCTGCATGTCTCGTCAGGTATTCCCGCTCGGCATCTTCCTCTCCCTCTTCCTGAGAATCATAAGTTGCCTCGTTAAGATTGTCTGATGCAAAGGCTGTTTCCTCTGCGCGTAACTCGGTTGATATTTCTATCAGAGGAAGCTCCGGGGCCATTCTTTCAAACAATGGCTCTTCCTCTTCATCATCTTCCTCAACCTCCTCTGCATCCACCTCCTCTGCATCCTCCTCCGCTCCATCCACCTCCTCTGCATCCACCTCCAACTCAGTCCTTTCTGGCGAAACTGCATCACTCTCGTCCTTAGTCGCCACATCGTTGTTCAGATCAAAACCACCAACCACATTTTCCTCAGCTTCTACAAACTCTTGTGTTACAGGGGTGCTAACTTCTGCCGTTGGCTGACTGCCGGTCATGGTATCGTAGATCTCTAGACAAGGACACAATGACTAGGTACACTATGGCTGCCTACGCCTGACCTATGGCCGTGACCATCACAGCCTTGAGGCATGCGATTGAGGTCTATGTCTGACAGGTTCTGACCTGCCTCGACCACTGCATATATAACAAGGATCTTCATTCAAGATTCACCGACCATTGACTTGTAGTTATCCCAAGCATAATCCTCGGCCAAGGGGATCATGGTGCATAACGACCGAGGGCCTGTGCCGGCGTCATATCTTCCTTCCAGCCTTACTACAGAACTTCCATCGACATCCATCACTTGCCTCACCTTATCAGCAAGTTCAACAAGAGTTGGATCCTTTGGAAAACATAACACACGGCTTTGGGTGTTCACAAACTCCACACCGGTGCTGCCAGATTCGATGTTAAGAACACCGCCATGATGTAAATGGACTACGTTACGATACGCTATCCTACATAAAAAGGCAATATATCCAACA
Organism: Thinopyrum elongatum; assembly: GCA_011799875.1. Lineage (NCBI taxonomy): Eukaryota > Viridiplantae > Streptophyta > Magnoliopsida > Poales > Poaceae > Thinopyrum > Thinopyrum elongatum. Next base: position 16,518,042 of record CM022300.1, on the reverse strand, counting down.
TTAACCCAGTAACAGGTTCGGCATACAAGAAACGATTCCCACTTGCTAGCACCCTCCTATTACCTAATGAACAACTTATATACATGCTCTAAGGTTGATTCGTAACCAGATTACCTGCTGGTTTGCCCAGATCTGGAAGCTTCTACGTCATCTCCACCCTCGGACTATCCGAACACCGTGGATTTGGGGTTGGGGTCGAGGTTGGTAACAGGGGCCTTAAGGGAAGAGGGGCCTGCCGCCGGCAGCAAGCTTCCAATGGGTTGCCGCTTCCGTGGGGAACACCCGGAGGAGCGGACGAGGTTGGGTGAACCGCGAGTGTGGCTCTGCAGAGGGGACGACTTGGTTTCGGGGGGAAGGTGGGTGGGCCGAGTGGAGCTCAAATGGACAAATTCCAAGGAGCCCTAAAAAGGACACGTCACCCGATGGCATGACAAACGGCATGACCAGCCTATCTGACATGACACGCCTAACTCTAAGGCGGCACCATAAACGGCCTGACACGCCAAGTACGCAGGCGGTTCATGGAACTATAGCGCCAAGTTAAAAGGCGAGGTTGGCGTTGTTATGCCACGCCATACACAAGGGCGTACTTAAAAAGTCCACACGCCAAAAAGGAAGGCGTGTCATGGAATGGACACGTCATATTGGTTGACGTGTTCATATTCATGTGCAGACGCCTACCGCTTAGGCGTTTCGTCCTTACATAAGAACATCTGAGCTGGAACGTGGATGTACTGACACGACGGTTCTGGGCATTACAAGCAATTCAGATATTCTAACAGGTGTGACGCCTTACAATGTGGCGCGTCAGGCCGGCGCCACGCTGGCGGCGTGACCGACGACCGTGGACCGGGGCCGGTCAACGGCGCCTTGGCGTGCGGCGCGGCGACGTGCAAGTTTGGCGCCTTGCGGTCCGGCGCGAATAGCTGGGGTCAGACGACGAAATAAGTTTGGGGAGGGAGAGGGTCAGTGGACGAAATAAGGCGGCCCAGGGGTCATTTAGTAAAAATTATACCTCTCGTCGTGCTAGCTAGCTAGATTCTGCAGCATGCACAGCATGGCCATGGCCCTGCCCCTCCCCGCGAATTGAAACAGCCTCTGCACGCTTGGCTCCCGTGCTGTCTCGTTCACACCCGACACGCCTGCGAGCAACCAACAGTCGAGAATCGCCGGTGAGGTTCCGCGTCGAAACTTCAAACTTGCTCTCCGGCCTTTTTCTCGCGTTGAAACTTCCAGCTTGCTCGACCCGTGTATGGGATGGGCGTCCAGCGGCAAAATTTCGTGTTTTGACCCTTTTTGCTAACAAATTCAAGATCTGACCCCTGTTTGAAAAAATTTCGGGATCTGACCCTTTTCTTACCGCCAGGCACCTTGGCGGTAGGGGATAACAGCCTACCGCCATGCCCCTTGGCGGTAGGCTGTCCAACACAGAGTTCTAAGTTCTAAGTTTCCAACACAGAGCGTGCCCAGGGCCTACCGCCAGACCCCTTGGCGGTAGGGTATAACAGCCTACCGCCAAGGGGCTTGGCGGTAGGGTTCCTGCCTACCGCCAAGGGGTCTGGCGGTAGGATGTTATACCCTACCGCCAAGGGGTCTGGCGGTAGGAAAAGGGTCAGATCCCGAAATTTTTTCAAACAGGGGTCAGATCCTGAATTTGTTAGAAAAATGGTCAAAACACGAAATTTTGCTAAATAAGGAAGAGCAAGGTGGGCTCCGATGCTGATGCGTGTGCCTCTGGCTGAATCATACCCGTCGTACGCACATATCATCAGGGCACCGATAAATGTGATGGCGGGCCAAACGCATCGTCAGCCTCTGATACCAACGAATTCACTGTTGCGCTGTTATTATTTTCTTATTTGATGAATGACACCCAACTTATGTATGGCGTCGCGGCGTGAAATGACCCAAAAGAGCGTGACTGTGTTAATATTTTTTTTTGAACTCTACAGACGCAAGCTCATACATACACGCATACATTCATCCCTATGAACGCACACACGCATGCCCTATCTTTATGAGTACCTTCGAGAGACTGAACCGGCATATCATCTTGAGATTTACAAAGTCACCGTAGGCGCCTCGTGGTCGACGAGAACGTCTCCCCCCACTGAAAACGCATCGCCGGAAATTCTAAAATAAATTCTGAAATAATGCGAGCACCAGGACTTGAACCCTGATGAGCTGTGACCGTCTCAATAATAAACATAATAAAATACTGTCCGACTCTTAGGGGAGGGCCGGACCATATTCGAGAAGCTTCAAGATTGACCAACACGCGGTTATTAATATTTAGGACATCTGATCAGGTAGCTATCTCGAATTCTCGATCATCTAGTGGATTGCCATGTACATCGATTAGGACAATTAATTAATTAATTAATTTATATTAAGAAGCACCATAGGAACCGACTGACAAATTAAATACGTTATCAGACATTAAGAACCGCTCTTGTCAAAACATGTTGTCATGATAAATGAGTGTGTTGGTTACCAGGTGCTCAAAGGATTAATCTGTGGGCCAGGTCAAAGCATCTCCAACTGCTGTCCTAAAATGACATATGTGGGTTAGGTGAGAGCATCTCCAATAGTTGTTCTGAAATAGGGCATTGAAAAACAGTTGCAGGGCACTAAAAATTGAGATTTAGGGTATCAAAAAAAAATTTCTTCTCCAAGAGCTGCCCTAAAATAGGGCGCCGCAGCTCCAACAGCTACCTTGAAATGGGGCACCCAAAACGTCCGAACTAAAACTTGATCATTGCAAATTCGATGCAAACATCAAGCATTCAAAGTTTTAAAGACGCAAACTTAACATAGTTTGATTATAAACATGCAAACTTAAACTATGGACAACTACCCTTCGTCGCTAAGATTGTCACAGTCAATGTTGTCCTCCTCATCGTCGTCATCCTCATTGGGCTTAACCTCATCATCCGACTCGACCTTAACCACCCTTGATAAGGAGGCAACTTCGTCCTCCTTCTTCACCACCTTCTTGCGATGCGCCCAAAACTCGTACTCCGCCAACATTAGATGTGGATTTTCCGTGGCGAAGCCACCTCATCGTGCCACGGGTGTTGACCTGGTCAAGGACGATACATGTTTCCCTCTTCTCCTTGAGGGACACAATGCTCGCTTCGGGACCGATGAACTCCGCCACCTCTCTCGGGATTTGAACTTTGGAAAATTCATCTCGCGTGTCGGCATGGCGAGCCTCCAACACACGATGTAGAATGCGTGTGCGGCGAGCTCCGCCGTGTCGAACGTCTCGAGCCAATGCCACTCCCCATTGCATGTCGGCTCGGTGGCGTAGCGTCTGGATTGCCACAGCCGAAAGTCACGGAAGCCCGTCTTGCTCCTCGGCTCGCTGCGCGGCAGCATAGTCGGCTCGGTGGCAGCTGATTCGCACAAGGTGGTGGGGCGGCGGGAGGTGCGGCGGTGGCGGATTTAGCCGGATTTGGTAGCGGCGGATGCGTGGGAGGGCACGCGGCTGCGGCGCTAGTTGCCGTGGCCGAAAGCGGATGAATACGTTGGCGGCGCCGGCACTGGAGGGGAACCTGCTGTGGGTGGGCTGCGCGCGGAAAGTTCCGGATGACGGTTGGCTTGTGCACAGCTACGGTTTTGGTTTTGCGGCAGTCACGTGCATGTTGTATGTTTGCAGCGCAAGGGGTTGTTTTTTGAGGCTACCTCAAAATAGGAGCACATATATTTGAAGACAGCGCAACCGTTGGACCTACGATTTTGGATCAAAATGTCGTAAAAAGCAGGGGTTTTAGGCAGTTGATGTAAAATAAGGCAGCTGTTGGAGATGCACTCAGGTGGTAACATTGTGTCTCCATCCTTGAGTTGATGGATTAACCGCATGGATTGAGCCCATACGTTGTGCATCTTTGTCATCCATAACTTATATTTGCCACTCAAAAGTAATCGTGCGTATGCCATGCATCTTGACAGTGACTCAAGAATTTAGCTAGCATGATTTGTCCTAGAAACTTTTACCTACTGTGCAACAACAAATTTAGTCAAACATGCATAGCCTTTCTCATGGCATCTTAATTAGGAGTAGCATGGAGTAATGGATTGTTGTGGTACGTTTGTTCACAACCTAACTTGTGAACTCGTGGTTGATAGGTTCATATATAGCCTAGCTAGTGGTTTAGAGTTAATTGCACAAAACCACTATATTTGGGGCATCGTTTGCAGAAAACCACGAGGTCATTGATTATTTGCAAAACCCACCGCGTATTCAGTAAACCTTTTGCAAAAAGCACTGACAGGAGGATTTAGCTCGTTCGATCACTTTTTGACAGTGGGGCCGATTTGGTAAAAAAACACGAACAGTGGGGCTTTTCCGTAAATAATAGAAACGTGAAGGATGAAAACGTAAAGTATTGAAAGGATAAGGTTATCTTCTCCTTCTCCCGTGTACAGGGGAGCCACCAACCACCTGTACGAGCTCATGGCCGGCGTATACAGTGGAGCTTGTTCCCGGTGGTTCCTAGCTCATGGCCGCATCCAAGGACCCCCGCCGGGGCCGGAGCTCCGCCAACCACCTCCATCAGCCGGATCCGGGCATCCTCAGTCGCCCCTACGCCGCCTGCCTCCGTATCCGCTTCAAGCCCGGCCGCCAAGCTCCAGAGATCGAGCGGATCGATCGATCCGCCGAGCATCTGCCACCCCAATCCACGCGGACCTCGCCGCCGGCGCCTCCCTTTCCATGGGGGCCCGACGAGCTCGAAGTGCCTCGTCCCTGCCCACGAGCAGCCGACGAACTCGCAGCTGCGTCACATCTGACGAGTCTTCGGTGGCACCTGGGCGCGTGCATCCACGGGAGCGAGCTCCTCCAACACAACAGAGGACCCTAGGGACGCGCATGGAGGTTGGCCCCCATCCACGGCGTCGAGCGGCGCTGGGCGTCCCCGGCAGACGGCCGAGGCGCGGCCACGGCATCCCGGCGAGCGTCGCCGTGGCTTGAAGGCAGAGCTCCCGGCGGCTGCCTCCGCGAAGTCCACGCCGTGGACGCTACACGGGAGCTCCGGCTCCCCGACGGCGTTGGATTCCATCCATCCACAGCCGCCCCCACAGCTCGCCGCCGCCAGTTCATCGGTGCGCCGGGAACCACCGCCGCCCCCTCTTCCTCCCCTGTCTCTCTCCCTTCTCCCTTCTCTCTCTCTCATGCAGCTCCTTCTCTCTCTGCCTCCAGGACGACGGCCTTGACCGCGGCGCCGGTCAACCCTGCCGCCACGGCCTGTCGCCGTTCGCCGTGTGCCCACCCGCTGCTGCGCGCGAGGAAGGAGCTGCTATCCGCCGCGGGGGGGGGGGGGGGGGAGGGGCTTGATTGCTTTTATTTTTAAGATCTAAGGGTGTGAATGTAAATATTTTGCCAAGTCAGCTCCCGACAATTCGTCCCCACTTGTCAGAAAGTGATTAAACGACCTAAATCACTTTATCAGTGCTTTTTGCAAAAATTTTACTGAATGTGCGGTGTTTTTTACAAAAAATTAATAAGTCCGTGGTTTTCTGCAAACGGTGTCTCAAATTTGATGGTTTTGTGCAATTAACTCGTGTGGTAGCCCATACGACCAGATCATGTGATGCTTGTTTGTCTCATTTTCATTTCCTTTAGGTTCATGACTTTTGCTAGCATTAGACACCAGTAGCCCATTGATCCTAATCCACCTGGCCTAGCAAGTTGTGCATGCCATCTCTTTTTCTTTTAGATAGAAAATTGTTGGCGTCTGAGACTCTTAATCTTGATCCGCTGAGTTCTTAAAATTCTTCGCAGTTCTAACACCATCTATGACTTTATCGGACAGAATTGCGTAATAAAACTCTGGCCTGTCCACGTTAAGTTAATGGAGGCACTAATTACAGGTTGTCCCCAGTACGATGGTATTAGGATTGTTTATTCTCTTCTCCAATAAACACTGGAATCAGTTTTTGTTGTGTGTGTCCCTGTTGGTAACAGGAAGAGATGAGGAAAAGGTACCGATGTGACAAAAGTGAAGCGTATACTTTTTTTTTCCGAGAAACTTCCAATCTATTCATCTTCAATCATGACAGTACAAAGAACAACAGAGGTAATAAAAATTACAACCATGTTCGTGGACCACCTAGTGACGACTACAAGCACTAGAGCGAGCCGAAGGCGCGCCGCCGTCATCGCCCCTCCCTCATTGGAGTCGGGCAAACATTGTTGTAGTAGACAGTCAGGAAGTCGTCGTGCTAAGGCCTCATAGGACCAGCGCACCAGAGTAGCAACCATCGCCGATGAAGAAAGTCGTAGATCAGCAGAACCAAACCTGTAAACACCTAAACGAAGATGAAACGAAGAACGGATCCAAATAGATCCACCGAAGACCAACACCGACCGAATCCCGCAAGATCCGACGGAGACAAACCTCCACACGCGCCCCCGACGATGCTAGACGCACCATCGAAACGGGGATAGAACGTGGGAGAAATTATTCCTACTAAGGGACGTCGCCGCCGCCACACAGCTCCAACCAAGACGCTGACTCTAACAAGAACGAGAACGGGGTCCCTCCCGCCGGCGGGGGGCCGAGATCCTCCGCACCTTCATGGCCTAGAGGCCATCGGAGATGGGACGGACCGGCGGCGGCGCCGACGGGAGAACAAGAGCTTTTCTTGTGGAGGAGGAAAGAGATCTCAAGCTGCCTTGTCTGCTCCTACCGTAGCAAATGCCGAAAGCATATACTTAATAGAACAGAACATCTGGCATCTTGACGAAAGCATATACTCACAAGTATAATCGAGGCAAAGTTTATGCCTCTGTTTCGAGAAAAAAAAAAGTATACACAAAAATATAATCGAGGCAAAGCTTATGCCTCTGTTTCGAAGAAAAAAAATATACTAAAAAATTGTTTGTTTTTCGAGTAAAACGAGTTTTTGCAGCACAAGCATATGGACTTTTTCAATTTAGATATCTCGTGTATTTTTATTTGTTATGAATAGATCAGAAGTTTTCCCGCAAAAAAAAATAAAAATAGCTAGCCTCTATTCATGAGTACATTAATCAGTGTATCCTGGATTATATAGTGACAACGCTGCTCCATGATAGCTCTGTCACTGCATTTCGAAAAAAAAAACTCTGTCACTGCAATCGATCAACCGCCGCCGACAAGGTGGTTTTCAGCTCTACTTTTTGTTTGTTTGTTATATTGGCTGCACCAGTGTTGTTGGTTGCGGAACACATTAAGGGATGTTGTTCAACAGCAACATCTTCTCGGTATACTCAGCATAATGATTTCTTCTCTAGAGAAAAAAAAAAGAATGCGTCCATTACCCGGGGGGGGGGGGGTGGATGGGGTCGTTGTGCCACCGACGGACGGGCCACGGGAGGAAAAGGAGGGCGTTGGGCAGCGTTTTCTATCTGCGCATACTAAACGGACACAAGCAGACCAAATGGGCCTTCGCCTTGGAGTTAGCCTAAATTAGTTGATTGTGGCTGTAGACGCTCTAAGGACATCTGCAAGGCTGACCCGCAAATGTCTCTGGTATATGTCCGTTTTTCTGTCCAGACGTGGTCCGCGCACATGATACGTGAGAGAGTCATGCAATGCTAACCACAAAGTATCCGGTTAGGAGGAGAAAAAAAAAGATGGAGATCATGCATGTGGTGGGATATTTGTGGTTTATTGTCCGGTTGGGAGGAGAGAAAGGAGAGGGTGATCATGCATGTGCGGTTGGGAGGAGAGAGAAGAGAGGGACCATGCATATGATTGGTCAAGTGCATGTCCGGACTTCGGCAAAACTCCCCCATGTTTGTCTATTGCCTATCGGAATTCGTACGTTCGGACTACAAAGCGGACATATACAAATCACCGTTGAGTGATAAAGGTGGTCCGAACACTGCGATCCGGACGTATAGGGGAGGTTTGAGGGTTCGCTTTGGAAATGTCCTAAGAGCAAGTATAATAAGGTGACATAAGCGGGCTGTAACAATTTAAATATTATATTATTGCTAAGTTGGAAGATAGAGAAGGGGAGAGAGAAGAGAAGCGAGCTGTGGACTTACACTCGGCTGTAACACGAGTTCCAAGAAGCTTGTGACAATGAAGGCGGGTCATATGTTGACAAAGTAGTATTCTTTTTACTGTCAACTACTATTATACACGTTGGGTATTACATAGCCTATACGAGCAACTCCAACGCGGCGACCCATTTCGTCCGCGCGCGTGCATTTGGATCGGCACGGATAAAAAAGTCGGCCAAACGCATCGACCCAAACGGACGCGCGTCCGCCTGCCTACCCATTCCTGGCCCAATTCTGAGCCTCATTTGCGTCGGCGCGGAAACAAAACGGACGCGCGCTGCACCCGCCTACTCCTCCCCCTGGCCCGCTAGTCGGTGGCACATTGGCCATCCTCTCCCATTCCAACAGCAAACCCTCGCCCGCCTCCTTCGTCGACGCCGCCGCCGCCCATTTTCCGGTGCCTCTGTCGACATCCCCCCAACGCCGCCACCTCCCACGTCGCCGCCACCGACGTCTCGCTGCCGGGGCTCCGAAAGCTTCCCACCCCTACCTCCCCGACACCGCCGCGACCAGGAAGCCGCCTCGCCGCCCCGGCCAGCTCCTTCGTCCTGACACCGGCACACTCGTCGGACGCCGCCAGGGCAGCCAGCTGGTCCAAGGGCGGCGCGCCTCCCTTTGCCGGCCGGCTCCTTCGTCCACGCCCACAAGCTGTTCGACAGTTTGCCAAGGTTCCGGGGTACCTTCCGGCGTTGAATCGCAACCGAGAGAGCGGGCATTTCCTTCTTTGGAAGGACTACTTTGATACAACCAACCCGTTGTTCGAACATCAGAAAATTCGGCGGCGTTTCCGTATGAGTAGGCATCTTTTCAACCGTATTAGAGAGGGGGTGGTCATGTTGGCAACCAATAGATGTATCCTTTTTATTTGGCTTGTAAAACTATGTGAGATAATTTAATTTATATTTGGTTGTGAAACTATGCTTTATTTCCTTGTGAAACTATATATTTGCTTGTGAAATATGCAAAGTGTTTACTGAAAATGGAGGCCATCCGGCCACGCCGGCAAATATGGGTCGGCACGTTGAGCGCACTGTCGACCCAAATCAAAAAGAGAACGGACATCCGAGCGAGCGGCCGACCCAAACATTGGAGTTGCTCTAAATGACATGGCAACATGTTATACTCAGTAGTTGGCTATATTATTAACCATGCTCTGACCTATCATGTTTTCGTATGGAACGGAGACACCCCAAGGCTGATTAGCGAGAGCCGGCGAATCGTGGAAGAAAGAGTAGCAAGAGAGGCAAAGCAAGGGTGGCGTACGGGAGGGAGCATGCCCGAGGGGTGAAGTGAAGGGCTGTAGGCTCGCCCTGTCTCGGGGGCAGGCAGCATTCATTTCTTTTGCCCGGACGCGCGCATAATTAGTACGTACGGGTACAACTCACTGCTGGCCTCGAACTCGGCGCCCCGCCCCGGCGTCACCCTCCCTGCGCGGCCCCCAACACCCAACACCACACCACACCACACCACACCAGCGCCCCTGCCTTCCTTATCCGCAGCGTCCTCCCTTCCTACTCCGCGCGTGGGCTCCGTCTCTCTCTGCCTAGATTCTGCAGCACGCACGGGCACGGCACGGCACTGCGTGGCGCCTGCGCGCGAGTTAAAAGAGGAGGAGACCTTCTGCACGCTTGGCTGCTGGCTCCCGCGCTGCCTCGTTCCCACCCGAGACGCCTGCGCTGCGAGCAACCAACAGTCGAGAATCGCCGGCTATGGATGAGGCCGCTCGTCGCACTCTCCGGGCTCCGTCCGGACCGACGCAGGCGAGACGTAGCGTACGGCATGGGCACCACGCTAAGCCAACGCACCGCGCCCACTTTGTCAGCGTGCTACTGCTAGGCAGGTCCGTCCGAGCACATATTGGAGACCTGACCTGATATCTGCGTCAACTGTTTCGGCGTTGAAACTTCAAACTTGCTCCATCCGTGCATCGGCGTCAGCGTAAACAAGGATTCAAGGAAGGAAAGCACGGCGCCTCCGCGTCAGCCGTACGTACTTTTTTGTTTTAGTACTAGTGAGCAAAAAGAAAACTCTGAATTTTCCATGTGCACAGTACAAAGAAATATAAAAAAAAACGAATATGCCATGTTTGAGTAGTAAACTAACTGATCATGGCAACTGTACAAAGATTCGTGTTGGACACATGCCAACTAAGCGAAATTTGTTGTTTCCAAAGCAAAGTCATGGCAAATTTGCAGTGCGAACGCATGTCAACTTGCCATCACAGAAATACATGCAATTCTAAAACTTTACGGTACCAATTTAACTTGTAGAGAAAGCAAGCCCCTATAGCAATGCAATTTCAGAACAACCATGACTTTGAGGGATTACAGAGAGGTAATTTCCTCCACGCATGCTCTATTTGTGCAAAAAGAAACAAACTAGAATGAAGCTAGTGGGCACAGGATTGCAGGCATGTGTAGGAAAAAACAGTCTTGACGAAGTTGATGCTATATCCGTGGGATCTTACGTTAAGGTCCGTGCAAAAGTTTCTTTTCAGTTTTTCTTTTTTTCTCCTCCATGTTATATACTCGACTAAGACTTGGTTAAATCTCAGTCGACTGAGACCTAGCCACTGACATGGCAAAATGTATGAAAAAAATGTTGACATAGCAAAATGTATGAAAAATGTCAACCCATGGTATAGCAGTGAGGAGGAAAAGCGGTGCTTCGTTCCCTCGGTTCGGTCACTGCGCGAACGATTCCAAATGATGACATGGCATCAGCCTTGCGCCGAGATCCATACTATTCTCTCCGTCCCAAAATTCATGTCTTAAATTTGTCTAAATACGTATGTATCTAGCTACGTTTTAGTATTAGATACATCCGTATCTAGACAAATCTAAGACAAGAATTTGGGAACGGAGGGAGTATTTGATTGAACTGTGAGAGTTTGCTCCGAATCACTAGAAAGCTGACGTCAGTTCTTTAGTCTTTCTGAAAATTTTCCGACAAGTTAGCTAAATAAAAAATATATTTAGAATTAGGTCTAATAAAGTGGGACCATAGAGAAACGCATATCTACTCTATCGTACAAATCAAGCACTTCCACACAAAAGATAATGTCAAACGAAGATAACACGGTCATGATCACTAGCATGACCACAATTAAGATTCCAAATTTTTTACAGGTGCAATTAACTCAACTGTAGTACTCCTCCTCGAGTTAAGACACTGCACTTGCGTCATCAAAGATCGCATCAATTACAGTTAGTAGGCACTTGCTGAAAATAAAATCTAACAAAAAAGATGATCAATTATTGTTCTCCGAGCTACTATGCCACGGGTCCCTCTCTGCCAGTGTGCCCAATTTATTTATTTTATCTCAAATAAGGGCCTCCTCTTCTCTTCCATGTCCCCGTGGCCGTGGGAGGAGCTGCCATTTCGCCGGGGTAAAAATGGATCGGGAGACTCCACGCTCCCCGCCTGTATAAATATACAGACCCACTACCCAGCAACCGCAAGCCAAGCCCAGCCAAGCCCGACGGCTTTCCGGCGGTTTTCTCGGCGGCTAATAGTTCATCCGTGGGCGGTTTCCGGCGGAATTTGTGTTCTCCTCTCCTGGTTCTCCTCGGCTACCTACCTCGGCAAGCATTTCCCTGCCCACAACTGCCCTGTTCGTCTTCCACCTCGCGCCCCGTTCGATTTCCTGCTTAGTTTGCTGGTTCCTGACAGAATCTAGATCGAGGCAAATGCGTTGGGAGCGGCGGCGGCCATTGTAGTTGGAGTGGTTCCAGTTCGATCCGGCCGTCCGAGGACGTTGCTTTCTGGTGAGCTTTTTGGCCCCTGCGCCACCGTCGCTGATTATTCTTTAAAGCTACACAACAAAAGCTTGCGCGGCAGTTGCCGTCTTTTTCATGGTTGGTCATGGCCTGCCTGCCTGCCTGCTCCACAGGTGCTCCGTCCGTCCGAGGTGATGCTGCGCAACAGATCGACGAGAGCAGGGGGAGGAGGAGGTCTCATGCCTCAACCTGAGTCCCTCGCCGCTGCCACTGCTCAGTCTTCTTCTTCCCCGAGGCCGTACATGGCGCTGCCGCAGGCCGGGTTCTTGGACGGCGCGGAGCAGGGGCCCTCCTCCTCCATGAGCCCCACCTCCATTCTCGAGACCAAGCAGTTCTGCTGCTCCGCCCTGCCGCCCTTCCTCTTGGAGAGAAGCCTCAGGAAGGCTCAGATGGAGACGGCCGCCCCGGGTCCGGAGCCGGCCAGCGTCGGCGGCCTCGCCGACGTGCTCCGGGAGCACGGCGACGCCAAGGCCGGCGGCCGCAAGGTGGTGTTCGGGTCGCAGCTCAGGATCCAGGTCCCCTCGGGCAGGGCGGCGGAGCTGGTGTCCTCCCCGATAGAGTTCGGCGTCAAGAACCGGGACGCGCAGCTGGCCGTGCTGTCCCCGGCCAGGAGGTTCCTGCCGGAGGTGGTGAGCTCGCCTACCGCCCGGGTGTTCGCCGCCGGCGTCGCCCCCGGAGAAGTGGCCATGTCGGAGGACTACACGTGCGTCATCTCCCGCGGCCCCAACCCGAGGACCAGGCACATCTTCGACGACCGCATAGTCGAGAGCTGCGGGGATGTGCTCGTGGACAAGGTGGACAACGGACCGGGCACCGCCGGTGACGCCGTGCCGGCGAGCGGTTTCTTGAGCTCTTGCCATGCATGCCGCAGGCAAGTTGGGCATGTCAATGATAACTTCATCCATCGGTGAGTTTTCTTTCGGTATGCAGATCTCTTCAAAAACTTACTCGCCATTTCACTAATTTTCTTGTACCAAATATGGTTAATAGACACTGCATATATGCTGATGATTGATTGATGTGGCTGTCTCTGCTGCTTGCTCTGCTTATATACAATGATAAGTGCGAATGGTCTATTCATGCTAAACTTAAGATGATCTCAAAGCTTGGAGACATAAATTTTGACAACATGCATGATCTGCTAGATGCGAACTTACACTGCAGGTATTGAAACAACACAATTTACATAAAAAAATGTGCATTCACATCGTGGAGCAGAATGTAATTTCTGAATATACTGTCACAACTGGTAGCATGCATCAGATGCAGAGTAGATAGAAGGCAGGGGAGGGATAAAATTGTGCACTGACATCAAGTTCTCTGGTTTTAGTTACTGCCAGACATGAGTGCTTCATCATTGCAAGTTTTATGCATGTAATCATTAACTCGCTGATTGTTGATATATAGCAGTATCAGCATAATACATCTGCAGTATACTTCATCAAGATCATGGCAGTTTTATATGTTAATAGGGATCTTTGAGGATGGGTCTGATTCTTCTTCATTATTGAAGCTTAATTAGCAGGCTTGTTTGGTGGGAACAAAATATGTCCTTGTATGGGAGTTGTTTTGATTCCACATCGCTTTCACGTAGAAAACCATGCAAAAGAAGCTCATTATCCTAATGTTGGGCCCCTGCCCTGGGGGATTAGTATGTTAACAGCTTCCTAGCTAGGGATAAACTATTTGGCATCCTAAACCAGGTCCATGTCCCGGACCATGACCCGGACCAGCTATCGTCATCATCATCACAAATAAAAAAAATACAAGGCAGGGGAGGGATAAAATTGTGCATTGACATCAAGTTCTCAGTTTTTATTTACTGCTAATATTTGACATGGAGTGCTTCACCATTGCAAGTTTTATCTATGTAATCATCAACTAGCTGATCGCTTTCGAAAAGGAGGAATACCCCCGTCCTCTGCGTCAAGCGATGCACACACCCATTTGAACTCGCTGATTGTTGATAGATACTAGTAGCAGTATCAAGATAGTACATCTGCAGTATATATACTTCATCAAGATTATGGCAGTTCTATACTATGCCAATAATATATCTTCGAGGATGGGTCTGATTCTTCTTCATTATTGGAGCTTATTTAGTAGATAGAGTAGGCCTCGTTTGGTGCGAACAAAATAAAATGCTTCCTTCCGCATCGCTTTCGCGTAGAAAACTATGCAAAGGAAGCTCATTATCCTAATGTTGGGTCCCCTGGGGGATTATGTTAACAACTTCCTAGCTAGGGATTAAACTATTTGGCATCCTAATTGATGATGTTGCTAAATGCTAAACCAGGTCCCTGTCCCAAGCCTACTCCTGACCATGACCCGGAGCAGCTATCATCGTCATCGCAAATACAAAAAAGGAATCGCATAGTATATGCATCGCATAATTAATAAAATGGCTGCATGCATCATCCAGATGCAGAGGCCGGGGGTACATCCTCCTTTTCAAAAAAAAAATGCTTCCTAGTTTGACAACCTTATGCTTGAGTTTGGTTCGATAGGAAAGGGATCTGTGCCATGTCTTTGTTCATGGATTGAAGTGATAAACTCAAAGCTGGAGATGCGCTCAAAAACTTTTAGCCGGCCTCACGATTTCAGATGCTATCTTCTCGATCAGAGTAGTTTTATTTGTGCCCCTGCTTTGCACAAAGAGCGTAACATGAACATCAATTGCCCCCAAAAGCTCTGTGCTTTTTTTAATAACTCGCTCATCAGTTGGGCATTATTGCCACATTTCTGTGATATATATAACTGGTCATTTCTTTCTTTCTTCAGGGGTGGCAAAGCATTCTGCAGCGACGAGTGCCGGTACCGGGAAATGCTTTTCGACGAAGCGGTGGACAACCTGCGCTAGCTAGCTAAACGGGCGAGGGACGGTGCGTTTCACAAGAGAGTTTCAGTGGAGGAGAAGGCATGCATGATGGCCCTGAATAACCGAGATGAGATTTATTATTTTCCATTTTAGTTTCTTCTCGACTTTGCAAGACTGGATGATGTTTTTTGGTCATGGAGAACAGAATGATTTTTAGTCTTTTGCCGCGGATTAAAAGACATTTTGCCCACTTTTGCAAGAGGTTGCGCTGTTCGGGACTGATGTTCGACGTTCTAGTTAAATGAAATGAAATTTGATGCCAGTGTTCTTCTACCCTGCCCTGTGCTGCAAGTTAAATTTTGGCTATTAGAGGTGACATGGAGCCATTTGTCCCAGAATGCACTCTGCAAGAAATTGTGTTCATTAAACTACTGGGAAAGCAAAATCATCCACATGGCTCTTTTGACAGATCCACTCGATCAAAACAAAGACACCAGTGCTTATCAATCATCAAATTTTCTGGTTTTTTTTTTGTCAGCATCAAACAATTTGCTTTGCTTGCTTATATTCATCAAAAGGGAAGATGGAAGTGAACCAACTGCACCTCTTTCAGTGATTCAGGGTGCCAAAAGGTTCATGGGTTTGTGTGGTTTGCCATGGCCCATGGAGGCCGATCATCACTTGTACTAGTAAAATAAAATGCAACAGCCCGGACCAGCATAATGAGGATTTTTTGTCCAAAAGGACCCCCTGCCGAACGCTATTGATAAAAAGGACTACCTACGAATAAAATTGACAAAAAGGACCCCCTGACTACTGGCGGCAGGCGCGGCAGGCGACACGTGTCACCTGCCGCCACGCCTGGAGGCGGCGGGCCCTGCCGCCACCGCAGGAGGCGGCCGCGCGGGCGAAAACGGAATTTGTACAGCAGGTGAGCCGGGACGGAACGGGGCAGGGCAGGTGGGCCCTGCCGCCACCGGGCGAGGCGGCCGGCGCTGCCGCTGTCGCTCCCCGGCCGACACGGCCTGCTGCGCGCGGGCCCAGCAGGTGGGCCACGCCGCCACCGGCCGAGGCGGCATCTGTTCTGCTGCTGCACGCGCCACAGTGCGCAGACGGCGCTGATTCCGAGGCGCGACAGCGACAGCGACGGCGGTGATTTCGACGCGCGGGAATATGGACGCCGATGCCCTGCTTTTGGTTCTTTCGCCCGGGAATCAGTCCTGCTTTTGCTTCTTTTGCCTCAGCGGATGCGACGGCACTGCGAGCTATTGCTTGAGCGGATGGGACGGCACTGCGGGAATCCAATGCTGCGGGAACTGTTGTGCCGACACTACAGGGATCCTAAAATTTCCCGCCTAATTTCGTCATTATTTTGTCGCCATTATTTATCGTCTGAGCCTATAAAAGGAGACATCGAGGCTCTTGTCCAGCCATCCTCGAAATCGCCACTGCGCAAAGTTTTAACACATTTTTCTCAGTCGGTATGAGTTTGCCTTGCTCGGATCAAAGCATTAGGCCGAGGAAAATGAAAAATGCAAGTTTGCCTCCGGGGGTGGCAGTCCTGCGGTGTTGGTGTGGCGATCTTTGCAAGGTGAAGGAGGTGACGGATTTTTCAGATTGGTTGGGCATTAAGTTTTTCATGTGCGCCAATTATGAGGAAGATCCACCCGTAGCTATTTCAGAGTACAACAAGCCTCCGGTATGCTTTAACCATCACGAATAGATATTGTTGGTATTTTGATTGATTCTTTAATAATATTCTTGTTTCTTGTTGTAGTCTCCTCCGCCTCTGTGCATGTACTATTGTTGGATTGACACGGAGATGCCGGCTTGGGCAGTGACTGAGATTCGTGAAAGAAGTCGTCGTGCATGGAATAGTTTCTATGCGGAAGAGCGGCGCGAGAAGGCGGAAGCTGAGGAGAAAGCAGAGCAAGAGAGAGAGTTAAAAGAATACTATGCGGAGCAACGCCGTTTTTTGGAGGAGTGGGGAAAGAAAAACAGGGAAGAGGCTCGTCGCATGGAGGAGCAGGAACGACAAGGAAAAGAGGCTCGTGAGGCGGAAAGACAGAGAAAGAAAGAAAGGGCTCGTGAGGCCAAGGCAGCAGAAGAAGCTGGCGATGGAAAAGGAAAATATCCACGCTGGACTCAGTAGATTCCTGTGGTAGTATTTTAAATTTCGCAATCGTTTGTATCTTAATTTCTGCAGTTCAATGTAGCTTTATTTCATTAGTTAAATGTAGCTTTATTTCAATTCTACGATGTATCTTATTTTCAGTTGTACCGTGTCGTAATGAAAAAAAAATATAGTTTTAGAATAAAGTAGTGGCATTTTCTTGCCCTCCACTAATATCGAACATCGTGCAACAACTACTGACATATGTAGATACAATGGGTCGCGCACGTGGATAGATGAATCACCCTACTTTACGATGACCACCTGGCCTTTCCTTACGACCAGAAGGCGACAAGCGAATAGGTGGCCGAGTTACACGAAGACCGCGGCCGTACTCCAATTCGCCTTCATGTGTCTGCGACTCCTGCGTAGGTGGTGGAGTCGCGAATCCTTGTTGCGAACCTGAAGCGTAATTGTAGGCGTATGGTTGTGACTCCGCGGGGATAAAAGATGGGCCAATAACGTCCCCTCCGAAAAACTCTGTAACTAATGATGTAACTGTGTCGCCATGATCATGTGATGCTCCCCGGACACCTGTGTTGACGCCACGTTGGGTGTTCTCATCGCCCCAATTAACATCAGGTATGTCCTGCACATAGAAACATTGTAAACAAACTGTTAGAGGATAATATATGATATCATTGTAAATGCATTAAAATGTAAACATGACTACCTGATCAGATCCCTCGCCTGTATTGTCTGGCCATTGTACGTGGTGCTGGTTTAAATCTGGTACACGAGTCTCCTCGGGCATGGAGATCCCTCACGTGGACAGATACGACTGAGATCCCTCATCTTGGGTGTATGCATCATATCCTGTGTACGCATATGGGTTAGGGGAAAGAGTCTGCTCGGGCATCGAATCCAAGCCCGTGCTATGGTCCTGAGATGTTTGCCCCTGACGAAGCTGCACCGAAGAAGAGCGATGCAGTGGCAGAGATGAGTCATGTCGTGGCAATGTCGTTCTAGTACTCGGACCCTCCCCCCGCTGCCCATGGCTCGTACGCGCCTCGCTCGGTCTGGACGACGGCGCCGCACTCGGTCTGGCTGACCTCGCTACCGGCATGTTGTACGCTCCAGTGACAACGTCGTCGCCTCTACCGCATCTGAACTTTGTTGCCATGTATTGTTGAAAACGTTTCTGGAATGACTTGCGAGCTGGGCCCTGGGCCGGCATGCTATCCGCAGCCATCTGTCCTACTTCGTTGTAACTTTCAAGCTGAGCAATATTTGGATGTTATTTAGTTCAAATGATTATGAAATGATGGACCTAAAAAAGTTACAAGTGATTACCATTTGGTCACGATAGTAAGCTGCATGCAGCTCAATATTTCTCCGCGCCTGCTCGTCCTGTGTGAGATGTGTTGGTATAGTAGCTGGCTGACTGGCCAGGCTAGCACGTGTGTTCATGCAGTACCACTGCTTGTACGCTTGATCTGTACTTCCATCGTACGATCTGCAAAATTAAATAATTACATAAACCGTTGTGATGAAAGTAAAACATCTTCACGCATCGTATGATCATCGTAATACCATAATGTAAATAAAATATACCTAAGTTGATGCACTGTATCTGCTAGCGCTTCATTTTTTCACTTGTGTACCCATTGAATGTTCTGTTCCCTCCAATCGTATAAACTCTAACCCCTGCCCATATTGGTTAGCCTGCAAATTATGTAACAAAAGTGTGAGTTTAGTAAATTAAAAAAGACACTAACTATTTAGGGAGGTCACATCTTACTTATGGGTTTCCTCATCGATACGTCTTGGAAAAGGTGGTGGAATTTCTTAATAGAGACCGAACTGTCTCATTACACGCTCTGGGTTGTAAGGCTCAACACACCACATGAACAATAAGTTGCAGCGAGTCAGCCAGAATGCACTATCGCTCAACATGACTGCTGTGAAGGGTCGAGCATCAAAGACCATTTGTAGCTGGTCCTGAGTCCACGGGTTCCATGTGACTTCTGCCTCATCAAGTATCTCAAACTGCTGATGGTACATAGGGTAACAATTTTTCGCAATATCTGGAGACCAACGTTTCCGTGCCTTTGTCCACCTGGTGGCCATAGTTGCACTGCCACCCTCGCTAAAGTCGTATGGGTGTACGGGTTGTACTATACGAGGTCGTCCTACAGGGAGGTATTCCCAGGACCACAACTGTAAAAACTCGTAGGCGACACAAAGTAATTGAGCTTTTTGTGCGAAAGAGGTTTTTTGTGTGGCATCACACAAGCCTCTATATGTATGAGATAGCATGGCAGAACCGAAGCTGTATTTTGGCTGCTCGGGTAAAGGTTCATCTACCATATTCTGTGCAATGTAGATGAGACCAGGGAGAACTACGTCCCCATGTGAATTTGGAAACAGAGTCCCGAGGAGCCACAACAAATACGCAAACAGATGTCTTTTTCTCGTCTCCTCATTGGCGAAGCTAGATAAAATACGAAAGTTATCATGAAGCCAGACGAGTGGGATGCCCCGAGGGCCACCAGAACGTTGTGATTCTGGTATTTCCATCCCAAGACGGGCTGCTATATCTAATGCCCAAGATGGAGACACTCGTGGAGAGACTAACGGCTCACCTCTAATTGGTAGAGCAGTGATCATAGAAACATCTTTCAGTGTAGGTGCAAGCTCCCCAAAACGAAAGTGAAAGGTGTGGGTTTCAGATCTCCACCGGTCAACGAGGGATGTCAAAAGGGATGGGTCCGAATGTAATTGGTCGTCGCATGATGTGAGCCTAGCAAAACCTTGTAGTCCATAAGCGTCAAGGTGAGCAAGGAAAGAATTATGTATTGGCCATGTTTTCTTTATGGTTCGAAGTCTGAAAGGCCGATAATCATGCTTAATATTTGGGTTCAAAAATAGATGGCAACGATGGCCGGCGTCATGGGGCCCCTGCAAAAGCACTGACACTTCACCCATAACCTGCACACAAACATACAAATATAAATTACGAGGAAGACACAAATACAAATGCAAATCAAAATTAACTTAAAAAATACAAAGAGATACGATTTACATTAATTATCTGAAGTTAACATCACGAGTACAATAATACAAAGAGATTCAATTTAAATTTAATATAAGTACACATAACGAGTAGAAATATAAATAGACATAGCTAGTACAGATATATCAACATCATGCGTTGTTGTTGGCTCGATACGGGCATTCTCTGCGTGAATGTCCAGGACACCTGCAAACGCGGCATCGCCTTGGTTCTCCCATCTGGCTATGGTCCATGTCATTGCGATGACGCCTAGACTCACGTCGTCCTTTTGCGGTTCTCATCAAGTCGGCGTTCGGAACCCATTTCGGCCCATCTGGCCACAACATTTTGTAGTTCATATCAATGCCCCAAGCCCAGAACTCACCGTTCCAAGTGTTGTACAGATTGTACATGTTGAAGTACGGCGATATGTATGGCTCGACGCTGATTTTTTGATCAGCAGCCGCCCAGAGCACATGACTGCAAGGGTAGCCCTCAAGCTTGGGCTTGTTACAAGTGCACTCACAGGAGGTTGAGCCGAGGGTGACAGCTTGCTTTTTTGATCCTCTGTGGTGACCCTTAACGTACTTGGCTCGCATATTGACCTCCCACTTATTGCTAAGTGCGTCCACTTTCCTGCAGCCATGACTTTGGGACTTCTTTGCTTTCTCGTCCAGATGTCTTTGCATCTTCTCAGACCATGGCTTGTTCAATTCAACTTGTGCTTTGGCGACGGTGACCCTGTCTGCAAAGTATGACAGGGTCCGGTTCCAAGTTTCTTCAATTAGGGTTGTGATAGGCAGTGCTCGCACCCTTTTAAGAACACCATTGTACACCTCTGACATGTTGCTGGTCATTATTCCATACCGAGCCTCGGTGTCGTGAGCCTGCGCCCACTTGTCCAAATGAGGGCAATTCTCGCGGATCCACTGGCTCAAATTTATGGGCGTCCGACGATCCCTCCGGTCTTCTCTCTGCGGCAAGGCCGCGCGGTCGATCTCACCATTGATACCTGCCAGATCGCATTCATTTTGGCTTCAGTTTTTTGCATGCACATCCTCTTGAATAACTTGAACCAATCCTTGTTTTTGAATTTGAAGTAAAAGTTTGCTGCCAAATGCCTCATGCACCACCTTCCCTCTAGATCGGGCCAGCCCCACTCTTCTTCCGACGCCTTAATTATTTCAAGAGCGCTTAATAATCCAGTGTTGCGATCAGAGATGATGCAAACACCTTTACGCTCTTTCACGACACCCATCTTCACGCAGCTCAGGAACCACAACCAGCTATCTTTGTTCTCGCTCTCGACCAATGCATATGCAATAGGAAGAAGCTGATTATTTGCATCCGCTGCAATCGCCACCAATAGTGTGCCCTTGTACTTTCCAGTGAGAAAGGTACCATCAACTGATAATACCGGGCGACAGTGGTTGAAGGCTTGTATAGTCTGGGCGAATGCCCAGAATAAGCGGTCCAGGATTAGCTCACCCCGGTTCATTGGGTTTGGAC
Organism: Thinopyrum elongatum; assembly: GCA_011799875.1. Taxonomy (NCBI): domain Eukaryota; kingdom Viridiplantae; phylum Streptophyta; class Magnoliopsida; order Poales; family Poaceae; genus Thinopyrum; species Thinopyrum elongatum. The sequence continues at coordinate 16,496,712 of CM022300.1, read as the reverse complement.
GTTCTCTCCGCCAAACTTGAGTCCCCCTATTAGCACTTGCTATCTGATGAAGCATTCTAGGGGCATAAGAATAGGCCTCCTCATAGGTACCATACAAGTTATTGAATATATTTTCCTTCGCACGCCTAGCCTTGCTGTAGCTGACAGGGAAGCCAATTTGATCCTCTGCATCTTTTTGCAGAGCCCTAACACTAATGTTGAGACTTCCCTGCACAATCATTTCCATCGTCTGTGCCACATATTTTGCTGTCACATTGCAGTGATTTGAAAGAGTCCCAGTTTGCTCACAGCTATGCTCCACTATTTTTGTGATATGCCATGACTGACATACCCCAGGCTTCAGTCTAGCGAGAACTCTTCCGCGGCAACCTTTCACGGTGTGGATGCATATGACCTTCAACTCTTTTTTATCAGACTGCTTCACTCTATGCTGGCGGTGGATGCCGATTGCATAGCTACCCATTGCCTGGTAAGCAGACTTCTTGTCTGGAAAAACTTGCCCAACCTCCAGGCTCCCCGCTCCTAGGCCAGAAGCAGAGTGAAATTCGTTGGTGATGCTCATATCCTGTAAAAACCCAGGTTGCAGTGCCGCCGCGACCGCCCTCTGAGGAGGAACATCTTCTTCTTCGCTTGACTCCGAAGACGCAGAAGAATGATCATCATCATCTAGCGCCTTCGGCAATCCCTCCACGTGTTCGCTCATGTCAACGGCCGCAGACCAATATCCTATGTCATACACAGGCTGGCCGCCCGTCGGTTCCGATGGGCCGACGCTAGGGGCTGATGTGATGGCCAACTCGACCTCACCACCCCTGCTACTGCATCCGGCAACATCAGTGACTGAAATGAACTCCACATACACCATCGGCTGACCATACATTGAGTTATTGGGATTGCTTGCAAACCTCATGTACGACCCCCACGACCGATCACCTGTGACAGACCGCAAACCCCAATGGGCAACTGTCCCATCATTTCCTCCGTCAACGACGAAGGCCTCCATTGTCATTTTTCCCCCCTGCATCCCTGGGCCAAACACCGCTCGGATGCACCTTCTAACTGCTGCGTAACCCACGTTGACCATGTCTCTCACTACAACTGTAGTCGACTCGCACGAGGACACATCCACCCCGAAAGGACCGTCGCGTAAGACGTTCCCATAGTACACTACTAAATTTTCCATAGTACCTAACCTACATACATGTTTACATTTCAAATAATTAGTAACTGAACATATAGTAACGATGACAACATTTACATATCTTACGACTAAAATAATAACCGTATTTTCGTTATAAATATTCGGTTTGTTTTTAGAATCATTTGTTTAGACTTTAAGGGGTTGTTTGGTTAACGGGTATTTAAAGATCTATTTTTTCTCAAACTCGTCTACGAGCGTAACAAACTAAAACTCTGTTTGCTTTTCTCTAACTACCCCAAAAATATCCTAAAATGGTTCTCGTAACATGCAAAAACTTAGCTTTTCGGAAAAACGACTATTAGTAAAAAAATGGTTATCTACATAATTTTCTTACAACAGGTTATGACAAAACTGAGGGTAAGTACTCGCTATCCAAACAACCACTAAACATAATATTACGATAATAACATTTTAATATCATATGAGTAAAATATTTAATTTCTTCCGGCTTTATATAATGTTTTTCATATCATACGATAAAATTCATTTATTTACAAATAATAATATTTGCAGCGGCATGCACATTTTTAACAACAGTACATCAATATAAAAAATATTAACAAAATTACGGCGTCATTTTATACCTTAGCTCCAATATGGATGTGCTTGCGAATGCAATTAAATGTTGTATCTGTCGTCTGAATTTTTTCCTAACCTCTAAGCACTAACATCACATAGCTAATGACGAGCTAAATGACTAACTAATTACCACCGTGCATGCACAAAAAAAATCCATGTATTGCAAAGCTCATACCTTGACCTCCCCCTTCGTACTTCACTTAGCACGGCAAATCCTACTCCAGAAACTCCAAATGACTCTTCCAAGTGCTGAAATAATGCCTAAAACAACATAAAATACACACTTAAGAACTAATCAAACATAACAAAAACATCATGCATGCGAACAAAACCAACAAAAATGGATAGATCTTACCTTAATCTATCTTTTCTTCAACTTCACCATCTTCGAAAACCAACTCTAAATCGGCCAAAATCACGAGTGAAAGTGGCTACCAAGTATTTCCTTCTGTGTATTCTTGTAGACTTAGAGAGAGCAGAGAGGCAGTGAAGGCAACCAGAGATATTCGAGAGAGTGTATGCGCAGCCGCGGTTGTGCGTATATAAAGAAGAGGAGCACTGTATTGTCGGCAGAACGAGCTAGAACTCACCTACCGCAGCCTCGGATTCCAGCATCGCGGTGTCTCATCACACGCAGCAACTACAACGCTCTCGGGTGTGCGGCAGGAAGCGGAAATCACGCAGGCGGGAATCTGATTCCAAATTACAAAGCATCAGTGTCACCTCTGCTGCAGAAAGCAAAACAATGCGGAAATCACGCTCTTGGGTGCTGTCACCTCAGCTACGCGTGGGAATCACCGCCGTCGTCAGCGCCTGGGAATCAGCGCGGTCATTGTCGCATGCAGCAGGCTGCCGCCAGCACTAGTGGCGGCAGGGCCCACGCCTCGCCTTCCGTGTAGCAGGTTTTGTCGGCCCGCGAACGACATGCGCAGCGCCCGCCGCCTCACGTGGTGGCGGCATGGCCTACCTGGCCTCGCCCGTTACGTCGCGGCTGCTGCGCTGTACAAATTCCGTTACAACCCGCGCGGCCGCCTCCTGCTGTGGCGGCAGGGCCCGCCGCCTCCTGGCGTGGCGGCAGGTGACACGTGTCGCCTGCCGCGCCTGCCGCCACTAGTGAGGGGGTCCTTTTTGACAATTTTATCCGCAGGTAGTCTTTTTTGTCGATAGCGTTCGGCAGGGGGTCCTTTTGGACAAAAAATCCATAATGAGAGCTCAACATAAAGCTCCTAATCATCACACTGTTTGTGTAAAAAAATATAATGGGTGGGTGCAGTGCTGGAGCAACATGATTATGAATTATGATTGCCATGCCATCATTCATGGGTGAGTGAGTTCTGCTTGTACTGCTGTTGGGTATCGATCTTTTCTTTGTCTTTTGGTTGCTGTTACTGCATTATTGGTGCTGCTGGTACTGCTTTTGACCCCTGAGGAATCATGGGCAAGGGGTTAATCTGAGCTTTTGACCCCTGATAGGTTTATTAACATGGTAGGTCACTGCATCTGATTGTTCATATGCTAGTTTAGTGACTTTCCATTTTTCATGTTTCGACACAGTTCATCGAACCTAGATTATGGACTTTGAAGTCTGAAGCACTGTTTTCTTAACGGTCTTATATTTGAATCACTAAAGTAGTGATCGAAACGATCTTATATTTAGATCACTAAAGCAGCGATCTAAACGAACTTATATTTCTTTACTGGGGGAGTACTTGGGAGCGGAATCATGGGCAAGCTTAAGCTTTTGAACCCTGATGACTGAAGGTTTCTTTCTCGCAGTCAAATTCATGTGTTTCACACAAGTCCTCTAATCCTACAATAATAAATATATGAGAAATGAAAAATCCCTTGGAAAATGCTAAAGTTGAAGACTGAAGCAAAGCCGTGGGAACTAATATTCCCAAACAGGCCTCTGCTGATGGAATTCCTTGGGACAGACATGATCAGACTATACATACTGGCAATCATCAAGGCTTCAGATTTAAACTTGTTATTAACAGTGGAGGTTTACACGAAACGAAGTGTCGAGCGAAACAGCGGGCGCGATCACGCGAGAGGAGGGCGAGGGTCGGACGACAAGAAGCTGTACACCGCCGCGTCCGCGGCCTCGCCGGCGCCGGCGCCGGGGCGGACGATGTAGCTGCGCAGCACCCCTTCCCTCTGGAACCCGGCCTTCTCCAGCGCCTTCTGCGACCGCGCGTTCCCCACGTCCGTCACCGCCTCCAGCCTCCCCAGCCCCGGCAGCTCCTCGAACACCCTCCCCACCACCTGCTCACGTGCAAGAACACAGCAAGTCAGTCGCGCCACGCGCGAGGCCGGACCGGAGCCGCGTTGCCAGCTAGGAGTAGTTACCATCCTGATGGCGGCGGAGGCGACGCCGCGGCCCCAGCGGTCGTACGCCAGCGCGTAGCCGAGGTTGGCCCTGTGGCCGCCGTCGTCGGGGTAGGGCCACACGGAGACCTGCCCCACGGGGCGCCCCGCGACGCAGACGGCGCGGAACCACGGGTGGCCGAGCACGGTGTCCCTGATCTGCGCCACGGCCTGCTCCCTCGTCGCGCACAGGGGCCGCTTCAGGTGGCGCATCACGCGGTCGTCCGACGCCCACGCCATGAAGTCGTCCACGTCCGCCAGGCCCAGCGGCCGGAGCGACACCACCGGGCCCTCCTCCTCCTGTTGCCGCCGCGCGTCGCCGTCGTCAAGGTCCATCGCTCCCCGCCTGCCTCTGCTAGTGTAGTATGATTGTGATCTTTGGCGATTGAGAATTTACGTACGAGTCAATCAGAGCAGCCAACGACACCTACTCCTTATTCAATTCAAATGGTTCTTTCACTAGTAATTTTGGCGCCCGAGGTAACTCATATCCCTCGCGGTCCGAGTGCACGAGGCTGAACATGACCATGTCCCTGGGCCGGCCCTTGAGCAGGACGTAGCGCCGGAGCACGCCCTCCCTCACGAACCCGGCCTTCTCCAGCACCCGCTGCGACGCCGGGTTCTCCACGTCGGCCACGGCCTCCAGCCGCGCCAGCCCCGGCCACTCCGCGAACGCCATCCGCACCGCGCGCGTCGCGACGCCGCGGCCCCAGTAGCCATGCGCGACGCGGTAGCCCACGGACGCCCTCGACGCGCCCTCCCCCTCCCCCGCCGCGGGGCAGGGTTTGACGGAGATGGAGCCCACAACCACGGCGTCGGCGTCGGCGCCGAGGCAGATGGCGCGGTACCACGGGTGCGGGAGGACGTGGTCGAGGATGTAGCGGCGGGCCTCGTCGACGCGCGCGTAGGCCTCGCGGCGCTGGAAGAGGACGACGCGCGGGTCCGACGCCCACGCGAAGAGCGCCTCCGCGTCGGCCTCGGTGAACTCGCGCAGGGTGACCTCCGTCTCCGGCGCCGGCTCCCGTCGCTGGTGCTCCATGCTTCCTCTCCCTTTGTGGCGTCCACGGCTCCACGCAGGGTATTATTTGTGTATGGATGACTGACTGGTGAGCCGGTGATCTTGACCGGACAAAGAAGCTAGCTGCGGTTTGACTCGAGAGTGCTTGAGACTCACAGACAGAGACCAAGGGAAATGCATGCGCTCGGTGCATAATTTTTTAATCAAGTCGACTGATTTTTCATTTGGTCTGGTTGAATTTTCTGATCCAATGGTACACTGACACGTGTGAGGCGCTGGTTTCAAGTGGTCTCAACTCTCACTGATCTCTCTTTCGAGGGTGATCTTGCAGGACACGGATCCTATGACGTAGCTAACCCTGCTTTTCCCTGCCTTTCTGTCGCTCACAATTGGGCCCATGCTTGATGGGACCCAAGTGTCAGTGTCTCAATGGCAGGATAGCCCATGTCGTCCGATCTTGCAACCTGTTAGAGCTCTGTGTTGGTCTGATAGAAACAGAGTTACTCCCTCTAAATACATTTGTTTGACCGACAAGTAATACGGTCTGAAAATAATAATATTAAATGATTTATTATTATTACTAGAGAAAAGTTCACATTTTAACCTTCAACTAACCACTCAGTTTGATTTACAACCCTCAACTCCGAAACTGTCCGAATTACACCCTAAACTCAACTCCGAAACTGTCCGAATTACACCCTAAACTTACCACATGGTTCAAAACACAACCCTGGTATTGGTTTTGGGCCGGTCAACTGGTTTTGACGGGATTGATTGGACATGCCAAGTCAGCAGCCAATCTAACCTAGTCTCTCTCTCTCAGTCTCGATTAAGTTTCTCACCTGAGCCCGAGCCCAGTCCACGCTGCCGCCACCGCCTGGCACGCCTCCATCCCGCCGTGCCCGCCTCCCCGCCGCACCTGACTCCAGCAACCGCTGGTGATCAACGCGACCGACGCGTGGCAGCTCTGCACCTCATGCACAACGGCGGCGGTTGCCGGCCCCGGCCCCATTCGCCACCGGCGACGGACGTGACAGACGCGTGGCGGCGCTGCACCTTCGTCGCGATGGCCCCGAGCCCGACTCCCTCGCCATCGCTTCGTCTGCTCTTCCCGCGCCCGAGCCGGAGCTGCGTGTCCATGCGCTCACCGCCGCCGCCTGACGCTGCTCCCCGACGACCACCACTCGTCCGAGGCCGCCTTGCAGTGGCAGCTCTGGTGGTGTGGGGTGGGCCGGGGCAAGGCTCGAGCTGCCTTGCAGCTAGAGGGGAGAGGGGAGCAGAGATGCAAAGACACCGGTCGCGGGTGCCAGGCGGCGGCGGGGACTTGGTGGGCTCGTGTGAGAAAAAGAATAGAGAGAGAGACTAGGTTAGATGGCTGGGTGGGCTTGGCTACTGACCTGGCATGTCCAGTCAGCCTTGACTCCGATCAAAACCGCTTGACCGGCCCAAAACCAAGACCAGGGTTGTGTTTTAAACCATGTGGTAAGTTTAATTAGGATGTAATTCGGACAGTTTCGGAGTTGAGGGTTGTAAATCAAACCGAGTGGTTAGTTGGAGGTTGAAATGTGGACTTTTCTCTTACTACTACAAATTTTAATTGAAACATAGCTACCTCACTCATCCAAAATCTATAAAAGATTGAGAAACACAAACAACAAAAAACTCTATATTTTTTTCAACACTGTTTAGGGATCGAGGGACCCAAGAAAATAATTGAGGAAGCGAGTAGGCTCACAAATGAAGAGAAGCTAACACAATGCTAAACTGAGGGGACAATGAAACCAGAGAGTCTGAACACAAAAGAATGAGAAAATCAACCGAAGGTGTGATTACTGATAAAATAAGTATTTCTCATTTCCGGTTTATTGGGCTCATCACATTTTCCTTGGTCTCTGTCTGTGAGTCTCAAGTACTTTGGAGTCAACCGCATATTAAAAGTCTTATTTTCACTTCTTTTCACCACATGTTCACATTCCAAAGTGCATTAAATTGATGCATGCAAGGATTAAAAGAAACCAACCAATGCATATAATCATTCCTACTCATTTAGTGGTCATCCACGCATACACTATATATAATTAATGTAGATTAAAGTTTGAGTAATTTTATAAACCACAAGATACATTTCTCCACTCATCATCTACCTTGGTTGATGAGATTTCGGATTTAAGCCATATAAACCGGAAAGGAGGGCGTAAATTGTCTAGGTTGATAGATATAATCCTACCATATCTATCTACCGGAGAATAGCACACATGCAATTATATTAACTTGTCGCTTCTTTCAAATCAATAGACAACATGTTATAAGGATAATGAGAAAAAAAAAAGAGGACGTTGGGTTAAAAACTAGAGCTATAGGCAAGGAAAAACATGAAAGATGGATACTGGAAGAAATATACATAATGAAACTGAAGAATAAAATACTACATGCTTAACATTAAACAACATGTAACTTGTAATAAAGCAGTATGAATAACAACGCGGAGAATAATGAAGGACCGAGGATGAATTAACAGTGTACTAAAGAAGAATCGAGATTAGTTTGTTTGCTCATGCATACCATTTATGATATAAATGCTGGAATGAACAAAGATTGGATGAACTAAATAAAGTATTCGAGAATTGACGAGGACATTTCAAAAAGATTATCAAAATCACGAGGCAAACATGAAACAACATCTTTCGACCAAGAGCAATGAATGGGTCATCATTTCCATTGTTGTATATGATAGCGCGGTTTTACCAATACCACAGATGATTGGCATGACATTGTTCAATTCCTCAAATGTTACTGCATCTATATGTTACAACTTTATAGGAAAAAACAGAAAATCTCTATCACTTGCAACTTACACCAGGTTAAGAAAAGTTAGGACACTTATTGCAGAGCGAAGCCACTTACCGAGTTATCAGAACCCAAGATATGCAAGACCAGGTAGCACATATTGCCTCAACTTGTGTTCCTAAACTACAAGGATCCGATGGAGTTCCTAGGATATGCAACAGTTCTGCCATGTCGAAAGAGTAGTTCATGCATAACCGACGATGAAAGGACACCGACATTTTGTTCGACACCGACATTTTGTTCTTGATAATCATGGGCTGTAAACGAATGAAGCAAGAGCTATGAAAAAAACCCAGAGTATAGTACAAAGAGCACCATAGCATGCATGAAAGCTTCAGGGCTGGCTCGCAGTTATGCATCCTGCGACATGTCAGATCTGGATGTCCTCCCTAATGAGGTCGAGGACGCACTCGATGCCAGTGGCGGTTTGGCCAAAGATCCAGCCTAAAAATGTTGATGCATAACAAAAGAAACAAAATTTGTCTGTGAAACTAAAATATACCACTCCCTCTTATAGTGTCAAAAAATGTCTTACATTATGGGACGGAGGGAGTACTACTTTGAAAGAAAGCATGGTGTTGATCCAATTTCGTTTCTTTTTTTTTGTTTTGCCACGAGTTCTTCGGATGTCACTTGACCACGAAAAATTGCACGCTAGCTCATCCGAGGATCTTTTATTTTTTTACCTACTTTCTTTTGAAACAAGAAGGTTTTATCTACTTTTTTTAGGGGGAGAAGGTTTTATTTACTTTTTTTAGGGGGAGAAGGTTTTATCTACTGTTCACCGAGGCTCATCTCTGGATTACCGTTGAATCGCGCACAAGTTACCCAGCCCATGTACATTTGGGCCTTTAGTTAACGGGCTACCTGCTTGAAACGACGTAGTGCTTGGATTCGCATTCGCTTCACAAACCCTCATCAGAAAAAAAAAAACACAAACCCCAGAGCCGCCAGATCCAGCGAAACCCCAACCCAAACCAGAGCTCAGGAGGCGCCGCCATGGATCCCCTGGCCGTGCTCCGGGACTACGCCGCCCGCGGCGACCTGGACAAGATCATCTTCAACGGCGACGACGTGCTCTTCGGCGACGACTACACCTTCCCGGCCAACGTCCCCACGGCCTTCACCTCCAAGCAGTCCGGCCGCCCCTACCCGCTCTCCGCCGCCGTCTTCCTCGCCCAGCACAACGACCTCAAGCACACCGACTTCCTCCAGGCCGCCCGCCTCCGCCGGATCCCGCCCGTCTCCCTCCCGGACCGCAAGACCTTCCTCGACTTCCTCCAGTTCGGGGACAACTCCCTCCCCTCCGCCGAGCCCCTCCTCCCCTCCTCCTTCGCGCAGGACGCCCACCACCCCCCGCCGCCGCCGCCGCCGGAGGAGGAGGGGGAGGACCCCGACGCCGACGAGGCCTCCACCGCCCACGTCCGCGCCGCCGAGCGGCCCCTCAAGGACCGCAACGCCGTCCTCGACGCCCGCGGCAGCGACTTCCTCGCCATCTACCACGCCGCGCTGCGCCGCGAGGAGGACCGCCTGCGCAACAAGGACAGCGCGCCCTCCGCCACGGGCCGGCACGAGCCCTCCGCCACCGCCGCCGCCGCCCTCGCGAATCCTAAGCTTGACAAGTCGCTCGGCGACGGCTTCGTGCCCATCATACTGGTGCCCAGCGCGTCGCAGACGCTCATCACAATCTACAACGTGAGGGACTTCCTGGAGGACTTCGTGTTCGTGCCCAGCGACGAGAAGATGCGGGCCATGAAGGGGAGCCCCAAGCCCGAGTGCGTCACCCTGCAGAAGAAGCACGTCCGCGGGGCTGGCGGTCCGGTGGCGTTCGAGGTGAGGGACAAGCCGGCCTCGCTCAAGCCCGACGACTGGGCGCGGGTGGTGGCCGTGTTTGTGCTCGGAAAGGAGTGGCAGTTCAAGGACTGGCCCTTCAAGGGTCATGTGGACATCTTCAACAAAGGTTTGCCATTCTAGTGCTTGCCTGTTTGTATGTCTGCGATTTGTGTTAGCATCTCTGAGCTTCGTTAGTTTTTGCTCAACAACTGTAGAAATAATCACATCACATCACATCAGTGATTCAAGATTTTCGTACTGAGGTTCATAGGGGTTGCTGAATTGCCCCTCAACATTGCAGGATAGGGTTGTTCTGTACCGGGAGTACACTTTGAGTACTCACTTTGTTAACCCAATTGGGTTGAAATGCTTGTTTCTGGCATTGACATTGACTGTCGAGCAAGAAATCACTGCTGCTATGACTAACCAAATCATATCCGGCTGCCTGTGCCTTTTATCTCTGTTCCTAGCTAAGCCTCCCACTAACTTGGTCAGAAATGGTATTTGTAATGCAACAGGGAACATTAGGTTGCTCTGTTTCTCTTTCAGCGCAGCAAGTCGATACCATCTGTGGCCTAACATTTTAAACTTTTCTCAGTTATTGGGTTCTTTGTACGCTTTGAAGATGATAGTGTGGATTCAGCAAAAGTGGTCAAACAGTGGAATGTCAAAATCATATCTGTGAGTGGGAAGAATTTTTCGTATGTTTTTTGGTTGTTGTAATCAAATTCTTTTTTGCTCCCACGCACAGCTGCTTTATTGTGTTACTAACCTATGGTGCAGATAAGCAAGAATAAAAGGCATCAAGACAGACCGGCTGCTCTGGAGGTGTGGGATCGGCTGGATGAGTTTGTGCGGGCACGCTCATAGGTGAACCCTCGTGTGTATCTAACCGTGTGATCTTTTAAGCTGTCCCTTCCATTTTGTACTTGATATGGACACCTTGAATTCCTGGTGAATTTAATAACCGGGTTTTTAAGATTGGTTATCATCTGTTTTCTTAAAGTTTAAGTGTCTTTGCAGTAACCTTAGTGATACATGTGTGTTTACTGAAGGTTCAGTTTTGTTCTTTGTGCTATGGTCTTATCAAGCATTTGGCGACCTAGAGTATAGTGTAGGGGTAGTCCTGCAGGCAATTAGGACAAAGGCTTCACTTGAAATATGCATGATGATATCAGATTGTGCTTTTCAAGTTAATTTTATAACAAGAGAAGCCATCATAGTGTGTAACCTCCTTTACCGTCATGTTTTAATAATTCACACTGGTAGTTTTAGTTGTTGGCTTCTTGCTATTTCTATATTAATTGTTAGAAGAATCCAGAAATGGTATCAACTACTAGCATCTTGACATTGTTATTTTGACCGATTTGGAATTCAAATATTTCTATATATTTGTTTAAATACAACGCTCGAGGATTTGCTAAGTGTAACCTTTTCAGTTCTACAATGCTCATAGCCTTTATGCAAGTTAAACTGTTCCAACTTCTTGCCAGAAGTGGGTCTGTAATGTCATCATTGAGCTTACATGTGGTAATTTTTATGGTCTGTCAGACATATCCCTGATAACGAGATGATGAGTCCGTGGTGGTAACTGGGCTAGGATATATAGTTGAACTAGACCATGATGACGCGCTTTGCCGCACCGTTCATTTTGGTGATAGAATTATCTTAATTTACATGATCCGGTCTATAATAGTCACAATGCATACATAGGTTAAATTTGCATGAACTGGTCCATATAGTTGATTTAAACATGTTTGCATATATATGTTTGCAAATCTTTAGCTCGCTGCTCGCAAGACAATTTCAGATAACAGTAATTGATTGGGCTGGAATGTAGCTTCACATGTTAAAACACTTTTGCAAGGAACATCCAAGTGTTGTTTCCTCCTTGCTCAGTGTGATATGCTGCCAGTATCCAAGTGGTGAAGAGCTTTATGGTCACTGGCATTTGGTCATGCCATTTATGCCCACAGCTTGTTTAGTTCACTGATCTACTCTCAACAGTATACTCATCCAGAGTACACCCCAACCCCAACTCATATGCTTGATCTAAAGTATCCTAGCCATTCATGACCATCATACTGACAAGAATGAAAAGCATGTTAACTCATTTGGGTATGTCACACATTCTTCATACCAATTACTTCATCTAAAACACAATAATTTTCTTCTCAGGGGGGCCTAAGTGAAGAAACTATACATGCGACTTGCAGTTACCTTGAGCAAATCAAACTGAACTTATGCTTAAATGAAGGAACGGGACAAAAAAAAAGGTGAGAACTGAGAGGTGAACACGAGGATATAAGATGATCTCCAAGTTTCAACTTTAGATGTCTATTGCATGAATTCTCCATAAGCTATAGATCCGTCAAACAAAAAGTGGAGTTACTGAATCAATTGTTCAGTTTATACTGTTGACATATTTACTGCAATACCCATGCTTCATCTGCAGCAGCTGAACGTATGTGAGCAGATAAGTTTTAACTATGCATGATAGAAGCAAAATCTGCACAAATTCGCAGCCGACACAATCTCTCAAATAGAGAAATTTTGCGGATTAACTGGCCATCTCCCTGACAGTACCTACAGAAAGCGCACACCAGCTCCACCGTAACTCGGTGGTCTCAATCTGCTCTGACCCTCCAGACCTGTTGCTTAATTAGAAAGACCAATTTACTTCATTCTTTGCATCCCAAGAAGATAAGTCTCTGTTAAGATTTGTAACTAGTTGTAACCCTCATAACCTAACACCTATAGAAACAAAAACAAACAAATTAGGGGAAACTTAAGCAAACACCAGGGCAACTTGTTACCAAATCATAAATATAAGCAAGTTGAGAGAGCGAGAGTTGTGTTTGTGAGATCTTGGAGGGGATCTCAGGAGGAGATTTATGGAGTTGAGAAGCGGAGAAAGAATGCCTACCTTAATATCAGTCTCACACCTAGATTATTCTGGTCACCTCCCTTGCCGATGATCTCCTCTCCACCGTCAACAGTAATGCCGTCGCGCATGGCCTCCTGTGCTGCAGCAATCAGGTGGCTGGGTTCGCGCACGTAGTTACCCTGTCCCAGTGTGTTGGCCCAGTTCACAGGAAACCGCCGAAGTGGTTCTTCAGAGTAGTGGCCCAGTTTACGTTTGGTAGCTGTCTCGCGGTAAAAGTGGGGCAGGGGTGGATGACAGAGGTAATCCAGGCCATGCATGTCTGGATCGGACGGGTGGGAGGGCCTAATTGCTGTGGAGAGGCATAGCTCGCTATGTCTTACTGTTTCTTAATAATATCATTTTTCATATCGTATTTGTTAACTGTCAGCTTTCTACCCTGCATTTTGCTTAGGATATACGTATTAACCTTACATGTTTCGAGTTGGTGCTGGATATTTTTCCTTGGATTTTGAATGAATTTTATCAAGCGTTTTTCATGGCCTCATCCCTTAGTGACATTTTCTTCTCGATTATGCTTTTCAGTCGCTGTTGTGACCGAAATACTCAAATACCGTGTTGGGTGATGGAAGTGGACTTATGCTGGTTGAGTTGTCGACAAGCAGAACAGGCACCCCTAGATCCCAGCCTCGTATTTCAGGTGCCGGTCGACGACGGAATGAGATGCCAGGAACCTACCTTCCTTCTGCATTCATGAGGATTTGCATCTAATGTGCATTTCTGTTGCTAAGCTATGATGTAGTCTATCCAATTTGACATATTAACTGTAGACTGGTGACATGGTGCTAGGCTACTTCACCCGCGGCATTGTCGGAGATGGTGTCGTCATCTTTTCACCATTTCCTTGTGTGGATATTGGGGCAATTATGGCAGGTAGGTGTTATCCACCAAAGGAACATTGTCTGATTCCATTGTTGTGACCAACGCGAGCCATCAGGATCTGAAACCCTAGAACATTTTGATTTGCTTCAACACATAAACTGTAACATTCTCACTGCAACATGGTGTAACATGGCGCGGCCTGAATCTACACCGCGCCGTATGGTACATAGATACATTCGCTGGTATTACGGTAATGTCTATGGTGGGTTACACAAACATGGCCGAAACATAGGCAAGAAACACACTGATGAGCACGGTGCCAGCGGCAGAGCTTTGTGTGCCTGCTGCGTGCAGCAGTTCTGGGAACTTTGCTGTTCCCTGTGAATCGGTGTTTGATCCAGCGGCTTGGGGAGCAACCTGTCCTGTCGCCGTGGGAAGAGCCGGAGAATCGTCACCTGCCACTGGTGGAGCTTCAGTCGCACCAGCACTCTCCGGCGTCGTCGACGTTGTAGCTGCAGGCTCAGGCTCGGCGGGAGTAGCCGCCGGAGGTGCCGCTTCTGGAGCCGCGGCCTTTGCGGTTGGCGTCGTCGAGTCGTCCGTCGAATTGCTCGCGCCGGCGACATCTGCATCATCATCATCATCCCATTTCCGTCAGTGAAAACCCTGTCAATGTGTGCTGTATGTAGTAGTGGTGAAAGTAAAGGAGGAGGTGAGGGACGCACCATCGCACGGGTCGGTGGGCAGGTTGCACACGTTGGGGATCATGCCCTGGACCTGGCCGAGGACCAGGCCGAAGGGGCTGGGCGCGAGCTTGGACATGGCGCAGAGGCAGGGCCCCTGGGACTGGAAGAAGGCCTGGAGCTGCGAGCAGCACGACGGCAGCGCCGCCGACCCGACGCCGAACACGTAGCCGATGCACGGGGACAGGCTGATGGGCACCGGCGCGCAGGTGGGCACCGTCATCGTCACCGGCTGCACCGTCGTCTGCTGCGCCGAGCACAGGGTCGCCGTCGCGAACAGGACGGCGAGACCCGCGACCACCCCGAGCACGTGCCGAGCCATCTTGGATAGTTCTTGATGGAATGGAATGGAATGTACTGGATCGGATTGGATTGATTCGACGTGGGGAAGACGATCGAGGCAGCAGGGTTTATACGAGAGACTGTTGGGAAAACAGGGCGACGCGACGGGTGGAAAGCTCGGAAACGGTGGCCGGGTGGATGAGCCGGTCTATCTAACCTCGCTCCCGTGCTTTTCGGGGCTCGCCGGTGAACTGACCGGAGAATGTCGCGCTCGCTGCCGGCGCTCTGTGACTGCCAGAGGTCTATCCTACCGGGCCACTTACCTACGGAATGTCCTTTGAGCTCGGCCTGGATGGTTGGTGACCAACCCGATTGCTCCTCATGCTCGCCTGGTGAAAAGCATAGCCTCTAGTTCTACGTACCCAGTTACTCTAAAAAAAAAATGGTCAAACTTAAATCTCGAAAAGTACGGGTGCACTACATTATGGAACGGAGGGAGTATAAAACACCCCAAGCATAATAAAAAAATGCATCAAAGACCCTACACCATCGAATGACCACTACTGCCGCTAGAATGAGCCGCCGACGTGCCGATCTCGTCCCTCTCTCACGAGAGCCGGTTTGACCTTGTCGATGATAGCCGGAAACTATTCGTGCACGTGTCCTAAGGATTAGCGCTTTAGAGTTGCCATTGAACCCGTGAATCAACCTGGCACCAAATCCAAACAAATGGAATAGACATTTGTGTCACGTCAACACTTATATGCGGGCCCGACCTATCATATTCACACTCAATTTTAACTAAGTGAGTGATCAATCTTTTCTGCGAAGATTAGGTCAAATACCGTATGTTCTTGCAAAAATTAGGCTATATGTAGATAGATCTTTGCGAAAAATTCTAATGTTCTTTTTTAAGCCCTAACCGCAATTGTGATGGTTTTTGTATGCTATTATGTCGAGGTGGAGTGGTCAACATTGCCGACATTTCTCGGTGAATGTATTCTGCGGATTGGTACATGAGCCATACACGTCGGCCTCTAGGTTGTAATATGCTCGACATCCAAGTAGTGGAGCTTGAGCGGAATCAGGGGGGCATGGGCTAGAGGGGGGCAAACATAACTACTCTTAGCTGTTTTTAGTGAGAAAAGTAGGCGTAATACAAAGAGATAAATACATGTTTTCTTGTGAGTTTTTGGTTGGCATGGCTCCGGTTGGCCCCCATGAAGCTCCGGCACCGCCGACATCATCAAGTTTGACTACAACTCCTGGCTTTAATTTGTTCAGAGTTTGACCTCCTCTGAAATTTGAATTTGATATAAATTCATCTAATTTTGCCCCCAAAATATATTTAAACCTAGTTCAGTTTCAGGTTGCACCAAATTTGGAGAACCTTATATTCCGTGGAGGTTCTAGCTTTGTGAGTGATGTCTTTCCATCTGAGTTCTGGTTCGCGCCGAATGAGTCAAGTCTCGGTGGTTGTTTTCCACTTTTAATTCTTCCTCGTACTCTTCCAGGTTTTTTTCAACAAAGACAAAAGATTTATTTCCTTGGGTTTGAGACTTTGTTGTCATGGTTTCCCACCCAAAACAAGAAACCTCGATTTTGTCGATGCTAAAAGAATCGTTGGGTTCTTGCATGCGCCAGGTGCTACAAAAAAGAAAATTCCAGAAATGGCTATAACACAACATGTTCTGATACCGTCGCGCATATGTGACACCCACCCCCCCCCCCCCCCCCCCCCCCCCCCCCCCCTCCTTCATACTTGTAGAATACACGAATAGTTTCACAAATGGCTATAAACACAACATGTTTAAAACTAATATTTGCTAAAAGAATCAAGAGAACAAAAATACCCAATATGCATACACATTCCAGGCTCATTCAACATGACTGGCGAGATCACAAAAGACGTCCCTCTCTCTTCCTCTAGAGAGTCGGTAAGACTTCTATCTCCTGCTCTTATATTTGAATTCTACCCACATCCATCCAATTACGATGAAATTTAGACCAAAGAACCTGTTCAAATCTAGCACGAATTCAGGTGTATCACGGAATCTTGTTTGTTTTGCATGCAAACCCGCTGAAATTACCAAAATCCCTTTCGAGTAACCATCCTCTGCCCCGGAGTCCGCACCTTTGCTAAGCTTCTGTTTTGTGGCTTGTCGCGCTGATCTGCTCTGTGTGATGAACTATACAGTTGTTAAAGCACATGACTACGATTCAGGAGCTCCGTGAGACGTTGGAGGAAACCAAGATTCCGGATGAAATTAATTCCTCGTTACAAAAGCATATTTGGATGTAATTTCTGTTACTTTTGATGTACTCCTACTTTGTATTGTCATGACACTTATGAATAAATCATTTTTGGGGAAAAGCTAGCACTATATCAAAACCACCAAAGTGACAACTCTGATGTGCATTGGGGACAATAACCGAATTCTGATGTGCACTGGATCAGATCAATCATCAATGACAAACTGAGTGATAACAAGCGGAACATCCATCTAATCGTGTGAGAAACTCGCATCAAGCTAGTATTACAATACTGTTGTCAGAAAAGGTAAGCAGCTAGGAACGAGGCAGCTATGGCCAGGACGACGGCAGCAGAGGTCCCCTTGCACTCAACGGCAGCTGAATCAACCGTCCCCGGAACCGACTTCACCCCACCACCGGAAGGCGTGCCAGCCGGGTTCGCATCAGCCGGACCGGTCGCCGGCGCAGCCGCAGCAGCATCAGTAGGTGCCCCCGTCGACGACGGCGCCGTTGCGCCACCCGCCGGAGCAGAGCTCGAGGTCCCTGTCACAGCTGCACGCACACACACAACCAACAGAAGTGGTCAGTCACTCTCACTCCATTTCAGTATGTCGCTGTCAGCATGCGCGTACCGGAGCAGGCGTTGGGGGCCAGGTTACAGGCGGTGGGGAGCAGCTGCCCGACCACGGACCCGAGCTGGGCGGGCACGGCGGCCATCGCGGCGCAGAGGCAGGGCGCCTGCGACTGGAACATGGCCTGCATCTGGCTGCAGCACGCGTCGGACGGCGACGAGGAGTTGCCGATCAAGTAGCTCACGCACGGCGACAGCGAGGCCTGCACCGGCGGGCAGCTCGGCACGGCCGGCTGCGGCGGCGGCTGCTGCTGCGCCGTGGACGCCGCCCATGTGACGGCCAGCACGGCGAGCCCCAGGCTCAGCGTGGACGAGAACGAGAGGCCGCCGCTCCGGCGTCGGGCCATCGGTGGATGGATGATGATCGGAGTGAACCGGGTTAAGTTCGTGATGCACTGTGCGATTGACCGGTGAGCGTGCCGTCGTGCCGTGGGCGTGGTTCAATTTATAGGTGCTCGGATGCTTTGTTGGACGAACGACCGGTGGCTCGGTAGCGACGGGCAGATCGACTGCCCTATCTAACGTCCAAAAGTGGGGTAGCTTGCACTTTGCAGGGCGCACTGCTTTTACACAGATGTTTCCGGAGATGTTACCGTGGTGGTGACAAATGTCACCGTGTTGGTGAGAAAACTCGTCCAACAAAGCATCCAGCGACGCAGACAACATTGAGCGTTCAAATTTTCTTTTTCACCCCGAGAAGCCAATTGGTTCATGGCAACCCAAATACAAATTGTTCACAATAGCGACAATATATCTCAAAAGTTTAAGGAAATTACAAAATAAAGAAGAAAATTACAACACGACCATAATACGCTCTGTCATGGCTAGGAAGCGACATACGGCAAAATCGTCCTTCACTTGAAAAAAGAATTCCCTCTCAATAATTGTAACCAAGCAAGCATTCAAGAGTTGAATCCCCATTTTGTTCCATAGCTTGTCTTTCACAAAAGTCATCGAAGGGAGTACTCACTTAACACTAGTTGTTGCTACTTGTAGGATTATAACCAATTTGAGAAGCTTGTAAACATGGTTAAAAGTGACACTCTTGTTTGTGTCGACAAGCATAATAGAAAGGCCGACTATGTTTTTGACCTTTCTAAATCTCTCATCTCTACACAAATCAATAATGAAGTGTGTAAGTTGTTAAGGAATATGGATCAAATCTTCCTCCATGAAATTCATATGATAAAGATGTGCAAGCTTAACCAATTTTTCCTTATCATAAGCGGCAAAAGAATTAACCGCATTGAATGATCCTATGCAATGAAGTAATTCAATGTTTACCTCATTAAGTCTATCTCCAAGCTCCCGAAGTTTCCTATCAACAAGACCCAAAAACATCTCAACATGAAAGGATGGAGATTTGTGAGTTTTTTTGTAGAATCTTGAGGGTCTTCCAGGCGGCTTGTACAAATCACCCTTGGGGAACTTTGACTTTATGCTTGACACGAAAAGAGGTGACCTCTTCAAGAAAACTTTTCCCTCCCACCACCATCTCTCATTAACTGCAACTGAATCTTTGTCAAATGAATGAGTTCAATGGCATTGACAATGTCTTGATCTTTCTTTTGCAAATCACTACTCGAGTCATTGGTATACCCAAATATGGTTTGCAACAAGTGTGCCATGAAAACAAAGTCAAATGACTCAAATTATGCCAAAATAGTTTCAGCAAGAGTAGCCTCATTGCTTTCAGAGTGGTCGCTTGCTATCTTGTCGAGAACTAGCTAAATTGAAGGATAAATGCGGAGAATATGCATAGTAGTTTTGTGGTGAGATCCCCAACGAGTGTCGCCTAACCTAATCAAACCCATATGTTGATTCATGGCTTTACCAATTTCAATTTCTTCCAATTTCAATGCTTTAATAATGCATTCAGCTCGAGCCACACGAAGCGTTCTAATCTTCTTGCATGACATCCCAAGAACATTCAACAAATTAGGAAGTTGCTGAAAGACAAAACACAATCGCAATTCTCCTTAGCAATAGCAATTGGAGATAACCGAAGTTGATGAGCAAAACAATGCACACAATAGGCAGAAGGAAACTCATCCATAATTGATTTATTTAGACCATCGACATGACCCTTCATATTGCTAGTGTTGTGATACCTTGCCCACTTACTCTAGAGAAGTTCAAACTATGATCCATAAGCAAGCTCTGAATTGCTGTTTCGAGTGTCAAAGATGTGGTGTTTGCAACATATAAAATACGAAGAACCTCTCAACAACGCTTCCTATTTTATCAACATAACACAGACAAAGAGACAATTGTTATTGTAGATACAGATCACTTGATTCATCAACAAGTATTGAGAAAAAAACTATCACATAGCTCTTCCATCACACGCCTAGTCACTAGTGGAAAAAAGCCTAACTATGGCGTGCCAAAAACAACCTTGCTGGCGTATATGCCCAACACCACCAATATGACGCCAGTGAAAACATTTAGTGGTGGTGTTGGCGGACATGTCAGCAGTATTTTAGTACTGATGGCGTGCCACCTGGATAACGCCAGCAATATATTGTGTTAGCTATGGCGTTTATTGTGCACCAACGCCAGCAATTTGTATTTTTTGGTAATAAAAAAAATATACCCAGCTATTAGTATATGTGCAGCCATTTAAACTTCTAGTGGTAACTTCAAATCCACAAACAGTAGTGATCAACTAGCTAGCTAGCTACAAGCAAAAGTGATCCGCTAGCTAACTACCTACATATATGCACGCATTACATGTCTCGATGAAGAATGATCTTCATCTCACGCAACTTGTTCCTGTTGCTCTGTATCTCATTTCTGTAATGGACTTTGAGGGTCTTCAGTTCCACCCTCTCAGCCTTCAGGAGTCATATCTCCTTCTTCAGAGAATTGATCTCGGTGACCAGTTTGTCCTTCTGGTCGATGAGCTTCAATTTCTTATCGCAGAAATCAGAGTTCTCGTCGATGATCTCATCCTTCTCATTCTTTAGGGAGTCATTCAACTCCTTAAGGGCCTTCACTGTACTCTCCTTTGACGCGACAAGCTCACGGCTGAGCATGTCCACATCACGTACCGGTAGCTGCTGCTGGACCGGTTCTGGAGATGGGTCTCGTACATACGCCTGGCAACTCAAATATTTGAAATCATCAATAATGAATGGTTAGATGATATATTTATATATGCATGTGTTTGCAATGCTCATGGATGTTTTTGTAATCTTACCTGGTTGGTGCTTGTTTCGCCTTTGTCAACTTCTTCATAGGCCGCGAAGTTGCACGAGGACTGGTAGTGGTTGTTCCAGCTACGCATGACTACAACTTCAAAATAATAACAAGTATAGGTTATACAAAAATATAGATAGCATCACAATGGCCTTGCAAACTAGATAGCATGTGGGCCATAGTGCTAATAGAAAAAAATTGGTAACATACAACAGCAAATTGCCACTGCCTAATTTTTCTAATCTGTCAAGTAAAATTTTGTAATTAAGCATGCCTATTAAAAGGAGTACTTGATTATAGGTACATCATATATATGCTTACAATGATTCATAAGACAACAAACATATAGATAATAAACAGAGAAAGGAAAGAGCAAGATGCATGGTATATTCTGTCCAAGTTCAATTACTTTTTTGTGGCCGTTGAAGCATTCTCACATGTTATTGGTCACTTTTAATTAACATCCAATGCTACAAACAATATTAGTGGTCACTTTTAACTTCCAATGCTACAAAAATTTGCAACATGAGGACTTGCCCTGATTTCTTCAGTGCACATTTCTAAAGAAACTACCAAGCAAAACTCCCATTCTACACATAACATACTGAACACTAAGTTCAATTGTGCACTATCCATTTCTACTAAATATATCAATTTGTACAAATAAATCAATTTCTACTAAATATCACAGTACTAATATAAAAAAACTAGCACTATCCATTCATCCATCCATCTATGAAAGAGATATCAATTGTGCACTATCCATTTCTACTAAATATATCAATTTGTACAAATAAATCAATTTCTACTAAATATATCAATTTGTACAAATAAATCAATTTCTACTAAATATATCAATTTGTACAAATAAATCAATTTGTAGCACTATCCATTTCTAGCACTATCCATTTCTACTAATATAAAAAAACTAGCACTATCCATTCATCCATTCATATATGAACCAATCAACTACCCTATCCATCTACACAAAATTTTCTGGCTCAGATCTATCAAAGGGAGATGCTTGGGGAGGGGAAGAAAAATCGCGAGGGGAAGAGGGGATATCTCACCTTCATGCTGGAGTTGGCGGCGGCCGCGCAGTTCCGGCGGCGAAGAGCGGCGTCATCGGGCAGCGGCGGCGGCGGCGACGGTCAAGAAGGGGTGAAAATGATAAGGTTACTTACACTGATTTTGACTGGATAGGGTAGTTTGTTTGCTTGCGTGGGCCTAATGGATACTGCTGTCGTAGGCCTAATGGGCCACGCCATAGAAAACGAAAGCAGATGGGAAAAAACTCAGAAGATGTCTATGTCGTACGGGAAACATACCACGCCAGCGGTAAGCTCATATCAATGTCGTACGAAATTGTCCGACGCCACCACTATTTGGAAAAAATAGTACTGGCGTTGCTAGGGGTCGGCGCGCCACTAACAAAAGTTGTGGCTAGCACTATTTCCACTAGTGAGTAGTTTCTTTGGCACAAGAGTTGATGAGGTCTATTTGTGTTTCTTGAGCTATCATTTTGTTGTTCCTTGAAGCATTCTTGAGAACCACCTTGTTCACTTCTTCAAAATCTTTGCTAGCCATTGTATAATCTCAAGGAAATTGCCTTTATGTAGTGAAACTTCTCTCCATCATGTCCGCGAAAAGCTAACCCTTGACGCAAAAGAACGTTGGGCATTAAAAGGAATATGTCAAGCCAGCTATATATAAAACCTTTTCTTGTTTGATGGTTGAAGAAAAAGACTCTAAGATTGTTGTTTTTGGTGCAATGAAGAAATTGTATTTCTCTTGTGCTTTGTTGCGTGCACTATTGATTCCACCATCATGTTTCACAAAACTATCCTTGTGATTCTAATTTCTAAATCATCAATTCATAAAAAATCTCCACCAACATGCAAATTATCCTTGAAAATATAATGTACAAGCAAAAGGCATCATCTTTTTTTAGATAAAAACCCGAGGCCTGACTTTATATTAATAAAGCCACCAAGCATCCAACCACTTCGAAGCATCTACGACCAACAGAGGCCCAAACCATAAGACAATACAGACATCTAATAGAGGCAAAATGAAGAGGGTGGCATGCAGGCCAACAAAGATATGAGGAAACTTAGGAGAGGAGGGTTAGATCCCCATCTAGTAATGTCGTGGCCGATCCGCATTCAGACATGATGACACCGTTTCCTGCAGGCGCGTGATCAAGAGCTCCACATCGTCCTTGTCGCCCTCCTTAGTCCATAATTTCCACTGCTACAAAATAGAGGATAAATGAAAGATACAATCAACCGCCTTGTTAGGGAACACATGTTCAATGGTAAACTTGTTACTAGTTGTCCATAGAGTCCATCACATGGCCGAGAGCCCAAACCAAGAGAGCCGCTTGGTTTGCCCCACTAGGGCTGCGCAAGAGGGCTAAGCTCATGTACGGAGGCGGGGCCCCAAGACACACCGAGCCACTATTGTAGGCAGCTCCAAAACAGAAGAGCAAGGGGGCACCAAAAAATGATATGATCGGTGTTTTCCACCGTGCCACATAACGCAGAAAACTCAAAACCAAGCCCATAGTGTTTGTGGATCTAGTCCACAGCTGGAAGCTTTCCCCGGAAAGCCTGCCACATAAAGATTTTAATTTTGAGGGGAATGCGCGCTCTCCAGATGCCGCAAAACCTGTTAGTAGCGGACCCAAGCACCAACTTATTGTATAATGACTTGGCCGGAAAACGACTAGAGCTAGCATGAGGCCAAGCAACAGAGTCCACTTTCTCCGAGAGCACCGGGAAGGAAGTGTTGGATCGAAAGTATGTCTAGAGGGGGGGGGGGGTGATTAGACTACTTGACCAAATAAAATCTTTTCTTTTCCCAATTTTAGTTGTAGGCAGATTTTAGCAATTATGACAGGTCAAGCAATCAACCTACACATGCAAGCCTAAGAGTATAGCAGCGGAATGTAAAACATTGCATATGAAGGTAAAGGAAAGGGTCTGAAGAAGGCAAACGCAATGCAGACACAGAGATTTTTGGCGTGGTTCCGATAGGTGGTGCTATCGTACGTCCACATTGATGGAGACTTCAACCCACGAAGGGTAACAATTGTGCGAGTCCACGGAGGGCTCCACCCACGAAGGGTCCCCGAAGAAGCAACCTTGTCTATCCCACCATGGTCATCGCCCACGAAGGACTTGCCTCACTCAGGTAGATCTTCACGAAGTAGGCGATCTCCTTGCCCTTACAAACTTCTTGGTTCAACTCCACATCATGACGGAGGCTCTCAAGCGACACCTAACCAATCTAGGAGACACCACTCTCCAAAAGGTAATAGATGGTGTGTTGATGATGAACTCCTTGCTCTTGTGCTTCAAATGATAGTCTCCCCAACACTCAAAACTCTCTCACAGATTTGGCTATGGTGGAAGAAGGATTTGAGTGGAAAGCAACTTGGGGAAGGCTAGAAATCAAGGTTCAAATGGTAGGAATGGAATCTCTTGATCTCAACACATGAGTAGGTGGTTCTCTCTCAAAAAATGAATGGTGGAAGTGTAGGCACGTTCTGATGTCTCTCTCGAGAAGAAGAAGAAGGGGATGGAGGGGTATGTCGGTGTCAAAACCGGCAGATCTCGGGTAGGGGGTCTCGAGCTGTGGATCTTGGATCAATGGGGAACAAGGGACTAGGGACACGATGTTTACCCAGGTTCAGGCCCTCTCGAAGAGGTAAAACCCTACGTCCTGCTTGACTATATTGCTTGTGTATATGAGGATTACAGAGTCGATCTACCACGAGATCAGGTGAACTAAACCCTAAACTAGTAGGATGACGGTTGTTGTTCTCCCCCCTATGGACTAAACCCTCTGGTTTATATAGACAACAGGGGTACTAGGGTTACACATGGTCGGTTACAAGGAAAGGATAAACATGCCGATTTTTCTCATCTTGACTTGGAGGACACACCAAGGCACCAAAAAGCCTCGTGTCCGGATATGGGTCCGGCCTCCTAGCGTTGATAACACGGCCCAAAAGTCCGACACACAAGAGATAGGCCGGCAGGCCGAAGACCCCCTAATCCAGGACTCCCTCAGTAGCCCGCGAACTAGCCTCCAATGCCGGTGCTTCATCGCGTCTTGAGATCTTGATATACCTGAGGTCTCCGGCTTGCGGGGTAAGTTCCTCTCCTTCTTTACGTTTGGCATAATATCCTTCAATTAAGCATCAAAAGTTGCACAACTTAAATTCGGCCGTGCGCTAATTGGTTAATGTTTGGAATCCGAGCTACCGATGTTATTTAGCCGCGAAGGCCGACCGTCCAAATGTGAACAGTGTCCCTGTCTGACACCTTTTCGGCGAAGAGCCACACCCGGTCATAAACATCGAACCGTTGTGAAAGCTCAATTCACAGTTCGAGGCAGCGCCTCTACTGGCCCGTTCCCTTGAGGTGGAGATCATGCCCGTTTTTTAAGGGATATGATCAATGATTTGGGTTATCCCACTTCACGCATAACGCCATGATTGTATCGGGAAGCGGCGAGGCCCGCGGCACAATAAAAGGCCCTTTGGTATTACGGCTGCTTATAAAAGGGAAAACAGCCATCCTCATCTGTGCACGCCTTCTCTTTCCTCTAACCATTGCTTTCCCCAATCTTTAGAGCTCCAGTGCCCCGTTGCTTTCGCCCTCAAGAGCTCCTCCCCAACCTTTCTCTTAATTTGGCCATGGCTGGATCTGGTGCGGGAGGCAAGTGGGAGGCCTCAACCGTCACCAACAAGGATATCGAGGATCTGAAGTGCTCCGGCTATCTTCCGGCCGCCGTCGTCCACCATGCCCCAGAAGAGGGCCAGGTCATCCCTACTCCGCAACCTGGCGAGAGGGTGGTGTTCATCCCCCACTTTGTTCGGGGACTGGGCTTCCCGCTCCACCCCTTCGTCCGAGGGCTGATATTCTTTTACGGGCTAGATTTTCATGATTTAGCCCCGAACTCTATTCTTCACATCTCAGCCTTCCTCATCATTTGCGAGGCCTTTCTTCGGACCCAGCCCCATTTCGGCTTATGGCTGAAGGTTTTTAATGTCAAGCCGAAGATTGTCGATGGCCAGCAAGCGGACTACAGGGGGGCCATGGTCAACAAGCTCACCCGTGTTGAGTGGCTGGTGGGTACGTTTATAGATACTGTCAAAGTTTGGCAGAAGGAGTGGTTCTACATTATAGAACCACACGACGCAGCCTGGGTGGCGGCCCCTGAATTCAGATCCGGACCGCCCACGAGGCTGACCTCGTGGACCAAGAAGAGCCTCGACTGGGGGTTACCCGAAGAGGTGGAGTTGCTGCAGAAGCGCATCGTCAGCGTGGAGAAAGCGAGCGCCAAGATAACCAACGTGATCCAGGTGATGCTTCATCGCCACCTCCTCCCTTGCTAGCAACGGGATGCCCCAATGTGGGCGTATAAGTCCGAAGACCCCGTCACCGTGCATCACTTCCACGACACTACCCACGACAAGCTATGGAAGGTGCTATTCAAACCTCAAAAGGATTGGCCGGCCGAAGAGGAGGAAATCGGCCTCGATGCCGAGCATCCCCCTAAGAAGGTAATAAGGTTCTTATCCGCTCTATGTTCGGATGTTCTTATTCCAGAAGTTTTATTTTTCGTCCTTTTACTTCCACAGGGTTGGCTCGAGAAGGCCAAGATGATCAATAGCACGGCGCCGCTGCCCAAAGACCCCCGGCCGGCCCTGTTGGAAGAGATGCTAATCATGGCACTGTACAAGGCGCCAGAGAAAAAGGAAAAGAAGAAGAAGAAAGAAGCGCCGAAGGCCAGGGAAGGCCTCCGTTTAACGGGACATCCGGACTATAAGTCTGGAGACACCCACGCTCCCTCCGCCCATGAGGGGGAGTAGGAAGAGGACAAGGAGGAGAGCTGCTCCTCCCGTTCCAAGAAGAGGGCGGCGTCAGACGATGGCTAGGGGGTGGATTAACAAGCTGCTCGGCTTGTTAAGCTCGTACTCGTTAAGCTCGTGCTCATTAAGGCTCGGCTCATTAAGCTCATTAAGTTTAACGAGCAGAAAACCATGCTCGACTCGGTTCGTTTGAAGCTCGCTAAGCTCGTTAGCGCTCGCGAGCGCTTGTTAATAGATTATAATGTGTTACGGTTTACAGGATGAGTGTGTAAGTGTGGTTTTTAAGATGAAATATGGTGACTACAAAAAGAAATGCGCTAGTTTGTTGACTCCTATATCGATTAGATTGAATAGATGGGCTGAGGTGCTATAAAAAGTTTATCACATAAGATGAAAAAATGTATTATGTTGCTACTGACGAGCTACTCGTGAAACTCGTTAGCTCGTTCGTTAAGGTCATTAAGCTTAACGAGCTGAAATCAATGATTGGCTCTGTTCATTAAGAAGCGAGCTACGAGCTTAACGAGCCGAACTATTGAGCGCTCGTTAAAGTCACGAGCTACAAGCTTTTGGTCCAGCCCTAGACGACGCTGAGGAGGAGGAGCCTCCCCATGCCCCAAAGAGGCAATGCAGGCCCAAGCTGATCCTGCCCGATGACAGTTCGGACTCCGATGAAGAGTCCGTAGTGTCCGAGAAGGTTCCGGAGAGGAACCCATGGGTCAAGCTCCGCGTTGAGAGGTATGAATCCGAAGATACTTCAAATATTCGCTTTTGTTAGTCCATTATTGAGTGAATGCGTTTTATGTCGCAGCCCACCGCGCGACCTCCCCACCTCCCCAACCTCGGAGGGGACCTCTCCGCCAGTCGATCTGTCAGAGAGTGGTACGACGTCGCGCTCCCCGCCTCCTACAGTTATCGAAGAGGCTGGGGAGATGCAGTCCCGCAGGGCCCCTCCCGTTCCGAACACGGGAGAGGGAGGCGATGTTGTTATGGCCAAGGCTAACACCACGGTCATTGAAGACCAATAGGGGGAGTCTCTCCGGGTGAACCGGGAGGGAGAGTCTGGCCTGCCCAAGCCTTCTCAAAAGGCAATTTCGGAGCCCCCTAGGTCCTTGGAGGCGTCCATTCCTCCCTCCACCGAGGAGGGAGCCGGGGTCCCGCCGCCAGCGCCGAATCCTAACGATCGTGGTGCGGCAGGATGGTCGGATGCGATGGAGTAGGTGGTGAACAATTCCACCATTGTTGCAGAACATCGTGCCCTGATGGGCATGGTTTTACAGGGTATTCGGTCCGTTAACAGCGGACTGAAGGAAGCCTTCAGCGGCCTCCTCGCGGGCTTCGAGGTAAGCCATGTAATATTCTTTTCACAAAATGGATTTTTAAACAAAGTTAAACACCCCTTGTATATAGCAGCCCCCGAGACTTTGCCAGGTTTGACAAGCCTGGCAGAGGATTGAAAAATCATGAAATGAGGAGTCTGAACAATGCGAGGTTTCGTCTTGTTATTGCAGGCCTCATCTCTCGCGACGGCCGCTCATGTCGCAGCGCTGGATGAGATGAATCGGAAGCTCAGGAGCTCTGATGAAGAGCTCGACCTCGTCAACAAGCGGTTTGACGAGGCGCAAGGTTAGCTCGGTCAAGATTCGACATATTTTTTTTATCAGAGTATTCGGGACTAGCCCTAAGCAAAAGGTGTTGAATTATGTTTGCAGCTACCGCCGCGGAGGTCAAAGATCTCAGAGCCGAACTGAAGAAGGCCGTAGAGGCGGCGGCCGAGCAGAAAGTGGCGACCGAGTGAGCGGCCGCCGAACTCAAGTCAGAAAAAACCGTCAGCGAGAAGCACGAGGCCAGAGTGGCCGAGGTGCAACAGGAGCTCAAGGATGCCATCACGAAATCTGAGGACCTTGAGCAGAAGAATAAGGATCATGCCATCGAGCTATCAAAGGTGCAGCAAGAGATCTGCGAAGCAAGGACGGAGACGCGGGGCGCCCAGGAGGAGCTCTCACAAGTAAAACAAATTGCAGATGGTAAGCAATACTTACTACAGAGTGTCTTTGGCGGCCACAGATTCGCGTTGCTCACACGAGTCTAGAGTTCCACAGGCGCGTTTGCGGAGCTCCCAAGGAGTGAGGCGGATACGGCGAAGCACTATGCGGCTCGGGAGGGTGACGCCGAGCTGAGGCTGTTCTAGGCGTAGTTCCAGGAGCCCGAACACCCTCCCCTCCTTAGTAATCAAATGAAGCAGCTTGTGCACTGGTCGAAGATCAAGCCACTCGAGATGGCCACCGACCCTCCTCCTGCTGGAAAAGAGCACAGGCGCCCGGAACAGTATTTCTCTGTTGTAATGGACGATGCTCGGGCAGTAGAGGCCCGATGCTCGAAGGATGTACTCCTTGAGTGATTATCTTTGTATGAAACGATGGTTGAAGCCTTGTATTTTTGCAGTGCGTTTGATCTATATGGTTTATCATACTTGCCTGTTTCGTAGTTTAATTTTGACTCCTGTGTGGCCGTTTATATCTTGAAAGTTGCCAGTCGTCGGCTTCAGCCCCCACATTGATGTGACGAGGGGTGTTTCATCCTCTGGATTTTGACCCTTAGCCGACGTCTCGGTGCCCGAAGGCGGTAGTGCAGGAGAGAAATGAGGCAATCGGACTATGTGGCTTTATTACCGTCACTTAGCCATGGGAGCTTGACTGTGGGGGCTGGTGACTAGCCCCCAGTGTGATATTCGAGAGATCAGAGGTATATGCCTGTATCACTTGGCTTGGCCGAAGACACAAACCCTTCGTATGACATGGTGTAATTGCCAACGATTTTTAGTTTAACACTGGTCATTGGATCGCCGACCAGTTCTCGCTTATTATGACAGTCAGTTTTCGGCTTTCTCCACTGAGGTACTTAGCCAGGCTAGCCAGAAGTACAATCGCGGTGGTTCTCCAACCACCTTAGCCGAACGCGCGGAACATAAGAGGGTAAACACAGGAGCCGGGCAACCCAACTATTGACCCAAGATATAATTCAGAACCGGTGCATATAATGCAATATCCGAGACGCCGAACACGTAGAGAAAGAGTAGTGCCGGACTTGAGGCATAGGGTGAGTATTATGTTCGAGCCCCCGGTTTATTACCCGATTGTTACCTTAAGGAAAAATTATGCAAACTGGTTTATAATGGCGTCGAAGAGCGAAAGAAAGGTGCAATAAAAACTGCATGAGGACCGTGAAGAGTGGTATTTATTTTGATAAAGCTCATGATGTCTATCCGTACAATTCGAACTGCCAAAGCATCTGTTACACGCACTTTATAAGAAAAAGAAAATGGTTTACAGAGGAAAGGTTTACACAAGGCCTTGAAGCATGGGTTGATATCCCTACTGTGCCCTGCTGCACGTTTGCGCCTTTGCTTCTATGGTTGAAAGAACTCTGTAGAGGGGTTGAGAGTCGGCTGACGGGCCCTTGATTAGGAACCGTGAGAGGTCGTCGAGCTGTTCTAGCTTAATGCCAGATCGGTCCGTAATGGTACCTGTTCGACGTCCGAAGATGCGTATGACTATAATTTGGTTGAGCCGAATACTTGGTTTTGATTTGGTCCCCACAGCGGCCCGTGGTATTTTAAGTGCGAAGTTGTGTTGACGAGGCACATAATGTGCGAATTGGGAGGGGAAGCTGTGGGGGGCGTATCCTATTTATGCGAAACATAGGGATGTTCCTCAAACGGAGATAGAGCTTGGGCCCGTTTCCTTGCTTCTCGTGCCTTGACGGCGGGCTGATAATGGGGCCCCACGATATTGGTTTGGACTTTGGCCGCTAGGGCTGCTCTATGTTCTTCAGTCCGGAGTGAGCGTTTCGTATTACCATTGACTGTAATGATGCCCTTAGGTCCGGGCATCTTTAGCTTTAAGTATGCATAATGGGGGTCAACGTTGAAACGGGCGAACGCCGTCCGGCCCAGGAGCGCATGATAACCGCTGTGGAAGGGGACAATGTCGAAGATCAAGTCTTCGCTGCGGAAGTTGTTCGGGGAGCCGAACACCACTTCAAAAGTCAAGGTGCCCGAGCAGCGGGCTTCCACGCCCGGGATTACCCCCTTAAATGTGGTGTTACTAGGCTTGATCCTTGACGGGTCAATGCCCATTTTCCTCAATGTATCTGCATAAATCAGATTGAGGCTACTGCCCCCGTCCATGAGGACTCTAGTGAGGTGATACCCGTCGATAATGGGGTCGAGGACTAGGGCCGCCGACCCTCCGTGACGGATATGTTGGGAAACGTAGCATGCAATTTCAAAAAATTTCCTACTCTCACGCAAGATCTATCTAGGAGATGCATAGCAAAAAGGGGGGAGAGTGTGTCTACGTACCCTCGTAGACCGAAAGCGGAAGCGTTTGACAACGCGGTTGATGTAGTCGAACTTCTTCTCGTTCCGACCGATCAAGCACCGAACGTACGATACCTCCGAGTTCTGCACACGTTCAGCTCGATGACGTCCCTCAAACTCTTGATCCAGCAAAGTGTCGAGGAAGTAGATGAGTTCCGTCAGCACGACGGCATGGTGACGGTGATGGTGAAGTGATCCGCGCAGGGCTTCGCCTAAGAACCACGAGAATATGACTGAGGGTGTAATCTGTGGAGGGGGGCGCCGCACACGGCTAACAGTTGATGTTGTGTGTTCTAGGCGCCCCCCTCCCCACATATATATAGGTGGGAGGGGAGGAGAGGCAGCCAGGGGGCGCCCCAAGTAGGATCCAAATCCTACTTGGGGTTTCCCAAGTGGTGCGCCCCTCCCTTCCTTATTTGCCGGAGGGGGAAGGAAAGAGTGGGGGAGAGGGAAGGAAGGGGGAATCCTATTCCCTCTCTTTCCTTTCCCTTCCCCTCTTTCCTTCTCCTTCTTGGCCGGACCATATGGGGGGCGCACCAGCCCCTTGTGGCTGGTGCGTTTCCCCTCTTGGCCCATAAGGCCCATATCTTTTGCCGGGGTGTCCGGAACCCCTTCCGGTGACCCGATATGTACCCGGTACCCTCCGGAGCACTTCCGGTGTCCGAATACCATCGTCCTATATATCAATCTTTACCTCTCGACCATTTCGAGACTCCTCGTCATGTCTGTGATCTCATCCGGGATTCTGAACAACATTCAGTCACCAAATCACATAACTCATATAATACTATATCGTCATCGAACGTTAAGCGTGCGGACCCTACGGGTTCGAGAATTATGTAGACATGACCGAGACACCTCTCCGGTCAATAACCAATAGCGGAACCTAGATGCTCATATTGGCTCCTACATATTCTACGAAGATCTTTATCGGTCGAACCATTATGACAACATACGTTATTCCCTTTGTCTACCGGTATGTTACTTGCCCGAGATTCGATCATCGGTATCTTCATACCTAGTTCAATCTCGTTACCGGCAAGTCTCTTTACTCGTTCCATAATACATCATCCTGCAACTAACTCATTAGTCACATTGCTTGCAAGGCTTCTTATGATGTGTATTACTGAGAGGGCCCAGAGATACCTCTCCGATACTCGGAGTGACAAATCCTAATCTCGATCTATGCCAACCCAACAAACACCTTTGGAGATACCTGTAGAGCATCTTTATAATCACCCAGTTACATTGTGACGTTTGATAGCACAAGGCATTCCTCCGGTATTCGGGAGTTGCATAATCTCATAGTCAAAGGAATATGTATTTGACATGAAGAAAGCAATAGCAATAAAACTGAACGATCATAATGCAAAGCTAACGGATGGGTCCTGTCCATCACATAATTCTCCTAATGATGTGATCCCGTTATCAAATGACAACTCATGTCCATGGTTAGGAAACCTTAACCATCCTTGATCAATGAGCTAGTCAAGTAGAGGCTCACTAGGGACACAGTGTTTGTCTATGTATTCACACATGTATTTAGGTTTCCGATCAATACAATTCTAGCATGAATAATAAACATTTATCATGAATAAGGAAATATAAAATAACAACTTTATTATTGCCTCTAGGGCATATTTCCTTTAGTCTCCCACTTGCACTAGAGTCAATAATCTAGTTCACATCGTCATGTGATTAACACCCATAGTTCACATCGCCATGTGACCAATACCCAAAGAGTTTACTAGAGTCAATAATCTAGCTCACATTGCTATGTGATTAACACCCAAAGAGTACTAAGGTGTGATCATGTTTTGCTTGTGAGAGAGACTTAATCAACGGGTCTGCCACATTCAGATCCGTATGTATTTTGCAAATTTCTATGTCTACAATACTCTGCATGGAGCTACTCTAGCTAATTGCTCCCACTTTCAATATGTATCCAAATTGAGACTCAGAGTCATCCGAATTGGTGTCAAAGCTTGCATCGGTGTAACCCTTTACGACGAACTCTTTATCACCTCCATGACCGAGAGACATTTCCTTAGTCCTCTTAGGTAACTAAGGATAATTTTGACCGCTGTCCAGTGATCTACTCCTGGATCACTATTGTACCCCCTTGCCAAACTCATGGCAAGGTACACAATAGGTCTGGTACATAGCATGGCATACTTTATAGAACCTATGGCTGAGGCATAGGGAATGACTTTCATTCTCTCTCTATCTTCTGCCGTGGTTGGGTTTTGAGTCTTACTCAACTTCACACCTTGTAATACAAACAAGAACCCCTTCTTGGACTGAATCATTTTGAACTTCTTCAAATCTTATCAAGGTATGTGTTTTGTGAAAGTTCTATTAAGCATCTTGATCTATCCCTATAGATCTTGATGCTCAATATGTAAGTAGCTCCACCGAGGTCTTTCATTGAAAAATTCTTATTCAAGTATCCTTTTATGCTATCCAGAAATTCTATATTATTTCCAATCAATAATATGTCATCCACATATAATATCAGAAATGCTATAGAGCTCCCACTCACTTTCTTGTAAATACAGGCTTCACCATAAGTCTGTATAAAACCATATGCTTTGATCACCTCATCAAAGCATATATTCCAACTCCGAGATGCTTGCACCAGTCCATAGATGGATCTCTGGAGCTTGCACACTTTGTCAGCACCTTTAGGATCGACAAAACCTTCTGGTTGCATCATATACAACTCTTCTTTAAGATATCCATTAAGGAATGCAGTTTTGATGTCCATTTGCCAGATTTCATAATCATAAAATGTGGCAATTGCTAACATGATTCAGACAGACTTAAGCATCGCTACGGGTGAGAAAGTCTCATCGTAGTCAACTCCTTGAAATTGTCAAAAACCTTTTCGCAACAAGTCGAGCTTTGTAGACAGTAACATTACCATCAGCGTCAGTCTTCTTCTTGAAGATCCATTTATTCTCTATGGCTCGCCGATCATTGGGCAAATCCACCAAAGTCCACACTTTTTTCTCATACATGGATCCTATCTCGGATTTCATGGCTTCAAGCCATCTGTCGGAATCTGGGCTCATCATAGCTTCTTCATAGTTCGTAGGTTCGCCTTGGTCTAGTAACATGACTTCCAGTACAGGATTCCCGTACCACTCTGGTGCGGATCGTGTTCTAGTTGACCTACGAGGTTCTATAGTAACTTGATCTGAAGTTTCATGATCATCATCATTAGCTTCCTCTCTAGTTGGTGTAGGCATCACGGGAACGGTTTTCTCTGATGAGCTACTTTCCAATTCGAGAAAAGGTACGGTTACCTCATCAAGTTCTACTTTCCTCCCACTCACTTCTTTCGAGAGAAACTCCTTCTCTAGAAAGGTTCCATTCTTGGCAACAAAGATCTTGCCTTCGGATCTGTGGTAGAAGGTGTACCCAATTGTTTCCTTAGGGTATCCTATGAAGACGCACTTCTCCGATTTGGGTTCGAGCTTATCAAGCTGAAGCCTTTTGACATAAGTGTCGCATCCCCAAACTTTAAGAAACGACAGCTTAGGTTTCTTGTCAAACCACAATTCATACGGCGTCGTCTCAACGGATTTAGACGGTGCCCTATTTAACGTGAATGCGGCTGTCTCTAATGCATAACCCGAAAACTACAGTGGTAAATCGGTAAAAGGCATCATAGATCGCACCATATCTAATAAAGTATGGTTACGACGTTCGGACACACCATTATGCTGTGGTGTTCCAGGTGGAGTGAGTTGTGAAACTATTCCACATTGTTTTAAATGAAGGCCAAACTCATAACTCAAATATTCGCCTCTGCGATCAGATCGTAGAAACTTTATTTTCTTGTTACGATGATTCTCCACTTCACTCTGAAATTCTTTGAACTTTCCAAATGTTTCAGACTTGTGTATCATTAAGTAGATATACCCATATCTGCTCAAATCATCTGTGAAGGTCAGAAAATAACGATACCCGGCACGTGCCTCAACACTCATTGGACCGTATACATCGGTATGTATTATTTCCAATAAGTCATTAGCTCGCTCCATTGTTCCGGAGAACGGAGTTTTATTCATCTTGCCCATGAGGCATGGTTCGCAAGTATCAAATGGTTCATAATCAAGTGATTCCAAAAGCCCATCTGCATGGAGTTTCTTCATGCGCTTTACACCAATATGACCTAAACGGCAGTGCCACAAAAATGTTGCACTATCATTATCAACTTTGCATCTTTTGGCATCAATATTATGAATATGTGTACACTACGATCGAGATTCAATAAACCATTTACATTGAGTGTATGACCATAGAAGGTTTTATTCATGTAAATAGAACAGCAATTATTCTCTGACTTAAATGAATAACCGTATCACAATAAACTTGATCCAATCATATTCATGCTCAACGCAAACACCAAATAACATTTATTTATTTAGGTCCAACACTAATACCAAAGGTAGAGGGAGTGTGCGATGGTGATCTTATCAACCTTGGAATCACTTCCAACACACATCGTCACCTCGTCATTAACTAGTCTCTGTTCATTTTGCAACTCCTGTTTCGAGTTACTAATCTTAGCAACTGAACCGATATCAAATACCCAGGGGCTACTATGAACACTAGTAAAATACACATCAATAACATGTATATCAAATATACATTTGTTCACTTTGCCATCCTTCTTATCCGCCAAGTATTTGGGGCAGTTCTGCTTCCAGTAACTATTTCCTTTGCAGTAGAAGCACTCAGTTTCAGGCTTGGGTCCAGCTTTGGGCTTTTTCATGGGAGCGACAACTTGCTTGCCATTCTTCTTGAAGTTCCCTTTCTTTCCATCGCCCTTTTTCTTGAAACTAGTGGTCTTGTTAACCATCAACACTTGATGCTCTTTCTTGATTTCTACCTTCGCCGATTTCAGTATCGCGAAGAGCTCGGGAATCGTTTTCGTCATCCCTTGCATATTATAGTTCATCACGAAGTTCTAGTAGCTTGGTGATAGTGACTAGAGAACTTTCTCAATCACTATCTTATCTGAAAGATTAACTCCCACTTGATTCAAGCGATTGTAGTACCCAGACATTCTGAGCATATGCTCACTGGTTGAGCTATTCTCCTCCATCTTGTAGGCAAAATACTTGTCAGAGGTCTAATACCTCTCGACACGGGCATGAGTCTGAAATACCAATTTCAGCTCTTGGAACATCTCACATGCTCCGTGGCGTTCAAAACGTTTTTGAAGTCCCGGTTCTAAGCCGTAAAGCATGGCGCACTAAACTATTAAGTAGTCATCATATCGAGCTTTGCCAAACGTTCATAACATCTGCATCTGCTCCTGCAATAGGTCTGTCACTTAGCGGTGCATCAAGGACATAATTCTTCTGTGCAGCAATGAGGATAATCCTCAGATCACGGACCCAGTCCGCATCATTGCTACTATCATCTTTCAACTTAGTTTTCTCTAGGAACATATCAAAATAAAACAGGGGAGCTATATCGTGAGCTATTGATCTACAACATAGATTTGCATATACTACCAGGACTAAGTTCATGATAAATTAAGTTCAACTAATCAAATTACTTAAGAACTCCCACTTAGATAGACATCCCTCAAGTCATCTAAATGATACGTGATCCAAATCAACTAAACCATGTCTGATCATCATGTGAGATGGAGTAGTCATCAATGGTGAACATCTCTATGTTGATCATATCTACTATATGATTCACGTTCGACCTTTCGGTCTCCAGTGTTCCGAGGCCATGTCTGTACATGCCAGGCTTGTCAAGTTTAACCTGAGTATTCCGCATGTGCAAAACTATCTTGCACCCGTTGTATTTGAACGTAGAGTCTATCACACCAGATCATCACGTGGTGTCTCAACACAACGAACTGTCGCAACGGTGCATACTCAGGGAGAACACTTATACCTTGAAATTTAGTGAAGGGATAATCTTATAATGCTACCGCCGTACTAAGCAAAATAAGATGCATAAAAGATAAACATCACATGCAATCAAAATATGTGACATGATATGGCCATCATCATCTCGTGCTTTTGATCTCCATCTCCAAAGCATCGTCATGATCTCCATCGTCACCGGCTCGACACCTTGATCTCCATTGTTGCGTCGTGGTCGTCTCGCCAACTATTGCTTCTACAACTATTGCTAACGCATAGTGATAAAGTAAAGCAATTACATGGTGTTTGCATTTCATAAAATAAAGCGACAACCATAAGGCTCCTGCCAGTTGCCGATAACTTTTTACAAAACATGGTCATCTCATACAACAACGTATATCACATCATGTCTTGACCATATCACATCACAACATGCCCTCCAAAAACAAGTTAGACGTCCTCTACTTTGTTGTTGCAAGTTTTACGTGGCTGCTACGGGCTTCTAGCAAGAACCGTTCTTACCTACGCATCAAAACCACAACGGTGATTTATCAAGTTTGCTGTTTTAACCTTCAACAAGGACCGGCCGCAGTCAAATTCGATTCAAGTAAAGTAGGAGAAACAGACACCCGCCAGCCACCTTTATGCAAAACTAGTTGCATGTCTATCGGTGGAACCGGTCTCATGAACGTGGTCATGTACGGTTGGTCCGGGCCGCTTCATCCAACAATACCGCCGAATCAAAATAAGACATTGGTGGTAAGCAGTATGACGATCACCGCCCACAACTCTTTGTGTTCTACTCGTGCATATCATCTACGCATAGACCCGGCTCGGATGCCACTTTTGGGAAACGTAGCATGCAATTTCAAAAAATTTCCTACGCTCACGCAAGATCTATCTAGGAGATGCATAGGAACGAGGGGGGAGAGTGTGTCTATGTACCCTCGTAGACCGAAAGTGGAAGCGTTTGACAACGCGGTTGATGTAGTCGAACTTCTTCTCGTTCCGACCGATCAAGCACCGAACGTACGGCACCTCCGAGTTCTGCACTCGTTCAGCTCGATGACGTCCCTCGAACTCTTGATCCAGCAAAGTGTCGAGCAAGTAGATGAGTTCCATCAGCATGACGACATGGTGACAGTGATGGTGAAGTGATCCGCGCAGGGCTTCACCTAAGCACCGCGAGAATATGACCGAGGGTGTAATCTGTGGAGGGAGGCGCCGCACACGGCTAACCGTTGATGTTGTGTGTTCTAGGCGCCTCCCTCCTTGCATATATATAGGTGGGAGGGGAGGAGAAGCAGCCAGGGGGCGCCCCAAGTAGGATCCGAATCCTACTTGGGGTTTCCCAAGTGGTGCGCCCCTCCCTTCCTTATTTGCCGGAGGGGGAAGGAAAGAGAGGGGGAGAGGGAAGGAAGGGGGAATCCTATTCCCTTTCTTTCCTTTCCCTTCCCCTCTTTCCTTCTCCTTCTTGGCCAGCCCATATGGGGGGCGCACCAGCCCCTTGTGGCTGGTGCGTTTCCCCTCCTGGCCCATAAGGCCCATATCTTTTGCCGGGGGTGTCCGGAACCCCTTCCGGTGATCCGATATGTACCCGGTACCCTCTGAAACACTTCCGGTGTCCGAATACCATCGTCCTATATATCAATCTTTACCTCTCGACAATTTCGAGACTCCTCATCATGTCCATGATCTCATCCGGGACTCTGAACAACATTCGGTCACAAAATCACATAACTCATATAATACTATATCGTCATCGAACGTTAAGCGTGCGGACCCTACGGGTTCGAGAACTATGTAGACATGAC
This sequence comes from Thinopyrum elongatum, assembly GCA_011799875.1. NCBI lineage: Eukaryota > Viridiplantae > Streptophyta > Magnoliopsida > Poales > Poaceae > Thinopyrum > Thinopyrum elongatum. The sequence continues at coordinate 16,458,018 of CM022300.1, read as the reverse complement.
CGAGACACCTCTTCGGTCAATAACCAATAGCGGAACCTGGATGCTCATATTGGCTCCTACATATTCTACGAAGATCTTTATCGGTCGAACCATTATGACAACATACGTTATTCCCTTTGTCTATCGGTATGTTACTTGCCCGAGATTCGATCGTCGGTATCTTCGTACCTAGTTCAATCTCGTTACCGGCAAGTCTCTTTACTCGTTCCATAATACATCATCCTACAACTAACTCATTAGTCACTTTGCTTGCAAGGCTTCTTATGATGTGTATTACCGAGAGGGCCCAGAGATACCTCTCCGATACTCGGAGTGACAAATCCTAATCTCGATCTATGCCAACCCAACAAACACCTTCGGAGATACCTGTAGAGCATCTTTATAATCACCCAGTTACATTGTGACATTTGATAGCACAAGGCATTCCTCCGGTATCCGGGAGTTGCATAATCTCATAGTCGAAGGAATATGTATTTGACATGAAGAAAGCAATAGCAATAAAATTGAACGATCATAATGCTAAGCTAACGGATGGGTCTTGTCCATCACATCATTCTCCTAATGATGTGATCCCATTATCAAATGACAACTCATGTCCATGGTTAGGAAACCTTAACCATCCTTGATCAACGAGCTAGTCAAGTAGAGGCTCACTAGGGACACAGTGTTTGTCTATGTATTCACACATGTATTTAGGTTTCCAATCAATACAATTCTAGCATGAATAATAAACATTTATCATGAATAAGGAAATATAAAATAACAACTTTATTATTGCCTCTAGGGCATATTTTCTTCAGGATACTAGTCGGATGGCCTCTACGATCGAAGGTGATCGGGCATGCCGACCATGGGTTAAATTTCGGGGCTACAGGCTCTACGGCGTAGACATCCCAAAGTGCACGTTTCCACTCCTTCTTGGGTATATGGGTGGCGTAGATCATATTGACCGTCTTTACCTTGGGAGGGAATTTTTTCTGGCCTCCATTGCTTGGTCTGCGAGGTTCTTCATCATCCTTGCTGCGGGGGCTTTTGCCTGCGTCCTTGGCTGTGACCTTGCCGGCCTGTTTAATTACCCAACAGCTACGGTTGGTGTGGTTGGCAGGGTTGTCAGACGTGCCGTGGATCTGGCAGGGTCTGCCCAGAATTGTGTCCAACTTGGTGGGTCCATCCTGGTTCCCCTTGGAGGGTTTCTTCCGCGGTCCTGTTTTGGAGTTGTGGAATCCAGCATTCACTGCCTTGTCTTCAGCTTCGCTGCTGTTACGGCGATGCTTATTTCTGTTGCGCCGTGGTTTCCCGTTTCCCTCCCGGAGTTTCGAGGCGCCGAGGTCTTCTGGGTTGGTGCTTCTGCGAGCCAACCAGCTGTCCTCCCCCACGCAAAAGAGGGTCATGAGATAGGTAAGTGCTGCCATCATCTTCGGATTATCCTGGCCGAGCTGGCACGCTAGCCATTCGTACCGGATACTGTGCTATTGCTTTTGCATCCGGAAAGTCGATGATCTGGATCTTTTTGGTCAAAAAACAATTCCAAAATTGCCGGGCCGATTCTCTGGGCTGTTGGACCACGTGGCTCAGGTCATCGGCATCCGGAGGCCGGACGTAAGTGCCTTGAAAGTGAGCTCAGAAAGCATCCTCGAGCTCTTCCCAATCCCCTATAGAGTTTTCGGGGAGGCTATTTAGCCAATGCTTGGCTGGCCCTTTGAGCTTTAAGGGCAAATATTTTATGGCGTGGAGGTCGTCCCCTCGAGCCATATGAATGTGGAGAAGGAAGTCTTCGATCCACACGGCCGGGTATGTAGTCCCGTCGTATTGTTTGATATTTACGGGTTTAAACCCTTCGGGGAACTGATGCCGCATTACCTCGTCAGTGAAGCACATCGGGTGAGCGGCACCCCAAACCCGGGTTACGTCACACCGTAGATCGGCGGCCGTATCGTCCCGGCGCTGCTCCTGAATTCTATCATTTCGATTGCGCCATGATTGGTATCCGCCCCGTCTAGCCGGGGCGTAGTCCCCAGATCCATAGATGGATCGTGTCTGTCCTGCTCTAATGGCAAGGTCATGCCGGAGATCATACTGGTATTGTGCCTGTGCAGCCTCCTTGCCGTTACGACGAGGGGGAGCGGGTGGGTATTCGGCCTCTCCAGCCGGCCCGCCCCTTCCTCGAGGGGGTGGTTGGGCTGGTCAGCCTGTGTGTATCTTGGTGGTGCGGGTGCGAGGGCCTCTCGTCGTCGAATTGTGGTAGCAGCTTCCGCTTTGGGTAGCTTCTAGTCTGCTGTTGGTAGCCATACCCTTCTTCAGCTGCCAGGACTTTTGTCCATCTATCGTTGAGGGTATTCTGTTCGGCCTTTAGCTGCTGCTTCTTCTTTTTCAGACTTCGCGCTGTAGCAATGAGCTGCTGCTTGAACCGCTCCTGGTCCAATGGATCTTCTGGAACGATAAAATCTTCAGCTCCAAGGCTGACCTCCTCTTCGGAGAGAGGCATGTAGTTGCTATCCTCAGAATCATTGGGGTCCTCGGGGTTATACTGACCCCCATGCCCCTCTGGTTCACCAGGCTGTTGCCCGGGGACGGGGTTGCCGAGGTCTTCCGCATTGTCCGGAGTATCGTCCTCTCCAGTACCCGTGTTTCTCTCCCTACCTCGACGTCCCTTGGATCGTCAACGTTGTCTCCGGCGTTTGGGGGCCTCCTCGCCAGGCTTGTTAGTGTCTTTTCTGGGGGTGCCGTCCCCATTATTAGCGCTGTCACCGTCATCCTTGGGGGTGTCTACCATGTAAATGTCATAGGTGGAGGTGGCCGTCCATCGACCGGTGATGGGAGGAGCAGTGTGGGCCATGGCTTTGCTGTCATCATCCATGTTGTTGGCCTCCTCAGAGGCGTACTCCAACATGTCGGTTAAGTCTTTGATAGTGGCTACTAAATGGGTGGTGGGTGGGACATAAAATTCCCTGTGGCCCGCCCCAAGGCTCCGTTGAGCGTGAGCCGAGGATGGGCCATCGATAATAGTCATCATCTGGATCCGATCAAGCGCCTCATTTAATAGGGCGAGGCTGGCCGGATCGGTGCACGAGATTTCTTCGGAGCTGACCTCCATCGTCATGGTGGGGCGAGGAGTGAGTCCGGCCAGGGCGGAGTCCTGGTCTTCGGATGCCGCACTCACGTTAAGGCTCGAAGCCGAGTCCGTCACGAGGAGGGCGTGTCTGGCTGGGGTTGGCTCCCAGTCTTCGCAAGTAAAGATTGCATCCGAGCTCAAAGCCGGTTGTGCGGTAAGGGCCGATTCAGAGACCGGGTCGGGAGAGGCCCCAAAGTTGATGCTTCGGAGGCTGCAGGGGTCCCAGGTAAGGCTGAGAAGCCAGCGAAGATCAGATCGCCCCGAACGTCGGTGACGTACTCAGTTACCAAACCTGGTCTGATGCTCAGGGGCGAAACTGTCGACCTGGTCGAGATGACCGGTCGAGTCGGCATGCAGAATGATGCTGACGAACACGAAGAGTTGACTGGGGACGAAGATGTCTCCGGGGTTGATGTCGTCTCCGATGATCAGGCGAGCCATCGATCCTTTGGCGATCCAACAACGGAACTCTCAATGAAAGCACCAATGTCAGTGTCAAAACTGGCGGATCTCGGGTAGGGGGTCCCGAGCCATGGATCTTGGATCAATGGGGAACAAGGGACTAGGGACACGATGTTTACCCAGGTTCGAGCCCTCTCAAAGAGGTAAAATCCTACGTCCTGCTTGATTAAATTTCTTGTGTATATGAGGATTACAGAGTCGATCTACCACGAGATCAGATGAACTAAACCCTAAACTAGTAGGATGACGGTTGTTGTTCTCCCCCCTATGGACTAAACCCTCTGGTTTATATAGACACCAGGGGTACTAGGGTTACACATGGTCGGTTACAAGGAAGGATAAACATGTCGATTCTTCTCATGTTGACTTGGATGACACACCAAGGCACCAAAAAGCCTCCTATCCGGATATGGGTCCGGCCTCCTAGCATTGACAACACAGCCCAACAGTCCGGCACACAAGAGATAGGCCGGCAGGTTGAAGACCCCCTAATCCAGGACTCCCTCAGGGTATATATATCCTCCACACAAAATGCAACCGTTACACACTTTTGACTCATCTCGGTGGCACCGATTAGTTAAACTCGGTGGCACCGATCTGTTCAAAAATATGAACGTTAGGAATCTTGGTGGGACCAACGGGAACAACTTGGTGGGACCGATGTGCTAGGGCTTAGGGAAAACCTCGTTTTGGTGGCACCGATTGGATCAACTCGGTGAGACCGAAGTGAAGCAATAAGGCAACACAGAGTTGGCAAGCCATCTCGGTGAGACCGATTGCAATTCTCGGTGAGACCAAAATAATTGCAACAAGCAACAAAGAGTTGACAAGGCCATCTTGGTGGGACCGAGATCCGTATCGGTGTGACCGAACTGTTATGGTTTTGGCTGTGGCTATGTCAGAATGAACTCGGTGGCTCCGGATGGAAGATATCGGTGGGGCTGAGTTGGAGTTTAGGGTTTTGGACATATCTAGATAGATAAAGTGGCTGAGGGTTTTGGAGCAATATCACTAAGCACTTTGAGCAAGTAGACCATTATGCAACACCTCATCCCCTTTTAATAGTATTGGCTTTCCTATGGACTCAATATGATCTTGGATCACTTGAACAAAAATGAAGAGTCTTGAGCTTTTGCCAATCCTTGTCCTTAGCATTTTGAGGGGTCCACATCTCTATGTCATGCCATGCCAATCATTGAACATCCTGAAATATTTATCTTGAATGGACATTAGTTCAATGAGATATATGTTGTTATGAATTACCAAAACTACCCGGGGATTAGTTGCACTTTCAATCTCCCCCTTTTTCGTAATTGATGACAACATATAGATCAAATCTTCGACAAATGATTAAATGAATGAAATACATCTTTGCTTTGAGAAGTATGTGATAAGCAAGAGCTCCCCCTAAATTTGTGCATTATTAAAAATTTGCGTTTGAATGCAAATGCACAATCGATTAGGATCATGGATCACTCTTCCATGTCACATACATCTTGGTGGAGTGCACAAAGTGATATGAGTGAAATAATATGCACTCATCACCCAAGACATAAGTGAATGATCATACATAAAATATGATAGGAATAAGCATTAAGCACACATTAAGCATAGTATGATCAATCACACACCAAAAGCGTAGTATCTCACAATCATAACAAACAAGTAGCACGAATCAAACGAACATAGTAGCAAGAACTCACAAGCATAACAAACAAGTAGCACGAATCAAACGAACATAGTAGCAAGGACTCGATAAAAACCAAAGAGCAAAAGTGAGACACTCTCTCTCTCTCGGAGCCTAATGATTGATACGTATCCAACGTATCTATAATTTTTTATTGTTCCATGCTGTTATATTATCATTCTTGGATGTTATATATTCATTTTGTAGCAACTTTATATCATTTTTTTGGGACTAACCTATTGACATAGCGCCCAGTGCCAGTTGCTGTTTTTTGCTTTTTTTTTACTTCACAGAATATCCATATCAAACGGAGTCCAAACGCAGCAAAACTTTTTAGAGATTTTTTTCAGCCCAGAAGACAACTTGAGAGCCAAGGAAGTGCATGAGGGAAGGCCCGTGGGGCCCACCACCCACCTGGGTGCGCCCTGATGGGTGGTGGAGCCCACAGAGGTCCTTTCCACCGCCTCTCAGCTCTATAAATACCCAAATACTCTAGAAACCCTAGGGGAGTCGACGGAACACAATTCCAGCCGCCGTAAGTTCCGGAACCACGAGATCCAATCTAAAGCCTGTGACGCCCCCGGCCCAATCGTGCACTAATCATACACGCAAATGCACACGTTCAAGCCTAAGGACTCACGGGAAGATATCACAACACAACTCTAAAACATAAATAAAGTCATACAAGCTTTATATTACAAGCCAGGGGCCTCGAGGGCTCGAATACATAAGCTTGCGTACAAGCATCAGCGGAAGCATCAGATATCTGAGTACAGATATGAAACAGAAACACAAAGGCCTTTAGAAAGGCGGGGCAAAATAAAACACTACGATCGAAAGGCGTAGGCCTCCTGCCTGGGACCCTCCGATCCTTCTCCTGGTCGACGGCAAGCTCGTAGTAGCATCCATCCTTTGGGTAGTAGTAGTAGTCGATCGACGGCGGGGGCAACTGTCTCAGGGGCTCCGTCATCTTGGTCACGACAGACTGACAGGGGAAGAAAAGGAAAACAAAGCAACCGTGAGTACTCAGAAGTACTCAACAAGCAAGGATCTACACTACATATGCAACATTTTCAAAGGGAGGCTGTATATGTGGACTGGGCTGCAGAAATGCCAGAATAGAGAGAAGGCCTAGTCCTATCGAAGACTAGCATCTTCAGAGGTCTTGCAGCAATAGAAGAGAGTAGCACAGTACAATATAATGTAGTAGTATCATTAAGTCTCAACCTGACCCAGAGATCCTTTCTCGACTCCCTGCGAGAAAGCAATCCCAGAGCCATACAGTCATCAACCTCGTCCTGAGATCCCTTCTCGACTCCCTGCGAGAAGCAATCCCAGAGCCATAGTATCCAAGTATCCAGTTCTAAATTGTATCAATCAGGATACAACTCCGAGTGTCCTTTACCGTAGGACCGGCTATCGATAGAAGTGTTCTTCCCTGCAGGGGTGCACCAACTTACCCAACACGCTCGATTAACTCCGGCCGGACACACTTTCCTGGGTCATGCCCGGCCTCGGCCAAACGACACACCGCAGCCCTACCTAGAGCTCAGCAGAGAGGTCCCCGCCGGTCTACATCCTAAGCGCTCAGGGGTCTTGGGCCGTCGCCCTCTGCACTCCGGGTCGTTGCGAGCAGGGTGGATACCAGCGCCAATGGCACGATCCGACCCGGCCGCAATGCTGAACTGGACGTCTGACAGAACTGTCGGCTGATGCTACGATGTAGAACGCCCATACTATGCCCACGTGATGGTTAGTGCTATCAGGCCAGAGACCTGCTCGGATCAAATATCCAAATCACTAGTACCTTGGGCTTGCGGTCACGAGCAGAGACTCACGAAAGATGTGACCCCGTCGCCCCGTCTCGAGGACTTGCGGCAAGGGCCAAGAATGCCCGACCACGCCTCGTATTCTCACTCGGGCACCACACAGGCACCCGTCTTCACAACACTCGCCTCTCAGGCGCACGCGAGTACCCCTCAGGGTCGACCCGCCTTCCAAGTATCAATAGTACAGTCCAAGTATCCGTGTGTCCATAACATCAACGGAATCCGAGGTATCACCCTCGTTACGATTCCCACTAGATGTATCCGTCAAGGTGAACTCGGAGGAATCACCCTCACTGGGTTCACACTTGAGGTGTTGTACGACGGCGTCGTTATCGGAGGTGGAGAAGGAGGAATCACCCTCGATGACCATGACCCAATAGCTACTCTACAGAGTTAACATCAGAAGTGCTACAAGAGGTTTCACCCTCGGCACTCGATAGTAACGCTGCAGTGTCGTTACAACTAAGGGGGGGTGATGTGCGGTGTCGGGGCCTGGTCTTCAATTCCCGTTGATCGGGTCTTCTGATAATCCAGCGGGGCAGTCGGGATAAGTGGGGTCACTGATAGGTCTCTACCCAGCCTATACTAAGCAGTTTAGGATATGCAGGTAATTATCAACAGCAAGATACAATAAATAGGCTATGCATCAGAATAGGTAAAGCAGCAGCAGCAATTCTAATGCAAGCATGAGAAATAGAATGGGCGATATCGGGATGATCAAAGGGGGGGCTTGCCTGGTTGCTCGGCGGCAAGGGCAAGGTTGTCAATGGTGTCTTCGGGCTCCGGAGCTGCGTCGGCCTCGGGGACGACGTCGGTGTCGGGGGCTACCGAGAGAGAAGAGGGGGAGGAAACAGTATAAATACACAGCGAACAAGTGCAGCACAAAGCATAACATGGCAATACGCGGTGACGGAGGTGATCTAACGCAGTGCCGGGTGATACTGGCGAAGGTGGGATTCATCCGGGAATGTTTTCCCGGTTCCGGACATTTGTCACACAGATGACCGGAGGGGAACGGTTCCATGTCCGGATAGTTAGAGACATGTGGCGGACGAACGGACCGCGTATTCGGATTCGTCTCGTCGTTCTGAGCGACTTTCATGTACAAAGTTTTTCGATCTGAGTTACGGATTATTTTATATGATTTTCTAAAGCTTTTATTAATTTTCTGGAATTTAATTATTTATTTAAATCAAACATTATCCGAAACAGTGTTTATGACGTCAGCATGACCTCATGCTGACGTCAGCAGTCATCTGACACGTGGGTCCCACATGTCATAGACTGTTAGGTTAATTAGTGATTAACTAATTAATTAACATTTAATTAAACTAATTAATTAAATTAGATTAATCTAAATAGGGTTAATTAACTTAACTAATTAATCAATTAATTAATTATTTATTTTAATTTTATTTTTTTATAAACGTTTCGGGGCCGTGGGCCCGTGATGTCATAGGGCCAGGGGGGCATGGCCCACTGGCCAGCGGCACAGGGGCGTGGGGCCCCACCCGCCAGTGGCACGAGGCCACGGGTGTCGGTGACGGGCGCGTGCGCGGCGCGTGCGCGGGGGCGTGGCGAGGGCGCGGCGATGGCGGTGTGCGCGAGCGTGCGCGCGGGCGGCGGCAGCAGCCGCAGGGATGAGCGGCGGCACGGGGGCGCGCCGGGGGCGGGCGAGCGCACGTGCGGCAGAGCGGGGCGACGTGGGCGTGGTGCGTGGGAGTGGACGACGCGGACGGGGACAGGGGCGCGTGAGGGAGAGCGGCAGCAGCCGTTGCAGCAGCAGCGCAGTGCGGCTGCGAGCAGGCGTGGCCGGGGCCGAAGCGGGCGGAGGGCTCGAGGGGGGGGGGCACGGGCACGCGCGTGCGGACGGTGCCGGCGACAGAGAGAAGGGGAGAGGAGGTGGGCGCTCACGTGCGCTGTAGGGGAACAAGGGGGGGGGGGGCGTGGCTTTGTGTGGCCGACGGGGAGGGGACAGGACGCGAGGCGGCGACGGTGGGCGGTCCGGCGAGTGGCGTCGCGCACAGCGGCGACGGAGAGGCGGGGAGCCACGGGCACGGCGTGCGGCACGGCCCGATCCCGATCCAGTTTTGGATCGGGTGAGGAGAGAGAGAGAGAGAGTAGCGTGGGGGGGGGGGGGAGTGGCTGTCGGTGGGGTGGGGGGATAGGGTTTGGTGGCCTCCTGGGGGAGGCCATATAGGGGGGGCGGGGGTGGGCCGGCCGGCTGGGCTGTAGCCCAATTAGGCCGGGTTTTTTTTTCCTGTTTTGTTTTCTTTTGCCTTTTCTTTTTATTTATTCATAAGTCTCTGTTTAGTAAATAGTTAGGCCTCAAAATGGTTTTTGTAAAACATAGCAATTGTTCCAATAATTACTAGGCATCCCCTACTACTACCAAAAATTGGTTTGGAGTCAATTGGAACTCACACAATTTTTATAATAAACAAAATGCATTAATCCTTACTTGTTTTGGTAAAGTTTGAGCCACCTAATTAATTTATTTATTGTTGGTTTCAATTTTAGAATAGTCTCTGGAATATTTGTTATTTATTGAACATTTTAATTTTTATGTTGGATAACTTTTATTTTCCACTTTCATTTAAATTTGGATTTTGACTTAGGAGTTGAAATGCAACATAATGCTAATGATGATCATGCAGTGTTAAACATGATGACATGGCATAATCAAAAGGGTGATTACTGTAGTTAACCACTGGGGGTGTTACAAATCTCCTCCACTAACAAGAATTCTCGTCTCGAGAATTAAGAGGTGGAAGGAAAAAGTTCGGGGTATTCCGCACAAAGATTATCCTCGCATTCCCAAGTGGCTTCATCTTCAGTATGATTTGACCACTGCACTTTGAGGAACTTGGTAACCTTCTGACGGGTCCGGCGTTCAGCTTCATCGAGAATGCGGATCGGATGTTCCTTATATGAAAGATCATCATGCAATTCGAGCATTTCGTGATCCACAGCTCGGTGCGGAGATTCCTTGAAGCATTTACGAAGTTGCGACACATGGAAGACGTCGTGGATATGAGAGAATTGCGGCGGCAACTCCAATTTATATGCCAAGGACCAATGTAGCGTGGAGCTAACTTGCCCTTGATTCCAAAATGGTGAGTGCCTTTCATCGGGGTGACTCACAGATAAGCCTGATCACCAGGTTGATAAGTCAAACCCCATCGTTTGCGATCATAGTTGCTCTTCTGGCGGTCCTGAGCCGTCTTGAGATTTTCTCGAACGATACGGACTTGTTCTTCGGCGTGTTGAATAATATCCGGACCCACGAGCGGTCGTTCCCCAATTTCTGACCAATTCAGAGGGGTTCGACACTTACGTCCATAGAGTACTTCGAAGGGGGCCATTTTCAAGCTGGCTTGATAGCTGTTGTTATATGAGAATTCGGCATATGGAAGAGATTCTTCCCACTTCTTACCAAACGATATAACACAAGCTCGTAGCATGTCTTCAAGCACTTGATTGACTCGTTCGACTTGGCCTTGGGATTGGGGGTGATAAGCTGAACTCCAGGTAATATGAGTTCCCATAGCTGTTTGGAAACTTTCCCAGAATTTGGAGGTGAAAAGACCGCCACGGTCCGAACTAATCTCTTTCGGAATGCCGTGGAGTGAAACAATTCTGGAGATATACAACTCTGCTAACTGACTAGCAGTGATAGTCTCTTTGACAGGCAGAAAGTGTGCAACTTTAGAGAGTTGGTCGACGATGACAAGAATAGCATCGTGACCCTTCTGTGACCTGGGAAGTCCTGTAACGAAATCCATCTGAACCTTATCCCATTTCCATAGAGGAATAGGAAGTGGTTGCAGAATTCCAGCTGGTTTCTGATGTTCTGCTTTAACGCGACGGCAAACATCACATTCAGCAACATATTGAGCAATGTCCTGCTTCATTTTAGACCACCAGTACCTTTGACGAAGATCACGATACATCTTGGTGCTACCCGGATGAATAGACAGCGGGGTATCATGTGCCTCCTTCTTGACTTTGTCAGTCATGAGTTCGAAGCGAGGTACCACAATGCGGTTTCTGAAATACAAGGTTCCATCTTCAGACAGCGAGAAATCCCTGTACTTTACTAGGTGAAGATTTTTCTTCATCAGATCAACTTCAGCATCTTGAGCTTGCGCATTCTTAACAGCTTTCTCAAGATCTGGTTGTATCACAAGGTTATTAAGAGAACCCTGTGGAACAATATGCAGATTCAGCTTGCACAATTCTTCAAAAAGACAAGGTTGAGCTCGCCTAACCATGAGGTTGTCGCAATAGGACTTGCGGCTTAAGGCATCAGCCATCACGTTAGCCTTGCCAGGGGTATAAGAAATACCCAAATCATAGTCCGCAATGGCCTCCATCCATCTTTGCTGACGGAGGTTTAGAGAAGGTTGAGTGAACAAGTACTTCAGATTTTTATGATCCGTGTAGATCTCGCAACGATTACCGAGGAGGTAATGTCGCCACAACTGCAGTGCATAGATGACAGCAACTAGTTCTAGATCATGTACCGGATAATTCTCTTCATGTGGGCGCAACTGATGAGAGCCATAGGCAATCACTTTACGCTCTTGCATTAGGACATAGCCTAATCCTTCACGGGATGCGTCACAATAGATCACGAAGTCTTTGCGGGTATCTGGAGGAGATAGTACTGGGGCAGATGTCAGCTTGTCTTTGAGTGTCTGGAAACTTTCCTAACATTTTTCTGTCCATTCAAATTTAACGCCCTTGTGAAGCAGATCAGTCAAAGGCTTAGCAATCTTTGAGAAATTCTCGACAAAGCGACGGCAATAGCTTGCAAGGCCAAGAAAACTTCTCACTTGCTTGACGTTCTTCAGAGGAGTCCAGTCCAGAATAGCCTGAACTCGTTCCGGGTTAACAGCAATTCGTGGGCAGGTAGTCAAAGAGGTTGACGATGATATCACCGACCACTAGAGGCAAGGATGGAATTGCTGTTCATGAATTCATTTAACATCTCGAAAGAAGTCAAAATGTTGCCGCTGAACACGACACATTTTGCCGAGAGATTCCAAAAGTATCAAATCACAGTGTGAGAAGCGTAAGATACTTGTAAAGGAAGGTTAAACAAACCAATGGAAAGGAAAATGATGATTATCAGACTAATCGTTCCAAGGAAAGGATCAGTTGCGAATATCCAGCTCTCCGGGAGAATGTGATTACGAGATCCTAATGTTGGAGTTAGTAAAATTTAAACCCGAATAGGAGAGAGATCAGAGTCCCAGAGTAGAGACGAGGAATAAAAGATCCTAATACCACCCAATTGGCGACGTGGGCCCGTAAGCCACACAGCCAAGTTAGTAAAATAGTTTTCGGTTACTAGACTCAACTTCGGCCAAGGAGTTGGAAAGGGGGATTCCTAGAGGCAGTCGGCTCTGATACCAACTTGTGACGCCCACGGCCCAATCGTGCACTAATCATACACGCAAATGCACACGATCAAGCCTAAGGACTCACGGGAAGATATCACAACACAACTCTAAAACATAAATAAAGTCATACAAGCTTTATATTACAAGCCAGGGGCCTCGAGGGCTCGAATACATAAGCTTGCGTACAAGCGTCAGCGGAAGCATCAGATATCTGAGTACATATATGAAACAGAAACAGAAAGGCCTTTAGAAAGGCGGGGCAAAATAAAACACTACGATCGAAAGGTGTAGGCCTCCTGCCTGGGACCCTCCGATCCTTCTCCTGGTCGACGGCAAGCTCGTAGTAGCATCCATCCTCTGGGTAGTAGTAGTAGTCGATCGACGGCGGGGGCAGCTGTCTTAGGGGCTCCGTCATCTTGGTCACGACAGACTGACAGGGGGAGAAAAGGAAAACAAAGCAACCGTGAGTACTCAGAAGTACTCAGCAAGCAAGGATCTACACTACATATGCAACATTTTCAAAGGGAGGCTGTATATGTGGACTGGGCTGCAGAAATGCCAGAATAGAGAGAAGGCCTAGTCCTATCGAAGACTAGCATCTTCAGAGGTCTTGCAGCAATAGAAGAGAGTAGCACAGTACAATATAATGTAGTAGTATCATTAAGTCTCAACCTGACCCAGAGATCCTTTCTCGACTCCCTGCGAGAAAGCAATCCCAGAGCCATACAGTCATCAACCTCGTCCTGAGATCCCTTCTCGACTCCCTGCGAGAAGCAATCCCAGAGCCATAGTATCCAAGTATCCAGTTCTAAATTGTATCAATCAGGATACAACTCCGAGTGTCCTTTACCGTAGGACCGGCTATCGATAGAAGTGTTCTTCCCTGCAGGGGTGCACCAACTTACCCAACACGCTCGATTAACTCCGGCCGGACACACTTTCCTGGGTCATGCCCGGCCTCGGCCAAACGACACACCGCAGCCCTACCTAGAGCTCAGCAGAGAGGTCCCCGCCGGTCTACATCCTAAGCGCTCAGGGGTCTTGGGCCGTCGCCCTCTGCACTCCGGGTCGTTGCGAGCAGGGTGGATACCAGCGCCAACGGCACGATCCGACCCGGCCGCAATGCTGAACTGGACGTCTGACAGAACTGTCGGTTGATGCTACGATGTAGAACGCCCATACTATGCCCACGTGATGGTTAGTGCTATCAGGCCAGAGACCTGCTCGGATCAAATATCCAAATCGCTAGTACCTTGGGCTTGCGGTCACGAGCAGAGACTCACGAAAGATGTGACCCCGTCGCCCCGTCTCGAGGACTTGCGGCAAGGGCCAAGAATGCCCGGCCACGCCTCGTATTCTCACTCGAGCACCACACAGGCACCTGTCTTCACAACACTCGCCTCTCAGGCGCACGCGGGTACCCCTCAGGGTCGACCCGCCTTCCAAGTATCAATAGTACAGTCCAAGTATCCGTGTGTCCATAACATCAACGGAATCCGAGGTATCACCCTCGTTACGATTCCCACTAGATGTATCTGTCAAGGTGAACTCGGAGGAATCACCCTCGCTGGGTTCACACTTGAGGTGTTGTACGACGGCGTCGTTATCGGAGGTGGAGAAGGAGGAATCACCCTCGATGACCACGACCCAATAGCTACTCTACAGAGTTAACATCAGAAGTGCTACAAGAGGTTTCACCCTCGGCACTCGATAGTAACGCTGCAGTGTCGTTACAACTAAGGGGGGGGGGGGTGATGTGCGGTGTCGGGGCCTGGTCTTCAATTCCCGTTGATCGGGTCTTCTGATAATCCAGCGGGGCAGTCGGGATAAGTGGGGTCACTGATAGGTCTCTACCCAGCCTATACTAAGCAGTTTAGGATATGCAGGTAATTATCAACAGCAGGATACAATAAACAGGCTATGCATCAGAATAGGTAAAGCAGCAGCAGCAATTCTAATGCAAGCATGAGAAATAGAATGGGCGATATCGGGATGATCAAAGGGGGGGCTTGCCTGGTTGCTCGGCGGCAAGGGCAAGGTTGTCAATGGTGTCTTCGGGCTCCGGAGCTACGTCGGCCTCGGGGACGACGTCGGTGTCGGGGGCTACCGAGAGAGAAGAGGGGGAGGAAACAGTATAAATACACAGCAAACAAGTGCATCACAAAGCATAACATGGCAATACGCGGTGACGGAGGTGATCTAACGCAGTGCCGGGTGATACTGGCGAAGGTGGGATTCATCTGGGAATGTTTTCCCGGTTCCGGACATTTGTCAGACAGATGATCGGAGGGGAACGGTTCCATGTCCGGATAGTTAGAGACATGTGGCGGACGAACAGACCGCGTATTCGGATTCGTCTCGTCGTTCTGAGCGACTTTCATGTACAAAGTTTTTCGATGTGAGTTACGGATTATTTTATATGATTTTCTAAAGCTTTTATTAATTTTCTAGAATTTAATTATTTATTTAAATCAAACATTATCCGAAACAGTGTTTATGACGTCAGCATGACCTCATGCTGACGTCAGCAGTCATCTGACACGTGGGTCCCACATGTCATAGACTGTTAGGTTAATTAGTGATTAACTAATTAATTAACATTTAATTAAACTAATTAATTAAATTAGATTAATCTAAACAGGGTTAATTAACTTAATTAATTAATTATTTTATTTATTTTAATTTTATTTTTTTAAAAACGTTTCGGGGCCGTGGGCACGTGATGTCATAGGGCCAGGGGGGCATGGCCCACTGGCCAGCGGCACAGGGGCGCGGGGCCCCACCCGCTAGTGGCACGAGGCCACGGGTGTCGGCGACGGGCGCGTGCGCGGGCGCGCGGGGGCGTGGCGAGGGCGCGGCGACGGCGGTGTGCGCGAGCGTGCGCGCGGGCGGCGGCAGCAGCCGCAGGGGCGAGCGGCGGCACGGGGGCGCGCCGGGGGCGGGCGAGCGCGCGTGCAGCAGAGCGAGGCGACGCGGGCGCGGTGCGTGGGAGCGGATGACGCGGACGGGGACAGGGGCGCGTGAGGGAGAGCGGCAGCAGCCGTTGCAGCAGCAGCGCAATGCGGCTGCGAGCAGGCGAGGCCGGGGCTGGAGCGGGCGGAGGGCTCGAGGGGGGGTCACGGGCACGCGCGCGCGGACGGTGCCGGCGACAGAGAGAAGGGGAGAGGAGGTGGGCGCTCACGTGCGTTGCAGGGGAACGATGGGGGGGGGGGGCGTGGCTTGGTGTGGCCGACGGGGACGGGACGAGGACCACGAGGCGGCGACGGTGGGGCGTCCGGCGAGTGGCGTCGACGCGCGGCGACGGGAGGCGGGGAGCCACGGCGACGGCGTGCAGCGACGGCCCATCCCGATCCATTTTTGATCGGGTGAGGGAGAGAGAGAGAGAAGTAGCGTGGGGGGGTGGGGAGTGGCTGTGTCGGTGGGGGTGGGGGGATAGGGTTTGGGTGGCCTCCTGGGGGAGGCCATATAGGGGGGGCCGTGGTTTTTATTATGTTTTGTTTTTTTTTTTCTTTTTTTTGTTTTTTTTTTTTTTTTTTATTTTTTCTTTTTTTTTTATTTTGGCCTTCCCCCCCCCCCCCCCTTCTTTTCTTGTATCCCTTCTTCTTTTTTTTTTTTCCTGTTTTGTTTTCTTTTGCCTTTTCTTTTTATTTATTCATAAGTCTCTGTTTAGTAAATAGTTAGGCCTCAAAATGGTTTTTGTAAAACATAGCAATTGTTCCAATAATTACTAGGCATCCCCTACTACTAGCAAAAATTGGTTTGGAGTCAATTGGAACTCACACAATTTTTATAATAAACAAAATGCATTAATCCTTACTTGTTTTGGTAAAGTTTGAGCCACCTAATTAATTTATTTATTGTTGGTTTCAATTTTAGAATAGTCTCTGGAATATTTGTTATTTATTGAACATTTTAATTTTTATGTTGGATAACTTTTATTTTCCACTTTCATTTAAATTTGGATTTTGACTTAGTAGTTGAAATGCAACATAATGCTAATGATGATCATGCACTGTTAAACATGATGACATGGCATAATCAAATGGGTGATTACTGTAGTTAACCACTGGGGGTGTTACAAAGCCCTATTCCAGCACCTTGCCGGAGGGGAACACGATCACAGAGGGGTTCATCATCCTCATTGGTGCTCCTCCAATGATGAGTGAGTAGTTTATCATAGACTTACGGGTCCGTAGGCAATAGCTAGATGGCTTCTTCTCTCTTTTTGATTCTCAATACAATGTTCTCCTCGATGTTCTTGGAGATCTATTTGATGTAACGACTTTTTGCGGTGTGTTTGTTGGGATCCGATGAAGTGCGAGTTTATGATCAGTTCTATCTATGAATATTATTTTAGTCTTCTTTGATCTCTTATATGCATGATTGTTATAGCCTCGTATTTCTTCTTCGAAACTTTGGTTTGGTTTGGCCAACTAGATTGATTTTTCTTGCAATGGGAAGAGGTGCTTTGTGATGGGTTCGATCTTGCGGTGTCCTCACCCAATGACAGAAGGGGTAGCGAGGAACACATGTATCGTTGCTATTAAGGATAAAAAGATGGGGTCTATTCCTACATGAATAGATCTTGTCTACATCATGTCATCGTTCTTATTGCATTACTCTGTTTCTCCATGAACTTAATACACTAGATGCATGCTGGATAGCGGTCGATGTGTGGAGTAATAGTAGTAGATGCAGGTAGGAGTCGGTATACTAATCTTGGACGTGATGCCTATATACATGATCATTGCCTTGGATATCGTTATAATTATTTGCTCTTCTATCAATTGCCCAACAGTAATTTGTTTACCCACCGTATGCTATTTTCTCGGGAGAAGCCACTAGTGAAATCTACGGCCCCCGGGTCTATCTTTTATCATATTGTTTTCAGATCTATTATTCCAAAAACCCAAAAAATACCTTGATGCACTTTTTATTTATTTATTTTATTTTGTGTTTTTGTCAGATCTATTTATCCAATCTCATACAATTTTATCTATCTTTTTACCGGGGAGGGATTGACAACCCCTCTTACGCGTTGGGTTGCAAGTATTTGTTATTTGTGTGCAGGTACCGTTTACATAGTGTTGCTTGGTTCTCCTACTAGATTGATAACCCTGGTTTGATAACTGAGGGAAATACTTACCGTTGCTATGCTCCATCATCCTCTCCTCTTCGAGGAAATACCAACGCAGATACAAGCAATCAGGTTCCTAATCACAAATCTCATCTCCTTGCAATTTACATTATTTGCCATTTGCCTCTCATTTTCATCTCCCACACTTCACTAAAATATTTGCCTTCTTTTTCGTTTGCCTTTTTCTTGTTTGATCTTTTGTTTGCTATGTTTACTTGTGTTGCCGTGTGCCTTCTATTTGCTTGCATCTTCGCTTGCTAAAAATCTATTGATACGGATCCTCATCCACTTGCTAATCTTTTTAAAAGATCCAATTATGATGAACCAATTGCTAGTGAATTGAGTTCACCGGATTATCTTTATGAAGTTTTGTTTGAGATTCGTGAATCTGAAAATTGTGATGAAGTGTTAAAAGAAGAAATTTATAAAGTGATTCACGATAGCTCCTTGAATGAAAAGCATGATTGCAATGATTTTATTATAAATTCTATTAATGTCTTGTGCTAATAATATGCAAAACCTTGGGGATGTTGATTTTGTTATGTCCACTACTCATTGTAATGATCATGATTGGGGTGATGCTTCTTATGATCTTGAAAATTTATTTAAGCCTCATGATGAATATGATATTGATAATAATGTTTGCAATAATATTGAAAGTGGGTTTGGAAGAGCGTCAACTTTAGGTAAAAATAATCCCACATATTGGGAGAGTGTTCAATCTTATGATTTTTTTTTATGAAAGTGGGTTTGGAGAGGTCACGACTTTAGTTGATGGGAATCCCACTATTTTGGAAGATTATAAATTTTTTATGCATGTGGATCATGAAGAGAAAATTTTATATGATAGCTATATTATTGAAATTGATTATGATCCTACATGTAATTATTATGAGAGAGGAAAATATGGTCGTAGAAATTTTCATGTTATTAAATTTCCTCTCGTTATGTTGAGATTGTCAATGTTTTTTTCCTCTCCTTTGCATTTGCAAGATATTTCTTGTCTTGATAATTTGTTTGCCTATAAAATTCCTATGCATAGGAAGTATGTTAGACTTAAATGTGTTTGCCACATGTTTTATGATGCTCTTTTTGCGCTCCAATTTTTATCTTTTATGTGGGCATCATTGAAATATCAAAGCCTATCTTAATGGCTACAAAGTAAGAGCTTGTTGGGAGGCAACCCAATGACAAAAATATTTTTTCTATTTTTGTGTGTTCACACAATTATGCCTCTATTATGGTTGTGTTTTTTATGTTTTCATTAGTGTTTGTGCCAAGTTAAGCCTTTAGGATAGCTTTGGGTGATAATTGATTTGATCTTGTTGAAAAACAGAAACTTTTGCGTCTAGTAGCAGAATTGTTAAAATTCACAAAAGCGACGAAAAATTCTGACGTTTTTACACAAGATTGATATATTGATTGCCTCTAGTGTCCTAATGTTTCAGAATGTTTGGAGTTACAGAAGTATGAGTAAAATTCGAGTCTTTAAAGACTGTTATGTTTTTGACAGATTCTGTTTTCGTTGCATTGTGTGCTTATTTTGATGAATCTATGGATTGTATCGGGGGTATAAGCCATGGTGTCATGGTTTTGTCACGACAGATGTCCTAGTGTGAGAACTTAGTCGTGAGGCCAACGCATTGATACATCTCCAACGTATCTATAATTTTTTATTGTTCCATGCTATTATATTATCCATCTTGGATGTTTTATATGCATTTATATGCTATTTTATATTATTTTTGGGACTAACCTATTAACCTAGAGCCCATTGCCAGTTTATGTTTTTTTCCTTGTTTTTGAGTTTTGCAGAAAAGGAATACCAAACGGAGTCCAAATGAGCTGAAAATTTACGGTGATTTTTTATGGACCAGAAGAAGCCCCCGAAGAAAAAGAGTTGGGCCAGAAGAGCCACGAGGCCTCCACAAGGGTAGCTATGTGTTTGATCTCTCTCTCTCTCTCTCTCGTGTTCTTGATTTGGCACGATCTTGATGTACCGCGAGCTTTGCTATTATAGTTGGATCTTATGATGTTTCTCCCCCTCTACCTTCTTGTAATGAATTGAGTTTTCCCTTTGTAGTTATCTTATCGGATTGAGTCTTTAAGGATTTGAGAACACTTGATGTATGTCTTGCATGTGTTTATCTGTGGTGACAATGGGATATTCACGTGATCCACTTGATGTATGTTTTGGTGATCAACTTGCGGGTTCGGTGACCTTGTGAACTTATGCATAGGGGTTGGCACACGTTTTCGTCTTGACTCTCCGGTAGAAACTTTGGGGCACTGGAGAGTCAAGACGAAAACGGTTTTTGTAATCTGAAAACTCAGAGGCGTAAGTATTTAGAAACTAAATGGTTGCAAGAGAGGCTAGATGTTTGTGCTAAAAGATTTAATTTTTCTCGCCATCCTTGTGAACTTTGCAATGAACATGGTCATTTTAATTTCCAATGTGAATTATTTCATGATCGAATTGTGTCCAGAAATTGTGATAACCTTATTACCCTTGAGCATCATAATGAACTTAGTCTATTTTTGGGGTATGAAGAAATGAAACATAAAACTAACGATGTTCCAGATTGGGTTCTCATGAAAATAATTGATTTTGATCTAAATAAAATTTATATGTATTGTGCGGTGAATTGCATTGAGAATCCTTATATTTCCAATTACTTGAAGACAAGAAAACAAATAGAAGATGAAGAGAATACTAATGAAGGGGAAGAGGTTTCCCAATATCCTCCTATTTTTTCTTATGATGAATCAGGTAACGAGGAGGAGATTTTTATTCAACCAATCTCATCAATAAAGAGCTCCAAAAAGGTGATTAAACCCACACATGATGTGGAGAAGAAAAAGAAAAGACGGAGAAGCAAAGGTAAAAAGGTATCCCTCCCAAATGATGTTGCTCCTATTATTGCTATGCCTATTAGTCATTGTGATGATAATAATTGCTATACTATTGGTGCTATTCGTACTATTAATGATGAAAGTGATTATGCTTATGATATGCAAAGGCACAAGCTTGGGGATGCTATGTTTGATGAGAATGACATGCTTGAGAATTTATTTGCTACAATTAATGTTTGTCCCAAGCTTGGGGATGCTATGTTTAGTGAAGATGATATTTTTAGTCCCCCAAGTTTTGATGTGCAAATTTATCATGATGATAGCATGCCTCCTATTTACGATGATTATATTGATGAAAGTGGGTTTGGAAGAGTGTCAACTTTAGTAAGTAGTGATCCCACTATTTTGGAGGGTGTTGAATCTTATTATAATGATAAAAGTGGATTTGGAGAGGTCATGACTTTATTTAGTAATGATTCCACTATTTCGGAAGAGGTTTCAATTGACTATGATGAGAACAAAGTTGCTACTTATGATGATTATTGTGAGGATACTTATGTTATAAAAAGTAGTGATAATTATTGTCATAATTTTGAATATCCTTTTACTGAACATTACTCTTTTAATGTGGAAAAAATTTATAGTATTCAAGCTTCATATGATGCTCCCTACTATTCATGAGAAGAAATTTGCTTATGTGGAGAGTAATAAAATTTCTATGCTTGTGGCTCATGAAAAGAATGCTTTATGTGATAGTTATATTGTTGAATTCATTCATGATGCTACTGAAAATTATTATGAGGGAGGAATATATGCTTGTGGGAATTGCAATAATATCAAGTTTCCTCTCTATGCGCTTAAAATCTTGAAGTTTTGCTTGTTTTACCTTCCTATGCTAGTTGATTCTTGTTCCCATAAGTTGTTTGCTCACAAAATCCCTAGGCATAGGAAGTGGGTTAGACTTAAATGTGCTAGTCATATTCTTCATGATGCTCTCTTTGTGTTTCAATTCTTATCTTTTATGTGAGCATCATTGAAATCATCATGCCTGGCTAAAAAGGCATTAAAGAAAAGCGCTTGTTGGGAGACAACCCAATATTTACCCCTACTGTTTTTGTGTGTTCACATGATTAATCTACTGCGGTAATCATGTTTTATAGCTTTTTTTTCAATAAAGTGCCAAGTAAAGCCTTTGGGATAGTGTGGATGATAGTTGACTTGATTCTGTGCAAAAACAGAAACTTTTGCGTCCAGTAACAGAATTGTTAAAATTAACTGGAATGTGTAAAAACTCTGAATTTTTTAAAATAGGATTTATGTACAAATTTTCTACGTTTTCCTAATTTTTTAGAATATTTGGAGTAACATAAGTATGAGCTTAATTCAGATCTTCACAGACTGTTATGTTTTTGACAGATTCTGTTTTCGATGCATCGTTTGCTTGTTTTCTAGTTTCTATGGCTTATATTGCTTAATATAAATTGTATAAATGATAGGGTACAGTAGGTATCATGTGAGAAATTTTTTGAATCTGGTCTTGACAGTACCAAAGTGAATAATCTGTTTTATTATACTAACGGATCTCACGAAGGTTTTGTTAAGTTTTGTGTGATTGAAGTTTTCAAGTTTTGGGTGAGATATCGATATGAGGAGAATAAGGAGTAACAAGACCCTAAACTTGGGGATGCCCAAGGCACCCAAGGTAATATTCAAGGAAGATCCAAGCAACTAAGCTTGGGGATGCCCCGGATGGCATCCCCTCATTCGTCTCCAACATTATCGGTAACCTTACTTGGAGCTATATTTTTATTCGTCACATGATATGAGTTTTGCTTGGAGCGTCATTTTATTTTATTAGGAATTGCTTGCTGTTATTTAGAATAATGTTTTGTATCTTTTAGTTCAATAAAAATGTCAAGTATAGCCTTTACCATGCTTATTTTGCATGTCTATATGTTGCTGTTTTGAAAACAGAAAGTTTTCTATCATTGTATGAATTCTTATGGAAAGTCAGAACGTGGTAAAATATTCAAAGTTTTTCACAATGAGTAACAACAAATTTTATACAGTGTGGTAATTTTTCAGAATTTTTGGAGTTAGAGAAGTATGAGTACAATTTCACTCTTTACAGACTGTCCTGTTTAGACAGATTGCTGTTATGTTTGCATTGTTTGCATATGTTTGCTTGTTTAATGATTCTATTTGAGGATAGGAGTATTAAACATGCAGAGACATTTAGTATGCAATTTAAAATAATAATTTTAGTGATTTGCTACAGTAGATAATGATAAGATTTTGCATTTGATTTATACTAACTTTTCTCACGAGTTCTTGTTGAGTTTTGTGTGGATGAAGTTTTTAAGAATTAGGGAAACCGCGATATGAGAGGAATTAAGGAGACACAAGAGCTCAAGCTTGGGGATGCCCAAGGCATCCCTAGTTAATATTTCAAGAAGTCTCAAGCATCTAAGCTTGGGGATGCCCCTGTTGGCATCCCACCTTTCTTCTTCAACAATGATCGGTCAGTTTTGGTTGAGCCTAAGTGTTTGCTTCTTCACATGCTATGTGCTATCCTTTGAATGCCATTTTATTTTATTTTGCTTGCTGTTTGAATAAAGTACTTAAGATCTGAATTTTTTTTATGAGAGAGAGTCCTGACATAGCAACATAATTATTGACTACTCATTTATCTTCACTTATATCTTTTTGGAGTAGTTTGTCATTTACTCATGTGCTTCACTTATATCCTATGAGTAAATGGTTGAATGAATTGAATATCATAAATCTGAAATTATATATGCTAAATATGCTTATACCATGGGGAGTAATGACTTCACATATAAGAAGTATAGGTGGTAAATTTATTGAAAGTTAGCAAACATAGTATTGGTCACTTGAACAATTCATGAAAGAATATTGAAGGAAGAGAGATTTCACATATAAATATACTATCTTGGACATCTTCTATGATTTTGAGCCCCATTAATTATTTTCAAACTTGAGCAAATTAGTTGAAGTTGGGTAAGGAAGACAACGTAATGAGTTATGCTTGGGTATATTTGTATAGAAGTTATATTGTTATGGATCCTCCAACATGTGGTGCTTGCTATTTAGAATCTTTTGCTAGCCAAAATTTCTGTACTAAGCGGGAATACTGCTTGTGCATCCAAACTCCTTGAACCAAGTTTCTTCCATGAGTGTCCACCATATCTACCTATATGCGGTATTTACCTGCCGTTCCAAGTAAATTTGCATGTGCCAAACTCTAAACCTTCAAATAATAATCTGTTTTGTATGCCCGAATCGCTCATGTAGCGACTAGGGGCTGTCAGTATCTTCCATGCTAGGTGGGTTATTCTCACGATGAGTGTTTATTCACTTATCATTCACGGGAGAGTGGCTGGTAATTGGGATGCCCAGTCCTATGATCAAAAGATGGAATTTTTTTTTTACAAATAATTAAACAAAACTCCCCCAGGAAAGTTGTTGGTATGGACGGCACCCGTGAATTCGGCTAGCCGTGGAGTGTGATTGTTGGTGGAGGGGGGAGTAAAGACTTTACCATTCTACTTGGGAACCGCCTATAATGTATCTAGCATGGAAGATAGTGAGAACTCTTGGTTGTTATGTTGACAATGAAAGCATACCTCTCAAAATTATGTTCATCTCTGTTTTAAAAGCTTTGAGCTCTGGCACCTCTGCAAATCCCTGCTTCCCTCTGCGAAGGGCCTATCTTTTACTTTTATTTTTGTTGAGTTTCTTATTCCAACCTACTCTTTAGTTGGCAAGCATCATGTGATGGGGAAAGATCCAAGAATATATGGCCATTCAAATATATTTGATCATGAATTATTATTGTTGACAATTATCTATATGATAAATAAGTTGGGAGGCGAAACATTAAGCCCCTATCTTTCTCTGTGTTCGATGGATGCTATTTTGTTCTAAAAATATGCTTTGAGTGGTAGCAATCATGGAAGACTATATGATAGTTGAGTATGTGGGATTTGCTAAATCAAAGCTCTTACATAGACCCTTCCTGAAAATAAGATGAATTGCAATTGTTTGATGACTGAGAACCTAGTTTATTAGTTTTCAAGAAAGTTTATGATCTATGCTTTAACATGTGAATAGCTTGCTACTTGATCATGAGAAGTTTTATGAGATGAGCTACTGTTTATGAAATATAATGATGCTAGAAAAAGTGACTGAAATTATCGTTGATCAAACTTGTGCACTTGCTAGCATTCCACATCAAAATTTTTGTTTTTATCATTTACCTACTCGAGGACGAGCAGGAATTAAGCTTGGGGATGCTTGATACGTCTCCAACGTATCTATAATTTTTTATTGTTCCATGATATTATATTATCCATCTTCGATGTTTTATATGCATTTATATGCTATTTTATATTATTTTTGGGACTAACCTATTAACCTAGAGCCCAGTGCCAGTTTTTGTTTTTTCCTTGTTTTTGAGTTTCGCAGAAAAGGAATACCAAACGGAGTCCAAATGAGCTGAAAATTTACGGTGATTTTTTATGGACCAGAAGAAGCCCCCGAAGCAAAAGAGTTGGGCCAGAAGAGCCACGAGGCCTCCACAAGGGCGCGCCCTCCGGTCTTTTGGGCTCCTCATGGACCCCCCTGACTTGTTCTCGACGCCAAAAATTCCTATAAATATAGAAACCCCCAGAAATAAACCTAGATCGGGAGTTCCGCCGCCGCAAGCCTCTGTAGCCAGGAAAAACCAATCGGGACCCTGTTCCGGCACCCTGCCGGAGGGGGAATCCATCACCGGTGGCCATCTTCTTCATCCCAGCGCTCTCCATGATGAGGAGGGAGTAGTTCACCCTCGGGGCTGAGGGTATGTACCGGTAGCTATGTGTTTGATCTCTCTCTCTCTCTCTCTCTCTCTCTCGTGTTCTTGATTTGGCATGATCTTGATGTACCGCGAGCTTTGCTATTATAGTTGGATCTTATGATGTTTCTCCCCCTCTACCTTCTTGTAATGAATTGAGTTTTCCCTTTGAAGTTATCTTATCGGATTTAGTCTTTAAGGATTTGAGAACACTTGATGTATGTCTTGCATGTGTTTATCTGTGGTGACAATGGGATATTTACGTGATCCACTTGATGTATGTTTTGGTGATCAACTTGCGGGTTCTGTGACCTTGTGAACTTATGCATAGGGGTTGGCACACATTTTCGTCTTGACTCTCCGGTAGAAACTTTGGGGCACTCTTTGAAGTTCTTTGTGTTGGTTTGAATAGATGAATATGAGATTGTGTGATGCATATCGTATAATCAAACCTGCGGATACTTGTGGTGACATTGGAGTATCTAGGTGACATTAGGGTTTTGGTTGATGTGTGTCTTAAGGTGTAATTTTAGTACGAACTCTAGGGCTGTTTGTGACACTTATAGGAATAGCCCAATAGATCGATCAGAAAGAATAACTTTGAGGTTGTTTCGTACCCTACAATAATCTCTTCGTTTGTTCTCCGCTATTAGTGACTTTGGAGTGAATCTTTGTTGCACGTTGAGGGATTGTTATATGATCTAATTATGTTATCATTGTTGAGAGAATTTGCGCTAGTGAAAGTATGAACCCTAGGCCTTATTTCCAAGCATTGCAATACCGTTTTCGCTCACTTTTACCACTTACTACCTTGCTGTTTTTATATTTTCAAATTACAAAAACCTATATCTACCATCCATATTGCACTTGTATCACCATCTCTTCACCGAACTAGTGCACCTATACAATTTACCATTGTATTGGGAGTGTTGGGGACACAAGAGACTCTTTGTTATTTGGTTGCAGGGTTGTTTGAGAGAGACCATCTTCATCCTGCGCCTCCCACGGATTGATAAACCTTAGGTCATCCACTTGAGGGAAATTTGCTACAGTCCTACAAAACTCTGCGCTTGGAGGCCCAACACGAGTCTACAAGAGGAAGGTTGCGTAGTAGACATCACGCATCTACGTGGTAGCTTGAGAGGGGTTGAGTGGGATGAGAGACGCGAGGTTTTACCCAGGTTCGGCCCCTCACGGTGGGGATAAAAGCCTACATCCTGCTTCATTGACATTGATGATGATGATGCTCATGATTACAAGGGTGCTCTTTCGCTACCTCTACCTCGAGAGCTATTGACTTGTCTGTCTCCAAACTTATCAAGAACCTGTCCCTCTTGGGGTGCCCTGCCCCTCCTTATATAAGTTGGAGGGGCGGGTTACATGTGGAGTCCTAGTAGGATTAGGACTATTCTATTACAAGTGGAATCCTAGTCTTGCTTCCCTTGCAAGGGGAATATTCCTTATGTCTTCTTTCTCAAGCCGGCCCACCATCACGTGAGTCGGCCTTCTGGGCCTTAGGCCTTATTATTCGTCTAACCCGCCCTCCGGGTCACTAGTGAGTCACCAAGTTCCTGCCGGGTCATACATCAGGCCGGGTCATACCACGGGTTATATCCCCGACATTAGCCCCCAATTTAATTTGGATTTATCCATGTTAAACTGATCCTGCAAAATAAACACAAGAACAAATTTGACAGGTTGTGCTCCGGGTTTAAAAGTTCTTCTGAGTCGGCACCTGATCATCCTTAAGTCCTTGTCATTTCCTTCTTGATACGTGTCCATGATCTCATAGCAAATCTTTTTTAGCAGATATGTTTAAACCTTGCCAACGCAAAAAATCCAGGCACTTCTTCTGAAAAGTCCAGGTCAATAGGCCAGCTTAAAAATCAGTTTGCTGACATTGGTTTCTTGCAAAAAACATTATAAAGAATAATCCATTTGATTCGGCTTCCAATGCTCTAGCTTGACAAAAATATTGGTCTTGAAATACTCATCTGATTTTCAGCTGGCTTGAAGATGTAGAGCTTGCCGAGTTATGATTGCCAAAATTGCCGGGTTATAAAACTGATGATACCGGGTAATGATTGTTACAAACTCCGGGTCATGATTGTTGCTGACGCAGGGTCATGTAATTTGTCTTCCTGAGCTTTTCAGGCCAAACCCTTATAGGATGAATCCTCACAGTCCGGGTTTTCTCAGCCCGGGTCAATCTTGTGATGACTTGGTGCCTGCTTTCTCCCTTATATGCATATCATCTATAGCCCCCAAGTCTTAAGAGGAGAACATAGTGATGGCTTAAGACTTGCTTTAATATAAATGCTGCAACTTTGGAGAAATCCGGGTTGTTCATGTAAGTCACCAAGCCTAAACTAAACATTCCGTACTTCTCATGTGTAGCCCCCAAGTGCCAGGTCATTATGTAATAATGAGCAGGGACTTTGTAGATCTGATTATGTAGACTTGAGCAGCAACGTGTAGCCCCCAAGGGCCGGCTCAGTAAGATAATACTGAGCCGGGACTTTACATGTACTTGATTGAAAATGATAACATCATATGATGTAGCCCTCAAGTTTCGGGTTACCTTTGACAGGAGCAATTAGTAGCCCCCAAGGGCCGGCTCATCACTATGTGATGGGTCGGGTCTTCAATGAGGCGAGATTAAAAATGACCTTACATTAGCCCCCAAGTGCCATGATGCATGCTTGCAGCGACATGGGACTTGCATACTTGATGTAATCTTGATTTGAATAATGTAGCCCCCAAGTGCCGGGTCGTATGCCTGCAGCAACTCGGGACTATTCCGTCCATCCATTGTAAAATAAAACCATATCCATTGTCCGGATGATGTTGCTGAAAGCCTTGCATATCAATATTGAACCATGCTCCTTGCTGTAAGCTGGTATTTTTGGATGATGGAATAATAGTCATTACTCTGAAGGGGCTTTTGAAAACTCAGTCATCCAATACTGGTTATGATAACCATAATAAAAATCCAGCCACATTGGCTATTTAAGATTTGAATAATATAATCCGGTATGAAAACCTCAATCATTCAATACTGGTTATGACAACCATAACAAAAATCCAGCCATGTTGGCTATTAAAGAGTGGAATATGTAACCCAATTTGAGAACCGGTTCCTGCAATATAAACCAGTATATCCATGCATACATGATGCATGCTATGATGATGCCATAATAATGCAATGTATGATGATGTATGACAACAGAGTACAAAAATGTCGGTTTTCAAGGCTCGACAAAAGACCAGCTCTTAAAGCTCGAATTCATGGCGGGTTATAACCTAGAGACTTATGGTCATAAACAATCGTTGAAAAGATTGTAATGGCGACTTATAGCCAAAATTAAACTGGCGACTTAAAGTCAAAAGCCAGGACAGGTGATAACCCAAAGACTTGTAGTCTTATCCAGCTATTGAAAAAAAATCATAAACATGGCTGATGAGCCAAAACATCCTGGCGACTAAAGTAATACGCCAGGGCGGGTGACAACCCGAAATAATCAAACATGAGCCACAACATACTTGCGACTTAAAGTCAAAAACCAGGGCGGGTGGCAACCCGAAATACTGAATCATGAAGAGCATAGCCCGGAGCCGCATAACCCGGGGATTCATAGTTTGCAAAAAAGCCAAAACTTGAGAGCATAAAAACATCTGGAAACCCAAACAGAAAATATTCAAATCTCAAACATTTGCTAAGCCGGCTTTTAAGGCACGACTAAAAAGAGTTGGCTCACAAGCCTCATGTTTGCTTTCAAGGCTGCAATAGCCGTTTTTGGCTCACATGCCTCATGTTTGCTTTCAAGGCCGCAATAGCCATTCTGGGCTCACAGGCCTCATGTTTGCTTTCAAGGCCACAATAGCCGTTCTTGGCTCACAGGCCTCATGTTTGCTTTCAAGGCCGCAAAGCCGTGGTTCATCCTAGCTCACTGTAAGCCGGCCCTCACGTGACACAAAATCGTCATTTTAACATTGGCAAGTTCAGGGTCTTTAAGAAGATTGAATTGTCAAGAGTTCGGCGGGTCACCTGGCGGAGTAGCAAGTTGCAAACAGGCAGGATGAAACCATAATTTGGCGTCCACACCTGGTCAAGAGGGTATGAAAGCTAAACCCGGTGGGTTGGAAGCCCCCAAGTAACCTTATGGTCAATCAATAAAGACTCAAATACACAGAAATGAAACGACAGAGGCCCCAAATTTTAGGGATGCCGGCTTTATTAAGTTGATCATAATATGATAAGCCCATAAGGAAGGATACCCATGTTTGAACCGCACATCATAGCAGCAAGTTCTCTTTGGTAACCTTTAATTTTTCCTGAGAACTCGAACTTGCGAGAGGCGTATTCTTCTTGAATCGGATGTTGAGCCGGATATTAAGAGCTCAAAACTTTACGGGAGAACATATTTCCCTTGAGCCGGATTTTGAACCGAAATCTCTTTTGATAACCCGGAACTCTTCCATTGAGCCGAAACTTTTTGATTGCCAGGCACTTTTTAAGCCAGAAATTTTTCTGACGGCCTTTAAATTTTCACCAATGTGGCGGTAACTCCCGAGGCCTGGTTATTTTCCCTCCAATGACCCAGGGTTCTTGAATTTGCTGAAACTGGCAACATTTGCTGAGTCATGTCCATGTAGCCCCTGAGTCTTAAGACGACTCGAGGAGTTGGCTTAAGATTCTCCATACTTGACCGTGATATAAACCGGCATACAATTGAACAGCGGAAACGCTGGAATGTGCTGAAGCTGGAGGCAAGGTGGCAAGTTGATGATCTTCGCAACACTCATTGTATATCCTTGGCGTTGGTAACGCGATGTGAATCCATGGAAAGTTTAGGTCGACCATGGCGGGTTACACATGACCCCATATGATTTGTGTGAATAATTCAGCCAGTGGTTCATCCCAGCTGGTTGTTGAAGTTTAGACAAACTGCAGTGGCGGTGACTTACGCGCCTTATCCATTGAATCATCCGGTGCAGGCAGAGGCTAATAATACATTATGATTTGCTCCAGAATTGCTAAAATAAACCAGGCTGCAAGAGCAGCGACTTTCATGCACTCACTAAACATCCCATACAGACAGGTGCAGCTCTAGTGTGTTAATGTATACCCGACCACGGGGGTGAACGGTAAAGATGGCCGCAGCATCAGAGGCAGTACGGAGGCAGGCGAGTCATCCGCGTGCACAGACAAATAAGTCGGCCGTGGAGTTGTAAGCCGGTGCAGACGGGCGAGTCAATCACCGGCGCGGTAAGCTGCGCGGATGGGCGAGTCAATTGCAGGCGTGGTAAGCCGCGCGGACTGGCGAGTCAATCGCAGGGGCGGTAAGCCGCGAGGACAGGCGAGCCAGCCGCGTCGTGTTGATGTAGACTGGGCCGCAGAGGCCGCAGCTTGCACATACATTCGTTGAGCATTATGGCACGGTCAGATGCTAGCGCATGATAGTGGTGGTGCGAGTTATATATCCATGACACGACCATCACTCTTGTAGTGAACAATTGTCCTGCATCAAAAAATATTGCAAGCCAGAGTACTTGATATTTAAAGAATAAAAACATATCAATAAAAATTGACTGGACAGAATTTACCTGATTTGTCCGGATGATAGATGATCCATTCCGTGAATAACTTCTAGTACTTGCAACGGCAATTTAGCTACTCTCCCCTGTCCTTGCAAAAGGGCATCAACCACAGCAAGTGGAAACACGGTGGCTCATAACAAGGCCAATCGGGGTGGCTCAGCACGAGGTCACAGTGACGACGGCGGAAGCGGCGGCTTGAAGCACGACCGTGGAGGAGCCTGGAACCAAGCGGCTCAGCACGGACCCTCCAGGTCATTTTTTTAAAACACCTGCCGACTTGACTTTTCTTTCAACCGGTCTCTTCTTATCTCTTTCTTTCAACCAGCAACAAGAGTAAGGCAACGCGGCGTGGAGGCATGGCCGTTGCCAGCGGCGGGTCGTGGCCGCACCCGGCACGGGCGGTGCAGATGGCCAGGCAGCGAGGCGGAGGCGGCTCAGGGCTGGGGTGCGTCAGCGGCGGCTTGAGGCACGACGGCTCGTGGAGAACCAGCGGAGGCGGCTTGCCAATGCAGATGAGGCCGCGGCAACAACGATGCAGGGCGCTCCACGGCGGGTTAATAGGGCGGCGCATCAAGCGGCGACTCGCGGTGGCGGCCGGTGGGTTGGCATAGCATGGAGGGGCTAACCCACGGCGGCTCAAGACAGAGCAACCGAGGGGGTTGATGAAGGCAGCGGCTCTAATCACGATGCAAAGCGGTGGTGGCTTGGCGGGCCACGGTGACAGTGAGGCCCTCAATGACGGCAGGCGGCGGAGACGGACGTGGTTGAAGAGGCCCCTGGCAAGGTGGAGTTCGGCTGGTCGCAGCTGTAGCGGCTCCGCACGTGGCAACGGTGATGGCTCGCGGCGAGGCGGACAGCATTCATTCATCTCGGAGCAGGGACAGCGGCTCGACGAGTTAGCTCCGGCAGCGACTCGACAAGGTGAGGGCGGCTTGACGCGCGACAGTGGAGCGAGCTTCGGTGAAGTCGTGGATGCAAAGACTGCTAGCGACGGAAGTCATTTCCGGGGCGGAGGTGATGACTCGACGGCGCAGGTGGAACCTAGCGGGGCAAGGTGGAGGCTGCTACGTGCGACCGCGAAAGAGGAGGCTAGAGTGGCTTCGACAGGGCCGGCTGGGGCGGAGGCAGCCAGGCGGTGGCTCAGCCCAGGGGCGAGCCTGCAGTAGCGAAGGGAGGTAGTGCAGAGGCGGCTCAACCCAGGGGGCCAGTCAGCGCGGAGGGGCACGACGAGGCCGTGGCAGGGCCCAGCGGACCCGACAGTGGCCGGCTGTGGTGGCTTGGAAGCAGCAGTGGCTTGGCCGGGGCAACTCACTAGTGGGCGGCTCACAGCCCAGTCGGAGGAGAAGGGCTGGCGAGGTAGCCAGCGGCTTGATGGGGCAAGGAGCGACTCTCGCGCGGCGGAGGCAGAGGAGCAAGCCCACAGTGGCCCTCAAACAGCGGCAACTTTGATGCCGGGAAGCGAGCCAGCAGGGGGAGAGGTGGACGGCAGGGCAAACCGAGTCCGTGGCCACCCATCGTTGACCCCTCCTGGGACCCGGATCTGGACCACCTTTTTTTTAATCGGGACTTGCTTCCCTTGTAGGACTCGGACTTGCCTTTACTGCATTTACTCATCAATGCAAAGTTTTCCCTGGATCTGATCAAGTTAGACAACGATACGGACAGCCAAAATTTAGTGGAAACGACCGACGCTGACAACGATTATTCTGTCGATCTCGAGTCTGGGCGATTCAAATCTCTGAACGCTGGCCGGAAAAATGCCATACATCCAGTAGATACGATCAACCACATCTAGTAGACATACGAGTCATTCGGTGCGGCGATGGAGCCGCCGTCATTTTGTTTATGAAGATTGGACTGAATTCCCGTGCATGAAGTCCCAAGGTTGTCCATAACGGGTTATCGTGCACGATTCTTCCGTGCCACTTCTTCTTCGTCTAACCAATTGCAAGCTTCTCGATCCCTGGGAGAGATCCCTCCAAGAACTCAACACCACCGTGCATGGCCCCACGGTGGGCGCCAACTATCGTGGTTTTGTCACGGCAGATGTCCTAGTGTGAGGACTTAGTCGTGAGGCCAACGCATCTACGTGGTAGCTTGAGAGGGGTTGAGTGGGACGAGAGACGCGAGGTTTTACCCAGGTTCGGCCCCTCACGGTGGAGGTAAAAGCCTACATCCTGCTTCATTGACATTGATGATGATGATGCTCATGATTACAAGGGTGCTCTTTCGCTACGTCTACCTCGAGAGCTATTGACTTGTCTGTCTCCAAACTTATCAAAAACCTGTCCCTCTTGGGGTGCCCTGCCCCTCCTTATATAAGTTGGAGGGGTGGGTTACATGTGGAGTCCTAGTTGGATTAGGACTATTCTATTACAAATGGAATCCTAGTCTTGCTTCCCTTGCAAGGGGAATATTCCTTATGTCTTCTTTCTCAAGCCGGCCAACCATCACGTGAGTCGGCCTTCTGGGCCTTGGGCCTTGTTATTCGTCTAACCCGCCCTCCGGGTCACTAGTGAGTCGCCAAGTTCCGGCCGGGTCATACCGCGGGGTATATCATCGACACATGGTAAAGTTAGAATACAATAGGTATAATGCAATAACAAAATATGAATGGATTTGCAACATGACTTAAAAGCAAAGATTGGTTTTCCTATACTAACGGATCTCACGAAGGTTTTATTAAGTTTTGTGTGATTGAAGTTTTTAAGTCTTGGGTGAGGTCTCGATGGATGAAGGAATAAGGAGTGAAAAGAGCCTAAGCTTGGGGATGGCCATGGCACCCCAAGATAATATTCAAGGAGAACCAAGCAACTAAGCTTGGGGATGCCCCGGAAGGCATCCCCTCTTTCTTCTAACAACCATCGGTAGTTTTACTTGGAGCTATATTTTTATTGGTCACATATCATGAGTTTTGCTTGGAGCGTCTGGTATTATATGAGTCTTTGCTTGTTTTGCTTTTTATTTTGTCACAATCATCCTTGTTGGACACACCTATTTGAGAGAGCCATAATTATGCTATGATTTGTTAGAATTGCTCTATGTGCTTCACTTAAATTTTTTGAGCTATGGAATTGCTCTAGTGCTTCACTTATATCTTTTTGAGCATGGTGGTGCTTTAATTTTTGAAGAAATACTCTCATGCTTCACTTAGATTAATTTGAGAGTTAGTAAATTTTTGAAGAAATTCTCTCATGCTTCACTTATATTATTTTGAGAGATAAAATTTTTTATGCTCTTGTTCTTCACTTAAATTTATTTGAGAGCTTGTTAAAAGCAATGGTAATATATGAAACTAGTCCCAAAGTGATAGATATTCAGAATGGATATAATAAAAACTTTCATGAAGATCATTGGACAAAATAAACTTGATTCTTTGTAATAGTTTTGAGATATGATGATAGTAATATGTGAGTCATGTTGGTGAGTAATTATGCATTAGTAAGAATATTGATGTTAAGGTTTGTGATTCCCTATGCAAGCACGAAAGTCAATAGTTATGCAATGAAATTACATCCTACTTGTGGTGCATTATTCGGTGTTAGTTATGCTTAATGCTCGTTTATGAGAATTTTTGTTTCTTGGTTGGTTGCTTCTCAATCTATTTGCTAGCCTTTCCTTGTACTAAGTCAGAATAATACTTGTGCATCCAAAATCCTTAAACCCAGTTATGCCTTATGAGTCCACCATACCTACCTATATGTGGTATTTCCGTGTCATTCTAAATAAAACCAGAAAAATGAAAGATTCAAAAATCCATTCAAATTCCAAATAAAACCAGAAAAAGTTTGAAAAGAAAAAGTTGTCAAAATCAGGGTGTCACACCCACAAGTATAGGGGATCGCAACAGTTTTCGAGGGTAGAGTATTCAACCCAAATTTATAGATTCGACACAAGGGGAGCCAAAGAATATTTGCAAGTATTTGAAGCTGAGTTGTCAGTTCAACCACACCTGGAGATTAATTATCTGCAGCAAGATGATCAGTAGCACAGTAATATGATAGTTTTGATAGTAGTGGTAACAGCAGCAGTAATAGTAATGATAACATTGATAGCAATGATTTTGTAGCAGTTGTGACAGTAGCAATAGCAATAGTAACTTAGCAAGAACAATATGTGAAAAGCTCGTAGGCATTGGATCGGTGAATTCGTTGGATGATATTCATCATATAACAGTCATAACCTAGTGCGATACAAAACTAGCTCCAGTTCATAAATATAATGAAGGCATGTATTCCGTAAATAGTCATACGTGCTTATGGAAAAGAACTTGTATGACATCTTTTGTCCTACCCTCCCGTGGTAGCGGGTTCCATAAGGAAACTAAGGGATATTAAGGCCTCTTTTTAATAGAGAACCGGAACAAAGCATTAACACATAGTGAATACATGAACTCCTGAAACTACGCTCATCACCGGAAAGTATCCCAATTACTGTCACCCCGGAGTTTACGGATCATAACACGTAGCAGGTGAATATGACTTGCAAGATAGGATCTAGAACATAGACATAATTGTGAAAACATAAATGGTTCAGATCTGAAATCATGGCACTCAGGCCCTAAGTGACAAGCATTAAGCATGGAAAAGTCATAACAACATCAATCTCAGAACATAGTGGATACTAGGGATCAAGCCCTAACAAAACTAACTCGATTACATGATGAATCTCATCCAACTCCTCACCGACCAGCGAGCCTACGAAGGAATTACTCACTCCCGGTGGGGAGCATCATGGAATTTGTGATGAAGGAGGGTTGGTGATGACGAAGACCGAAGATTCCCCTCTCCGGAGCCCCAAACGGGCTCCAGATCTGGCCTCCCGATGAAGAACAGGAGGTGGCGGCGGCTCCGTCTCGTGAAACGTGATAATTCTTCCTCCCCTATTTTTTTCTCCGAAAATAGGATTTCATAGCGTCGGAATTAGGGTTTGCGGGGCCATGATGTCGCTTGAACTACGTCGGTATTTCCCCAAAGAGGAAGGCATGATGCAGCACAACTACGGTAGGTATTTCCCTCAGTGATGAAACCAAGGTTATCGAACCAGTAGGAGAACCAAGCAACACTATGTAAACGGTACCTGCACACAAAGAACAAATACTTGCAACCCGATGTGTTAAAGGGGTTGTTAATCCCTTTCGGGTAACAGTGCCAAAAATTGTCACGCTGACGGGAGAAAAATTATGATAGATTGGATAAATAGATCTCGAATAAACGCGAAATAAAAGATGCAAATAAAAAGTGCAGCAAGGTATTTTTGGGTTTTTAGAAATATAGATATGAAAATAAAAGTGGCAAATAATAGATCGGAAAGCAAATATGAAGAAGAATAAACCCGGGGGGCGTAGATTTCACTAGTGGCTTCTCTCAAGAAAGATAGCATACGGTGGGTAAACAAATTACTGTTGGGTAATTGATAGAACTTCAAAGAATCATGACGATATCCAGGCAATGATCATTATATAGGCATCACGTCCAAGATTAGTGGACCGACTCCTGCCTGCATCTACTACTATTACTCCACACATCGACCGCTATCCAGCATGCATCTAGTGTATTAAGTTCATGGAAAAACGGAGTAATGCAATAAGAATGATGACATGATGTAGACAAGATCTATTCATGTAGGAATAGACCCCATTTTATTATCCTTAATGGCAACGATCAATACGTGTCTTGCTGCCCCTTCTGTCACTGGGAAAGAACAGCGCACGACCGAACCCATCACAAAGCACCTCTTCCCATGGAAAGAAAAATTGATCTAGTTGGCCTAACTAAACCAAAGATTCGAAGATGAAATACGAGGCTATAAGTAATCATGCGTATAAGAGATCAAAGAGACCCAAATAACTTTCATGGATAAAAAGATAGATCTGATCATAAACTCAAAGTTCATCGGATCCCAACAAACACACCGCAAAAAGAGTTACATCAAATAGATCTCTAAGAGACCATTGTATTGAGAATCAAAAGAGAGAGAGGAAGCCATCTAGCTACTAACTACGGACCCGAAGGTCTACAATGAACTACTCACGCATCATCGGAGGGGCACCAATGAGGATGATGAACCCCTCTGTGATGGTGTCTAGATTGGATCTGAGGTTTCTGGAACTTGCGGCGGCTGGAATTGTGTTTCGTCGACTCTCCTAGGGTTTTTGGATTTCCAGGGTATTTATAGAGC
Source organism: Thinopyrum elongatum (assembly GCA_011799875.1). NCBI lineage: Eukaryota > Viridiplantae > Streptophyta > Magnoliopsida > Poales > Poaceae > Thinopyrum > Thinopyrum elongatum. Next base: position 16,420,891 of record CM022300.1, on the reverse strand, counting down.
AAAGAGGTGATTCGGGAGGCGGCTGAGGTGGGCACAACCCACCTGGGCGCGCCTGGGCCCCCAGGCGCGCCCTGGTGGGTTGTGCTCCCCTCGGAGCCCCCCTCTGGTACTTCTTTGGCTCAACATGTGTCTTCTGGTCTAGAAAAAATCTCCAAAAAGTATCGCTGCGTTTGGACTCCGTTTGGTATTGATTTTCTGCGAAGTAAAAAACAAGCAAAAAACAGCAACTGGCACTGGGCACTATGTCAATAGGTTAGTCCCAAAAAATGATATAAAGTTGCTATAAAATGATTGTAAAACATCCAAGAATGATAATATAACAGCATGGAACAATAAAAAATTATAGATACGTTGGAGATGTATCAGCATCCCCAAGCTTAATTCCTGCTCGTCCTTGAGTAGGTAAATGATAAAAACATAATTTTTGATGTGGAATGCTGCCTATCATGTTCGTCACATTCTTTTCTTTTGTAGCATGGACATATGGACTTTTATATGGTTCAAAGCAATAGTCTAGTTTTGACATGAAGATTTAAATACTCAAGCATACCAACAAGCAACCATGTCTTTCAAAATATCAACGCTAAAGCAAGTTATCCCTAGCCCATCATGCTCAATCATTGATCCATTCATGAAACACACTCGCATATTAGCTACACCCAATGCTCAAGTACAATCATAGTGCCCCTTAGTTGGTGCTTTATAAGAGAAGATGGAGACTCAAATAAAAATAAAAAATGCATAAAGTAAATAGAAAGGCCCTTCGCAGAGGGAAGTAGGGATTTGTAGAGGTGCTAGAGCTCAAAGCGAAAATTAAGAGATAGATTTTTTTGAGGCATACTTTTCCCGTCAACGAAAACGACCAAGTAATTCCCAACACTTTCCATGCTAGATATATCATAGGCGGTTCCCAAACTGAAAATAATGTTTATTCCTTTTTCCACCATTCTTTCACAATCCATGGCTAGCCGTATCCACGGGTGCCCTCCATACCAACACTTTCCAAGGAATTTATTATTTGACAACATAAAGTAAATTCATTTTTCATTTCGGGACTGGGCATCTCTAATACCTTTGCCGTACTCTCGTGCAATGACAAGTGAATAAACACTCATCTTGAGAATAACACATTTAGCATGGAAAATATTGGCCACCCCCTGCCGCTTCATGAGCGGTACGAGCACACAAAAAGGAAATTATTTTGAAAAGTTAAAGATGGCACATACAAATTTGCTTAGAACGGCACGGAAATACCATATATAGGTAGGTATGGTGGACTCATACGGCAAAATTGGTTTTAAGGATTTTGGATGCACAAGTAGTATTCCTACTTAGTACAAGTGAAGGCTAGCAAAAAGATTGAGAAGCATCCAACCAAGAAACGAAAAATCACATAAGAGAGCATTAAGCATAACTAACACCGAATATTGCACCAGAAGTAGGATGTAATTTCATTGCATAACTATTGACTTTCATGCTTGCATAGGGAATTACTAACCTTAACACCAATATTCTTACTAAGCCATAATTACTCATTAACATGACTCACATATCATTATCAACATATCTCAAAACCATTACAAAGAACCAAGTTTTTTTCCAATGATCTTTATGAAAGTTTTTATTATATCCTTCTTGAATATCTATCACTTTGGGACTAGTTTAATATGTTGCTTTTGAAAGCTCAAACAAATCTAAGTGAAGAACATGAGCATAAAGTTTTTCATCTCCCAAAATAATATAAGTGAAGCATGAGAGAATTTCTTCAAAAATTACTAACTCTCAAATAAATCTAAGTGAAGCATGAGAGCATTTCTTCAAAAATATTAAAGCACACCGTGCTCAAAAAGATATAAGTGAAGCACTAGAGCAATTCCATAGCTCATAAAGATTTAAGTGAAGCATAGAGAGAAATTCTAACAAGTCATAGCATAATTTTGGCTCTCTCAAATAGGTGTGTCCAGCAAGGATTCATGACTAAAAATAAAAAGCAAAACAAGCAAAGACTCATATTATACAAGACGCTCCAAGCAAAACTCATGATATGTGACGAATAAAAATATAGCTCCAAGTAAAATACCGTTGGTCGTTAGAAGAAAGAGGGGATGCCACTTGGGGCATCCCCAAGCTTAGTTGCTTGTTCATCTTTGGATATTACCTTGGGGTGCGGTAGCACCCCCAAGCTTAGGATTTTCTTTCTCCTTTGTTGGGGATATACCCCGTGGTGTGACCCGCCCAGGAGGGGCCGGGTTACACAATTGGCGACTTAACATAAAGAAGGCCCAAGGAGGTCCAAGAAGGTGAAGTGTGAAGACGGTGACTCACAAAAGTGGGCCTGGTGGAGGCCCAAGACCCGAACGTGTGAACCGCCATATGTTAGCTTGTCTGTTAAGGCAAGGCGAATTAGAAACCAGGCCGGTCACATTATGTGATCCGGCTCGGACTCTTATAAGCCGTCGGGCTTTGACCTGTGTATATAAAGGCGAGACCCGGCGGTGGATTAACTCAGGAAACAATTGATCGAGAGCTAGGTCAAGCGTGTTCGCTCCCTTGTAATCGATACTCAAGCAATACAACTAGAAGCAGGATGTAGGCTTTTACCTCGTTGTGAGGGGCCGAACCTGGGTAAATCCTTTGTGTCCTTTGTCCCGTTCAACCCCTTCGAGCTAACCTACATTGCGATGGCTCCACACCTAAGTCCTTTCACAAGGGCATCTGCCGTGTTAAATCCACGACAGTTTGCGCCCACTGTGGGGCCAGAGCATGGTGGTTTTGAGTTCTTGAAGGGCAGCTTCCCAGGGATCGAAGGATACGCCGTGGGCCGGATGACTAAGAGTCGCCGCGGCAAGATCTACATCGACGACGCTGGCTGGGGTCCCGAGGCCGACTCAATCGAGTACGGGTACCGGGTCCCCTTTGGTGGGATTCACGTCTTCATCGGCAAGATCAGTGAGTCAGAGCCTGAGCCGGACACCTGCACCAACATCATCGAGATGGCTCGGTGTGCACGACCTGCCAAAGTTCAACCCGGCCGGAAGCATGCCTTTGTTGGCTTTGTTCATGGGGCGGATCTTGAGGAAGGATCTGTGTCTGGTGGAGAGACGGCCATCATTCAGGTGATGAGTCCTCAACTGGAGAGACCGAGTCAATCTATTGGCTTCAGGACGGCGGGCTTGGGGGCTATTCCAATGGTGACAGTATTCCGGAGCCCTATGAGCCGCCGAGCAGGGCTGCTATTTTTATGGCTGGCACACAACCAATGTTGAATTCCTCAACTGCCGCGACCATGACATCCGGCTCAACCGCCGCTGCGACAGCCGGGGCGGGCAGCTCTGCGCGGCCGCCGGCTCAAGCTTTATCTGAGCTCTTGGATGCCTTGGCGACTCTATTAACTACGAAGGTAACTCCGGCGAATCAAGTACAACACAATGCAGAGGTTGCAAAGCTGCGGGACAAGGTGACCAAGGCCCGAGAGGATCTTAATACGGAGAACGCTAGGATGGCAACAGAGCGGGCTGCATTAGAGGCCGAGTCACAGTGGATAAGGGCGGAGTCTTTTTGCTTGAGTTTGGACCAGAACGCGTCTAATGCTGTTCTTCGAAGGACGCATCAGAGCCGTTTGCCTTCACAGTTTGAGGGGCGGAATCTGTTTAACACACCTGGGGCAGGAACAAGTAACCCGCTCGACATAACCCGGGCTGCTGAGGCGCCAGGAGCCGGGGCGGCGGCTCAACCTCGAGTGCCAGACCCACCCCGTAGGGATCAGACCCCTCCTCAGCGAGTCCCAACACCATTAGGCCATTATTCTAACCCGGTGGACAATATGATAGCAGCAGCTACATGGCTGGCGGCTATCCCAATCGAAGGCGAGTCTCCAGCAGCGATAGAGACTCGGAACACAGTGGAGCTTCTTCAGACGGCCGTGGCGCAGCAGGCGGCTTATTCATACAGTCATGAGCTTGTCCATTCAACTCCCCGCCCAAGTCGGAGTTACAGCCGACGCATTGAGTCGCCGGCAGTTTCAGGCAGTGAACGACATCGTTACCCGCCTCGTCAGGATGACCCGCCCCGTGCACATAACCCACCGCGCGGCGATCATAATACTCAGGCCCTTGTGGATCAGGCTAGAGCCCGTCGTGAGGCAGAATTGGCGGCTCAACTGGGGGCTCATCAGCAGTTCTAGTTAAACCCTTCGATGACTGTTGAGGCAGGAATGACTTCTAGAACAGTTGGTGTGCCGTGTCTAGTGCCGGCTCTACGCAACGAACGCTTACCCAAGGATTTTAAGGGTCCTTGAAAGGCACCTAATTATACAACTGATCTACCGCCTAAGGCTTGGATTGAAAGCTATGAACTGGCTATGGAGATGCTAGATGTTAATGACGCTGTATGCGCCAAGTACTTCACTATGATGTTGGATGGACCGGCTCATACCTGGTTGAAAGGGTTACCCGCCAACTCCATTAATTCATGGGCCGAGTTGAAAGCACGTTTCATTCAGAACTTTAAGGGGACGTGTAAACAGCCTTTGTCGATTATCGATTTGGACAACTGCGTGCAGCGGGAGGATGAATCGGCTCACCATTGGGTTCGCCGGGTCTTAGCTAGCATTCATTCATCAGATAGTATTGCGGCCGGCTCTGTTGTTCTGATTCTAGAGAAGAATTGTCACTTTACCCCCCTTAAGCAGAAGCTTGGGCGGCTTAAACGTCATTGCAATGATATGGGGGTGCTCATGGCGGCCCTCACCAAATATGCTGACTCTGATACTACCAAAGATCCTGGGTCTGATGATGAAAAATCCAACAAGGTAAAGAAGAATGGTAACGGTAAGGGTCAGCAGGAGAATGTGACCGGATATAATGGTCACAACCAGGGTAATGGTGGAAAGCGCAGACACCCGGATGGAGGGTCAGATCTTGTAGCTAACACCAATGCTGGTTATAAAAACCAGCACCGTGGTAAACCGGTCCTTGGAGGGCCGAGATTTAACCTTGAGGCGATGTTAAATGAACCTTGCCCGAAGCACAGTTATCCTAATAAGCCAGCGGCTCATTTGTGGAAGGATTGTTTCATTATGAAGGAATACAAGAATTCCGGTTCTCATCACAATCATGACGGTACTAATGGCCCGCCTGGCGGGTCAAGATCCGGCTCACATGGGCCCGGCTTTGGGGGCAGCGGCTCAAGTTCCGGATATCAAGGACAGGCCAATCAGAGCGGTTATAACCAGCAGCCCAGTCAGGGTAACCAGCAACAGCAGTCAGGATACCAGAGTAATCTGAAACAGCTTAACAGTGGCCAGTATCATGTTTTCACCACAAGTCTTTGCAAGAGAGACCAGAAGGTTCATAAGCGCGCGGTCAATTCAGTTGAGCCGGCGGTACCTCGGTACCTGTGGTGGTTAGAACAACCAATCACATGGAGTAGAGAACATCACCCTTGCACTCAACGGCAGCTGAATCAACCATCCCCGGAACCGACTTCACCCCACCACCGGAAGGCGTACCGGCCGGGTTCGCATCATCCGGACCGGTCGCCGGCACAGCCGCAACAGCATCAGTAGGTGCCCCCGTTGACGACGGCGCCGTTGCGCCACCTGCCGGAGCAGAGCCCAAGGTCCCTGTCACAGCTGCACACACACGCACACACACCAACAAAAGTGGTTAGTCACTCTCGCTCCATCTCAGTTTTTCTACATGTATATCATGTCATGGACGTACCGGAGCAGGCGTTAGGGGGCAGGTTGCACGCGTTGGGGAGCAGGCCGCCGACCACGGACCCGAGCTGGGCGGGCACGGCGGCCATCGCGGCGCAGAGGCAGGGCGCCTGCGACTGGAACAGGGCCCGCATCTGGTCGCAGCACGCGTCGGACGGTGACGAGGAGTTGCCGATGAAGTAGCTCACGCACGGCGACAGCGAGGCCTTCACCGGCGGGCAGCTCGGCACGGCCGGCGGCTGCTGCTGCTCCATGGACGCCACCCATGTGACGGCCAGCATGGCAAGCCCCAGGCTCAGCGTGGACGAGAACGAGAGGCCGCCGCTCCGGCGTCGGGCCATCGGTGGATGGATGATGATCGGAGTGAACCGGGTTAAGTTCATGATGCACTGTGTGATTGACCGGTGAGCGTGCCGTCGTGTCGTGGGCGTGGTTCAATTTATAGGTGCTCGGATGCTTTGTTGGACGAATGACCGGTGGCTCGGTAGCGACGGGCAGATCGACTGCCCTATCTAACGTCCAAAAGTGGAGTAGCTTGCACTTTGCAGGGTGCGCACTGCTTTAACAAAGATGTTACCGTGTCGGTGAGAAAACTCGGATGAACTCGGCACTAGTTAGCTGTGGTGGATGGCTGCGTGCATCGACCGATGCAGAGTCTGGGGGTTTCTCTTTCCTTTTTAAAAAGGAAATAGTAATAACGGACTTTTAATAAAAACACCCAAAATGCATCTTAAATCTGATTAAAATATCAAGCAAACACAAAACCAATACAACTGATCGACAACTGGATGTAGAACGACCAGTACAAAATAAAATTAATTGGCATTAATGAAGTAGGGATTACATTGTCGCAAAATAATTTGGACCTCTCCGTTTATTGCTGTGTGACTCAAGGTCGTGCTACAAGACTGGGAAGAAAAAAGTGTGTTGGGTTTTTCATCCAAAACTCATGGACATGCATGGCTCTTTCTTTTTTTGGCACGTCAGCGTTTATGCCTCGGTCGTGGACTCATTGTCGAATTCTATTCCTTGAGCTTCAATTCAAAAAAATTCACCGTTCAATATGAATCTTCTACCTTTTACTTTTTGATCTTTCGACATTCGCCTCAGCCTTTGTATCTCAAAATTCATGGAGCAACCTAACAGAGCATAAAAATCACCTGAAGTTATGTGGGAAGTTGTGTACTTTTTTCTTTGTTGGATCTCTAATTCATTCACCAGATGTTCAAAAGTTTACTCGATAATGGAAGACAAACAATCAATTCATGTAGCTTTTAACCTACCTCCTCTGATAAGTAGTATAATAAATATGTTTGGGAACTAGTTGGTTGGTGTAAACCTGAAACTTAGAACTCATATCCAGGTGGGAATATGTGCTTTAGTGTGGGCAATCCGAAGTTGGCGAAATGATTGTGTTTTTCACATATCAAATCTTCCATTTTTTAAGTTATCTTGATAGCTAAATCTTGGGACCCATATGTGGTTCCCTGCAACGTGCGGAGGCTCGAGCGTCCACGGATTTTGGATGCAGCCAATGGGAGATAGCCGCATGGCTATATTCAACATGTTTGAATGGCGGTCCAGTAATATGTTATGTATATGATTCATGTAATCTAATCATCGGCCGGTTGTTTTTTGTATTTGTAGTCTCTTAGGTAACTTTGTCAGATGGTTTTGTGATACTTCAATATAACTGGTTGTGTGCATAGATAGATATAGAGGTCGGGTGTTGAACCCCATTTCAAAAAGGTGTCTAAGGGCATTCATAATGTGTCAAATGTCAAATTTTCTAGGTAGCCATCAAGGGGTAACGGTGTTAAATTTTATGGTTATCTCTGACGTGGCTTAGAATTGCGTTGGTTTTTCCCTAAGGTAGAAGGGATGATGCAGTATAGCTATGGTAGGTATTTTCCTCAGTTATGAAACCAAGGTTATCGAACCAGTAGGAGAACCAAGAAACACTATGTAAACGGTACCTGCACACGAAGAACAAAACCTCGCAACCCAACGCGTAAGAGGGGTTGTCAATCCCTCCTCGGTAAAAGATAGATTAAATAGTATGAGATTGGATAAATAGATCTAAATAAAATACAAAATAAAAGATGCAAATAAAAAGTGCAGCAAGGTATTTTTGGGTTTTTGGAATAATAGATCTGAAAACAAATATGGTAAAAGATAGATCGGAAAGCAATATGATAAAAGATAGACCCGGGGGCCGTAGATTTCACTAGTGGCTTCTCTCGAGAAAATAGCATACGGTGGGTAAACAAATTACTGTTGGGAAATTGATAGAAGAACAAATAATTATGACGATATCCAAGGCAATGATCATTATATAGGCATCACATCCAAAATTTGTAGACCGAAACGATTCTGCATCTACTACTATTACTCCACACATCGACCGCTATCCAGCATGCATCTAGTGTATTAAGTTCATGGAGAATTGGAGTAATGCAATAAGAACGATGGCATGACGTAGACAAGATCTATTCATGTAGGAATAGACCCCATCTTGTTATCCTTAATAGCAATGATACATACGTGCCTCGCTACCCCTTCTGTCACTGGGTGAGGACACCGTAAGATCGAACCCATCACAAAGCACCTCTTCCCATGGCAAGAAAAATCGATCTAGTCGGCCTAACTAAACCAAAGATTCGAAGAAGAAATACGAGGCTATAAATAATCATGCATATAAGAGATCAAAGAAGACTCAAATAATATTCATGGATAGAGATCTGATCATAAACTCGAACTTCATCGGATCCCAACAAACACACTGCAAAAAGTCATTACATCAAATAGATCTCCAAGAAACCATTGTATAGAGAATCAAAGAGAGAGAGAGAGAGAGAAAGCCATCTAGGTACTGCCTAAGGACCCGTAGGTCTATGGTGGACTACTCACGCATCATCGGAGAGGCACCAATGAGGATGATGAACCCCTCCATGATGGTGTAGATTGGATCTCGTGGTTCTGGAACTTGCGGCGGCTGGAATTGTGATTCGTCTCCTCCCCTAGGGTTTCTGGAATTTGTGAGGATTTATAGAGCGAAGAGGCGATGCAGGAGACCCCCGTAGGCCCCACAGCCCATCAGGGCGCGCCAGGGGCCTCTGGCGTGCCCTGGTGTCTTGTGGGCCCCACGGGCCTCCTCCAGGTGCTTCGTTGGCTCCCAAGTTGTCTTTTGGTCCAAAAAATCTCCAAAAAGTTTCGTGGCATTTGGACTTCGTTTGGTACTAATATTCTGCGAAGTAAAAAACAAGCAAAAAACAACAACTGGCACTGGGCACTATGTCAATAGGTTAGTCCCAAAAAAGATATAAGTTGCTATAAAATGATTGTAAAACATCCAAGAATGATAATATAACAACATGGAACAATAAAAAAATATAGATACATTGGAGACGAATCAATCTCTAATGTAGCCATTGCCGAATTCCTCTTAACACGAGCCTTCTACTAACACAAACTGAAAATAAGGACTCTCTCTTCCTAATTTCAAATGTGCAACGGGCAGATCGACTGCTCTATCTAATGTTCAAAAAGTAGCTTGCACTTTGCAGGATGCAATGTTTTTACACAGATGTTTCCAGAGATGTTACCGTGGTGGTGAGAAATGTCACCATGTTGCTGAGAAAACTCAGATGAACTCAACACCAATTAGCTGGGACGGATGGTTACATGCATCCAGCGATGCAGACTTGCAAGATACACAGTTGCATCTCTTAATTCATGGAGCAACCTGACAAAGCAGTGGTAGGTCTAGAAATTCAACATTGGGTGTTCAAAATTTCTTTTTCACCCCAACGGAGAAGCCAATTGGTTCATGGCAATACAAATACAAATTGTTCACAATAGCGACAGAATCTCAAAAGTTTAAGGAAATTATAAAATGGAGAAGAAAATTACAACACAATCATACGCTCTGTCATGGCTAGAAAGCGAGATATGACAAAATCATCCTTCACTTGAAAAACGAATTCCCTCTCAATAATTGTAACCACACAATCATTCAAGAGTTGAATCCCCATTTTGTTCCGTAGCTTGTCTTTCACAATAGTCATCGAAGGGAATACTCTCTTAACACTAGTTGTCACTACTTGTAGGATTATAACCAATTTGAGAAGCTTGTAAACCTGGTTAAAATTGACACTCTTGTTTGTGTCGACAAGCATAATAGAAAGGTTGACTATGTTTTTGACCTTTCTAAATCTCCCATCTCTACGCATATCAATAATGAAGTGTGTAAGTTATTAAGGAATATGCAGCAAATCTTCCTCCATGAAATTCATAGGATAAAGATGTGCAAGCTTAACCAATTTTTTCTTATGATAAGTGGCAAAAGAATTAACCGGATTGAATGATCCCATGTACACCTATTCAAACCCCAGGCCAGGTCGGGTTTTGGGCCGGGCTTTGTAAAGCCCGAAGCAAAAATCCCAAGCCTGGGCCTAGCCTGGCCCGGCCCGAAGCACATGAATAGTGCCATTTTTTAATTAAAATAATTATATTTAGGATATTAAAATAATATAATATACCTATATTTCAAATAAAATATACTTTTGTTACCATTTTGGGCTTTTTTTGGGCTTTCGGGCCGGGCTTTGGGCGGGAAAATGAAGCCCGGGCCCGGCCCGGATGCCAGGCTTTCGGGCTTGGGCCTCCAGGCCAGGCTGCCCATGCACAGGTCTAATCCCATGCAATGAAGTAATTCAATGTTTACCTCATTAAGTCTATCTCCAAGCTCCTGAAGTTTCCTATAAACAAGACCCAAAAACATCTCAACATGGAAGCGATGGAGATTTGTGAGTTTTTTTGTAGAATCTTGAGGGTCTTCTAGGTGGCTTGTACAAACCGCACTTGGGGAACTTTTACTTTATTCTTGACACAGAAAGAAGTGACCTCTTCAAGAAAAGTTTCCTCACCCACCAATCATCTCTCATTAACTGCAACTGAATCTTTGTCATATGAATGAGTTCAATGGCATTGACTGTGTCTTGATCATTCTTTTGCAAATCACTACTTCATTCATTGGTGTACCCAAATATGGTTTGCAATAAGTGTGCCATCAAAACAAAGTTAAATGACTCAAATTATGTCAACATAGTTTCAGCAAGCATAACCTCATTGCTTTCAGAGTGGTCTCTTGCTATCTTGTTGGGAACTAGGTGAATTGAAGGATACACGCGGAGAATATGCATAGTAGTTTTGTGGTGAGATCCCCAACGAGTGTCGCGTGACCTAATCAAACCCATTTGTTGATTCATGCCTTTACCAGTTTCAATTTCTTCCAATTCCAATGCTTTAATAACCATTCAGCTCGAGCCACACAAAGCATTCTAATCTTCTTACAAGACATCCCAAGAACATTCAACAGATTAGGAAGTTGTTGAAATAACAAAATACAATTGCAGTTCTCTTAGCAATAGCAACTGGAGATAACCGAAGTTGATGAGCAAAACATTGCACATAATAGGAAGAAGGGAACTCATCCATAATTAGTTTATTTAGCCATCGACATGACCCTTCATATTGCTACTGTTGTGATAACTTTGCCCACATACTCTAGAGAAGTTCAAACCATGATCCATAAGCAAGCTCTCAATTGCTGTTTTGAGTGTCAAAGATGTGGCGTTTGCAACATATAAAATACAAAGAAACCTCTCAATCACCCTTCCTGTTTTACGAACATAACACAAACAAAGAGACAATTGTTATTGTAGATACACATCACTTGATTCATCAACAAGTATTGAGAAACAACTATTAGCTAGCTCTTCCATCATACGCCTAGTAGTTTATTTGGCACAAGAGTTTATGAGGTAGGTTTGTATTTCCTGAGCTTCCATTTTATTGTTCCATGAAGCATTCTTGAGGACCACCTTGTTCACTTCTTAAAAAATCTCTGCTAGCCATCGTATAAGCTTAAGGAAATTACCTTTATGTAGTGAAACTTCTCTCCATCACGTCCACAGAAAGCTAACCCTTGACGTAAAAGAAACCTTGCGCATTAAAAGGAATATGCCAAGCCAACTATATATAAAACCTTGTCTTGTTTGATGGTTGAAGAAAAAGACTCTATGATTGTTGTTTTTGGTGTAATGAAGAAATTGTATTTCTCTTGTGCTTTGTTGCGTGCACTATTGATTCCACCATCATGTTTCACAAAACTGTCCTTGTGATTCTAATATCTAAATCACCCATTCACAAAAAATCTCCACCAACATGCAAATTATCCTTGAAAATATAACATACAAGCATAAGGCATCATCTTTTTTTAGACAAAAGGTCGAGGCCCGACTTTATATTAATAAAGCCACCGAGCATCCAACCAGTTTGAAGCATCCATGGCCAACAGAGGCCCAAACTAAAAGACAATACAGATAGCCAACAGAGGCAAAATGAAGAGGGTGGTACGCAAGGCAACAAATTGTCCAACAAAAGATAGTAGGAGACTAAGGGGAGGAGCGCTAGATCCCATCTAGTGATGTCGTGGCCGATCCGCATTCAGACAAGATGTCGTTGTTTCCCGCATGCTCGTGATCAAGAGCTCCACAACATCCTTGTCGCCCTCCTTAGCCAATAATTTCCACTGCTGCAAAATAGAGGATAAATGAAAGATACAATCAGCCGCCTTATTAGGAAACACATGTTCAATGGTAAACTAGTTCTTAGTTGTCCATAGAGTCCAGTACATGGCCGAGAGCCCAAACCAAAAGAGCTGCTTGGTTTACCCCATTGATGACCCACAAGTATAGGGGATAAATCATAGTCCTTTCGATAAGTAAGAGTGTCGAACACAACGGGGAGCAGAACAAAATGACAAGCGGTTTTCAGCAAGGTATTTTCCGCAAGCACTGAAATTATCGGTAACAAGTAGTTTGATAGCAAGGTAGTTTGTAATGAGCAACAAGTAGCAAGTGTAACAAAGGTGTAGCAAGGTATCCCAATCCTTTTTATAGCAAAGGACGGGCCGAAACTTTCTCTTATAGCAAGCAAAGCGTTCTTGAGGACACATGGGAATTCGTCTAGTCACTTTCATCATGTTTGTTTGATTCATGTTTGCTACTTAGATGGTTTGATATGTGGGTGGACCGGTGCTTGGGTGTTGTTCTTACTTGACCAAGCCTCCCACTTATGATTACCCCCTCTCGCAAGCATCCACAACTATGAAATAAGAATTAAGATAAATCTAACCATACCATGAAACATATGGATCCAAATCAGCCCCTTACGAAATAGCGCATAAACTAAGTTTAAGCTTCTGTCACTCTAGCAACCCATCATCTAATTACTACTCCACAACGCCTTCCCTTATGCCCAAAGATGGTGAAGTGTCATGTACTCGACGTTCACATGAAACCACTAACGGAAGCAACACCATACACATCGTCAAAATATCGAACGAATACCAAATTCACATGATTACTTATAACCAGACTTCTCCCATGTCCTCAAGAACAAAAGTAACTACTCACAAATCATACTCATGTTCATGATCAGAGGGGTATTGAATATCATTAAGGATTTGAACATATAATCTTCCACCAAATAAACCAACTAGCATCAACTACAAGACGTAATCAACACTACTAGCGACCCACAGGTACCAATATAAGGTTTTGAGACAAAGATTGAATACAAGAGATGAACTAGGGTTTAAGATGAGATGGTGATGGTGAACATGTTGATGAAGATTGGTCCTCCCATGATGAGAGGATCGTTGGTGATGATGATGGCTTCGATTTCCCCCTCCTAGAGGGAAGTTTCCCCGGCGGAATCGCTCCACCAGAGAGCAAAAGTGCTCCTGCCCAGGTTCCACCTCGAGACGGCGGCGCTTCATCCCGAAACCTTCCTTCTGATTATTTTCAAGGTCAAATGGCACCTTATAGCATAAGATGGGCTCTAGAGGACTGCCAGGGGCCCCACATCTCCAGGGGGTGTGCCCTAGGGGGGGGCAGGCTTGTGGCTGCCTGGTGGGCCCCCTTCTGTTGATTCTTTCGCCAATATTTTTATATATTCCAAAATGATTCTTCATCAATTTTCAGGTCATTTGGAGTTGTGCAAAATAAGTGTCTCCGATATAGCCCTTTTCGGTCCAGAACTCCAGCTCCCGGCAATCTCCCTCTTCAATTGAAACTTGCAAAATAAGAGAGAAAATGCATAAGAATTGTATCATAAAGTGAAATAACAGTCCATAATGCAATAAATATTGGTATGAAAACATGATGCAAAATGGACGTATCAACTCCCCCAAGCTTAGAGCTCGCTTGTCCTCAAGAGAAAGCCGACATCGATAATCATGACCACATGTTTAGAGAGAGAGAGAGAGAGAGAAGTGTCGATAAAAACAAAATACGGACATGAAAGCATCATGGTCATTATCATAACAACAATATATGATCATAAAACTTCTCATGCTATAGTAACAATTCATTCACAATCTAAAATATGAAACATAAACTTTATTAGAAACTAACCAACTATGATTTTAGTCATTGAAGCAATCACAATCCATCATGTTTTCAGAAAGGGTCTATGTAAGAGCTTTGTTTAGCAAGTTCACATACTCAACTATCATTTAGTCTTCTATGATTGCTGACACTCAAGGCATATTTATAGAGCAAAAGTTCCAGTCAGACACATAGAAAGATAGGGGCTTATGGTCTCGCCTCCAAACTTATTTACCTCAAATGTAATGTCAACAATAATAACTAATGATCACCTATGCTCAACTGGATATATATATCTGGATCTATCCACCACATGATGCTTGCCACTAAATAGTACATAGAGAGGAATAGGGATGAACCCTATTGACTCTTGCATAAAAATAAATACATGAAAGTAAAAGATAGGCCCTTCGCAGAGGTTGTCATGCGCTTTTTGTTTTTGGATGTGCAAGCTCTTAATGTACAGGAACGTCACTTTATATTGCCCCTCGTGATAGCAACCTTTATTGTGCGGTCGGTTGCTTTTATTTCTTCACCATCACAAGATCGTACAACGCTTATTTTCCCTAACAATAAAAGATCATACATATATGGGAGCAATTTTTATTGCTTTGTGCACCAATGACAACTTACTTGAAGGATCTTATTCAATCCATAGGTAGATATGGTGGACACTCATGGAAAGAAACTGAGTTTAAGGGTTTTGGATGCACAAGTAGCATCTCTACTTAGTGTGAATTTTTGGCTAGCAAAAGATTCTAGACAAGCGCCACATGTTAGAAGATCCATAATAATATAACTTCTATGTGAATGTGAACAACCATAACTCATTACGTTGTCTTCCTTGTCCAACGTCAACTAACACCATCTCCAATGGAAGATGTAAATTTGGAGATGTAAAATAGGAGATGTAAAAAGTTACATCTCCAAAAAGTGCTTTTTACATCTCCAAAAAAGAGGCAACTCCAACAGAGGATGTAAAACGGTGATGTAAAAGTGCAACTCCAACAGATGATGGAAATGGAGATGTAAACTAGGTGTGTGCTTCCTGCTACTTGTGATATTGCGTTGGTTTTTCACTTCAAGTGTAAAGGGTGATGTAGCACAGCAACAGTAAGTGTTTCCCTTAGTTATGAAACCAAGGTATCAGTCCAGTAGGAGGATCCACCCAAACTATGTAAGTAGAACCTTCACACAAATAGCAAAAACTTGCAACCCAACGCGTAAGAGGGGTTGTCAATCCCTCCTCGGTATTGAGATAGATTAAATTGTATAAGATTGGATAAATAGATCTAACAAAAACACAAAATAAAAGAAGTAAAGAAAAAGCGCAGCAAGGTATTTTTGGATTTTGGATTAATAGATTTGAAAACAATATGATAGGAAATAGATCCGGGCCCGTAGATTTCACTAGAGGCTTCTCTCAAGAAAATAGCATACGGTGGGTAAACAAATTACTGTTGGGCAATTGATAGAAGAGCAAATAATTATGACGATATCCAAGGCAATGATCATGTATATAGGCATCACGTCCAAGATTAGTAGACTGACTCCTACCTGCATCTACTACTATTACTCCACACATCGACCGCTATCCAGCATGCATCTAGTGTATTAAGTTCATGGACAAACGGAGTAATGCAATAAGAATGATGACATGATGTAGACAAGATCTATTCATGTAGGAATAGACCCCATCTTTTTATCCTTAATAGCAACGATACATGCGTGTCACTTGTCCTTCTGTCATTGAGATCGAGCACCACAAGATCGAACCCATCACAAAGCACCTCTTCCCATTGCAAGAAAAATCAATCTAGTTGGCCAAACCAAACCAAAGTTTCGGAGAAGAAATACGAGGCTATAATAATCATGCATAAGAGAGTTCAACAAAGGCTCAAATAATATTCATAGATAGATCTGATCATAAACTTGCAATTCATCGGATCCCAACAAACACACAGCAAAATGTCATTACATCAAATAGATCTCCAAGAACATCGAGGAGAACATTGTATTGAGAATCAAAAAGAGAGAAGAAGCCATCTAGCTACTGCCTACGAACTCGTAGGTCTATGATAAACTATTCACGCATCATCGGAGGGGCAAGGGTGTTGATGAAGAACCCCTCCGTGATCGTTGACCCCTCCGGCAAGGTGCCGGAAAAGGCCTCTAGATTGGATCTCGTGGTTTTGGAACTTGCGGCGGTGAAAACTCTGATCTCTTTGCTTCCCTACGTTTTTTGGATTGTAGAGTATTTATAGAGCTGATAGGCGGTGGAGAGGGGGCCTATGGGCCCCACTACCCACCAGGGCGCGCCAGGGGCCTCTGGCGCACCAGGGCGCATCTAGTTACTTCCTTGGCTCCCAAGTTGTCTTCTGTCCAGAAAAAAATCACCAAAAAGTTTTGTGGCATTTTGACTTCGTTTGGTACTGATATTCTGCAAAGTAAAAAACAAGCAAAAAACAACAACTAGCACTGGGCACTATGTCAATAGGTTAGACCTAAAAAATGATATAAAGTTGCTATAAAATGAATATAAAACATCCAAGATTGATAATATAACAACATGGAACAATAAAATATTATAGATACGTTGGAGACGTATCAGCATCCCCAAGCTTAATTCATGCTCGTCCATGAGTAGGTAAATGATAAAAACAGAATTTTTGATGTGGAATGCTGTCTAACATGTTCATATCATAAACTTTTCTTTGTAGCATGGACATTTGGACTTCTAGATGATTCAAAACTATAGTCTATATTTGACATGAAGCCATCAATACTCAAGCATATTAACAAGCAACCATGTCATTCAAAATATCAATGCTAAAGAAAGCTATCCCTAGCCCATTATGCTCAATCATTGATCCATTCATGAAACACACTCAAATATTAACTATGCCCAATGCACAAGCATGATAATAGTGTTCCCTAGTTGGTGCTTTATAAGAGAAGATGGAGACTCAATAAAAATAAAAATTGCATAAAGTAAATAGATAGGCCCTTCGCAGAGGGAAGAAGAGATTTGTAGAAGTGCCAGAGCTCACAGCTTAAATTGAGAGATAAAATTATTTTGGGTGGCATGCTTTTCCCTTCAATGAAAACGACAAAGAATTCCTAATACTTTCCATGCTAGATAGATTATAGGCGGTTCCCAGACAGAAAATAAAGTTTATTCCTTTTTCAACCATTCTTTCAGAATCCATGGCTAGCCGTATCCACAGCTGCCTTCCATACCAACACTTTCCAAGGAATTTATTATTGAACAACATAATTTTTTTTACATTTTGGGACTGGGCATCCCTATTACCTTTGCCACACTCTCGTGCAATGACAAGTGAATAAACACTCATCTTGAGAATAAAATATCTAGCATGGAAAATATTGGCCACCCCCTGCCGCTTTAAGAGCGGTACGGGCACACAAAAGGGAAATTTACTTTGAACATTAGAGTTGGAAATACCGCATATAGGTAGGTATGGTGGACTCATTTGGCACAACTTTGGGTTTAAGGATTTGGATGCACAAGTAGTATTCCCACTTAGTACAAATGAAGGCTAGCAAATAGATTGAGAAGCGACCAACCAAGAAACGAAAACTATCATAAAAGAGCATTAAATATAACTAACACCGAATAATGCACCATAAGTAGGATGTAACTTCATTGCATAACTATTGACTTTCATGCTTGCATAGGGAATCACAAACCTTAACATCAATATTCTTACTAAGGCATAATTACTCATTAACATGACTTACATATTATTATCATCATATCTCAAAACAATTGCAAGGAATCAAGTTTATAATATCCAATGATCTTCATGAAAGTTTTTATTATATCCCTCTTGATTATCTATCACTTTGGGACTAATTTCATATATTGCTACTAACAAAGCTCTCAAACAAATTTAAGTGAAGAACGAGAGCACAAATATTTCTTCAAAATAATTTTCATCTCTCAAAAATAATATAAGTGAAGCAATGAGAGGCTATTTCTTTAAAATTAAAGCACCACCGTGCTCAAAAAGATATAAGTGAAGGACTAGAGCAATTCCATAGCTCAAAAAATTGAAGTGAAGCACATAGAGCAAATCATAGCATAATTATGGCTCTCTCAAATAGGTGTGTCCAGCAAGGATTATTGTGACAAACTAAAAAGCAAAACAAGCAAAGACTCATATAATACAAGATGCTCCAAGAAAAAATCATGATATGTGACGAATAAAAATATAGCTCCAAGTAAAATTATCGATGGTCGTCAGAAGAAAGAGGGGATACCTTCCGGGGCATCCCCAAGCTTAGTTGCTTGGTACTTCTTGAATATTACCTTGGGATGACATGGGGCATCCCCAAGCTTAGGCTCTTGACACTCCTTATTCCTTCATCCATCGTGATCTCACCCAAAACTTGAAAACTTCAATCACACAAACTCAACAAAACCCTTCGTGAGATCCGTTAGTATAAGAAAACCAATCTTTACTTTAAGTACTATTGCAAACCCATTCATATTTTGTTATTGCATTATACTTACTGTATTCAAACTTTACCATGGCTTATACCCCCCGATACAACCCATAGATTCATAAAAATAAGCACACAATGCAATGAAAACAGAAACTGTCAAAAACAGAAGAGTCTGTAAAAATGCGCTTTTTACTCATACCTCTGTAACTCAAAAAATTCTGAAAAATGGGACAACATAGGCAATTTGTATATCAATATTGTGTAAAAAATTTAGAACCTTTCATCTCTTCTGTGGATTTTAACAATTCTGCTACTGGACGCAAAAGTTTCTGTTTTCCAACAAGATCAAATCAACTATCACCCAACATGATCTAAAGGCTTTACTTGGCACAAACACTAATTAAAACATAAAACACAATCATAACAGTAGCATAATTGTGTAAACACTCAAGAACAGAAAGAAAAAGTGAAAAATAAATTTTATTCATTGGGTTGCCTCCCAATAAGCGCTATCCCCTAGCTAGGCATAATGCATAGATTCAAGTATTGTCATCTTTCTTCTTATTCTCAAGAGCCGTGTTTTTGGCAGGAGGTTTTTCAAATATAACTTAGAACACATTATCCATAGAAATTTTTGCATTATCAAGTTGTCCATCTGCATATCCCCTTTGATTCCCGGCTACAATCCAAGAATATTGTTGATTAACACCATTTAAAACTTGTTGGATCATATCCAAAATGGGAATTTCCTTTTTTAAGGTTATCATCAAAGATTTGATTATTACCAAGAAAATGTCTTAAAACATAATCACTATTGTAAAGGATCTCATCTATCACTATTTTTTCACAGTTCATACCATAAAATTCAAAGATTTCCCAAGCTTCCCACACTATATGATCAAATTCATTCATAACGACAAGGGGGGCTATCTTCTTAGCTCTAGGATATTTTATAACAGGTTATAAACCAATCTTTGTAAGGTAGGATGAGTACAGATAAATCTATTCTCAAGTTTCAGAAATAGAGCGGAAATAGCTTCCGCATAAGTTTTAGTTCTTTTAAGTATAGGAGCATCATCACAAGTCAATGTTCCAACACAATTAAAGAATTCTTGGATGGCTTCTTTTTCCTATAACATTCCCTTGTCCCAAAACAGAAGTGTTGGCATCCAGATTACCAGAACGTCCAATTTTAGGATTTCTGCCATCATTTGTCTCTCCCATACCAAAATCACTCATGATGACAGGTTCAAAAACA
The DNA here is from genome assembly GCA_011799875.1 of Thinopyrum elongatum. Taxonomy (NCBI): domain Eukaryota; kingdom Viridiplantae; phylum Streptophyta; class Magnoliopsida; order Poales; family Poaceae; genus Thinopyrum; species Thinopyrum elongatum. The sequence continues at coordinate 16,400,988 of CM022300.1, read as the reverse complement.
AGCAAGCAAAAGATCGAACGAACAAAAGGCAAACGGAAAGAAGGCAAATATTTTTGTGTTTTTTGTAAAAATGTTTTAGAAGTAGGGGAGATGAAAACAAGAGGCAAATGGCAAATAAAGTAAATTGCAAGGAGATGAGATTTGTGATTGTGTAACTGATAGATCTGGACTTGATCCTACCCGGCAATGGCACCAGAAACTTGCTTCCTGCTACTTGTGATATTGCGTTGGTTTTTCCCTTTAACTGTAAAGGGTGATGCGGCACAACAACAATAAGTGTTTCCCTCAGTTATGAAACCAAGGTATCAATCCAGTAGAAGGATCCACCCAAACTATGTAAGCAGTACCTTCACACAAATAACAAAAACTTGCAACCCAACGCGTAAGAGGGGTTGTCAATCCCTCCTCGGTATTGAGATAGATTAAATTGCATAAGATTGGATAAATAGATCTAACAAAAACACAAAATAAAAGAAGTAAAGAAAAAGTGCAGCAAGGTATTTTTGGATTTTTGGATTAATAGATCTGAAAACAATATGATAGGAAATAGACCCGGGGGCCGTAGATTTCACTAGAGGCTTCTCTCAAGAAAATAGCATACGGTGGGTAAACAAATTACTGTTGGGCAATTGATAGAAGAGCAAATAATTATGACGATATCCAAGGCAATGATCATGTATATAGGCATTACGTCCAAGATTAGTAGACCGACTCCTACCTGCATCTACTACTATTACTCCACACATCGACCGCTATCCAGCATGCATCTAGTGTATTAAGTTCATGGAGAAACGCAGTAATGCAATAAGAACGATGACATGATGTAGACAAGATCTATTCATGTAGGAATATACCCCATCTTTTATCCTTAATAGCAATGATACATGCGTGTCACTTCTCCTTCTGTCACTGAGATTGAGCATCGCAAGATCAAACCCATCACAAAGCACCTCTTCCCATTGCAAGAAAAATCAATCTAGTTGGCCAAACCAAACCAAAGTTTCGGAGAAGAAATACAAGGCTATAATAATCATGCATAAGAGAGTTCAACAAAGACTCAAATAATATTCATAGATAGATCTGAGCATAAACTCGCAATTCATCGGATCCCAAGAAACACACCGCAAAAAGTCATTACATCAAATAGTTCTCCAAGAACATCGAGGAGAACATTGTATTGAGAATCAAAAAGAGATAAGAAGCCATCTAGCTACTGCCTACGGACCCGTAGGTCTGTGGTAAACTACTCACGCATCATCGGAGGGGTAAGGGTGTTGATGAAGAACCCCTCCGTGATCGTTGACCCCTTTGGCAAGGTGCCAGAAAAGGCCTCTAGATTGGATCTCATGGTTCTGGAACTTGCGGCGGTGGAAACTTTGATATCTCTGCTCCCCTAGGGTTTTGGGGATTTTAGAGTATTTATAGAGCCGATAGGCGGTGGAGAGGGGGCTTGTGGGCCTCTCTACCCACCAATGCGCCAGGGGCCTCTGGCGTGCCCTGGTGGCTTGTGGGCCCCATGGGCCTCTCCTCGAGCACTTCCTTGCCTCCCAAGTTGTCTTCTGTCCAGAAAAAAATCACTAAAAAGTTTCATGGCATTTGGACTTCGTTTGGTACTGATATTCTACGCAGTAAAAAACAAGCAAAAAACAGCAACTGGCACTGGGCACTAGGTCAATAGGTTAGTCCCAAAAAATGATATAAAGTTGCTATAAAATGAATATAAAACATCCAAGATTGATAATATAACAGCATGGAACAATAAAAAATTATAGATACGTTGGAGACGTATCAGTGTGCCACCGGTGACCATCAAGCACGATGGAGTGCCTCGGGTTTGCTCTACGAGCAATGATTTACAGTGGCATTTGGTTCTACTAATAGCTGGGAGTGAGGCTCGTCCTTTGGGGCAAACAAGAGGAGTTGTGGTGGCCGAAACTCAACAGGAGCAAGCTCGACGCGGCGGCCGGAGCATGGCGGGGCTGCGGGTGGCGGTGCGGGGCTGCGGGCAGTGGTGCGGAGCTGCGGGGTGCGGCGGGTTTCCAGATGTGCGGCGGGAGGAAGAAGAGGGGTTGGGGAAGGAAATGGAACGGCGGTTGGCAGTTGACGCGCGACTGACGTTTTTACATCTCAAGTGGGTGGAGATGCAAATTTGCACCGCAAGGTGAGATGTTTTTTTTTACATCTACATCATCTGTTGGAGAGGCATTTTTGGGCCTCGGAGATGAAAAAATTAGGTATTTTTGCATCTACATCTTCTATTGGAGATGCTCTAATTGATATAGAATATTTGATGGGGGCTCACAATCATAAAAGATGTCCAAGATAGTATATTTATATGTGAGACCTCTCTTCCTTCATTACATTTTTCATGGATTGCACCAATGACCAATGCTATGTTTGTCAACTTCCAACAAATTTTATCAACTATACTTTTTTTATGTGAAGTCATTACTCCCCATGGGATTAGCATATGATCTTTTCATTCTTTTATTATTTATTTTTCATTGCTAAGATTGAAGCATGAAAGCAAAGCAAAACTCAAACTACTCTTTATTATATATCTCGCACATGATTACATTGATAGATCACTAAGCAAGCACTCGAAAATAGATCATACTAAAACTTTATTCTTCTAAATCACAAAAAAACTGAGGATCGAACTAAGATAGGTAATGATGGTAAAAGTGGTGGTGATACGATATCGGGGCACCTCCCCCAAGCTTGGCACAACCCAAGGGGAGTGCCCATACCCGTGTACTCAAGTCTCCTTCTTTGGTGATGGTGGTGATGATGAAGTAGTAGGCTTTTCCTGTTGGGGAACATAGCATGGAAAGCAAAAAAAATTCTACGCACACGCAAGATCTATCCATGGAGATGCATAGCTACGAGAGGGGAGAGTGTGTCTACGTACCCTCATAGACCGTTAAGAAGAAGCATTTATCAACGCGGTTGATGTAGTCGTACACCTTCATGATCCTTCCAATCAAGTACCGAACGTACGGCACCTTCGCGTTCAGCACACGTTCAGCTCGATGACGTCCTCGCCTTCTTGTTCCAGCAAGATGGGTGAAGTAGTAGATGAGTTCCGGCAACACGACGGCGTGGTGACGGTGGTGGAGAACTTGTTCCCGCAGGGCTTCACCGTTCACTGCGAAAAACTTGTCGAAGGATGAAACCGGGGAGAGGGGCACCGCACACGGCTTGGGGATTGTCATGGGTTGTGTGGCCCCCCTCCCTCTCATATATATATATATAGGTGGGGAAGAGGGGAGGCAGTCAGGGTGCGCCCCAAGGGTGGCCGCCGGCCCCCTTGGGCGCCTGCCCTATGGCACCCCCCTTCCTTATTTGCTCTCGAGGTGAAGGAAAGGGGAGGAGAGGGAAGGCAAGGGGAGGCCGACTCCCCTTCTTCCTTTTCTCCCCAAGGCCTGCGGCCAGAGGAGGGGCACCTAGCCCCTTGTGGGCTGGTGTGCTCCCCTCTTTTGGCCCATATGGCCCATTAACCTCCCGGGGCTTCCCGGAACCCCTTCCGGTGATCCGATGATTACCCGTTACATTCCGAAACCTTTCCGGTGACCAAATAGCATCGTCATGTATAATAATCTTTACCTCCAGACCATTCCGGAGCTCCTCGTCATGTTCGTGATCTCATCCGGGACTCCGAACAACATTCGGTTACCAACTCACATAACTCATATAATACTATATCGTCAACGAACGTTAAGCATGCGGACCCTACGGGTTCGAGAATGATGTAGACATGACCGAGACGCCTCTCCGGTCAATAACCAATAGCAGGACATGGATGTCCATATTGGTTCCTGTCGTGGTTTTACCGTGGCAGATGTCCTAGTGAAAGGACTTAAGCGTGGAGCCATCACAATGTTGGCTAGCTTGAAGGGGTTGATCGGGACGAGAGACACGAGTTTACCCTGGTTCGGCCCCTCACCAATGAGGTAAAAGCCTACTTCCTCCTTCGAGTTGTATTGCTTGAGTATCGATTACAAGGGAGCGAAATCGCTTGACCTAGCTATCGATCAATTGTTTCTTGAGTTAACCCGCCGCAGGGTCTTGCCTTTATATACACAGGTCGAGGCCCTGGGCTTACAAGAGTCCAAGTCGGATCACACAACATGACCAACTCGGGTTCTAAATCACCTTGCTTTCTAGGCAAGTCATCGTCGTGCTGCTCACAAGCGCCGGGTCTCGCACCATCATCTGGGCTTGGGCCTCCGTCGGCTCACCACGTAAGTCGCCCTCCGGGTTCTTCATCTGGCCTCTTGGGCCTTGTTCAAATTTTATCGATGAGTGGCCAACAGTGTAGCCCGGCCCCTCCTGGGCGGGTCACACCGTGGGGTTATATCCCCAACATTAGGCCCCAGATTGATTTGAACCTGTTCATGTCAATCTTCACTGCGTTCCGTTGGCGAGTCCTCTTTGATTCCTTTCAATATTTAATCTTCAACAGATCATTGTAACCCGCCATGACATCATGTAAAATAAATTCAGAAAAACCTATGACATCACAACGGATCTTTTTGCATTAATTAACCATCCAAAAATCGAGGCGCCTCCACTGTTGAGATAATCATGCCACCTCCTCGATTTCCGCGTGTGCCATTTTACTGTTGCACTTTTTCCCTTATAAATAGGGACGAGGGGCCCCTCTCTTTTTCTTTTACCCCCATCTCCCTCTCTTCCTCGTCTTCCTTGCGCCATCGCCGCGACCGGAGCTCCGCCGCCCCGACCGAACTTCATCAACAACTACATCCAGGCCGCTGCGTCGACCTGTTGTGACCAGAAATCTGCGGCGCTCATCCGCTCTTCCTCAACACTGCCAGGTATTCCTTTCCCTCTTTCTCAGATCCACATTAGATCAGACCTGTTCATAGGGTTTTTCGGAGTTCTTCACAGTTCGTCTTGCTTCTCTGACTAGGATGTGTCTTTCAATCCAAAATGAAGTAATAGCAAACACGGGGGCAGTTTTAGCTTTTATCTTGCATCTGGATAGATCTCCTCCTATTCGGTGTTGACATACATCTTGTGTAATTCTTCCATTGCCGCACTCTAGGTTAAAATTATGCCCCCTTTTTCAAACTGCCATAGATCCGTAATTATAGGCATAATCTGTGGAACTTGTTTGCCCAACACTTAGCAGAATTCCACAATCTCAAATCTATAGATTATTGAATCGCCATTATTTGCTTTGGACGGCTTAAATAGTGACTTTGTAACCCGCCATCACCTGGCCGGCTTAACCATGAATTGGTAATCCGCCAGAACCTAAACGGCTTAAATATGAATTTGTAAACATCAAGCAGCTTACCGTTGTAACATTAACCCGCCATACTTCTGTTCTCAGGCCATAGCTTTTAACTCACCAACAATGACTAAGACTCCCACTTCTTGCGATTGGGTTGCTTCTAGAGTTTCTGATCTCTCTCTGAATGAATATGTTGACATGGGAGTTTTGCCAGCAAAAAAATTCATCCACTGGCGGGTTCTAGGCGCTGAAACTACTCCTCAACCGGAAGAAGGTGAAGTTGTTGTCTTTTCAGATCACCTTCTCCGTGGCTTCTCACCACCCGGGTCAAAGTTCTTCCGGGATGTTCTTCATGTTTAAAAACTTCACCCCCAAGACACTGGCCCCAACTCTATCTCCAACATATGCAATTTTCAAGTCTTTTGTGAAGTGTATCTTGGAGAAGAGCCCAGTGTTGAATTGTTCAATGATTTCTTTTACCTGAACCGCCAGACTAAAATGACTAACGGGCCTAGTCTCGAGCTCGGATGGATTTCCATTCAAAGGCGCAGAGACGTCGTTTTCCCTGCAGCTGCACTGCCTAGTCACCCAAAGGACTGGAATTACACTTGGTTTTATTGCAAAGATATTTCTCCTACTGATGAAAATCCTCTGCCGGGCTTCCGCTCCTTCTGGCTCAGTCCTCGCCATGAGCTCCCAAATCGCCTTTCTGCCGTAGATCGTGCTAAGTACTCGGCCACATTTTCAAAGATAAGGGCCCTGATGGCCAACGGCTTAACTGGAGTTGATCTGGTCCGCTGTTGGGTGGCATGGAGAATCTTACCATTGAGCCGGCATGATGGCTTAATGTGTAAGTATACTGGTGACCCCAAAGACTCACAGCGCTACAATCAAGCGCAGCTGACTAACAAAGAGATCAATGATTCAGTGAAGACACTGCTTGGGAAGCCTATGGATAATTGCAACAAAGTGGTACTGAATCCTTTTTGCACTCTTAACCCGGCTCCTGCCGTAAGTGGTTTTAGACAATCCTTCATCTTGTTTGTCTATTTGCATTTCACATCACTTAACTTATTGCTTATACGTATATACATGCCGACTCTCCTTTCTGGAAAAAGAGGCTACCAGCTGCTGCTCCAACCAAGAGGGCTAAAACTAAAGCCAATGCTCCAAGTCGCCGCAAGAAGCAAACAACAGAAGATTTACTTGCGCTTGACGAGTCGGAGGTAGAACCTGACTCCCTTGGTCTTCTTTTTATGCAACTTATTGACGCTGATTCCTCTCAGGAAGAGGTAGAGACCAGCTGTGCCGATGCAGCAGAGGTAATCATTATTTCCTCTGACTCAGAACCCTTGCCAAGAGAGAAAACACGGCGGGTCGTCCAGAAAGTAAGGTTTTCTCACCCTCTTGCTTACTTGGATCCCAACTTTCTTTTGAAGAAACAACAACATGAAGCAAGGCGTACAACACAGAGCAGCGGATTTGAAGAACTTAATGCCAGCTTACCCAACACCCCTGCTCCTCGAAAGCGTCACAACGAGGTGCCACATAGCCCGACTCTATCTTTTCCACAAGCCAGTCTCATTCGTCAACCTCTTAATCCTTCCGACTCAAATTATCAGGGGACACCTCCATCGTCTAGCGATTCTACATGAACTCAAATGCCTGCCTTTAAGGTTGCTCATGGGTAAGTATTTGTATTTGTTCATACATGACTTGTAATAATATACTCATGAACTCTTGTACTCTTGTTGCAGTGGCGTAGCAAAAGTAGGCAAGAAGCAAAAGGTGGGTGGTTCTTCCAAGGACCCCCAAACTGCTGAACCAGAGAGGCAGGTGTCAGAGATCCTAGGGGCTTCAACTCAAACTCCTGATGACCTTGCCAATGATCCGCCACCGCAAACTGACACCACAGCCCTTGAGCTAACAAACACTGAGATTGACCCGGCTGCCAATCATGACCCGCCAAGCGCTGCCAAGCCAACTGAAAAGGTCTCTTCCAAGAAGACCACTGAAGATGTCCTCATTATTGGCAAAAGTTATACAAAACTAGGCAGTCCTACTGTCTTGGCCAAACATACTGCCAAAGAAGAACCGCTGGCCGCTGACAAGGGCAAGCTAAAACTGGATCTGCAGAACTATGCAGATTTTAGCGCAGGCGAGTTGCACGCAGGCTACCTAAGCCTCCTGCACACAAGTCGCGACATGGAGGCTGGCCTGGTTAATCTGATGAGGCAGAGATATGAGGTAAAATGTCTTTCCATTAATTCATATGTGCATAGCCATGTAGCCCCCAAGGGCCGGCTTATCCTAACAAAGATAAGCCGGGTCTTCAAATCATTAAGTTTGAACAAAACCATATGTAGCCCCCAGGGCCGGCTTATCCTGACAAGGATGAGCTGGTTCTTCAAATCATTAATTTTGAACAAAACCATATGTAGCCCCCAGGGCCGGCTTATCCTGACAAGGATGAGCCGGGTCTTCAAATCATTAACTTTGAAAATGACCTACATTAGCCCCCAAGTGCCAGGCGTATTGCTTGCAATGTGGCTGGGACTTGAGCAATTACTTCATCATGAATCGCCACCCTGTTGATTTGTATCCATGACATCAAATCTTTATTGCAGGAGGATTTAGGCCGTCAAGACTCAGAACTGGGCGAGTTAAAAAAAAGTATCCAACACCAAGAGGCTGAAACACAGAAAGCTCAGTCGAAGTTCAAATTTTCTTTGAAGGAAAATGAAGAACTCAAGGCCAAATTTGCTACTGAAAGAGCCGCCTGGGAGGCTGAGAAGGCCGCCTTATTGAAACACGCCGAAGACGCCGAAGCTCAGCTTAAACCAGTCGCTGATGAACTTGCCGGCTTAAAGCAACACATCTCTCACATGTCAGCCGCCATCTTTGGTAAGCCTGTTATGCAATTCAACATTTCTTTTAAGATTTCCCTAACCTGTCTGGCGATTCATAACACAATTGATCATCCGCCTGGCAACTCATGTATATAAAACTGAACAGGCCACAGAGGTGCCAGTCTTGGTCAGAACATGCTGCTGAAGCTGATGGCGGTTTAGTCATTAACCGAACAGTTGTATGCTGGAACACTGCGTAGCCTTGTTACTCTGTCAGGTGGGAAGAAACCTCTGACTCTTATCAAGACTGTGCTAGATCAGCTCTCAACGACGTCGGCTCGAATTGAAGAGCTTAAATTGTCAGCCACCCGAGCTGGAGCCATTGTTGCTCTAGGCAGGGCTAAGGCATGGCAATCAGAACTTGACCCAGAAGAAATAGCCACTGGATGCGCAGAGTTCAAGGATGGCGGGTCTACCTTTGAAGAGCAAGACTTCAACAAATGTGTCGGGGAGATGCGGCCCGTAGCATGCAAGCTTATAGAAGAGCTGAACTTGAACCATTACACGCCGGCTTATGATGAAAACAACAACAAGATTAAGCCGCCCACGCATGAAGTGATGGATCTTGTTCCTCCCAGGCGTAAGCACATCTTTGCCTCTGATCTTGACCCTTCCGTTATTATTAATGATGAAGCCACATTCGAGGCTTTAACCGGCATCGAATGGACCTTGGCTGACATCCAGATGGTCGATGAAGAAGAGCCGACGCGGGATGATCCAGAGTCGTCAAGGCGTCCAGAAGAAAGCTGACCATAGCAATGATGAACCAGGCGGCTCTCGGGCTGGGTCATAGGAGTGCAGCTCCAAAAACACTTGATTCAAAACCTTATGGGCTCAGCTGAAGCCTTGTAATAGGGCAGTATAAAACATTGATCCGCCTTGTCATGCCTTCGTGCATGTTTATCTCAACTTTTGCTCTGGCGGAAGAAACTTTTCTGAATGCTTGATTGAATCAGATACATGAGCCGTGCCATGACTCTTGCTTTCACCCGAGGTCTTGTATATTTTGCAGAAGACCAATCATCATATATGCTGGCGATTTAAAGACAAAAGCCAGGGCGGGTGACAACCCAAAAACTTGTAGCCTTAGATGACTACTGAGCAAATCATAACCATGGCAGTTTGAAGCCAAAACATACTGGCGACCTAAAGTCCAAAGCTAGTGTGGCGCCCCCGACTCAATCGTACACTAATCATACACGCAAACATGTACGATCAAGCACAGGGACTCACGGGAAGATATCACAACACAACTCTAACACAATTTAAACTGAGGTCCACAATATTACAGACCAGGGATCCGAAGATCCGAATACATAAGTCAGTCATACAAATATTATCTGAGTACAGACATAGTTAGACAAGTTTTGCCTTAAGAAGGCTAGCACAAACAGCGACACTAGATCGAAAGGCGTTGGCCTCCTGCCTGGGAGCCTCCGATCCTACTCCTGGTCATCTGGCTCGATCCAGTAGTAAGTACCCTCTGGACCCTCCTGGTAGTAAGCTCCGGTGGTGGCATCTAGCTCCAGGACTCCATCGTCTGATGTATCATCAATGTGGGGTATATGGGGAAAAGAGAAAGTAAAGCAACCGTGAGTACTCATCCGAAGTACTCAGCAAGCAAGGATCTATACTACATATGCAACATTATCAATGGAGAAAGGCTGTATATTTGGACTGGGCTGCAGAAATGCCAGAATAGAGAGAAGGCCTAGTCCTATCGAAGACTAGCATCTTCAAACATCTTCACAAGGCCATCATCTTGCAGCAGTAGAAGAGAGTAGAATAGCATTTTATTTAACAAACATGTTGTAGTACAGCTTAAAGATCCTTCCTCGACTCCCAAGCGAGAAAGCGATCCCTAAGCTTCAATTAAGTAACAAGTATCCAGTTTAAGTAGTAGATCGGGATACACAAACTGAGCGTCCTTTACCGTAGGACCGGCTATCGATAGAAGATTCATCCCTGCAGGGGTGCACTACTGTTACCCAACACGCTCGATCAACTCTGGCCGGACACACTTGCTGGGTAATGCCCGTCCTCGGAAGATCAACACAAAGCAGCGCCCTACCTAGGCTCGGCAGAGAGGTCAGCATGCCGGACTAACCTATGCACCCAGAGGTCTCGGGCCATCGCCCTGGGCACCCTGCGCGTTGCGAGACTGGCCGGGGTGCAGGCGCGACACTGAACTCGTCAGTGAAGTATCCAGTCCAATCCCGACAATCAGCCCGCACGGTGAATCGTGACGTCAGACGAGCTTTCGGAGAAACGTACTTTGCAGAGGGTCCCATAACCATTATCCCACGTGGTGGTAGTGCGTATAGGGCACGTCGACCCACTCAGATCACACACCCAAATCCAATAGGCTCAATTAGTATCAAGCGGAGACAATTAGAGTCTCTGATGCTCTGCCACAATGTCACACTCGAGTGCCCTTCCGGCACACCCGAAATCATAGATCCCCAGCGGGTACCCACCAGGGTGGACCCGCCTGTAACAAAGGTCAAGTAGCCGTGTGGTCAAATCATCAGGATGAACGTATGAGGTATCACCCTCGAGGTTCACACTGAGGGGTCGCACGACAGAGTCGTATCGGAAGTGGAGAAGTAGGAATCACCCTCGATGACCACGACCGAACAGCTATACTGCAGAGTATTCATCGTGAGTGCGTTACGAGGTATCACCCTCGGCACTCGATAGTTACTACGCAGAGTCGTACAACTTAGGGGGTGTGAAGTGAGGTGTCGGTCTCTGGTCGACGATCACGTTGATCGAGTCGTCGATGATCAAGCAGGGGCAACAAGGGTAAGGTGGTGGGGTCACTGATGGTTCACTACCAACCTATACTAATCAGTTTATCATAGGCAGGTAAGGTAGCAATGAACAGGTTACAACAGCAGGCTATGCATCAGAATAGGAGCATACATTAACAGTAGCGAAATCTAATGCAAGCAGGAGAATAGAATGGGCGATATCTGGAATGCTCAAGGGGGGGGGGCTTGCCTGGTTGCTCTGGCAAGAGGGGAAGGTCGTCAACGGGCTGCTCGTCGGTAGAGTAGTCGTATCCTGGTGCAGCGTCGTCGGTCTCGGCGTCTATCGAGAGAGAAGGAGGGGGAGAGAAACAATAAATTCCACGGCAAATATGCAAACAATATGTATGACATGTCTAAATGATATGCCGGGGTGTTCTACTGCCTAACTAAATGATTTAGTTAATTTAGGAATTTATTCGGATTTATTTAATTAAAGTTGGACACTATTCATTTATCGAAATCGGTCTAATTGTTCAACGTTCTTATAGTTGCGGGCATCTGACGGAGATACCGAGGGCGTATCCGGGTTCGTATCGTCGTTCTGAGCAAGTTTCATGTACAAAGTATTTTCATCGGAGTTACAGTTTAAAAGATATGATTTTCTAAAGTTTTTATTAATTTCTGAAATTTAATTAATTATTTAATTCAACATTATCCGAAACAGTGATTGATGACGTCAGCATGACATCATGCTGACGTCAGCAGCCACCTGACAGGGTGGGTCCCACCTGTCATAGGCTGTTAGGTTAATTAGGTTTAATTAATTTAATTACTGATTAATTAACACTAATTAGTTAATTAGATTAACCTAATCAGGATTAATTAACTAATTAATTAACTAATTAATTATTTAATTAATCATTTTATTTATTTCTATTTTTATTTTCTATTTCTTTTAAATCGTTTTTAGGGGGGTGGGCCCCATCTGTCAGCGGCACAGGGGGGGCAGGGCCCACCGGGCAGTGGCCCATACGGCCACACGGGGCGGGCGTGGGCGCAGCCCGAGCGGGCGCGTCCAGGGTGCGCCCGGGCGCTGGCCACGGGCGCCGGCGAGGCGCGGCTGGACGGGTCGGTGGTGAGCGCGGGGCCACGGCGCGCGATGCGGACGAGCGCGCGGGCGAGGTGTGGGGGCGCGCGCGCGTGCGGGTGGCCGCGGCGAGCGGAGGCAGAGGCGAGAGGACGAGCGGCAGCGGCGGCTGGAGTGGGCAAAACATAATTCCATATTTATTTCAGATTTAATAAATGGTTACTAAATATTATCTTTATCCACTGTTTGAGGTTGTTCGAGTCACTTATCCAATTCCAATGATGTTGGTTTCAATTTTAGAATAGCCTCTGGAATATTTGTTATTTATCTGACATTTTAGCTCCTATGTTGGACAACTTTTATATTCCACTTTCATTTAAATTTGAATTTGACTTAGGAGTTGAAATGCAATATGATGCTAATGATGATTATGCACTGTCGATCATGCTAACATGTCATTATCAAAAGTGATTACTGTTGCTAATCACCGGGGGTGTTACAACTCTCCTCATCTATTAAGAATTCTCGTCCCGAGAATTAAGAGGAAGACTGAAAGAAAGAGGGGTATTCTTCGCGAAGACGATCCTCGCGTTCCCAAGTGGCTTCATCTTCAGAATGATTTGACCACTGAACCTTGAGGAACTTGATTGACTTTTGACGTGTTCGACGCTCAGCTTGATCAAGAATACGGATGGGATGTTCTGGATAAGACAGATCTTCCCGTAATTCAAGCACTTCATGATCCACAGCTCGAATAGGATCCTTGAAGCAGCGGCGGAGTTGGGATACATGAAAGACGTCATGTACTTGAGAAAGGTTTGGCGGCAATTGCAACTGATATGCCACTTCTCCTCGACGGGCAAGAATACGGAACGGGCCAATGTAGCGTGGAGCTAACTTGCCTTTGATTCCGAACCGATGAGTGCCTTTCAATGGAGTGACACGAAGGTAAGCTTGTTCGCCAGGTTGATAGACTATTTCCTGGTGCTTACGGTCATAGTTGCTCTTCTGACGAGACTGAGCAGATTTCAAATGTTCACGAACAATACGGACTTGTTCTTCAGCTTGCCGAATAATGTCCGGTCCGACGAGTGAGCGTTCCCCAGTTTCTGACCAATTCAGAGGGGTTCGACTCTTACGACCGTATAGAACTTCAAACGGTGCCATCTTCAGACTAGCTTGATAGCTATTGTTGTAAGAGAATTCGGCATACGGGAGAGATTCCTCCCATTTCTTACCGAAGGAGATGACGCAAGCTCGAAGCATATCTTCGAGCACTTGATTAACTCGTTCAACTTGACCCTGTGACTGAGGGTGAAAAGCGGTGCTAAAAGACAGGTGTGTTCCCATAGCTTCTTGGAAACTATTCCAGAATCTGGAGGTGAAGAGGCTGCCACGATCAGAACTGATCTCCAACGGAACACCATGGAGTGACACAATTCGGGAAACATACAAGTCTGCTAACTGGCTAGCAGTGATTGTCTCTTTAACTGGCAGAAAGTGGGCAACCTTAGAGAATCGGTCAATGACGACAAATATAGCATCATTACCCTTCTGGGATTTGGGAAAACCAGTAATGAAATCCATTTGGACCTTGTCCCATTTCCATTCAGGAACTGTAAGGGGTTGCGGAGTTCCTGCGGGCCTTTGATGTTGAGCTTTAACGCGGCGGCAAACGTCACACTCAGAAACATAACGAGCAATGTCTCGCTTCATATTAGGCCACCAGTATCTCTGACAAATGTCACGGTACATCTTTGTGCTACCAGGATGAATTGACAGAGGAGTGTCATGAGCTTCCATCATAACATGTTCTCTCTCATCCTTGAACTTAGGTACGAAGAGACGGTGTTGGAAAAATAGGATCCCATCATTATCAAGATGGAACTCCGACGGTTTTCCTTTTTCAAGGTATCGCTTAATCCTTTCAACTTCAGAGTCATACCGTTGCATAGTTTTGATGTTGAGTTCTAAATCTGGTTCGACAACGAGGGTATTGAGATAACCCTGTGGAACAATGTGGAGGTTCAATTGACGAAGCTCTTCATAAAGAAGAGGTTGTGATTCCTGAACCATATGGTTGCTGCAATAAGCCTTGCGGCTCAAAGCATCGGCCATTACATTTGCCTTGCCAGGGGTGTATGAGATATTCATATCATAATCGGCAATTGTCTCGAGCCATTTTGTTGACGAAGGTTCAGATCCGGTTGAGTATATAAATACTTCAAACTTTGATGATCCGTATATATCTCGCAACGGTTACCGAGAAGGTAATGTCGCCATAGCTTCAGGGCATAAATAACCGCAGAAAGTTCGAGATCGTGCACTGGGTAATTTTCTTCGTGAGGACGCAATTGTCGGGAGGCATAAGCAATCACCTTGCGTTCTTGCATTAGGACACAGCCTAATCCTTGACGGGAGGCATCGCAGTATATCACGAAATCCTTTTTGGGAATCCGGGGGTGCTAATACTGGGGCAGATGTCAATTTATCTTTTAGTGTCTGAAAGCTTTCTTGACATTTTTCTGTCCACTCAAATTTAACACCTTTGTGAAGCAGATATGTCAATGGTTTTGCAATCTTGGAAAAGTTCTCAACGAATCGACGGCAATAACTAGCAAGTCCGAGAAAACTTCTGACTTGCTTAACATTCTTCGGGGGAGTCCAGTCAAGAATAGCCTGAACTCGTTCGGGGTTAACAGCAATTCCATCCTTGGAAATCACATGTCCAAGGTAAGTTACTTCAGAAAGCCAAAATTCACATTTGGATTACTTGGCATACAATTGGTGTTCTCGGAGCCTTTCTAGTACCAAACGGAGGTGTTCAGCATGTTCTTCTTTATTCTTAGAATAAATCAGGATATCATCCAAATAAACCACGACGAATTTGTCGAGGTAATCCATGAATATATAATTCATCAGACGGGAGAAAGTTGCTGGAGCATTCGTTAGGCCAAATGACATGACGGTGTATTCATAGGAGCCATAACGAGTGACGAATGCAGTCTTGGGAATATCCTCTTCGCGGACACGGATCTGGTGATAACCCAACCTCAGGTCGAGTTTAGAGAACACCGATGATCCTGCGAGTTGATCATAAAGATCATTGATCCGGGGCAGTGGGTATTTATTCTGGATTGTGGCTTGGTTAATGGGCCGATAATCCTGAACCAAACGGTTAGTTCCATCCTTCTTCTTAACGAAGAGTGAAGGTGCTCCCCAAGCAGAGGAACTGGGGCGGATGAAACCACTTTTAAGCGACTTGTCGATTTCTTCCTTAAGCTCGAGTAGATGATGCGGAGGCATCTTATAAGGTCGCTTGGCAATAGGGACGGTGCCAGGCTTCAAGTCGATGACGAACTCGACAGCTCTAGCCGGGGGTATTCCTGGAAGTTCTTCTGGAAAGACGTCTGGAAAATCTCGAACGACAGGAACGTTCTCGATCCCTTTCAGAGGTGAGGCGTTCAAAGCATTCAGAGCATATATCTGAGCTTCAGCGTCCCGAGTAATGCGGGCGGTATAATTCACTATCTCATCGGTGGGGTGAAGAAGTTGGACGGCTTTAGTGGCACAATTGATCGAAGCAATGTGAGCTTTCAACCAATTCATTCCAAGTATAAGGTCTATGGTGGAAGACTTCAGGACGATGGGCGAGGCAAGGAATTCCAATCCTTTAATTTCGACGGTAACGTCAGGTGCTATTACGTCAGCATGACAGTGACCTCCGGGAGTTTTAATGACTAATGGAGTATGCATTTTCTCATATCGAATGCCATGCATCAATGCAAATTTTCCAGAGATGAATGAATGTGATGCTGCTGAACCAAATAAAACAGAAGCAGGTACTGAGTTAACAAGAAGGGTACCCATCACAGTAGCAGGTTGATCCTGGACTTCTTCAATGTCAATGTTGTAGGCGTGTCCACGACCATGTGCAGCAGACCCAGTATTATAGTTGCGGGTTTGGTTGTTGCCACGACCATTGCCACGGCCAGCACGAGGAAAGGCTAACTGATTCTGATTCTGGCGGCAGTCTTTAGCCTGGTGTCCTGGTTTGCGGCACTTGAAGCATAGACCATCTTCAGGACGAAGAGGAGCATTGTTTTGAATAGCTTGAGCTTTAGGCTGCCTCGGTGGTGGAGGAGGCAGACGTGGTGAAGCATAGTTGTTCTTTGGCGCAGAGGTATTGGAACGGAATGCATTGTTGGGAATCCAAACTCGACGCTTCGATGCTGAGCCCGAAGATGAGCCAGCATCATAATAGCGGTTCTGCGATTCCTTGTATTCCATCTGAGCGGTCTCAACAAGAATAGCCTTGTTCGTCAGAGTTGAAAAGTCATTGATGTCTTGAGCAGCTAGTGCAAGCTTGAGGTCAGGGTGTAGTCCATTACGGAACTTCTCTTGTCTGCGAGCATCTGTGGCGATGTCTTCTTCAGCATAGCGGGAGAGGTCTAGAAATTCCCGTTGATAAGCTTCAACGGTCTTATTGCCCTGGGTGAGGTTACGGAACTGGGTCTTCATGCGTTCCATAATTGCTTGAGGGATGTAACATGTACGGAAAGCAGCCTGGAACTCATACCAGGTAATGACTGTTCCAACAGGCAGAGTACGCTTGTGTGTGTCCCACCATTGAGCAGCGGGGCCCTTTAAGAAAAAGGCCGCGAAGTTGACGTAGTTGGCAGGGGCGACATTAGCTGACTCCATCCCGTGAGTGATGTCGCGGAGCCAGTCATCGGCATCCAGGGGCTTGTCAGAGTTGCGGAACTGCGTTGGGTTGAGTCGCGTAAACTCTGTCAAAGTTATTGAAGCTGGGTTCTGGTTCTGATTGTTCTGATGCGGAAATTGAGCCATGATTCCAACCATGAACTGGCGGTTAAGCTCAAACTGTTGCAACATAGCCGCCATATAGTCTGGCGGTGGTGGGCGCGAGCAGCGGGTAGCAACTGCGTCATAGCATCATAGAGACGTGCTCGAGTGGCAACCAACTCGACGGCAAGAGCCCGAACAGTGCGATCCAGAGCCTGAGTGCACTGAATCAGAACGCGCGGATCATAGCGACGAGGCTCGAACGGGGCACAGATAGCTGTGTAGTATCCAGTAGCATCTCCAACAGGTGCATACGGAATGTACCGAAACACAGCATCATCCAAGTTAGCATTGTGCTCCCCTCGTAGACGTACGACAGCAGAGTAGGCGGCATCATGGACTGCCATCTCAATCGTCACGCCTAATCCGTGAAAAAGGTGTAGCTCGGTGTCTGAGTTGTTCTGCTGATCATAAATCCGAACTTCAGCATAGTACTGTTCCTGGTTGAACTCGCGGTAAACCTCATAAACCAAGTACTCAGGGTACCAACGGTAGCCAAGTCTGGTCATGAGAGCGATCAGGACAGCTGGAAACCCAGGGGAATTACGAGCCCAAGTGCGAAGCACAAGCTGTGTCGTAGGACGTGGTGGAAACAAACGGTCCATTTGAAACAGAGGAAATTCAGATTTGTCAAATGACAATGAGAAGTTTAACACAACTCGGAGAGAAAGGTTAAACAAAACAATGGAAAGGAAAATGATTATCAGACTAATCAGATCAATGACAGGGAAATCGCACAGATATCCAGCTCTCCGGGTAGACGGGATTTACGAGATCCTAAGTGTCGGCGTTAGTAAAATTTATTTAACCCGAGTAGAAGAGAGATCAGAGTCCCAGAGTATAGACGAGGAATAAAAGATCCTAATACCACCCAGTTGGCGACGTGGGCCCGTAAGCCACACAGCCAAGTTAGTAAATTAGTTTTTCGGTTTCTAGACTCAACTTCGGCCAAGGAATTGGAAGGGGGCTTCCTACATGCAGTCGGCTCTGATACCAACTTGTGGCGCCCCCGACTCAATCGTACACTAATCATACACGCAAACATGTACGATCAAGCACAGGGACTCACGGGAAGATATCAGAACACAACTCTAACACAATTTAAACGGAGGTCCACAATATTACAGACCAAGGATCCGAAGATCCAAATACATAAGTCAGTCATACAAATATTATCTGAGTACAGACATAGTTAGACAAGTTTTGCCTTAAGAAGGCTAGCACAAACAGCGACACTAGATCGAAAGGCGTTGGCCTCCTGCCTGGGAGCCTCCGATCCTACTCCTGGTCATCTGGCTCGATCCAGTAGTAAGTACCCTCTGGACCCTCCTGGTAGTAAGCTCCGGTGGTGGCATCTAGCTCCAGGACTCCATCGTCTGATGTATCATCAATGTGGGGTATATGGGGAAAAGAGAAAGTAAAGCAACCGTGAGTACTCATCCGAAGTACTCAGCAAGCAAGGATCTATACTACATATGCAACATTATCAATGGAGAAAGGCTGTATATTTGGACTGGGCTGCAGAAATGCCAGAATAGAGAGAAGGCCTAGTCCTATCGAAGACTAGCATCTTCAAACATCTTCACAAGGCCATCATCTTGCAGCAGTAGAAGAGAGTAGAATAGCATTTTATTTAACAAACATGTTGTAGTACAGCTTAAAGATCCTTCCTCGACTCCCAAGCGAGAAAGCGATCCCTAAGCTTCAATTAAGTAACAAGTATCCAGTTTAAGTAGTAGATCGGGATACACAAACTGAGCGTCCTTTACCGTAGGACCGGCTATCGATAGAAGATTCATCCCTGCAGGGGTGCACTACTGTTACCCAACACGCTCGATCAACTCTGGCCGAACACACTTGCTGGGTAATGCCCGTCCTCGGAAGATCAACACAAAGCAGCGCCCTACCTAGGCTCGGCAGAGAGGTCAGCACGCTGGACTAACCTATGCACCCAGAGGTCTCGGGCCATCGCCCTGGGCACCCTGCGCGTTGCGAGACTGGCCGGGGTGCAGGCGCGACACTGAACTCGTCAGTGAAGTATCCAGCCCAATCCCGACAATCAGCCCGCACGGTGAATCGTGATGTCAGATGAGCTTTCGGAGAAACGTACTTTGCAGAGGGTCCCATAACCATTATCCCACGTGGTGGTAGTGCGTATAGGGCACGTCGACCCACTCAGATCACACACCCAAATCCAATAGGCTCAATTAGTATCAAGCGGAGACAATCAGAGTCTCTGATGCTCCGCCACAATGTCACACTCGAGTGCCCTTCCGGCACACCCGAAATCATAGATCCCCAGCGGGTACCCACCAGGGTGGACCCGCCTGTAACAAAGGTCAAGTAGCCGTGTGGTCAAATCATCAGGGTGAACGTATGAGGTATCACCCTCGAGGTTCACACTGAGGGGTCGCACGACAGAGTCATATCGGAAGTGGAGAAGGAGGAATCACCCTTGATGACCACGACCGAACAGCTATACTGCAGAGTATTCATCGTGAGTGCGTTACGAGGTATCACCCTCGGCACTCGATAGTTACTACGCAGAGTCGTACAACTTAGGGGGTGTGAAGTGAGGTGTCGGTCTCTGGTCGACGATCACGTTGATCGAGTCATCGATGATCAAGCAGGGGCAACAAGGGTAAGGTGGTGGGGTCACTGATGGTTCACTACCAACCTATACTAATCAGTTTATCATAGGCAGGTAAGGTAGCAATGAACAGGTTACAACAGCAGGCTATGCATCAGAATAGGAGCATACATTAACAGTAGCGAAATCTAATGCAAGCAGGAGAATAGAATGGGCGATATCTGGAATGCTCAAGGGGGGGGGGGGGCTTGCCTGGTTGCTCTGGCAAGAGGGGAAGGTCGTCAACGGGCTGCTCGTCGGTAGAGTAGTCGTATCCTGGTGCAGCGCCGTCGGTCTCAGCGTCTATCGAGAGAGAGAAGGAGGGGGAGAGAAACAATAAATTCACGGTAATAATGCAAACAATATGTATGACATGCCTAAATGATATGCCGGGGTGTTCTACTGCCTAACTAAACGATTTAGTTAATTTAGGAATTTATTTGGATTTATTTAATTAAAGTTGGGCACTATTCATTTACTGAAATCGGTCTAAAAGTTCAATGTTCTTATAGCTGCGGGCATCTGACGGGAATACGGAGGACGTATTCGGGTTCGTATCGTCGTTCTGAGCAAGTTTCATGTATAAAATATTTTCATCGGAGTCACGGTTTATTTAATATGATTTTCTAAAATTTTTATTAATTTCTGAAATTTAATTAATTATTTAATTCAACATTATCCGAAACAGTGCTGCGATGACATCAGCATGACATCATGCTGATGTCAGCAGGCGCCTGACAGGGTGGGTCCCACCTGTCATAGGCTCGTTTAGTTAGTTAGGGTTAACTAATTAATTAACAATTAATTAAACTAATTAATTAAATTATATTAATCTAAACAGAGTTAATTAGCTAATTAATTAACTAATTAATTAACTAATTTTTTTTTCTCTAAACGTTTTTCGGGCGGGGCCCGTTTGTCAGTGTCTCAGGGGTTCGGCCCCACCTGTCTGTGGCACAGGTGGCCACGGGCGGGCGCGCGTGCGGCGCGCGTGCGCGGCGCGCGCGCGGGCGCACGACGAGGCGGGCGCGGGGCGAGGGGCAGGGGCTAGCGCGGGCTGCGGCGCGCGGGTGGCGGGCGCGGTGCGGCGCGCGGCTATTCGTGTGCGTGCGCGCGGGCGGTGGACGGAGGCGACGCGGGTGCGCGAGCGAGAAGCACGGGGTGCAGGCGCGCGCGTGCTTCGGCGCGGCCAGGAGGGGCCGGACACGGCGCGGGCGACGGGGCGCGCGCAGCGTGCGGCGGCACGGGTGTCGGCGCGGTGAGCAGGGGAGGAGGCGAGGCCTGCGCGACGGAGCGGAGGGAGTACAGCTCGAGCAGCAGCCGCGGCAGGAGAGCAGCGGCGGGGGTCCTCACGGGGGTTCGTAGGGCCAAGGCAGCGGGGGGGGGGGGGGGGGTTCGAGCTCGAGGGGGGAACGGCGAGGGGTCGAGGCGGCGGCGTCGGCGTCGAGCGCGTGAGGGCGCGGGACCGAGCGAGCGCGCGGGCTCGGGGCGCCGGGCGTCGATGGCGAGGAGGGGCTGGGTGGAGGCCGAGAGACGGCGAGGTGGACGGGTAGGGGCGACCAGGGACGGCGTTGGGCGCGGCGGGGGGGCGGAGGGAGGGGGATCGATAGATAGGTGGGGGGGAGGAGAAGGAGGAGGGGGGGGGGTAGTCGGCTAGGGTTCGGCCGGCTGGGGGGTAGGGTAGGTATAGGCCAGGGGGGGCGCAGGTGGGCCGGCGGCTGGGCTTCGGCCCAGTTGGGCCGTGGGGGGGGGGTTGCTCTTTTTTTCTTCTTCTCTGTTTCTATTTCTTTTCCTTTTTCTTTTCTTATTTATTCCTTTACTCTGCTAGTAAATAGCTAGGCCTCAAAATGGTTTTTGTAAAACATGAGACCTAGTTCATAAATACCAGTGCATTTATTCCCTAACACCTAAAATTAGTTTGGACAAAATATAATTCCATATTTATTTCAGATTTAATAAATGGTTATTAAATATTATCTTTATCCACTGTTTGAGGTTGTTCGAGTCACTTATCCAATTCCAATGATGTTGGTTTCAATTTTAGAATAGCCTCTGGAATATTTGTTATTTATCTGACATTTTAGTTTCTATGTTGGACAACTTTTATATTCCACTTTCATTTAAATTTGAATTTGACTTAGGAGTTGAAATGCAATATGATGCTAATGATGATTATGCACTATTAAGCTTGCTGACATGTCATTATCAAAAGTGATTACTGTTGCTAATCACCGGAGGTGTTACAGCTAGTGCGGGTTATCAAACCCAGATCAATACTCAATCATGAGCAACATAACCCAGAGCCTCATGACCCGAAGAATTTCTTAAGGTGCACAAAAAACTTAAGATTCACAAAAAACATTACGAAAAACCCAAAAAACAGAGAATATGCAAATCTCAAAATTAAGCCAGCTTTTGAAGGCACGACTAAAAAAAATGGCTCATAGGCCTCATGTTTGCTTTCAAGGCCGCAAAGCCGTGGTTCGTCCTAGCTCACTGTAAGTCGGCTCTCACGTGACACAAAACCGTCGTTTTAACCTTGACAAGTTCAGGGTCTTTAGGAAGATTGACTTGCCAAGAGTTCGGCGGGTCACCTGGTGGAGTAGCAAGTTGCAAACAGGTAGGATGAACACATAATTTGGCATCTCAGGCCTGGTCAAATGGTTATGAAAGCTAAACCCGGTGGGTTGGAAGCCCCCAAGTGACCTTATGATCGATTAATAAAGACTTAGATACACAGAAATGAAATGACAGAGGCCCTGAATTTTTCAGGGATGCCAACTTTATTATATTGATCATAAAAAGATATATACATCGACAGAAGTATGTACAATGGTGAGAGCCGGTGGCTCAGGTGTAATAAGGCTGAAGGTGAGCAATGTTCCACGGCCTGTTGGTCTCTTGCTCAGAGGTGCTTGATTTCTTATGTTCACGTATATCAATGGGATAATATGACCCATTGTTGAGGTTTTTGCTGATCACAAAAGGTCCTTCCCAAGGCGGAGATAGCTTATGCATATCTGTCTGATCTTGAATCAGCCGGAGCACTAAATCGCCTTCTTGGAAAGTCCGGGACTTAACTCTGCGGCTATGATAGCGATGCAGGTCCTGTTGGTAAATCACCGAACGGGATATTGCAAGATCATGTTCCTCATTCAAAGCATCGAGCGCTTTCTGACGCGCCGTCTCATTATCAGCTTCAACGTAAGCCGCCACTCTTGGCGAGTCATGACGAATATCGCTGGGGAGAACCGCCTATGCACCATAAACCATGAAGAAAGGCGTATAGCATGTTGATCCGTTGGGGGTATTTCTGATACTCCAAAGCACTGAAGCAAGTTCTTCAACCCAACAACCCAGTGTTTGCTTCAAAGGAACCATAAGCCGGGGCTTAATACCCCTCAAAATCTCTTGATTAGCTCATTCCGCTTGACCATTAGACTGTGGGTGAGCCACTGAAGAGACATCAAGCCGGATATGATCTCTTTGACAAAACACCTTCCTAGCTCCCTTAGACAGATTAGTGCCTTTATCAGTGATAATACTATGAGGATAACCAAAGCGGAAGATCAACTTTTTAACAAACTGAACTGCAATCGCCGCATCACACTTGCTAACTGGCTCTGCCTCAACCCACTTGGTAAACTTGTCAACCGCCACCAAAAGGTGGGTCTTCTTATCCTTGGATCTCTTGAACGGTCCAACCATGTCAAGCCCCCAGACCGCAAATGGCCAAGTTATTGGAATCATCCGCAATTCTTGAGCTGGCACATGAGCTCGTCTGGAAAATTTCTGACACCCGTCACACTTGCTAACAAGATCCTCTGCATTAGTATGACCTGTTAACCAATAAAACCCATGACGGAAAGCTTTAGCCACCAAAGATTTTGAGCTGGCATGATGACCACAATCGCCTTCATGAATCTCACATAAAATTTCCCAGCCCTCCTCAGGAGAAATACAGCGTTGAAAAATGCCTATCACACTGCAACGGTGTAACTCGCCATTGACGATAGTGATAGACTTAGACCGCCGGGTGATCTGTCTTGCCAAAGTTTCATCTGCTGGTAACTCACCCCGGGTCATATAAGCCAGATAAGGCAAAGACCAATCCAGAATAGCATGAAGAGCTGCCACCAACTACGCCTCTGGGTCAGGGACAGCAAGGTCCTCTTCAGATGGTAACTTGACGGAAGGATTGTGCAATACATCAAGGAACACATTAGGAGGTACCGGCTTACGTTGAGACCCAAGCCGAGACAACGCATCAGCCGCCTCGTTCTTCCATCGATCAAGGTGATCCACCGATAACCTTTAAAGTGACCAGCAATATCATCAACCACCCGGTGATAAGCCGCCATGAGCGGGTCTTTAGAGTCCCACTTGCCTGAGACTTGTTGAGCCATAAGGTCTGAGTCGCCCAGGCACCTGACCCGGCTTAAGTTCATCTCTTTAGCCATACGAAGGCCATGGAGCAATGCTTCATACCCAGCTGCATTGTTAGTACAAGGAAACATGAGCCTTAAAACATAACAAAATTTGTCACCTCATGGGGAAGTCAAAATAACTCCAGCCCCCGAGCCTTCCAATTGCTTGGATCCATCAAAGTGAATTGTCCAATATGTGTTATCAGGTTTCTCCTCTGGGGCTTGCAACTTCGTCCGATCATTGATGAAATCCACCAAGGCTTGAGATTTGATGGCCGTTCTCGGCACATACTTCAAATTATGAGGCCCAAGCTCAATTGCCCACTTAGCAATTCGTCTCGTGGCTTCTCTATTTTGAATAATATCTCCTAAAGGAGTAGAGCTAACCACTGTGATAGGATGACCAAGAAAGTAGTGCTTCAGCTTGCGACTCGCCATGAACACCCCAAAGACCAGTTTTTCCAATGTGGATATCGTTGCTTGGACTCAGTCAACACTTCACTGACATAATAAGCCGACCACTGAACTGGGTATTCCTTACCCGCCTCCTTGCGCTCAACGACAACTGCTACGCTGACCGCCCTGTTATTAGCAGCCACGTATAAGAGCAAGGGCTCTTTGTCGATAGGAGCAGCTAGGACGGGCGGCTCAGCCAATTGTTTTTTGAGCGCCTCAAACACCTCATTGGCAGCATCACTCCAGACAAAGTGATCCATCTTCTTCATCATCTGATATAGAGGAAGCACCTTCTCTCCGAGGCGGCTTATAAACCGACTCAATGCCGCAATGCGACCCGCCAGATGTTGAACATCATTTATGCACGCCGGCTGAGAGAGTGACGTGATGGCTTTAATTTTCTCCGGGTTAGCTTCAATGCCCCATTCCGAGACCAGGAACCCCAACAGTTTACCTGCAGGCACACCAAAGACACACTTGGCCGGATTAAGCATCATTTTGTAAACTCGGAGATTATCAAAAGTTTCCTTTAGGTCATCTAGGAGAGTCTCCTTCTTCCTAGACTTGGCCACAATATCATCCACATAAGCATGAACATTGCGCCAAATCTGACTGTGTAGACAATTCTGAACACAGCGCTGATAAGTCGCCTAGGCACTCTTGAGCCCAAAAGGCATAGAAACATAGCAGAAAGCTCCAAAAGGCGTGATGAAAGCCGTCTTCTCTTGGTCTTTGACTGCCATCTTGATCTGATGATAACCAGAGTAAGCATCCAAGAAACATAGGCTCTCATAACCCGCCGTTGCATCAATGATCTGGTCGATACGGGGGAGAGCAAATGGATCAGGCGGACAAGCCTTGTTAAGATCTATGTAATCAACACACATACGCCATGTGCCATTCTTTTTAAGTACAAGCACAGGGTTAGCCAACCACCCAGGATGAAAAACTTCCATGATGAACCCAGCCGCTAAGAGCCGGGCCAATTCTTCTCCAACAGCCTTACGTTGCTCTTCATTGAAACAACGAAGGAACTGCTTGACCGACTTAAACTTAGGATCCACATTAAGAGTGTGCTCAGCGAATTCTCTCGGTACACGTGGCATGTCAGAAGGTCTCCATGCAAAGATGTCCCGATTCTCACGGATGAATTCGATGAGCGTGCTTTCCTATTTAGGATCCATATTAGCCCCCACTGTGAACTGCTGAGATGAGTCGCCAGGAACAAAATCCACTTGCTTAGTATCATCAGCTTTAAATTTCAATAGAGGGTCCTGCTCAGTAGTGGGCTTCTTCAGAGGAGTCATATCGGCCGGGTCAACATTATCTTTATAGAACTTCAACTCTTCCGTGGCGCAGGCCAACTCAGCATAAGCAGCGTCTCCTTCCTCACACTCCAAAGCTATTTTTCGATCACCATGGACTGTAATTGTACCCTTTTGCCCTGACATCTTAAGCTGTAAATAGACATAACAAGGGCGAGCCATGAACTTGGCGTAAGCCGGCCGACCGAACAAAGCATGATACAGACTATTGATTTTGACCACCTCAAACCATAGCGTTTCTGCTCTGTAGTCATAGTCATCACCAAAGGCAACTTCCAAGGCAATCTTTCCGACAGGATACGCCGACTTACCAGGAACCACAGCATGAAAAACTATGGAAGATGGCTTAAGATCCTTGTCAGTTAAATTCATCCGTCTAAATGTGTCATAGTATAAGATGTTGATACTACTGCCACCATCCATAAGCACCTTAGTGAATTTATAACCGCCCACTTGAGGGGATACCACCAGCGCCAACTGACCTGGATTCTCAACCCGGGGCGGGTGATCCTCCCTACTCCATGTGATCGGGTATTCCGACCATCGTAAGTATTGAGGTGTTGCCGGCTCAACAACATTGATCGCACGCTTGTGAAGCTTCTGATCTCGCTTGCAAAGACTTGTGGTGAAAACATGATACTAACCCCCATTAAGCTGCTTCGGATTACTCTGATATCCTGTATGATTATTTTGCTGCTGGTTACCCTGACCAGACTGCTGATTGTGAACACCCTAGTTATTTTGACCCGGATAGCCAGAGTTTGAGCCGCCGCCACCAAAGCCGGACCCCTGAGGACCAGATCCTGACCCGCCAGCCGGCCCATTGTTATTACCGTGATGCTGATTAAAGCTATAATTTTTATATTCTCGCATGATGAAACAATCCTTCCAAGCATGGGTGGCCGGTTTATTGGGCAGACTGTGTTTCAGGCAAGGTTCATTCATCATTGCCTCGATATTGAAGTTTTTCCCTCCAAAGGACGGCTGAGCATTACTATTGCGGCGTTGGTTTTTAGACCCGGTGTTGGTATTAGCCACTAGATCTGACCCGCCATCCGAGTGTCTCCGTTTACCACCGTTGCCTTGGTTATTTCTAGTGCTTCCTGCCACATTCTACTGCTGACCCTTTCCACTGCCACTCTTCTTGCCTTTGTTCGATTTCTCATCATCAGATCCGGCATCCTTGGTGATATCAGAGTCGGCATACTTAATGAGAGCCACCATGAGCTCACCCATGTCATTACAATAACGTTTAAGCCGCCCAAGCTTCTGCTTAAGGGGGGTGAAATGACAGTTCTTCTCCAAGACCAGGACCGCCTGGTTTGCCGCAATACTATTCGATGAGTGAATGATTGCAGAAACCCACCGGACCCAATGATGGGCCGACTCATCCTCACACTGCACGCAGTTATCCAGATCAATAATCGTCAAAGGCTGCTTGCACGTCCCTTGAATTTTTTTAATAAACCGCGCCTTCAACTCTGCCCATGAATTGATGGAATTAGGAGGCAATCCCTTTAACCAGGTTTGAGCTGGCCCATCCAACATCATAGTAAAGTAATTGGCACATACAACATCGTTGACATCCAGCATCTCCATGGCTAATTCATAGCTCTCAATCTAGGCCTCAGGGGGGAGATTAGCTGTATAGTTAGCCACCTTACGAGGACCCTTGAAATCCTTAGGCAAACGCTCATTGCGTAAAGCTGGCACTAAACATGGCACCCCAACAGATCTAGAAATTACACCAGCCCCTACAGAGGCCGAAGGGGTCACCGAAGGCTGCTGACAAGCCACTAGCTGAGCCGCCGCCTCTCGGCGAGCTCTGGCTTCATCCACAATCGTCTGAGCATCAGTGAGGGGCAGGTTATTCCCACGGGGCGGGTCATCCTGATTCGGCTGACGACGTCATTCGCTACTGGAAACCGCCAGCGACTCAACATACCGGCTGTAACTGCGACTTGGAAGACGGGTTGAATGCGCCCGATCGCGACTGTAGGAATACTTCTCTTGCTGTGCAACCGCCGTCTGCAGGAGCTCAATCGCATCCCGCGCCTCAGCCGTGAAAGGCGTCTCATCAGCAATGGGGATCGCATTGAGCTGGGTAGCTGCCGCTATCATGTTATCCACTGTGTTAGAATAATGACCGGATGGTGTTGGAAAACGCCGAGGCGGGGTCTGATCCCTACGGGGCGGGTCTGGACGATGAGGTTGAGCCGCCGCCCCACTCCCTGGCACCTCAGCTGCCCGGGCCGTACCTGGCGGGTTACTTGGCCCTGCCCCAGGTGTGTTAAAGAGGTTCCATGCCTCATACTGTAAAGGCAAATGGGTTTGATGTCTCCTTCGAAGAACAACATTAGAGGCATTTTGATCTAAACTGAGGCAAAAAGCCTCCGCCCTGATACGCTGAGATTCGACATCCATCTGGGTGCGCTCTGCTGCCATCCTGATATTCTCTGCATTCAGAACCTCCTGAGCCTTGGCCACTTCATCTCGCACCTTTGCAACCTCCGCATTGTGCTATGCTTGATTCACCGCAGTGACCTCTGTTGCCAATAGGGTCATCAAAGTGCCCAAGAGTTCAGACAAAACCTGAGCCGACGGTCGAGCTGACCCCCCAGCCCCAGCCGCCGCAGCTGCCGAACTAGATGTCACGGCTGCAGTTGTTGATGAATTGAGAACTGGCCCCATGCCAGCCATGAAGATGGCAGCCCGGTACAGTGGCTCATAGGGGTCCGGAATACTGTTGCCATCGGACCAGCCCCCAAGCCCGCCGTCTTGAAGCTGGTAGATCGACTCCGTCTCTCTGGTTGAGGACTCATCACCTGAATAGATGAGAGTCTCTCCTCCAGATATAGAATCGTCCGCAAATTCCGTGCCTTGCACCCATCCAACGAAGACACGCTTCCGGCCAGGTTGAACCCTGGCGGGTTGCGCATGCCGAGCTGGCTCGACGATGTCGGTGCAGATGTCCGGCTCAGGCTCTGATCCACCAATCTTGACAATGAAGACGTGAATTCCGCCGAAGGGGACCCAGTATCCGTACTCGATTGAGTCGGCCTCGGGGCCCCAGCCTGCGTCGTCGATGTAGAGCTTGTCGCAGCGACTCTTAGTCATCCTGCCAATAGCGTATCCCTCGATCCCTGGGAAATTGCCCTTCAAGAACTCGAAACCGCCATGCTCTGGCCCCACGGTGGGCGCCAACTGTCGTGGTTTTACCGCGGCAGATGTCCTAGTGAAAGGACTTAAGCGTGGAGCCATCGCAATGTTGGCTAGCTTGAAGGGGTTGATCGGGACGAGAGACATGAGTTTACCCAGGTTTGGCCCCTCACCAACAAGGTAAAAGCCTACTTCCTGCTTTGAGTTGTATTGCTTGAGTATCGATTACAAGGGAGCGAAATCGCTTGACCTAGCTATCGATCAATTGTTTCTTGAGTTAACCCGCCGCAGGGTCTCGCCTTTATATACACAGGTCAAGGCCCTGGGCTTACAAGAATCCCAGTCGGATCACACAACATGACCAACTCAGGTTCTAAATCACCTTGCTTCCTAGGCAAGTCATCTTCTGGCGGCTTACAAGCATCGGGTCTCACACCATCATCTGGGCTTGGGCCTCCGGTGGCTCACACACGTAAGTCGCCCTCCGGGTTCTTCATCTGGCCTCTTGGGCCTTCTTCAAATGTTATCGCTGAGTCACCAATGGTGTAACCCGACCCCTCTTGGGCGGGTCACACCGCGGGGTTATATCCCCAACAGTTCCTACATATTCTATGAAGATCATTATCGGTCGAACCTTTATGACAACATACGTAGTTCCCTTTGTCTGTCGGTATGTTACTTGCCCGAGCTTCGATCATCGATATCTCCATACCTAGTTCAATCTCGTTACCGGCAAGTCTCTTTACTCGTTCCACAATACATCATCTCGCAACTAACTCCTTAGTCACTTTGCTTGCAAGATTTCTTGTGATGCTGTATTACCGAGAGGGCCCAGAGATACGTCTCCGTTATACGGAGTGACAAATCCCAATCTCGATTCACGCCAACCCAACAGACACCTTTGGAGATACCTGTAGAGCATCTTTATGATCACCCAGTTACGTTGTGATGTTTGATAACACACAAGGTATTCCTCTGGTATCCGAGAGTTGCATGATCTCATGTTCGAAGGAATATGTATTTGACATTAAGAAAGCAGTAGCAATAAACTGGACGATCATATTCTAAGCTAACGGATGGGTCTTGTCCATCACATCATTCTCCTAATGATGTGATCCCGTCATCAAGTGACAACTCATGTCTATGGTTAGGAAACCTTAACCATCTTTGATCAACGAGCTAGTCTAGTAGAGGCTCACTAGGGACACGGTATTTGTTTATGTATCCACACATGTATCTAAGTTTCCGGTCAATACAATTCTAGCATGAATAATAAACATTTATCATGAATAATAATAACAACTTTATTATTGCCTCTAGGGCATATTTCCATCAGTCTCCCACTTGCACTAGAGTCAATAATCTAGATTACATAGTAATGAATCTAACACCCATGGAGTCTTGGTGCTGATCATGTTTTGCCCGCGGAAGAGGTTTAGTCAACGGGTCTGCCACATTTAGATCCGTATGTATTTTGCTAAATTCTATGTCTCCATCCTTGACATACTCACGAATGGAGTTGAAGTGCCACTTGATGTGTTTGGTTCTCTTGTGAAACCTGGGCTCCTTGGCTATGGTAATTGCTCCAGTGTTGTCACAAAAGATTTTCATTGGACCCGATGCACTGGGCATTACACCCAGATCGAATATGAACTCCTTCATGCGCTACTTCTGAAGCAGCTATGTACTCCGCTTTACATGTAGATCCCGCCACGACGCTCTGCTTGGAACTGCACCAACTGACAGCTCCACCATTCAGTATAGATACGTATCCGGTTTTTGACTTAGAGTCATCCGGATCTATGTCGAAGCTAGCATCAACGTAACCTTTTACGACGAGATCTTCGTCACCTCCATAAACGAGAAACATATCCTTGGTCCTTTTCAGGTACTTCAGGATATTCTTGACCGCTGTCCAGTGATCCACATCAGGTCTGGTACATAGCATAGCATACATGATAGAACCTATGGCTGAGGCATAGGGAATGACTTTCATTTTCTCTCTATCTTCTGCTGTGGTCGGGCTTTGAGTCTAACTCAATTTCACACCTTGCAACACAGGCAAGAACCCTTTCTTTGACTGGTCCATTTTGAACATCTTCAAAACTTTGTCAAGGTATGTGCTTTGTAAAAGTCCTATTAAGCGTCTCGATCTATCACTATAGATCTTGATGCCCAATATATAAGCAGCTTCACCGAGGTCTTTCATTGAAAAACTCTTATTCAAGTATCCTTTTATGCTATCCAGAAATTCTATATCATTTCCAATCAACAATATGTCATCCACATATAATATCAGAAATGCTACAGAGCTCCCACTCACTTTCTTCTAAATACAGGCTTCACCGTAAGTCTGTATAAAACCATATGCTTTGATCGCCTCATCAAAGCGTATGTTCCAACTCCGAGATGCTTGCACCAGTTCATAGATGGATCGCTGGAGCTTGCACACTTTGTTAGCACCCTTAGGATCGACAAAACCTTCTGGTTGCATCATATACAACTCTTCCTTAAGAAATCCATTAAGGAATGCAGTTTTGACATCCATTTGCCAGATTTCATAATCATAAAATGCGGCAATTGCTAACATGATTCGGACAGACTTAAGCATCGCTACGGGTGAGAAAGTCTCATCATAGTCAACCCCTCGAACTTGTCGAAAACCTTTTGCGACAAGTTGAATTTTGTATACAGTGATATTACCATCAGTGTTCGTCTTCTTATTGAAGATCCATTTATTCTCAATGGCTTGCCGATCATCAGGCAAGTCCACCAAAGTCCACACTTTATTCTCATACATGGATCCTATCTCATATTTCATGGCCTTCAGCCATTTGTCGGAATCTGGGCTCATCGTAGCTTCTTCATAGTTTGTAGGTTCGCCGTGGTCTAATAACATGACTTACAGGACAGGATTACTGTACCACTCTGGTGCAGAACGTGTTTTGGTTGACCTACGAAGTTCAGTAGTAACTTGATTTTAAGTTTCATGATGATCATTAGCTTCCTCTCTAGTTGGTGTAGGCATCATGGAAACGGTTTTCCCTAGTGTGCTACTTTCCAATTCGAGAGAAGGTACAACTACCTCATCAAGTTCTACTTTCCTCCCACTCACTTCTTTCGAGAGAAACTCCTTCTCTAGAAAGGACCCATTATTAGCAACAAAGATCTTGCCTTCGAATCTGTGGTAGAAGGTATACCCAATGGTCTCTTTAGGGTATCCTATGAAGACGCACTTCACCGCTTTGGGTTCGAGCTTATCAGGTTGAAGCTGTTTGACATAAGCATCGCATCCCCAAATTTTAAGAAACGACAACTTAAGTTTCTTGCCAAACCATAATTCATACGGTGTCGTCTCAATGAATTTAGATGGTGCCCTATTTAACATAAATGCGGTAGTCTCTAATGCATAAACCCAAAATGATAAAGGCAAATCGGTAAGAGACATCATAGAACGCACCATATCTAATAAAGTACGATTACGACACTTGGACACACCATTTCGTTGTGGTGTTCCAGGTGGCGTGAGTTGTGAAACAATTCCACATTGTTTTAAATGAAGGCCAAACTCGTAACTCAAATATTCACCTCCGCGATTGGACCGTAGAAATTTTATTTTCTTGTTACGAAGATTCTCCACTTCACTCTGAAATTATTTGAACTTTTCAAATGTTTCAGACTTGTGTTTCATTATGTAGATATACCCATACATACTCAAATCATCTATGAAGGTCAGAAAATAACGATACCCGCCGCGTGCCTCAACACTCATTAGACCGCATACATCAGTATGTATTATTTCCAATAAGTCATTAGCTCGCTCCATTGTTCCGGAGAATGGAGTTTTAGTCATCTTACCCATGAGGCATGGTTCGCAAGTATCAAATGATTTGTAATCAAGTGATTCCAAAAGTTCATCCGCATGGAGTTTCTTCATGCGATTTACACCAATATGACCTAAACGGCAGTGCCACAAGTATGTTGCACTATCATTATCAACTTTGCATCTTTTGGCGTCAATATTATGAATATGTGTATCACTACAATCGAGATTCAAAAAGAATAGATGATTCATTAAAGGTGCATGACCATAAAAGATATTACTCATATAAATAGAACAACCATTATTCTCTGACTTAAATGAATAACCTTCTCGCAATAAACAAGATCCAGATATAATGTTCATGCTCAACGCTGGCACCAAATAACAATTATTGAGGTCTAAAACTAATCCCGAAGGTAGATGTAGAGGTAGCGTGCCGACGGAGATCACATCAACCTTGGAACCATTTCCGATGCGCATCGTCACCTCGTCCTTAGCCAATCTTCGTTTATTCCGCAGCTCCTGTTTTGAGTTACAAATATGAGCAAACGAACCAGTATCAAATACCCAGGCGCTACTACGATCATTAGTAAGGAACACGTCAATAACGTGTATATCAAATATACCTTTGTTCACTTTGCCATCCTTCTTATCGCCAAGTATTTGGGGTAGTTCCGCTTCCAGTGACCATTTCCTTTACAATAGAAGCACTCAGTTTCAGGTTTAGGTCCAGCTTTGGGCTTTTTCACGGGAGCGGCAGCTTGCTTGCCATTCTTCTTGAAGTTCCCTTTCTTTTCCTTGCCCTTTTTCTTAAAACTGGTGGTCTTGTTAACCATCAACACTCGATGCTCCTTCTTGATTTCTACCTCCGCGGCCTTAAGCATTGCGGAAAGCTCGGGAATTGTTTTCTCCATCCCTTGCATATTATAGTTCATCTCAAAGCCTTTATAGCTTGGTGGCAGTGACTGAAGAACTCTGTCTATAATGCTCTCAGCTGGAAGATCAATTCCCAACTAAGTCAAGTTGTTGTGGTACCCAGACATTTTGAGTATGTGTTCACTGACAGAACTGTTCTCCTCCATCTTACAACTAAAGAACTTGTTGGAGACTTCATATCTCTCAACCCGGGCGTTTGCTTGAAATATCAATGTCAGCTCTTGGAACATCTCATATGCTTCATGGCGTTCAAAATGCTTTTGAAGTCCCAGTTCCAAGCCGTAAAGCATTGCACACTGAACTATCGAGTAGTCATCAGATCGAGCCTGCCAGGCATTCACAACGTCTGCATTAGCTCCTGCAGTAGGTCCGTCACCTAGCGGTGCATCAAGGACATAACTCTTCTGTGTAGCAATGAGAATAATCCTCAAGTTATGGACCCAATCCGTGTAGTTGCTACCATCATCTTTCAACTTAGCTTTCTCTAGGAACGCATTAAAATTCAAAGGAACGGTAGCACGGGCCATTGATCTACAACATAGATATGCAAAAACTATTTAGACTAAGTTCATGATAAATTAAGTTCAATTAATTAAATTAGTAATGAACTCCCACTTAAATTAACATCCCTCAAGTTATCTAAGTGATACATGATCCAAATCAACTAACCCATGTCCGATCATCACGTGAGATGGGGTAGTCATCAATGGTGAACATCTCTATGTTGATCATATCTACTATATGACTCACGTTCGACCTTTCGGTCTCCAGTGTTCCGAGACCATGTCTGTACATGCTAGGCTCGTCAAGTTTAACCCATGTATTCTGCTTGTGCAAAACTGGCTTACACTCGTTGTATGTGAACGTAGAGTCTATCACACCCGATCATCACGAGGTGCTTCGAAACGACGAACTTTAGCAACGGTGCATACTCAGGGAGAACACTTTTATCTTGAAATTAAGTGAAGGGATCATCTTATAATGCTACCATCGTTCTAAGCAAAATAAGATGCATAAAGGATAAACATCACATGTAATCAAAATATGTGACATGATATGGCCATCATCATCTTGTGCTTTTGATCTTCATCTCCAAAGCATCGGCATGATCTCCATCATCACCGGCTCGACACCCTGATCTCCATCGTTGCGTCAGGGTCGTCTCGCCAACTATTGCTTCTACAACTATTGCTAACGCATAACGATAAAGTAAAGCAATTACACGGCGCTTAATGATTGACATGCAGGTCATAAAATAATTAAAAGACAACCCTAAGGCTCCTGCCGATTGTCAATATTCCAAACATGATCATCTCATACAACAACGTATATCACATCACGTCTTGACCATATCACATCACAACATACCCTGCAAAAACAAGTTAGACGTCCTCTACTTTGTTGTTGCAAGATTTACGTTGCTGCTACGGGCAACTAGCAAGAACCGTTCTTACCTACGCAAAACCACAATGGTGATTATCAAGTTTGCTGTTTTAACCTTCTACAAGGACCGGCCGTAGTCAAATTCGATTAAACTAAAGTAGGAGAAACAGACACCCGCCAGCCACCTTTATGCAAAACAAGTTGCATGTCAGTCGGTGGAACCAGTCTCATGTACTTGGACATGTAAGGTTGGTCCGGGTCGCTTCATCCCACAATACCGCCGAATCAAAATAATACGTTGGTGGTAAGCAGTATGAACATCACCGTCCACAACTCCTTTGTGTTCTACTCGTGCATATCATCTACTCATAGACCTGGCTCATGATGCTACTGTTGGGGAACGTTGCATGGTAAACAAAAAAAATTCTACGCACACGCAAGATCTATCCATGGAGATGCATAGCTACGAGAGGGGAGAGTGTGTCTACGTACCCTCGTAGACCGTTAAGCGGAAGCGTTTATCAACGCGGTTGATGTAGTCGTACACCTTCACGATCCTTCCGATCTAGTACCGAACGTACGGCACCTCCGCGTTCAGCACACGTTCAGCTCGATGACGACCTCGCCTTCTTGATCCAGCAAGACGGGCGAAGTAGTAGATGAGTTCCGGCAACACGACGGTGTGGTGAACTTGTTCCCGCAGGGCTTCGCCATGCACTGCGGAAAACTTGACGGAGGATGAAACCGGGGAGAGGGGCACCGCACACGGCTTGGGGATTGTTGTGGGTTGTGTGGCGCCCCCTCCCTCTCATATATAGGAAGAGGGGAGGCAGCCAGGGTGCGCCCCAAGGGTGGCCGCCGGCCCCCTTGGGCGCCTGCCCTATGGCGCCCCCTTCCTTATTTGCTCTCGGGGGGAAGGAAAGGGGAGGAGAGGGAAGGCAAGGGGAGGCAGACTCCCCTTCTTCCTTTTCTCCCCAAGGCCTACAGCCAGAGGAGGGGCGCCCAGCCCCTTGTGGGCTGGTGTGCTCCCCTCTTTTGGCCCATATGGCCCATTAACCTCCCGGGGCTTCCCGGACCAGTGATCCGATGATTACCCGGTACATTCCGAAACCTTTCCGGTGACCAAATAGCATTGTCCTATATATCAATCTTTACCTCTGGACCATTTTGGAGCTCCTCGTCATGTCCATGATCTCATCCGGGACTTCGAACAACATTCGGTTACCAACTCACATAACTCATATAATACTATATCGTCAACGAACATTAAGCGTGCGGACCCTACAGGTTCGAGAATGATGTAGACATGACCGAGACGCCTCGCCGGTCAATAACCAATAGCGGGACCTGGATGTCCATATTGGTCCTACATATTCTACGAAGATCTTTATCGGTCGAACCTTTATGACAACATACGTAGTTCCCTTTGTCTGTCGGTATGTTACTTGCCCGAGATTCGATCGTCGGTATCTCCATACCTAGTTCAATCTCGTTATTGGCAAGTCTCTTTACTCGTTTCGTAATACATCATCTCGCAACTAACTCCTTAGTCACTTTGCTTGCAAGCTTTCTTGTGATGCTATATTACCGAGAGGGCCCAAAGATACCTCTCCGTTATACGGAGTGACAAATCCCAATCTCGATTCACACCAACCCAACAGACACCTTTGGAGATACCTGTAGAGCATCTTTATGATCACCCAGTTACGTTGTGATGTTTTATAACACACAAGGTATTCCTCCAGTATCCGGGAGTTGCATGATCTCATGGTCGAAGGAATATGTATTTGACATTAAGAAAGCAGTAGCAATAAACTGAACGATCATATGCTAAGCTAACGGATGTGTCTTGTCCATCACATCATTCTCCTAATGATGTGATCCCGTCCTCAAGTGACAACTCATGTCTATGGTTAGGAAACCTTAACCATCTTTGATCAACGAGCTAGTCTAGTAGAGTCTCACTAGGGACACGGTATTTGTTTATGTATCCACACATGTATCTATGTTTTTGGTCAATACAATTCTAGCATGAATAATAAACATTTATCATGAATAATAATAACAACTTTATTATTGCCTCTAGGGCATATTTCCATCTAGTCCTTCATAAGATTAATCGATATCTCCTTCAAACTCTGAACTTCCCGAAGCACATGCTGAAAATCTCAGCATTCCTTTGCACTTCGGCCATAATATGTTTGTTCTTAGGCCCCCAAGAATTCTTTCCTGCATCACTTTCTCTTAGACGAGAGATGTCCCGGTTGGAAGGTATGTGCACACAGGGGGTATTTTCAACCCCATAATATGAACCAAATTAAGTAAATTGTTCTGATGTAACCTGTGTAAGGGCATCCTAGGAGGAACTCCTTCTTGTACCTCTTGGCCACCTTGGTTGCTTGTCGTCCCTATTGCTTGATGAGGATTTGGGGTAGTGGAGATGCCAGCTAGAGTGCTCCTCTCCAAAGCCGGAGGGTGGACCTCAAGTGAATCTCCCTCATCTTCTTCCATAGTGACTTCCTCGGACTCGCCCCTCCTGAATTCCATCTGCATCAACCAAGCATCGTCTTCCATGTTGTTGGAGGAGGAAGAAGACATGATGCCTGGCTTTGGAAATCTAGCAAAACCAACACGAAACAAGAACATAGGAGAATCTCGCGATACGGTGGTCAAAACATCAGGAGGTATATATAATGAATTGTTTTTGTGCAGGACAAGCAATATGGAAGAAAAACGGAGTGGGGAAAGTCCACGAGGGGGCCACAAGCATGGGAGGGTAGGGTGCGCCCCTCGGGCTTGTTGCTCCCTCATGCAGTTTTTGGACTATTTATTATTTTTCCTAGTTTTTTAAATATTCCAAAATGGATAGAAGGTACTTTTATGGAACTTTTGGAATCGGTTTGCTTACCGTACCACATACCTACCCCTTTTTAGGGTTCTGGAGCATTCCGGAAGGTTTCCCTTATGTGTTCTTCCGATGTCATAGTTTGAATAATATTGGTTTCAACATTGATGGGTGTAACTGGAATATAATGTTTAATTCTTTGCCCATTAACCACCCTCAGATTAGTGCCTTCAGCATTGTTTATCTTGATAGCTCTAGAACGATAAACTTCTTCAATGATATACCGCTCTTCCCATTTAGAGAGAAGCTTTCCTGCAAAGAATCTTAAACGAGAGTTGTATAGTAAAACTTGATCACCTACTTTGAATTCCCATTTTTTGGATTATTTTGTCATGCCATATTTTAACTTTTTCTTTAAATAACTTGGCATTTTCATAAGCTTGTGTCCTCCATTCACCTAGAGAACTAATATCAAATAACCTCTTTTCATCGGCAAGTTTGAAATCATAATTAAATTCTTTAATTGCCCAATATGCTTTTATATTCTAACTCAAGAGGTAAATGACATGATTCTCCATAGACCATTTGATAAGGGGACATACCTATAGGATTTTTATAAGCAGTTCTGTATGCCTACAATGCATCATCAAGTTTCTTAGACCAATTCTTCCTAGATCTATTAACGGCCTTTTGCAAAATCAACTTTATTTCTCTATTGCTCAATTCAACTTGACCACTAGACTGAGGATGATATGGTGACGCAATTCTATGGTTAACATCATATTTAGCAAGGAGTTTACAGAATGCACCATGGATAAAATGTGAACCACCATCAGTCATTAAATATCTAGGGGCTCCAAACCTCGGGAAAATAACTTCTTTAAGCATTTTAATAGATGTGTTATGATCAACACTACTAGTTGGAATAGCTTCTACCCACTTAGTAACGTAATGAACAGCAACTAGAATATGTGTATACCCATTATAGGAAGGAAAAGGTCTCATATAATCAAATCCCCAAACATCAAATGGTTCAATAACAAGTGAATAATTCATAGGCATTTCTTGACGTCTACTAATATTACCAATCCTTTGACATTCATCACAACAAAAGGACGAACTTACGTGTATCCTTGAAGAGAGTAGGCCAATAAAAACCAGATTGTAATACCTTATGCGCGGTTTTGTCTCCAGCATGGTGTCCTCCATATGCCTCGGAGTGACACTTCCGTAGGATTTGTTCCTATTCATGCTAATGTACACAACGTCTAATAATACCATCTACTCCTTTATAAAGATGTGGGTCATCCAAAAAGTAATCTCTTAAATCAAAGAAGAAAATTATCTTTTGTTGGTATGTGAAACTAGGTGGTATATATTTAGCAACAATGTAATTAGTATACTCAGCATACCAAGGAGTATTGCGAGAAGCATTTGTAACAGCTAATTGTTCATCGGGAAAACTATTATCAATAGGTAGTGGGTCATCAAGAACATTTTCAATTCTAAACAGATTATCAACTACAGGATTCTTAGCTTTTTCTATCAATAACATGCAAATTAAATTCTTGTAGCACACCATGAGACCTATTAACAAAACTGAACTTAGCAATCTCATGCGCCACCCTATTGGCCCTTCTGTTAATCTTGGATATCTTGAAACTTGTCATCAACCTAGAAATGCTCAATGCTTCCATCTTAAGATCAACTAGAGGAGACTTGTCCAAATGATCATTTCCAAGAAAGGACGCCACAAAAGAACATCAGTTTCTAAGATGATGTGCTTGTGGTCAGTAATACTGATGTAAAGCCCCGCGAGGGTCGCTCTAAGTTCCGCTTCATCCATGTTGTTGCAAACCCCAATATAATCCCACGAAGAAATGATCACTTCTTCCATATGATTCCTGGCAACCACACCCACACTCGCGACGCTAATGGCCTCCACAAAACTTGCATCAAAACTTAATAGTGTTCCGCCCTGTGTGGCTGAAGTTGTAATAGACGATTGTATGAACGTTTTTAATTAATTAATATATGGGAGGGGTTTTCAAAAAAAAATCTTGTAGCAAAATAACCCACCTAATGATTCTAGGTTTAGCATCTTTCTTTTCCATAAGATATTTAATAGCAGCATGGTCAGCGTGAATAATTACCTTAGAATCAACAATGTAAGATCTGAATTTATCACATGCAAACACAACTGCTAAAAATTCTTTCTCAGTAGTAGCAGAGTTTCTTTGAGCACTCTCTAGAGTTTTACTAGCATAATGGATAACATTCAATTTCTTATCAACTCTTTATCCTAGCACAACGCCAATAGCATAATCACTAGCATCACACATAATTTCAAAAGGCAAGTTCCAATCAGGTGGTTGAACAATAGGTGCGTGATGACCCACAAGTATAGGGGATCAATCATAGTCCTTTCGATAATTAAGAGTGTCGAACCCAACGAGGAGCAGAAGGAAATGACAAGCGGCTTCCAGCAAGGTATTTTCTGCAAGCACTGAAATTGTCGGTAACAAATAGTTTGATAGCAAGATAATTTGTAACGAGCAAATAATAGTAACGGTAACAAAAGTGCAGCAAGGTAGCCCAATCCTTTTTGTAGTAAAGGAGAGGCCGGAACGGTCTCTTATAATAAGCAAAGCGTTCTTGAGGACACACGGGAATTTCATCTAGTCACTTTCATCATGTTTGTTTGATTCACGTTCGCTACTTTGATAATATGATATGTGGGTGGACCGGTGCTTGGGTGCTGTTCTTACTTGAACAAACCTCCCATTTATGATTAACCCCTCTCTCAAGCATCCGCAACTACGAATGAAGAATTAAGATAACATCTAACCATAGCATTAAACATATCGATCGAAATTAGCCCTTACAGAATAGCGCATAAACTAGGGTTTAAGCTTCTGTCACTCTAGCAACCCATCATCTAATAACTACTCCACAATGCATTCCCTTAGGCCCAAAGATGGTGAAGTGTCATGTAGTCGACGTTCACATAACACCACTAAGGGAATCACAACATACATATCATCAAAATATCGAACGAATATCAAATTCACGTGATTACTTACGACAAGACTTCTCCCATGTCCTCAAGAACAAAAGTAACTACTCACAAAACATATTCATGCTCAAGATCAGAGGCTTATTAAATTGCATAATAGATCTGAACATATAATCTTCCACCAAATAAACCATCTAGCATCAACTACGAGATGTAATCAACACTACTAGTCATCCACAGGTACCAATCTGAGGTTTTGATATAAAGATTGAACACAAGAGATGAACTAGGGTTTTGAGATGAGATGGTGATGTTGAAGGTGTTGATGAAGATTGGCCCTCCCATGATGAGAGGGTTGTTGGTGATGACGATGGCTTTGATTTCCCCCTCCCGGAGGGAAGTATCCCCGGCGGAATCTCTCCGCCGGAGAGCAAAAGTGTTACTGCTCAAGTTCCGCCTCAAGATGGCGGCGCACCATCCTGAAAGTCCTCTCCTTATTTTTTCTAGGGCAAATGACCTTATATACCAGAAGATGGGCACCGGAGGCTGGCCAGGGGGCCCACTACCCAGCAGGGTGCGCCAGAGGGGTAGGCGCGCCCTGGTGCCTAGTAGGCACATGAGTGCCCCCCTGGTATTTCTTTTCTCCAATATTTTTATATATTCCAAAATAAATCTCCGTAAAATTTCAGCTCATTTCGAGATGTGCAGAATAGGTATCTCCGACATAGCTTTTTCATGTCCTGAATTCCAGCTGTCGGTATTCTCCTTCTTTGTGTATACCTTGCATATTATGAGAGAAAAGGCATTAGAATTACTCCGCAAAGTGTTATATTGAATGAAAACACTATAAATAACAGTAGGAAAACATGAGGCAAAATGGACGTATCAACTCCCCCAAGCTTAGACCTCTCTTGTCCTTAAGTGAAAGCCAATATCGAGAATCATGTCCACATGTTTAGAGAGAGAGCTGTCGAAAAAACAAAATACGAACATAGTAGCATCATGATCATTATTATAACAACAATAAACTTTATCACAAAACTTCTTATGAGCAAGTAACAATTCATTACAACATCGAAGTATAAAGCATACAATTTCTTGAAAACTAACAAACTTTGTTCTCGGTCAACAATGCAATTGCAGTTCATCATATTTTCAGGAAGGGTCTCACGTCGGAGCTTTTTAGCAAGTCTACATACTCAACCATCATTTAGTCTTCTATGATTGCTAACACTCACAATATATATATGGAGCAAAAAGTTTCAGCCAGACACATAGAAAGATAGAGGCTTATAGTTTCGCCTCCCAACTTATTCACCTCAATGGCGATGTCAACAATAATAACTCATGATCACTCATATCCAACTGGATATATGTGCCTAGATCTTTCCCCACCACATGATGCTTGCAAAAGAGAAAAAATAAAAGAAATAGAAGGGAATACTATTGACTCTTGCATAAAAGTAACAGATAGGCCGTTCACAGAGGGAAGCAGAGGTTGTCATGCACTTTTTGATTTTGGATGCACAATCTCTTAATGCAAAAAATGTCATGTTATATTGCCCCTTATGATAACAACCTTTATTATGCAGTCCATCTCTTTTATTACTTTGTCATCACAAGTTTGTACAACGCTTATTTTCCCTTACAATAAAAGATCAAACATATTTAGAAGCAATTTTTATTGCCTTATGCTCTGATGACAACTTACTTGAAGGATCTTATTAAATCCATAGGTAGGTATGGTGGACTCTGATAACATGAAAGTGGGTTTAAGGTTTTTGGATGCACAAGTAGTATATCTACTTGGTGCGGATTTTTGGCTAGCAAAGATATTGGGCAAGCACCACATGTTGGAGGATCTATGACAATATAACTTCTATGTGAATATGGACAAACATAAATCATTACGTTGTC
This sequence comes from Thinopyrum elongatum, assembly GCA_011799875.1. Taxonomy (NCBI): domain Eukaryota; kingdom Viridiplantae; phylum Streptophyta; class Magnoliopsida; order Poales; family Poaceae; genus Thinopyrum; species Thinopyrum elongatum. The sequence goes on along the minus strand of CM022300.1, from coordinate 16,358,197 downwards.
TTCCTTGTCCAACGTCAAAAATTTGACATAAAATATTTAATGGGGGCTCACAATCATAAAAGATGTCCAAGATAGTATATTTGCATGTGAATCTTCTCTTCCCTTATTAATTCTTTCATGAATTGCATCACTGACCAATGCTATGTTTGTCAACTTTCAATAAATTTTACCACTTATACTTTTCCTTATGTAATGTTATTACTTTCCATAAGATTAGCATATGATCTTTTTCATTATTTTGATTGAAACTTAAAAATAAAGAAACAAAAACTCAAACTAATCTTTATTATATAACTCTCAACTCGATTACATAGATAGATAGATCACGAAACTAGCACTCGAAAATAGATCACACTAAACTTTTATTCAACTAAATCATGAAATAACTAAGGATCGAACTAAAAACTGGTGAAGATAATAGAAGTGATGGTGATACAATACCGGGGCATCTCCCCCAATCTTGGCGAAAGCCAAGGGGAGTGCCCATACCCGTGTACTCAAGTCTCCTTATTTGGTGATGGTGGTGGTGAAGAGGTGGTAAGCTTATCTTCCAGCTTCCATGGCATAGGTTCACCATCATAAGAGGATGTGCGAGTCTCCTGAGTCTTGAAACTTGTAGCTAAACTCATACCTTTGAACCTTGCTACATACTCAAAATTTTGATTTTGGAGATCATAAATTTGGCCTTGAAGATAATTGATTTGTTCATTGAAGTGGAAGACGGTGTCCTTCATAGACTGGCCATCCACCTTGTGATCACGGGTGAATTCTGTGATCATGGAGTGGTTGGCACTAAGTCCATGCTCCACCATCCCTTGGCACTTGAAGATCTCCTGCTCCACCACCTCAAGCCTGGCCTCCACGCTTCCCGTCTTCTTGGACCCTTGAACATCCCGGATGTGGAACACCCCGTCATGCATCTCAATGGCTTGAGGGTGCTTCATCACCTCTAGTAGGTAGGGGTTGATGACCTTCTCGTAGAACTTGTCCTTGGAAGAGCTTGGTGAAGCCATGGCGATCTAGATCTGACAGAAAAATAGCACGAAACAAGAACAGAGGATATTTCCGCGATGCGGTGGTCAAATCGTCTGGGTGTATATATAAAGAATTTTCATCATGGGAAACAAGTATACCATAGGAAAACGGAGTCGAGAAGGTTCCCGAGGGGCCCACTACCCACCAGGGCGCGCTAGGTGGGAAAGGCGCACCCTGGTGCCTAGTGGGCACTTGGGTTGCCTTCTTGGGTGTTTTTTATTTTTTCTAATATTCCAAAACTGACAGAAAATATTTTTGCGGAATTTTTGGATTCGGTTTGCCTACCGTATCACGTACCTCTTCCTTTTCAATGTTCTCGAGTGTTCTGGAAGGTCTCTTTTATGTATTCCTCGGGTGTCATGGTTTGAACAATGTAAGTTTCAACATTAATAGGTGTACCTGAGAAATAGTGCTTAATTATTTGTCCATTGACCACCTTCGGATTAGTGCCTTTGGCATTATTGATCTTAATAGCTCCAGAATGATAAACTTCTACAATGATATATGGTCCTTCCCACTTGGAGAGAAGTTTTCCTGCAAAAAATCTAAAATGAGAATTGTACAATAGAACATACTCACCCACTTTGAATTCACGCTTTTGGATTCTTGTGTCATGCCATCTTTTAACTTTTTCTTTGAACAATTTGGCATATTCATAGCCTTGGGTTCTCCATTCATCCAATGAGCTAATATCAAATAACCTCTTTTCACCGGCAAGTTTGAAGTCATAGTTGAGTTCTTTAATTGCCCAATATGCTTTATGTTCTAACTCAAGAGGCAAATGACAAGATTTTTCGTAAACCATTTTATATGGAGATATACCCATAGGATTTTTATAAGCTGTCCTATAAGCCCAAAGTGCATCATCTAATTTCTTAGACCAATTCTTTCGATACCTATTGACAGTCTTTTGCAATATTAACTTTATTTCTCTATTGCTAAGTTCAACTTGTCCATTAGATTGAGAGTGATAAGGGGATGCAATTCTATGATTGACATCATATTTAGCAAGCAATTTACGGAAAGCACCATGAATAAAATGTGAACCACCATCAGTCATTAAATATCTAGGGACTCCAAACCTTGGGAAAATAATCTTTAAGCATTTTAATGGGGGTGTTATGATCAGCGCTACTAGTTGGAATAGCTTCTACCCACTTAGTGACATAATCCACAACAACCAAAATATGTGTATACCCATTAGAGGATGGAAAAGGTCCCATATAATCAAAGCCCCGAACATCAAATGGTTCAATAACAAGTGAATAGTTCATAGGCATTTCCTGACATCTACAATATTACCTATTCTTTGACATTCATCACAAGACGAAACAAACTTATGAGCATCCTTGAAAAGAGTAGGCCAATAAAAACTAGATTGTAATACCTTGTGTGCAGTTCTATGTCCCGCATGATGTCCTCCATAAGCTTCGGAGTGACATTTCCGTAGGATTTGTTCCTGTTCATGCTCAGGTATACAATGTCTAATAATACCATCTACTCCTTCTTCATAAAGATGTGGGCCATCCCAAAAGTAATGTCTTAAGTCGACGAAGAATTTTTTCTTTTCTTGGTATGTGAAATTAGGTGTAAATTTAGCAACAATGTAATTAGCATAGTCTGCATACCAGGGAGTACTATGAGAAGCATTTATGACAGCTAGTTGTTCATCAGGGAAGCTATCATCAATAGGTAGTGGGTCATCAATAATATTTTCTAACCTAGACAAGTTATCAGCTACGGGATTCTCAGCTCCCTTCCTATCAGTAATATGCAAGTCAAATTCTTGTAGCAAAAGAACCCACCTAATGAGTCTAGGTTTAGCATCTTTCTTTTCCATAAGGTATTTAATAGCAGCATGATCGGTGTGAACAATCACTTCAGAATCAACAATGTAAGATCTGAGTTTATCACAGGCAAACACAACTGCTAAAAATTATTTCTCAGTAGTAGCATAATTTCTTTCGGCACCGTCTAGAGTTTTACTAGCATAATGGATAAAATTTAATTTCTTATCAACTCTTTGTCCTAGAACAACACCAACAGCATAATCACTAGCATCACACATAATCTCAAGGGATTTTTATTTCTATGCCCCTGGTTCGTTAGTTGTACTCATTCATCCCCACGCTCTTAACTTTTGCTCACTTTTCCCCACTCCACTCCCCTGCCCGAAACCGTCAGAACAGGTTACAACGGACGTTGCCGTCGGGTCAATGCCTTTGATCGTTAACTCTGACGAGTGGGGCCGCGTAGGGCCGAGTCCACCTTTGATCGTTAACTCTAATGAGTGGGGCCGCTTCCGCGCCGCCCTGGACGAACCCGTATAGTGGTTTCGTATGCTGACCATACAGTCTCGCTCTCCTGCACTACCTCCACCGCACCGTCTCGCTCTCCCCCACCGCATCCTCTTCCTCACCTTCATCGCCTCCATCTGTCTGATGGCAGACGCTCGTGGCGACGCCGGCGCAGCGGCCGGAGATGTAGTGGAGCTGCAGGGCGCGGTGACCACGGATGAAGTGAAGGACGTTGGCGGCATCCATGGCGGTGCGGGGAAACTCGCAACCGCAACGGATGTGGAGAAGGAGGTGGCAGGCTCTGCCTCAGCGCTGCCGGAGCAGAAGGTGACAGCGTCGAGTGGCGCAGTCCATCCAGATGCGCAGCCTGGCGAGGAGAAGGTGGTACAGGAGGTACTTCCATTTGCTTGTACCCTAGTTGCAATCCCTATTTAGATTGTAGAGTTAGTCCCTAGTTTCATTGGTTGGATTGTGATTTGTAGGGTAGTACAAATGGTTAGAGTAGTTGGTTTGAGGGATGGGGTTTTCTGTATGGGGGGATGGGGGTTTTTGTATGGGGTTTTTTTTGGATTACATTCGTTGCAAAAATGCTAGACAGATCTTAATGAGAGATAGGGATCTCTGTGCTTAAATGCTACACGGGATTATTAGATTTGTTTTTGAATGCTACACAGATTGGGGTTTTGAATGCTACAGACATGTATGCTTAGATTTGTTTTCGAATGCTACACAGATTGGTGTTTTGAATGTCATATGCCCAAATGGAATGCATTAATTTTGATGTACCTATCAATTGATTAAGAACCTACTTGATTCATCAGTATATAAATTTGTCCACAATATGTAGTTATATTAGCTTTGTTGTTCAATGTGTGGGCATGACAATGGAAAATGCAAATAGAATCATATTATGGATAATATGATCAAGGGTTCCCTATGATCAATGTGTCATGTGTGCATATCTAAATTATCAGTAGGCTTCTGTATTTACTAGTAATGGATGTAATTGTATATTCAGGAGGATGATTCTGTGGGGAATAAGAGGAAGCTGGCCCTTACTGGGTTCGACCCGTACGATCCAGAGTATAGTGACGACAAAGAATATGAGGTAAGCCTACTTGAAATTTAGATTGTTCATTTAGTTCCTTTGACATGGTGTATATGAATCTATAATGTATTAATGTAATTCATTCATGTGTGCAGTATGATTCTGGAGAAGATGTGTACAAGGGAAACGTCGTGTCCTTCACCACGAAGGAGGTGGAGAAGATCAAGGCCAAGGTAGTTGCTTCCTTCTACAACTGCAAGATCAAGAAGTGGCACTGCCCCTACTGCACCACCAAGCCAAAGCCAAAGGATGGCCGCTTCGATCACCTTCTGTCTCATGCAGAGGATGTAGCGATTCGCGGGGAGATATACAAGATCAAGGGCCAGCATGCTGCCCTCACGAAGGCCCTGACTCCGGTGTGATGTGATGATGTTTTATCTTTGGGATACTTTTGGTAAACTGAATGTGGCTGTTTGGTAAACTTTGTGTGGTGGTATCTAAACTTTGTGTGTGATCTATGGTAGTAATGTATTATTGTATCTATATTTGTCTGTCCTTAAATTTGCCTGTGGTTTATGGTATGTTCTGTTTAGATGTTGTGAGCTATGAGTTTAGGTGCTGCAATGATCACACATGTTGTTTTAGTGTTGCTTCACTGATCAGACATGCTGCAAAGAATAAGAAAAAAGAGCAAATAGTCCATCATTTTATCAAATATTCCAATAACAGAGTAAAAAACAACATTTGAATGAAGATGTAATGATTTTTGTAATAAAGGAGTATTATCCTAACTATTTGTCCCATGTTTATTAATCAAATGCATGCTTTTTCCCACCAGCATGTCTCATTATCCGATGTTTTGAACTGACATTCGACAGGACAGTATAAATTCAAAAATATGCACACAAAAAAAACTTGGCAACCTATCTATGTTTGTGTAGGAGATCATGTGTGCAAAATTTGAGGTGATTTAGAGGAGGTCAAAGAAATTTAAATTTGAGAAATGTGCTCCAAATGAGCTCCCAGGCTAGGGTAAACAGCCCCATTTGTAATCAAATTTTTTTGGACCTACTCTAAATGAGCCAAATGTTTTTTTATTAACACCTATTCAATCTATATAGTGTAGATTCGAAGTATCACTATTTTTTGAATTAATCTTCATATTTTTACATTTTCTTTTGAAAAAATATGCTTTAATATAAAAACTATTAAAAACACGTTTAAAATATGAAAATGGAAAACTAAGTTCAGATCCTTCTTATTCACTTTGAAATAAAGCTTTGGTGATTTTTTTTATTTTTTTAAATTTTTCAAAAACAGAAGGTAACCCTACCTCCTCTCCTTGAACTCTATGAAATGTTGTACGTGATAGCTCATATGTGTGAAGGTTTTTTCATGAATATGACCATAGACCAAGTTTATGATTTTTTGTTGGTAACATGTCACATCAGGCAACATTGTGCGCAGGTTTTATATTTTTTTGATTTTTTTAAATTAATGGTGCTCATTTGACCTCGATCGTGCCAGCTAGTTTTTTTTTTGAAAATGTCCGTATACCAAGTTTAGTATATTTTCTTGTTAGTGTGTCTTATAAAACGATGAACGACGAATGTTTCATATTTTTTCGATTTTTTAAAATTAGTTATGCTTAGTCAAAGCCTTGGAAACTCCGTTGACCAGCTCAAAGCCCCTCAAAATCCCGCGGGGTTTCGCCTAACCCTAGCTCCGAACGTCAGCCGTCCGGTCATACCCTAGCGCCAAGCGACAGCCCTCAGATGTGGTCTTCTAGAAGGAATTCAGTGGGCAGGCTGCGTGCAGGCTCCACGCCGTTGGATCACATGGACGGCTCCGCATCGTTGGATCGTGGGGCGATCCGCGAGAGGCAATCCTGTTGGTTGTGCTCGGCTGCTCGCCCACCACTGACTCCGCGAAAAAAAACATAGTTATTGGGCCCAAAAGGAAACCAAGCTCTGGTTGGGCCGTTGAATTGCGTCTTTTTTGCATCGCTTGCTCTGTTTTTTGTGAACGTGCTGGCTCTGTTTTTTTGCATCGTTTGAAATTACACAAAAATTGACATTGCCTAGAAAATTTAGTTCTTTTTGTTCAATACAAATGCAAAATGACCAAATTTATAAGAGCCAAATTTATTTTTATCATGCAAAATGGCCACAAACCATTCAAAAATTGTCTCTTTTTGTTCATATAATATATATGACCACGGATTCCCACGTGTGTAATTAGCTTCTTTTTCTTCTTCTTTTCAAACCATGGTTTCCCACGCGTGTACACTCCCGATGCTGCGGTGGGTGTGAAAACGGGCTACTTCACATTTGACCCCGTTATTGCCACGGCAAAATAACACGTAGCACTACGGCTATTTAAGCCACCCTCTGCCTCTGCCATCCCTCATCCATCTCCCATCCTCTGCCATCTGCCCTTCTTGCTCTTCGACCCCTTCGCCTTCTTCTGCACATCCCTCAGCCATGCAGTACACCGGACCAACCTACCGCTTCCCACCCACCGTGCCGGAGAGGCTCTACCCTACCGGCGTGTACGTTGAGCGCACACTACATGTGTGGGTGATATCAAGGTGGAGGACCGCAAGGAACTTCACCGAGTTCTTCCTCGCGGCCGGCTACCACCACCTCCCACGGGGATCTCCAACGATGTTCCGTGTCGAGGAGGTCATCCAAAATGGGGTGGTGGCTGCTCTCCTTGCTCACTTCACCAACACATTCGACGCCTTCTACCTCCTCGGTTGGGTGTTTTTGGTGTGGCTGTGAGTTCATCGCTTTCACCACCCACAACATGTTCACGGAGTACACCAACATCTTCCCCACCGCGTCGCGCATGCACACTCTTCCATACCCCATCGACAACGCCCCGGAGGAGCAGTGAAGGGCGCCCGGAGGAGGAGCGAGGTGGAGAAGCCGGCGGCTAGGGTTCTAAACCCTCTATCTATTTTTCTTTTTTTCTTTTAGTCTATGTTATGTTAAGTTGTAATTGAACTATGTTGGAGATGCTATGGGCTTGTTGGCCCTTTTATTAAGTTCTATTATTAAGTTTTCTATCTATTCTATTATTAAGTTCTTCCTAGTTTGAACTATGTGATCGTGCTATGGGCTTGTTGGCCCTATCTACATATTTGTTGATTGTTTTCTTAGAGAGCTCGCTTTGTTAGTAACCACCTAGTGCATGCAGCCACAATGAACCATTCTCTTTTTTTACACAAGCCACAAATATGTAGCCACCTAGCTAGTGCATGCAGCCACAAAAATATAAAACATATTGGTCAATTTATTTGTCGTAGCAAAACGGGTGCAGATGCGAGTGGATTGAAAAGGCTGAAACTGATCGTAAAAAGACGATGCTCTAAATCGAGGAGACAAGCGTGCGAGAAGAGAGGAACCAGCGGCAGCGACCGTCGCTGCATCCGTGGCGGCTGGCGTGCACGAAAGCGGTTCGGTCAGTGCATCGTGGCGGCACGCATCGGCGCATGCAGGCTCGGTCGGCGCATCGTGGCGGCGCGCATCAACGCATGCAGGCAGGCTTGCTGGGTGCATGCATAGCAGGCTTCTGTCATGGCGGCGCGCGTAGGCGTTTAATGCAAAGGACGGCCCAATGAAACCACGGCCCAACGGTCGAACAGCGACACCGCCCAACACGGCCCCACTTGTCAAGTCCAATGGACGACACAGTCCAGTGCGGCCCCACTCGTTAGAGTTAACGGTCAAGCCATTGACCCGGCGGCAATGTCCGTTGTGACCTGTTCTGAGGGTTTCGAGCAAGGGAGTGGGGAAAACTGAGCAAAAGTTAAGAGCGCAGGGATGAATGAGTAGAACTAAGGAACCAGGGGCACAGATGTAAAAAACCCTAATCTCAAAAGGTAAGTTCCAATCAGGTGGTTGAACAATAGGTGCAGAAGTTAAGGCTTTCTTAAATATTTCAAAGGCTTCTACACAATCATCATCAAAAACAAATGGAACATCTTTTTTGCAAGAGATTGGTAAGAGGCCTAGAAATTTTAGAGAAGTCTTTAATAAACCTTCTATAGAAACCAGCATGACCAAGGAAACTTTGAATACCTTTAATATATTTAGTGTAGGAGATATGCCCTAGAGGCAATAATAAATGTTATTATTTATCTCCATGCTCATAATTAGGTTTATGTTCCATGCTATAACTGCTATGGTTCTCGAGTCTACAATAACCACGAGGCTCGGAGGAAGACTCATATGCACGTGTGGAATAATAAACGGTAAAATGTATTCCTAGTCTAGCCTCTAAGACTAGCTCAAGTGTTGCATGATGGTCCTGTTTTCCTGATCATGGGCATGTCTATGCCAGCAACTTTGAGGGCACAATGTTAGAAGAACATTTGTGTTGAATCGACCCGAATTGATGTTATGCTATGAGATACATTCGTCACAAGTTAATGGTTAATAACACAGAGATGGTTAACGTTTGCATGATTCCTTAGACCATGAGAGTATCGGGTTTCTTCATGCTTGCTTCATGAACTTTGGGGTTTGTTAAACGTCATCCGTAAATGGGTGGCTATTACGGCGGCTTACGGGTTCATGGAAAAGTGTGTCAAGTAACTTGATAGCTCGAGATTGGGATTTGCTCCTCCGACGATGGAGAGATATCTCTGGGCCCTCTCGGAACACGGTAACGAGAAAAGAGAACAATACCGGTAACGAGGTAACTAGCATAGTGGACAATTTGTTGATCCACGGGAATGCCAACATGTCTCACCTCGGGTATTTGTAACATATCGTGAAGCAACAGGAATAGCACACGGCAACTGGAGGTTCACTCGAATATTTATTCGTGTGGGTATAGGGGTCAATATGGGTGTCCACGGCTCCGATGCTGATCATTGATCGGAAAGTGTTCCAGTCATGTCTATACTTCACCGAACCTATAGGGTCACACGCTTAAGGGTCGTCTATCTGCTGAATACTAGACAAGGAGTCCGAGAGAAAGTCACTGGAAAAAGTTTCAGAGACAACGGAAAAGTTCCGGAGAGAACACCGAAAAAGTTTCGGTAAAACCGAAAAGTTGTTTCGGATAAAACCATTGACCCAAAAAGGTTTCGGCAAGCACCGGGAATGTTTTGGAGGTTGCCAGATTGGTCTGGTAATTTCTGGAATTTTTCTGGAGAAAAAACCGAAAAAACGTTTCGGAGTTGCCGGAGTTGTTTACCGGGTAAACAAAGATGGTTTTAAATTAAACCACCATACTGGAAATGTTCCAGAGTGCGTCCAGATAATTTTAGAGGGTGCTGGAAATGTTTTGGGACCTTCCGGAATTTTTCAGAAATAATAGTCGCGGAAAACATCTTGTCCCAGCGTGAGGGGACAAGATCCCACGGATCGTGGGGGCTGATTTTGGGCTGTTTTTGGGGTCGCCCCCTTTAGGGGGCAGCCCCTTGTGGCTGGACAAAATGTTGGGGGGGCCCCCCATGGTGGGGGGCAGCCCCCACAAATGGTGGAAAGTGTTGGGAGGAAGGTGGGGCCCCATGGGGGAACACCATGGACAAGGGAACATGTTTTCTCCATGTTTGGTGGGAACATGTTTTCCTTGTTTGGTGGGTGCATGTTTTGTGGGCTGAATTTCAGCCCCCCCCCTCACCCCTTCCACCACTATATAAGGAGGTGGAGAGGAGCTCTCCATCACCACTCCAACTCTCTCACACAAGCCATGCATGATCTGGCATTCTCTCTCTCTCCCACGAAATAGTTTCGTAGTGCCGAAAGGCTGTCTGGGTTCCGGTGGGAACTAGTTCTGGACGGCGAAGCCCTGCCGGATAGATGACTCCGTATGTGTGCAACTCTGTAGAGAGGTCGTAGTTTCGTCCTTTTGCCCGAGGGGCTGTTCGAGTGTCCTCCCGAAGGGCTGTCTGAGTAACCGTCCGAGTTTCGAGGGTCCTCCCGAAGGGCTGTCCGTGACACCGTCCGAGGGACTGTCCGACCGCCTCCCGGAGGGCTGTCCGAGGGTCAGATGAGGGAGTACATCCTTGCGGTTGGGAGGTTGTAAATCCTAGCTGCGGGGATCTGCACCGCCGATCATCATCGACTCTACTTCCGCTGCGCTACGAGTCGGTAACGAATATGATCAAACCTTGTATGCAGTCTCCATAGTGGTCCTGGGCTGGTGCGTAGGTCAGAAAATTTTTGTTTTCTGCTGCGTTACCCTACAGTGGCATCATGAGCCGTACTATGCGTAGATGCAGGTTGCGATCTAGAATACATAGAGATGTATGGCTGTTGCACAAAATAATTAGGGAGTAGATGAGTTCTATTACTGAAAATTATTTGTGCGGGTCGCAGATGAAATCTGTTACCCGATGTTCTTGTTGCTTCCCTCGAATTTGCGTAGTCCTGATCTTGACAGCATTGTGGAATCTGACAAAGTTCTGGCAATCCGCGATCCTTTCATGATGCTCCTGAGTATGCTGATTGACAGATCAACGAAGTGCTTACAGTTCTTTGGGCTCCACTTTAGTCAATGAAAGATGGATGTTTCGCAGACGAAAGGGCAATGCAGATATGATCTGCACGGGGGTCATGCGTATGACAAAGTTCAGTATGGGGCTCGAGATTTTATTATCTCGGTTTTCATACACCCCGCATTGTTAATCTAGCGCTTGAATTATCATACTTGATGATGGACGTTGGTAGCTTTGGTTTGTTTCGAAACCTTAGAAGCGACGTAAAACAAGTTTTTGCATGAACCGATTAGAGGCGTCTAACTTGGTTTTGCAGGAGGGTTTGCATGTGCATATGATGTGGTATAGCAGTGCTCATAATAATTTGATTATGTATGAGATGTCTATATGATGTAAATTAATTAACATGACCTGCGTGTCATGATTTGGCATGATGGCTGGAGCCATATGATTGCACTTTAAATGACCTACGTGTCAATCTTGTGTAATGCATTATTTTATTAGCTATAGAGATAGCAATATTATCTGGTGCATCGACAAGGTGGTGGCAATCTTCGCGAAGGTGAACACCGACGCAAATGCCGAAGACGAAGAAATACAAGACTTCTCCGTCAGAAAGGGCTATACCATATCATGCTATTATGAATTGCCTGAGATGTTTATCCCTTATGATGCACCCTTCTTGATTGCGCAGTTGTCGCTTTTTATTAGGGTGATCTCTCACCTCAAAATATCAAAGTAGTTAGTGTTCACCCAAGTGTAGCACCGTCTGTAATTCGTATCTTTTCGGGGTGCGCCATGTCCACATGGGTACGAACGAATCGAGAGGAATGAGGCGGGTGAGGTCAGACCTCGCAGCAAGATCACTTGGTTGTCTTTGACGTTCAGGCAGGATCGTCCTGAGCTCGGAACACACCCATCGAAAGATGAACAAGAGTCACATGGAGATGTGATCGGCAAGTTTGCCTACCAATTGAAATTCTCGTCATCAGTGATGTCCACATCAATGGCGTTGAATCGAAGTGTGGGTCTTGTATCACTCACAAATCAATTATGAGAGATATTGATTTGAGTGGGAGCGCACTGTTGAATTAACTTGTTTAATTCTCAGTGCAATTAATTATGAACTCTGTCTAAGTGTGATTTGCAAAATAGTTGTAGAATAATGGCTCGCGTTTCCACCTTCCCTGTTAAAATTGAATAGCTGTTAAATATCTGGTTAAAACTTTATGGTTGGTAACGTAATGTGAGGATTGTCCTCAAGAGTGCCGAGAAGGACTTTGTCCCATCGCATACTTTCGGTATTCTCTCGCTTATGCTATGGATCATGTGACTCTCGTCCTTCGATCCAAAAGCTAGAATTCCGTTTCAGTCAAGTGCAATATGTTTGATTCCATGAGACCCGAACTTCAAAAGTTTGGATAGTTATGTGATATTCATGGAATCTGAAAATCATTTTCAGAGACAGGCAAAGGCTAAAAGATATGAGATATCCAAAGCAGTGTTTGTTTGCAAACTATTAGTAAAGGAGTTTACTATGCATTAGACTGATAAGAGAGGGATCCAGAAGAACGCCTGTCATATGATGAATGGTGAATAAAACAACAACTTAAAGAGAAAGGAAGTGTCCGAAGGGTGTTAGTGAAACTTTCATGCCTAGGAAGTCCGGGGCTAACGCCACTCTTAAGTTGGGTGCTTCTTCTGGAAGTAGGAGAAATACTAAAAGTTAAGCTGTTAGAAGTATAAAGGCAAAAAGAAAGAAGACTGGAATATCCAGCTCATGTATGAATGTCATACAAGTTTTTGATGTATAGAAGGCTGGTCAAAGATATAGTTCTTGGGAATTATGATTAAATTGTTAATCACTAATTCTTGGGTATTGTGAGTTAATCACAAAGGTACCCGCTCGATTGCTTTCTGTTGCAACTCGATGTAAGAACTACTATGGCCTGAAAGACTAGCCAGGAATGAGGTTCAGGTATACATAGGGAACATAGTAAATGTTACTATACCTTCCATCGGTGTATTACCGTCTGTATTTATTTTCATAATTCATTTAGAGTTTCACAAACTCTAGCCCATTGCATAAGGTATCTTGCAAGAAGGTTGTTCATAAGAGAACTTTTAATGTTCGGTATTATGAATAACATAAGGGCCATACTTTCATTATGAATGAGATGTATGTTATGAATATTGATAATAATACATTACCTCTGGGTTTACTTTAATAATTCATTTTAGAGTTTCATACACTCTAGCCCATTGCACAATGTTTGTTGCAAAAGAGTTGTTCATAAAAACAACAATTGTTGTTCAGTATTATGAATAACATGAAGGGCCATGCTTCCATCCAAGATGGGATGTATGTTATGAATATTGATGGTAATATGATACATCCATAACACTGACGCTAAATGTCGCAAGACTAAAAGAATACCACACAAGTGTGGCACTGCATTTGGTCACATTGGAGAAACCCGCATGGAAAATTCCATTATGATGGATTTTGAAGTCGTTTGATTTTGAATCATCTGACACTTGCAAATTTCCTCCAAAAAGTGAAGTACTGAAATACCGTTCACAGGCCATAAGGAATGAGCAACAAACTTATTGGTGATCATACATTTTGATGTGTGTAGTTCAATAAATGTTGTTGCAAGTAGTGGATTTATCTATCTTCAGAAATGACTCAAGTAGATATATGGATATTTACTTGATGAGACGTAAGTCTGGATCTTTTGAAATCATTCGAAAGGTTTTCAAATATAAAGTAGAAGTTACTGTAACAAGAAAATTATGTTTCTACAATTTGATTGCAGAAAGGAATATTTGAGTTACAAGTTTAGCGGATGTCTGATGAGTTGTGAAAGGGGTTTCATAACTTGCACCTCCCGGAACACCACTGCAAGTGGAAAGTCCTTGAAGATGTAATCGAACCATTTATGACATGGTAAGATCAAAGATGACATAAATACATTTGCCATTTTCCCTTTTAAAGTGATGCTTTAGAGACTTCGGCTTTTACACTGAAAAGAGCTCCATCAGGTCCGTTGAAATGACACCATGGTATGGTACACCCAACCATGTTATATCTTTTCTTAAACATTTGGAATATGGGGCTTGTGTAAAAGGTTACAAACCTATTCCAAATCAGACAAGTGCTACTTTGTAGGTTATCCCAAAATGTTGGGTATTCCTCCCTCACTATACCGAGGCAAATAGGTTTGCCACAAAGGACGGTATGCTTTTTGAAGAAAATGGTTCTTTCAAAAAGGTGAGTGGGAGAATAGTGCAACTCGATGAGATAAACAGTATCTTCATCATCAGATCAAAGGAAAGAGACCTTGGAAGAAATTCCAGAGTTTCCTACTGCGACTGATACGGAAGTCTCTACAATAAAATGTATGGACTTCGGTTGAACTTGCAGCTGAACCACGTAGGCAAAGCTCGTGCAAACCTATCAGGTGCGCAGACGAGATATTGTTGTTGGACAACAGTATACCTACGATACACAAGGAAGCGTTGATGGGCCCTGACTCCGGAATTGGCTAAATGCCAATACAATCCGAGATAGTTTCCATATAAGTGATTCAAGATTAAAATCTTGATACACCTTTCGAAAGACTTAGAGTCTAACGAATATTTATGGAACTTAAAACTGATACAGATAAAAATGTTTTATCCATAAAGCTCGACTTGTTGAAATAACAAGTTCAAGGAGTTGACTACGATGAGGTTGTTTCACCGTAGCGATGCTTAAAGTCGGTTTGGGTTGAACTAGCAATTAATACATATTTCAGTCATGAGATATGAAATATGGATGACAATAGGATTTCCATATGATGGAAATGAAACCAAGGACTTGCATGTGTTACAGTCCAAGGTATTTTGTCATTCCAGAGGATGCTAGTAAGTATGCAAACTTCAGAGTTCCAGCAATGGACAGAAGAGAGCAAAATGGAGTTGGAATCTTCGTGTTTTGATGAAATGGTCAAAGGGGTTTGACTTCATCAATGGGTAACGAAGATGCTTATGATTCAAGAAAGTAAGTGGGAGCATAATAAAATTTCTAAAAACGTTGCGTGCTTAACACATTGTTAATTGGAAATAAATTTCTTGACATGAATTAGGACTTCATTTGAAAATAGTTTTTCGATGAAGTGCTTGGGCTAAATCGCCTTTATATTAGGCATGATAATCTATGGAGATAGATTTACCTAATGGGGCTGAGCAAAGATACATATTGACAAGATGCTAAAACTTTTTAGCATTTAAAACGCCAAGGAGTGGTTCTTGCCAAAGTCACATGGAAAGAGTTTTTGCAAGACTCGGTGTCCCTAAAACACTGATGAGCAAAATACATGATGGAGATTCCACACACCTTTGTGTTTGGATTAATCATGTATTCCATGGTATGTGAAACAACCAGATATGTCCAATACTCCCAAAGTTGTTGCGAGTATAGATACCAAAGTGATCAAAAGTACTGATCATGGGACAACGGTGAAAAAGGTCATTGAGTACTATAGTAGCACTGATGACATGTTTTCTCGCAAGCGGAGATCATGAAGAGTTCGTTGTAGAAGGTTACATCGATACAGTCTTCATCCATGCTCCAAGCGATTTTCGATTTAAATTGAGGGTTTTTGTGTAACACACAATATGGTGGCACGGTAGTTGGAAATTGTTCCAAACAAGTTACTGTGGCGAATTCTATAACAGAGGCGAAGTATGTTACCGCTTTTAAAAGTGACAAAGAAGATGTTGAATCATATAGTTCATTCATGAACTTAGTATGGTTCCAAGATGGCTTTTGTCAATGGGACACTACTGCAGGTAGTTGCTCCATAACTCAGTCTGAGGAATCCAGGTTCGACCTGTGATTCACATACATACAAAACCAAGTCCACACAAAATATGAATTTTGTGAAAGCGTGAAAACGCGAGGATATGCAAAGATACACACAGAGCTGAAATCGTCAGATCCGTTGGACATCAGGCTATACCATAAGCGAAGCATATTTACACCGGTATGCCACAGGTGTGAAGTGCATTAGCATTAACTAGATTATTGACTCTAGTGCAAGTGGGAGTCTGTAGGAGATATGCCCTAGAGGCAATAATAAATGTTATTATTTATCTCCATGCTCATAATTAGGTTTATGTTCCATGCTATAACTGCTATGGTTCTCGAGTCTACAATAACCACGAGGCTTGGAGGAAGACTCATATGCACATGTGGAATAATAAACGGTAAAATGTATTCCTAGTCTAGCCTCTAAGACTAGCTCAAGTGTTGCATGATGGTCCTGTTTTCCTGATCATGGGCATGTCTATGCCAGCAACTTTGAGGGCACACTGTTAGAAGAACATTTGTGTTGAATCGACCCGAATTGATGTTATGCTATGAGATACATTCGTCACAAGTTAATGGTTAATAACACAGAGATGGTTAACGTTTGCATGATTCCTTAGACCATGAGAGTATCGGGTTTCTTCATGCTTGCTTCATGAACTTTGGGGTTTGTTAAACGTCATCCGTAAATGGGTGGCTATTACGGCGGCTTACGGGTTCATGGAAAAGTGTGTCAAGTAACTTGATAGCTCGATATTGGGATTTTCTCCTCCGACGATGGAGAGATATCTCTGGGCCCTCTCGGTGTTATGGTATCCATCATCGTCTGGCCAGACACTTTGTGATTTGATCACGGGGATGCCGGAACACGGTAACGAGAAAAGAGAATAATACCGGTAACGAGGTAACTAGCATAGTGGACAATTTGTTGATCCACGGGAATGCCAACATGTCTCACCTCGGGTATTTGTAACATATCGCGAAGCAACAGGAATAGCACACGGCAACTGGAGGTTCACTCGAATATTTATTCGTGTGGGTATAGGGGTCAATATGGGTGTCCACGGCTCCGATGCTGATCATTGATCGGAAAGTGTTCCGGTCATGTCTATACTTCACCGAACCTATAGGGTCACACGCTTAAGGGTCGTCTATCTGCTGAATACTAGACAAGGAGTCCGAGAGAAAGTCACTGGAAAAAGTTTCAGAGACAACGGAAAAGTTCCGGAGAGAACACCGAAAAAGTTTCGGTAAAACCGAAAAGTTGTTTTGGATAAAACCATTGACCCAAAAAGGTTTCGGCAAGCACCGGGAATGTTTTGGAGGTTGCCAGATTGGTCTGGTAATTTCTGGAATTTTTCTGGAGAAAAAACCAAAAAAAAGTTTCGGAGCTGCCGGAGTTGTTTACCTGGTAAACAAAGATGGTTTTAAATTAAACAACCATACTGGAAATGTTCCAGAGCGCGTCCAGATAATTTTAGAGGGTGCTGGAAATGTTCTGGGACCTTTCGGAATTTTTCAGAAATAATAGTCGCGGAAAACATCTTGTCCCAGCATGAGGGGACAAGATCCCACGGATCGTGGGGGCTGTTTTTGGGCTGTTTTTGGGGGCGCCCCCTTTAGGGGGCAGCCCCTTGTGGCTGGACAAAATGTTGGGGGGCCCCCCATGGTGGGGGGCAGCCCCCACAAATGGTGGAAAGTGTTGGGAGGAAGGTGGGGCCCCATGGGGGAACACCATGGACAAGGGAACATGTTTTCTCCATGTTTGGTGGGAACATGTTTTCCTTGTTTGGTGGGTGCATGTTTTGTGGGCTGAATTTCAGCCCCCCCCCTCACCCCTTCCACCACTATATAAGGAGGTGGAGAGGAGCTCTCCATCACCACTCCAACTCTCTCACACAAGCCATGCATGATCTGGCATTCTCTCTCTCTCCCACGAAATAGTTTCGTAGTGCCGAAAGGCTGTCTGGGTTCCGGTGGGAACTAGTTCTGGACGGCGAAGCCCTGCCGGATAGATGACTCCGTATGTGTGCAACTCTGTAGAGAGGTCGTAGTTTCGTCCTTTTGCCCGAGGGGCTGTTCGAGTGTCCTCCCGAAGGGCTGTCTGAGTAACCGTCCGAGTTTCTAGGGTCCTCCCGAAGGGCTGTCCGTGACACCGTCCGAGGGACTGTCCGACCGCCTCCCGGAGGGCTGTCCGAGGGTCAGATGAGGGAGTACATCCTTGCGGTTGGGAGGTTGTAAATCCTAGCTGCGGGGATCTGCACCGCCGATCATCATCGACTCTACTTCCGCTGCGCTACGAGTCGGTAACGAATATGATCAAACCTTGTATGCAGTCTCCATAGTGGTCCTGGGCTGGTGCGTAGGTCAGAAAATTTTTGTTTTCTGCTGCGTTACCCTACATTTAGGACATGGCATTTTCTCAATTGCATCAACTTTGGCTTTATCCACCTCAATACCTCATTCAGAAATTTTATGCCCCAAGACAATACCTTCATTCACCATAAAGTGGCACTTCTCCCAATTTAAGACAAGATTAGTTTGTTCACATCTCTACAAAACTCGATCAAGGTTGCTTAAGCGATCATCAAAAGAAGTTTCGTAAACAGAAAAATCATCCATGAAACCTCAACAATCTTTTCACAAAAGTCAGAGAATATAACAATCATACATCTTTGAAAGGTAGCAGGTGCATTACATAAACCAAAAGGCATACGTCTATAAGCATAAGTTCCAAAAGGACAAGTGAATGTGGGTTTCTCTTGATCGGGTTGAAATACAGGTATTTGATAGAAACTAGAATATCCATCAAGGAAACAAAAGTGTGTGTGCTTTGATAATCTTTCTAACATTTGATCAATAAAAGGCAAAGGGTAATGATCTTTCCTAGTGACTTTGTTTAACTTCCTAAAATCAATTACCATTCTATAGCCAGTCACAATTCTTTGTTGGATAAGTTCATTTTTATCATTAGGGATAACAGTAATGCCTCCTTTCTTAGGGACACAATGAACAGGACTTACCCATCTACTATCAGCTATAGGATAGATTATACCTGCTTCCAGAAGCTTTAATATTTCAGTTCTTACCACTTCCTTCATCTTAGGATTTAATTGTTGTTGATGATCAACAACTGGTTTAGCATTGGGTTCCATATTAATCTTGTGTTGACAAAGAGTGGGACTGATGCCCTTAAGATCATCAAGAGTATATCCAATAGCAGCACGGTGCTTCCTCAAAATTTTCAATAATCTCTTTTCTTCATGCTCTATAAGGTTAGCACTAACAATAATAGGATATATCTTCTTTTCATCAAGATAAGCATACTTCAAGGTATCAGGTGTCGTGGGTATGAGTCTTACAGTAATAGTATAGGGTACGTAGGAGGAGGCAAGGCCCTAGCTACGACGAGGTTGTGTACACCAGTTTACGAGTTCAGGTCCCTCTCGGAGGAGGTAACAGCCCTACGTTTCGGTGCCTCGGAGGCTTGTTGACTGGATTATGTGTGAAAGTTACAGGGGGTGTGAACCCTTGTGCCAGAGGAGGGGGTGGCTTATATAGAGTGTGACAGGCCCCTCCAGCCCTCGGTTACACAGGGTTTAATGCGAGTTAAGACAGGGGCGTTACTGGTAATGCCTGCTATTAATGATCTTTATGACTACGGAGTGAATGCCTGACCGTTCCCATCCTGGAATGACTGTAGGCCTTCTGCACTCCGAGTGGTTCTTTGTATGGTCGAGTGTAATTATCAAGTCGAGTGGAATTGGGATATCCGAGTGGAATCTTTCGTCGAGTGGATTACACTTCAGGGTGATATCAGTCGGTATCTTCTGTAGAACTTCGTATGCCTTTGACTCTAGGGCAGCGTCCTTGGGTAGGGTACCCAGATCAGGCCTATGACCCTACCCTAGGTACATGTCATCGTCATTAGCCCCCGAATGGATTGAGGTCTGAGTGAGGAAGGGTTGAAGTTGGTTCCGACTCGATTCAATGCTTCGGAGGCATTTCATCGAGGTCTTGAAAGTTCTCGGGCACTTTAACCCTGCATCAGTCGCCTCGATCGATTCTGGCCTCTGAGATTGCCGAGTGAATTATGCTGGAAATCTTCGAGTGAATTGGAATGTGATATCTTTGAGGCGATTGACTGCTCTGCGGTCTTCGGATCTCATGGGATTCGAAATTTTGGGGAAGCGTGCGGGACGGGGCGTGGCGCAATAAATGGAACGAGTAGATAGGGGCTCCTCGATCTTCGTGCCGCCTTTTTCGCCACGTATCGAGCCAGCGCCTGTTATGGGACGTGATAGGATCGCTTGGGCCCATGGGTCAGCCACTCGGAAGCGGGCCCATAAAAAGCGCCGAGGCCGATGCGAAGCACTGTGCATTCCATTCGTTCCCCTCCTCCCCACTTCTCCGCCTCACCACTTCCTATTCCCCTCGAGCTCCGCCGCCATGGTGAAGGAGAAGACCGCGGCTCTGGAGCGCGCGAAGAAGGCGATGTCGAAGGGCCAGAAGACGGCTCGGGGGTCGTCATCGCGGTCCGGTCTGCCGCCTGGTTGGATCCAGGGGGACTGGATCCGCTCGACCGTCGTGAAGGAAGACTTGGAGAATCTCGCCCACGACGGCCTGATTGCTCATGGGTCCTGGAGGCTGTCGGAGGGGGAATCTGAGCCCCGGTCGCGCGAGGATGAGCGCGTCCTCCTCACCACCCACGTCGAGCGAGGTTTCTCCCTGCCCCTGCATCCGTTCATTCGGGGTTTTTTGAACTTTTTCGGTGCTCAGATCCATCATTTTCCTCCCAACACAATCCCGTACCTTGCCGCATTTGTTTCCATGTGCGAGAACTTCCTTGGGTGTCAGCCGCATTGGGGTCTGTTCAAACACATTTTCACCTGCTGCTCTGAATCGGTAAAGAAAGCCAACCCAGACGACGAAAAGACGCACGTGATCCAAATGTGTGGGGGTTAGGGGTCCAAATGAGAGGTAGGAGCACTTTTCCACCCATGACTTTTCCCGAGTCAGTTAGAGGATGGCAGTCGACTTGGTTTTACTGCAAAGACATCCCGACTCCTGGTCAGTCGACTGGCCTCCCTCCTTTCACTCTAGATAGACTCCGACAGCCTTCTTCACTGAAAGTAACCACGGCTGAGAAGGGTGAGGTATCCATATTAGTCGACGCGGTCGTCACCTTGGTTCAAGGCGGAGTGACGGGTATGGATCCGTTGGAGGTATTCCTCAGACGATGGATCCAGCCCTTGCAAGCCCATGACCATCCTATGTGGATGTACTCGGGTCCAGCAGACACTGCTCGAGCCCACACAGAGGAGGTTGACGATGAGACGGTGGCCCAGTGGCTCCGTAGCATTACTGGCAACAAGGACAACCCCCGGGGGTCTAGGAAGATTTTGCCATTCGACGTCCAGGACGCACCCAGAGAGGTCAGGCATTTTCAGTCGAGTGTTTATGACTTCTTTGATATGTAACTATCTTGAAACCTGACTGAAACTTGTAACCTGTGTCTTGTAGGTTTTCACCAGGATGTACTCGATGCCGAACGGGGAGCAGCTCCAAGAAGGAGTAGAGAGTGATGGAGAGAGTGCTGATTATGAGTATGCAGACGACAGCGAAGATGACAGTGATGATTCTGGCAGCAGCGAGGAAGTCGACTCGCCGCCCCGCTCTGAACGGCGTTCCAAGCAGTCGCTGGATCCTGTGGGAGGACGTGGCAAAGCAGTCTTGCTGAGTGCAAAAATTCCGAAGCGTTCTCGGACTTCAACTCCAGAGCCATCGGAGAAGGCCGCGAAGCAGGCCAAAGTTGTTCCACCGAAACCCCGGAAGGCTCTGCCCAGGATCAAGGTGGCAGTGCCTGTGGCTTCAACGTAAGAGTTTCTTTCCTTTGTTCTTTTGTGTTGTTGTGGACTCGTTCACTCGCTTGACCGAGTGAATTTTGGAATTTTCAGTGCTGCTACTTCTGCAACATCTATGGATATCGACGAGGAGCGTGGTGATGCGGAGACCGCGGATGCTGCCACCACTCGGGCAGGTATGATACCACAGCCACGTTCATGTTCTGTCAATTGAAATCTTTCTGGTCGACTGAAATCTCACTGTCGAGTATTTGCAGTGCCGACAAATGTTATCCAGCTTCCTGATGATGACGATGAGGATGTGCCTTCGAGGAATACCGGGAAGGGAGGCAGAGCTTTGAGCAAGAGGGCACCTGCCAACAGAACACCTCGCTTAGCACCTGAGCTTGTAGTTCAACAACTTGACGATCCAGTACGGGCTACAGTCTCTTTTGCTGATCCTCTGTTGACTGACCAACCCTCAGCGTCGACTGCTCAGGCTTCTGATCTGATTGTACAACCTCGAGCTTCAATTCCACCGGCTCTTCCATTTGTTATGCATCATGTCCCGGAGGACCAAGTAGGAGCTGCCAAGGAGGCCATGATCCAGGCGGGTCTGATGATGGACCAACTGAAGTTGGTGTATGACACCAGCAAGGCCGCCTATGACGCCAGCTCCGCCCTCCAAGCCAATGTCCGAGTAAGTGGGATTGTAAGTTGATTTCCGATTGATTTTCCAGCTCGATTCTTGCTCTGTTAGGATATGCTATCAGGAAACTGCTGCTTTATTATTCGTAAGATGTCAGTCTGAACCTTGCGTCTGTACACCCACTGGGTGTTTTTTGTAGCTGTGTAGCTCTTTCACTCGAATTTAGGCAGGTCGTGTCGAGTGATTTCTTGGTCCAGTGGGGGCACGCTGAGTGCACCCACTGGGTGTAGTCCCCGAGACCGCAGTCGACTGCGGGCAGTCGACTGTGGTCTTAGAACAAATGTGGGTTTTTTTACTCCCTCCACTCTGGCTGGGCTGACCATGCCAAGTGGGAAATCGAACCAGGGGGGGCACGCTGAGTGCACCCACTGGGTGTAGTCCCCGAGACTGCTGTTGAATGTTTGATTCGGCAGCAGTCTTAGAACTCTTTCGCCATAGCAATTTGATCTTGCACTTTTTCACTCGGAAATAGCTGATCTTTTTTCCTGTCGATTGACCTGTCTTGTTGTTGATTGCAAAAATCTTGCGAGCTCGGTACTCAGTATGCTACTTTGGAACAGGAGAAAGACCAACTCAAGCTTGACCTGGATCTGGCCAAGGAGAACCTGAAGAAAGGTCGAGATGAAGTGGCAATCATGGGAGGTAACGACCCTTCGACTGCGTGCCTTGTCATTTTTCCTTTCCCACTCCCTTTTGAGGCGAGTGAGTGATTCCACTCGAACAGATGTGCGTAGTGAAAACCGTCAACTCCAAGCCCGACTGAAGAATGTTGTTTCTTAAGACAAAATGAAGCAGGCCTTGGAGCAGAAGGATCTTGACCTTGCGGGGGCGCAGAAGACGGCGCGCGAGAAGACTGAACTGGCAGACAGGAAGCTAGCTTCAGTCGGCAGGTTGGAGGAGGAGAATGCCAAGCTGAAGACTGCTGTTGATGAGGCAAAGAAAGAAGCAGTGCAGCTGAAGGAAGAGGGACGAGGGACGAACTGGAAGCTTATCTAGGTGGTCTTGCCAAGAAGATGTTCCTTATGCTCGAAGGTATTTGCCCTCATCCGACTGGATTCAAAGAATTCTCTCACAATGTTGCTGCCAGCTTACCATTTTTCTCCCCGTCCAGAGTTCTGTCAGAACTTCGAGGAGGAAACCAGGCAGATCGAGACAGGACTGGACCCTATCAACTCTCCCATTAAGGATGAAGCTGCCATGAACGTGCTGCGACTGGAATCTCGCCTTGATAGCGTCTTGGACTATGTGGCTCGACTGAAAGTTGCATTGTCGCGGATTGACAAGGAGCTGTGGCCTAAGGATGCGCTTCTGAATGACCTCAAGTCACTGATGACTCGACTCAATGACATCCCTGACCGAGTGCAAGCATGGAAGAAGTCAGTTGCTCGCTGCGGCGCTGACGTGGCTCTATCACTCGTTCGTGTTCATTGCAAGGACGTCAAGGAAGAGAAGCTGAAAGCTCTTCAGGTGGCAAACACCAAAAAGCTTCAGTTTCAATCTTTTATGGAGACTTTCATCGACACAGCCACTCGCATCGTGGACGGCATCGACTTGGATGCTTTCGTCGAGCCAGCTAGTCCTCCTCCTGCCGAGTGAAAAACTGGATAACTTAACTTTACTTGCCTCGGAATGCTGAGTGATTTTGTAATCGTTTAACCCTTTCGGGCCTGACGCCCGGGTACTTCTGTTCGCGGTTCTGAACTTTGCTGGATTTATCCGAACTTGGTTGCTTTATTCGAACGCAGCTGCTTCATCTCCAGTGCTCTTGGATCCTTTGACTTAGGAGAATCTTGGATCGCAGCTAAGTCTCTGAGTGAGAGGATTGCTCTTCACTCGGAGTAGATGTTGTACTTGTGGCGCAGCTCTGGGTGCATCCAGACGTTGTACTTGTGGCGCAGCTCAGGGTGCATCTAGACGTTGTACTTGTGGTGTAGCTCAGGGTGCACCTCGTTCCTCCCGAGTGAGAGGATTGCCCTCCACTCAGGGTGTTTTTGAAACTTAGGCGACCACGGGGTCGCAGCTAAGCCCCCGAGTGAGAGGGTTGCTCTTCACTCGGAGTGTTTGTGAAACCTAGGCGAGTACGGGATCGCAGCTAAGCCTCTGAGTGGAAGGACTGCTTTCCACTCGGAGTCTGTTTTTGAAACTTAGGCGAGTACGAGATCGCAGCTAAGCCCCCGAGTGGGAGGATTGCTCTCCACTCGGAGTTTGTTTTTGAAACTTAGGCGAGTACGGGATCGCAGCTAAGCCCCCGAGCGGGAGGATTGCTCTCCACTCGGAGTGCGTTTTTTGAAACTTAGGCGAGTATGGGATCACAGCTAAAGCCCCGAGTGGGAGGATTGCTCTCCACTCGAAGTGTGTTTTGAGACTTAGGCGACTACGGGATCGCAGCTAAGCCCCCGAGTGGGAGGATTGCTCTCCACTCGGAGTGTGTTTTGAAACTTAGGCGAGTACAGGGTCGCAGCTAAGCCCCCGAGTGGGAGGATTGCTCTCCACTCGGAGTTTGGTTTTGAAACTTAGGCGAGTACGGGATCGTAGCTAAGCCCCCGAGTGGGAGGATAGCTCTCCACTCGGAGTGTGTTTTTTGAAACTTACGCGAGTACGGGCTCGCAGCTAAGCCCCCGAGTGGGAGGATTGCTCTCCACTCGGAGTTTGTTTTTGAAACTTAGGCGAGTACGGGATCGCAGCTAAGCCCCCGAGTGGGAGGATTGCTCTCCACTCGGAGTGTGTTTTTTGAAACTTAGGCGAGTACGGGCTCGCAGCTAAGCCCCTGAGTGGGAGGATTGCTCTCGACTCGGAGTTTGTTTTTGAAACTTAGGCGAGTACGGGATCGCAGCTAAGCCTCCGAGTGGAAGGGTTACTCTCCACTCGGAGTTTGTTTTTGAAACTTAGGCGAGTACGGGGTCGCAGCTAAGCCCCTGAGTGGGAGGATTGCTCTCCACTCAGAGTGGGTTTTTTGAAACTTAGGCGAGTACGGGCTCGCAGCTAAGCCCCCGAGTGGGAGGATTGCTCTCCACTCGGAGTTTGTTTTTGAAACTTAGGCGAGTACGGGATCGCAGCTAAGCCTCCGAGTGGGAGGATTGCTCTCCACTCTGAGTTTGTTTTTGAAACTTAGGCGAGTACGGGTTCACAGCTAAGCCCCCGAGTGGGAGGATTTCTCTCCACTTGGAGTGTGTTTTGTAACTTAGGCGAAACAGGTTCGCAGCTAAGCCACCCACTTGTGGATTTGAACACATGTTTATGCGATAACAATCATTTAGGAGACTGTGGAAATCATGTCTTTGATGAACAATCTGAAACTATTCTTATTACATCCCAACGATCCGAGTGTTTAGGTGTAAAAACGGCGGAGCAGATCCGCGTTCCAGGAGCGCGGCTCGTCTTTCTTCTTGGCCACGTTGTAAAGGTGATATGCCCCGTTGTGGAGTACCTTGGTGACGATGAAGGGGCCTTCCCAGGCAGGGGCGAGCTTATGAGGACATTGCTGATCCACTCGGAGCACAAGGTCTCCTTCTTGAAATGCTCGACCTCTGACACTTCGGGCGTGGAATCGACGAAGGTCTTGCTGATAGATGGTCGACCAGATCAAGGCCATCGCTCTGTCTTCCTCCAGAAGATCGATAGCGTCTTGACGTGCTTGCTCTGCTTCGGTTTCTGAGAAAAGTTCTACTCGGGGCACATTGTGGAGCAAGTCACTCGGAAGCACAGCTTCAGCCCCATATACCATGAAGAAAGGAGTTTGACCAGTCGACCGGTTGGGAGTTGTCCTCAAGCCCCACAGAACGGAAGGTAACTCGGTCACCCAAGCACCTGCTGCATGCTTGAGGTCGCGCATCAATCGGGGTTTCAGCCCTTGGAGGATCAAACCATTTGCTCTTTCGTCTTGCCCATTCGACTGCGGGTGCGCGACGGATGCGTAGTCGACCCGAGTGCCGTGGGAAGCGCAAAAAGCTCTGAACTCATTGGAACCAAAGTTTGAGCTGTTGTCCATTATAATGATGTGCGGAACTCCATATCTGAATATTAACTCTCTGATAAAACTGATGGCTGTGCTTGAGTCGAGGTTCTTGATGGGTTTGGCTTCAATCCACTTAGTGAACTTGTCGACTGCCATGAGCAGATGGGTGAAGCCGCTTCTGCCAGTCCTCAGGGGCCCAACCATGTCCAGTCCCCAAACAGCAAATGGCCAGACGAGTGGAATAGTCTTCAAGGCTGATGCGGGCTTGTGGGACATGTTCGAGTAAAACTGGCAGCCTTCACATTTGTTGACGATATCTTTCGCCATCTCATTTGCCCGTGGCCAGTAGAATCCTGCTCAGTATGCTTTAGCCACGATGGTCCGAGAGGACGCATGGTGACCACAGGTCCCCGAGTGAATCTCGTTCAAGATCAGTCGACCTTCTTCTGGAGAGATACATCGCTGAGCTACGCCAGTTACACTTTCTCTGAAAAGCTCTCCACCTATAATTGTAAAGGCTTTTGACCTACGAATGATCTGACATGCTTCGACTTCATCTTCTGGACGCTCTTGCCTGAGCAAATATGCAATATACGGCACAGTCCAGTCGGGGGTGATTACCACAATCTCCATGATTAAGTCGACTACCGCCGGCACTTCGACCTCAGTCGGATTGGTAGTACTTATTGGTTGTGGGGGCTCCTCTGTAAAGGGATCTTCTTGTACTGACGGGGTGTGGAGATGCTCCGAGTGGAACCTATTTTCGCCAGATCATTAGCTGCTTGATTCTTGAGTCGGGGTATGTGGTGGAGCTCTAACCCTTCAAACTTCTTTTCTAATTTCCTCACTGCATTGCAGTATCCAGTCATAGCAGGGCTCCTGATATCCCACTCCTTCATCACCTGATTTACCACCAAATCTGAGTCGCCGTAAACCATCAGGCGACGGACGCCGAGTGAGATGGCCATACGCAACCCATACAGAAGTGCTTCGTACTCAGCTTCATTGTTGGAGGAATCAAAGTGAATCTGGAGGATGTAACTGAGCTTGTCACCTCTTGGGGACACCAGAACCACTCCAGCACCAGAGCCATTCAGCATTTTAGATCCGTAAAAAAACATGGTCCAGTGCTCCGAGTGAACTTGAGTCGGCTGCTGTTGCTCACTCCACTCGGCCAGGAAATCTGCAATTGCCTGGGACTTAATTGCCTTTTTCGCTTCAAACTTGATATCCAGAGGGAGAAGTTCAATCGCCCACTTAGCCACTCGACCGGTTGCATCTCGATTATTCAAAATCTCTGATAACGGAGCGTCGCTGACGACTGAAACTGAGTGGTCTGCGAAGTAATGTGCAACTTTCTTTGTGGTCAGATAAATTCCGTAGACAAGCTTCTGGTAATGCGGATACCTTTGCTTGGACGGAGTCAAGACTTCGGAAATGTAATACACTGGGCGTTGAACTTTGTAGGCTTTTCCTTCTTCCTCTCGCTCGACCGTGAGCACTGTGCTGACCACTTGCCCGGTAGCTGCAATATATAGCAGTAGAGGCTCCTTGCTGATCGGGGCAGCAAGCACCGGCTGGGTGGAAAGCAAGGCTTTGAGTTCTTCAAATGCTGCTCCGGCTTCAGGAGTCCACTCGAATGTATCAGATTTCTTCATCAGCCGGTAAAGAGGCAGTGCATTTCCATCAAGACGAGAAATGAATCGACTTAGAGCAGCAAGGCAACCTGTAAGCTTCTGTACGTCATGCACACGCACAGGGCGTTTCATTCGGAGAATTGCGCCAACCTTTTCGGGATTTGCATCGATTCCTCGTTCGGAAATGAGAAAACGGAGTAACTTTCCACCAGGAACTCCGAACATGCACTTGGATGGATTCAGCTTGATATCATATCTTCTCAGATTGGCAAATGTTTCAGCGAGGTCAGCCAATAGGTCGGAACTCTTGCGTGACTTGACCACGATGTCATCCATATATGCTTCCACATTCTGACTGATCTGAGTGAGCAGGCACTTCTGGATCATGCGCATGAATGTGGCGCCAGCATTCTTGAGACCAAAAGGCATGGTGAAATAGCAAAAACACCCGAAAGGGGTGATAAAGGCTGTTTTTATTTCATCGGGTCCATACAGTCGGATCGGATGGTACCCGGAATATGCATCCAGAAATGACAAACGCTCACACCCCGCAGTCGAGTCGACAATCTGATCGATGTGGGGGAGAGGAAAATGACCTTTCGGGCAGGCCCGATTGATATGCTTGAAGTCAATGCACATACAAAGTGATTTATCTTTCTTGGGGACCATGACGATGTTGGCGAGCCACTCGGAGTGGTATATCTCACGGATGAACTCAGCTGCCAGGAGCCGAGCCACCTCTTCACCAATCACCTTCCTCTTTTCCGCGGCGGACTGACGGAGATGTTCTTTGACGGGTTTTGCTTTCTGGTCGACACGCAAACGGTGCTCAGCCAGCCCCCTGGGTACACCTGGCATGTCTGATGGTTTCCATGCAAAGATGTCCCAGTTCTCATGGAGGAACTAGATGAGCGCGTCTTCCTATTTGCTGTCGAGTGTTGTTGAGATGTGAGTCGGAGCAGCAGTGGGGTCTTCCGGGTGAATATGGACAGGTTTTGTCTCACCGGCCGACTAAAATGCGGACTCCGAGGCAGGCTTCTTAGTTCACAACAAATCACTCGGATCTGCATTCTTCTTGTACTCTTCCATCTCGACTGCTGCCATTTGTTCATCAGCAATTTTTGAGCCTTTTTGAAGACACTCCTCTGCTCTCTGCCTATTCCCCGTGACTGTGATCACACCTCTGGGTCCGGGCATCTTCAACTTGAGGTACACGTAACATGGTCGGGCCATGAAACGAGCATATGCGGGCCTGCCCAGAATAGCGTGATAGGCACTGTGGAAATCCACCACCTCAAATGTCAACTTCTCTTTGCGGTAATTCTTGGAATCACTGAAAACCACATCAAGAGCGATCTGTCCGAGTGACTTCGCCTTCTTCCCGGGAATGACGCCGTGGAACTGCATGTTGCTCTCACTGAGTTTGGACATCGTAATGCCCATCCCCTGGAGGGTCTCAGCGTACAAAATGTTCAAACCACTGCCTCCATCCATAAGGACCTTAGTCAGTCAGGTGCCCCCAACGACTGGGTCGACCACCAGCGCTTGCCGCCTAGGAGTAGCTACGTGCGCTGGGTGATCCGACTGGTCGAACGTAATGGGAGTTTTCAACCACTTCAAGTACGTCGTAGTTGTCGGAGCAACCATATTCACTTCTCTGTTGATAACTTTCAGTCGACTTTTGCTCTCGACATCAGCAAAAATCACAAAGGTAGCATTGACTTTAGGGTAACCATCATCTTCTTCCTTTTCTTCATCCTTATCAGAATCCTTCTCATTGGGCTGGCCATCTCGAAACTGTTGAATCAGGAGTCGACATTGTCAAGTGGTATGCTTGGGCAAAATCAAGTTACCCTCCTCAACTTTCTTCGTGTGAATGTGACACAGCAAATCCAAGACATCTTGGCCTGACTGATCTTTCACCTTTTTGGGAACCCACGGCCCCTTAGGTTTTCCCTTGAACTTTCCTTGATTCAGAACTGCGGCCTCGTCAGGACCTGCAGGTTCGGCCTTACGTTTTTGCTTCCGACTGGTGTTTCCACCTCCAGTGTCCTGGCCGACTGGTTTTCCCTTGCCACTGTGGAGCCGATCTTCCTCTTCGCCATTAGCGTACCGAGTGGCAATTTCCATCATTCGGCCAAGAGACATATCTCCAGAATGACCAAACTTCAGGTTGAGCTCTCTGTATCGGACACCATCTTTGAAGGCGCAAACTGCCTGGTGCTCTGACACATTTTCCACCGTATGGTGAAGTGTAGTCCATCTCTGGATGAAGTCTCTCAAAGTTTCATCCGTCTTCTGGACGTAGTGTTGCAATTCAGTCAGCCCAGCAGGTCGCTTGCAGGTGCCCTCGAATGTTTTGATGAACACTCGGGCTAACTCTTCCCAACAGAAAATACTTCTAGGAGCCAACTGATTCAACCAAGCTCTGGCTGAACCTTCAAGCATCAAGGGGAGGTGCTTCATGGCTACATGATCGTTGCTTCCACCAATCTGCACCGCCACACGGTAATCTTCCAGCCACGTGTCTGGCTTCGACTCACCGGTGAACTTGCTCACGCACGTAGCCAATCTGAAGTTGGGAGGGATCTCAGCAGCTCGGATGGCTCTACTGAAACACTCGGGCCCAGAAACAAATGCCCTGCTTCCAATCGGACGGTCTATGTCCTGTCCTTCTGTGTTTGCCCTGCCTCTATCAACCAAACCTTGTACGAGGAGTGACCTCGCATCAAACCCAGGCTCTCTCAGGTCGACTGGGGCTCTCCGCTCGTCACCATACGGGCGCCTGTCGTCATACCGCCGGGGCGCGTACGACCCGCCCCTCGAAGGGGGCGTAGGCACTCAACGGTGGTCATCACGGGGATATCCATTATCATACTGTCTGTGGCCTCGACCCAGGAATCGATCCTGAAGGTGACCTCGATCTTCGCGCCGTGGAGGCGATCTCGGACTATGTGCTGACTGAACTGTGTCCGCCACTACAGACCTGCTATGAATTATGTTGCGCGACTAAGAAACGACTGAATTCTATTCTCCTGCTGCTCGGAGCAGCGCTCGAATCTGCTGCAGCCCTCTACCAGCTTCTGACCGGGATGGCTAAATTGAATCTGCGATACGAGCAGCTGCTGCAACATTTTGAATTGGAGTACGGTATACCTGAACTTCTTCCCGAGGTCCAGTCGAAAACAATTGTCGTTGACGTCGACTGGAACTAGGGATCATCCTCCGGGAGCGTTCGTTGAGTGCCTGCTGGAGATTCTCCAGACGCGCCCGCTCAGCCAAGGTGGCAAAGCGCGCAGCCTCCAAAGCCCGAGGCTCGGAGGACTCCCCATCGATGGGGGTCTGGAGCGCCTGGACATTGCGGCGATGCAGCTCTTCCCTCTGCTCCGCAGTGAGGGCCTCGGGAATATATTCATCATGATCGAGTGACAGGCTGCCGCCACTGCCGCCGCCGCAACAAAATCCAGGCGGACTGCGGTGGGAGTCGACCATGAGGACTTATGCCGCTGGATCGTTGCTCTCACACTTGGAAAGCGAATCCGAGTGACCAGCTGGCAGATAAAACAAACCATAAAGGGATTCGTCGGGCTCGATCACCGCAACTTGCGGGGTGGTCGACTGACGAGTCACCGCGTGCTTCACCCACCGCTGGAGCCGCGAACGACCGAATTGCTTGCGATGGCGGACGGTGGGGAGCGACGACGCCACGGGTGCCGACAGATACTGAGTCGATGGCTGCCGCAGCAGGACGCCACAGGCACTCACACGGAAGTGCGCCGCCCCGCAGATGGGGAGGGCCTCGACGTCAAGGGGAGCTTCTTGAAGCCAGCCGGTGTCGTCGACGATGAAGTCAAGCGCGCCTAGACGGATCTCGCGACCCAAAGCCAAGCCATCGCCGGAAACCATGTTGATGGAGAACGAAATTTGGAACCTCGCCGGAAGTCGCTCGGACGCCGGCCCCATGGTGGGCACCAACTGTCGTGGGTATGAGTCTGACAGTAATAGTATAGGGTACGTAGGAGGAGGCAAGGCCCTAGCTACGACGAGGTTGTGCACACCAGTTTACGAGTTCAGGCCCCTCTCGGAGGAGGTAACAGCCCTACGTCTCGCTGCCTCGGAGGCTTGTCGACTGGATTATGCGTGAAAGTTACGGGGGGTGCGAACCCTTGTGCCAAAGGAGGGGGGTGGCTTATATAGAGTGTGCCAGGCCCCTCCAGCCCTCGATTACACAGGGTTTAATGCGAGTTAAGACAGGGGCGTTACTGGTAACGCCTGCTATTAATGATCTTTATGACTACGGAGTAAATGCCTGACCGTTGCCATCCTGGGGTGACTGTAGGCCTTCTGCACTCCGAGTGGTTCTTTGTATGGTCGAGTGTAATTATCAAGTCGAGTGGAATTGGGATATCCGAGTGGAATCTTTCGTCGAGTGGATTACACTTCAGGGTGATATCAGTCGGTATCTTCTGTAGAACTTCGTATGCCTTTGACTCTAGGGCAGCGTCCTTGGGTAGGGTACCCAAATTAGGCCTATGACCCTACCCTAGGTACATGTCATCGTCATTAGGTAATTGCTTTAATTCAAACACAGGATCACCCTTAGGTGGAGGACGGCCTCCTAGAGTTTCAACATGCAAATTCTGTTTAAGGATAGGCTGTTGATCAAAGGACATTCTATCTATTTCATTTCTTCCATGCAAGTACATATCATTTTCATGGTCTAGTAAATATTGCTCTAACGGATCAGTAGGTGGTACATCAATGGAAGCAAGACCAATGATTTCATCTTTACTAGGCAATTCTTTATCATGAGGTTGCCTACTGTCGGGGATATCGTGCGACATATGCCAGGCGGTGGATTATCGTGGATGGGGACAAAAGTACGTCGCCGGGCTCTAGAAGCGGGAGTGAGCGAGACCGCATATGCCTGCGAATCTTACCCAGGTTCGGGGCTCTCCTAGGAGATAACACCACTAGTCCTGCTCTGCGGGGTCTCCGCATGATCACTACCTCAACAAGTAGCTACAAACTTGCTCCTTGAGCTG
This sequence comes from Thinopyrum elongatum, assembly GCA_011799875.1. Taxonomy (NCBI): domain Eukaryota; kingdom Viridiplantae; phylum Streptophyta; class Magnoliopsida; order Poales; family Poaceae; genus Thinopyrum; species Thinopyrum elongatum. Next base: position 16,325,319 of record CM022300.1, on the reverse strand, counting down.
TTTTGCTAGAGGAGGAAGGAGGGCAAGGCTAGCTCTACTCCACTCTCTATGTGTGTGTGTGAGTGCTGAACTAGGAAGGCTCTCTCCTCTCCACCAAGGTCCCAACCCCTTGCATGGGGTGACCTGTGGGGTTTATATAGGCCTACCCCCAGGGGTACAATGGCAATCCGGCCGGGCGTAGGACCCGACCGTCAGTGTCTCTGGCCGCCGGCTTCTCCGCCGACTGCAGGGGCCCGCCGCCTGGTGGGTCCCCCCAGCTATCTCGTACTCGGCCAACAAGCCGGGCCCGCCGCTTGTGGGTCCTGTCGGCTGTGTAGCACTGTGGCCGTGCCACTGATGATGCATGCTTGGTCGGGGAGAGCGTGGCTACAGTCCCGCCGCCTGGCGGGTGTTTCACTATAGCCACTCCCCGTCCCTTCTGGTTAATGGTGCACAAACTTCAAGGAAGGGGGAGGGCCGCCTGCTAGGAGCCGACCTCCCCCTGAGCCGACTAGTCAGGGCTCGCCGCCTTCTGGCCTCTCACGGACAGGTAGGGCCCGCCGCCTGCCGGCCGTACCGACAGCCCGTCGTGGGAGCATGGCTTCCTCTGCCACGGGTGATGTCATGAGCAGCATGGCAACAGTGCCGCGTCGGGCGTGGGATGTCCGCTTGGTACGCTGCACTATGGCCACGTTCTGCCCTGGATTCGGGGGTGGCAGGCTTGTACTGCAGCCACGCCCGTCTCGTCGTGTTTATGTGGGTGCTAACTTTGAGGGCGCGAGGGGCCGCCTGCTAGGACCCGGCTTCCCAGGAAGCCGCCTGCTAGGAGTCGGCATACTTCACGGCCGTCTTCTGGATTTCGCCGCCTCCTGGCAACCGGCCGCTTGGACCAGCCGGCCCCAAGAAGGCAGTCCTTTGCCTTTGATGTTCGAGGGGCGCAGCCTGTCCCGATGTCTTGAAATACCCAGGGGAGCTAATGAGGCTACCCGTGGTCATTTACTCCGACAGTAGTCCCCGAAGCTGGTGGGGTGCTGCGGCCAAAGGGGCGAGAAGCCCCAGCAGCTTCCTACTCCGGGTTGTCTGGTATTCTGCTTCTTCCGTCTTCTGAAGTGCTGACTGGTAGGTGGCCGCCGTGACCAGGCAGGCCGCGTGGCGATTGCGAAACGCCGTGGTGGGGGCCAGGTGGCATGCTAGCCAGACATCAGGCTCGCCGCCCGTGCCAGCCAGCCACGCGGCATCAGCAGGCCAAGCCGGCCCGCCAGCCCACGCATGCGACGGGACGTCGCCGCAGGCCGGGGCCCGCCACTATAGTGCCTCGGCATGCGCGCGGATCCGCTGCGGCCGAGGTAGACGGTTGGGCTTCTGCGGAAATTAATACACGCCTTTAATGGCGCCGCAATCGTGGGGTCGTGGGGGAGCGGCGCAGTTAATCCCACGATTTCCCACGCTCTCGCCCCCTCGGCTCCGCCGCCTGGGGCTATAAGTAGGGGGAGGAGGGGGGTGGCAGACGCACGCGCGCCCTCCTCTCCCCTCGCCATTCTTCTTCTTCTCCGCTGCCACAGCGCCTCTTCCTCTTGCCGAGGCGCTGCCGCAGCCCACCGTCGTCGAGCTTCTTCTCACAGCGGCTTCTTCGCTCCGCCGCGGCTTCGCCCGCTCGTCACCGCGCCGTGCCTACGACGACCTCCTTCGCCCATGGCGCGCTCACAGGCCGGCGATTGGGACGGTTCCAACGTCCATGAGAATCACCTCTCTTTCCTTCGTCAAACACGGCGGCTGCCCCGGGAGACGAACGTGCGGGTACGTGTCCCCCCCGAGGCAGAAATTTCGCCGATGCCGGAGGGCGACGAACGCGTCGTCTTCCGGTCCCATTTTCTTTGCGGCTTCGGCCTTCCGGCGAGTGGCTTCCTCCGCTCCTTCCTCGATTTCTACCGAGTCCAGCCGCAACACCTCACGCCAAACATGGTGGTGCTGTTGGCCGCCTTCGTCACCATGTGCGAAGGGTACCTCGGCACTCTCCCCACCCTTGAGCTCTGGGGGGAGTGCTTTTATCTCAAACTCGGCACCGCCACCAAGGGCCAGGCGGCTCAATGCGGAGCCTGCGTGGCAGTGCGGCGTCCGGGCACCGGGAACCGCTTCCCGCCCATCTCCCTGCTGCAGTCGGCCAAGCTGTGGTAGAAATCCTATTTCTACGTCAAGAATATCCACCCGACGAGCGACTACATCAACTTGCCGGCTTACGTAGCCGGCCCGCCAGCCGAGCCGCGCGCCAACTGGCAGTACAGGCCAAGCTCCCTATCGGCCGCCTCCTCCGCCGCCCTCGCCTGACTTCAGGTGATGACGGAGTCAGAGGGCCTGAAGGGCTCGGACCTGCTGGCCGCCTTCGTGACGCGCCGGGTGCTTCCCCTCCAAGCCCGGCCTCACATCATCAGCTGCATGAGCGGGCACCGGGACCCATGCCGGATGTGCACATGGGAGCTACCAGACGTGGAGGTGGCCCGGCTGGTCAACTACTTCTCCAACTGCAAGCTATCAGACACGGATTGGCGGTTCAGCAAGCAGCCGTACGACCGCGCACATCCGCCGCCTGCGGTGAGTCTTGCAATTCTTTTTCTCTTTTGCTGGTCCGAGCTCTTGTTTTGCCATCTGACCAGTCGGCCATGGTGCCGGTCCTCCCGGCCCAGTCAGCCGCCGGCGCTCTGGATCCAGGTCAGCAGTATATGCCTGACCGAACGAGGAGCGATGTGGACGACCCCGACTTGGGGGCGGCCGCCATGGAGGAGGACGATGCCACAGGTGGTGGCGGTGGAGCAGGCGGCTCCGGAGGAGGAGGCGGCCTCGAGGCCTGGCCGGATGACGAGGAGGAGGAGAATGAGCCGCGCCGCACGCATGGCTCCGACAAGGCGGGCGCGAGTTCTTCAGCCGTGCCGACTGCACCAGGCGGCGCACCAAAGCACCGAGCCGGCTCGTTGCTGTTCGGTAGCCGGCCGAAGAGGTCCAAGAACACGGCCACCGCAACCAAGCGGCAGGAGGCCGCCGCGAAGGCGGCCCAGTTCCAGAAGACCCTAAAGCAGCCCCTGATGGTGTCCGCGTAAGTGCTTGGTTTCTCTTGCGTTTTCTTTTCTTCTTTCTTGCAAACTCTTTCTGAGTTTCCTTTTGTCTTGCTTGAACAGGGCCCCGCTCTCTCTTGAGCGGTCCACCGCTGCTTCAGAGATCGGGGCGGCGGAAGGCTCCGCCAACACCCGCCGCGTGGACCCGCTCGCCGACCTCCAGGAGGCGATGGAGAGGAACGCGCGGGAGGCGCGCGAGGAGCAGGAGGAGGTGGAGCGGTAGAAGGCGAAGGCGGCCCAGGCGGACGCGGATGCGGTGGCTAAGGCCCAAGCCGACGCTGCGTCCAAGGTCCAGGCGGATGCCACAGCCAAGGCCCAGGCGGACGCGGCCGCCAAGGTGCAAGCAGAAGATGCCGCACGCGGCCGGACTCCGCAACTTGTCATCCCGCTGCGCGCAGTGCCACCAGCGCCAGAGAACCCGGCGCCGACTGGAGGAGCCGGTAACGATCAGCTGGCCTCGGCAGTCGGTCTGACGTGCCACTGGCACCGCCGGTCAGTGGCGAGCTGGTGGTGGGGGCGACCCCTGTGGTCCGTCCTCCGGGGCGCCGGCGTGCGGCGAAGGCGGCCTTGGCGCCACGGGTGCAGGAGATCGGGGACGCGAGCTCGTCGGCCCCAGATGCAGAGGCCACCAGTGCCGCCCCACGAGAATGGATGCCTGGGGGCAGGACGGGCGTGCTGAACAAGGCCGCGCAGGACATTCAGGCCGAGCTCCAGGCCCAAGGCACCGCCCTCCAGCAGTATACGAAGGCGTTCTTGGCGACGCGAGCGGCTGTCTGGGTACACTTCCTTGCTTTGTTTTTTTGATTCTTGCAATCTTCCGTGGGGGCGTGCCAGCGCACCCACTGGGTGTAGCCCCCGAGTTCCGGGCCGGCTGCTGAGCAGGCGGCTCGGAACTTTAAGGTAAGTTCCGAGTGCTAACTTGTTTTCTTTTGTCTTCGTTGCAGGACTACCACAACATCCGCGCAGCCGCCTTCAACTCCCAGGTCCAGGAGCTGGCTAAGCGGACCGCCGACCTGACCGAGAGCCGGAGTAAGCATTCCGTCTTCTTCCTCGCGGGGGCGTGCCAGCGCACCCGCTGGGTGTAGCCCCCGAGATTCGGGCCGACTGCTGAGCAGTCGGGCCGGATCTTCCGGCAACCACTTTTCTTTTTGGTCAACTTTGTTGATTGCTTCTCTTTCTCAATTTTGCAGGAGCTAACGCCACACTGCAGCAGTGCCTGGGCGAAGTCCAGACCGAGCTGCGCGCCAAGGAGGAGGAGGGCAGCAAGGCGGCCCAGGAGCGCGACCGTCTGGCCAAGAGGTTGGCGGACCAGGCGGACCAGCACAAGGTGGAGCTCCAGAAACTCAAGGAGGCGGAAGGCGCCCTCCAGGCCGAGTTTGAGACCGAGCGCTCGAAGTGGGTCGAGAAGGAGGCGATCCTCGCCACTGGCTACGGCGAGATTGAGGATATGATCGATGGTAAACTTCTTTCTTTGGAATAGCTGCCGACTGCATCGAGAGTCGGCTTCTGACTTCTGATCTTTGTTTTTTCTTTGCGTAGACTTCTTTCCTGGGCACGCCATCGCCGTCAGCCAGGCCATCGAGGCGCGGTGTGACCAGCGTAGTAGGGAAGGAGTGGAGATCCCGCTCGACGCACCTCGAAACATGAACGAGCAGCTCCTGGCCGTCAGGATGCGCCTGCAGCCGATTCACCGTCTGCTCCGCCGCCTTCAGCGCACCGGGTCCCAGCTGGTTTCCACCCTCTGGCCAGGCATCCAAGCTCCACGCACCCCAGTCGGACCACCGACTGGTTAGAGGTGGCGATCGGCTGCTTCGAGGCTTGGAAGGGCTCCTCCGCTCGGGCAGGCGCCCGAAGGGCCTTGGAGTTCGTCAAGGCGTGGTATCCTGGGCTGAACCTAGCCCAGTTGGCCATGTTCCAGCAGGAGGCCAGGGAAGAGTTGGTGGCAGTGGGGCTTGCGCTCACTCGATGTGCGGCGGCGATCACCGAGTACACCGAGACCGGTGCCTTCCTCCCCGAGCTGGACGAGGAGGGTGCCGAGGTGCCGCCGCACTGGTTCGGGCTGAACCCGGATGAGGGCGAGGACTCGGCAGAAGAAATCGCCTCCAGTGACGAAGGCGAGGACGAGGAAGACGAGGATGGTGAAGACGACGGACCGGAGGGCGGAGCGGACGGCCAGCCTCAGCTTGATCGGGCCTCGAGCAACGAGCCGTGTGCGAGTGCACCGACTGCTGCTGATGGCGACCAAGCCAAGACTCGGCAGACGGCCAATCCACCAGCCGGCGCCTCCGACTCCACCAACCTGCCGGACCCGCCTGCTGCTCCTCTGGCCTAGGCTGCCAACTTTATCTTATCTCCTCCTGCTTTTGTGGTCTCTAGAACGAACTTGTTAAATTTGCGCAGTTCCACCCACTGGGGGTGTATTCAAACTTTGTTGAATGCTGGCCGAGGGCCTCTTGCTATGTAATTTAATTTACGCACAAGTTGTGCTTTGCCGAGCTCCGACTTGTCTTGCTTTCTGTTCTTTTGGCTTTTTCCTTTGCCGCCTTCCCTTGGCTGCCACCTTGCCGGCCAGACAGCCGCTCTTCGGTCTGTTGGCTGGGTCAGGTACTTGGCCATTTTGGGAAGGCAAGTACTTTGGCCGCTTAGAACGTAGCAAGTTAAGTGAGAAGCCGGCCGGCCGGCTACTCAGCAACCGGAGGGCTAGGCGAGGGGCCGGCTTGGCCTATGTGAGTGCTTTCGTCCTTAGTCATTTTTCATGTGGGCACCATTTCCTGCCTTTGACTCTTGCCAGCCAGACAGTCGCTCTGCGAGTTGTGGCTTATGGCAAGAGAGGGCTTAGCTGCCGGCACACTACTTGTCCGACTACAGGTAGCGCTGACATAGTACAAGGCGGCAAGCCCCCGGGCCGACTGGTCGGACCCGGTGCCGGGCGGAGGAATGAAATAACTCATTCACAGGCATGAAAATTATAATATAGATAAGAAAGGTAGCCCCCGAGTGCTCCTCGAGGGACCTGGTGTCTTTGCGCTTAACACAAAAGGTAGCGTGGTACATACTGCATTAACTGTAAAATCTTCGGAGGAGATTTGCGTTCCATGGGCGCTCTGTTTCCTTGCCGGAATCGTCCCTCTTGTGCGCCCTGGGCTTCTGCATGTCGATCAGGTAATAGGAGTCGTTGCCCAAGGCTTTGCTGATGATGAAGGGGCCTTCCCAAGGGGCGGAGAGCTTGTGCTGGCCGGCTGTTCGCTGGATCAGCCGGAGCACAAGGTCTCCCTCTTGGAAGGATCGTGGCTTGACCTTCCGACTATGGTAGCGGCACAGGCTCTGCTAGTAGATGGCGGACCGGCTGAGTGCTAACAGCCGGCCCTCTTCCAGCAGATGGACACCGCCTTCACATGCTTCCTTCGCCTCCTCCTCCGTGTACACAGTGACGCGAGGTGCGTAGAACTCGATGTCAGTTGGGATGACGGCCTCGGCCCCGTACACGAAGAAGAAGGGAGTGAAGCCGGTTGATTTGTTCGGGGTGGTGCGAAGGCTCTAGAGGACGGCCGGCAGCTCGTCGATCCAGCAGCCGGCCGAGCGCTCCAGTGGCTCGACCAGTCGGGGCTTGATGCCGGATAAGATGAGGCCATTTGCTCGCTCGACTTGGCCGTTTGACTGCGGATGGGCAACGGACGCTAAGTCCAGTCGGATGCCCTGCGTCGCGCAGAAACAGGCCAAGGTGCCTTTGGTGAAGTTAGTGCCATTGTCGGTGATGATGCTGTGTGGTACACCGTACCGGATGGTGATATCTGCGATGAAGGTCACAGCGGTCGGACCATTCAATTTCTTGATTGGCTTTGCTTCAATCTACTTGGTGAATTTGTCGATGGCGACGAGCAGATGGGTCATGCCACCGCATGCTGTCTTGAATGGGCCCACCATGTCCAGCCCCCAGATGGCAAAAGGCCAGGTAAGGGGGATGGTCTTGAGTGCAGAAGCTGGCAGATGTTGCTTGGAGCTGAATTTTTGGCACCCCTTGCATTTCTTGACCAGATCCTTGGCGTCTTCCAAAGCAGTCGGCCAGAAGAAACCATGGTGGAAAGCTTTGGCGACAAGGGATCTGGAGGCCGCGTGGTGGCCGCACTCGCCTTGGTGTATGTCTCTGAGGATTGCCTTGCCTTTCTCTGGTTCGACGCAGCGTTGGAAGACGTCGGTCACACTGCGCCTGACAAGCTCTCTGTTTACTATCGTGTAAGCTCCTGCCCGGCGTTGCACCTGCCGGGCCGAGATCTCATCAGCTAGCAGCTCTCCGCTCACCAGAAAGTTGAGGATGGGCTGCGCCCATGATGGTGCTTCGACTTCATCCACTGTCATTACATCCACTGAAACTAGGGCGGTTGGGTTGGGAGGTGGCGGGGTGGAGTTGGCCGCGTCTTGCTGCGTTGTTGAAGTCCCCGGGCCGACTGCTGCAGCCACCGAGCAGGGTTGTGGAGTCCCCGGGCCGGGTGCGACTGCTGCAGTCCCCGAGCCGCTTGGTAAAGTCCCCAGGACGGCTGCTGCAGCCCCCATGCCGGGTTGCGAAGTCCCCGGGCTGGGTGCTACAGCCCCCGGGCCGGGTTGCGAAGTCCCCGGGCCGGCTGCTGCAGCCCCCGTGCCGCCTGCCGAAGTCCCCGGGCCAGCTGCTGCAGCCCCCGGGCCGGGTTGCGAAGTCCCCGGGCCGGGTGCGACTACTGCAGTCCCCGTGCCGCCTGCCGAAGTCCCCGGGCCGGCAGCTGCAGCCCTCGAGTCGGATCCGACTGCTTTAGGGGCAGCCGGCACGAAGATGGATTCTGATTCCATGGAAGGCTTGATAGACGGCTTGCGGAGGCACTGAAGGGACACACCGGCTGGTATGGCTTGCCAGGTGGAGCCGATCCGCGCCAGGGCATCTGCTTGCTCGTTATCGGCCCGTGGCACGTGAAGGAACTCGCACCCGTCAAAATATCCGCTGATCTGCTGGACGAGGGAGCGGTAGCTCGCCATGTTTGCATCATTGGCGTCCCAATCGCCAGACGACTATTGGACCACCAGGTCCGAGTCGCCGTAGCACAGAATCCGGCGGATGCCAATCTCCTTGGCCAGCCGGAGTCCGTATAATAGTGCCTCGTACTCGGCCATGTTGTTGGAGGCGGCAAAATGGATTTGCAACGTGTATCTGAGCTTGTCGCCTTTGGGAGAGGTGAGGGCGATGCCGGCTCCCAAACCGGTGCACATCTTCGAGCCATCAAAGTGCATCCACCAATGAGTGGAGTCTGGAGCTGGCGGCAGGTACTGGGTCTCGGCCCAGTCGACGAGGAAGTCGGCCAGTGCTTGGGACTTGATGGCGGTGCGAGGCTGGTAGAAGATGGTGTAGGGGGCCAGCTCGATGGCCCACTTGGCCACCCGGCCCGACGCGTCTCTGCTGCCTATGATCTCCGCAAGCGGGGCGGTGCAGACAACCGTGATGGGGTGCTCTTGAAAGTATGGCTTGAGCTTCTTGGCGGCAAAGTGCATGCCGTAGCACATCTTTTGGTAGTGGGGCTCGTTCTGCTTGGAGGCTGACAGCACCTCACTCAAGTAGTACACGGGCCTCTGGACCAACTGTGCCTTGCCGTCCTCTTGGCGCTCTACCACCATGACTGTGCTGACCACCCGGCTAGTGGCGGCGATGGAAAGAAGCATGGGCTCCTTGGCAGCCGGAGCAGCCAGAATGGGCGGCGTGGTCAACATCTTCTTGAGCTGGAGGAAAGCCTCGTCCGCCTTGTCGTTCCACTCGAAATGAGTGGTTTTCTTCATCAACTGGTACAGGGGAAGAGCCTTCTCGCCCAGCCGACTGATGAAGCGGCTGATGGATGCCAAGCAGCCGGTGAACTTCTGAATGTCTCGCAGTCGGGTGGGCCTCTCCATCCTCTCGATGGCCTTGATCTTGACAGGGTTGCACTCTATGCCGCACTCTGAGACAAGGAAACCGAGGAGCTGGCCGGCTGGTACTCCGAAGACGCACTTCTCTGGGTTGAGATTGATTTGAAAACGGCGCAGATTATCAAAGGTTTCCTTGAGATCTTCCAGGAGGGTACCGCGCTTCTCCGTCTTCACCACAATATTGTCTACATAGACGTGGGCATTTCTGCCGAGTTGCTTGAGGAGGCACTTCTGCATGCAACGCTGAAACGTGGCACCGGCATTTCTCAGGCCGAATGTCATGGTCAGGTAGCAGAAGGCTCCGAATGGTGTGACGAAGGCGGTCTTCAGCCGATCGGCCGGGTTCAGCTTGATCTGGTGGTACCCTGAGTAGGTGAAAGATCGTGGATGTCGCCTAGAGGGGGGGTGAATAGGCGCTTTAAAATAATTACGGTTTAGGCTTGAACAAATGCGGAATAAACCTAGCGGTTAATTTGTCAAGCACAAAACCTACAACAACTAGGCTCACCTATGTGCACCAACAACTTATGCTAAGCAAGATAAACAACTAAGTGATAGCAAGATATATGACAAGAAACAATATGGCTATCACAAAGTAAAGTGCATAAGTAAAGGGCTCGGGTAAGAGATAACCGAGGCACGCGGAGACGACGATGTATCCCGAAGTTCACACCCTTGCGGATGCTAATCTTCGTTTGGAGCGGTGTGGAGGCACAATGCTCCCCAAGAAGCCACTAGGGCCACCGTAATCTCCTCACGCCCTCACACAATGCAAGATGCCATGATTCCACTAAGGGACCCTTGAGGGCGGTCACCAAACCCGTACAAATGGCAACCCTTGGGGGCGGTCACCAAACCCGTACACTTTGGCAACCCTTGGGGGCGGTCACCGGTACCCGTCAAATTGCTCGGGGCGATCTCCACAACCTAATTGGAGACCCCGACGCTTGCCCGGAGCTTTACACCACAATGATTGAGCTCCGAACAACACCAACCGTCTAGGGCGCCAAGGCACCCAAGAGGAACAAGCTCTAGGGTGCCCAAACACCCAAGAGTAATAAGCTTCTCAAACTTCACTTCCACGTATCACTGTGGAGAACTCAAACCGATGCACCAAATGCAATGGCAAGGGCACACGGAGTGCCCATGTCCTTCTCTCCCAAATCCCACCGAAGCAACTAATGCTAGGGAGGAAAATGAGAGGAAGAACGAAGAAGAGAACACGAAGAACTCCAAGACCTAGATCCACAAGGTTCCCCTCACTTAGAGGAGAAAGTGATTGGTGGAAAGATGGATCTAGATCTCCTCTCTCTTTTCCCTCAAGAACTAGCAAGAATCATTGGAGGGATTGAGAGTTAGCAAGCTTGAAGAAGGTCAACAATGGGGGGCAAATGCGAGCTCAAAAGGATAAGATGCAATGGGGAAGAAGACCCCCTTTTATAGGAGGGGGAAAATCCAACCGTTATGCACACAGCCCGCATAGAGCGGTACTACCGCCCCAAGGAGCGGTACTACCGCTAGGGCGGTAGTACCCCTTTGAAAAACAACAGCGAGGAGGCAAAAGGCCAGTAGAACCGCCGGAGCGGTACTACCGCTCGTCCTCACGGTACTACCGCTAGGGATAGCGGTACTACCGCAAATGGTAGCGGTACTACTGCTTGCGAGCAGTACTAAAAAAATACTTCCGTGCCTACCTCCGCTGAGCAAAACACGAGATTTTGGTCCGGAGCCGCGGTAGTACCGCTCGGGAGCGGTAGTAAAAAATTACTTCCGCTCTAGCCGCGGTAGTACCGCTGCAGCCTTTACCAAAACAGCCACAACTTCTGCAAACGGACTCCGAATTCAACGAAACCAAGTTTGTTGGAAAGCTAGTGACAAGGGCTAACACAATCTTGATAGAAATAACAATAAGAAGGAATATAGAAAAGGCCCATAAGAAAATGGTGAGAACCCTTCCTCGAATAGGACCGGTAAAACCTCCAACACCGAAAACGCAATAGAAGAAGCATATGAACTCCGTTTTCGATGAACTCGAGCTTGTCATCAAGATGACCATAAGCTCTAAGACTCACAAAGATAACCAAACAAGAACCAAGAAAGATGATGCAAGGATGCAATGGTTTGAGCTCTCTACGAACGATACGATCAAGCTACTCATCGAGAGCCCCCCTTGATAGTACGGCAATCGATCCTATAACCCGGTCTCCCAACTACCACCATGAGAAAGGCAAAAGAGAAAACCTATCAAGGGCAAACCTTTGACTTGCACAAAGTCCACTTGAGCTAGATGATGACGATGTTGACTTCCTCAAGTTGGACCACCTTTCTTGATTGCGTTGGCTCGGTGAAGACTAGTTGATTGCTCCCCCATACTCCACTATGGGTGAGCCACTCTTTGGCTCATCTTCACAAGTCCATTGCCACCACAATGGACGGCAAGCTTCAAGCATGTGATCTCTTCGTGATGATCCACTTGAACTTGCACACCGCAACCTAACCCCATAAAGAACTCTCACGAAGACCATGGGTTAGTACACAAAGCGTAATTGACAATGCTTACCATACCATGGGATCGCTTGGTCCCCCTCGGTACATCTTCTACGCTTTGTGTGTTGATCAACTTGATTCACTCTTTGACTTAGTCTTGATCAACCTCTCGCATGACCAATCTTTAGGTAATTCCTTGAATAGCATCTTGGTCATCACAAACTCTCCTTGAAACCAACAAATGGACTCCAAGAAAAGCCTATGGACAAATCCTTCAAATATAACTCAAGGCAACCATTAGTACATAGAGATTGTCATCAATTACCAAAACCAAACATGGGGGCACCGCATGTTCTTTCAGTAGGCATCCAAAAAACTCAACAGCTCGCATCTGGCTGTGGAGTCTATCACTTGGTCAATCTGAGGCAAGGCAAACGGATCTTTGGGGCAAGCTTTATTGAGGCTGGTATAGTCAATACACATGCGCCATTTGTTATTCTTCTTCAGTACAAGGACTGGGTTGGCAAGCCACTCTGGAAAGAACACTTCCATAATGAAGCCGGCTGCTAGAAGCCGGGCTATCTCTTCACCAACAATTCTTCTCTTCTCCTCCGACAGGCGGCGGAGGGGTTGCTTGACTGGTTTTGCATCTGCCCTGACATGTAGCTTGTGCTCGGCGAAATCCGTTGGAACACCCGGCATGTCCTTTGGAGACCATGCAAAGATGTCCCGATTCTCACGGAGGAAATCGACGAGCTCACTTTCCTATTTGCTGTCGAGGTAGGGCCCCACGACAGCGAACCTCTCCGGGTGCTCAGGGTCCAAGGGAATCTTCTTTGTTTCTTTGGCCGGTTGGAAAGAGCCTTGGGTCTCCGACTCCTTGGGATCTGGTGATAGGTCCGGCTGCTTGCCGGCCATGGCCACAACCCGGTCGAGGAGCCGCCTTTCTGCAGTGATGACAAGGGACTCGGCCAGCTGACTGCTGGCTGTGGCACACTCGGCAGACTTCTGGTAGTCGCCGGCTATAGTGATAATGCCCTTGGTACCCGGCATCTTCATCTTGAGGTAGGCATAGTGGGGAACCGCCATGAACTTGGCCAGGGCAGGCCGGCCAAGCAATGCGTGGTAGGGGCTCTCAAGGTCAACCACCTTGAACCAGATTGGCTCTCGGCGGAAGTGATTCTTGTCTCCGAAGAGGACGTCTATCTTGATCTTGCTGATTGGTGAGCAGGAAAGGCCAGGCACGATGCCATGGAAGACAGTCCGGCTGGGCTGGAGCTGTTTCTCTTTGATGCATAACTTCTCCATGGTGTCGCGGTAGAGGATGTTGATGCTGCTGCCGCCGTCTATCAGAATCCGGGAGAAACGAGCAGCTCGCCTCTCTGTTGCAAAGGTGGCATCCAACACCAGGGCGTAGGAACCCGGAGAAGGCATCACCTCCGGGTGGTCAGCTTGGCTCCAACTGATCGGCCTCTCGGACCAGTGCATGAACTCTGGGGCTTCAGAGGCGACAGCATTCACCTCTCGGTGCTGCTGACACCGGGTGTGCCTGTCGTCAGCCATGCTGGTGAAGACGACGTAAGCTCCGTGCTCTTCGGGAAACTCAGCTTGGATCGCGCCAACTGGCCGAACCACCGGCTGCTGGGGAGGCGGAGGCGACGGGCCAGCAGGCGGGGAAGGCAGTCCTTCGCCCCTGGCGATGCGGGCGAGCCAGTGGCACTTTCGGGTGGTGTGGTTGGATGGCTTCGCGCCGCTTTGGAACTTGCAGGGAGCGTCAAGGGTTTGCTCAAACGAGAAGGCGGGCAACCAGGCAGGCTTGCCGCCCTTCTGGCGCTTGGGGCCGGGTTGCTCTTCTGGCTGCTGGTCTTCTACTGTCGCCACCTGCCGGCTGGTGGTAGCCGGCTGCTGGGCCTTGCGCTTGTTGTCGTTTGACTGTTGGCGCCGACTGGAATCACCGGCCGGCGTCTGAGGGGCCGGAGGGAGCATGTTTCCTGACGCATCCACTTGGAGCTCCGACTTCTTGGAGGAGTCGGCAATGGCGTACTTGTCCGCTATGATTAGCAGCTCATCAAGGGTGGCCGGCTCGTCGCAGAGGAGTCGATGCTTGAGTAGGGTGCCCTCTCGGCACCCGGTAGTGAAGTACTCTATGGCTTGCACCTCATGCACCCCTTCGCAGGAGTTGCCCAGTTTGGCCCACCGCGTTAAGTACTCGCGGGTGGACTCGATCGGGCCTTGGATGCACAGGGAGAGCTAGCGAGGCTTGGGCGGCCGCTTGTAGGTGCTGGTGAAGTTGAGGGTGAAAACTTCGGTGAAGTCTAGCCAGTTGTTGACGCTGTAGGGCTTGAGGCTGTTCAGCCATGTCCGGGCCGTGCCCTGGAGCATGAGCGGGACATACTTCACGGCGACACGCTTGTTGCCGTTTGCTATGTTGACGGCAGTTGAGTAGTCGACCAGCCAATCTTCCGGCTTCACAGAGCTGTTGTACTTGGGGGTGTCCCGAGGGAGCAAGAACCCTTTGGGGAAGGGCTCGTCGCGAATGCGGGGGCCAAAACAAGGCGGGCTGATCGCATCTTCTTCTTCTAACACCAGGGATCGAGCCAAGCGGTCGATCCGGTTGCGGGCGTCGTTCTCTCCGACTCCTTCACGAGGGCCCAGCCAGCATCCGAGAGTCGGATGCTCAACAGGCGGTGGGGAGGCGCGCCTCTCCCTACGCGGGGGAGGCGGACGACCGTCCCGCCGTTCCAATGCTCGTGGGCGGCCGTCTTGGTCGCGCTCGATGGAGATGCGTGTGCGGCTGCGGCTAACCACCGGCTCTTGGTCTCCTCGGTCGCGGGCGCCGCCTGTCGGCGTCCGGGAGGTCGCGCCGTGCTCTCGGCGAGGGGGAAGGTTCCCTGCCTATAAGCCGGGTTCCACCACGCGGTGGCCAGCTTCTTGCTGCGCGGCGGCCGCATCGATGAGCTGCTAGACGCGCTCCGTCATGCAGCGACGCTCGTCGCCCTCCAGGCGGTCCAGCTCGTCCGCCATCGCCTAGGCGGCGCGTAAGTTCTCCATTGACGTGGCGTAGACTGGGCGGTCGGCCCCCAACATGCTGGCGATGGCAGCACCGCGCTGCCAAACCGTGCCCGCGCGGCTGGGTTTGGCAGCAGCTGGCGTGCCGCAAACGGCATGGTCGATCTCGCGGTGGTAGGCCTCGGTGAGGCGTCTCATGGCCGCCAACTTGTTGGCGCTGTCGAGGAGTGCGATACGGCACGCTTCCAGCATTTCGCCGTTCGCACCAGGCGTTACGGGTGCGGACAGGTCCCGCATTGCCGCCTGCAACGGGTCCCGGCCGGCCTGGTCGGAAGCTCCGTTGTGGCTGATGACCAGCACCGCGGTGACGGTGCTGGTGCTGGCGCTGCTGTCTGCAGCAGGGAGCGGGTCGTCGAAGATCACCACGTCACCGGGGAAGGCATCAGAAAGCACGACATCGGCGTCAATGACCATGTCGACGGACGGGTCGGTGGAGCCAACGGACCCCAGGTCAGAGATATCATGCGACATATGCCAGGGGGTGGCTTATCGTGGATGGGGACAAAAGTATGTCGCCGGGCTCTAGAAGCGGGAGTGAGCGAGACCGCATATGCCTGCAAATCATACCCAGGTTCGGAGCTCTCCTAGGAGATAACACCCCTAGTCCTGCTCTGCGGTGTCTCCGCATGATCACTATCTCAACAAGTAGCTACAAACTTGCACCTTGAGCTGTTTTGCTAGAGGAGGAAGGAGGGCAAGGCTAGCTCTACTCCACTCTCTATGTGTGTGTGAGTGCTGAACTAGGAAGGCTCTCTCCTCTCCACCAAGGTCCCAACCCCTTGCATGGGGTGACCTGGGGGGTTTATATAGGCCTACCCCCCAGGGGTACAATGGCAATCCGGCCGGGCGTAGGACCCGGCCGTCAGTGTCTCTAGCCGCCGGCTTCTCCGCCGACTGCAGGAGCCCGCCGCCTGGTGGGTCCCCCCAGCTGTCTCAAACTCGGCCGACAACCCGGGCCCGCCGCTTGCGGGTCCTGTCGGCTACGTAGCACTGTGGCCGTGCCACTAATGATGCATGCTTGGTCGGGGAGAGCGTGGCTACAGTCCCGTCGCCTGGTGGGCGTTTCACTATAGCCACTCCCCGTCCCTTCTGGTTAATGGCGCACAAACTTCAAGGAAGGGAGAGGGCCGCCTGCTAGGAGCCGGCCTCCCCCTGAGCCGACTGGTCAGGGCTCGCCGCCTTCTGGCCTCTCACGGACAGGTAGGGCCCGCCGCCTATGGGCCGTACCGACAGCCCGTCGTGGGAGCATGGCTTCCTCTGCCACGGGTGATGTCATGAGCAGCATGGCAACAGTGCCGCGTCAGGCGTGGGATGTCCGCTTGGTACGCTGCACTGTGGCCATGTTCTGCCCTGGATTCGGGGGTGGCAGGCTTGTACTGTAGCCACGCCCGTCTCGTCGTGTTTATGTGGGTGCTAACTTTGAGGGTGCGAGGGGCCGCCTGCTAGGACCCGGCTTCCCAGGAAGCCGCCTGCTAGGAGTCGGCATACTTCACGGCCGTCTTCTGGATTCCGCCGCCTCCTGGCAACCGGCCGCTTGGACCAGCCGGCCCCAAGAAGGCGGTCCTTTGCCTTTGATGTTCGAGGGGCGCAGCCTGCCCCGATGTCTTGAAATACCCAGGGGAGCTGATGAGGCTACCCGTGGTCATTTACTCCGACACCTACGAAACTTAGAGAAATTAAACTCATGAGGCACATCACCAAAATTGACACTGACGGTTTCTTTCTTGCAATCTATCTTAGCATTTAAAGTGTTCAAGAAAGGTCTACCAAATATAATGGGACAAAAATCATCTTGTGGAGAACCAAGAACTAGAAAATCAGTAGGATATTTTATCTTCCCACACAAGACTTCAACATCTCTAACAATCCCAAGTGGTGTGATAGTGTCTCTATTAGCAAGTTTAATAGTAACATCAATATCTTCTATTTCAGCGGGTGCAATATCATTCATAATTTCTTGGTATAAAGTAAAAGGAATAGCACTGACACTAGCACCCATATCACATAAGCCATGACAACAATGATCTCCTATTTTAACTGAGACAACAGGCGTGCCAACAATGGGCTTGTTTTTATCTTTAGTATCGGGTTTGGCAATTCTAGCAGCTTCGTCATAGAAATAAATAACATGCCCATCGATATTATCAACCAAGAGATCTTTAACCATAGCAATACTAGGTTCTACTTTAATTTGTTCAGATGGTCTAGGTGCTCTAATATTACTTTTGTTAACCACGGTTGACACCTTAGCATGTTCCTTTATCCTAATAGGGAAAGGTGGTTTATCAATATAAGCAGTAGGCACAACTGGATCAACATTGTAAATGATAGTCTCATCTTTAACTATAACAGGCTCCTCAATCTTTTCTTTAATAGGGGGATGATATTAAAACTATTTCTCCTGAGGGAGATCAACATGAGTAGCAAATGATTCACAAAAAGAGGCTACTATCTCAGGGTCAAGTCCATATTTAGTGCTAAACTTTTGAAAAGCATCGGTATCCATAAATGATTTAACACAATCAAACTTAAGTGTTATACCTGAATCATTACATTTGTCGAGTTCCCAATCTTTAGAGTTGCATTTAATTCTTTCAAGAAGGTCCCACCTGAATTCAATAGTTTTCTTCAAAAAAGAGCCAGTCAAAGAAGAATCGAGCATGGTTTGATTATCATGAGAAAGCCGAGCATAAAAATTCTGTAAGATAATTTCCCTTGAGAGCTCATGATTGGGGCATGTACACATCATGTATTTAAGCCTCCCCCAAGCTTGAGAGATACTTTCTCCTTCATGAGGCCAAAAATTATATATATAATTCCGATCATGATGAATTAGATGCATAGGATAAAACTTTTGATGAAATTCCAATTTCAACCGATTCCAATCCCAAGCTCCAATATCATCACATAGACTATACTATGTCAATGATTTCCCCCCCAAAGATAAAGGGAAAACCTTCTTCTTAACTTCCTCTCTGGGTAAACCTGCAAGCTTAAATAATCCACAAACTTCATCCACATAGATTAGGTGCATATCAGGATGTAGTGTTCCATCTCCTGCATAAGGATTAGCTAGCAGTTTCTCTATCATACCCGAAGGAATCTCATAACCAATATTTTTAGTAGGTGCAGTAGGTTGAGGAGCAACTCTTTGTGCTTCTAGTCGAGGTGAAGATACCCCGAACAAACCCCTCAAAGGATTGTTTTCCATAGTAACAAGTGACAGTAAATTTGAGCTCGTAATATAAATTTTTTCCTTACCAAATTCCACTTACCAGAGGCGCTTCACTCCCCAGCAACGGCGCGAGAAAAGACTCTTGATGAACCACAAGTATAGGGGATCAATCGTAGTCCTTTCGATAAGTAAGAGTGTCGAACCCAACGAGAAGCAGAAGGAAATGACAAGCGGTTTTCAGCAAGGTATTTTCTGCAAGCACTGAAATTGTCGGTAACAGATAGTTTGATAGCAAGATAATTTGTAACAAGCAAATAATAGTAACAGTAACAAAAGTGCAGCAAGGTAGCCCAATCCTTTTTGTAGCAAAGGACAGGCCAGAACGGTCTCTTATAATATGCAAAGTGCTCTTGAGGACACACGGGAATTTCATCTAGTCACTTTCATCATGTTTGTTTGATTCGCGTTCGCTACTTTGATAATATGATATGCGGGTGGACCGGTGCTTGGGTGCTGTTCTTACTTGAACAAACCTCCCACTTATGATTAACCCCTCTCGCAAGCATCCGCAACTACGAATGAAGAATTAAGATAACATCTAACCATAGCATTAAACATATCGATCCAAATCAGCCCCTTACAAAATAGCACATAAACAAGGGTTTAAGCTTCTGTCACTCTAGCAACCCATCATCTAATAACCACTCCACAATGCATTCCCTTAGGCCCAAAGATGGTGAAGTGTCATGTAGTCGACGTTCACATAACACCACTAAGGGAATCACAACATACATATCACCAAAATATTGAACGAATATCAAATTCACATGATTACTTACGATAAGACTTCTCCCATGTCCTCAAGAACGAAAGTAACTACTCACAAAACATATTCATGCTCAAGATCAGAGGGGTATTAAATTTCATAATATATCTGAACATATAATCTTCCACCAAATAAACCATCTAGCATGAGCTACGAGATGTAATCAACACTACTAGTCACCCACAGGTACCAATCTGAGGTTTTGATACAAACATTGAACACAAGAGATGAACTAGGGTTTTGAGATAAGATGGTGTTGTTGAAGATGTTGATGAAGATTGGCCCTCCCACGATGAGAGGGTTGTTGGTGATGACGATGGCTTCGATTTCCCCCTCCCGGAGGGAAGTATCCCCGGCGGAATCGCTCCGTCGGAGACCTAGAGTGCTCCTGCCCAAGTTCCGCCTCGAGACAGCGGCGCTCCATCCCGAAAGTCCTCTTCTTTTTTTTTCTAGGGCAAATGACCTTATATACCAGAAGATGGGCACCGGAGGCTGGCCAGGGGGCCCACTCCCACCTGGGCGTGCCAGGGGGTAGGCGCGCCCTGGTGCCTAGTGGGCACCTGGGTGGGCCCCCTAGTATTTCTTTTCTCCAATATTTTTTATATATTCCAAAACAAATCTCCGTAAAATTTCAGCTCATTTGGAGATGTGCAGAATAGGTATCTCTGACATACCTTTTTCAGGTCCAGAATTCCAGTTGCCGGTATTCTCCCTCTTTGTGTAAACCTGGCATATTATGAGAGAAAAGACATTAGAATTACTCCACAAAGTGTTATATTGAATGAAAACACTATAAATAACAGTAGGAAAACATGATGCAAAATGGACGTATCAGTGCAGAGGTTAAGGTTTTCTTAGGTATTTCAAAGGCTTCTACACAATCATCATAAAAAACAAATGGAACATCTTTTTGCAAAAGATTAGTAAGAGGCCTAGAAATTTTAGAGAAGTCTTTAATAAACCTTCTATGGAAACCAGCATGACCAAGAAAACTTGGTATACCTTTTATATCTTTAGGACATGGCATTTCTCAATTGCATCAACTTTAGCTTTATCTACCTCAATACCTCATTCAGAAATTTTATGCCCAAGGACAATACCTTCGTTTACCATAAAGTGACACTTCTCCGAATTCAATTCAAGATTAGTTTATTCACATCTCTGCAAAACTCGATCAAGGTTGCTTAAGAAATCATCAAAAGAAGTCCCATACACGGAAAAATCATCCATGAATACCTCAACAATCTTTTCACAAAAATCAAAGAATATAGCAGTCATACATCTTTGAAAGGTAGCAGTTGCATTGCATAAAACCGAAAGGCATGCGTCTATAAGCATAAGTTCCAAAAGGACAAGTAAAAGCAGTTTTCTCTTGATCTTCTTTTGACACAGGTATTTGAGAAAAACCAGAATATCCATCAAGGAAACAAAAGTGTGTATGCTTAGAAAATCTTTCTAACATTTGATCAATAAAAGGCAAGGGGTAATGATCTTTTCTAGTGGCTTTGTTTAATTTGCTGAAATCAATTACCATCCTATAACCGGTTACAATTCTTTGTGGGATGAGTTCATTTTTATCATTAGGAACAACGTTTATGCCTCCTTTCTTAGGGACACAATGAACATGACTTACCCATCTACTATCAGCTATGGGATAAATTATACTTGCTTCCAGAAGCTTTAATATTTCAGTTCTTACCACATCCTTCATCTTAGGATTCAGTCTTCGTTGATGATCAACAAATGGCTTAGCATCGGGCTCCATATTAATCTTGTGCTGACATAGAGTGGGACTAATGCCCTTAAGATCATCAAGAGTATATCCAATAGTAGCACGATGCTTCTTCAGAGTTTTTAGTAATCTCTTTTCTTCATGCTCTGAAAGGTTAGCACTAATAGTAACATGATATATCATCAAGATAAGCATATTTCAATGTATCTGGTAATTGCTTTAGTTCGAACACGGGATCACTCTTAGGTGGAAGAGGGTCCCCAAGAGTTTCAACATGCTAGTTATGTTTAAGGATAGGTTCTTGTTTGAAGAATATATCATCTATTTCATTCCTTTCATTCATATGCATATCATTTTCATGGTCTAGCAAATACTGTTCTAAAGGGTCGGTTGGAGGAACAACAATAGAAGCAAGACCAATGATTTCATCTTTACTAGACAATTTTTTTCATGTGGTTGTCTATTAAACTTAGAGAAATTGAACTCATGAGATACATCACCAAATTTAACTCTAACCTTCTCTTTAACACAATCAATTTCAGCATTAACCGTATTCAAGAAAGGTCTACCAAATATAATGGGACAAAAATTATCTTCTTGTGAACCAAGTACTAAAAAATCAGTAGGGTACTTGATATTACCACACAAGACTTCAACATATCAAACAATCCCAAGCGGTGTAATAGTATCTCTATTTGCTAGCTTAATAGTTACATCAATATCATCAATCTCAGCAGGTGTAATATCATTCATAATTTCTTGATATAGAGTAAATGGAATAGCACTAACACTAGCACCCATATCACATAAACCATGATAACAATGATTTCCAATCTTAACAGAAACAACAAGCATGCCAACTACCGGTTTATTCTTATCTAGCTTATCGCATTCATTTCTAATGGGTTTGGCAATTCTAGCAGCATCATCGCAAAAATAAATAACATGCCCATCAATATTATCAACCAAGAGATCTTTAACCATTGCAATATTAGGTTCAACCTTAGTTTGTTCAGAGGGTCTAGGTGTTCTAATATTACTTTTCTTAACTACGGTTGTAGTCTTAGCATGTTCCTTAATCCTAACGGGGAAAAGGAGGTTTCTCAATATAAGCAGTAGGCACAACTGGATCAACATTGTAAATGATAGTTTCATCCTTAACTGTAACGGTTCCACTATCTTTTGTTTAATAGGGGGTTATATTTAAACCACTTCTCCTTAGGGAGATCAACATGAGCAGCAAAAGATTCACAAAATGTAGCTACTATCTCAGAGTCAAGTCCATATTTAGCACTGAACTTATGAAAGGCATCAGTTTCCATAAAAGACTTAACACAATCAAACTCAAGATTTATACCCGACTCTTTACCTTTGTCGAACTCCCAATCTTCAGAGTTGCATTTAATTCTTTCCAAAATATTCCACTTTTTCAATAGTTTTCTTCATAAAAGAACCAGTAGAAGAAGAATCGAGCATGGATTGATCATTATGGGAAAGCCGACCATAAAAATTCCGAATAATAATTTCTTTTGAGAGCTCATGATTGGGGCACGTGTGCATCATGTAGTTAAGCCTCCCCCAAGCTTGAGAGATACTTTCTCCTTCACCAGGCCAAAAATTATATATATAATTCTGATCACAATGAACCAGATGCATAGGGTAAAACTTCTGATGAAATTCCAATTTCAATCAGTTCCAATCCCACGTTCCAATATCATCACATAGCCTATACCATTTCAATGCCTTTCCCTCAAAAGATAATGGGAATACCTTCTTATTAACTCCATCTTCTGATAAACCTGCAAGCTTAAACAATCCATAAATTTGAACCACATAGATTAAGTTCATATCAAGATGTACCGTTCCATCTCCTGCATAAGGATTAGCTAGCAGTTTCTCTAACATACCCAAAGGAATCTCATAATAAATATTTTCATTAGGTGCAGTGGTTGAGGGGAAACTCTTTGTGCTTCCGGTCGAGGTGAAGATACCCCGAACAAACCCCTCAAAGGATTGTTTTCCATAGTGACAAGTGATAGTAAATTTCAGCACGTAATATAAATGTTTCCTTACCAAATTCCACTTACCAAAGGCGTTTCACTCCCTGGCAACGATGCCAGAAAAGATTCTTGATGACCCACAAGTATAGGGGATCCATCGTAGTCCTTTCGATAAGTAAGAGTGTCAAACCCAACGATGAGCAGAAGGAAATGACAAGCGGTTTTTAGCAAGGTATTTTTTGCAAGCACTGAAGTTATCAGTAACAAGTAGTTAGATAGCAAGGTAATTTGTAACGAGAAACAAGTAGCAAGTGTAACAAAGGTGCATCAAGGTAGCCAATCCTTTTTATAGCAAAGGACATGCCGGAACTTTCTCTTATAGCAAGCAAAGCGTTCTTGAGGACACATGGGAATTCGTCTAGTCACTTTCATCATGTTTGTTTGATTCGCGTTCCCTACTTTGATTATTTGATATGTGGGTGGACCGGTGCTTGGGTGTTGTTCTTACTTGAACAAGTCTCCCACTTATGATTACCCCCTCTCGCAAGCATCCGCAACTACGAAAGAAGAATCAAGATAAATCTAACCATAGCATGAAACATATGGATCCAAATCAGCCCCTTACGGAATAGCGCATAAACTAGGGTTTAAGCTTCTGTCACTCTAGCAACCCATCATCTAATTACTACTCCACAATGCCTTCCTTTAGGGCCAAATATGGTGAAGTGTCATGTAGTCGACGTTCACACGACACCACTAAAGGAAGCAACGACAAACATATCATCGAAATATCGAACGAATACCAAATTCACACGATTACTTATGACCAGACTCCTCCCATGTCCTCAAGAACAAAAGTAACTACTCACAAATCATATTCATGTCCAATATCAGAGGGGTATTGAATATCATTAAGGATCTGAACATATAATCTTCCACCAAATAAACCAACAAGCATCAACTATAAGACCTAATCAACACTACTAGAAACCCATAGGTATCAATATGAGGTTTTGAGACAAAGATTGAATACAAGAGATGAAATAGGGTTTGAGATGAGATGGTGCTGGTTAAGATGTTGATGAAGATTGGTCCTCCCATGATGAGAGGATTGTTGGTGATGACAATGGCTTCGATTTCCCCCTCCCGGAGGGAAGTTTTCCTGGCGGAATCGCTCCGACGAAGAGCAAAAGTGCTCCTGCCCAGGTTCCGCCTTGAGATGGCGGCGCTTCGTCCCGAAACCTTCCTTCTGATTTTTTCTAGGTTAAATGGCACCTTATAGGAGAAGATGGGCTTCGGAGGCCTACCAAGGGCCCCACAAGTCTAGGGGCGCGCCCTAGGGTGGGGGCGCCTCCAGGCTTGTGGCTGCCTGGTGGGGCCCCTTCTGTTGATTCTTTCGCCAATATTTTGTATATATTCCAAAATAATTCTTCGTCGATTTTCAGGTCATTTGGAGTTGTGCAGAATAAGTGTCTCCGATATAGCCCTTTTTGGTCCAGAACTCCAGCTGCCGGCAATCTCCCTCTTCATGTGAAACTTGCAAAATAAGAGAGAAACGGCATATGAATTGTATCATAAAGTGAAATAACAATTCATAATGCAACAAATATCGATATGAAAACATGATGCAAAATGGACATATCACCCACCGGGGACTGCGCAAGAGTGCTAAGCTCCTATACAGAGGCGAGGGCCCAAGACACACTGAGCCACTGTCACAGGCAGCTCCAAAACAGAAGAGCAAGGGGCACCAAAAAAGGATATGTTCGGTGTTTTCCACCGTGCCACATAACTTACACAACTTAGAACCAGGCCCATTGCGCTTATGGATCTGGTCTATGTCCGGAAGCTTTCCCTAGAAAGCCTGCCACATAAAGATTTTAATTTTGAGGGGAATGCGCGCTTTCCAGATGCCATGAAATCTGTTAGTAGAGGACCCAAGCACCAACTAATTATATAACAACTTGACCAAAAAACAACCAAAGCTAGCATGAGGCCAAATAACAAACTCCACTGTCTCCGAGAGCACCAGGAAGGAAGCAACAAGACGGTGCCAATCTTCCAATTCTACAGGGGACAACACCCTATGGAAACCCAAATCTCAATTCCTATCAGAGAGCTCCGTGATGGAGACCCCTGGATCTGAGCAATAAGAAAACAAGGTTAGAAAAGAGCCTGAGAGGAGGCCCCTCTCCAACCCACCAATACAACCAAAAGTGAACAGAACGACCATCTCCCACCATAAACTTAACTAGACACCTGAACTCATCATGAACACGAATCAGCTGGCGCCAGAACTGGGAGCCCCCAGATCGAGAGGCGAACAGTGGGCAGCCGATGGAGAAATATTTAGCTTTCAGGATATCCCACCATAGGGTCCTAGCACTAGTTCTTTACTATATTCAAGCCAACTATAAGACTTAAACCATTTACCTACAAATATCGATGCACACCTCTGATGGGGTGTTGTGGAAAAGCATGTTTTTTTGTCGACACGCCCCTTTTGCAATGTATCCTCTTCTAATCCTATTCAGATCATTAACATCATAAGTTGCAATTGGCATGCTCTTCCAAGGACCAGGTTCACGTAATTGAACATCATAAACTGCATCTTTAATGTCATCCTTTTCCTATATATTTTCTTATTATTGGCTTGCTTTGTTCTCGATATCAGGTTCTGTAATTGGACTTTTGTTGATGCCACTAATAATTTGTAGTTGTTGCGGAATATGAACTGAAGGGGAGCTCATGGTGCTATGAAGTTGATTTGATGGGAAATTGTTCTACGCCTGCACTTGCTGCTCAACCTAAATACATGGCTTGGATTTCTTCCCGGCTCTGGTACATAAAGTTTTAAAATTGGTGTTCTACTGCATAAATTTTGAAATCTGCAGACATATTTTTTGTACATGAACATTTTTCTAATATACGGTGAACATTTTTCATATACAAACTGATCGTTTTAATACATGGTGAAAATTGGTTTAATATATGCTGAAATGTTTTCAAATACATATTGAACATATTTATAATAAATGGTGAGCATTTTTTTAATACATGGTGACCATTTCAAAAATACATATTGAACATTTTATAATATACGATGAACATCTTTTGGAATTCTGAAAAATGTTTTTGAAAACACAAGACATTTTCCAAGAAAAAACCAAAACAAAAGAAATGAGAAACCCAAAAAACAAAAAGCAAAACAAAACAAAACAAAGAAACCTACAGAAAAAACGAAACAGAAAAGGCAAAGAAAGAACCCGGACTGGGCCAGTGGGCGTCGTGGTGAATGTTTGCAACGGCTACATGGGCCGCTCCTCGTGAAAAAGAAGGTCAGTCCATGGGCCTCGCTGTGGCCACATGCCATGTAGTTTTCGCGGGAATCCAATGCCGGAAATCACTCACCGCGGGAACCCAACGTCGGTCTGGTGCCTTCTGGTGCCTTCCAGAACTCTCTACAAGCTCCCACAGCCGTCTGATCAGATCAGCACGAAGCACGAACTTTGAAGCGCGGCGATATTTTCTTTCCCCAGCCACCTCGCCCGACGACGCTGCACTGCATTTCATTTGAATTTCAAAATCGAAAACGGAAAAACTTTCTCGCATCCCGAGGAGAGGCGGTTACGGGCGCCAGAGGCCACCCCACCCACCCCCGCCCTCACGTGCCGCCCTCGCACCCCCCGCGGCCGCATCCGGGCCGTCTGCGCGCGCAGCTGGCCGCGCCCCACCCCAACCGACGCCCAGGATCGAGCGAGAGCGGCGCGCCCGAGGCTTGGCTTAGCGTCCACGGCTCCTCCGGCTATATAACCCGCCCGCCACCCGCTCCCCTCCGGCATTCCATTCAGCCACCGCACCACCACTCCGCCACAAACCCTAGCGAGCGAGCGAGAGGGTGAGACCGCCCCGCCCCGCCGATGGAGAGATCCCGGCGCCTGCTGCTGGTGGCGGGCCTGCTCGCGGCGCTGCTCCCGGCGGCGGCCGCCGCCTTCGGGCCGCAGCCGGGGGCGCCGTGCGAGCCCACGCTGCTGGCGACGCAGGTGGCGCTCTTCTGCGCGCCCGACATGCCCACCGCGCAGTGCTGCGAGCCCGTCGTCGCCGCCGTCGACCTCGGCGGCGGCGTCCCCTGCCTCTGCCGCGTCGCCGCGGAGCCGCAGCTCGTCATGGCGGGCCTCAACGCCACCCACCTCCTCACGCTCTACAGCTCCTGCGGCGGCCTCCGCCCCGGCGGCGCCCACCTCGCCGCCGCCTGCGAAGGTACGTCGCGCACGCCGCCTCCATCCCTCCCTCCCTCGCACTCTCTACGTGTTCGCTTTCCTGCTCACCTAGTACGTAGTTTTCCATGGCTTCTCGGGTCGCCAGTGCTCCGATTTGGGTCGGTTTCCTCGCTGTTCTACCGGATCTGTCGGCACGGCGCGCGGCGTCGGGTTCTCGCCGTCTCCCGTGGCGAGCGACCTGCGCAGCGCGCGCACGGCGTCGGGTTCTACTTACCGCTGTACATCGAGATATACGGAGCGATTTAGGGTCTACTATGAGTGTTTCGTCATCGTAGAACGCATGTGCCACTCGCGATTGTTTCATCGATTTTAGATCTGTGCTTGTTCCCGCGAGTTAAGATGCGGAGATCTTGCGGTCTCTGTTGCTCGAGTTATCTTATCTACTGTCGTTCGACTCAGTATTTGCCTGCTTCCTTTTGACTACGTTTATCGTGCAGTAGCAGTAGCCATGTCCACGCCTTCTTGTTTTGAGGCGATCATCGTGGACATACGTTTCCTGCTACAGATTTGAGGAGCACTTTGTTTCAAACCGCAGCGCAGCTTTGCTTTCTGCAGTATCTTCTGTCTTGTTTTTGTTCTGTGCAGTACGTCTTGTTTGGTCAAAACTAGAAACGCTTACTGTTGATCGATCGACCGAGGCGGCCTGAGGCAGAGCAAAAGCTTGCCGTGCTTTTCGCTCTGCAGTGCATCGTCTCTGCCTCTTTTGCCAAACATTTCGATGTTGATCCTCTGGCAGCGCTGCTTTTTTGCATGCGGTTTTCGTAGCCTTCCTCTTTCGTGAAAAAAGGTTTGGTCAAATCAGATGGATCGCCTATTGGCAGAGCAGCAGCAGCAACAGATAGCTGGCTGTCTCGCAGCTTTGGCAGAACCGGTCTGTGGCCATCTGTCGCCTGCCACCGTTTTCCTGATGTTTGTTTCTCTCGTCTCATCTCGCCTGCCACCGTTTCTTTTCTTGTTGCGCACGTCGTCACCTCCTACTTCTTTTCCAGTTTTGTTTGCTTTTGGAATACGGACGAACGGCTGGTGATTAACTTTGGTTGCTGTTGTTACTGTGGATTTTGGACGCAGGACCCGCTCCCCCGGCCGCCGTCGTCAGCAGCCCCCCGCCCCCGCCACCGTCGACCGCACCTCGCCGCAAGCAGCCAGCGCGTACGAACCTCTCTCTCCCTCTCTCGCCTGCATCTCGCTCTGTTTATCTCTGTTCATATGTTGATCAGCCTTGTTTACATACTGACATGTGCTCTGGATCGGTTCTCGCAGACGACGCACCGCCGCCGCCGCCGTCGACCGAGAAGCCGTCGTCCCCGCCGCCGTCCCAGGAGCACGACGGCGCCGCCCCCAACGCCAAGGCCGCCCCTGCCCAGGCGGCTACCTCCCCGCTCGCGCCCGCTGCTGCCATCGCCCCGCCGCCCCAGGCGCCACACTCGGCCGCGGCGACGGCGTCGTCCAAGGCGGCCTTCTTCTTCGTCGCCACGGCCATGCTCGGCCTCTACATCATCCTCTGAGTCGCCGACCCCAAGATCAGACCATGGCCCGTCCAGTTGCAGTAGAGTGCTCGTCGTCTTGTTCCGTTTCATGCTTGTCGCCATTTGAGGTTCGTTTCTGCAGTCCGGTCGAAGAAGACGGCGGATTTTGAGTAGTAGTAGTAGCTATGGTTGGCAGGAGTATGGAGTTCATGTGTCCTCGGTCGCCTAGTTTTGGTCGTGTCTGTCTATCTGTCTGTCCGCCGTGTTTGCGTGGTCGCGGAGAACATTGGGTGTTTGCGATTCCTCTGGTTAGATGAACCACTGCTATGTGATCGATCGATATGATCTGAATGGAATGGATCAAGTTTTGCGTTCTGCTGATGATGTGATATGCTTCTTCATATATATTCATGCTCGATCTATCTGCGTTCTTCTCCCATTTAAATCTGTGTGGAGCAGCAGTTTGGCATTCTTTTGTTCTGCTATGAATGAATGCTTCTTGCATGCATCTTGTCTTTGCTTAATTTGAACTGTAGAACGGATGCAGTTCTGATTTCTTCATATGCATACGCTATGTATGTGTTCATCTCTTCGAATTTATGTACTACAGTTTGTAGCTTTCATTCTGCTATCAATGAATGCCTCTTGCATGTTGTCTTTGCTTAATTTGTACTAGCAGAATGCAGACCTTGCGTCCGTCCCAAATATCACACGCACGCAACAACAGAAGCTGGCCTCTTTGTTTTTCACGGAGAACCGCGCGGGGACTGCTGCAGCTTTCTGTTGCCATGTTGTTTTTCACGCCAGGACAAAATAGATGGTGCGGTTTGATTCGATCCCGGTTAATTCTCAATCCCTTCATCACTATGTTCCACATGGAACTGGAGGGGGGAGATTCACATTCATGCATGCAAATTTTGTTGGTACTGCTCGATCCATCAACTCGTATACCGTCAATTGGGTCACGTCAAGCAGTCACTTTTTGCCATAACACTCTTACCAATTTACCCTTTTGTTGAAACCTGTCTCCTCACCCCAAAAGTAAATGATGCATTAGAGCAACTCCAACACGCCGACCCAAATGGACGACGGATTTGTCCGCTTTTTGTCCGTTTGGGTCGGCCGCCCGCTCGGCGTCCGCCCTCTTTAAGATTTGGGTCAACAATGCACCCAACGGCCACGACCCATTTTATGTCCACACGCAAATTTCGAAAAAGGCCCGTGGCCATAGATCATGCCAGCGGCCATATCGTCGTCCGAAGTTCATGACGACATCATGCCAGCGCCGGCATACAATGCCAGCTTCAGAAAAACAGCACACAGTTCAGCTAGCGCACTTGCCAGCGGCCGACACACATGCCAGCACACAAAAAAGAGGCTGGAGAGTTCGACCGCGCCATCGCGGCCGTGGTCATGCCAGCACACTTGCCGGCATACAAGAAAGGATGGCGCTCGCCGCCATAGATCACTCGTCGTCAAACTTGAGCATGTCGGCCTGCATCTTCTCGAACCACGGCTTCTTCCTTGGCGACACGGTGTTGAGATCCACCTTCATGATCTCCATCCCCGTCATCATGCTCGCGAGAGCCACTTCTTTCGCCTTGGTCTTGGCGTTGGCGGCCTCGATCTCTAGCATCTTGGCTTGCTTCTCCGCCTCCATCTCAAGCATCTTGGCTTGCTTCTCCGCATCCATGTCAAGCCTCCTTCTTTGGATCTCCATGAAGGCGTTCATTTGTTCTTCCTTGTATCACCGGCGCTCCTCCTCCCTTGACTCCTTCTTGGTCATCATGCCCTCCACGCTTGCAATCAAGGTGTTCGACGCTGCATCCCACTTGTCCTCCTTCTTGGAGTTGGTCTTCCCCCACGGCCGTGGCTTCTCGCCATCTTCCTCCTCCACGGCCTTCTTCCCCCCACGCGACTTGAGGGCGGCATATTGCGCCTTGAACTTCTCCTCGTCTTTGATGACCCTCCAACAATGGAAGAGGTTGAAACACTTGCCATCGTGTTGGACCTTGAATGCCTCCAAAACTTGGAATGCCTACAAATGAATTGCATACAAGCATATTGGCAAATGGATATGGAAATGGACATGCAAGCATAATCGAAATGACACAAAGAGGGATGCTTGCTAGCATACCATGTCTTGCATGCCGATGCCGCTCACGGGGCGTGCCTTGATGCTCTCAAGAGTGGCACAAAACTTGTTGCACTCTTATTGGATCACCTTCCAACGCTTCGAAATGGACACCCACCCGCGCGCGCTATGCATTTGGTACGGCGGAAATTTCTTGCGCTCATGGAACTCACGATGGACTTGAGTCCAAAAGGTTGATGCCTTTTGTTCGTCGCCGGTCTTGGGGTCTTGCCCAATGTCCCTCCAACACTCACAAAGAAGCTTGTCCTCGGCCGCCGTGTACGCCTTCGTCCACCTGCTCTTGCGCTTCGGCTTCCCCTCGGCGGCTTGGTTGGCGAGCTCGTCCTCGAACAAAGGCTCCCGTTCGATGTCCACATCATCCTCTTCCTCGAGACCGTAGTCCTTCGGAAACTCGTGGTCAAGCGGGAAGCCGTCTAGGTCCACGCCGACCTTATCATGCATGAAGGCGACCTGATCTTGATCGAAGGTGGACGGCGTGAATGGCCCTCGGCCGTCCTGGCTTTGTGTCTCGTCGGGATCGTAGCCAGCCCCGGCGGCACCGCCAGCGGCCGGCGCACCACCCTCAAAGATGATGTTCTGCATGTAGTCATCGTCGCCGGAGGCCGGCATTCCGTCGAACAGGTTGCATGCGCTCAGCATCACGTCCGCTGGCATCTGCCGCGCGCGTTTCCTCGCCCCTCCGGACGACGAGCCACCGGCCCCCGGTGTGGCGTTGAGGTCGATGGGCGTGGGCGCGGGCGTGGAAGGCACCACCACGCTCACCTCGGGCGAGCACTCCCCGGAGAGTCGGTAGGCCTGCGGGTAGACGTGGAAGCCGGGCATCGGCTGCGTCGCCGACGCGCGGGGCGAGTCGGGCAGCACCATCCGAGGAAATGTAGATGAGCCGGTGCTAGCCGCGGCCACGGCGGCGTTGACGAGGCCGTGCTGGCCAGGGTTTAACCCTAGGTACATTAGCGCCTCCCTCGTTGCCGTCGCGACGCGGGCGTTGGTGGCCTCCTGCTGCGCGGCGGCGGCGATGGTGGCCGCCGCGATGGCTTCCTCCCTCGCGTCCGCCGCGTGCCTCCGGCCCTTTCTCTTCGCCGACTCCCTTGCCCGCTCGTCGGCCGTCAGCTTCTTCTTTGGCTTGGGCGCGGCGGCAGTCTTGCGGGGAGCGCGAGGCTTGCCTTTGCCGGAGGGGGCGGACATGATGCCGGACGAGGCGAGGGAGGCGAGGCCGGCGGCGGCATCGAGGTCGACGTCCATGGCGAGCGGTGGGAGCGTGCGCGGGCGGGAGGGTTTTGGGGAAAATGAAGGGAAATGGTGGAGACTGCCACCGACCAGCGGGCCAGGGGGAGAAGTAGGCGGATGAGCGCGCGCGTCCGTCTCGTGTCCGCGCCGACGTAAATCCGGCTCAAAAATAGGCCGGGAATGGGTCGGCAGGCGGACGAAAAGCAGACACGCGTCCGTTTGGGTCGGCGCGTTGGGCTGACTTTTCTGTCCGTACCAACCCAAACAGACGCGCGCGGACGAAATGGGTCACCGCGTTGGAGTTGCTCCTAGTGCTATGCCCACCCATGCATTTTCATATGATTTTAAAGTTATAAATGTATTTTATCTTTTGAATCGAACGTCTGATTTATGATCTGTTTGCATATTTATGTTCCTTGCGGCGGGGACTTTCAAACAAGACCTTTCTTGAATATATTTCGATAAGTTTTAAAAGTTGAATTCTAAAACATGGTGAAACTCTATGAAACATATATAGTGATGCTCTCCAGAACAAGAAAAAAACTACTAATACTACTTGATAAGAACACAGGTTAATAACAAACTTGTACTCCCAACGAAACATGATGACCCCTCTAAATAATAATAAAATGAAGCACTTTAACAAATCTTCTATATTAAAGTAGCTAGTCCCCGCTAAGCCATTTCTCTCGAACATGCAACCATGTCACCTTCAACGTGCAATCATGCATATGATAAAGTCCACCCCAACATGCAAAGATGCATGATAATTTCCAATTATATGTTTATATTTAATTAATATCAATAATATATAATAAATCAAACACAATAAATCATATGCATTTTCATATTTCATATTATTACTTTAAATATTCATGTCCACACATCCAAATCTCGTTGAAATATATTGCAAAACTTTCCCGAAACAATGTGATTGGTATCATTTAGTATTATAAAGCACATAGGCAACAAATAGGAAGCACATAGAAACACCATGATACACATTGGGAAATGATGAATACCGAAGAAACTAGATAAAATCCGGTGTTATCTATAAACATTTTGGATTTGTATGAAGACGGCTTAAAGTGTCGTTGTTTTCCAAGTTTTACCAAGTTCCATATGCATCGGTCGATTGGATTAGTTGGAATTGTCGAGGTAGGGTTAACCTCGAATAGTTCAAGAACTTGTGTGTCTCTCCAAGGCGCACTGGCCCAATATTATCTTCTTTCTGAAACTAGAGAAAATAAAGATTATGCTGAGAGTTTGCATTATCGATTGGGTATGAAAAATGTCTTTACCAATTCTGTACAAGGCAAAGGTGGAGGTTTGGTGTGGGATGAGCAGTACTCTTTGGAGTTAAATAAGTATGGGGAACATTTTATTCACATGTATATTTGCAATAGAGATGGCACAAAATGGAGGAGCACCTTCATGTATGGGAAACCTAAGGCGAACCGAAGTATGTTATGTGGGATCTTTTGAGGTGGATTAAACCTCTTGGTGTTGGTCCTTGATTTATGGTGGGCACTTTAACGAAGCAATGTGGTAGAATGAGCAATATTTTTGAGGCATAAGAGGTCACCTAAACCACATGGACTATTTTCAGCAAGTTATTTCAGGATGTAACTTTTTTGATTTGGGCTTCCAACATGTTCCTTGTGTTGGAATTATCAGGCTTCAGCCCATTTATTTTATCCATTATTTCCTAGAAAAATCGTAGAGGCCCATATGGCTCATGCATGCATGACAAGGGGGTGTGGAATGTTTAGCCCCACCATGCTAGTGGAGGGTGCGGAACACCAACATATAAAGTGGGTTATTCCACACACCACAAAGAGCTTGAGAGAGGGCACATACACGCGCGCTCCTCCTTCACCGCCCACCACGCCATGCCTCACACGGGCATCGTCTTTCATAATCGAGTCGAGCCACGCTAGGACCTATGGCACATGTGTGTGCTACTTTATTTTTTTCGCGCAAGAAAGAAGTTCACACACTTGGCGTACTAGTGGGAAACGAATCTGAACAAACGCGGGTTGTTTTCTCTTCGTCTCCCTAGTGGGTTAGTGCGCCTGAGGGGTCAGTTGCAACTTGCCTATAAGAGGTCGGTCTTCTTTCCAGACGAGACACACTTCATGTACAACATATTAGCCTCCGGGTTCCAAAGCTTTGCGCCGCCTACTGGTTTCCCATCTCGATTATCGGCGTGCAGAGAGAAGTGAGACAACAGGCCTCTGAAACTCTCTATTGTGATTCTATACATAAGAGAGGCAATCGGGTTTTTGCGCATCAAATGGATCACAATCATGTAGGGCAGCTAATGTGATCATTGTATTGAAGAACAAGGGAGAGGGGGAGTCATCTAGCTAATGCTATGAATTCATGGTCCAAAGGAAACTACCCATGGGTGATCATGGTGGCAGCAGAGTTGATGTAGATGGCCACCATGATGATTTCCCCCTCTGGCAAAGTACCGTAAAATGCCTCCAGATTAGATCACGGCGAAACATAGGTATGTGGCGGCGGAAAAAAATTCCTCGATAATTGTTTTCAGGATTTTCGGAGTAATATATAGGCAACAGAAGAATGCGTTGACGGAATGGAGCACCAGGGAGGCCATGCGACACCACCTGGCTGCTTCATCTAGCCACATGGCACCCACATGGCTCCGCCAGGTGGGGCTAGTGTCCTTAGTAAGCTTCTCAATGCAATTTTTTTGGTATTTTTTGCCCTTTTTTTAGCTTCATAAAATTGATTTTCCTTAAAGTGCAAAACAAGTAGAAAACATCAAATGGGTATTGGGTTAATAGGTTAGTCCAGAATATAATAAAAATTGGTGCTAAAACTATAAAAAGTGATATAATAATAGCATGAAACAATCAAAAAGTATAAATAAGTCCAAAATGCATCATGTTTCAGAACTCATTTCGTTGCATGTCCTGGTATTAATGATCCCATATAATTTTTTATTGAGCACCTTTTATGTCCATTTTGCATAATTATTAGTTTTTTTACCTTTTAACATGAGCATCGCATAATCCTTATTTTGGGTAGTTTCAAAAAAAATCTTTGTTTTCTTTTATGTGTAGGTAGTTTAGAAGCACAAATTGAACCGGAGAGGTTGCAGCAATGAGATACAATTCCATTAGAGAGTTTTTTTTTATCATGAATGTCTTGCAAATTTTCCAAAATGAAAATCCAACACATGGAGATTGTGTGCCTCATTCCTACAAATCCAACGGGCTAAGGATCACCTCAATTGGAGTCCAGATTGTAAAATGGCGGTCAAAATACGAAACAATGTGCTTGACCAAGGCTGAGCCAAGCACCTATACAAGGGCATCCGCTCGTAACGGCGCTCATATGGGTGGATCTCGATGTCAAATATCGTTGTAACTTTCCCGTTTCAACTATGATTTTGTCCCGTCTATTTCCTTGAATATCTTGGAAGAAAATGAATGTATGTGCTGATGTTTTGAGTCACCTTAAGTCCTTGGATCAAAGAGTGGAAGAGATCTACAAAGAGGAGGTGTATCTAAAGTCCTCATCCCCTGGAGGAGTGTATCTAAAGTCTCTGGAGCCATCCCTTATCCCTAATCAGTCACCTATCATCAAAAAAGGGTTGCACCTAGTCTCCATCTCCATCAACACGATTCCAATATCCAACCCCAACATAGATAGAAGGGCCAAGAGAAGGAGGAGGAGGGAGTTGAAGCACCAAAAGAATTTTTTGAAGAAAATGAATTCTAGTAGGGCCAGGATGATTGGGCAAGATGACAGGGACAAGAAAAAGCATCATTTGGAAAAATAGTCAACAATATGTTTACCTAAAGATTGTGGTGGACTTAGTGTTTTGTATTTGTGAACTATGAGTCAGAGCTTGTTGTGCAAGTGGCTCTGGAAGCGTGAGAATATTGAAGGTATGTGGAAAAAATTTCTCACAAAGAAATACTTCTAGTTGATTCAATTGCTCTCCATGATAACCCTGACAAAGTTAAGTTTATGATTGGCATCCGGTTTTTTAGGGACCTTTATTTGAAGTTGAAAGCTACTAACCTTTTTGGATACAGTGGAATTTCAAAAGCTAAAATGCCTTTGAAGATTAAAATCTTTCTATGGATGCTGATTAGGAATATTATCTTGACCAAAGATGATATCCTCCAAAGAGGTTGTACTAGGAATGGCCAGTGATATTTCTATGGCCTTGCTGAGACTTTGGAATATTTGTTTTTTTAGTGCGGTGTAACATCCCCAGCTCCACACTGCAGTAATCACCCTCTGATAATTCCAAGTCATCATGTTCAACAGAGCTTAATCATCATTAGTATCATATCTCTTTTCAAATTCCAATTCAAATGGATTTTCAAACTTAAAGAGGAAAATAAAGCTGTTCAAATCAGAAACTAAAATGTTCAATAAATAGCAAATAATTCATAGGCAATTACAAAATGGTAACCAACATTAATGGGATTAACTAAGTAACTCCAACAACCTCAAACAGTGGCTGAAAACAACATTTGATAACCTTTTAATTAATCCAAAATAAATATGAAATAGTATTTACCCCAAACAAGTTTTTGGTGATAGGATATATTGCAATGTGAATTATGAGCTAGGTCACGCATTTTACAAAAATCATTAAGTGCCCAAACAATTAGCTAAACAGAGTAGAAAAGAAAACAAAAAAGGGAGAATAGAAAAGGGCCTATTCGCTACTGTGCACTTAGGCCTGCTGCTACAGATTTGGGCCCAGCCCATCTGGCGCTCGTCCCCTTCCTCCCCGCGCTGTCGGCCATGCCCGTCGACACGTCGCCGGCACCGCACGCGTCGCCCATCCGCCGTTTTCCTACGAGGATAAGGATTCCCTCCGCGCCGTGGTGAACCCTAGCACGCCAGAGCAACCCCCCCTCTCTTCCTTTCTCCCTCGCTCGTCTCTTTTTCGATCTGGACCGGAGCCGTCGCCGTCGCTCGCCACCACCGCGGCCACCGAGCACCTCGCGCCGCACAGCGATATCCAGGAGGACCGCCATGCTTGACTCCTTCGGTTGCGGGCAGCAGAGCAAGCCGGAGGCTGCCGCAACGCCGCCCCAACCTCTTCTTCCCCTTCGGCACCGGCGAGCACCGCCGCCTCGATTCGCCGCCCCCCTGCGCTCCGTGACCTCGCCGGGCCTTTCATGCGCCCCTCGGTGAGCTCCCGCTCTTCTCTTCCCCCTCTCGGCGACGTCTCGCTCGCCCCTAGCTACCTTCCGCCGTTGCCGACGCTCGTCGCCGCCGCCTTGCTTCACCCTCATGGCCACAGCCGGCCGAGCTCGCATCCGAGCACGGCATCGTGCTCAGGGCACTGCCAGGAGCCCACCGAGCCTAACCGCTCGTCCTCCCGAGCCCCCTAGCTCCCTGCTCGACCTCACCCGAACTCCGGCGCCGCCCGCGAGCTCGCCGCCGACGAACCTGACCACCCCAGCTCGCAAGGCTAGAACCGTTCGATGCGGCTCGCTTCGCTCGTTCGAATGAGCCCTTCCCCGCGCCAAATGGTGGCCGGGAGGCGATTTCCGCGCCACTCCGCCGTGTCTGTGGTCGTCGGAACCTCGCCGCCGGCGCGCCACCGCGTAGACGCCGGCCGGGCCCACTCGCCAGGCTGTTTAGCCGCTAACTAGCCCCTAAACACTCACTGACATGTGGGGCCCATGTACTGTAGCGATTAGTGTTAGGGTTAATTAACTAAACTACTAACTCTCACTGACATTTGGGCCCCACCCCGCTGATTAGCTAAATAGGTTAATTTAAAACCCCTATTAGAACTAACAGGGACTGACCACTGGTTCCCACTGGACCCAGTTGACCAGTCAACCAGCCGACTGGGCTGGACCCAGTCAATGACAGGTGGGTCCCACTGGACCCACTGTCCAGTCAACGTTGACCCAGTCAACTGCTGACTGCGCAGTTGACTGGGCCCACTATCAGCCTCTGGATGCATTTTTGTGTGCACTCAGTTGGGTACCCGAAGCAATTTAGCTATTTAATAATTCGAATTAAAATTAATCCAGAAATTTCAGAAAATAGTTTTAATCTTTGAAAATTCGTAGAAATTAAACCGTAGCTCAGATCAAAAAACTTAATACATGAAAGTTGCTCAGAACGACGAGACGAATCTGATCGTATCGTCTGTTTCCATGTCGGAACCCTCTACGTAGGAGAACCCGTAACTTTTTGTCCGTTTCCGGTAGATGAATAGTGCATGCATACCTGTTATTAAATCCAACTTAAATCCTAAAATTATTAATATGACTTAAACATATTTTTAGGCAACCCTGCACTGCACGTTAGCATAGCATGCTCTGTGTTGCATATGTTTGCTGTCTATTTATTTGTTTCCTCCCCCTCTTCTCTCTCGTTAGACCCCAACACCGACATAGTTCCGGAGGCCAACGTCGCTCCGGAGGTCGACTACGCTCCTGACGACCAGACACTTGCCGCAGAGCAACCAGGCAAGCACCCCCCTTTTGAGCATTCCGATATCGCCCATTCTCTTCTCTCTTATGCTTGCATTAGAAGTTACTACTACTGCTGTTATCCTATTTCTGCTGCATAGCCTATTTATTGTAACCTGCTATTGTTACCTACCTGCTTATCCTAAACTGTTTAGTATAGGTTGGGTAGAGACCCAGCAAAGACCCCACTTTATCCCGACTACCCCGCTGGATCATTAGAAGACCCGATCAACGGGATCGAAGACCAGGCCCCGGCACCGCACATCACTTCCCCCTTAGTTTCTCGACACTACTGGGTTACTATAGAGTGCCGAGGGTGATACCTCGTCAGCACTTCTGATGATAACCTTGTAGGTTAGTTAAACGGTCGTGGTCAGCGAGGGTGATTCCTCCTACACCACCCCCGATAACGACACCGTCGTGCAACTCCTCAAGAGTGGACCTCGAGGGTGATTCCTCCTTCGTTCACCTTGATGATAACATTAAGTGGAATTCCATCGAGGGTGATTCCTCAGGGTTCCCCTTGGTGTTAGACACACAGTTACTTTGGTTACTATGACTTTACACTGAATCATGTTACTAAAGACGGGTCAGCCCTGAGGGGTACCCGCGCGAGCTTAATTGCGAGAGATGTGGAGTCGGGTGGACCTGGGTGGTGCCCGAGAGCTGAACACGAGGCATGCCCGGGCATTCTTAGCCCTTGCCGCAAGTCCTCGAGACGGGGCGACGGGGTCACATCTTTCGTGAGTCTCTGCTCGTTACCGCACTACCAACACACTAACAGTTTGGATATTTGATCCGAGGGGCCTCTGGCCTGATAGCACTAACCATCACGTGGGCATAGTATGGGCATTCTGCGTCGTATACTTTAGCCGGAGCTTAATAGATGTCAGTGACTGAGCGGCGCGCGCTGGGTTGGACTGGTAATGCCCTGCAATTGTATAAGGGGGGCTAGGTCTGCTCTCCGACCGCGTACGCAATGTGCAGGAGTTCCCGGGGCGAAGGCCCAAGACCCCAGGGTGCATAGGTTTAGTTCGGCGTGCTGACCTCTCTGTTAAGTTTTCGGTCGGGTTGTGGCGTATTATTTGGCCGAGACCGGGCATGACCAAGAAAAGTGTGTCCAGACGGAGTTAATCGAGCGTGGTGGGTAAGTTGGTGCACCCCTGCAGGGAAGAACTAATCTATCGATAGCCTGTCCTACGGTAACGGACACTCAGAGTTGTATCCCGATCGGTACAACTAGAACTGGTGACTTGAGATGATAACTGGATAGTATGGCTCTGGGATTGCTTTCTCGCATGGAATCGAGGAAGAATCTCTGGGCGAGGTTGATAACACTACTACCACTTTACATTATGTTAATCTGCACTCTTCTAATGCTGCAAGACCAATGAAGATGCTTGAAGATGCTAGTCTTCGATAGGACTAGGCTTTTCTCTCTATTCTGGCATTTCTGCAGCCCAGTCCACATATACAACCCTCCTTTGAAAATGTTGCATATGTAGTGTAGATCCTTGCTTGCTGAGTACTTCGGATGAGTACTCACGTTTGCTTTACTTTTTTTCTCCCCTTATCCATTTGTCGCAACCAGACGACGGAGCCCCGGAGCCAGCTGCCCCTGCCGACGGCTACTACTACTACTACTACTACTACCCTCCCGGCGAGTACTACTACGAGGAGCCGACCGACGACCAGGAGTAGGTTCGGAGGGTCCTAGGCAGGAGGCCTACGCCTTTCGATCGTAGTGTTTTATTTTGCCCCACCTTTCTAAAGGCCTATCTGTAACTCTGTTATATCTATACCCAGATATCTGATGCTTCTGCTGACACTTGTATGCCATCGAGCTATGTATTCGAGCCCTCAAGGCCCTGGCTTGTAATATAAAGCTTGTATGACTTTATTTATGTTTTAGAGTTGTGTTGTGATATCTTCAAGTGAGTCCTTAGGCTTGATCGTGTGCATTTGCGTGTATGGTTAGTGCACAATTAAGCCGGGGTCGTCACAGGTTGGTATCAGAGCCGACTGCCTTTAGGAATCCCCCTTTCCAACTCCTTGGCCGAAGTTGAGTCTAGTAACCGAAAACTGTTTACTAACTTGGCTGTGTGGCTTACAGGCCCACGTCGCCAACTGGGTGGTATTAGGATCTTTTTTTCCTCGTCTATACTCTGGGACTCTGATCTCTCTTCTATTCGGGTAAAATTTTACTAACTCCGGCATTAGGTTCTCGTAACTGCTTTCTTCCGGAAAGCCCCCTCATTCCGGATGATTGCCTGCTTCATACGAAGATTCCGACGATACTCTACGTTGATTTCCCAAGACTCTTGTACTCGCCGTCTTTGCAATTCCCTACCACCGATAATCCTGATGGATAACTGCATACACTTGTCGTTCATATACTCATTCCACCTACTCTTTTGTTCCATCCGACTTATTGAATTACCTTCCGATGTTCCCAAAAGTCCTTCGTCCCTACTGCCTTGCAGTTCCCTACCGTATGAATACACTTACGAATAATTCCTCACATTACCGGGGATCCGTTTATCCCCAGTTATTCTCGTGTTTCACGAAATACCTCGTATTACTATACGACCTTCCAAAAATCCTCTGCAGCCTACTGCTTTTGATATTCTTCTGATCTGCTTGCATTATGGTTAGTTCCATATGTCAAATAAACATCGTTGATACCCCTTGTCACTATCAATCTGATCCTATTGATTCAACATGTGTGCGAATACTCGCAATCATCAGTTGTGTCCTACTAATTCATCCTTCCGGCTCAGACGTCATTAAGTATATGAGCTGGATCTCGGTAAATCAATCCTTGATAGATTGGCCATCTAATTCTATTCAACATACTCATCTTTTATCAGAGCCTCTGCCTCTGATTCCCCGATTTTGGAATCATAAACCCTTCATATTCAAGCTTCGGCTTATTCAGATATTTCCATAAATCGATTCCTTTCCATCCCTTCTTCTTCTGATTGAGTACTGATACTCACATCAGATCCTTTGCGGACCACCTGATCTTTTGGTGGATTACTATCCGGCAGTTGCTTCGTATTTTAACTCATTGACGACTTTCCCCTGATACAAAATGCCTCTGGCGAATTGTATCATCTACGCCGAATCGCCAGCCCTTTGCTTTCGAGCGTGTACCCGTCGCCCCTGTTATTGTGTTGTATAGCTTCGTAAAAATGTCCCGATGGGTTGAACCTATGCTTTCCCTAATCCGTGTGAACCCGAGAGTTCTCACGAGTCATACTCTTCTAGTGTTTCGCCAGATAAATTCCAACAGTACGACTCCATCGAAAGCGAGAAGTGAATGAAAGGTTATGCATTGAAGAAGTGGGAGTCGACCTTGAACCTTGTGTTCATGCCCATGCCCTCGATGCAGAACTTATCATAGAAGCTGCTCGTAAAAAAAATTATATCCTTGGTACAAGTTCTTCTTGTATCTATGAATTGATCCTTTGCAGTCGTAGTTCAGACCATAATTTCTCCTTGATTCCATTTCCCGGATAAGTTAAAATACTTGTCCTCTGCAGATCATTCCAATTTCACCCGTCTAACCTCTTCTCGGATTTACCTTCCGGTATTACCCTAGTACTTGTTACTGGGAAGTTTAATACCCCATCACATCATTCCTAGCCTGATCGGCTATATCTTTATCGTGCCAACTTTTAACCATGCTACCTGGTCCTTATGCCCGGAGCAACTTCCGACGATGAGCGAAGCTTACGTCGATCTTCCTCATCTTATCTTTTCACCTCGAACAACAAGCTTGATTTCGAGCTGGTGTCACATCCGTGGTTCCAATAACCTTTCGCTTTATCATTCCTTTTGCTTAATGTCGTCGCTGTTCGATGGCCTCTTCATAGTACCTCGACAAAATCTGTCATGATCCCCATCAATATACTGACCTGTTTCGGGATATCGATCGAATACATGTTGAGAATTGCCATCCTTGCTCTTTGATGCTTTGTGATATCATCAATGACATCCTTGACTCTCTGCCAACACATACCTGGTTGTGCTTGGTTATTCCTTGCGTTCTGAGATAATCTTGGAATTGTTTATCGGTATCTCTTGAGATCTTCGAACCCAATCTTTACTTGACACCATGTCATTGCTTCCTCGAAGCATGATAGTGGTATTTCGAATATCAACAAGAACATTGGAAGCACATTGCCAAATGCTTCTCGATCAAATATCCAAACACCGTTGCATGGGTAATATCATGATTCATCCCTCGCCCCTTTACCTCAAAGCTTTTGAACTTGCTGTCTCATCATGTATATCATGCTCCGCTTTTCCTTGGACAGGATAAACTCCCAATTCTTGTGTGTAAACACATTTTCCTTTCCATTGTTTTGTTTAACCTTTCTTGTGATCTATATGATGTAAGCAGAAATAATTCCCTGCTTATAAAACACCCTCGGTGCACAACTTCGGCGGTGAGACCCCGTTACTATGGTTGATGACATTCCAGTAACCACCGATGGACGAGAACCTTGCCGATTGGTCCGCCTCATTGAACAAGCAGGAATATGGTTCTCTTCGTCCCTCGCCCTTGGTACCGACGATGTTGCCGACATAGCTGACAAGCTATCTTCTGACATGCCT
Source organism: Thinopyrum elongatum (assembly GCA_011799875.1). Taxonomy (NCBI): domain Eukaryota; kingdom Viridiplantae; phylum Streptophyta; class Magnoliopsida; order Poales; family Poaceae; genus Thinopyrum; species Thinopyrum elongatum. Next base: position 16,282,780 of record CM022300.1, on the reverse strand, counting down.
TATTGTCGTGACCATGATGTCACTGTCCTCCCTACTCTCGATCGACACTCACCACAGTTCCACAGGATTGGAACCTGACTCTTCTATACAAGTTTGATTCTGAAGTTTCCTATGCTCTTGGCTTTGTGTGTTGTCACGAGCCACCCCTCGAGAGATGATCTACTCCCGGTACCCTGAACCCCTTTTCGCTCTTTGTTCAGGTATCGATCGAATATTCATTCGCCTGAAACTTCTTATCGTACCTGCATACTTTGCCCTCGATGTATTCCTAAGTTTCAACTCGAGAGATTCTTTCTGCCACCTTCCCTGAGATAGCTGCCAAATAATCGACCCTACAAAGGTCCATTCTCCCGAAGTCACCTCTTACTTCCCTACTTAAATCTCGGGACGAGATTTCTTGTAGTGGAGGAGATTTGTAACATCCCCAGCTCCACACTACAGTAATCACCCTCTGATAATTCCAAGTCATCATGTTCAACAGAGCTTAATCGTCATTAGTATCATATCTCTTTTCAAATTCCAATTCAAATGGATTTTCAAACTTAAAGAGGAAAATAAAAGTTGTTCAAATCAGAAACTAAAATGTTCAATAAATAGCAAATAATTCATAGGCAATTACAAAATGGTAACCAACATTAATGTGATTAACTAAGTAACTCCAACAACCTCAAATAGAGGCTGAAAACAACATTTAATAACCTTTTAATTAATCCAAAATAAATATGAAATAGTATTTACCCCAAACAAGTTTTTGGTGATAGGATATATTGCAATGTGAATTATGAGCTAGGTCACGCATTTTACAAAAATCATTAAGTACCCAAACAATTAGCTAAACAGAGTAGAAAAGAAAAGAGAAAAGGGAGAATAGAAAAGGGCCTATTCGCTACTGTGCACTTAGGCCTGCTGCTACAGATTTGGGTCCGGCCTATCTGGCGCTCGTCCCCTTCCTCCCCGCGCTGTCGGCCGCGCCCGTCAACACGTCGCCGGCACCGCACGCGTCGCCCATCCGCCGTTTTCCTGCGAGGATAAGGATCCCCTCCGCGCCGTGGTGAACCCTAGCATGCCAGAGCAACCCCCCCTCTCTTCCTTTCTCCCTCGCTCGTCTCTTTTTTGATCTGGATCGGAGCCATCACCATCGCTCGCCACCACCGCGGGCACCGAGCACCTCGCGCCGCACAGCGATGTCCAGGAGGACCGCCGTGCTCGACTCCTTCGGTTGCGGGCAGCAGAGCAAGCCGGAGGCTGCCGCAACGCAGCCCCGACCTTTTCTTCCCTTTCGGCACCGGCGAGCACCGCCGCCTCGATTCGCCGCCCCCCTGCGCTCCGTGACCTCGTCGGGCCTTTCATGCGCCTCTCGGTGAGCTCCCGCTCTTCTCTTCCCCCTCTCGGCGTCGTCTCGCTCGCCCCTAGCTACCTTCCGCTGTTGCCGACGCTCGTCGCCGCCGCCTTGCTTCACCCTCATGGCCACAGCCGGCCGAGCTCGCATCCGAGCATGGCATCATGCTCAGGGCACTGCCAGGAGCCCACCGAGCCTAACCGCTCGTCCTCCCGAGCCCACTAGATCCCTGCTCGACCTCACCCGAACTCCGGCGCCGCCCGTGAGCTCGCCGCCGACGAACCTGACCACCCCAGCTCGCAAGGCTAGCACCGTTCGATGCGGCTCGCTTCGCTCGTTCGAATGAGCCCTTTCCCGCGCCAAATGGTGGCCGGGAGGCGATTTCCGCCCCACTCCGCCGTCTCTGTGGTCGTCGGAACCTCGCCGCCGGCGCGCCACCGCGGAGACGCCGGCCGGGCCCACTCGCCAGGCTGTTTAGCCGCTAACTAGCCCCTAAACACTCACTAACATGTGCGGCCCGTGTACTGTAGCAATTAGTGTTAGGGTTAATTAACTAAACTGCTAACTCTCACTGACATTTTGGCCCCACCTCGCTGATTAGCTAATTAGGTTAATTTAAAACCCCTGTTAGAACTAACAGAGACTGACCACTGGGTCCCACTGGACCCAGTTGGCCAGTCAACCAGCCGACTGGGCTGGACCCAGTCAATGATAGGTGGGTCCCACTGGACCCACTGTCCAGTCAATGTTGACCCAGTCAACTGCTAACTCTGTAGTTGACTAGGCCCACAGTCAGCCTCTGGGTGCATTTTTGTGTGCACTAAGTTGGGTACCCGAAGCAATTTAGCTATTTAATAATTCAAATTAAAATTAACCCAGAAATTTCAAAAAATAGTTTTAATCTTTGAAAATTCGTAGAAATTAAACCGTAGCTCAGATCGAAAAACTTAATACATGAAAGTTGCTCAGAACGATGAGACGAATTTGATCGTGTCGTCTGTTTCCATGTCAGAACTATTGGGAAACGTAGTAATTTCAAAAAAAAAACCTACGCTCACACAGGATCATGGTGATGCATAGCAACGAGAGGGGAGAGTGTGTCCACATACCCTCGTAGACCGAAAGCGGAAGCGTTAGCACAACGCGGTTGATGTAGTCGTACGTCTTCACGATCCGACCGATCCAAGTACCGAACGCACGGCACCTCCGAGTTCAGCACACGTTCAACTCGATGACGTCCCGCGAGCTCCGATCCAGCAAAGCTTCACAGGAGAATTTCGTCAGCACGACGGCGTGGTGACGGTGATGATGATCTACCAACGCAGGGCTTCGCCTAAGCACCGCTACGATATGATCGAGGTGGATTATGGTGGAGGGGAGCACCGCACACGGCTAAGAGATCAATGATCAATTGTTGTGTCTATGGGGTGCCCCCTGGCCACGTATATAAAGGAGTGGAGGAGGGGAGGGGCCGGCCCTCTCTATGGCGCGCCCTGGGGAGTGCTACTCCCACCGGGAGTAGGATTCCCCCCCTTCCATGTAGTAGGAGTAGGAGAGAAGGAAAGGGAAAAGAGAAGAGAACGAAGGAGGGGGCGCAGCCCCTCCCCCTAGTCCAATTCGGACTAGGCCTTGGGGGGCGCGCGGCCTACCTCTCTCTCTCCCCCAAAGCCCAATAAGGCCCATATACTTCTTCCCCGTATTCCCGTAACTCCCCGGTACCCCGAAAAATACCCGAACCACTCGGAACCTATCTGATGTCCGAATATAGTCGTCCAATATATCGATCTTTACGTCTCGACCATTTAGAGACTCCTCGTCATGTCCTCGATCTCATCCGGGACTCCGAACTACCTTCGGTACATCAAAACACATAAACTCATAATACAAATCGTCACAGAACTTTAAGCGTGCGGACCCTACGGGTTCGAGAACTATGTAGACATGACCGAGACACGTCTCCGGTCAATAACCAATAGCGGAACCTGGATGCTCATATTAGCTCCCACATATTCTACGAAGATCTTTATCGGTCAAACCGCATAACAACATACGTTGTTCCCTTTGTCATCGGTATGTTACTTGCCCGAGATTCGATCGTCAGTATCTCAATACCTAGCTCAATCTCGTTACCGGCAAGTCTCTTTACTCGTTTCGTAATGCATCATCCCGCAACTAACTTATTAGTTACATTGCTTCCAAGGCTTATAGTGATGTGTATTACCGAGTGGGCCCAGAGATACCTCTCCGACAATCAGAGTGACAAATCCTAATCTCAAAATACGCCAACTCAACAAGTACCTTCGGAGACACCTGTAGAGCACCTTTATAATCACCCAGTTACATTGTGACGTTTGGTAGCACACAAAGTGTTCCTCCGGTAAACGGGAGTTGCATAATCTCATAGTCATAGGAACATGTATAAGTCATGAAGAAAGCAATAGCAACGTACTAAACGATCAAGTGCTAATCTAACGGAATGGGTCAATTCAATCACATCATTCTCCTAATGATGTGATCCCATTTATCAAATGACAACTCATGTCTATGGTTAGGAAACATAACCATCTTTGATCAACGAGCTAGTCAAGTAGAGGCATACTAGTGACACTCTGTTTGTCTATGTATTCACACATGTATTATGTTTCCGGTTAATACAATTCTAGCATGAATAATAAACATTTATCATGAAATAAGGAAATAAATAATAACTTTATTATTGCCTCTAGGGCATATTTCCTTCAGTCTCCCACTTGTACTAGAGTCAATAATCTAGTTCACATCGCCATGTGATTTAACACCAACAGTTCACATCACCATGTGATTAATATCCATAGTTCACATTGTCATGTGACCAACACCCAAAGGGTTTACTAGAATCAATAATCTAGTTCACATCACCATGTGATTAACACCCAAAGAGTACTAAGGTGTGATCATGTTTTGCTTGTGAGAGAAGTTTAGTCAATGGGTCTGCCAAATTCAGATCCGTATGTATTTTGCAAATTTCTATGTCAACAATGCTCTGCACGGAGCTACTCTAGCTAATTGCTCCCACTTTGAATATGTATCCAGATTGAGACTTAGAGTCATCTGGATCAGTGTCAAAACTTGTATCGACGTGACCCTTTACGATGAACCTTTTGGCACCTCCATAATCGAGAAACATATCCTTATTCCACTAAGGATAATTTTGACCGTTGTCCAGTGATCTACTCCTAGATCACTATTGTACTCCCTTGCCAAACCCAATGTAGGGTATACAATAGATCTGTTACACAGCATAGCATACTTTATAGAACCTATGACTGAGGCATAGGGAATGACTTTTCATTCTCTTTCTATTTTCTGCCGTGGTCGGGTTTTGAGTCTTCACTCAACTTCACACCTTAAAACACAGGCAAGAACTCCTTCTTTGACTGTTCCATTTTGAACTACTTCAAAAACTTTATCAAGGTATGTACTCATTGAAAAATCTTATCAAGCGTCTTGATCTATCTCTATAGATCTTGATGCTCAATATGTAAGCAGCTTCACTGAGGTCTTTCTTTGAAAAACTCCTTTCAAATACTCCTTTATGCTTTCCATAAAATTCTACATTATTTCCGATCAACAATATGTCATTCACATATACTTATCAGAAATGTTGTAGTGCTCCCACTCACTTTCTTGTAAATACAGGCTTCACCGCAAGTCTGTATAAAACTATATGCTTTGATCAACTCATCAAAGCGTATATTCTACCTCCGAGATGCTTGCACCAGTCCATAGATGGATCGCTGGAGCTTGCACACTTTGTTAGCATCCTTTGGATCGATAAAACCTTCAGGTTGCATCATATACAACTCTTCTTCCAGAAATCCATTCAGGAATGCAGTCTTTACATCCATTTGCCAAATTTCATAATCATAAAATGCGGCAATTGCTAACATGATTCGGACGGACTTAAGCATCGCTACGGGTGAGAAAGTTTCATCGTAGTCAACTCCTTGAACTTTGTCAACAACCTTTTTCGACAAGTCTAGCTTTGTAGATAGTAACACTACTATCAGCGTCCGTCTTCCTCTTGAAGATCCATTTATTTTCTATGGCTTGCCGATCATCGGGCAAGTCAACCAAAGTCCATACTTTGTTCTCATACATGGATCCCATCTCAGATTTCATGGCCTCAAGCCATTTCGCGGAATCTGGGCTCATCATCGCTTCCTCATAGTTCGTAGGTTCGTCATGGTCTAGTAACATGACTTCCAGAACAGGATTACCGTACCACTCTGGAGCAGAACGTACTCTGGTTGACCTACGAGGTTCTGTAGTAACTTGATCTGAAGTTTCATGATCATCATCATTAGCTTCCTCACTAATTGGAATAGGCATCACTGGAACTGATTTCTGTGATGAACTACTTTCCAATTCAAGAGAAGGTACCACTACCTCATCAAGTTCTACTTTCCTCCCACTCACTTATTTCGAGAGAAACTCTTTCTCTAGAAAGGATCCATTCTTAGCAACAAATATCTTGCCTTCGGATCTGTGATAGAAGGTGTACCCAACAGTTTCTTTTGGGTATCCTATGAAGATGCACTTCTCCGATTTGGGTTCGAGCTTATCAGGCTGAAGCTTTTTCACATAAGCATCGCAGCCCCAAACTTTAAGAAACGACAGCTTACGTTTCTTGCCAAACCACAATTCATACGGTGTCGTCTCAACGGATTTAGATGGTGCCCTATTAAACGTGAATGCAGCTGTCTCTAATGCATAACCTCAAAACGATAGTGGTAAATCGGTAAGAGACATCATAGATCGCACCATATCTAATAAAGTACGGTTACGACGTTCGGACACACCATTACGCTGTGGTGTTCCAGGTGGCATGAGTTGCGAAACTATTCCACATTTTAAATGAAGACCAAACTCGTAACTCAAATATTTGCCTCCGCGATCAGATCGTAGAAACTTTATTTTCTTGTTACGATGATTTTCTACTTCACTCTGAAATTCTTTGAACTTTTCAAATGTTTCAGACTTGTATTTCATTAAGTAGATATACCCATATCTGCTCAAATCATCTGTGAAGGTCAGAAAATAACGATACCCGCCGCGAGCCTCAGTACTCATCGGACCGCATACATCGGTATGTATTATTTCCAATAAGTCCGTAGCTCGCTCCATTGTTCCGGAGAACGGAGTTTTAGTCATCTTGCCCATGAGGCATGGTTCGCAAGCATCAAATGATTCATAATCAAGTGATTCCAAAAGTCCATCAGTATGGAGTTTCTTCATGCGCTTTACACCAATATGACCTAAACGGCAGTGCCACAAATAAGTTGCACTATCATTACTAACTTTGCATCTTTTGGCTTCAGTATTACGAATATGTGTATCACTACGATCGAGATTCAATAAACCATTTTCATTGGGTGTATGACCATAGAAGGTTTTTATTCATGTAAACAGAACAACAATTATTCTCTGACTTAAATGAATAACCGTATTGCAATAAACATGATCCAATCATATTCATGCTCAACGCAAACACCAAATAACATTTATTTTGCAATAAACATGATCCAATCATATTCATGCTCAACGCAAACACCAAATAACATTTATTTAGGTTCAACACTAATCCCGAAAATAGAGGGAGTGTGCGATGGTGATCTTATCAACCTTGGAATCACTTCCAACACACATCGTCACCTCGTCATTAACTAGTCTCTGTTCATTTTGCAACTCCTGTTTCGAGTTACTAATGTTAGCAACTGAACCAGTATCAAATACCCAGGGGTTACTATGAACACTAGTAAAATACACATCAATAACATGTATATCAAATATACTTTTGTTCACTTTGCCACCCTTCTTATCCGACAAATACTTGGGGCAGTTCCACTTCCAATGACCAGTCCCTTTGCAGTAGAAGCACTCAGTTTCAGGCTTAGGTCCAGACTTGGGCTTCTTCCCGGGAGTAGCAACTTGCTTGCTATTCTTCTTGAAGTTCCCCTTCTTTCCTTTGCCCTTTTCTTGAAACTAGTGGTCTTGTTAACCATCAACACTTGATGCTCTTTCTTGATTTCAGCATCACGAAGAGCTCGGGAATCATTTTTGTCATCCCTTGCATATTATAGTTCATCACGAAGTTCCAGTAACTTGGTGATAGTGACTAGAGAATTCTGTCAATTACTATCTTATCCGGAAGATCAACTCCCACTTGATTCAAGCAACTGTAGTACTCAGACATTCTGAGCACATGCTCACTGATTGAGCTATTCTCCTCCATCTTGTAGGCAAAGTACTTGTCAGAGGTCTCATACCTCTCGACACGGGCATGAGTCTGAAATACCAATTTCATCTCTTTGGAACATCTCATATGCTCCGTGGCGTTCCAAACGTTTTTGAAGTCCCGATTCTAAGCCGTAAATCATGGCGCACTAAACTATCAAGTAGTCATCACATCGAGCTTGCTAAACGTTCATAACGTTTACATCTGCTCCTGCAATAGGTCTGTCACCTAGCGGTGCATCAAGGACATAATTCTTCTGTGCAGCAATGAGGATAATCCTCAGATCACGGAACCAGTCCGCATCATTGCTACTATCATCTTTCAACTTAGTTTTCTCTAGGAACATATCAAAAATAAAACAGGGGAGCTATACGCGAGCTATTGATCTACAACATAATTTGCAAATACTACCAGGACTAAGTTCATGATAAATTAAAGTTCAATTAATCATATTACTCAAGAACTCCCACTTAGACAGACATCTCTCTAATCATCTAAGTGATCACGTGATCCAAATCAACTAAACCATAACCGATCATCACGTGAAATGGAGTAGTTTTCAATAGTGAGCATCACTATGTTGATCATATCTACTATATGATTCACGCTCGACCTTTCGGTCTCAGTGTTCCGAGGCCATATCTGCATATGCTAGGCTCGTCAAGTTTAACCTGAGTATTCTGTGTGTGCAAAAACTGGCTTGCACTCGTTGTAGATGAACGTTGAGCTTATCACACCCGATCATCACGTGGTGTCTCGGCACGACGAACTTTGGCAACGGTGCATACTCAGGGAGAACACTTTTACCTTGAAATTTAGTGAGAGATCATCTTATAATGCTACCGTCAAACAAAGCAAAATAAGATGCATAAAGGATAAACATCTCATGCAATCAATATAAGTGATATGATATGGCCATCATCATCTTTGTGCTTGTGATCTCCATCTCCGAAGCACCGTGATCACCATCGTTACTGGCGCGACACCTTGATCTCCATCGTAGCATCGTTGTCGTCTCGCCAACTATTGCTTCTACGACTATCGCTACCGCTTAGTGATAAAGTAAAGCAATTACAGGGCGATTGCATTGCATACAATAAAGCGACAACCATATGGCTCCTGCTAGTTGCCGATAACTCAGTTACAAAACATGATCATCTCATACAATAAAATATAGCATCATGTCTTGACCATATCACATCACAACATGCCCTGCAAAAACAAGTTAGACATCCTCTACTTTGTTGTTGCAAGTTTTACGTGGCTGCTACGGGCTGAGCAAGAACCGTTCTTACCTACACATCAAAACCACAACGATAGTTCGTCAAGTTAGTGCTGTTTTAACCTTCACAAGGACCGGGCGTAGCCACACTCGGTTCAACTAAAGTTGGAGAAACTGACACCCGCTAGTCACCTGTGTGCAAAGCACGGCGGTAAAACCAGTCTCGCGTAAGCGTACGCGTAATGTCGGGCCGCTTCATCCAACAATACCGCCGAACCAAAGTGTGACATGCTGGTAAGCAGTATGACTTGTATCGCCCACAACGCACTTGTGTTCTACTCGTGCATATAACATCTACGCATAAAACCAGGCTCGGATGCCACTGTTGGGAAACGTAGTAATTTCAAAAAAAAATCCTACGCTCACACAGGATCATGGTGATGCATAGCAACGAGAGGGGAGAGTGTGTCCACGTACCCTCGTAGACCGAAAGCGGAAGCGTTAGCACAACGCGGTTGATGTAGTCGTACGTCTTCACGATCCGACCGATCCAAGTACCGAACGCACAGCACCTCCGAGTTCAGCACACGTTCAACTCGATGACGTCCCGCGAGCTCCGATCCAGCAAAGCTTCACATGAGAATTTCGTCAGCACGACGGCGTGGTGACGGTGATGATGATGCTACCGACGCAGGGCTTCGCCTAAGCACCACTACGATATGATCGAGGTGGATTATGGTGGAGGGGGGCACCGCACACGGCTAAGAGATCAATGATCAATTGTTGTGTCTACGGGGTGCCCCCTGGCCACGTATATAAAGGAGTGGAGGAGGGGAGGGGCCGGCCCTCTCTATGGCGCGCCCTGGGGAGTCCTACTCCCACCGGGAGTAGGATTCCCCCCTTCCATGTAGTAGGAGTAGGAGAGAAGGAAAGGGAAAAGAGAAGAGAAGGAAGGAGGGGGCGCAGCCCCTCCCCCTAGTCCAATTCGGACTAGGCCTTGGGGGGGCGTGCGGCCTACCTCTCTCTCTCCCCTAAAGCCCAATAAGGCCCATATACTTCTTCCCCGTATTCCCGTAACTCCCCGGTACTCTGAAAAATACCCGGACCACTCGGAACCTTTCCGATGTCCGAATATAGTCGTCCAATATATCGATCTTTACGCTCGACCATTTCGAGACTCCTCGTCATGTCCCCGATCTCATCCGGGACTCCGAACTACCTTCGGTACATCAAAACACATAAAATCATAATACAAATCGTCACAGAACTTTAAGCGTGCGGACCCTACGGGTTCGAGAACTATGTAGACATGACCGAGACACGTCTCTGGTCAATAACCAATAGCGGAACCTGGATGCTCATATTGGCTCCCACATATTCTACGAAGATCTTTATCGGTCAAACCGCAGAACAACATACGTTGTTCCCTTTGTCATCGGTATGTTACTTGCCCGAGATTCGATCGTCGGTATCTCAATACCTAGCTCAATCTCGTTACCGGCAAGTTTCTTTACTCGTTTCATAATGTATCATCCCGCAACTAACTTATTAGTTACATTGCTTGCAAGGCTTATAGTGATGTGTATTACCGAGTGGGCCCAGAGATACCTCTCCGACAATCGGAGTGACAAATCCTAATCTCGAAATACGCCAACTCAACAAGTACCTTCGGAGACACCTGTAGAGCACCTTTATAATCACCCAGTTACGTTGTGACGTTTGGTAGCACACAAAGTGTTCCTCCGGTAAACGGGAGTTGCATAATCTCATAGTCATAGGAACATGTATAAGTCATGAAGAAAGCAATAGCAACGTACTAAACGATCAAGTGCTAAGCTAACGGAATGGGTCAAGTCAATCACATCATTCTCCTAATGATGTGATCTCATTTATCAAATGACAACTCATGTCTATGGTTAGGAAACATAACCATCTTTGATCAACGAGCTAGTCAAGTAGAGGCATACTAGTGACACTCTGTTTGTCTATGTATTCACACATGTATTATGTTTCCGGTTAATACAATTCTAGCATGAATAATAAACATTTATCATGAAATAAGGAAATAAATAATAACTTTATTATTGCCTCTAGGGCATATTTCCTTCAGGAACCACCTACGTAGGAGAACCTGTAACTTTTCGTCCGTTTCCGGTAGATGAATAGTGCATGCATACCGGTTATTAAATCCAATTTAAATCCTAAAATAATTAATATGACTTAGACATATTTTTAGGAAACCCTGCACTGCACGTTAGCATAGCATGCTCTGTGTTGCATATGTTTGCTGTGTATTTATTTGTTTCCTCCCCCTCTTCTCTCTCGTTAGACCCCGACACCGACGTAGTCTCGGAGGCCGACGTCGCTCCGGAGATCGACTACGCCCCTGACGACCAGACACTTGCCGCAGAGCAACCAGGCAAGCACCCCCCTTTTGAACATTCTGATATCGCCCATTCTCTTCTCTCTTATGCTTGCATTAGAAGTTACTGCTGCTGCTGTTATCCTATTTCTGCTGCGTAGCCTGTTTATTGTAACCTGCTATTGTTACCTACCTGCTTATCCTCAACTGTTTAGTATAGGTTGGGTAGAGACCCAGCAGAGACCCCACTTTATCCCGACTGCCCCGCTGGATCATCAGAAGACCCGATCAACGGGATCGAAGACCAAGCCCCGGCACCGCACATCACTTCCCCCTTAGTTGCTCGACACTACTGGGTTACTATCGAGTGCCGAGGGTGATACCTCGTCAGCACTTCTGATGATAACCTTGTAGGTTAGTTAAACGGTCGTGGTCAGCGAGGGTGATTCCTCCTACACCACCCCCGATAACGACACCGCCGTGCAACTCCTCAAGAGTGGACCTCGAGGGTGATTCCTCCTTCGTTCACCTTGATGATAACATTAGGTGGAATTCCATCGAGGGTGATTCCTCAGGGTTCCCCTTGGTGTTAGACACACAGTTACTTTGGTTACTATGACTTTACACTGAATCATGTTACTAAAGACGGGTCGACCCTGACGGGTACCCGCGCGAGCTTAATTGCGAGAGATGTGGAGTCAGGTGGACCTGGATGGTGCCCAAGAGCTGAACACGAGGCGTGGCCTGGCATTCTTAGCCCTTGCCGCAAGTCCTAGAGACGGGGCGACGGGGTCACATCTTTCGTGAGTCTCTGCTCGTTACCGCACTATCAACACACTAACGGTTTGTATATTTGATCCGAGGGGCCTCTGGCCTGATAGCACTAACCATCACGTGGGCATAGTATGGGCGTTCTGCGTCGTATACTTCAGCCGGAGCTTAATAGACGTCAGCGACTGAGCGGCGCGCGCTGGGTTGGACTGGTAATGCCCTGCACTTGTATAAGGGGGGCTAGGTCTGCTCTCCGGCCGCGTACGCAACGTGCAGGAGTTCCCGGGGCGAAGGCCCAAGACCCCCGGGTGCATAGGTTTAGTCCGGCGTGCTGACCTCTCTGTTAAGTTTTTGGTCGGGTGGCGGCGTATCGTTTGGCCGAGGCCAGGCATGACCCAGAAAAGTGTGTCCGGCCGGAGTTAATCGAGCGTGGTGGGTAAGTTGGTGCACCCCTGCAGGGAAGAACTAATCTATCGATAGCCTGTCCTACGGTAACGGACACTCGGAGTTGTATCCCGATCGGTACAACTAGAACTGGTGACTTGAGATGGTAACTGGATAGTATGGCTCTGGGATTGCTTTCTCGCAGGGAGTCGAGGAAGAATCTCTGGATGAGGTTGATAACACTACTACTACTTTACATTATGTTAAACTGCACTCTTCTAATGTTGCAAGACCAATGAAGATGCTTGAAGATGCTAGTCTTCGATAGGACTAGGCTTTTCTCTCTATTCTGGCATTTCTGCAGCCCAGTCCACATATACAGCCCTCCTTTGAAAATGTTGCATATGTAGTGTAGATCCTTGCTTGCTGAGTACTTCGGATGAGTACTCACGTTTGCTTTACTTTTTTTTCTCCCCTTATCCATTTGTCACAACCAGACGACGGAGCCCCGGAGCCAGCTGCCCCCGCCGACGGCTACTACTACTACCCTCCCGGCAAGTACTACTACGAGGAGCCGACCGACGACCAGGAGTAGGTTCGGAGGGTCCTAGGCAGGAGGCCTACACCTTTCGATCGTAGTGTTTTATTTCGCCCCGCCTTTCTAAAGGCCTATCTGTAACTCTGTTATATCTGTACCCAGATATCTGATGCTTCCGCTGACACTTGTATGCCATCGAGCTATGTATTCGAGCCCTCGAGACCCTGGCTTGTAATATAAAGCTTGTATGACTTTATTTATGTTTTAGAGTTGTGTTGTGATATCTTCAAGTGAGTCATTAGGCTTGATCGTGTGCATTTGCGTGTATGGTTAGTGCACGATTAAGCCGGAGTCGTCACATGCGGCCTCGCAAAATTCACTTTGAGAGTGGTTCTTAGTGCTTTTAATTAGGTCAGAGCATTTGAACATGTTGATGACCTTGTGGGGTCTTGGCTATATCTCTTTCCCCAGGCATTGCAAACTTGCCTTAATTGGTGGGACTGCCTTTTGGTGGATGATTTGGAAAATAAGAAGTGTTGCATGTTTTGATAAGAAAATGCATGATGATCGTAGCTTCTACCATTATCTCACCAGCTAGACAATATTAATTAAGAAATGTTTCATGTTTTGATAAGAAAATGTCTGATGATCCTATTGTTGTATATTCAGCTTCTGCCATTACCTCACCAGCTCGACAATGTTGCAAAAAAAAATTTCAAAATCAAGGAATCATGGATGAAGTTGTACCGAGGATCAAGCACGTGATGCAGGAGATCTTCAACAGGTCTCATGAGTGGGCACCTACTGTTCCTAGGGTTGCCATGGTGTAACATGGAGCGTCTTCAGCGTCGTGCCTTGCACTTCTTGTCTCCCCCCATGGAAGAACATGGTTTAATTTTTTTTACTTTTTTTGTTATGTGTTGAGGTGTGAGAACTATGGTTTTGCTTTAGCTCTTAGTTTTGACTCATTGATGATGATGTAATACGACATTGTTTCGAGCCTCTTATGGTGGATATCGGGACCTTGCAAGGTTACCTAGTATTCACATTGTTACTTCCCTCGTGCTTTGGTGGGGGTTTGGCTTTTTTACTTCTTGTCTTCTTTCATTTTCTAAAAGAGGCAAATACACCAGTGGTATATGCACATGATGATCACTTTGGTGTCTAGAGTTGAAAAACTCATGAAATTGGTGCTCAAATTTGTCTTGCCGTATTTTGTTTGTAGCCCTCGACGGAGCCTACGTGGCATGCCAGCGTGCCACTCTGACCATTTCTAGCCACCCAACCCCATGACATGCTCGCGGGGCTTAATGTGTGTAACCCGACATGCTCGTGGGGCTTAAATAGGTTGTAGTTAGTGCAACCCATTTTACACATATTTATTTTATTTTTAGAAATTTATAAGAAATCCGCTAAAACGGAACTTATAAAAAATATATAAATAATAATCATAGCAAAAAGCCCAAAGTTAGAATATTCATGTGTTATAGATAATATACAAACAAAAATAATGTTTTATTTAAATAAATATTCAGGCATTAATTTTATAATTTCATATACTAAAACATTTTTTTAGGATAAGCAAAATAATATTTTGAATTATAAAAATGTCTGTATCATTTAAATAATATTCATTTGAGGATGATTAATATTTTTTTCCTACAACCTTTTATATTTATTTTGTTTCAAACATAAATACTTTTATATAGTACAAGAATATTTTGTTAAAAACATGCAGGTTTTTAAAATTATATGACCATTTGTTAAATATACAATATTTCTAAAATAAAGTTAATATTTATTTTGGATAATTCAAAAGTTTTTTAGTTACACAAACATTATAGAATTCTTAAATATCCTTTTAATTATATTAATATAATTTTAAATAGTACATGAAATATTTTTAAATCACATGAACTTATTAGGTAAATAATGTTGTTCTTGTAAATTATGTATAACATATGAATATGTTAACTTTTATTACTTTGATTATAATTTCCATATTTATTTAAATAATTCTAGAAAAAGAAAAAAAACTGACAAAAATTAGGCCACACTCGGTGCGGCCCATTTATGCCCTTGGATCTTGTTCTGCTTTAAGACATTATTAAGAAAATTCATTGGAGTGCTCGTCCTCGAATGCGGAAAACCCTATTTGCCGCATTTTGCGGCAAAATGTCGACCTGTCGCACACCCATCGACCGTTCGTGGGCCGGCCCATGTTGGATGCTTCCTACAGAGAAAATCGCTCAAAAAAATGAAGAGAGGGAGGAATCGAACCTCAAACCTCCCACTCCTAGAGATGCGTATCTAGCCACTCAAGCTTACCAACACTAGTGTCTTATACATGCAAAGAGGTCTGCTATTACCTGTTTCTTTTTTCACATTTTTTCGTTTTCATTTTCCTGTTTTTTTCTTTGTTTTAGAAATATCGCAATGTCAAAAACAGTTTAATATATTCAATACTTTATTCGGCTTTTTATAAAAAATGTTTGATATTTTTTTGTTCAAGTTTCAAAAAACATTTCGTTCTTTTCAAAAAATGTACAAAATTTGTTTGTGTTTCAAAATGTGTTCGTAATTTTCAAAAAATGTTCGTGTTTTCGAATTTGTTCAAATTTTCAAAAAGTTTTGGAATTTCACATTTGTTCCCATTTTTCAAAATTTGCTCATGATTTTCAAAAAATGTTCGCGTTTTCAAATTTTCAAAAAAGTTTTAGAATTTCACATTTGTTCCCATTTTTCGAAAATTGTTCATGTTTTTCAAAAAATTATTCGCATTTTCCAAAAATGTTCACATTTTCAAAATTTGGATAGAAATTTTAAAAATGTTCAAGAATTTCAAAAAATGTTTGTGGTTTTAAAATTTTGTTCATACTTTCATGAAATATTCCATTTTTAATTTTTTTGTTCACCAATTCAAAAAATTTTCGCTGTTTGAATTTTTGTTCGGAATATCATGAAATGTTCCATTTTTCAAATTTTTGTTCACAAATTCAAGAAATGTTCGCGGTTTCAAATTTGTTTGGAATTTCATAATTTGTTCACAAATTCAAAAAAGTTCGCGGTTACAAATTTCTTTGGAATTTCATAATTTGTTCACACGGTTTTAAATTTGTTCGGAATTTCATAATTTGTTCACAAATTCAAAAATAGTTCACGTTATCACAAAAACAATTTCTGACTTTTCAAATTTTTTTGTTCATATATTCGAAAAATGTTCCTGTCTCTAATTTTTTTCATGAATTCAAAAAATGTGCGCACTTTTTTAAAGAGACACATTCAAAGAAAGTATACTTTAAAAAAATCAATAAAACCAGGTTGGGCCCACCAGGCAACCACGTAGCGCCATGCCATTTGGAACCGAACAGAGACGCCGTGACCAGCCTGTACCATAGGTACGTAACGCAGGTAAAGACGGCATGTTACGTGCGCCTCCCGGACGGAGGCACCCCCTAGTGGATGGGGTTGAGCGCTGGTTGGATAACTGAAAAATACATCAGTAGACCATCTTGCCACACCACGTAAATTAGTGTCTGAAGTCAAATCAGAACATAAGAACAGAGCCACCGAAGGTCGTTACATCACAAGCTCGTTTGCATAATTATTACTCAAACAATTCACAATTCAGTTCTAGCCACGGCTACCGAGCCCCCCAACATACACGGAAAAACGGTCAGATGACAACGAAACCCTCACAGCTGCAGTCGAAAAAAGTTGTCGGATAAATGGATAAAAATGGATGTATCTAGAACTAAAATACATCTAGATATATCCATTCCTCCGACAAGTATTTCCGGGTGGAGGGAGTATATAACATGACTTTTTTTTATTCATCTAAGGAAAATATTGGTAGATTTGTTTTTGCGACATGACAAATTTAAGAAACAAATATTTAGTGACATGGCAATTTTAGAATTTTTTTTTTGCCATCTAGTACAAATTTTCTTACATTTTCCATTCATATTTTTCTGTCAGAATTTGCCATGTTACTTGTTCAAAATTTTATTGTTTTTGGCATGTCAAAGTACAAAAATTTCTACATTTTGCCTACATATAGACATCTAAAATCTGTTAAGTTGCCATGTCACTCATACATGCGTGTTTTTGCCATGAATTAGAGAACATCTTATCTAATGTTTGCCATGACTTTTGTATAGGCATTTATATAGCTTTTGGCATGGATCCGATCCAAAATAAGTGTCGTCGTTTTAGTTCAAAATTTAAACTAAAACCATGACACTTATTTTGGATCGGAGGGAGTACTTGTTTGTGTTTATTTATTTATTTTTAATCATGCCAAATTTGTTATGTGCTTATGTTCACTTTTTATATAGTTTTTGCCATGGATCATGGCAAATTTGTTAACATGTGTACCACTACAATTTTGTTGCATCTAAGAAAAATGTAGGTACTTTTGTGTTTTGCGACATGACAATTTCAAGAATGATTGGTCTAGTGGCATACTGGCATGGCATTTTCAGTTTTTTTTTTTTGCTAAGAATGATTGATCTAGTGACAAGTTTTTTTAGCTAAGTTTGCCATGATCTTTAGAACATTCGCTTTCAAACCTGCCATGGACCATGACATAATTTAACTCTGCATGTTTTCTCATACAAATACGATGACAATTTTATCTTGCATGTGTTTTTTTATGTATTGTACCACGGCAAATTTATTGTATATACCACGAGAAAATTTAGCCAGCTTGATTCGCGCTCTCGAAACAGGCTTTCGCCCCGCTTTATATATAAAGCAACAACCGAAGGGAGGGACTTAGGTGTGCTCCATTGAACCTACCATAGTGAATGAATCGTTCGCTCTAGTCGGCTCTCCACCCGACGAGTGACTATCACGTGTTGATTAAGTCGTAATAGTTGGGCTGATGTAATTTGGATGGATCATTATGAAATGAAGTTCCGTTGCACTAAATCATGTTTTCTCTGCAGCTATTGCTACTGGTGCTGACCAAAAATTTTGAGTTGCGCAGCCATGGTCAAAACAAGTCGACTTTCAAGCGCCTTGTGCATGCCGATTACATGGATGGTTGGCATTGGCAAGATGAGTGTGTGGGCATACTTGCAATCGTCGGCCCTGTATGGTCAAACGACATAGGCTGACGGGATGCTTACAATCGTCATCGACAGCAACCGGGAAATAGTGTTTATCCCAGACGACTTGCACAAGATTTTTGGAGTGCCATGCGGCAATCGAGATGTTCGCGGCAGGGACGCCAAAATCAGTCCTTGAGCAATTGACTTCATCAAGTCGATAATGGGGATGAACACGTCTGTTGCTCAAAGCCTCAAGGCTGCCGAAACATGTCTTAGGAGGGATATTTCGGATGAATCAAGCAAAATTCGAGAAGGAGTATTTCCTGATTGCATTTCTTAGCAGGCTGCACACATGAGAACACTGGGATTACTTCATCAGACGCCTACCGACCTGCAATGGCTGGTGTAACGGGGCACATGGCGCTGTAGAAACACAAGAGCAAGAGCACGAGGTGCCATAGGTGCCGGTTATGCCAGGAGCTCGTAATATGGCTGCCGGAGCTAGAGTTCCATCGGGCACATCCTGGCCAAGACGCAGCAAACCTGGCAGTAATCAGATCGGACGAACGAGTCGTCACGCGCGACATGTCAATCGGGGGAGCAGTAAACGGCCCCACGGAATATACCCACGCGATGCAGTCTTAACAATTTACTAGCACAAATACCCGTGCGTTGCAACGGAAGAGAAAATTGATGCATCGCTTGTGCTCGTGCGTTTCAACATGAGAGAAAACTGGGCTATAATTAAATTGAGAATCATATATGCAAACATAACACATATGTTTCATATGAAGAAAACACTGGTTCATGAAAATGTACACCAGCGCAGTACAATAATATCAAAATGGTTTATCGAGAATTCAAAAGAACGTACTATGATAAAATAGTGGAATCCTAGAATCCCAATGCGTAGCACAGTAGAACCCTAAGCCCAGGGTGCGGCCAACTTTGGTGGTTCTGCCGTCCGAGCATTGATAGTGTTTGTTTTAGAACTGCCGGTGGTGCCGCAATTAGCATCTCTTAGCAATTTTTACATCGAGACACTTTTTTTCATCACTTATGATCTGTTGAAGGTGTATTTTAGCCTCAAGTGAGAAAAGAATGCAGTTTCTTAGCCCAGCTATGCTTTTAGGGCTGCCGTTGAAGATATAACCAATTTAGGGCCATGCTTATAACATTATCTTAGGCCTCATCTCTTTAGGTATTTTATTATTGTACCTATCAATGCAGGAATGCAACACAAAGTATGTTGAATATAATTTAAGGCATCATGCAACATGCATTCCTTTGATTACGATGAATCCGCTTAATTTGGCCACACCGTGCCAAAAAGTGCTTGCAGCTACCGGGCTCCATGGCTCTTGATATTTGAAATTTTTGAAAAACATACTTCGGTTGCTAAAGAAAATCTTAAATCAAATACGTGAATACAAACACACATTCCTAAGGCCCGGTACAAATCTGAAAAAGAAATACTTTTTATTTTGAGAAATACAAAAAAGAGAAATTTCTGACAAAAATGACACCGCTTTTCTCTTATACATTATCAGAAATTTGTTTTTATTTCTATAGCCCAAAACAAAGCGAGATTTATACCAAAACTTGCCACGGGCATTCGGAATGTGTATATGTACCCTCAGGAAAAATTTCATATTTTTTTGAAACTTCCAAAACACGAATTTTAAAATGTTTAAATATAAAGAGCAATGGCCTTCTTCCTACCGTGCGCTCTTCTTCCTAATTCTTCCTAGTTCCCTATATGGAGGAATCCATTTAATTTGCCTGCACCGTGCGACAGCCATCCTAAATCTACCATTCTTAAGAAGTTGCTCCCCACTACTCCATATTCTCTCATCATGCACACTATCCACATCAGCGATGTGCCATGTCATTATTCAGAGTAGATGATCCCCACTACTTTGATTTATCTCACCATGCAGCTACTCCAACTCAGCATACATCCCACGTCAGCAGCTTCCTTGAATGCATGCGCAAGCAGAAACCAACAGCCTCAATGGTCAGTCGAAGAGTAACAGCCATTAGTGGTTCTGTTTCCAACAGTAAGAGCCGAACAGCCTTTCTCTTCCCACATGAAAAGATCAGCTTTTCCGCTACCAACAGACATCCGTCCATGGCCAGCCCTCCCATTATATCTCCTCATTGCACATGAACAAGCATTTTCTCTGGCTGCCCCTTCATCTTCAATCCTCTCTTCTTCCTCATGTTGATTCCTCTTCCCCTCTCTCTCATCATTCCTAAATACTCTACTATGTTCGTACAAAATTCTGAGAGCCCGTCATGTCCGTTGGTGAATGGATTTTAGACGACCGAGAGGAGCAGGCCAACCATTACCGGTGGCGACGTGCGTGTTCGCCGGCGGCTAGGTGGACGACATGCGCGCGCACCAGTGGTGCGGATGCTGTGATCAGGTGGGCGGCTTGCGCGGGCGCCGACAGCGAGATGGGCGTGCCCTACTGCTGCTGCTGGACGTGCATGCGGACGTGGCTGGCCGTTTCCTGCTGGTGCTGGCCATGTACGTGCACGTGGCCGTGGTGGCCGTGCGCTACTGCCGCCGGCCGTGCCCTGCTGCAGCTGCTGGCCGCTCTGCCCGTAGCGCCGTGCCCTGCTGTTGTCGATGTTCACCGCATGCGCGGGACCTGCTACATTACACGCACCCTGTCTACTCTGGAGTCCACAGATTTGTACGGTTTTTGCATCATAATTTCTTTCTTTGTTGTGTAACTGTTTTGAGTTGTGATTCTTTCATGCTTGCTGAGATGGAAGGTCAAATGATAGAAAAATGCATCTTCATGGATATTCTGTATGCATGAAAATAGCCTCAGTTTTTTCATTCTTTATTCAAGGTTATAAGTGAAGATGGAAGTTCTCATGCTCTGCACCAATTGGAGATATCTCAGTTAACTAAAGCCAAGATATTGGGTTTCTATGTCCATTGTTACCCTGGTATGGAATTTTCACCTCAAGCTGAACTTTTTTTATCACTTTGTGCAACAAAGCATCACCATTTGGAGAGATCAACATTTTAAATGAGAGAAATTATTATGGTGGCAGTGTTGCACTGAATTCACTTGAGAACTGAGATGCCCGGGCTTACGTTATTTAAACTGTTTTGAGAGATCATCTTCTATTATGTTGTGAGTTTTATTTCCAGTGTCCAGTAATATCCAATGATGTCTCACTTGAGCAATTGTGTTTCTTTCCCGTCTCTCTTAGATTGAATCTTAGTATTGATATGGACCTAAGTTCCAATATAAGGTATTCACTGCTTGCATTGTTCTATCAACATTGATTTGCAGAAAATTACTATTCTGTTGTAGGAAATAAAGTTCAACAAGTATTCACAATGTGCAATTCAACATACAAAATGAAACTGTTGAGTTATCTTGAGTATAGGATAATGAAGCAGAAAACAAAAAAATTCCGCCCTACGCACCAGCCCAGGACCACTATGGAGACTGCATACAAGGTTTGATCATTTTTGTTACCGACTCGTAGCGCAGCGGAAGTAGAGTCGATGACGATCGGCGGTGCAGATCCCCGCAGCTAGGATTTACAACCTCCCAACCGCGAGGATGTATACCCTCGTCTTCCCTTCGGACAGCCCTCCGGGAGGCGGTCGAACAGTCCCCCGGACGGTGTCACGGACAGCCCTTCGGGAGGACCTTCGAAACTCGAACGGTCACTCGGACAGCCCTTCGGGAGGACTCACAGAACTTGGACCGTCACTTGGACAGCCCTTCGGGAGGCACTCACGAATAGCCCCTCGGGCACTAAGATCGAAACTACGACCTCTCTACAGAGTTGCACACATACGGTGTCATCTATCCGGCAGGGCTTCGCCGTCCAGAACTAGTTCCCACCGGAACCCAGACAGCCTTTCGGCTCTGCAAAACTATTTTGCGGGGAGGGAGAGAGAAGCCAGATCATGCAATGGCACTTGTATGTGAGAAGGAGTGAGTGTGGAGGGCTGCCCCTCCACCTCTATTTATAGAAAATCCCAAGGGGTAGGGTGGTTTTACAATAAAACCCAAAAGCACATGAATGAAGTCCTTCCACCAAGGGTATAAGGGTGAAACCATGGAACAAGAGGGGCTCCAAGGTGGAGCCCCAAGTGTGGCCGGCCACACCCCATGAGGGCCCCCCCAAGGGGCTCCAAGGTGGAGCCCCAAGTGTGGCCGGCCACACCCCATGAGGGCCCCCCCAAGGGGGCTCTCATCCATCCATGTCACCCCAAAAGATCTTGGGACAAAGCCCAAAATAATGGTTTTCCATAAAGTAACCCAAAAAGCACTTTCACTATTCACGACGACATTTTTCAGCGTCCGTTCGAACTGAAAATATTTATGTGGGCTTAGAACATTTCCAGTACCCACCATAATAATTTTCAACGCGTTCTGGAACAATTCCAGTATAGTGATTTCATCTGCGAAAAGCATCTGAAGCGGTTCCGGCAGCTCCGGAACATTTCCGGTTTTCATCTCAGAAAATTCCCAGAAGTTTCCAGAATGATTCTGGCACCCTCCAAGAATTATCAGGCATGTGCCGAAACCAATTTGACTTAATGGAATACCCCGAAACAACTTTTCAGTTTCACCGAAACTCATCCGGTGTTCTCTCTGCGGAACTTTTCCGCTGTCTGAAACTTTTTCGGTGTCCGAAACTTTTTCGGTGATTTTCTCTCAGACTCCCTGTCTAGTATTCAGCAGATAGATGACCCTTAAGCCTGTGACCCTATAGGTTCGGTGAAGTATAGACATGACACAGAACCCCTTCCGATCAATGATCAACATCGGAGCCGTGGACACCCATATTGACCCCTATACCCACACGAATGAATATTCGAGTGAACCTCCAGTTGCCGTGTGCTATTCCTGTTGCTTCGTGATATGTTACAAATACCCGAGGTGAGACATGATGGCATCCCCGTGGGTCAACAACTTGTCCACTATGCCAGTTACCTCGTTACCGGTATTTGTTCTCTTTTCTCGTTCCCGTGTTCCGGCATCCCCGTGATCAAATCACAAAGTGTCTGGCCAGACGATGATGGATACCGTAACACCGAGAGGGCCTAGAGATATCTCTCCATCGTCGGAGGAGCAAATCCCAATCTTGAGCTATCAAGTTACTTGACATACTTTTCCATGAACCCGTAAGCCGCCGTAATAGCCACCCATTTACGGATGACGTTTAACAAACCCCAAAGTTCATGAAGCAAGCATGAAGAAACTCGATACTCTCATGGTCTAAGGAATCATGCAAACGTTAACCATCTCTGTGTTATTAACCATTAACTTATGACGAAAGTAACTCATAGCATAACATCAATCGGGTCGATTCAACACAAATGTTCTTCTAACATTGTGCCTCAAAGTTGCTGGCATAGACATGCCCATGATCAGGAAAACAGGACCATCATGCAACACTTGAGCTAGTCTTAGAGGCTAGACTAGGAATACATTTTACCGTTTATTATTCCACACGTGCATATGAGTCTTCCTCCGAGCCTCGTGGTTATTGTAGACTCGAGAACCATAGCAGTTATAGCATGGAACATAAACCTAATTATGAGCATGGAGATAAATAATAATATTTATTATTGCCTCTAGGGCATATCTCCTACAGACTCCCACTTGCACTAGAGTCAATAATCTAGTTAATGCTAATGCACTTCACACCTGTGGCACACCGGTGTAAAAATGCTTCGCTTGTGGTATAGCCTGATGTCCAACGGATCTGACGATTTCAGCTCCGTGTGTATCTATGCATATCCTCGCGTTTTCATGCTTTCACAAAATCCGTATTTTGTGTGGACTTGGCTTTGCATGTATGTGAATCACAGGTCGAACCTGGATTCCTCAGACTGAGTTATGGAGCAACTACCTATAGTAGTGTCCCATTGACAAAAGCCATCTTGGAACCATACTAAGTTCATGAATGAACTATATGATTCAACATCTTCTTTGTCGCTTTTAAAAGCGGCAACATACTTTGCCTCTGTTATAGAATTCGCCACAGTAACTGGTTTGGAACAATTTCCAACTACCGTGCCACCATATTGTGTATTGCACAAAACCCTTAACTTAAATCGAAAATCGCTTGGAGCATGGATGAAGACCGTATCGATGTAACCTTTTACAACGAACTCTTCATGATCTCCGCTTGCGAGAAAACATGTCATCAGTGCTACTATAGTACTCAATGACCCTTTTTCACTGTTGTCCCATGATCAGTACTTTTGATCACTTTGGTATCTATACTCATAACAACTTTCGAGTATTGGACATATCTGGTTTGTTTTTACATACCATGGAATACATGATTAATCCAAACACAAGAGTGTGTGGAATCTCCATCATGTATTTTGCTCATCAGTGTTTTGGGACACCGAGTCTTGCAAAAACTCTTTCCATGTGACTTTGGCAAGAATCACTCCTTGACGTTTTTAATGCTAAAAGGTTTTAGCATCTTGTCAATATGTATCTTTGCTTAGCCCCATTAGGTAAATCTATCTCCATAGATCATCATGCCTAATATAAAGGCTATTTAGCCCAAGCACTTCATCGAAAAACTATTTTCAAATGAAGTCCTAATTCGTGTCAAGAAATTTATTTCCAGTTAACAATGTGTCAAGCACACAACGTTTTTTAGAAATTTTATTATGCTCCCACTTACTTTCTTGAATCATAAGCATCTTCGTTACCCATTGATGAAGTCAAACCCCTTTGACTATTTCATCAAAACACGAAGATTTCAACTCCATTTTGCTCTCTTCTGTCCATCGCTGGAACTCTGAAGTTTGCATACTTACTAGCATCCTCTGGACTGACAAAATACCTTGGACTGTAACACATGCAAGTCCTTGGTTTTATTTCCATCAGATGGAAATCCTTTTGTCATCCTTTGTTTCATATCTCATGATTTGAAATATGTATTAATTGCTAGTTCAACCCGAACCGACTTTAAGCATCGCTACGGTGAAACAACCTCATCGTAGTCAACTCCTTGAACTTGTATATTGCAACAAGTCGAGCTTTATGGATAAAACATTTTTACCCGTATCAGTTTTTAGTTCCATAAAATTCGTTAGACTCTAAGTCTTCCGAAAGGTGTATCAAGGTTTTAATCTTGAATCACTTATATGGAAACTAACTCGGGTTGTATTGGCATTTAGCCAATTCCGGAGTCAGGGCCCATCAACGCTTCCTTGTGTATCGTAGGTATACTGTTGTCTAACAACAATATCTCGTCTGCACACCTGAGAGGTTTGCACGAGCCTTGCCTACATGGTTCAGCTGCAAGTTCGACCGAAGTCCGTACATTTTATTGTAGAGACTTCCGTATCAGTCGTAGTAGGAAACTCTGGAATTACTTCCAAGGTCTCTTTCCTTTGACCTGATGACGGAGATACTGGTTATCTCGTCGAGTTGCATTATTCTCCCACTCACCTTTTTGAAAGAACCATTTTCTTCAAAAAGCATACCGTTCTAAGTGGCAAACCTATTTGCCTCGGCATAGTGAGGGAGGAATACCCAACATTTTGGGATAACCTACAAAGTAGCACTTGTCTGATTTGGAATAGGTTTGTAACCTTTTACACAAGCCCCATATTCCAAATGTTAAGAAAAAATATAACATGGTTGGGCGTACCATACCATGGTGTCATTTCAACAGACCAGATGGAGCTCTTTTCAGTGTAAAAGCCGCAGTCTCTAAAGTATCACTCTTTAAAAGGGATAATGGCAAATTTATTTATGTCATCTTTGATCTTACCATGTCATAAATGGTTCGATTACATCTTCACGGACTTTCCACTTGCAGTGGTGCTCCGGGAGGTGCAAGTTATGAAACCCCTTTCACAACTCATCAGACATTCGCTAAACTTGTAACTCAAATATTCCTTTCTGCAATCGAATTGTAGAAACATAATTTTCTTGTTACAATAACTTCTACTTCATATTTGAAAACCTTTCGAATGATTTCAAAAGATCCAGACTTTCGTCTCATCAAGTAAATATCCATATATCTCCTTGAGTCATTTCTGAAGATAGATAAATCCACTACTTGCAACAACATTTATTGAACTACACACATCAAAATGTATGATCACCAATAAGTTTGTTGCTCATTCCTTATGGCCTGTGAACGGTATTTCAGTCACTTCACTTTTCGGAGGAAATTTGCAAGTGTCAGATGATTCAAAATCAAACGACTTCAAAATCCATCATAATGGAGTTTTCCATGCGGGTTTCTCCAATGTGACCAAATGCAGTGCCACACTTGTGTGGTATTCTTTTAGTCTTGCGACATTTAGCGTCAGTGTTATAGATGTATCATATTACCATCAATATTCATAACATACGTCCAATCTCGGATGGAAGCATGGCCCTTTATGTTATTCATAATACTGAACAACAATTTTTCTTTTATGAACAACTCTTTTGCAACAAACATTATGCAATGGGCTAGAGTGTGTAAAACTCTAAAATGAATTATGAAAGTAAATCCAGAGGTAATATATTATTATCATTATTCATAACATGCATCTCATTCTCAATGAAAGTATGGCCCTTATGTTATTCATAACATCGAACATAAAAAGTTCTCTTATGAACAACCTTCTTGCAAGATTACTTTATGCAAAGGCTAGAGTTTGTAAAACTCTAAATGAATTATGAAAATAAATACAGACGGTAATACACCGATGGAAGGTATAGTAACATTTACTATGTTCCCTGTGTATACCTAAACCTCATTCCTGGCTAGTCTTTCAGGCCATAGTAGTTCTTACATCGAGTTGCAACAGAATGCAATCGAGCGGGTATCTCTATGATTAACTCACAATACCCAAGAATCAGTGATTAACAAATTAATCATAATTCCCAAGAACTATATCTTTGACTAGCCTTCTATACATCAAAAACTTGTATGACATTCATACATGAGCTGGATATTCCAGTCTTCTTTCTTTCTGCCATTATACTTCTAACAGTTTAACTTTTAGTATTTCTCCTACTCTCAGAAGAAGCACCCAACTTAAGAGTGGCGTTAGCCCCGGACTTCCTAGGCGTGAAAGTTTCACTAACACCCTTCGGACACTTCCTTTCTCTTTAAGTTGTTGTTTTATTCACCTTTCATCATATGACACGCGTTCTTCTGGATCCCTCTCTTATCAGTCTAATGCTTAGTAAACTCTTTTACTAATAGTTTGCAAACAAACATTGCTTTGGATATCTCATATCTTTTAGCCTTTGTCTGTCTCTGAAAATGATTTTCAGATTTCATAAATATCACATAACTATCCAAAATTTCGAAGTTCGGGTCTCATGGAAGCAAATATATTGCACTTGACTGAAACGGAATTCTAGCTTTTGGATCGAAGGACGAGAGTCACATCATCCATAGCATAAGCGAGGGAATACCGAAAGTATGCGATAGGACAAAGTCCTTCTCGGCGCTCTTGAGGACAATCCTCACATTACGTTACCAACCGTAAAGTTTTAACCAGATATTTAACAGCTATTCAATTTTAATAGGGAAGGTGGAAACGCGAGCCATTATTCTGCAACTATTTTGCAAACCACACTTAGACAGTGTTCATAATTAATTGCACTGAGAATTAAACAAGTTAATTCAACAGTGCGCTCCCACTCAAATCAATATCTCTCATAATTGATTTTGAGTGATACAAGATCCAGACTTCAATTCATCGTCATAGAATCATCATCTCATGACGGGAATTTTAATCGGTAGGCCAACTTGCCGATCACATCTCTATGCGACTCTTGTTCATCTTTCGATGCGTGTGTTCCGAGCTCAGGACGATCCTGCCATGAACGTCAAGACAACCAAGTGATCTTGCTGCGAGGTCTGACCTCACCCGCCTCACACATCCCTAAACGTTCGTACCCATGCATCCATGGCACACCCCGAAAAGTTAGGTGCCGTGACGGTGCTACACTTGGGAGAACACTAACTACTTGATATTTTTGTGAGAGATCACCCTAATAAAAAGCGACTACTGCGCAATCAAAAAGGGTGCATCATAAGGGATAAACATCTCAGGCAATTCATAACAGCATGATATGGTATAGCCCTTTCTGACGGAGAAGTCTATCATTTCTTCGTCTCCGGCATTCACGTCGGTGTTCACCTTCGCGAAGATTGCCACCACCTTGTCGATGCACCAAATAATATTGCTATCTCTATAGCTAATAAAATAATGCATTACAACAAGGTTGACACGCAGGTCATTAAAGTGCAATCATATGGCTCCAGCCATCATGCCGAATCATGACACGCAGGTCATGTTAATAAATTTACATTATATAGTCATCTCATACATAATCAAATTATTATGAGCACTGCTATACCACATCACATGCACATGCAAACCCTCCTGCAAAACCAAGTTAGACGCCTCTAATTGGTTCATGCAAAAACTTGTTTTTCGTGGCTTCTAAGGTTTCGAAACAAACCGAAGCTACCAACGTCCATCATCAAGTATGATAATTCAAGTCGCTAGATTAACAATGCGGGGTGTATTAAGCACGAGATAATAAAATCTTGAACCCCATACTAAACTTCGTCATACGCATGATCCCCGTGCAGATCATATCTGCATTGCCCTTTTGTCTGCGAAATTTCATCTTTCTTTTTAACTACGGTGGAATTCAATGAACTGTTAGCACTTCGTTGATCAATCAGGATCGCGGATTGCCAGAACATTGAAACTCCACCATGCTGTTATCAAGATCAGAAATATGCAAATTCCAGGGAAGCAACAAGAACATCGGGTAACAGATTTTATCTGCTACCCGCACAAATAATTTTCAGTAATAGAACTCATCTACTACCTAATTATATTGTGCAACACCCATACATCTCATGTATTCTAGATCGCAACCTGCATCTACGCATAGCACGGCTTATGATGCCACTGTAGGGTAACGAAGCAAAAAACAAAAAAATTCCGCCCTACGCACCAGCCCAGGTCCACTATGGAGACTGCATACAAGGTTTGATCATTTTCGTTACCGACTCGTAGCGCAGCGGAAGTAGAGTCGATGACGATCGGCGGTGCAGATCCCCGCAGCTAGGATTTACAACCTCCCAACCACGAGGATGTATACCCTCGTCTTCCCTTCGGACAGCCCTCCGGGAGGCGGTCGAACAGTCCCCCGAACGGTGTCGCGGACAGCCCTTCGGGAGGACCTTCAAAACTCGAACGGTCACTCGGACAGCCCTTCGGGAGGACTCACAGAACTTGGACCGTCACTTGGACAGCCCTTCGGGAGGCACTCACGAACAGCCCCTCGGGCACTAAGATCGAAACTACGACCTCTCTACAGAGTTGCACACATACGGTGTGATCTATCCGGCAGGGCTTCGCCGTCCAGAACTAGTTCCCACCGAAACCCAGACAGCCTTTCGGCTCTGCAAAACTATTTTGCGGGGAGGGAGAGAGAAGCCAGATCATGCAATGGCACTTGTATGTGAGAAGGAGTGAGTGTGGAGGGCTGCCCCTCCACCTCTATTTATAGGAAATCCCAAGGGGTAGGGTGGTTTTACAATAAAATCCAAAAGCACATGAATGAAGTCCTTCCACCAAGGGTATAAGGGTGAAACCATGGAACAAGAGGGGCTCCAAGGTGGAGCCCCAAGTGTGGCCGGCCACACCCCATGAGGGCCCCCCCAAGGGGGCTCTCATCCATCCACGTCACCCCAAAAGATCTTGGGACAAAGCCCAAAATAATGGTTTTTCATAAAGTAACCCAAAAAGCACTTTCACTATTCACGACGACATTTTTCAGCGTCCGTTCGAACTGAAAATGTTTATGCGGGCTTAGAACATTTCCAGTACCCACCATAATAATTTTCAACGCATTCTGGAACAATTCCAGTTTAGTGATTTCATCTGCGAAAAGCATCTGAAGCGGTTCCGGCAGCTCCGGAACATTTCCGGTTTTCATCTCAGAAAATTCCCAGAAGTTTCCAGAATGATTCTGGCACCCTCCAAGAATTATCAGGCATGTGCCGAAACCAATTTGACTTAATGGAATACCCCGAAACAACTTTTCAGTTTCACCGAAGCTCATCCGGTGTTCTCTCTGCGGAACTTTTCCGCTGTCCGAAACTTTTTCGGTGTCCGAAACTTTTTCGGTGATTTTCTCTCAGACTCCCTGTCTAGTATTCAGCAGATAGATGACCCTTAAGCGTGTGACCCTATAGGTTCGGTGAAGTATAGACATGACACGGAACCCCTTCCGATCAATGATCAACATCGGAGCCGTGGACACCCATATTGACCCCTATACCCACACGAATGAATATTCGAGTGAACCTCCAGTTGCCGTGTGTTATTCCTGTTGCTTCGCGATATGTTACAAATACCCGAGGTGAGACATGATGGCATCCCCGTGGGTCAACAACTTGTCCACTATGCCAGTTACCTCGTTACCGGTATTTGTTCTCTTTTCTCGTTCCCGTGTTCCGGCATCCCCGTGATCAAATCACAAAGTGTCTGGCCAGACGATGATGGATACCGTAACACCGAGAGGGCCCAGAGATTTCTCTCCATCGTCGGAGGAGCAAATCCCAATCTTGAGCTATCAAGTTACTTGACATACTTTTCCATGAACCCGTAAGCCGCCGTAATAGCCACCCATTTACGGATGACGTTTAACAAACCCCAAAGTTCATGAAGCAAGCATGAAGAAACTCGATACTCTCATGGTCTAAGGAATCATGCAAACGTTAACCATCTCTGTGTTATTAACCATTAACTTATGACGAAAGTAACTCATAGCATAACATCAATCGGGTCGATTCAACACAAATGTTCTTCTAACATTGTGCCCTCAAAGTTGCTGGCATAGACATGCCCATGATCAGGAAAACAGGACCATCATGCAACACTTGAGCTAGTCTTAGAGGCTAGACTAGGAATACATTTTACCGTTTATTATTCCACACGTGCATATGAGTCTTCCTCCGAGCCTCGTGGTTATTGTAGACTCGAGAACCATAGCAGTTATAGCATGGAACATAAACCTAATTATGAGCATGGAGATAAATAATAATATTTATTATTGCCTCTAGGGCATATCTCCTACATTGAGGTAAGTCAAATGACCCTTGAGTAGTTTCGAGTAGTTTCTCTGGAGGTATGGGTTAGACCGACAACCTAATTAGTGTTTCTTTCCGAGTCATTTGTTGGATATAATAATTTTCACACAAAAACAATTCACGTGTCAGATTTCATACATATGTTGTTTGTGTTCTTATGTGTCACATGCTTCCACTAATATAGGAGCATGTTGGCTATTTTATTGTAGTCACATCTCACAACCTAATGTTGACTTTAGGGCAAATTCAAAATGTCCCGCAGCAACGCGCGGGGTTTCATCTAGTTGCTTTAATTATGGGTGAATGCCTTAATTTATGGACGCCATATTTTAAAAAATAAAATCGGACGCCATATGCGGGAGCCTTCCTTCCTTTTCTTCATATTTCTCGTGGGTTGGCCCACTTAACCCCTAAGGCCCAGGGCCCCCACTACTCACTCTAACCCTAGCCCGATCCCCCAGCCTCCCGATCCCATCTCCTCCCAGTGCCGTCACAAATGGAGGGGCAGTGCCCAGCACGCCTCGATCCCGCTCGCCGCCACCCTCGGGCGTTCGTCACTCCGGCGAGGCCGCCACCCCTCCGACCTCCACCATCATCCGTTCGCTGGCTCCTTTCTTCCATGCTCGTCCTCTTCTCGTTCTCCGCCCGGACGCGCACCTCCTGCTGCCTCTGCCCATGGGGCCGCTGCACGGCTCAGCCCCGTCCGACATCACACCAGCACCCTGTCCGTCTCTTTTCGTCAGACATGAACTCGGCTGCACCTTGACACCCGCCCCTTGCCGCGTCACGCGACCACCATGGCCAATTTCTGCTCGCCCAAGCGCCACGTTGGCTTGAGATTACGGGTGGAGGAGGCCCATGTTAGGGTAACGCAGCAGAAAACAAAAATTTTCTGACCTACGCACCAGCCCAGGACCACTATGGAGACTGCATACAAGGTTTGATCATTTTCGTTACCGACTCGTAGCGCAGCGGAAGTAGAGTCGATGACGATCGGCGGTGCAGATCCCCGCAGCTAGGATTTACAACCTCCCAACCGCGAGGATGTACTCCCTCATCTGCCCCTCGGACAGCCCTCCGGGAGGCGGTCGAACAGTCCCCCGGACGGTGTCGCGGACAGCCCTTCGGGAGGACCTTCGAAACTCGGACGGTCACTCGGACAGCCCTTCGGGAGGACTCACAGAACTCGGACCGTCACTTGGACAGCCCTTCGGGAGGCACTCTCAAACAGCCCCTCGGGCACTAAGATCGAAACTACGACCTCTCTACAGAGTTGCACACATACGGTGTCAACTATCCGGTAGGGCTTCGCCGTCCAGAACTAGTTCCCACCGGAACCCAGACAGCCTTTCGGCTCTACGAAACTCTTTTCGTGGGAGGGAGAGAGAAGCCAGATCATTGCATGGCACTTGTATGTGAGAAGGAGTGAGTCTTTAGGCAGCCCCCTCCACCCCTATTTATAGGCCAAGCCCAAGGGTGGCTTCTCCAAGAAGCCAAGGGGAAAAATACCAAAGGACCCTCAAGGTGGCTTCTCCAAGAAGCCACCCAAAAAGCACTTTCACTATTCATGACGACATTTTTCAGCGTCCTTTCGAACTGAAAATATTTATGTGGGCTTAGAACATTTCCAGTACCCACTAAAATAATTTTCAACGTGTTCTGGAACAATTCCAGATTAGCGATTTTCATCTGCGAAAAGCATCTGAAGTGGTTCCGGCAGCTCCGGAACATTTCCGGTTTTTCTTCCAGAAAATTCCCAGAAGTTTCCAGAATGATTTTGGCACCCTCCAAGAATTATCGGGCATGTGCCAAAACCAATTTGACTTTATGGTATCCTCTGAAACAACTTTTTAGTTTCACCGAAACTCATCCGGTGACCTCTCTCTGCGGAACTTTTCCGCTGTCCGAAACTTTTCGGTGTCCGAAACTTTTTCGGTGATTTTCTCTCAGACTCCCTGTCTAGTATTCAGCAGATAGATGACCCTTAAGCGTGTGACCCTATAGGTTCGGTGAAGTATAGACATGACACGGAACCCCTTCCGATCAATGATCAACATCGGAGCCGTGGACACCCATATTGACCCCTATACCCACACGAATGAATATTCGAGTGAACCTCCAGTTGCCGTGTGCTATTCCTGTTGCTTCGCGATATGTTACAAATACCCGAGGTGAGACATGTTGGCATTCCCGTGGATCAACAACTTGTCCACTATGCTAGTTACCTCGTTACCGGTATTGTTCTCTTTTCTCGTTACCGTGTTCCGGCATCCCTGTGATCAAATCACAAAGTGTCTGGCCAGACGATGATGGATACCGTAACACTGAGAGGGCCCAGAGATATCTCTCCATCGCCGGAGGAGCAAATCCCAATCTTGAGCTATCAAGTTACTTGACACACTTTTCCATGAACCCGTAAGCCGCCGTAATAGCCACCCATTTACGGATGACGTTTAACAAACCCCAAAGTTCATGAAGCAAGCATGAAGAAACTCGATACTCTCATGGTCTGAGGAATCATGCAAACGTTAACCATCTCTGTGTTATTAACCATTAACTTGTGACGAATGTATCTCATAGCATAACATCAAACGGGTCGATTCAACACAAATGTTCTTCTAACATTTGTGCCCTCAAAGTTGCTGGCATAGACATGCCTATGATTGGGAAAACATAATCATCATGCAACACTTGAGCTAGTCTTAGAGGCATGACTAGGAATACATTTTACCGTTTATTATTCCACACGTGCACATGGGTTTTCCCTAGAGCCTTTATGGATATACGGGCTCGGGAACCACAGCAGTTATAGCATGGAACATAAACATAATTATGAGCAAGGAGATAAATAATAACATTTATTATTGCCTCTAGGGCATATCTCCTACAGACTCCCACTTGCACTAGAGTCAATAATCTAGTTAATGCTAATGCACTTTACACCTATGGCACATTGGTGTAAAATATGCTTCGCATGTGGTATAGCCTGATGTCCAACGGATCTGACGACTTCAGATCTATGTGTATCTTTGCATATCCTCGTGTTTTCACGCTTTCACAAAATTCATATTTTGTGTACACCTTGCTTTGTATATGTGTGAATCATTGGTCGAAACCTGATTCCTCAGACTGAGCTATGGAGCAACTATCTGTAATAGTGTCCCATTGACCAAGCCTTCTTGGAACCATACTAAGTTCATGAATGAACTATATGATTCAACAACTTCTTTGTCGCTTCTAAAGCGTCAACATACTTAGCCATTTGTTATAGAATCCGCCACAGTATCTTGTTTGGAACAATTTCCAACAACCGTGCCACCATATTGTGTATTGCACAAAAAAAAAACCTTAACTTTAATCGAAAATCGCTTGGAGCATGGATGAAGACTGTATCGATGTAACCTTTTACAACGAACTCTTCATGATCTCCGCTTGCGAGAAAACATGTCATCAGTGCTACTATAGTACACAATGACCATTTTTCACTGTTGTCCCATGATCAGTACTTTTGATCACTTTGGTATCTATACTCGCAACAACTTTGGGAGTATTGGACATATCTGGTTGTTTTACATACCATGGAATACATGATTAATCCAACCACAAGAGTGTGTGGAATCTCCATCATGTATTTTGCTCATCAGTGTTTTGGGACACCGAGTCTTGCAAAAACTGTTTCCATGTGACTTCGGCAAGAATCACTCCTTGGCGTTTTAAATGCTAAAAAGTTTTAGCATCTTGTCAATATGTATTTATTGCTTAGCCCCATTAGGTAAATCTATCTCCATAGATCATCATGCCTAATATTAAGGCTATTTAGCCCAAGCACTTCATCAAAAATCTATTTTCAAATGAAGTCCTAATTCATGTCAAGAAATTTATTTCCATTTAACAATGTGTCAAGCACACAAGGTGTTTAGAAATATTATTATGCTCCCACTTACTTTCTTGAAACACAAGCATCTTTGTTACCCATTGATGAAGTCAAACCCCTTTGACCATTTCATCAAAACACGAAGATTCCAACTCCATTTTGCTCTCTTCTGTCCATTGCTGGAACTCTGAATTTTGCATACTTACTAGCATCCTATGGAATGACAAAATACCTTGGACTGTAACACATGCAAGTCCTTGGTTTCATTTCCATCAGATGGAAATCCTTTTGTCATCCATTGTTTTATATCTCATGATATGAAATATGTATTAATTGCTAGTTCAACCCGAACTGACTTTAAGCATCGCTACGGTGAAGCAACCTCATCGTAGTCAACTCCTTGAACTTGTATATTGCAACAAGTCGAGCTTTATGGATAAAACATTTTTATTCATATCGGTTATAGTTCCATAAATATTCGTCAGACTCTAAGTCTTCCGAAAGGTGTATCAAGGTTTTAATCTTGAATCACTTATATGGAAACTATCTCGGATTGTATTGGTATTTAGCCAATTCCGGAGTCAGGGCCCATCAACGCTTTCTTGTGTATCGTAGGTATACTGTTGTCGAACAACAATATCTCGTCTGCGCACCTGAGAGGTTTGCACGAGCCTTGCCTGCGTGGTTCAGCTGCAAGTTCAACCGAAGTCCATACATTTTATTGTAGAGACTTCCGTATCAGTCGCAGTAGGAAACTCTGGAATTACTTCCAAGGTCTCTTTCCTTTGACCTGATGACGAAGACACTGTTTATCTCGTCGAGTTGCACTATTCTCCCACTCACCTTTTTGAAAGAACCATTTTCTTCAAAAAGCATACCGTTCTTTGTGGCAAACCTATTTGCCTCGGCATAGTGAGGGAGGAATACCCAATGACTTGGGATAACCTACAAAGTAGCACTTGTCTGATTTGGAATAGGTTTGTAACCTTTTACACAAGCCCCATATTCCAAATGTTAAGAAAAGATACAACATGGTTGGGCGTACCATACCATGCTGTCATTTCAACAGACCCGATGGAGCTCTTTTCAGTGTAAAAGCCGCAGTCTCTAAAGCATTACTTTCAAAAGGGACAATGGCAAATTTATTTATGTCATCTTTGATCTTACCATGTCATAAATGGTTCGATTACATCTTCACGGACTTTCCACTCACAGTGGTGTTCCGGGAGGTGTAAGTTATGAAACTCTTTTCACAACTCATCAGACATTCGCTAAACTTGTAACTCAAATATTCCTTTCTGCAATCGAATTGTAGAAACATAATTTTCTTGTTACAATAACTTCTACTTCATTTTTGAAAACCTTTCGAATGAATTCAAAAGATCTAGACTTACGTCTCATCAAGTAAATATCCATATATCTACTTGAGTCATTTCTGAAGATAGATAAATCCACTACTTGCAACAACATTTATTGGACTACATACATCATGATGCATGATCACCAATACGTTCTTTGCTCGTTCCTTATGGCCTGTGAACGGTATTTTAGTCACTTCACTTTTCGGAGAAAAGTTGCAAGTGTCAGATGATTCAAAATCAAACGACTTCAAAATCCATCATAATGGAATTTTCCATGCGGGTTTCTCCAATGTGACCAAATGCAGTGCCACACTTGTGTGGTATTCTTTTAGTCTTGTGACATTTAGCGTCAGTGTTATGGATGTATCATATTACCATCAATATTCATAACATACGTCCCATCTGGATGGAAGCATGGCTCTTCATGTTATTCATAACACTGAACAACAATTGTTCTTTTATGAACAACCCTTTTGCAACAACATTGTGTAAGGGGCTAGAGTGTAAAACTCTAAAATGAATTATGAAAGTAAATCCAGAGGTAATATATTAATATCATTATTCATAACATACATCTCATTCTCAATGAAAGTATGGCCCTTATGTTATTCATAACATCGAACATAAAAAGTTCTCTTATGAACAACCTTCTTGCAAGATACCTTATGCAATGGGCTAGAGTTTGTGAAACTCTAAATGAATTATGAAAATAAATACAGACAGTAATACACCGATGGAAGGTATAGTAACATTTACTATGTTCCCTGTGTATACCAAAACCTCATTCCTGGCTAGTCTTTCAGGCCATAGTAGTTCTTACATCGAGTTGCAACAGAAAGCAATCGAGCGGGTATCTTTGTGATTAACTCACAATACCCAAGAATCAGTGATTAACAATTTAATCATAATTCCCAAGAACTATATCTTTGACCAGCCTTCTATACATCAAAAACTTGTATGACATTCATACATGAGCTGGATATTCCAGTCTTCTTTCTTATTGCCTTTATACTTCTAACAGTTTAACTTTCAGTATTTCTCCTACTCTCAGAAGAAGCACCCAACTTAAGAGTGGCGTTAGCCCTGGACTTCCTAGGCATGAAAGTTTCACTAACACCCTTCAGACACTTCCTTTCTCTTTAAGTTGTTGTTTTATTCACCTTTCATCATATGACAGGCGTTCTTCTGGATCCCTCTCTTATCAGTCTAATGCATAGTAAACTCCTTTACTAATAGTTTACAAACAAACATTGCTTTGGATATCTCATATCTTTTAGCCTTTGTCTGTCTCTGAAAATGATTTTCAGATTCCATGAATATCACATAACTATCCAAACTTTCGAAGTTCGGGTCTCATGGAAGCAAATGTATTGCACTTGACTGAAACGAAATTCTAGCTTTTGGATCGAAGGACGAGAGTCACATGATCCATAGCATAAGCGAAAGAATACCGAAAGTATGCGATAGGACAAAGTCCTTCTCGGCACTCTTGAGGACAATCCTCACATTACGTTACCAACCGTAAAGTTTTAACCAGATATTTAACAGCTATTCAATTTTAACAGGGAAGGTGGAAATGCGAGCCATAATTCTACAACTATTATGCAAATCACACTTTAGACAGTGTTCAAAATTAATTGCACTGAGAATTAAAAGAATTAATTCTACAGTGCGCTCCCACTCAAATCAATATCTCTCATAATTGATTTTTAGTGATCCAAGATCCGCATATCAATTCAACGCCATTGACGGGTTCATCACTGATGACGTGAATCTCAATCGGTAGGCCAACTTGCCAATCACATCTCTATGTGACTCTTGTCCATCTTTCGATGCGTGTGTTCCGAGCTCAGGACTGTCCTGCCTGAACGTCAAGACAACCAAGTGATCACGCAGTGAGGTCTGACCTTCACCCGCCTTACACCTCTCTAATCGTTCGTGCTCATGTGTACATGGCGCACCCCGAAAAGATACGTGTTGTAGACGGTGCTACACTTGGGAGAACACTAACTACTTGATATTTTTGTGAGAGATCACCCTAATAAAAGCGACTACCGCGCAATCAAGAAGGGTGCATCATAAGGGATAAACATCTCAGGCAATTCATAATAGCATGATATGGTATAGCCCTTTCTGACGGAGAAGTCTTGTATTTCTTCGTCTTTGGCATTCGCGTCGGTGTTCACCTTTGCGAAGATTGCCACCACCTTGTCGATGCACTAGATAATATTGCTATCTCTATAGCTAATAAAATAAGTGCATTACACAAGTTTGACACGCAGGTCATTTAAAGTGCAATCATATGGCTCCAGCCATCATGCCGAATCATGACACGCAGGTCATGTTAATTAATTTACATGATATAGACATCTCATACATAATCAAATTATTATGAGCACTGCTATACCACATCATATGCACATGCAAACCCTCCTGCAAAACCAAGTTAGACGCCTCTAATCGGTTCATGCAAAAACTGGTTTTTCGTGGCTTCTAAGGTTTCGAAACAAACCGAAGCTACCAACGTCCATCATCAAGTATGATAATTCAAGTTGCTAGATTAACTTTCCAGGGTGTATGAAAACCGAGATAATAAAATCTCGAGCCCCATACTAAACTTCGTCATACGCATGACCCCCGTGCAGATCATATCTGCATTGCCCTTTCGTTTGTGAAATTTCATCTTTCTTTTTAACTACGGTGGAATTCAATGGACTGTTAGCACTTCGTTGATCAATCAGGATCGCGGATTGCCAGAACATTGAAACTCCACCATGCTGTTATCAAGATCAGAAATATGCAAATTCGAGGGAAGCAACAAGAACCTCGGGTAACAGATTTCATCTGCTACCCGCACAAATAATTTTCAGTAATAGAACTCATCTACTACCTAATTATATTGTGCAACACCCATACATCTCCATGTATTCTAGATCGCAAACTGCATCTACGCATAGCACGGCTCATGATGCCACTGTTAGGGTAACGCAGCAGAAAACAAAAATTTTCTGACCTACGCACCAGCCCAGGACCACTATGGAGACTGCATACAAGGTTTGATCATTTTCGTTACCGACTCGTAGCGCAGCGGAAGTAGAGTCGATGACGATCGGCGGTGCAGATCCCCGCAGCTAGGATTTACAACCTCCCAACCGCGAGGATGTACTCCCTCATCTGCCCCTCGGACAGCCCTCCGGGAGGCGGTCGAACAGTCCCCCGGACGGTGTCGCGGACAGCCCTTCGGGAGGACCTTCGAAACTCGGACGGTCACTCGGACAGCCCTTCGGGAGGACTCACAGAACTCGGACCGTCACTTGGACAGCCCTTCGGGAGGCACTCTCAAACAGCCCCTCGGGCACTAAGATCGAAACTACGACCTCTCTACAGAGTTGCACACATACGGTGTCAACTATCCGGCAGGGCTTCGCCGTCCAGAACTAGTTCCCACCGGAACCCAGACAGCCTTTCGGCTCTACGAAACTCTTTTCGTGGGAGGGAGAGAGAAGCCAGATCATTGCATGGCACTTGTATGTGAGAAGGAGTCTTTAGGCAGCCCCCTCCACCCCTATTTATAGGCCAAGCCCAAGGGTGGCTTCTCCAAGAAGCCAAGGGAAAAAATACCAAAGGACCCTCAAGGTGGCTTCTCCAAGAAGCCACCCAAAAAGCACTTTCACTATTCATGACGACATTTTTCAGCGTCCTTTCGAACTGAAAATATTTATGTGGGCTTAGAACATTTCCAGTACCCACTAAAATAATTTTCAACGTGTTCTGGAACAATTCCAGATTAGCGATTTTCATCTGCGAAAAGCATCTGAAGTGGTTCCGGCAGCTCCGGAACATTTCCGGTTTTTCTTCCAGAAAATTCCCAGAAGTTTCCAGAATGATTCTGGCACCCTCCAAGAATTATCGGGCATGTGCCAAAACCAATTTGACTTTATGGTATCCTCTGAAACAACTTTTCAGTTTCACCGGAACTCATCCGGTGACCTCTCTCTGCGGAACTTTTCCGCTGTCCGAAACTTTTCGGTGTCCGAAACTTTTTCGGTGATTTTCTCTCAGACTCCCTGTCTAGTATTCAGCAGATAGATGACCCTTAAGTGTGTGACCCTATAGGTTCGGTGAAGTATAGACATGACACAGAACCCCTTCCGATCAATGATCAACATCGGAGCCGTGGACACCCATATTGACCCCTATACCCACACGAATGAATATTCGAGTGAACCTCCAGTTGCCGTGTGCTATTCCTGTTGCTTCGCGATATGTTACAAATACCCGAGGTGAGACATGTTGGCATTCCTGTGGATCAACAACTTGTCCACTATGCTAGTTACCTCGTTACCGGTATTGTTCTCTTTTCTCGTTACTGTGTTCCGGCATCCCTGTGATCAAATCACAAAGTGTCTGGCCAGACGATGATGGATACCGTAACACTGAGAGGGCCCAGAGATATCTCTCCATCGCCGGAGGAGCAAATCCCAATCTTGAGCTATCAAGTTACTTGACACACTTTTCCATGAACCCGTAAGCCGCCGTAATAGCCACCCATTTACGGATGACGTTTAAC
The DNA here is from genome assembly GCA_011799875.1 of Thinopyrum elongatum. Lineage (NCBI taxonomy): Eukaryota > Viridiplantae > Streptophyta > Magnoliopsida > Poales > Poaceae > Thinopyrum > Thinopyrum elongatum. The sequence goes on along the minus strand of CM022300.1, from coordinate 16,241,882 downwards.
AAACCCCAAAGTTCATGAAGCAAGCATGAAGAAACTCGATACTCTCATGGTCTGAGGAATCATGCAAACGTTAACCATCTCTGTGTTATTAACCATTAACTTGTGACGAATGTATCTCATAGCATAACATCAAACGGGTCGATTCAACACAAATGTTCTTCTAACATTTGTGCCCTCAAAGTTGCTGGCATAGACATGCCTATGATTGGGAAAACATAATCATCATGCAACACTTGAGCTAGTCTTAGAGGCATGACTAGGAATACATTTTACCGTTTATTATTCCACACGTGCACATGGGTTTTCCCCAGAGCCTTTATGGATATACGGGCTCGGGAACCACAGCAGTTATAGCATGGAACATAAACATAATTATGAGCAAGGAGATAAATAATAACATTTATTATTGCCTCTAGGGCATATCTCCTACAGCCCAGCCGAAGCCCAATTAGATGTCGTGGTCCAGATCAGAAGCCTAAATTCAGTAGCGCGCAAAGAAGAATAGTACCACCTTGTAGGAACCGGCCAAAGACACCACGTACGGAAAAAAAACGAAAAAAAAAAGAGAATGACGGTGAACCCGAGAGACTCAATCCGTACTTTATTATTAGGGAAAGATATACGCTGAATTACCTCGTCCTGTACCAACGGAACAGCTGACGGTGGACCATCCACCCACCGTTATGTTACACGGAGCCGTCTCCGTACTCTACTGTTTGACAGGGCGTATCCGTGGTCTCTCTATACGATCGCATTCAGTTCAGGCTTGAACGCGTCGTTGTCCCATTGGTATGCATACCCGGAGCAGGGGAGCTCGTCCATACCATCGCTGCTCTCTTATTAAGAAAATTCATTGGAGTGCTCGTCCTCGAATGCTTCCGGTATCTATGTTCGCTCGTTTCTCTCGGGATCAGAGTAGGAACTCATGGATACACGAGATCGTGGATTCTTTTTTTTCTTTTTTGCGAATAAGAGATCGTGGATTCTACCCCTAGTTGTTTATCTTTTTTCATATTAATTATTTCTTTGCATTGTTCACTGTCAGCCGGTGGGACCTAATAGTCATAGTGGTGTTTTGGAGGCTTCTTTTTACCTGATTTGATACTAATTTAAGGGGGGTTTCGCAACAATGTGACACTCCAGCCCCTCGCAGTGAGCACATTTTGGGGGCTTTTTACTCCATTTGATCTAATTCAAGAGGGCTTTTGCAAAATTCGACGCTCCAGCCAAATGATGGGTTTTGCAAAAATGCGATGCTACAGCCCCTCGCCCTGGGGAAAATAATCTTATACGCCCGAGTCGCACGCCCAGATCATGAGATCATCTCCCGTGGCCGCGGTGCAAAAACAAATCTCAAAGCATCTGACCTTACCCGCAATCCCCCATTCTACTAATATTTCCTTCTCCAGCGTCGTCTGCTTCTGACGGCGATGCCGCTGTAGGTCCTCGCCACCGCCGCAACTCTTCCACTGGCTATGTGGTGGAACCGCCGGCGCTTTACCCTCCTTTCCCGTCTCTCTCTATCGTCTCTAACCATGGCACAAAGGTCTCCACGAGGGGGGGAGCGGCAATGACGGCGGCAATATCTGCTTCTACTCTTTGGAGGGTAAATTGCATCGATTTCATTCACAAAGAAACTATCGCTTGGATTTTAAGTCAATTTTGTGGTTGTGAATCAATCAACCAAACAATCTGGGAGAAAAATTTCAGCCCAGAATCTATGTGGTTGTGTCTGTGTAGCCTTTGCGTGAGCAAGAGCAGGGACGTCGAGGAGGGTTGCCATGGACGCAACAAGCAGAGGAGTTGTTGGGCCTCCGAGGAACGCTGCTGTGGACGGCGGGGGAGAGCAACGGGGAGGGAGCTCCCAGTGCTTTCACAAGCAGGAGAGTTGCGACCGCGTCGATGACGAATGGATGGAGCATCCGTAATTAGAAGTGAGGTGCTAGAGAAGAAGGAGGGGATTTGCGTCTAATTGCTTTGAGATTTCTTTTGTCACATGTCGGACACTGGAGAAGGTCTCAGAGCATCTCCAGCCGTTCGGCCCCACAGGGGCTTGAAGATAGCGCCGTCTGGGGGTGAACCGGCGGTAATTTCGGCGTGGGGTCAATCGGGTTCACAGCCACCGCCCCCAGGTCGTCACCAGACGCCGTTTTTTGAAACATAAAATCGGCCAAACACGACACAATTTTGTCCAAACTAGACGATTTCATTGATATTTGTATAAAAAACTTAAAAAAACACAAACTAAAAACGACTACGCCCAGCCACCGCCGCCTCCCGCCTTCTACATGTCGAGGAGCCTGTAGAACCGGGTGTAGTCGCCGCCGCCGTCGTTGTCGTCGCCGTCATCGTCGCCGCCGTGCTGGGTGCCGTCGCCGCCGTTCCTGCTGCACCCCTGACCAGCGTCGCCGATGCGCGGGGGGTTGGACGGCCCGGGCGCATCCTCGTCGTCGCTGTCGAGGATGACCACGCCGCCCTCCTCGCGTCCGCGGCGCTGAGCGGCGATCTCCTCGAAGGCCCGGCGCTGGCGCTCCATCTGCTCGCGGACGTAGTCCTCCTTCGTCTACTTGAGGGCGGTCTCGTCGGCGGCGGCCATGGCCTCGTGCTCCTTCTTCACGGGGAGCAAACCCAGCTCGATCTTCGGCCGGACGAGGCAGTAGGAAGAAGGAGAGGGGTGGCCGCCCTCGTTGATGACGAGCGCGCCGTCGCGGGTGCGGCGCCCAAGTGGCGTCTCCTGCGGCTCCGGCTTGACGGGGCGAAGCGCCGGCGAGCCGGAGGACAGAGAGCCAGAGCCCGACGACGACGATGTCGCCGTCTCCATTCGCCGCGGCGTCAAGGAGCTGCTGCGATGGCGAGAGAAGGAGGGGGCGCCGGGTACTCCAACCGCGGCTCGTTGCCGGCCTCGATGTACTCGAGGATGGCCTCGAGGGTGCGGCGTGGGACGCCCCACCATAGGCGCCGCCCCTCGGAGTTGAGGCGGCCGCAGGGCTCGACGCCATTGGTGGCGGCGACCTGCTCCTCGTGGCGCCGCTCGAAGTACGCCGTCCACAGCGCGTTGCTGTCGGGGGCGAACCTCGGCTGGTTCTGCTGCAGCTCCGGCAGCGTAGACCGAATGCGTGCGATTTCGGCGCGCCGGGACGCTCCGGTGGGCGCGGGCGGCACCGGGACGCCGCCGGCGCTGAGCCTTCAGGTGCCCGGCAACCGCATGTCCGGGGGCGCCGGGTATTCAGCCTCGTAGAGGAGGCGTGCCTCATCCTCGTGCAGATGGCAGCGGCCGAAGCTGTTCGCCGCTGCGCCGTCGTCTGGGAAGCGCTCGGCCATTGCCGTCGGCGGGGCTAGAGAGTGGGAGAGAGGCGTCGGCGGCGAGAGGTAGAGAGAAGGGCGTCGGTGGCGAGAGCTTGTGCGTTCACCGGCGAGGGAGGACGGCTTTTATAGCCGCGGATGGGCGGTGGGAGAGCTGCCGCCGTGTGCCGCGTGGCGGGAGCGGGCGGGACGCGCGTCACCGCACCTTGACTGTGCCGCCCGTGAGGCATCAATGGAATGCTGACCGGCGCGGCAGCGCGGCAGCCTTGGCATTGATTCCCGCGGGAACCGAGGGGATGAGGACGACGAAGGCGGCGAGTCGCTGACTCGGCGGACCCACTCCTTTTCGCGCCAAAAACGTTTTCCCCGGCGCCCCCGGGCGCCCCCCAGCGCGCCAGGTTCGGCCTGGATCCGCCGGCGCCAAAATCGGCCCTAACCGGCGGAAATTGGGTTTCTGGGGGCGTGACTAGGCCAAATTTTCTGCGCCGGCGACGAAAAATGACCTTGGGAAGGCATGTTGAGGGCGCGGCTGAAGATGCTCTCGTGACCGGGGCGTGCGACCCTGGTTGTATAGGGAAAAAATTTCCCTCGTAGTCAGCATATTTTAGTCTAATTCAAAGGGGTTGCAAAAATGCGACGCTCCAGCCTGACAGTGGTACTAACTCGAGGTGGATTTTAAGTAATGCGATGCTCCAGCCTCTGGCAGTGGCCAGGCATCACGCTGACACACCATGCATGTAGGCTCTGTCAACGGCTACAAACAAAAGTTGCATCCTATTTGCACTGCGATATTAATATGCTTTGCCCACTGCTACAAACGAAAACTACAATACATGTTTAAGGATCATTTTTAGGAAGATCAAATCTACATTATAGAAATTCATCAGAAGTATAAAGTTTCTCAAACATAATAAAAAATTATATCGAGATTCCGACCATTACTGCTGGTGGAACGAGCCTGCTGGTGGAATGAGCCGTTGTTGCCATTTCAAACCGGCTTGACCTCGTCGATAACAACCGGCTAAACGTCGATAACAGCCGGAAAGTCTTCATGCCGTTGAAACCTTGCATAAATCTGAAGCAGGAGAAGCTACTCTAACCTCACCATCCGAAAGAAAAAGGGGCAAACTCCCTTGGCCACTTCGCAAAATTTTAAGGGCTGTGTGACTGAAGTGGTCATCTCTCATAATTGTTGTGTGACAAATTGTTGTGACTAATAGTACATGTTATCTCTTTCTTGGCAAGGAGGAACATACTGAAAAAGAGGCGCAACGCCCTTGTATTTATTTATGTATTGACATGCGCATCCTTGGTACTAGGTAGGTTGGCAACTTACATCATCGTACCGAGCCCGTGGCACTCTTATTTATTCTACTCCCGCATACGTACGAACCACTACACAGTACACACAAACTCCATACAAGTCCAGCTCTCAAACGGCACGGGCTCCAGCACACCACACCCACTCAGCAGTGGCCATGCAGCCTCAGAACGCACCGGTCGCCATCCTCAGGAAAGCTGCCACGGGGTCGTCGCCGCACCCGCGGTCACCACGGCGGCGGTGCCTCTCCTCTTGCCCGCGCTCCTACTCCTGCTCGTGGCTCTGCTGCTCGGGTCTGGCGAGGAAGCCTTCGTCCTGCTGATCCTTGGCACGGAACACCTCTTGCACCTCCCTCGCGGGCCTGCCGAACGTGAGCTCCTGGGCGGGGCCGTCCAGCTTGCCGATCACGTTGTTCCTCCCGACGAGCCACACCCTCTCGTTCCTCTCGGCGTTGATCTCGAAGCACACGACCTGGAGGTTGCTGCTGCCTTGGGACGAGGCGATCTCCACCACCGGGTGGCCGGGGGGCACCACGAACGCCGCGCCGCGCGACACCCGCGCGCTGACCGTCTCGTACCTCTGATGATCCTGCTGCTCGTCCTCCTCCGACTCCGACTCGGAGCCGCGTCGACGTTGCTGTCGCTGGTCGTCCTCCTGTTCCTCGCGCCACCTGCCCTTGCCGTGCTCGTGCTCGCGCTCGCTGTCGCGGCCAAGGTGCGGGCACACGATCTGCACCTCGCCTTGGCCTTTCAGCACGACGGCGAGCTTGAACGACTGGGTGTTCAAGTACGGCGCGGTCATAGAACCCTGCCGATCGAAACATGCATGCATGCATGTGGTGGAGAAACCCACCCGTCTCGAGGGGAGTGTGAGATCGACCGTGCCCCCAGCTCATAACACCCCAGCTCTCGCGACTCCGGCCGCTAGCGCGTCCCTCGTCGCCGTGCTCACCAACGTCGCTCGCACAGCAAACACTTCTAGCCGGAGGTATGCCGTCGCGGTGACGCTCCTCGACGGTTGCGCTGCGGGGGGAGGAGGCGCAGCGACCGCCTCTTCCCTTCGTGTACGAGGCGTTCCCAGATCTCCTTCGGCCGATCTCTTCGGTTCCACCGGAAATGCTGATGGCGACCAGGACGTAGCGGTGGAGGGAACGGGCGACGCGGATCCGCGACGACTCCCTGTCGTGGTCGCTGTGCGAGCGGGAGTGGAGGGAGGCGATGGAGCGGGTTGAGGAGGAGAGCGACCCAGATCTGAGGGCGTGGGCGGAGAGATTCGCTTGGGTCTACATGTCTCGGGCGGATCATGAGTTGAAGAATCTAGCATGGAGGATTCATTTCGAGGCCACGGCGGAGGAGAGGGGAGGATGCCACCATTTCCGCTCTCTTCGCCGGTGAGGTTCGTGCATTGGGCAAAGGGGGAGGCCAAATCAGAGGTTTGGGACCGCGAGGAGAGGTGGGAGTGCATTTTGGGGTCGCTCCTACTCGCACTACGCTGCCTCCAGCGCAGGTGGATCCCCTCCCGTACCTCTCCCCAGAGCCGGCGTGCGAATGAAGTCCCAGGTGGTGATCAGGTCAGCGGATTCAGACCCGGAGGCTGCTGAAATCCGGTCGCCGGGGGTTGGGATATCCGCCATTGCTGAACTTGGGGATTCAGAGCCGTGATAGTTCAAAATCGAGGAGGGAGAAGCAGAAAGTTGACCAGGTCAGGAGTGACAGGGTGGCTTGGAGACTGGGCCCAACTGTCAGCGAGGTCTGTGAGGTGGATAGTGATTTTTTTGGACAGCTATGGGAAGGAAACAAGAACACTTCTACTTTAAAGCTGAGCCGTCGTCCAGATCGGTGAGCTAACCCTAGGGGAAAGGGGTCGTGATCTGGATCAGGAAGGAGCTCCTCAAGAGGAGGGAGTTTGAGATTGGAGATTGCTATGCAGATGCAGAGAGATTTGGTAGGCAGAAATCCTAGTTTCTTCAGTTGCGGCAGATCGGAGTGGCTAGGGGCTGAGACGGTGAATTTTTCTGCTGTGGTCTGGCTGTGTGAGATGGCGGAGAGCAACAGGGGCCACGGGAGGGGGCGAGGGGGCACTAGTAGAAAAAGGCCCATTTGTCCCGGTTCATAAGGCCCATTTGTCCCAGTTCGGGAACCGGGACTAAAGGGTCGGGACTAAAGCCCAACACCTTTAGTCCCGGTTCTTATATGAACCGGGACAGATGGGGCTCCACGTGGCCGCTGCGGCGAGCCCAGAGAGGAGGGCCTTTAGTCCCGGTTGGTAACACCAACCGGGACCAAAGATCATCCACGTGTCAGCAGCTCAGGAGTTGGGGGTTTTGTTTTTTTTTTGAAAGGGGGGGGGGGGTTTAGGTTTTTGTGGGTTATTTAGGGGTTTCATATATTGTGTTAGCTAGCTAATAGAGAGAAGTTTCCTCTCTTATCTCCGTGCTTGGTCGACGCTACGTACTATACGTATAGAGAGGACTCGACATCTAGCTAGTAACAAAAGAAGAAACCATTAAGTACACAAGATCGTCTGAACATATACAGAGAGAAGTGATCGACCTCCTCCTCTCCGAGAGATTGGTCGAACAACAAGTTTTTGTATATCTATCCGACACCGCTAGCTACATTATACAATTAAGATCCCTAACATCTGATGTCAAGTTTCAACTGGTATTCTCCGCTGGATTGATGACGTGGTCAAGAAAGAATCCACCCATTCCTCTTGAATTGCCTTTAACGATCTTGTGGTGGATTCTCCCGCATCTGCCAAATCTAATTTGAAGAAGAGGGTCAATACATATATATGAATGAAACTCACACAAATGAGGTAATAAATAAAATTGTGATATTATTGCTTACGCACTTCATATTGTTTTTCAGAGTAGCCCCGCTTGAGGTCGTTGTGTTGTAGATGTACTCGCAAACGTAGTATCCACAAAAATTATTCCCGCCTTCCTGCCACAACCACTTTACGAGAAATAGAGGTCCAATCAAACTGATAATCAAGCATTATAATGGTATTGATGAAACTAGCTAGAATCAATGGGAGATGCGCGGAACTTAGCTAGTAGTACTTACTTTCGGGTGTGTAAATCGCAGATCCCCCGGCAGTCCCGGAACTTCTGCGGTGAACACTTTCCAAACCTGCGAGACAAAGAAAATAATTACTTGATATCAGGAAATGAACAAAGTTGCCGATATGGTGCAATAATGATCGATTGAACTTACTTCTGGAGCATTTCAGTCATGGCCGCATACTCCTTGGGATCTTTTCGTCTTGAGTCTAAGACGGTTACTAGTCCCTGCTCAAGCTTAATCTCTAGGAGAATAAAGTGAATCTCGCACGATGCATAAACTCTACATCCTTACTCTATACAGAACCTCAGGCGAGTAATAATGGAAACCGATATGCAGAAGATAGTAACACACTTGAAGTTGTGAAGAAAAGAGTATTTTATCTTTGTTTTGATTTTTAAGCAACGATTGTAGCAAGTTGGGCCTCGGTTCTTTCGGATTATATGTAACCGTCCATTCATCTATGAGATTTGTTTAATGAACCAATACAAGATTTGTCATTTCTGCATTCGACGATCTTCAATCTGCATAATTAGTGAGGATAATTATATACTCATGCAAAGAGCTGAGCATATATAGAGACTTAATTACAGAGGTATAGTACTTACAGACAGTAGCAGTGATTATTATTTTAATCGAGGTCATTTGAGATTGAAAAACGGAAGAACTCCTCAATGAACAGACAACAGATCATTCCAACGAGGTCGTGCTCCTCTTAAACTCTCAGCGTCAATATCCTTCCCAGACTTGCAGGTGTCCATGTACCACTATGGAATCTTCGCATCATCGTTGTTGAGGAGGATCACCAGGTCTGACGAGAGGCTTCCCGTACTGGTATTTGTGTTCGTCTCCACCTCCATTGTATCAAAGTGCATCGTCGGGCCGTAATCACCAGGATTGGTACCGGGCAGCATCCCCGGCAGATTTGCGACGATATCGCTAGACACCTTGAGCGGGGGGCACGATTGGTTTTCGTTCACCAAGCTGGGAATTTTGTTCCCACTTCTTCGGTTCTTGTAACCTTTTGTCAGTTAGAGTAGTTCCCGACCGGCGCGCTCCTTCCACTGCCTTTTAAGAGCGCGGACATGGTTGTCATCCGGCGAGGCGGTGGTGGTCGCTTCAGGTTCTCACAGTGCGCTTCAATTTCACCGGATCCATCTCTCCTCCGGGTGTGGATTTTTCTTTGCAAAAAAGTCCCTCACTTGGGCTTTACAGATCTCCGCATTTTCCTCGCGGTCATCTCGTATGGTAACACTTCTCTAGAGGCGTGAGAGTCGGACCGAATCTGTATTGCCTCCCGCCTCTGGCTGTAACTGCTAGACGTCGGAGCAGTCGGAGTGGCTGCGGCTGTCTTCCTTCGTTGCTTACGAGGCGGAGGGCTACGACGCCGCGAGCAGCCGGAGCGGCGGCGCTGTCTTCCGCTGTTGCTGACGAGGCGGAGAAGGAGGCGGTGCTGCTCGGACGGCGCCGGCGCAGGGAGAAGGAGGCGAGAGTGCCCGATCACTCGCCAGAGGAGGAGGCGGAGTGCCCTGACTCCTCGGAGGAGGAGGCGGAGTGCCGCTTACGTCAGCGCGTAAGGAGGAGGCGGAGGCGTCCAGTTCGGAAGGTTGATGAGCTCCTTCCGCCATAGACATGGAGTCTTCAGAGCAAGACCCAGCTGAGTCTCCCCTTCACCGGTAGGGTGGTCAAGCTGGAGCTCCTCAAATCCCTCCGTTATTTCATCGATCATCACAACAGCATAGCCTTGTGGAATCGGAAGGCAGTGAAAAGTTGCGCCGGGTTGAGGAGGTGTAACAGAGCCGACAGCCGCCTTGACTTTGAGGTGCTGCCATTGCGTCATAAGGTGGCAATCTTGAGCCTCCGTGATAGCATCCACGGGGTAGCTGGGAGCCGTGAAGTCAGGCTGCTGAAGGACCTCGGTGGAAGCCACGCTGCTTCTCCGCTGAGATGGAGGGGTAGCTTCTAGGGTAGCTCCGGCAGGTCGCTGGCTCTGAACTAGTAGTGCTTGTTCCTCTAGCGCTCGTACCCTTGCATTCAGCGACTGCAGTTCCGTCTGCTCCACTTTCCTCCTCCTCTCCAGGGTTTTGTAACCGCCTACGCTGGAAACCCAACCCTCCATGCGACGGAGCCTGCCGTGCCTCGTGTTCGTCCTAGGTGCTCAGGATTCCCGAGGGCCTGTGTGAGCTCGTCGTTCTCTCTGTCGGGAATGAACGTCCCTTCCTGCGCTGCGGCGATATACTTCTGAAGCTTCTTGACGGGTATTTCAAGTTGCTCCTTCGTCCAATGGCACTTCCCTGTTTCAGGGTCCAAGGTTCCCCCAACCCCGAAGAACCAAGTCCTTGAACGGTCTGGCCAGTTCAATGTCTCTGGTTCGACCCCTTTATCAAGCAGGTCCTTCTTAGCCTTGTCCCACAACGGCCGGGCTTTGAGGTAGCCACCTGACCCCGTGCGATGGTGATACTCCTTCTTTGGAGCATTATTCTTGTTTGTCGCTGACATCTTCTTACTCTTCTCCGATGTCTTGTGGGCCACAAATGCGGGCCAGTGATCTCTTATCTTCTCAAATCGGCCGGTGAATTCTGGAGTCTTCCCTTTGTCGACAAACATTGATTTCAACTCATTCTTCCACCTCCTGAATAGATCTGCCATCTTCTTAAGAGCATGAGCCTTGACCAATGGCTCTATAACTGGCTTATCCGGATCCTCCTCTGGCGGTAGGGTGAAATTTGCCTTCAACGCGGTCCAAAGATCATCTTTCTGTCTATCGTTGACAAAAGACACTTGAGGGTCTTCGCTCTTAGGCTTATTCCATTGGTGGATGCTGATCGGGATCATGTCCCTAACAAGAACCCCGCACTGAGCAGAAAATGCTTCCTTGGTCCGGCTGGGTTCAATCGGTTGGCCATCGCCCTTGATTGCTGTGATCGTGAACCTTTCATCCTGGCGCAACCTTTTCTTCGGGCCTCATCTCGTTACCGAAGTTTGGCTCGATCCGGAGGGCTAGAAAAGAAGAAAGAAGAGAGTTAATATGTATACATACCAAAACAATTAATGCATCAATTAGCTAGTCAGCACAGGCTTAATTAATATATATACCTCGCCGGACTTTGCAACAGCTCCTTCCTCCGTTCGCTCATCGGAGCCATCATAATCATGTCCTTCCACCTCCATTGTTCGATCACCGGAGCCTGCTTCACCCTCTCCTTCCAGACCATCGGTGTCGTTGAGATATGACAAGATATCACCTCCGCCGAGGATTATGTCCCCCAACAACTGTTCTGCTTCGATGTCTCGGTGCTCCATAGTTTCTGCAAATATTACAACATGACAATTAATATACAAACATGACAGATGGATATATTAGTGCAAATGTAGACCTAGCTAGCTCGACGCTTCTACGGTTTGGGGTGGCCTCGACAACTCTTCTACGGACCGCCTCTCTCATGAATGTCCGACGTCCGGACCGACAAGGGATTTAACAAAATGACGCCATTCTGGATGTGCAGAAAATGGTCCATATTTTTTCTGATCTCATCTACCCTTCTATATGTCACGTTGTCTAGTGTCAAAGAATTCAAGAAAACCATGACTTCATCATTAGCCGGAAATGACAGGCGTATAATGGTACGAAGCTCTTCAAAGTTGTTTTGGAACGGAGTTCCCGATAGAATAATTCGCTTTTTGGTACAAAGTTCAGCAAGAGCCTTCCGAATATCGCTATTTGGAAGGCCTTTGCTGAAATTCGTATCAAAAGGAGAATTATTCTATCAGGAACTCCGTTCCAAAACAACTTTGAAGAGCTTCGTAGCATCATACGCCTGTTACTTCTGACTAATGATGAAGCCATGGATTTCTTCAATACTTTGACAGACAACGTGACATATAGAAGAATATATATATAGATGAGATCATAAAAAAAATTGGATCAACTTGTGCACATCCATAATGGGGGCATTCTTGATAAATCTATATATGTCAAAATTCAAACTTTGACATATGATCAAACTTTGACATATGATCAAATGTTGCATATGTCAAAATTCAAACTTTGACATATGATCAAACTTTGACATATGATCAAATGTTGCATATGTCAAAATTCAAACTTTGACATATGATCAAACTTTGATATATGTCCACCGCGATATAAAATAATACATAGACTTGTTCGGGCGAGAGGGGGTTGATCGACGTCCCCCCTCATGTCGAAGTTACCGGAGTTATCTTCTAGTGGTTTGGGTGGCCTCGAGAGTTTGTCGAGTAGGGGCGGGAGGGGGTAGGAGATCGACAACGCTTTTTTATATATGTCCACCGCGATATAAAATAATACATAGACTTGTTCGGGCGAGAGGGGGTTGATCGACGTCCCCCCTCATGTCGAAGTGAATGAACAACTCTGAATTTTTTTACATGTACTCCTACAACATGAAAATTTCTAAGTGATTGCCAAACTGTTTGCTAAACTTTTATGCTTCATTTATATGAAGATCAATTGTCCAATATAACTATGTTCGCAATATGAGGCATTGGACATTATCTAGATCACATGCCTCAAAATCAAAGGAAAAACTCCTCTCACAACTATCCGCGGTGCCCAACAATATGAAATCATTCACAAATATTGATGTTGGACTCGACTAAATATGCACTCCATAGTCCAATCAAGTATATAAGTCCGCGGTGATCAAACACATACAAGTTACAAAAATTTCTATGCTCACAAAAATATAAGCCCGAGGGGAATTGAAGTTATCGGGGTTATGTTTATACAACAAATGGACAACTCATCTCATCTGAAAAAACATAGCACATCTAAAAAAATACATACATACAAGGAAAAAAATTGCTATGAACAAAAAAAACATCATATATGAAAATTTTCTATATCCATCCATACATACATACATACATTGAAAAAAATGCTATGAACAAACACATCAGTAGTAATTATTTTTATAATGATTTGGCCTCAAAAAATTCTTTTATTAGTATTTTCAAACTCTAGAATGACCCTGTTGCACTAGAACTATTTCAAATAAATTTTTTCAAATGCCACAAATTTTTTGAGAAGTCCTCTGATGCCTATAGATCATTTTTATGCAAAAACCCACTTTGGTCATTTGAAACTTTTGAGTAGTGGCAGGGCAAGGCCGAGCTCGGGGGAGCACGCGGCGAAGTTATCGGGGAGGGGGTATATCGACCCCCCCCCCCCACTCATGTCGAAGTTATCGGGGAGGGGGTATATCGACCCCCCCCCCCTCATGTCGAAGTTATCGGGAGGCGGTATATCGACCCTCCCCCTCATGTCAAAGTTATCGGGGAGCGACCCCCACCCCCCTCATCATGCATATATAGCTACCACATACATATATACATTGAAAAAAATTACATTATATATATATATATGAACAAAAAAATTACATCATATATATACATATGTACATCGACCCCCACCCCCCTCATCATGAACAAAAACATGCTCTGAACAAAAAAATTAATATATTATGAACATCTACATACATATAGGCAGATACATAAATATATACATTATATATATATATGAACAAAAAATTAATCTAATAAAAAATGAAAAAAAATAGAGACGGGGCGGCGCGGCGGCTCACAGCGGGGGCGGCTGGCGACGGCGACGGCGACGGCGACGACGACGGCGGCGGCGACGGCGGGGGCGGGCCGGGGCAGGGGCTTGGACGCGGGGCAGGGGCCGGCGCGGCGACGGCGTGGTCGGGGGCAGGGGCGCTGGGCGACGACGACGAGGTGCGGGGAGCGGGCGGCGACGGCGTCGAGGGCTCGGGGCAGGGGCGGCGCGGCGACGACGTTGGAGGCAGGGGCGACGACGGCGACGGCGACGACGAGCAGCGTTGGGGCGTCGGGCACGAACTGGCGATGGAAATCTGAAAATTTCCTAAGTGCTGGCTTATATAGCAAAGGCTTTGGTCCCGGTTAGTGGCACCAACCGGGACCAATGCCCCCCTTTAGTCCCGGTTGGTGCCACCAACCGGGACCAAAGGTCTTTTTTTAGCAGCCCAAAGGGCGGGAAGCAGGGACCTTTGGTCCCGGTTGGTGGAACCAACCGGGACTAAAGGGCGTGCATTGGTCCCGGTTGGTGCCACGAACCGGTACCAATGCACCCCTTTAGTCCCGGTTGGTGCCACCAACCGGGACAAAAAGCCTTGTGCTGCCCGCGTCGCGGCCAAAAGTTTAATCCCACCTCGCTAGTTGAGAGAGCTCTAGAGTGGTTTATAAGCGCTGCTGCGCCCACTCTCTCGAGCTCCTCTCAACTGCAGGCTTTCGGGCCTAAACTTGCACTATGTGCCTGTGGACCTACTGGGCCTGCTGCGGGCCTGAATCCTGGCCCATGGTTGGGTTTCTAGTCGTATTCAGGCCGTGGTGGCCCAGTAGGCGGCACTTTTTTTATTTTTATTTTGTTTTCTTTGTTGCTTTATTTATTTTATTTTGTTTCTACTTACAACAAAATACTTACTGTTGCTATTTTTATTTATTTTATTAAATTTTATTTTATTTTATTTTGTTTCTACTTATTTATTAAAGTTTATTTTGTTTCTACTTATTTATTTTATTTTGTTTCTACTTATTTATTTTATTTTATTTTTTGCTTTTTTTATTTATTTTATGAAAATTCTTTTTCTTTTAATGTTTTGAAGAGAAAATACTTTGATAATTTTAGTTGCATAAATTTTATATAATTTTAGTTTCAATAATACAAGAGGTTTAAAAAGTTTTTTAGTTGATTCCTTTAGCTATTAAAGTTTCATTAAAGTTTTCTAGTTCATTCTTTTTCTATTAGAGTTTCATCAAAGTTTTCTAGTTCATTCTTTTAGTTTATTATTTTTGCTATTAGAGTTTCATAAAAGTTGAGAGGGTTACGGCAAAAACTGGATGCACTTCGTGTACAAAATGGACAATCTCTTTCGAAGTATCAGGGTTTCGGACAAAAACTCATCTGTTACAAAGGGATTTTATTTTTTTGAACTTATTTGAACTCCAGACTTTTTGTGTGCTCAAAATGAACCATTCAAAGCAACATCATCAATTTTCAACCATTTCTGACTTCATCTGTTATTTTTCATGCATTTACTGATTTTTTTGAGCTAAATGACCCTGAAATTGAAAAGCACTTCAAATGAACTCTGAAGAGGTTGAAAATGAGCATGATATCATCATTTCACCCACATAGCATGTGCTAAAAAGTTGAGAGGGTTACGGCAAAAACTGGATGCACTTCGTGTACAAAATGGACAATCTCTTTCGAAGTATCAGGGTTTCGGACGAAAACTCATCTGTTACAAAGGGATTTCATTTTTTGAACTTATTTGAACTCCACACTTTTTGTGTGCTCAAAATGAACCATTTAAAGCAACATCATCAATTTTCAACCCTTTCTGAGTTCATCTGTTATTTTTCATGCATTTACTGATTTTTTTGAGCTAAATGACCCTGAAATTGAAAAGCACTTCAAATGAACTCTGAAGAGGTTGAAAATTGGCATGATATCATCATTTCACCCACATAGCATGTGCTAAAAAGTTGAGAGGGTTACGGCAAAAACTGGATGCACTTCCTGTACAAAATGGACAATCTCTTTCGAAGTATTAGGGTTTCGGACAAAAACTCACCTGTTACAAAGGGATTTCATTTTTTTGAACTAATTTGAACTCCAGACTTTTTGTGTGCTCAAAATGAACCATCCAAAGCCACATCATCAATTTTCAACCCTTTGTGACTTCATCTGTCTTCACTTTTTCTTCGCTTGTGTCCTTTGCTTATTGCACCGTAACCATGGATATTCTTCATCGCTTAACAGGGTGCTTGGGTCAGCCTTGACTTTGAAGGGAGGAATTTCATGAAACTTTTCATAATCTTCAGACATGTCTGTCTTACCCTCCACTCCCACGATGTCTCTTTTCCCTGAAAGAACTTTGTGGCGCTTTGGCTCATCGTATGATGTATTCGCTTCCTTATCTTTTCTTTTTCTCGGTTTGGTAGACATGTCCTTCACATAGAAAACCTGCGCCACATCATTGGCTAGGACGAATGGTTCGTCTGTGTACCCAAGATTGTTCAGATCCACTGTTGTCATTCCGTAATGTGGCTCTACCTGTACCCCGCCTCCTGACAGATTGACCCATTTGCACTTAAACAAAGGGACCTTAAAATCATGTCCGTAGTCAAGTTCCCATATGTCCACTATGTAACCATAATATGTGTCCTTTCCCCTCTTGGTTGCTGCATCAAAGCGGACACCACTATTTTGGTTAGTGCTCTTTTGATCTTGGGTGATCGTGTAAAATGTATTCCCATTTATCTCGTATCCTTTGTAAGTCAATACAGTCGAAGATGGTCCCCTGGACAACGAGTACAGCTCATCAGAAACAGTGTTGTCACCTCTGAGATGTGTTTCCAACCAACTGCCGAAAGTCCTGATGTGTTCACATGTAATCCAGTCGTCACACTGCTCCAGGTGTTTGGAGCGCGGAATGTTCTTGTGTTCATCGACATACGGGGTCACCAAGGTAGAGTTCTGTAGAACTGTGTAGTGTGCTTGAGACCAAGAATGCCCGTCCCTGCATATTATTGAGTCCCCTCCTAGCGTGTCTTTTCCAGTCAGTCTCCCCTCATACCGCGATTGAGGGAGACCAATCTTCTTAAGGTCAGGAATGAAGTCAACACAAAACCCAATGACATCCTCTGTTTGATGGCCCATGGAGATGCTTCCTTCTGGCCTAGCGCGGTTACGGACATATTTCTTTAGGACTCCCATGAACCTCTCAAAGGGGAACATATTGTGTAGAAATACGGGGCCTAGAACGACAATCTCGTCGACTAGATGAACTAGGACGTGCGTCATGATATTGAAGAAGGATGGTGGGAACACCAGCTCGAAACTGACAAGACATTGCGCCACATCACTCCTTAGCCTTGGTATGATTTCTGGATCGATCACCTTCTGAGAGATTGCATGGAGGAATGCACATAGCTTCACAATGGCTAATCGAACGTTTTCCGGTAGAAGCCCCCTCAATGCAACCGGAAGCAGTTGCGTCATAATCACGTGGCAGTCATGAGACTTTAGGTTCTGAAACTTTTTCTCTGCCATATTTATTATTCCCTTTATATTCGACGAGAAGCCAGACGGGACCTTCATACTGAGCAGGCATTCAAAGAAGATTTCCTTCTCTTCTTTGGTAAGAGCGTAGCTGGCAGGACCTTCATACTGCTTTGGAGGCATGCCGTCTTTTTCGTGCCAACGTTGTAGGTCCTCCCGTGCTTCCGGTGTATCTTTTGTGTTTCCATACATGCCCAAGAAGCCTAGCAGGTTCACGCAAAGGTTCTTTGTCACGTGCATCACGTCGATTGAAGAGCGGACCTCTAGGTCTTTCCAGTAGGGTAGGTCCCAAAATATAGATTTCTTCTTCCACATGGGAGCGCGTCCCTCAGCGTCATTCGTAACAGATAGTCCGTCGGGACCCTTTCCAAAGATTACGTGTAAATCATTGACCATAGCAAGTACGTGATCACCGGTACGCATGGCGGGCTTCTTCCGGTGATCTGCCTCGCCTTTGAAATGCTTGCCTTTCTTTCGACATTGATGGTTGGTCGGAAGAAATCGACGATGCCCCAGGTACACATTCTTCCTGCATTTGTCCTGGTATATACTTTCGGTGTCAGCTAAACAGTGCGTGCATGCGTAGTATCCCTTGTTTGTCTGTCCTGAAAGGTTACTGAGAGCAGGCCAATCATTGATGGTTACAAACAGCAACGCATGCAGGTCAAATTCCTCCTGTCTGTGCTCATCCCACACACGTACACCGTTTCCATTCCACAGCTGTAAAAGTTCTTCAAGTAATGGCCTTAGGTACACATCAATGTCGTTGCCGGGTTGCTTAGGGCCTTGGATGAGTACTGGCATCATAATGAACTTCCGCTTCATGCACAGCCAAGGAGGAAGGTTATAGATACATAGAGTCACGGGCCAGGTGCTGTGATTGCTGCTCTGCTCCCCGAAAGGATTAATGCCATCCGCGCTTAAACCAAACCATACGTTCCTTGGGTCACCTGCAAACTCAGTCCGGTACTTTCTCTCGATTTTTCTCCACTGCGACCCGTCAGCGGGTGCTCTCAACTTCCCGTCTTTCTTACGGTCCTCTCTGTGCCATCGCATCAACTTGGCATGCTCTTTGTTTCTGAATAGACGTTTCAACCATGGTATTATAGGAGCATACCACATCACCTTGGCAGGAACCCTCTTCCTGGGGGGCTCGCCATCAACATCACCAGGGTCATCTCGTCTGATCTTATACCGCAATGCACCGCATACCGGGCATGCGTTCAAATCCTCGTACGCACCGCGGTACAGGATGCAGTCATTAGGGCATGCATGTATCTTCTGCACCTCCAATCCTAGAGGGCATACGACCTTCTTTGCTGCTTACATACTGTCGGGCAATTCGTTATCCTTTGGAAGCTTCTTCTTCAATATTTTCAGTAGCTTCTCAAATCCTTTGTCAGGCACAGCATTCTCTGCCTTCCACTGCAGCAATTCCAGTACGGTACCGAGCTTTGTGTTGCCATCTTCGCAATTGGGGTACAACCCTTTTTGGTGATCCTCTAACATGCGATCGAATTTCAGCTTCTCCTTTTCACTTTCGCACTGTCTCCTTGCATCAACAATGACCCGGTGGAGATCATCATCAGGCACATCGTCTGGTTCCTCTTGATCTTCAGCTTCCCTCGTTGCAGCATCATCGTATTCAGGGGGCACATAGTTGTCATCGTCCTCTTCTTCTTCGCTGTCTTCCATCATAACCCCTATTTCTCCGTGCCTGGTCCAAACATTATAGTGTGGCATGAAACCCTTATAAAGCAGGTGGGTGTGAAGGATTTTCCGGTCAGAGTAAGACTTCGTATTCCCACATATAGGGCATGGACAACACATAAAACCATTCTGCTTGTTTGCCTCAGCCACTTCGAGAAAATTATGCACGCCCTTAATATACTCGGAGGTGCGTCTGTCACCGTACATCCATTGCCGGTTCATCTGCGTGCATTATATATAATTAAGTGTGTCAAAAACCATTACAAAACATCATGAACAGATAAGTGACCAAATTAATAGAAGTTCATCATCACATTAAAACCAAAGTACATACATAGTTCTCATTGAACAACATATAGCTCTTCAGAGCATCTAATTAAACCATACATTATTGAAACTATGTAAAACATTTCAATGCAACAACAAATGCGATCATAATCGCAACCAAGGTAACAATTGATCCAACGGCATAATGATACCAAGCCTCGGTATGAATGGCATATTTTCTATACTTTCTAATCTTGAAGCGCATTGCATCCATCTTGATCTCGTGATCATCGACGACATCCGCAACATGCAACTCCAATATCATCTTCTCCTCCTCAATTTTTTTCAATTTTTCCTTCAAGTAATTGTTTTCTTCTTCAACTAAATTTAACCTCTCGACAATAGGGTCGGTTGGAATTTCCGGTTCACATACCTCCTAGATAAAAAAAATCTATGTCACGTTGGTCGGCATAATTGTCATAAACAACAAATGAACCAAATAGTTATAAAATATAATATATACCACATCCGAATCATAGACAGGACGAGGGCCGACGGGGGCGGATACCAAAACCATCGCACTATATAATAACAAACAATAATAAAAGTAAGAAAATTATACAAGTATCTATGTAAATCATACAAGTAAGAATTTTTTTCTTTTAGAAAGAAGATAAGAACAAGAGGCTCACCACGGTTATGCCGGCGACAAGATCGGCGCGGGCGATCGACGGCGGTGAAGACGGGGACAGGACGTGACGGACCGCTAAACCTAGACAAATCTTGAGGAAAATGGAGCTTGAAGGTCGAGTTTGGAGAGGAGAAAGCTTAAGTAGTGTTGCTCGGGCATTTCATCGAACACCTCATGTGCATAGGAGGTGAGCTAGAGCACCACAAACACCTCCCCTCGCCGGCCAGAAAAAACAGAGTAGTGGAGTGCTCTGCTCGCGGGCAAGGGGTATATATAGGCACAACATTGGTCCCGGTTCGTGGTTGGAACCGGGACTAAAGGCCACCCTTTGGTCCCGGTTCCAGCCACGAACCGGGACCAATGGATGTGGGCCAGGAGCGAGGCCCATTGGTCCCGGTTCGTGTCTGGAACCGGGACCAAAGGGTCCAGACGAACCGGGACCAATGCCCCACGAGCCCCGGCCGGCCCCCTGGGCGCATGAACCGGGACGTATGCCCCCATGTGTCCCGGTTCCTGACTGAACCGGGACTAATGGGCTGGGCTGGCCTGGACCAAAGCCCTGTTTTCTACTAGTGGGGCGGCAGGCCGCCGCTCCAGCAGCAGCAACACGCGCCCCCGCCGGAGATGTGTGGGCTGCAGTTTGGCTTCCCGCCGCCTTTCTTTGGGTACCCGGGGGTGCCTCCTCCGTGGATGTTTGGGGGAGGATACCCACCCTGTCGGAGTAAATGACCACGGGTAGCCTCATCAGCTCCCCTTGGTATTTCAAGACATCGGGGCAGGTTGCGCCCCTCAAACATCAAAGACAAAGGACTGCCTTCTTGGGGCCGGCTGGTCCAAGCGGCCGGTTGCCAGGAGGCGGCGGAATCAAGAAGATGGCCATGAAGTGGGCCGACTCCTAGCAGGCGGCTTCCTGGGAAGCCGGATCCTAGCAGGCGGCCCCTCGCGCCCTCAAAGTTAGCACCCACATAAACACGACGAGACGGGGCGTGGCTACAGTACAAGCCTGCCACCCCCGAATCCAGGGCAGAGCGTGGCCACAGTGCAGCGTACCAAGCGGACATCCCATGCCCGACGCGGCACTGTTGCCATGCTGCTCATGACATCACCCATGGCAGAGGAAGCCATGCTCCCACGACGGGCTGTCGGTACGGCCCGCAGGCGGCGGGCCCTACCTGTCCGTGAGAGGCCAGGAGGCGGCGAGCCCTGACCAGTCGGCTCGGGGGAGGCCGGCTCCTAGCAGGCGGCCCTCCCCCTTCCTTGAAGTTTGTGCGCCATTAACCAGAAGAGGCGGGGAGTGGCTACAGTGAAACGCCCGCCAGGCGGCGAGACTGTAGCCATGCTCTCCCCGACCAAGCATGCATCATCAGTGGCACGGCTACAGTGCTACGCAGCCGACAGGACCCGCAAGCGGCGGGCCCGGCTTGTCGGCCGAGTACGAGACAGCCGGGGGGACCCACCAAGCGGCGGGCCCCTGCAGTCGGCGGAGAAGCCGGCGACCAGAGACACTGACGGCCGGGTCCTACGCCCGGCCGGATTACCATTGTATCCCTGGGGGGTAGGCCTATATAAACCCCCCAGGTCACCCCATGCAGGGGGTTGGGACCTGGGTAGATAGGAGAAAGCCTCCTGAGTTCAGCACTCACACAGACACATAGGGAGAGGAGTAGAGCTAGCCTTGCCCTCCTTCCTCCTCTAGCAAAACAGCTCAAGGAGCAAGTTTGTAGCTACTTGTCAAGGTAGTGATCATGCGGAGACCCCGCAGAGCAGGACTAGGGGTGTTATCTCCAAGGAGAGCCCCGAACCTGGGTAAGATTCGCAAGCGTATGCGGTCTCGCTCATTCCCGCTTCCAGAGCCCGGCGACGTACTTTTGCCCCCATCCATGATAAGCCATCCTTTGGCATATGTCGCACGATACGCCCGACATTTGGCGCCCAACGTGGGGCTAGGTGCACCGTCGTCCGGAAACACGTTCTGGATGGGAACCCTCTTCCTTCCTGGCGAGCGCAGCCAGCCCGGCACGCCTGACGATGTTTGTGCTGACACGCTGCGCGGCACGGAAGTTGCTTGCGCCGTAATCAGCTTCGCTGACCTCATCGGCGGGATCCACCTCTCCGACGAGCCCGCACTCGTCACGGGCGCGGCCGGCCCCGAAAGCTGCCTCATCGACTCCCTCGGCAAGCTTCACATCGCCAACGAGCTGGTCTCCGATCTAGAGTCCGTTGGCTCCACCGACCCGTCCGACGACATGGTCATCGACGCCGACGTCGCGCTTTCTGATGCCTTCCCCGGTAACGTGGTGATCTTCAACGACCCGCTCCCTGCTGCAGACAGCAGCGCCAGCACCAGCACCGTCACCGGGGTGCTGGTCGTCAGCCACGACGGAGCCTCCGACCAGGCCGGTCGGGACCCGTTGCAGGCGGCAATGCGGGACCTGTCCGCGCCCGTAGCGCCTGGTGCAAACGGCGAAATGCTGGAGGCGTGCCGTATTGCACTCCTCGACAGCGCCAACAAGTTGGCGGCCATGAGACGCCTCACCGAGGCCTACCACCGTGAGATCGACCGTGCCGTCTGCGGCACGCCGGCTGCTGGCGAACCCAGCCATGCGGGCACGGTCCGGCAGCGCGGCACAGCCATCGCCAGCATGTTGGGGGCCGACCGCCCAGTCTACGCTACGCCGATGGAGAACTTACGCGCCGCCCAGGCGGCGGCAGACGAGCTGGACCACCTGGAGGGCGACGAGCGTCGCTGCATGACGGGGCGCGTCCAGCAGCTCATCGACGCGGCCGCTGCGCACCAAGAAGCTGGCCGCCGCGTGGTGGAACCCGGCTTGAAGGCCAGGAACCTTCCCCCTCACCGAGAGCATGGCGTGACCTCCCGGACACCGACAGGGGGCGTCCGCGACCAAGAGACGGTTGCTAGCCACAGCCGCATCCGCATCTCCATCGAGCGCGACCAAGACGGCCGCCCACGAGCAGTGGAACGGCGGGACGGTCGTCCGCCTCTCCCGCGCAGGGAGAGGCGCGCCTCCCCGCTGCCTGTTGAGCATCCGACTCTCGGAGGCCGGCTGGGCCCCCGTGAAGGAGTCGGAGATAATGACGCCCGCCACCAGATCGACCGCTTGGCTCGATCCCTGGTGTTAGAAGAAGAAGACGCGATCGGCCCGCCTTGTTTCGGCCCCCGCATTCGCGACGAGCCCTTCCCCAAAGGGTTCTCGCTCCCTCGGGACACCCCCAAGTACAACGGCTCTGTGAAGCCGGAGGACTGGCTGGTGGACTACTCCACGGCCGTCAGCATAGCGAACGGCAACAAGCGTGTTGCCGTAAAGTATGTTCCGCTCATCCTCCAGGGCAAGGCCCGGACATGGCTGAACAGCCTCAAGCCCTACAGCGTCAACAGCTGGCTAGACTTCACCGAAGTTTTCATCCGCAACTTCACCAGCACCTACAAGCGACCGCCCAAACCTCGCCAGCTCTCTCTATGCGTCCAAGGCCCGACTGAGTCTACCCGTGACTACTTGACGCGGTGGGCTGAACTGCGCAACTCCTGCGAAGGGGTGCATGAGGTGCAAGCCATAGAATACTTCACTGCTGGGTGCCGGGAGGGCACCCTACTCAAGCACCGACTCCTCTGCGACGAGCCGGCCACCCTCGACGAGCTGCTAATCATAGCGGATAAGTACGCCACTGCTGACTCCTCCATGAAGTCGGAGCTCCGAGTGGACGCATCAGGAAAGATGCTCCCTCTGGCCCCTCAGACGCCGGCTGGTGATTCCAGTCGGCGCCAACAGCCAAACGACAACAGGCGCAAGGCCTAGCAGCCGGCTACCACCAGCCGGCAGGTGGCGACGGCTGAAGACCAGCAGCCAGGAGAGCAACCCGGCCCCAAGCGCCAGAAGGGCGGCAAGCCTGCCTGGCTGCCCGCCTTCTTGTTCGAGCAAACCCTTGACGCTCCCTGCAAGTTCCACAGCGGCGCGAGGCCATCCAACCACACCACCCGGAAGTGCCATTGGCTCGCCCGCATCGCCAAGGGCGAAGGACTGCCTCCCCCGCCTGCTGGCCCACCGCCTCCCCAGTAGCCGGCGGTCCGGCCGGTCGGCGCAATCCAAGATGAGTTTCCCGAAGAGCACGGAGCTTACGTCGTCTTCACCAGCGTGGCTGACGACAGGCATAATCGGCGTCAGCAGCGCCGAGAGGTGAATGCTGTCTCCTCTGAAGCCCCAGAGTTCATGCACTGGTCCGAAATGCCGATCAGTTGGAGCCGAGCTGACCACCCGGAGGTGATGCCTTCTCCGGGTTCCTATGCTCTGGTGTTGGATGCCACCTTTGCAACAGAGAGGCGAGCCGCTCGTTTCTCCCGGATTCTGATAGACGGCGGTAGCAGCATCAACATCCTCTACCGCGACACCATGGCGAAGCTGTGCATCAAAGAGAATTAAGTTACATACCAAGAGGCCCTCGGCCAGCATTCAACAAAGTTTGAATACACCCTCAGCGGGTGGAACTGCGCGAATTTAACAAGTTTGTTCTAGAGACTACAAAAGCAGGAAAAGATAAGATGAAGCTGGCAGCCTAGGCCAGAGGAGCAGTAGGCGGGTCCGGCAGGTTGGTGGAGTCGGCGGCACCGGCTGGTGGAGTGGCCGTCTGGCGAGTCTCGGCTTGGTCGCTATCAGCAGCAGTCGATGCACCCGCGCGCGGCTCGTTGCTCGAGGCTCGATCGAGCTGAGGCTGGCCGTCCGCTCCGCCCTCCGGTGTGTCGTCTTCATCATCCTCGCCTTCCTCGTCCTCGCCTTCGTCGCTAGAGGCGATTTCTTCCGCCGAGTCCTCGCCGTCATCCGGGTTCAGCCCAAACCAGTCCGGTGGCACCTCGGCGCCCTCCTCGTCTAGCTCGGGGAGGAAGACACCGGTCTCGGTGTACTCGGTGATCGCCGCCGCATGACAAGTGAGCGCAGGCCCCACTGCCACC
Organism: Thinopyrum elongatum; assembly: GCA_011799875.1. Taxonomy (NCBI): domain Eukaryota; kingdom Viridiplantae; phylum Streptophyta; class Magnoliopsida; order Poales; family Poaceae; genus Thinopyrum; species Thinopyrum elongatum. The sequence continues at coordinate 16,217,414 of CM022300.1, read as the reverse complement.
AACTCTTCCCTGGCCTCCTGCCGGAACGTGGCCAACTGGGCTAGGTTCAGCCCAGGATACCAAGCCCTGACGAACTACAGGGCCCTTCGGGCGCCTGCCCGAGTGGAGGAGCCCTTTCAAGGCTCGAAGCGGCCAATCGCCACCTCTAACCAGTCGGCGGTCTGACTGGGGGTGCGTGGAGCTCGAACGCCTTGCCAGAGGGCGGAAACTAGCTGGGACCGGCGCGCTGAAGGCGGCGGAGCAGATGGTGAATCGGCTGCAGGCGCGTCCTGACGGCCAGGAGCTGCTCGTTCATGTTTCGAGGCACGTCGAGCGGGATCTCCACTCCTTCCCTCCTACACTGGTCACGCCGTGCCTCGATGGCCTGGCTGACGGCGACGGCGTGTCCAGGAAAGAAGTCTATGCGAAGAAAAAACAAAGATCAGAAGTCAGAAGCCGACTCTCGATGCAGTCGGCAGCTATTCCAAAGAAAGAAGATTACCATCGATCATATCCTCAATCTCGCCGTAGCCAGCGGCGAGGATCGCCTCCTTCTCAACCCACTTTGAGCGCTCGGTCTCAAACTCGGCCTGGAGGGCGCCTTCTGCCTCCTTGAATCTCTGGAGCTCCGCCTTGTGCTGGTCCGCCTGGTCCGCCAACCTCTTGGCCAGACGGTCGCGCTCCTGGGCCGCCTTGATGCGCTCCTCCTCCTTGGCGCGCAGCTCGGTCTGGACCTCGCCCAGGCGCTGCTACAGTATGGCGCTGGCTCCTGCGAAATTGAGAAGGAGAAGACAATCAACAAAGTTGACCAAAAATAAAAGTGGTTGCCGGAAGATCCGGCCCGACTGCTCAGCAGTCGGCCCGAATCTCGGGGGCTACACCCAGCGGGTGCGCTGACGCGCCTCCGCGAGAAAGAAGACAGAATGTTTACTTCGGCTTTCGATCAGGTCGGCGGTCCGCTTAGCCAGCTCCTGGACCTGGGAGTTGAAGGCGGCCGCGCGGATGTTGTGGTAGTCCTGCAACGAAGACAAAAGGAGAGAAAACAAGTTAGCACTCGGAACTTACCTTAAAGTTCCGAGCCGCCTGCTCAGCAGCCGGCCCAGAACTCGGGGGCTATACCCAGTGGGTGCGCTGGCGCGCCCCCATGAAAGATCGCAAGAGAAAAGACAAAACAAAGCAAAGAAATGTACCCGGACGGCCGCTCGCGTCGCCAAGAATGTCTTCGTATACTGCTGGAGGGCGGTGCCTTGGGCCTGGAGCTGGGCCTGAACGTCCTGCGCGGCCTTGTTCAGCACGCCCGTCCCGCCCCCAGGCGTCCACTCTGGCGGGGCGGCACTGGTGGCCTCTGAATCTGGGGCCGACGAGCTTGCGGCCCCGATCGCACGCCGGTGCCCCGGAGAATGGACCACAGGGGTCGCCCCCACCGCCAGCTCGCCTCTGACTGGCGGCGCCGGTGGCACGTTATACCGACTGCCTTGGGCCTCGGTAGTCGGCGCATCCGGGGGCACCTCCGCCCCCGGGACGATGGCGTCGCCTCCTCGCCTCTCCTCAACCGGCTGATCGTGGCCGGCTCCTCCAGTTGGCGCCGGGTTCTCTGGCGCTGGTGGCACTGCGCGCAGCGGGATGACGAGTTGCGGAGTCCGGCCGCGTGCGGCCTCTTCCGCTTGCACCTTGGCGGCCGCGTCCGCCTGGGCCTTGGCTGCAGCCTCCGCCTGGACCTTGGCCGCAGCGTCGGCTTGGGCCTTGGCCGCCGCATCCGCATCCGCCTACGCCGCCTCCGCCTTCTGCCGCTCCACCTCCTCCCGCTCCTCACGCGCCTCCTGCGCGTTCCTCTCCGTCGCCTCCCGGAGGTCGGCGAGCGGGTCCACACGGCGGGTGTTGGCGGAGCCCTCCGCCGCCCCGATCACCGAAGTAGTGGTGGACCGCTCAAGAGAGAGCGGGGCCCTATCCAAACAAGACAGGAGGAAACTCAGAAAGAGTTGCAAGAAAGAAGAAAAGAAAACGCAAGAGAAACCAAGCACTTACGCGGACACCATCGGGGGCTGCTTCGGGGCCTTCTGGAACTGGGCCGCCTTCGCGGCGGCCTCCTGCTGCCTGGTCGCGGCAGCCGTGTTCTTGGACTTCTTCGGCCGGCTGCCGAATAGCAACGAGCCGGCTCGGCGCTTCGGTGCGCCGCCAGGCGCAGTCGACACGGCTGAAGAGCTCGCGCCTGCTTTGTCAGTGTCGTGCGTGCGGCGCGGCTCGTTCTCCTCCTCATCGTCATCCGGCCAGGACTCGAGGCCGCCTCCTCCTCCGGAGCTGCCTGCTCCACCGCCGCCACCTGTGGCGTCGTCCTCCTCCATGGCGGCCGCCCCCACGTCGGGGTCGTCCACGTCGCTCCTCGTTCGGTCCGGCATGTACTGCTGGCCTGGATCCAGAGCACTGGCAGCCGACTGGGCCGGGAGGACCTGCACCATGGCCGACTGGTCAGACGGCAAAACAAGAACTCGAACCAGCAAAAGAGAAAAAGAATTGCAAGACTCACCGCAGGCGGCGGATGTGCGCGGTCGTACGGCCGCTTGCCGAACCGCCAGTCCGTCTCCGATAGCTTGCAGTTGGAGAAGTAATTGACCAGCCGGGCCACCTCCACGTCCGGCAGCTCCCATGTGCACATCCGGCATGGGTCCCGGTGCCCGCTCATGCAGCTGATGATGTGAGGACGGGCTTGGAGGGGAAGAACTCGGCGCGTCACGAAAGCGGTCAGCAGATCCGAGCCCTTCAGGCCCTTCGACTCCGTCATCACCTGAAGTCGGGCGAGGGCGGCGGAGGAGGCGGCCGATAGGGAGCTCGGCCTGTACTGCCAGTTGGCACGCGGCTCGGCTGGCGGGCCGGCTGCGTAAGCCGGCAAGTTGACGTAGTCGCTCGTCGGGTGGATGTTCTCGACGTAGAAATAAGATTTCTGCCACAGCTTGGCCGACTGCAGCAGGGAGATGGGCGGGAAGCGGTTCCCGGTGCCCGGACGCCGCACCGCCACGCAGGCTCCGCATTGAGCCGCCTGGCCCTTGGTGGCGGTGCCGAGTTTGAGATAAAAGCACTCCCCCCAGAGCTCAAGGATGGGGAGAGTACCGAGGTACCCTTCGCACATAGTGACGAAGGAGGCCAGCAGCACCACCGTATTCGGCGTGAGGTGGTGCGGCTGGACTCGGTAGAAGTCAAGAAAGGAGCGGAGGAAGCTGCTCGCGGGAAGGCCGAAGCCGCGAAGAAAATGGGACCGGAAGACGATGCGCTCATCGCCTTCCTGCACCGGCGAGATTTCTGCCTCGGGGAGGACACGTACCCGCACGTTCGTCTCCCGGGGCAGTCGCCGTGTTTGGCGAAGGAAGGAGAGGTGATCCTCATGGACGTTGGAACCGTCCCAGTCACCGGCGCGTGAGCGCGCCATGGGCGAAGGAACTCGTCGTAGGCGTGGCGAGCGGGCGAAGCCGCGGCGGAGCGAGGAAGCGCTTCAGCGAGAAGAAGCTTGATGGCGGTGGGCTGCGGCAGCGTTTCGGCAAGAGGAAGAGGCGCTGCGGCGGCGGAGAGGAAGAAGAATGGCGAGGGGAGAGGAGGGCGCGCGTGTGTCTGCCACCCCCCTCCTCCCCCTACTTATAGCCCCAGGCGGCGGAGCCGAGGGGGCGAGAGCGTGGGGGATCGTGGGATTAACTGCGCCCACTCCACCACGATCCCACGATTGCGGCGCCAGTAAAGGCGCGTATTAAATGCCGCAGAAGCCCAACTGTCTACCTTGGCCAGAGCGGATCCGCGCGCGTGCCGAGGCACTATAGTGGCGGGCCCCGGCCTGCGGCGAAGTCCCGTCGCACGCATGGGCAGGCAGGCCGGCTTGGCTTGCTGACGCCGCGAGGCTAGCATGCACGGGTGGCGAGCCTGGCGTCCGGCCGCCATGCCGCCTGGTCCCCACCACGGCGTTACGAGATCGCCAGGCGGCCAACCTGGTCACGGCCGACACCTACCAGTCGGCACTTCGAAAGACGGACGAAGCAGGACACCAGACAACCCGGAGTAAGAAGCTGCTGGTCTTCTCGCCATTTCGGCCGTAGCGCCCCACCAGCTTCGGGGACTACTGTCGGAGTAAATGACCACGGGTAGCCTCATCAGCTCCCCTTGGTATTTCAAGACATCGGGGTAGGCTGCGCCCCTCAAACATCAAAGACAAAGGACCGCCTTCTTGGGGCCGGCTGGTCCAAGCGGCTGGTTGCCAGGAGGCGGCGGAATCCAGAAGACGGCCTTGAAGTGGGCCGACTCCTAGCAGGCGGCTTCCTAGGAAGCCGGATCCTAGCAGGCGGCCCCTCGCGCCCTCAAAGTTAGCACCCACATAAACACGACGAGACGGGGCGTGGCTACAGTACAAGCCTGCCACCCCCGAATCCAGGGCAGAGCGTGGCCACAGTGCAGCGTACCAAGCGGACATCCCACGCCCGACGCGGCACTGTTGCCATGCTGCTCATAACATCACCCATGGCAGAGGAAGCCATGCTCCCACGACGGGCTGTCGGTACGGCCCACAGGCGGCGGGCCCTACCTGTCCGTGAGAGGCCAGGAGGCGTCGAGCCCTAACCAGTCGGCTCAGGGGAGGCCGGCTCCTAGCAGGCGGCCCTCCCCCTTCCTTGAAGTTTGTGCACCATTAACCAGAAGAGATGGGGAATGGCTACAGTGAAATGCCCGCTAGGCAGTGGGCCTGTAGCCACGCTCTCCCCGACCAAGCATGCATCATCAGTGGCACGGCTACAGTGCTACTGTAACACCCCCGGTGATTAGCAACAGTAATCACTTTTGATAATGACATGTCAGCAAGCTTAATAGTGCATAATCATCATTAGCATCATATTGCATTTCAACTCCTAAGTCAAATTCAAATTTAAATGAAAGTGGAATATAAAAGTTGTCCAACATAGAAACTAAAATGTCAGATAAATAACAAATATTCCAGAGGCTATTCTAAAATTGAAACCAACATCATTGGAATTGGATAACTGACTCGAACAACCTCAAACAGTGGATAAAGATAATATTTAATAACCATTTATTAAATCTGAAATAAATATGGAATTATATTTTGTCCAAACTAATTTTAGGTGTTAGGGAATAATGCACTGGTATTTATGAACTAGGTCTCATGTTTTACAAAAACCATTTTGAGGCCTAGCTATTTACTAAACAGAGTAAAGGAAATAAATAAAAGAGAAAAGAAAAGAGAAAAAGAAATCCCCCTCTCCCCTGGGCCAGGTGGCCCAACTAGCCAACAGCCGGCCAGCCCACCAACCGGCCGGCCCAAACCCCCCTCCATATCCCCACCTGTGGGAAACCCAAACCCTAACCGACACCCCACTCCCCCCCTCCCCACTCGTTCGCCCCCCCCGATCCAGAAACTGGATCGGGCCGACGCCGCGACGCCGCCCCGCTCCCGCGCCGATCGGCCAGCGCCGACGCCGCCGCCACACCGACGCCGCCCCGTCCTCACCTCTTCCCCGACCAGCCGCCTGGCGCTCGGCGCCCCCCCACCCCGTCGCCGCTCGACGCCGCCACCGGATCGCCCTCGCTGCCGTTCGCCGGGTCGCACGCCACCTCGCCGGCGCCGCCTCCCCGCCGGACTGCGTCGTCCTCGTCCCCTCCTCGAGTCGCTTCTCCGAGCCACGCCGCCCGTTCCCCTGCTGCGTGGGTGAGGAACCCTCTCGACCCGCCCCCTTCTCCGCCCGGTCACCGCGGCCGAGCCACGCTCACCCATCCCTGGACCACGCGCGCACGCACTCGGCCACGCCGGGCCTCGCTCACGCGCGCGCGTGCCCTGCCTCGCTACTGCCCGCGGACCTTGCCCCGCTTCGCCCCGCCGTGCCCGCTGTGCCGCGCCGCCTCTCGCTGCTGCTCCGGCCACCCCGCTGCCGCTGTTACTCTGCTCCGCCGCGCTCCGGCCCCGGCCGCGCCCAGCGCCCGCTCGCCCCCTTCCACGCTCACCGCGCCCGCCTGGGCCGCTCGCCCGTGCCCCGGGTTCGCCCGACGGGGCGCCGCGCCCGCACGCCTGTGGCCCCTGGGCCACTGCCCAGTGGGGCCCGAACCCCCCCTGTGACGCTGACGAATGGGGCCCACCCCCTAAAAACGATTTAAAAGAAAGAAATAAAAATAAAAATAAATTAATTAATTAATTAATTAATTAATTAATTAGTTAATTAATTAGTTAATTAATCCTGATTAGGTTAATCTAATTAACTAATTAGTGTTAATTAAACAGTAATTATTAATTAACTTAATTAGCCTTGCTGACATCAGCATGATGTCATGCTGATGTCATCGCAGCACTGTTTCGGATAATGTTGAATTAAATAATTAATTAAATTTCAGAAATTAATAAAAACTTTAGAAAATCATATTAAATAAACCGTAACTCCGATGAAAATATTTTATACATAAAACTTTCTCAGAACGACGATACGAACCCGAATACGTCCTCCGTATTCCCGTCAGACGCCCGCAGCTATAAGAACATTGAACTTTTAGACCGATTTCAGTAAATGAATAGTGCCCAACTTTAATTAAATAAATCCAAATAAATTCCTAAATTAACTAAATCGTTTAGTTAGGCAGTAGAACACCCCGGCATATCATTTAGGCATGTCATACATATTGTTTGCATTATTGCCGTGAATTTATTGTTTCTCTCCCCCTCCTTCTCTCTCTCGATAGACGCTGAGACCGACGGCGCTGCACCAGGATACGACTACTCTACCGAAGAGCAGCCCGTTGACGACCTTCCCCTCTTGCCAGAGCAACCAGGCAAGTATGTATGAATTATATCATACACCCCTGGCAGGCAAATGTAATGGCCGATGCTTTGAGCCGCAAGGCTTATTGCAGGCAACCATATGTTTCAGGATCACAAACCTCTCTTATGAAGAGTTTCGTAAATTGAACCTCCACATTGTTCCAGGGTATCTCAATACCCTCGTTGTCGAACCAGATTAGAACTCAACATCAAAACTATGCAACGGTATGACTCTGAAGTTATGAAAGGATCAAGCGGTACCTTGAAAAAGGAAAAACCGTCGGAGTTCCATCTTGATAATGATGGGATCCTTTTTTCAACACCGTCTCTTCGTACCTAAGTTCAAGATGAGAGAGAACATGTTATGATGGAAGCTCATGACACTCCTCTGTCAATTCATCCTGGTAGCACAAAGATGTACCGTGACATTTGTCAGAGATACTGGTGGCCTAATATGAAGCAGGAGACATTGCTCGTTATGTTTCTGAGTGTGACAGTTTGCCGCCGCGTTAAAGCTCAACATCAAAGGCCCGGAGGAACTCTGCAACCCTACAATTCCTGAATGGAATGGGACAAGGCCCAAATGGATTTCATTACTGGTTTCCAAATCCCAGAAGGGTAATGATGCTATATTTGTCGTCATTGACCGATTCTCTAAGGTTGCCCACTTTCTGCCAGTTAAAGAGACAATCACTGCTAGCCAGTTAGCAGACTTGTAGTTTCCCGAATTGTGTCACTCCATGGTGTTCCGTTGGAGATCAGTTCTGATGTGGCAGCCTCTTCACCCTCCAGATTCTGGAATAGTTTCCAAGAAGCTATGGGAACACACTTGTCTTTTAGCACCGCTTTTCACCCTCAGTCACAGGGTCAAGTTGAACGAGTTAATCAAGTGCTCGAAGATATGCTTCGAGCTTGCGTCATCTCCTTGTAAGAAATGGGAGGAATCTCTCCCGTATGCCGAATTCTCTTACAAACAATAGCTATCAAGCTAGTCTGAAGATGGCACCGTTTGAAGTTCTATATCGGTCGTAAGTGTCGAACCCCTCTGAATTGGTCAGAAACTGGGGAACGCTCACTCGTCGGACCGGACATTATTCAGCAAGCAGAAGACCAAGTCGCATTGTGCGTGAACATTTGAAAGCTGCTCAGTCTCGTCAGAAAGAGCAACTATGACCGAAAGCACCAGGAAATAGTCTATAAACCTGGCGAGCAAGCTTACCTCCGCCGTCACTCCGTTTGAAAGGCACTCACTCGGTCGGAATCAAAGGGAAGTTAGCTCCTCGCTACATTGGCCCGTTCGTATTCTTGCCCGTCGAGGAGAAGTGGCATATCAATTGTAGTGTGCCGCCTAATCTTTCCCAAGTACATGATGTTTTTCATGTATCCCAACTCCGCCGCTGCTTCAAGGATCCTATTCGAGCTGTGGATCACAGAGTGCTTGAATTACGGAAAGATCTGTCCTATCCAGAATATCCCATCCGTGTTCTGATGAAGCTGAACGTCGGACTCGTCAAAAGTCAATCAAATTCTCAAGGTTCAGTGGGTCAAATCATTCTGAAGATGAGGCCACTTGGGAACGCGAGGATCGTCTTCGTGAAGAATACCCCTCTTTCTTTCAGTCTTCCTCTTAATTCTCGGGAAGAGAATTCTTAATACTAGATTGAATGAGAATGCACTACCACCACGTGGGATAATGGTTATGGGACCCTCTGCAAAGTACGTTTCTCCGAAAGCTCGTCTGACGTCACGATTCACCGTGCGGGCTGATTGTCGGGATTGGGCTGGATACTTCACTGACGAGTTCAGTGTCGCGCCTGCACCCCGGCCAGTCTCGCAACGCGCAGGGTGCCCAGGGCGATGGCCCGAGACCTCTGGGTGCATAGGTTAGTCCGGCGTGCTGACCTCTCTGCCGAGCCTAGGTAGGGCGCTGCTTTGTGTTGATCTTCCGAGGACGGGCATTACCCAGCAAGTGTGTCCGGCCAGAGTTGATCGAGCGTGTTGGGTAACAGTAGTGCACCCCTGCAGGGATGAATCTTCTATCGATAGCCGGTCCTACGGTAAAGGACGCTCAATTTGTGTATCCCGATCTACTACTTAAACTAGATACTTGTTACTTAATTGAAGCTTCGGGATCGCTTTCTCGCTTGGGAGTCGAGGAAGGATCTTTAAGCTGTATTACAACATGCTTGTTAAATAAAATGCTATTCTACTCTCTTCTACTGCTGCAAGATGATGGCCATGTGAAGATGTTTGAAGATGCTAGTCTTCGATAGGACTAGGCCTTCTCTCTATTCTGGCATTTCTGCAGCCCAGTCCAAATATACAGCCTTTCTCCATTGATAATGTTGCATATGTAGTATAGATCCTTGCTTGCTGAGTACTTCGGATGAGTACTCACGGTTGCTTTACTTTCTCTTTTCCCCATATACCCCACCTTGATGATACATCAGACGATGGAGTCCAGGAGCTAGATGCCACCACCGGAGCTTACTACCAGGAGGGTCCAGAGGGTACTTACTACTGGATCGAGCCAGATGACCAGGAGTAGGATCGGAGGCTCCCAGGCAGGAGGCCAACGCCTTTCGATCTAGTGTCGCTGTTTGTGCTAGCCTTCTTAAGGCAAAACTTGTCTAACTATGTCTGTACTCAGATAATATTTGTATGACTGACTTATGTATTCGGATCTTCGGATCCCTGGTTTGTAATATTGTGGACCTCCGTTTAAATTGTGTTAGAGTTGTGTTGTGATATCTTCCCGTGAGTCCCTGTGCTTGATCGTACACGTTTGCGTGTATGATTAGTGTACGATTGAGTCGGGGGCGCCACAAGTTGGTATCAGAGCCGACTGCCTGTAGGAAGCCCCCTTCCAATTCCTAGGCCGAAGTTGAGTCTAGAAACCGAAAAACCAATTTACTAACTTGGCTGTGTGGCTTACGGGCCCACGTCGCCAACTGGGTGGTATTAGGATCTTTTATTCCTTGTCCTTACTCTGGGACTCTGATCTCTCTTCTACTCGGTTTAAATAAATTTTACTAACGCCGACACTTAGGATCTCGTAAATCCCGTCTACCCGGAGAGCTGAATATCTGTGCGATTTCCCTGATATTGATCTGATTAGTCTGATAATCATTTTCCTTTCCATTGTTTTGTTTAACCTTTCTCTCCGAGTTGTCGTTCGATATGACCGGATTCTGCATCAGAGTGCACACAGAGAGTAGGATCCAGCAAGTTGATCGATCGTCGGTGTTCTCTAAACTTGACCTGAGGTTGGGTTATCACCAGATCCGTGTCCGTGAAGAGGATATTCCCAAGACTGCATTCGTCACTCGTTATGGCTCCTATGAATACACCGTCATGTCATTTGGCCTAACGAATGCTCCAGCAACTTTCTCCCATCTGATGAATTATATATTCATGGATTACCTCGACAAATTCGTCGTGGTTTATTTGGATGATATCCTGATTTATTCTAAGAATAAAGAAGAACATGCTGAACACCTCCGTTTGGTACTAGAAAGGCTCCGAGAACACCAGTTGTATGCCAAGTATTCCAAATGTGAATTTTGGCTTTCTGAAGTAACTTACCTTGGACATGTGATTTCCAAGGATGGAATTGCTGTTAACCCCGAACGAGTTCAGGCTATTCTTGACTGGACTCCCCCGAAGAATGTCAAGCAAGTCAGAAGTTTTCTCGGACTTGCTAGTTATTGCCGTCGATTCGTTGAGAATTTTTCCAAGATTGCAAAACCATTGACATATCTGCTTCACAAAGGTGTTAAATTTGAGTGGACAGAAAAATGTCAAGAAAGCTTTCAGACACTAAAAGATAAATTGACATCTGCCCCAGTATTAGCACCCCCGGATTCCCAAAAGGATTTCGTGATATACTGCGATGCCTCCCGTCAAGGATTAGGCTGTGTCCTAATGCAAGAATGCAAGGTGATTGCTTATGCCTCCCGACAATTGCGTCCTCACGAAGAAAATTACCCAGTGCACGATCTCGAACTTTCTGCGGTTATTTATGCCCTGAAGCTATGGCGCCATTACCTTCTCGGTAACCGTTGCGAGATATATACGGATCATCAAAGTTTGAAGTATTTATATACTCAACCGGATCTGAACCTTCGTCAACAAAGATGGCTCGAGACAATTGCCGATTATGATATGAATATCTCATACACCCCTGGCAAGGCAAATGTAATGGCCGATGCTTTGAGCCGCAAGGCTTATTGCAGCAACCATATGTTTCAGGAATCACAACCTCTTCTTTATGAAGAGTTTCGTAAATTGAACCTCCACATTGTTCCACAGGGTTATCTCAATACCCTCGTTGTCGAACCAGATTTAGAACTCAACATCAAAACTATGCAACGGTATGACTCTGAAGTTGAAAGGATCAAGCGGTACCTTGAAAAAGGAAAACCGTCGGAGTTCCATCTTGATAATGATGGGATCCTATTTTTCCAACACCGTCTCTTCGTACCTAAGTTCAAAGATGAGAGAGAACATGTTATGATGGAAGCTCATGACACTCCTCTGTCAATTCATCCTGGTAGCACAAAGATGTACCGTGACATTTGTCAGAGATACTGGTGGCCTAATATGAAGCGAGACATTGCTCGTTATGTTTCTGAGTGTGACGTTTGCCGCCGCGTTAAAGCTCAACATCAAAGGCCCGCAGGAACTCTGCAACCCCTTACAATTCCTGAATGGAAATGGGACAAGGCCCAAATGGATTTCATTACTGGTTTTCCCAAATCCCAGAAGGGTAATGATGCTATATTTGTCGTCATTGACCGATTCTCTAAGGTTGCCCACTTTCTGCCAGTTAAAGAGACAATCACTGCTAGCCAGTTAGCAGACTTGTATGTTTCCCGAATTGTGTCACTCCATGGTGTTCCGTTGGAGATCAGTTCTGATCGTGGCAGCCTCTTCACCTCCAGATTCTGGAATAGTTTCCAAGAAGCTATGGGAACACACTTGTCTTTTAGCACCGCTTTTCACCCTCAGTCACAGGGTCAAGTTGAACGAGTTAATCAAGTGCTCGAAGATATGCTTCGAGCTTGCGTCATCTCCTTTGGTAAGAAATGGGAGGAATCTCTCCCGTATGCCGAATTCTCTTACAACAATAGCTATCAAGCTAGTCTGAAGATGGCACCGTTTGAAGTTCTATACGGTCGTAAGTGTCGAACCCCTCTGAATTGGTCAGAAACTGGGGAACGCTCACTCGTCGGACCGGACATTATTCAGCAAGCAGAAGACCAAGTCCGCATTGTGCGTGAACATTTGAAAGCTGCTCAGTCTCGTCAGAAGAGCAACTATGACCGAAAGCACCAGGAAATAGTCTATCAACCTGGCGAGCAAGCTTACCTCCGCGTCACTCCGTTGAAAGGCACTCATCGGTTCGGAATCAAAGGCAAGTTAGCTCCTCGCTACATTGGCCCGTTCCGTATTCTTGCCCGTCGAGGAGAAGTGGCATATCAATTGTAGTTGCCGCCTAATCTTTCCCAAGTACATGATGTTTTTCATGTATCCCAACTCCGCCGCTGCTTCAAGGATCCTATTCGAGCTGTGGATCACGAAGTGCTTGAATTACGGAAAGATCTGTCCTATCCAGAATATCCCATCCGTGTTCTTGATGAAGCTGAACGTCGGACTCGTCAAAAGTCAATCAAATTCCTCAAGGTTCAGTGGTCAAATCATTCTGAAGATGAGGCCACTTGGGAACGCGAGGATCGTCTTCGTGAAGAATACCCCTCTTTCTTTCAGTCTTCCTCTTAATTCTCGGGACGAGAATTCTTAATAGATGAAGAGAATTGTAACACCCCCGGTGATTAGCAACAGTAATCACTTTTGATAATGACATGTCAGCAAGCTTAATAGTGCATAATCATCATTAGCATCATATTGCATTTCAACTCCTAAGTCAAATTCAAATTTAAATGAAAGTGGAATATAAAAGTTGTCCAACATAGAAACTAAAATGTCAGATAAATAACAAATATTCCAGAGGCTATTCTAAAATTGAAACCAACATCATTGGAATTGGATAAGTGACTCGAACAACCTCAAACAGTGGATAAAGATAATATTTAATAACCATTTATTAAATCTGAAATAAATATGGAATTATATTTTGTCCAAACTAATTTTAGGTGTTAGGGAATAATGCACTGGTATTTATGAACTAGGTCTCATGTTTTACAAAAACCATTTTGAGGCGTAGCTATTTACTA